>CM045987.1:77025442-78380931 GCA_025175895.1 Wurfbainia villosa | reverse complement strand
TGCTTTTATATTGTTATCTCACGAGCTAAATCAAGTGTGCGTAAAAGTCTCAATGCCGAGTCAAGGCTAGCGACACCCGAGGAAGCCATGGAGTCGGGCGACACTCGAGTTACTTCGAGGGAGCCAAGGAATCGAGTGGAAGGTCGGAAGCAAAGCGACACGTAAGTATCGAGGTAAGCTCGTGTGTGCGAGCGTAAGTGAGGTCAGATCCTCTTTACGGGATGATCTTAGGCGACGATCCACCCAAGACTTCCATGGAAGGTCTATGTTGAGATCGGACGGCAAGTGGCCGCCGAATCCACTTATATTTTGAGCTAACTTTATTGTAGTCAAAAATCCTGGCCATCATTCAACCGCCGCCTAACCGGGCGCCACTCAATCGCCGCTCAACCGGTTGTCAAAAATCAACCTCGAGGAGTCAAGATTTATCACCATTTGTCAAGGAGTTTTGTGCCCATTTGTGATTGGTTGAAGACCCATTCGTTGAGGGGCTTAAAGGCTATAAAAGGAGGGCCAAACCTAGGGTTTCATCCTCAATTCTAAGTGCTCAAAAGCCTCCGTTACGCTGCAACTCTTCGACGACTCTACAACAACGAAGTGCTGCCAACAACCCTAGCTTAAAGTTTCTTTTGTTTAGTTGTTGGTATAATCTTGATTTGTTATTGCTTTCAATATTGCAATTCTTTTTAATCGAGGCTTTTCGTTGCATTTTACTTTAATAGAAGAGAGGGTTTGTCTCTCTATCTTTTTTCTTCAAAGGCTTTTGTAATCGTAAAACTCCTACCTCCAACGAGGAGGAGTGTTTTAGTGAATTGCCCTCCGTACACGGTCTAGGATCGTTAGGGCCTTGGAGTAGTAGCCGAAGGCTACGAACCAAGTAAAAAAACTATTTGTCTTATTTAGTTTTTATTTACATTTCCAATGCGTTTAATTGTCTATCGAACGATTTAAAAGAAAAGTTTTTATCGCTATTCACCCCCCCCCCCCTCTAGCGATCCGCTTCGATCCAACACAATTTTGGATTCCCAAAGAACAAGTTTACTTAGTGAATAAGACCCAACAAAGCTACTATGCAGGGGGAGCTAACTCGTTGATTGTTTCCTTAATTAGATAAAACACTTGCATGTTTTAGTTTACTTTACTTGCTTAATTTAGAATGGACTAGATAGGAAACAAAGTAGTTTAAACTTGAACAACCTAGTACTAATACAAGTGAATTAATAGTAAGTTAGGGAAGTTCTTTGAAGTGCATGTCTAGGAAGTGATCGTTGCTCCGATATCCAAGAAGGTCATGTGCCTCGCCACGATCTGGTGCACTAAGTCGAGTGGAACTGACCGAAGCTAACTCACTAAATTTTTAACTAATTAGACCAAGGCTTAGTCTAAAGTGAATCAAGTACTTGATTCCTTTATTGACTTTGTCTAGGAAGTCGTTGTTGCTTCGATAACCAAGAAGGTCATGTGCCTCGCCACGACCTAGAAGTCAATACTGGAAGAACCTACTTGACTAGCTCAAATCAAGTTTGAATCTAACACAAGTTTATAACACTTTAAAATTGCTCATTAAATTTAATTAAGATAAAAAGAAATCCTCATCTCACAAAACTCATAGGAATAAGTGTATTGAAAATCTAGTTTGAGTGAGATGAGTTAGAATTTAAACAAGATTAATTAATTTAACTAACTTAACAATTTACTTAAACTTAATTAAACATAACAATAATATAATTAAAGATAACAATAACATAATTAAACATAACAATAACATAATTACAACTTAATTAAACTTAATAATAACATAATTAAACTTAATCACAACTTAATTAAACTTAACAATAACTTAATTAAACTTAACAAAAACTTAATTAAACTTAACAATAACATAATTAAACTTAATCACAACTTAATTAAATTTAACGATAATATAATTAAACTTAATCACAACTTAATTAAACTTAACAATAATATAATTAAACTTAATCACAACTTAATTAAACTTAACAATAACATAATTAAACTTAATCACAGCTTAATTAAACTTAACAATAACATAATTAATCTTAATAACAACTTAATTAAACTTAATCACAACTTAATTAAACTTAACAATAACTTAATTAAACTTAACAACAACTTAATTAAACTTAACAACAACTTAATTAAACTTAACTAAACAACTAAACATAATCAATTCAATTTAATCGACTAAACTTAATCAATTCAATTTAACCATCTTAATTAACTCAATTCTAATCAACTTAATTAATCATCTTATCAATCCAAACCATCTAATCAATTCAACTTAATTATTTCAACTTAATCAACCTAGTGAACTTAATCAATTCAACTCAGTTAATCAACTCAAATAAAATTAAATCAATTAACATAAGTAATCCCAAATCAATTCAAGATAATTCGCTTTATTCAAAATTTAAATTAAAAAAAATAATTAAGGGGGAGAAAATAGTTTCAAGTTCATTAAATTTTGAAAAGCTTCAATTAAGGGGGAGTCTTAAATATGTTTCAAACACTCTAGCTTTAAGGGGGAGTTAAGATAATTTCAAATATCTAATTTAAAATATATATACATATATATAAAATTCTAGGGGGAGTATTGAAAATTTAAAATTAAGGGGGAGAAAAACTTACTTTGAAAAGATTAAGTCTTTAAAAACTTAAAGATTTTTAAAATTACTACTTAGGTTTTGATGTATGGGAATTAAACATTATAAAGCTTTATTAAAGGGGGAGTTTTGAAAAACGTTAAATGTAGGAGATTTGAGGCCGCTAGAGGGGGGGGAGAATAGCATGTGACTGTACGATGATGGAATTCGTTTGCGTGATCGTCTCTACAAAACTCGTTATGCGCAGTGGAATAGTAATAATAAAAGAAATACCGAGATGAAACAACCACGAACACAAAGATATAACGCGGTTCGGAACCGAACGGTTCCTACTCCATGGATTGGGTTCGTACGAACCCTAGCGATGCCACAAACACCACTAAGCAATAAACTCCTTCTCGACAACAAGTCGGAGGTGGAGAAATCTCGTACAATAAATTACAACAAGTAATACAAAGTAAACAAGCAAATACAAGTGAAAATGTAAAGAACACTTTACAAACTAGGGTTTTGAGCGCTTGCTTGTCGGTTGCTTGGATGAGCTTGAAGGACCCTGAAATGCACCTGCAAATCGCCTTCAAATCGCCTCACCAAAGCTCCCAAAGAACTGATGATGAAATCCTCCACGAGCTCCCCTTTTTATCTTGTGTCGGGCCGATTTCCACAGCGGCGATCATCATAAGTCCCGGTCATGATCAACATCAGAGTGAGACAATGACTCAATCCATGCTGGAAAAGTTCCAACGGGACTCTTGGCAGTCGACTGCCAACATTGGCAGTCGGCTACGGAGCGTTCTGTGCTCGAAACTCAACCGCGGCTGCTTGTCGCCATCAACATCGATCGACTACTCAATGAGCAAATCGCCAAAGCAATTTCAGCTCTTAAGCGGCAATCTCGTCGACTCACGGCGGTGAACCGCCATAATGTCGGGCCGATCGCCAACCTCCAGAATGAGGTTTTAACCCAAGTATGGTGCCCCCATACTTGCTAGACCACCCTTAGCCTAGACCTGAGCCTTCTAGCCACCTCCATCAGTCTTACGCCTCTTGGATCCCTCCAAGTCATCCATGACTTGTTCATCCATCGCGCTAGTCTTCAGGTGCTTCCATCGGCTATGTCATGCTAACGGTGTCTACACCGCCAAGGCACATTGGACTTACGCCGCCAAGACTCCGCTTGGACTTTACGCTGCCAATATCAAACCCCTTGAACTTCTCAAATGCCAAGACTCAAACTTGGACTTTCCCTTGCCAACCCATGTTGGACTTTCCATGCCAAGACCCATGCTTGGACTTTCCTTGTGCCAAGTACTCAAGACTTGGACTTTTCCAAATGCCAAGTGTCCCACTTGGACTTACCATGCCAAGTACTCACTCAAGCTTGGACTTTCCCTTGCCAACCCATGCTTGGACTTTCCTTGTGCCAAGTACTCAAGACTTGGACTTTCCCAAATGCCAAGTGTCCAACTTGGACTTACCATGCCAAGTACTCATGACTTGGACTTTACCATGACAATTACATTATAATATGTTTTTGTCGAAACATCAGAACATCACTCGAGTCAAACTCGAGTCCTGGTCAATCGTGACCTGGGCCGATTGCACCAACATTAAAGAGTTTGGAATTTTTTGAAAAAGCTTGAAAAATTTTGTTCAAAGGGAGTTAGTAAATTTTCAAAATTTTGGAATTTAAAAATATGATATTATTCAGGGGGAGTTTGAAAATTTATGAAAAGTTTTGAAAAGTTTGAAAATTCTTTAAAAAGTTTTTGAAAATAAGTTTATTTAGGAAAAGTTTTGAAAAACTTTGAAAATTTTAAAAGTTTAAAAAAAAAATTATTTTGAAAACAATGCTTTGAAAATTTGAAAATTTTGGAAAAAATTTGAAAATAAGTTTTTATTCAGGGGGAGCTTTGAAAAATTTGAAAATTTTGGAAAAATTTTTAAAATAAGTTTTTATCCAGGGAGAGCTTTGAAAATTTGAAAATTTTGGAAAAACTTTGAAAATAAGTTTTTATTCAGGAGGAGCTTTGAAAAATTTTGAAAATTCTTTAAAAATTTTGAAAATAAGTTCTTATTCAGGGGGAGTTTTGAAATTTTTGAAAAATTTTAAAATTTGAAAATTCTTTAAAAATTTTGAAAATAAGTTCTTATTTAGGGGGAGTTTTGAAAATTTTTAAAATTTGAAAATTCTTTAAAAATTTTGAAAATAAGTTTTTATTCATGGAGAGATTTGAAAAAATTTGAAATTATTAAAGTTTGAAAATTTTTGAAAAGTTAGATATTGTGTGAAATTTATTAAAAAGCTTAAATTAAATTTTTGAAATCAAATTCGCGGGTGAAAATTTTAAAACTTTATTTTTGAGCTTGAAAATTTCTTATTTCAACTCTCTACTATATTTTGTTGGCATTTTAAATTTAATCCTTATTTTGATGTATGCCAAAGGGGGTGAAAGAGATATAAAGTTAGAGATTTAAAGAAAATTTTATTTATTGAAAGAAAGATGCAAAAAATTGATAAGGACATATGCATCTCATACATGGTTTAATTTATGCATCGATTGTACATGTCAATATTTGGATATTGATATTTGATTCTCCTAACTTTAACTAGTGTATTGTCATACATCAAAAAAGAGGAGATTATTGATGCAATGAGCATCACTCCTTAGTTTTGATGTATGAGCCACAGTTAAATGTTAGGATTCACTTGTGTTCTAATATCGTGTTAGAAGTCCTAGTATGTCGTGTTGATTGTGAGTGCAATCAAGCCCATCTAATGTTTCAATGTTTAACAACAAGGTTTAAGCCAAGGAAATAGAAATCTAGTTTGAGCTAGAGTGTAGTCAAGACATTACCTCATTGATACAAACCTAAGGTCACTAAGTTAGATGTTTAGAGTGACATTAGACCTTGGGAGAAATCCAAGGGTAAGCCTTGGTATGGATGGAAATTCAAGGAACCTTGGTAGAGGAAGAGAGGTCAAAGCAGTGATGGAGAGGGCATAGTAACGTGCGTTCCATTGGGAAGAATACAAGCTGTGGAGGTTGGAAGCTTGGTGATGGAGAGGGCATAGTAATGTGCCTGCTCCATTGGAGTTATAGAGGGCACAAGGAGTGCTCGGTCTCTAGCTAGTGTACGTTAGTAAGAGAGGAACGTGCTTTCTCTTACTAGGGTACATGGGCCCAATACTGTTAGGAAAAGAGGGCATCTCATTCTTTAGCTAAGACTTAGAAAAGAGCGTGCTCATTCTTTGGCTAGGGTACATGGGCCCAATACTGCTAGACAAAGAGTGCCGTTCTTTGGCTAGGAGTACTCATTAGACAAAGAGGGCTCGTTCTTTGGCTAGGGTACATGGAGTACTCGTTAGGCAAGGAGGGCATCGTAGCGCGCTCGTTCTTCATCTAAGGTACTCAGAGCATTCATTAGTTGGAGAAGGCACCGTAACGTGCTTGGTCTCTTACTAGGGTGCTTGAAACTCTAAAAGTAGCAACTTACTAGGAAAGATACTCATGTGCCCCAAATATTTAACACAGCTACCAAGGCATAGAATCGATTACTATCGTTTGATATAGCACGAATCAGGCTCATTGCCGCTCACTCGTGGAATAGCAGAACCAAGCCTAGCTCATGCTCTACTATGATCGCCAAACTCTAAACTCGATACGAATCGATTTGGTAAGGTAGCTATAGATTCGGTCACAAAATCGGGCTCGTGATAGGTGTTTTTTGCGAGTCGACTCAACTACGAGCATGGAGACAATGGGATGCTTCAATTTCAAGTAAAGATTCAAACGGGATTATTTCTGATTGGAGGAGCAGGATCCTTTCCTGGAAAACCACCAGACGTTGGAGGTGGTTACAGGGACAAGCTCAGGTGGTTAGGTTTTGGTCGGGCGTGACTTCTAGGGTTCCAATGGAGGAAGATAAGAGGCTTGCTGAAGAAGAAGAGAAGCAGTTCTTGAGCTTCAGTTTTCGATTTGAGTTAGACAAGCTTCCTGTGATTCATTCTGAAGGAGAAGAAGTGTAAAAGCCTTGCTCTTCTCTCGCCTCCTCTCCAACAAGTGCTCACAACTGCTGTCGATCACCTTCTTGCAAGCGCTACAACTCCATCTTCATGCAAGTGAACAACAACTTTAATTTCTTAGCTCACTATTCTTGATTATCTTATTGCATTGTAAGCTTGTAAGAGGTGAAGTTTTGCACCTCTGGAAACTTTCCGATCCATTCATAGTAGACTTTCCTTTTGAGCTACCCCTGGAGTAGGAACTACTAAGTTCCGAACCACGTAAATACATGCGTATTGGTTGTGTTTGTGCTCTTTGCTTTGCTTTCTATTTCTGCTGTGTAATCCTCTATTTTGTAGTGAAATTTGAGTTAGATTTTTTCAACTCGCTATTCACCCCCCCTCTAGCGATCCTCGATCCCAACAAGTGGTATCAGAGCAAGGGCTCTACACCGGATTCACCTCCACTAGAGTATCAAGGAATGGCAAGAGGATTGATGCTCGACCCGTATTTTACCAAAACTTCCAGTATTGGAAGAGCCGGATGGAATACTACTTGATGATGGACATGGATATGTGGTACTCCGTCTCAGAGGGATTCACACCACCAACCGACGACGAAGGAAGGGTTTTAGTTTCTTCTCTGTGGTTGGAAAAATAGAGAAGAAGAGCTCAGGCCAATGCCAAAGCAACCGTAACTTTGCAGTGCGATGTAGCCAAGGACCAACTCAACAAAGTTGGCCCCTTCAGTAGTTCTCAAGAACTTTGGAGGAAGTTGATGGAGTTACATGAAGGAACCAGAGATTCAAGGACAACGAACAGGGATCTCTACTTGAACCAACTTCAGAATTTCAGAAAGAAGGAGACTGAAACTGAAAGTGAACTACATGGTAGGTTTAAAGAAATACTCAATGGCCTCCATTCGGTTGGAGAGGTTGTTGAGAATAGGGATTTAGCGAGGTATGTACTCAAATCTTTTCCTAGGAATACTTTGTGGTCATCTATGGTGGATGCCTACAAAGTATCAAGGGATCTTTCAACAATTAAGATTGATGAACTGTTTTGTGAATTGGAATTACATAAACAAGCTAATTGAAAACCAAAGGAGAAGGGTCTAGCTTTTATTGCAGGAGATCGCAACAAGGAGAGCAAGAAGAAGAAGGAGAAGAAGGAAGTTTCTTCCTCCTCTTCATCATCAGATTCGGATGGAGATGATGAGTCATCCTCTGAGCTAACTTTGTGAGGAGATCGATGAGAAGAAGCCAAAAATACAACAAGACGGATGTGAAGAAATACTTCGCCAACAAAAAGAAAGGTAAAAGTTCTGAAATTAATTAGGATAAAGCTGATGTAGAGTGCTTTCATTGTCATAGGAAAGGTCACTTCAAAAGTGAATGCCCTAAGTACAAAAAGAAGGAAGAAAAGGCCAAGAGGAAGAAAGCATTGAAGGCTACTTGGGATGATATTTCATCCTCATCCTCCTCATCGGAAGAAGAAAATGAGGAGAAGGGAGCAAAGCAAAAGGCTCTCATGGCATTGGAGAATTCTGAAAATTCATATTTGGATAGAGAGCTAAGGCATTCTGATAGGGAGCAATCAAATTTGAACTCTTTATCATCATCTTCGGATGAAGATCAGGTAAACTCTCCCCATCTAGATAAATTGTAAACTATAAACTTGCTTGACAAATGCTCTGAAAAAATCCAAAACTAAGGTTAAATTACTAAAAACTGAATTAGAACTAGTTAAGAATACTAATACACTGTCTGATAACAATGATGCTGGAAATCCTCATTTGGAGGAGTTCAAGGATGAGAATACATCCTTGAAGGCATAGGTGGAAGATCTCAAGTGCATACTTGAGAAATTCACCAATGGATCAAAGACATTAAACATGATCTTAGGAGCCCAACGTGCAGTCTATAACAAGGCTGGACTAGGGTTCAATTCTCAATAAAAGGAATTTAGTTATATGTCCTTAGTGACTAGGAAACCCGCATCTAGATCTAAAGTTTCTTTTGGTGGAATTGATGGACCTAAAACTGCTAAAGGAAAATCTGCTAAAGGAAAATCTACTAATGCAAGATCTGCTAGGTCTAAATTTGGAAATGATAGAACTATCACTGCTGGTTTTATTTCTACTAGATCATCTATTATTGGAACTTCTAAGGCTTGGATTCCTAGGAAGTTTGTAGTAGATGCAGAGGGACCCAACTTGTGGGTTCCAAAAGACTAAATTTTCCGTGTTTAGTAGGGACCCGTCAAGGGGGAGTGTCCAACTACATGGTTTGTGGACAGCGGGTGCTCCAAACATATGATAGGGAACTCCTCTTTGTTTTCCTCAATTCATGCCAAAGACCGAGGTACAGTTTCCTTTGGTAATAATGGTAAATTGAAGGTTATAGGGGTAGGTAACATTAACATTTCTGAAAAATTTGTAATTAGAAATGTATTGTTAGTTAAAGGGATGGCATTTAACTTGTTGAGTGTAAGTCAATTGTGTGATGCAGGGTATAGAGTTGAGTTTCACTCAACTCAATGCCTTGTGATCCACAATGACACCAATGAAACCATGCTAATAGGATCTAGGAAGGAAAATATTTATCAAGTTAGATTTAGTAGTGCTACTAACATGTCTTTTAAGTGTTACATATCCAAGGAAGAAGAGTCTTGGTTATGGCAGTGAGATTGGCCCATGTCAACATAAAGAACATCAAGAATTTGGCCAAGAAGGAACTTGTAAGAGGATAGTCCTCAATCACCTACGAGAAGGATAGGATTTGTGGGGCATGCCAAAAAGGAAAGTAAGTGAGATCTTTTCATAAAGGGAAGAATTCTGTAAGTTCTTTACAAGCATTAGATTTACTACACATGGATTTGTTTGATACTAACACTATTAGATCTATCAATGGTAGTAGATATTGCTTGGTTATTGTGGATGATTACACTAGATATACTTGGACTTATTTTCTTAAACATAAAGATCAAATAGTATAAACCTTCATTTTCTTTTGTAGAAGAGTTGAGAATGAGAAAAACTTAACAATTAAAATCATTAGAAGTGATCATGGAGGAGAGTTTGAAAATGTTAAACTTAAGGACTTTTGTTTAATGAAAGGATACAAACATGAATTCTCCACACCTAGAACACCACAGAAAAATGGTGTTGTAGAAAGGAGAAATAGAGCCTTGCAAGAGGCAACTAGGAGTATGCTAAACGAATACCAATTACCAAACTTCCTATGGACTGAAGCAGTTAGCACTGCGTGCTATGTTCAAAATCGAGTTTTGATACATAGATTCTTAGGAAAAACACCACATGAACTTTGGTTTGGAAAGCCACCAACAATCAAACACCCTAGGGTATTTGGTTGTATGGTGTATATCCTAAATACCAAGGATCATTTAGGAAAATTTTCTGCAAAAGCTGATGAGGGTATCCTTGTTGGATATTCCCTCACTAGCAAAGTTTATAGAGTCTACAACCATAGGACTAAGCTAGTAGAAGAATCAACTAATGTTGTGTTTGATGAAAAAGGAATGAATATTGATTTGGACAGAAAAATCGGGAGTTTGAGCTAGAATTGAGGATGCTGGAATTGGAAGATAGCAACCCTATAAGGGAAGCAAGAGTGGATTCTGATGAAGATGGAGTGAGAGCTCAAGGGTCATCACTTGAGGTTGGAGAATCTGAATAGATTTCAGTAGTACCCGAACCACCTCAAGTAACAAGATCCACTAGGAATGCTACTAGTCATCCCCAAAACCAAATTATTGGAGGCATCCAACATGGGGTGAGGACTAGATCATTTTTCAGAAATGAAGGAAATGAAGTTGCCTTGATTTATGAGATTGAAGTTAGTGGATGAAGCTTTGCTTGATCTAGAATGGATCATTGCAATGCAAGATGAGTTAGGCCAGTTTGAGAGAAATCAAGTTTGGGATTTAATCCCTAGACCTGGTCAAACCTCTATTATTGGGACTAAATGGGTGTTTAAGAATAAGAAAAATCATAGAGGAGAAATAGTTAGGAATAAGGCAAGGTTAGTAGCCAAAGGCTACAACCAAATTGAGGGGTTAGACTATGATGAGACTTATGCCTGTACAGGTTAGAATCCATAAGACTAATGTTTGCTTATGCAGCATACAAAGGCTTCAAACTATATCAAACGGATGTGAAGTCAGCCTTCTTGAATGAAGTCATCAAGGAGGAAGTCTATGTTGAACAACCCCCGGGGTTTGAGAATGCACAATTCCCAGACCACGTGTACAAACTAAAAAAGACTCTTTATGGGCTTAAACAAGCACCTCGTGCTTGGTATGAGCGGTTGTCAACCTTCCTAATTGAGAAAGGTTTTAGGAGAGGACAGATAGATCCCACACTATTCTTGAAAAGAGATGGTGAATACATATTTGTAGCTCAGGTTTATGTTGATGACATAATCTGTGGCTCAAACAATGGGGATTATCTCAATGAGTTTATTGGTCACATGGAAAGTGAATTTGAGATGAGTCTAGTAGGAGAATTGATCTTCTTTCTAGGACTTGAGATAAAGCAAACCAAGGAAGGGATTTTTATACATCAATCTAAGTCAACATAATGGAGTTCATCAAAAAGTTTCATATGGAGGAAGCTAAGGAAGTAGGCACACCTATAGCTGTCAATACTCGTTTAGATAGTGATGAGAAAGGGAAGGCGGTGGATTTGAAAAATTATAGGAGTATCATAGGGAGTTTATTGTACTTAACAGCGAGTCGACCAGATATTTTATTCGTTGTTGGTATGTGTGCTAGATTTCAAACTTGTGCTAAGGAGTCTCATGATTCTTTGTAAAAAGAATTATGAGATACTTAAAAGGCACTATATCAATGTAGGATTGTGGTACCCTCGGACTGAATCTTTTGATTTAGTTGGCTATACCGACTCCGGCTATGCCGGATGCAAGTTGGATAGGAAAAGCACTAGTGGGGGCTGTCATTTCTTAGGATCGGGCTTGGTTAGTTGGTTAAGTCATAAACAGCACTGTGTAGCACTTTCCACAACCGAAGCTGAATATGTAGCTATGGGAGAATGTGTATCATAATTGCTATGGCTAACACACACCTTAGAAGATTATGGATCGACCTATAGGAATGTACAAGTGCTATGTGACAACATTAGCACTATACATCTCACAAAAAATCCGATTCATCACTCAAGGACCAAGCACATTGAAGTGAGGCATCACTTCATTAGAGATCATGTAGCTAGGGGAGACATTGAACTCAACCATGTTGAGTCCAAGTCTAACCTAGCCGACATATTCACAAAACCTCTTTCCGAAAAAGAGTTTAGCCATTTGAGAAGAGAGTTGGGCATGTATGCTGCCCAATGAAGGAGGATCCCTCCATGATCTTAGGTTAATATATATAAAAAAATCCATTTAACAAGAGAAATGGGAATTTAAATTGGGAAGACCTGGGATCATCTCACAAGAACGATAAGGATCACAAAACTATTTTTGTTTTGCTAGAAATGGGGTGAGATGATAGGATCAACCACTCTATTTCACATGCTCATTGCATCCCTGAGATAGAGAGGTTGACGAGACAAAAATCACCAATGTGACTAGTTATGGGAGAGACCATTACACATTCTTGTGTTTGTGGTTCCAAGATCATAACTAGACATTCCAACCAAGTAAAATTGGTTGGAACCTCTTTGAGACCAAGAACATAGATACCAATTATTTAAAATAATCAAAAAGTGTGTAAGGTTGTCATATCAAGTGTCTTTAACACTTACCTAAGCCTTAGAAATTACACAAAACTCAGTTGGAGTGTTCAGATATTAAAACCCAATTTTTAAGCCTATTAACCGAGACAGACTCGACCGGCGCCCCGATTAGTACGAGTTTTCAGCACTAAGAATCGAGTGCGCTTCGACTGGAGCCTCGACTGGACAATTCTGATCACACTTAGAACCGAGTGCGCTTCGACTAGAGCCTCGTAGCCAATTTCGATCACTTTCGTAGGCAAGTGCTCATTGGAGCCTGGCTAATTCCGATCACACTCAGAACTAAGTGCGCCTCGATCGTCGCCTTGACTGATGTTACCAGTCGAGCTGACCCACTCATCGCCTCGACTGATGTCTCACATATTTAAATAGGAACCCCTTCATTCCGCGATTTTTCTTCCCCACAATCATCCCCTCCCATTGTGGCGGTTGAGCTCTACATCTCCGTCCAAGCTTTACAACCTCAAGACAAGCCTTCTCTAGTCTAGGGTAAGGATCTTCTTCCTTCTCCTTGCCATTTCTTCTTAACCCTAACCCTAATCTCTGACCACTCGACCATAACTAGGGTTCCAGCAAGAAAAATTCGTCTTCTGTAGCAAGCTCTTGTTCTTGGTTCTATGGCACCCAAGTAAGATTTTTTTCCTTACTCTCCTTATGATTTTAGAGGATTTCTAAGCATCTAATCACTTTCCCCACTTGACATGCATCATTTCATTCCTTGCATTCATTCATGGGTCAATCTTGTGCGCATGACATATTTGACACATGACATTTTAGACTAAAAAGAAAGGAACCTGAGTCCTCCACCTCTAGGCCCTCACGAGAGAGGTCTTGCTCGGACCATCGTTTCCCCTCGGAATATCATTTGCACGCCTTTAGAACCCACGAGTTTGAACTCTTAAGCATCCGGTCCATAGATGGTCATTTCTTCTCCAATAATGCACCATATGTTAAAGAGATGGTTGAGCACTATAGACTCGATAAGTTAGTCTACTACGATCACGATATCAATGAAGACTTACTTGTCGAATTCTATAACAACCCACAACCCATTGAAAATAGGCTTATCTATAAGTCAAGGGTAGCCAAAACTGATATCACTCTTACTCCAACCATCTGGAGATCATTTCTAGGATGCAGAGAGACCTCCTCTAACCTAGAATGCTATCCAACTCTTCCTGAAAATTTAGTAGGCTTTGACCTCAATTCCATCCACGAATCCTTATTTAGACATCCTAGAGATGAAGGAGTTAATTTGGTGTCATCCATGACACTAATGG
Source organism: Wurfbainia villosa (assembly GCA_025175895.1). NCBI lineage: Eukaryota > Viridiplantae > Streptophyta > Magnoliopsida > Zingiberales > Zingiberaceae > Wurfbainia > Wurfbainia villosa. Next base: position 78,367,245 of record CM045987.1, on the reverse strand, counting down.
CTCCTGACAACATCCTATACAAAGTCATTATCAGATGCATTTTACTTATAGTCACCAAAGGGCAAGCCAAAGTTAGGCCACATCATTTATTGGCTCTCCACCTTCTCAAAAATCACCTTGATTTTAACATAGCTTTGAACATGTTTCTATGCATTGTCCATTTCTCCATTCCAGTCAAGAAAAAGGTTTATATGCCTTTTGGTCACATCCTCACTTTCTGGTTAGAGTCCCTAGGCATAAACACATCCAGGGGAAAAGTGAGGGAGGTGAAAAGGATGGACTATATCCATTGGAGAAATTTATCTCTAGCTGGCATGATTCGCACCCCTACAGGAGAGATCCAGTGGAAGGATGGCCATCAAGTTGAGGAGCATATGGATGTTGAGGAAGAACCTGCTCTTCCTGCTGAAGAACCACACCACCCGGCTCCTAATCAAGTTGAACACTTAACCACTATCACGGAGAAGCTATCTCAACTTCATGAAGCCCATGAGTCTTTTATGAACACAATCACCACGACAATATCAGATTTCTATCTACAAACCAACCAACGATTGACTCAAATCCAAGACACTCAAGATCAAATCCTTCGAGAGAAAATGGAAATCAAAAATATCTTGATCAATTGGACAAGTAGCTTGGAGGAACCTTCTACACCAGCCCCCGACAAATAGAATCACGTTAAGATCTTCAACTGTGTCAATCCAACTAGGATGGTTACACTATGGATATTTGTCTTTGTGTTTAGACTTTAAACTGTAGTTGTGTCAATCCAACTAGGACAAGTAGCTTGGAGGAACCTTCTCCTTGCCATTTCTTCTTAACCCTAACCCTAATCTCTGACCACTCGACCATAACTAGGGTTCCAGCAAGAAAAATTCGTCTTCTGTAGCAAGCTCTTGTTCTTGGTTCTATGGCACCCAAGTAAGATTTTTTTCCTTACTCTCCTTATGATTTTAGAGGATTTCTAAGCATCTAATCACTTTCCCCACTTGACATGCATCATTTCATTCCTTGCATTCATTCATGGGTCAATCTTGTGCGCATGACATATTTGACACATGACATTTTAGACTAAAAAGAAAGGAACCTGAGTCCTCCACCTCTAGGCCCTCACGAGAGAGGTCTTGCTCGGACCATCGTTTCCCCTCGGAATATCATTTGCACGCCTTTAGAACCCACGAGTTTGAACTCTTAAGCATCCGGTCCATAGATGGTCATTTCTTCTCCAATAATGCACCATATGTTAAAGAGATGGTTGAGCACTATAGACTCGATAAGTTAGTCTACTACGATCACGATATCAATGAAGACTTACTTGTCGAATTCTATAACAACCCACAACCCATTGAAAATAGGCTTATCTATAAGTCAAGGGTAGCCAAAACTGATATCACTCTTACTCCAACCATCCGAGATCATTTCTAGGATGCAGAGAGTCCTCCTCTAACCTAGAATGCTATCCAACTCTTCTGAAAATTTAGTAGGCTTTGACCTCAATTCCATCCACGAATCCTTATTTAGACATCCTAGAGATGAAGGAGTTAATTTGGTGTCATCCATGACACTAATGGCTCCTGACAACATCCTATACAAAGTCATTATCAGATGCATTTTACTTATAGTCACCAAAGGGCAAGCCAAAGTTAGGCCACATCATTTATTGGCTCTCCACCTTCTCAAAAATCACCTTGATTTTAACATAGCTTTGAACATGTTTCTATGCATTGTCCATTTCTCCATTCCAGTCAAGAAAAAGGTTTATATGCCTTTTGGTCACATCCTCACTTTCTGGTTAGAGTCCCTAGGCATAAACACATCCAGGGGAAAAGTGAGGGAGGTGAAAAGGATGGACTATATCCATTGGAGAAATTTATCCCTAGCTGGCATGATTCGCACCCCTACAGGAGAGATCCAGTGGAAGGATGGCCATCAAGTTGAGGAGCATATGGATGTTGAGGAAGAACCTGCTCTTCCTGCTGAAGAACCACACCACCCGGCTCCTAATCAAGCTGAACACTTAACCACTATCACGGAGAAGCTATCTCAACTTCATGAAGCCCATGAGTCTTTTATGAACACAATCACCACGACAATATCAGATTTCTATCTACAAACCAACCAACGATTGACTCAAATCCAAGACACTCAAGATCAAATCCTTCGAGAGAAAATGGAAATCAAAAATATCTTGATCAATTGGACAAGTAGCTTGGAGGAACCTTCTACACCAGCCCCCGACAAATAGAATCACGTTAAGATCTTCAACTGTGTCAATCCAACTAGGATGGTTACACTATGGATATTTGTCTTTGTGTTTAGACTTTAAACTGTGGTTGTTCTTGTGAAACAGTTTTTTGGAATGTCAACTTTTTGTTCATTCTATTTTTGTTGTGTGATCTGTTATTGGTTGTGTATGGTTGAGTCAGTTAGTGTCTATCAAACTTCTTGTTGTGCGTGTGCAATCCTTGTTAGTGCCACCCGAACAACCCAAGCCTTGACTCCATCCCACCATTGTTAGTGCAATCATTAAATGTACACCTAATCAACCCTAAAAGAATGTTTGATTGAAGGGGAGCTACGGCTTAGGAAGTCCACAGTATTAGTAGGAGCTTTCCTATACTTTATACCCTAATCCTAGCAAAGATCTAAGTGTGTGTGCGAGGATTTTTCTTCAGTTCATATACCCCAATGTGAAGTGAATTATCAACCTAATGTCATAAGGATATTTTCATTTGAGGATTCCTCAATCTTTCCCTTCATGGGTAAACCTAATGTGAAGTGAAGTATCAACCTAATGTTATAAGTATCAACAGAAGTGAAGTATCAACCCTTTTGATATCTTAATGGGTAAAATATTTTTCCAACATTTTTCACCAACTGTTTGTGACATAAGTATTATACGTATTAAATTTCACGATTTTTAAAGTTACGTATAATTACTTATCAATTTTCAAAGTCGATATCTGATAATTGAAAACAGCGAGTTTTGATTATCACGATCTATGATGGCAATGATCGATGGGGCGGTAACTCGCCCCGCGGAAATCGCTCGCGAAATCGCCGCGGCATAACCTCGAAGACCTATTCGCAGAATGCGCAGAATCGCTCGGCGAAACCGCCGCGGAAGCCGCCGCGCAAATCGCTTGCAGAACTTCTAGCGCAGCTTATCACGATCGTTTCTTGGTGTCAGTCAACTGATGAGCACTTCACTTGACTTCTTTTTGAAGGACTCGACTGATTGGCTGATTCACAATCAGCCCGGGAAAAGCACTGACAGCCCGGGGAGGATGAGTTTTAGGGGGAGGAACTTATTCCCCATGATTTTTTTGTTGTTGTTTGCCAAAAGGGGAGAGTATGGGTTCAAGTTATTGTGATACTTATGATATTATTCAAATGGAATGAAGTTAAATTGAAATTTCCGTCCATCTCTATTACATGTGATATTTCTGCATTTAAAGTTATATCATCCCTATTACATGAATGATAAATTTCTGATATGAAATATTTCTGCACTTCATGCTATATTTCAGAAATCGAGATAAACTGTATCTATTACATGTGAAATTTCTGCACTCCAAGTTATATCATCCCTATTACATGAATGATAAATTTCTGATATGAAATATTTCTGCACTTCATGATATATTTCAGAAATTGAGATGAGTTGTATTTATATCACCTAAACTTAAACCATATTGTCAAATATCAAAAAGGGGGAGATTGTTAGTGCAATCAAGCCCATCTAATGTTTCAATGTTTAACAACAAGGTTTAAGTCAAGGAAATAGAAATCTAGTTTGAGCTAGAGTGTAGTCAAGACATTACCTCGACTGATACAAACCTAAGGTCACTAAGTTAGATGTTTAGAGTGACATTAGACCTTGGGAGAAATCCAAGGGTAAGCCTTGGTATGGATGGAAATTCAAAGGGGAACCTTAGTAGAGGAAGAGTACAAGCTGGCCAGAGGTCTGGAAGCTTGGTGATGGAGAGGGCATAGTAATGTGCTCGTTCTCCATTGGGAAGAATACAAGCTGGCCAGAGGTCCGGAAGCTTGGTGATGGAGAGGGCATAGTAACGTGCTCGTTCTCCATTGGAGTTAGAGAGGGCACAAGGGAGTGCTCGGTCTCTAGCTAGTGTACTCATTAGTAAGAGAGGGCACAGTAACGTGCTCGTTCTCTTACTAGGGTACATGGGTCCAAAACTCGTTAGACAAAGAGGGCACTGTAACGTGCTCGTTCTTTGGCTAAGGTACTGGGAGTACTCGTTAGACAAAGAGGGCACCGTAACGTGCTCATTCTTTGGCTAGGGTATATGGGCCCAATACTCGTTAGACAAATGGGGCATCGTAACGTGCTCGTTCTTTGGCTAGGGTACATGGAGTACTCGTTAGGCAAGGAGGGTGTCGTAGCGCGCTCGGTCTTTATCTAAGGTACTCAGAGCATTCGTTAGTTAGAGAAGGCACCGTAACATGCTTGGTCTCTTACTAGGGTCCTTGAAACTCTAGAAGTGGCAGCTTACTAGGAAAGATACTCATGTGCCAATGGGAGTCGACCGTGGCACACTTGCACAAAGGCACAGAATCAAGCTGGCTTGACTGCCAGCTCGACTACTTATCATTTGGTATAGCACAGAATCAAGCTAGCTCGACTGCCGGCTCGACTGCTCACTACGTGGAACAGCACAGAACCAAGCCCAGCTCAACTACGGGCTCAACTGTATACTCTTATCGCCAAACTCTAAAATTTATACCAGTCGAGTCGATTTGGTAAGCGAATCGACTGGTAGCTATAGATTCGATCATAGAATTGAGTCCAGCTCAGTTGCAGGCTAGACTGATAGGTATTTTTCGAGCACAGACGCGAGTCAAACTCAACTGCGGGCTCGACTGCGAAGGCGGCAACGGGATGCTTCCGTTTCGAGTAAAGATTTAAATGGGATGATTTCCAGTTGGAGGAGAAGGATCTTTTTCTGGCAAACCACCAGAGGTTGGAGGTGGTTACGGGGACAAGCTCAGGTGGTCAGGTTTTGGTCGGGCATGACTTCTAGGGTTCCAATGGAGGAAGATAAAAGGCTTGCTGAAGAAGAAGAGAAGCAGTTCTTGAGCTTCAGTTTTCGATTTGAGTTAGACAAGCTTCCTGTGATTCATTCTGAAGGAGAAGAAGTGTAAAAGCCTTGCTCTTCTCTCGCCTCCTCTCCAACAAGTGCTCACAACTGCTATCGATCACCTTCTTGTAAGCGCTATAACTCCATCTTCAATGCAAGAAGCTGAACAACAAATCTGTAACCTATTTTAATTTCTTAGCTCACTATTCTTGATTATCTTATTGCATTGTAAGCTTGTAAGAGGTGAAGTTTTGCACCTCCGGAAACTTTCCGATCCATTCATAGTAGACTTTCCTTTTGAGCTGCCCGTGGAGTAGGAACTACTGAGTTTCGAACCACATAAATACCTGCATATTGGCTGTGTTTGTGCTCTTTTCTTTTCTTTCTATTTCCGTTGCGTAATCCTCTATTTTATAGTGAAATTTGAGTTAGATTTTTTCAACTCGCTATTCACCCCCCCCCTCTAGCGAGCCTCGATCCCAACAGATACTAGGCATGTATCTTGACAGATCAGGAGGACCGGACACCAGGCATGAAGTCCAGATGAGTTCTTTGGATCGGACATTTGGAGACCGGACAATCGCAAAAAAGTCGATTAGAGGCGGTGAGCAGACGGTGGTGGAAGCCCTGGTGGATCAGATCAGATGTCAAGAGTGGTAAGTCCGGCAGGTAAGCCTCGAGTGAAGAGGTGAGGTCGAATCCTCTGTAGGGAGACAAAGCTAGGCGTCGATCCGACGAAAAGTCCGTGTGGGACTTAGTAGTCGAGATCGAGCAACATTACTACTGCTATTGCATTTCATATTATCTATTTGTGCTAATCCTATTTTGCAAGGATCAGTCGACTAGATGGATTCAAGTCGACTGAAGTCCAGTCCACTGGATACCTATTTGGCAGGATCATCTAGTGTTTGATCAGAGATCGTGCGATGCAAATGGAAAGGGTTTCAATCGACTGAAGGGTTTGATTCGACTGAAGAGGCAAATTTTCTGATGCGGAGCCGAGTGACGTGGAGTCGACTGGAGAGGTTTAAGTCGACTGGAAGACCACGAATTCCATATCGATGGGCTGATGTGGAGTTGACTGGAAGGCATTCCAGTCGACTTGAAAAGGTTTATAAAATATGAGCTCGACCAGATCTGAGAAGAACATCCAATCTACGTCGAAGTGCTGTCAAAATTTTCCCACGATCATAAAAGCTTCAAATCTTCAAAAGGGCTCTTTTCCGACACCTCGTGCCTGCATCCTATTCTACATTTGTGTCGGTATAAAGTAGTCATTAATTTCTTTTTATTTCGCTTGTGTATTTAATTTCAAGAGAGGGTAGGTTGTTACCCTTCTCTCATCTTTGTAAAAAGTGAACTCCCTCCGAAGTCGAGAGTTCTCGAATCGGAGGGTATTATAGTGATTGCCCATCGAGGTAGCTCTCGGGAGAGCTATGGGCCTTGGAGTAGCAACCCAATCAGGGTTGTGAACCAAGTAAACTATTGTGTCTAAACTGCATTTAATTTTCGTTGCGTAGTCTTGTTTGACAATATAAAATAAGTTTCTAAAATAAAAAATATTAAATACTGAGATTCACCCCCTCTCTCGGTTTACTCGATCCTACAGGATATTCCATGATGAGTGTTTTGCCCAAGATGAACAAAAGTTTAAGTGTGGGGGAGAGGAGTAGCTCAGAAAAATTTAGTGTAAGCATAGGTAAGTCGTGCTTGATCACCATGAGCTAGTCATGCTCTTTATCTTTTTAGCTGAGCTTGATGTTGGGGCATAGAAAAGTACACTACATGTCGAAAAAAAAGAGTTTGAAAAAAAAGAAAAAAAAATCTGAAACAAAAAGAAGTTGAAAAAAAGAATAAACATTTGGGTGCCCATGAAATAAAAAAAAAAGTATTGTGAAAATTTTGACATGTTGTGCCATTTTTTTTTATGTGATAATATATTTGTGATGGACATCCCTTGTTTCAAACATTGAGAGATTTATTGTATGTCATGAGTGGATTTGTATTGAAGAATATGATAAGGGTTGTTTACATGCTTATTGGGTTGGAAGAAAAAAAATTTAGGGCAATACTTTCTTGTACTCATCTATGTAGCATTCTATTATTTACATATCTTCCACTATTTTCTCTGTCTCTTTCATTTATTTTTCTTACATACACACCATCATTACTTTTATTTCATGTTTCCCTTACATTCCTAATAAGCCTTCAAAGATTGTGCATTCTTATGTTTATAATAGTGATGAAGACTAGAAGAGAAGCAAGCATATGGTAGTACATAAACCATGAGTAGCTTGAGTGAACTCCACTATTATATGATTATGAGAGCGAGAGAAAGCATCACTTATCTTGTGAGGATTATGTTGGATCGAAGCGGATCGCTAGAGGGGGGGTGAATAGCGATAAAACCTTTTTCTTTTCTTTTCGTTCGTTAAAACTCAAGAGATAATTAATTGCAGCGGAAATGTAAATATAATGTAAAAAGAGACAAAGGAGTTTTACTTGTTTCGTAGCCTTCGGCTACTACTCCAAGGCCCTAGCGGTCCTCGACCATGTACGGAGGGCAAAAACACTAAAGAACTCCTCCCCTTTAGAGGTAGGAGTTTAATCGATACAAGTAAAGCACAAAGCTTGAGGTAGAGGGACACTCACCCTCTCCTCGTTACGATAAAATCTCCGAAAATGAAAGTACTAAACTGAAATAAAACTCTAACCGACGTAATAAAATGAAAACAAATAAACCTAGATGTCGGAGAAGAAACACTTCATTATCGGAGAAGTTGTAGCTTTGCGGAGGCTTTTGGAGGCTTAGAATTGATGAAGAAACCCTAGGTTAGGACCTCCTTTTATAGCCTTTAAGCCCCTCATCGAATGGGTCTTCAACTAGTAGGAATTGGGTACAAAACTCCTTGAAAAATGGTGATAAAGCTTGACTCCTCAAGGCTGATTTTTGACCATCGGTTGAACTGATTTCTTGGCCGGTTGAACTGATGGCTCAGCAGTTGAACTGATCCTTGGCCGGTTGAACTGATGGCTTAGCAGTTGAACAGATTTTTGGCCGGTTGAACTGATTTTTAGACTTTTCGACTGTAATAAAGAGTTAGCTCAAAATATAAGTAAATTCGACGGCCACTTGCCATCCGATCTCAACATAGACCTTCCATGGGAAGTCTTGGTCGGATCGTCGCCTAAGGATGTCCCCGTATGGAGGACTCGACCTTACTTACGCTCACTCACACAAGCTTACCTCAACATTTACCTTTGAAGCCTTGCTTTCGGTCTCCACCTGATTCCTTCGGCTCCCTCCGAAATCCTCCCGGTGTCGCCCGACCACCGCGGCTTCCTCCGGGTGTCGCTAGCCTTTAGCTCCAGCTATAGCAATCTTCTGCACACTCGATTCAGCTTGTGAGATAACGACATGAGCTTAACTTTGTATCGTTTGCTATAATCAAAACTCAGGTTCGACTTAGGTGCCTACTGCACAAACAATCTCCCCCTTTTTGATTTATGGCAAACCCACATACAAAGTTAAGTAAATAGCAAGCATGAAGAATAATGTGCATTAGAAACAAGAAATAAAGAAGATTAAGTTGGAGTAGTAAGGATTTTCTTCAAGTACTCCCCCTTGAGGAAACCTCCCCCTTGACCGAGGGTGAGTCTTGAAGAAAGACCTTAATCCTCCCCTTTGAGGGTTTCTTTAAGTAATTAACATTACTTAAAGTTGGCCTTAGTAAAATGTTTAAGTTAAGAGTTCTTCTTAACTTGGCCCTTTCTCCCCCTTAAGTAAAACATTAAGGGCATAATAAAAAATAAGTAAAACGTTGACGCCACAAATAAGTTTAAGTTAAGAATTCTCTTAACTTGGCCTTTAATAAGTTTTCAAAACTTAAAGTTAACTTTTGGTTTAAATATAAAGTAAGAGTTATGTTATCAAAAAAAAATTTGACTCCTTAACTTTGGCCTTTTTCTCCCCCTTTTGCCATATATCGAAAAGAGTGAGTGTGTGTGTGGAAAACAAAAATAAGTGTTAAATTTAAAGTCCAAGCATGTTCCACATTATTTTGAAAATAATATACTGAAAATAAGTTCATCTATAAGATGTTCGACTCATATTTGGCTTGATTGATATGAAAGATCAACCAGTCCTGGTCAGAGTCGGTTAGTATGTATGATTATACTCCGTGGTTCATAGCAATTCACTAGCTCTACATCTGGAACCAGGAGTAAGGTCCTAACATCTCACGCCCATCTACGTGGCTAAGTACACAAACACATTAGTCCTATGTGTTGTGAGATGTATTGGCTCCTTAAATCTATAGGTGCATGATATCTAAGGTATGTCCTATACTAGTTCCATAAAAAATGAAAGTTAAGAAATAGTAGTAAGAAAATATAATTTGCAAGTTCCTATTCTACTACGCACATGCCCAATTTTCGTCTTAATAGACTAAATTCGGCTTCGGGTAGGGGTTTAGTAAATAGGTCTGCTAAGTTAGACTTTGATTCGACGTATTCGAGTTGTATGGCTCCGTTGGCCACATGTTCTCGAATGAAATGGTGTTTGACCTCTATATGTTTGGTCCTAGAGTGACATATCGGATTCTTTGTAAGATTAATTGAACTAATGTTATCTACGTGAAGTTTAGTATTCGTAAAGTCTAACTTAAAGTCGCGGAGAGTGTGCTTCATCCAAAGAAGCTGCGTGACACACTCACCCATCGCGATGTATTCGGCTTCGGTGGTAGATAAAGCAACACAGTGTTGCTTCCTACTGCACCAACTCACTAGACTCGAGCCGAGAAGTTGACAACAACCACTCATACTCTTTCTATCGAGCTTACTACCGGCATAGTCCGAATCGGAGTAGCCGGTTAGTTCGAACTCGGTAGATCTAGGATACCAAATACCGACATTAAGTGTACCCTTTAGATATCTAAGGATACGCTTGACTAGAGTTAGGTGAGACTCCTTGGCACAGGTTTGAAACCTTGCGCACATACTTACTGCAAATAAGATATCAGGTCGGCTTGCAGTTAGGTAAAGGAGACTCCCTATTATGCTCCTATAGTATTTTAAATCAATTGAATTTCCGATTACATCTTCTTCTATATTCACATTAGTTGCCATTGGGGTATTAATAATTTTAGTGTCTTGCATTCCAAAGCGTTTAATTAATTCCCTAGTATATTTGCGTTGATGTAGGTATATTCCATCTTTAGTTTGTTTAATTTGTAGACCTAAAAAGAAGCTTAACTCACCTACTAAATTCATTTCAAATTCACTTTCCATAAGTGAAATGAACTCATTTAGTAGGATTGAGTTGGTGGTTCCGAAAATAATATCATCTACGTAGATTTGGGCTATGAATATGTCTTTACCTAAGGTTTTTACGAAAAGGGTTGGGTCAACTACACCTTGGTTAAAGCCTTTGGACTTAAGGTAAATCGAAAGTCTCTCGTACCAAGCTCGAGGAGCTTGTTTAAGTCCATAAAGAGCTTTCTTTAACCTAAGGACATGATCGGGTTTGTCTAAACTTTCGAAACCGGGGGGTTGACTAACATAAACTTCTTCTTTAATGTATCCATTTAAGAATGCAGATTTCACATCCATTTGAAACAACTTAAATCCTCGATGTGCTGCATATGCTAATAGCATTCGAATTGACTCTAATCTAGCTACTGGGGCATAGGTCTCGTTGTAATCTAAACCTTCGACTTGACTAAACCCTTTAGCAACTAGTCTAGCTTTATTTCTAACTACTTCACCTCTATCATCAATTTTATTTCTAAACACCCACCTTGTTCCAATGATTGTTTTATCTTTAGGTGGTGGTACTAATTCCCAAACTTCGTTCCTAGTGAATTGAGCCAACTCTTCTTGCATTGCAATAATCCAATCAGGATCAAGAAGAGCTTGGTCAATAGTTTTGGGTTCAATTTTAGAAATCAAGGATATTTGACTAAGGTTTCTGTATGAGGCTCTAGTTCAAACTCCTAGACTTGGATCACCTATCACTTGGTCGATAGGATGATTCGTTTGAGTCCTAGTTGGATTTGGGTTTGAGTCTACAACTTGATCCATAGGATGACTCGTTTGAGTTCTAGTTTGGTTGGAGTCATCTATCACTTGGTCGATAGAGTGACTTGGTTGACTTAGGTTAGGATTAACACTAGACCTGATCTCGGATCGAGTTAGGTCTAGTATGAGTCGGTCTAATTGGGGGTTGTCGGGGTTTTGTAGGTTCGTGTCCTTCATCAAATACTACATTGATAGTCTCCTCGACTCTAAGGGTGTCGTGGTTATATACTCTATAAGCTCTGCTTGTAGTCGAGTATCCTAGAAAGATTCCGGTCGTAGTTTTGGATGTAAATTTCCCTAGGTAATCCTTAGTGTTTAGGATATGTACCTTACACCCAAATACCCTAAAGTACTTGATGTTAGGTATTTTATCGTGATAAATCTCGTATGAGGTCTTAAGGTGCCTCTTTACCATAAGGATTATATTTTGGACATAGCATGCCGTATTCACGGCTTCGGCCCAAAACCTATCGGGTAGGTTATACTCATTAAGCATTGTCCTAGCGGCTTCTTGTAGGGTTCTATTTTTGCGTTCTACTAGGCCATTTTGTTGTGGAGTTCTAGGGCAAGAGAACTCATTGTGGTATCCATTTAGGTTCTGAGTGCAGTAAACCTATGGTTTTAATTCACCACCATGATCAGTCCTAAGTCTTTTGATTTTAATGCTTTGTTGATTTTCTATTAATTTAAATAGATTGATTAATTGATCTAGGGTATCACTTTTGTGTTTGATAAACCTAACCCAAGTAAATCTAGAATAGTCATCAATTATGACTAAGCAGAATTTACTTCCGTTAAGTGACTTAGCTCCGTGTGAATCAAATAGATCCATGTGTAGGAGCTCAAGCACACTTTTGGTTCATTCTAGACTAGTTAGTTGATGTTGTGTCCTAGATTGTTTACCTTGTTGACAAGCATTACATATTTTATTATCCAAGTTATTGAGGTTAGGCAAACCTCTAACTAAGTCACTCTGACTCATCTTGTGGATGAGTCTTGGGTGTGAGTGACCGAGTCGTCGGTGCCACAACCATGATTCCTCTTGCCGTATCATAAGACACTTAGTTGAGGAGTTAGTTAAGTTAATAGTGTAAATGTTGTTATTTCTAGTTCCCTTAAGAATTGTTTTAGAGGTTTCGTTTGTATTAATTACGCATTCGTTTTCTAGAAATATGACCTTATAGTTATTATCACACAATTGGCTTACACTGAGAAGATTATATTGAAAATTTTCTACTAATAAAACGTTTTGAATGACAAAATTTGAGTTAAGCTCAATATCACCTGATCCGATGATTTTGAGCTTGCCGTTATTTCCGAAGGCTACCGATCCTTGTCGTTTGAATCGAAGCTTCGAAAACTTGAGTTGATCCCCGGTCATGTGAGAGCAACCCAGCATCAACATCCATTGATCCTACATGCAAGGTAGTTGGATCGGATATTGGATTTATTAAAAATTGGTTGAAAATTATTAACCTAAATCATCTCACCCATGTCTACATGATCAAACATGTTAATCCTATATGTTCTTGTGAGATGGACTTTCAATTTTAGTTGAATTAAATTTAATGACTTAAACACTTGTCAACCTTGCGTTAGATTCGGATTTGACCTTAGGCTCATCAAGTCACCTTTTCAAGATCATGGCTTCCAGGTCGTGGTGAGGCACAGAGACCTTCTTTGATCGGAACAACGACCACTTCCTTAGACAAAGCCATTTTCAAGAAAATAGAGACTTGACTCACCTAAGACCACTTTCTGGTCTAACTAGTCTAGGATACGGCGAGGTAGCTTCAGCTAGTTCCGCTCGGTCAAGTACACCGAACTAGATACGCCTTATCTAGCCCGAATACACAAGACTCCACTTTCCTAGCGTACTATCATCTCGCATCCTGGTACTATGTTATCAAGTATTGACGAGTTATAGTCCTATCTAACCATTCTAAAAAGAAAAATAAAAACCTAGGCATGCAATTTCTAAGTTAAAACACAAACAAATTTCGTACTAGCTCCCCTTGGACCGTTGAATCGATTCGGTCTCTCCACATAGTGGATTTGGTCCTTGGGAACCCAGTACTGGTTTGATCCTAAGTTTGAAATTAAGGTGGTCTTAGGGACCCATGCTTGGACACATTTTTTATGTCTACTTACGATTGACATATACGACTTATTGGTCGTGTTTGAGCTAAACCCTAGCCCGGCCTTGTTGTACACGGCCCTTTGCGATCAAAGTAGGAGGTCAAGTCCTTTAGATCCCAAAGTAAACCTTTCCAACGTATTCCTAAGATCTTCGACTTGACTTTTCAAGAGTGAGTTCTCAACTTCGAGTTTTTCAACCCGAGTTGAGTCCTTCTCTTGAACTCGACTAGTCGAAGAGGTTAGGGAGACCTCGTGTTTAAGGAGTTTAACTTCCTCAACCAGGGTCTCGATCTTGGACTCGGACTTAGCTAACTTTCTATTTAAAAACTTAATTGCACTATAAAGTGTGGTAATAAGAGAGCGACTTACCTTGAGTTTATCTTTTGAACCAGATGCGTATCCGTGGCTTGTCTTGAATAGTGCTTCGCAGTCCGACTCATCTTCGGTTTTCGATTCAAGTTCCGGTTCCGACTCCGTCTCCGATTCCACCGGTTTAGCCATAAGGACTCGATCGTTGTCTTCTTCCTCAGAAGCTTCTTCCCAAGTAGCGTTGAGTGCCTTTTTGTATTTTGGTGCCTTGCTCTTGAGTTTTGGGCATTCGGACTTAATGTGTCCAAACATGTTGCATTCATAACATCTTATGTTTGAACTTTTAGGCTTACCTTCGTTGGGTCGAGTGACGGCTCCTTTTCGGCCCTTGACTATCCTCCGAACTAGGTTGACTAGTTCGGCTTCCATTTCCGAGTCGACCTCCGAATCCGACTCATCCTCTTCTTCCTTCGGAGGTGGCTTGCTAGCGGTTTTCTTCTTTGAACCTGCAAATAAAGCTATACCTTTCTCAGGTTCCGAATTAGACTGCTCATGAAGTTCAAAATCAGAAAAAAGTTCATCTAATCTAAGTTTAGAAAGATCCTTGGAGACCTTGTAGGCATCAACCATGGATGCCCACAAGGTAGTCCTTGGAAAGAAGTTTAGGACATACCTTATAAGATCGCGGTTTTCGACCTTTTGCCCAATTGCGTGTAGGTTGTTGACTATGTCCTGGACTCGGGCGTGAAGTTGCGTCGTGGACTCGTGTTCCTGCATTTTTAGGTTATATAGTTTATTGAATAGAAGATCACGCTTACATACCTTGGCTTCATCAGTCCCTTCGTGTAGCTCTACTAGTTTTGTCCAAAAGGGGCCGACGATTTAGCTCTTCCTTGGATAAGCCGCATTGGAGGATTTGTGTTGCCTTGGCGTCAGACTTGTCGTTTTGTCGCAATGGTCCATTGATCATAATCCAAGGAGTCACCCACTTCATTAGTCGGAAGTGTGAAACCCGTTTGGATTATGATCCACATCCCGATTTGGGTTTTGAGAAAGCATTCCATCCGACCCTTCCAATAACGGAAGTCATCTCCGTTGTAAAACGGAGGTTGGACGGTGCTAAAACCCTCGAGATGGGCCATTAGAACAAAAGACACAAGGAGACGAAGACGAAGAAACTAGCAACGACAAAAAAAAAAGTACCAAGACTCGCGTCTTGGATTAGTAGTGCGGGAGAAAAAAATAACAAAGCGAAAAAAATCTGAAATAAACAGAATTAAAAAGAAAAAAATCTGTAAAATGGCTAGATTGGTGGTTTCACCAAATCTTAGCAACCCCCGGCTCTGATACCAATTGTTGGATCGAAGCGGATCGCTAGAGGGGGGGTGAATAGCGATAAAACCTTTTTCTTTTCTTTTCGTTCGTTAAAACTCGAGAGATAATTAATTGCAGCGGAAATGTAAATGTAAAGTAAAAAGAGACAAAGGAGTTTTACTTGGTTCGTAGCCTTCGGCTACTACTCCAAGGCCCTAGCGGTCCTCGACCATGTACGGAGGGCAAAAACACTAAAGAACTCCTCCCCTTTAGAGGTAGGAGTTTAATCGATACAAGTAAAGCACAAAGCTTGAGGTAGAGGGACACTCCCCCTCTCCTCGTTACGATAAAATCTCCGAAAATGAAAGTACTAAACTGAAATAAAACTCTAACCAACGTAATAAAATGAAAACAAATAAACCTAGACGTCGGAGAAGAAACACTTCGTTGTCGGAGAAGTTGTAGCTTTGCGGAGGCTTTTGGAGGCTTAGAATTGATGAAGAAACCCTAGGTTAGGACCTCCTTTTATAGCCTTTAAGCCCCTCATCGAATGGGTCTTCAACCAGTAGGAATTGGGCACAAAACTCCTTGAAAAATGGTGATAAAGCTTGACTCCTCGAGGCTGATTTTTGACCATCGGTTGAACTGATTTCTTGGCCGGTTGAACTGATGGCTCAGCAGTTGAACTGATCCTTGGCCGGTTGAACTGATGGCTTAGCAGTTGAACTGATTTTTGGTCGGTTGAACTGATTTTTAGACTTTTCGACTGTAATAAAGAGTTAGCTCGAAATATAAGTGAATTCAACGGCCACTTGCCATCCGATCTCAACATAGACCTTCCATGGGAAGTCTTGGTCGGATCGTCGCCTAAGGATGTCCCCGTATGGAGGACTCGACCTTACTTACGCTCACTCACACAAGCTTACCTCAACATTTACCTTTGAAACCTTGCTTTCGGTCTCCACCTGATTCCTTCGGCTCCCTCCGAAGTCCTCCCAGTGTCGCCCGACCACCGCGGCTTCCTCCGGGTGTCGCTAGCCTTTAGCTCTAGCTATAGCAATCTTCTGCACACTCGATTCAGCTCGTGAGATAACGACATGAGTTTAACTTTGTATCGTTTGCTATAATCAAAACTCAGATTCGACTTAGATGCCTACTGCACCAACAGATTAGTCATTCTCAGTCTATTCATAATGGATCGAAGTTACCTTATTTGTTAACCTATGTAAGATTTGAGTCCATGATTGCTTGAGTCTTTGAGAATTGACGATCCTAGGTAACTTTCTTTCATGATTTTCTATATATGATTGAGAATTGATAGGAGAATGCATCTTTAGTCATTTTCTTAGTTTTATTTACTTGCACAAGACGTGCAAGAATAAGTGTGGGGGAATTGATAACTCACATTTTGACATGATATTTTATATTCATTCTTCGATGTTTTAATCTATTCGTATGCATAATTCGACATATTTATCATATTTTATGAATATGGATCATTTTAGCACCTTAATGCAAACATATGATAATTTGATGTCCTTAGCACTAATTGTTGTATACTTTATTTTTGTAGGGGATGACAAGTGAAAATTGGGGATTTTACTATAGCAAAGTTACTGTAGCAGCAGAAATTTTCTTGCACAGAATGCCACACTGCCTGGCTGTGTCTTTTGACACGGCCGTGTCGCAGTGAAACCCCCTCGTTTGGACAGCTATAAAATGGATTTTTAGGGGTTTTAGAGGGCATCTCTTCTTCCCTTGAGCCCTAGCATCCGCCTCCACCTCCCTTCCATCCATTTTTCTCCACGGATTCGAGGAGGAATAGCTTCATCGAGGGATTTCAATGACACCTTCCATCTCCATAACTCATCCACCTCTTCCTTCGAATTTGAGGAGAAGTTCCTCCCCAACGATACTTCTTCGAGCTCAACCGGATCCGCGAGAGTTCGGAGCATCCATCAAGCTGCTGGATTCAGGAGTTTGCGCCATCCCACATCCACCGCCATTTGTGGAGTCTCGATCGAACTCCGTTGGACTTAGCCGAAGGAACTTGTTCATACACCGGGCAAATCTTGGGTTGATTAGACCATTTATTTTCTTGTTTATTTTACTTGAACTTTAATTTTGTATGCATGTCAATTGTTGGGTTAATTACCCCTTACATTTATGGTAATTTTGGGTTATGCACATT
This sequence comes from Wurfbainia villosa, assembly GCA_025175895.1. Taxonomy (NCBI): domain Eukaryota; kingdom Viridiplantae; phylum Streptophyta; class Magnoliopsida; order Zingiberales; family Zingiberaceae; genus Wurfbainia; species Wurfbainia villosa. The sequence goes on along the minus strand of CM045987.1, from coordinate 78,350,109 downwards.
AGGTATTTGGTTTAATTCTTGTTACAGTTTTTGTTCCTTTAATTACTACAATTAACTTGTTTACTTTAATTTCTGCATCGTTTTACTTATTGCATGTTTTAATTACTTGCATTGTTAGATTATAATTTAAATTATCTTGCAATCGTAGGTTAGAATTCAAATCACAAACCCTCCAATTTACATTAGAAAACCTCAAGCAATAATGGAAACGATCCTAAGAAAATCATTCTACCAATTGCATTCGTTGGGAGACGACCTGAGTCAGCTCTATGCTATATTAGTATAGAGGGGGTTCAGTTTATTATAAATTTTATTTTTGGTAATGGTATCACGACAAAAACCGTTATCAATCTTTCCGAAGAGACTCATGAACAAAGGACTGACTTCTATAAGCAATGACAATATCATTCCCTTAACCTTGCTTGTGGAATTTAGGCAGCAGATGACCAAATTCATTGGACTTTGGATGATCATCCTAGAAAATAGCATGTACAATAGAAGAGAAGTAGGGTGAACATATGAAGACTTCTGATTGTACACAATATAAACAACTTTCAGAAGGCAAGTAGTTGTAGTTTTCATATTAAAGCATAAGACCAAATCAATGATGTTGCAGTAAACCTTCTGAAGAATGGCAACTTTAAAACTTTTCTCATCCACTCGATACAACCCATATGATTCAGGTGCACTATTCCTCTGTTCCATATAACTGTAGCAAATCCACTGCACTATCAGCAATAGTCATACAGAAATGAAAAGGCATAAGAAGGTCTGAACTGCAGCTAGAAGCTCTGGTCTCTATCTTTGAAAACATCCAGTTAGCAAGTTCAAGAAGATCAAAAGGAGAATAGAAGTTCATCATGGAGTAAAAGATATAGAAGTGAGGAAGAAGGTCAACCATAGAACTCCTATCAACACAAACATCAAACCTTTCCCTGAACAAGAAGGTTGTCTTCTGAATTAGGTGCCTACAAACCTCAAGAACAGATTCAACAAATGCATGGCTTTGGGAGGAGCATCGATCTTGACTCATCAAAGACCACAAGCCAAGCAAACAAATGAAGAAACTAGTGCACAAAAAGGAACATGCCTTAAAAAATGAAGACAATGCGCTAGCAACTGAATTTTTGGAAACAGCAGAATCTGAGGATAATGTTATATCAGCCAAATAATCATCTATACACAACGAATGGTTGAAATTACCTTTGCAGTCATATACTGCAATTACATCCTTGATCTTATTCTGACAAGAAAGAAACATATTCGACCACAAATTAATAGCTTCAGCAAGAAATTTTGGTTCAATAAAGAGCAGATATGATAGGAATTGGACAAGATAATTAAATTGCAGTGGGGCAATTGTGAAAAGGAAATGAAGATTTCTTAGGAGACTCTCAACTGGAACACATATGATTGAAGATAAAAGTGCCAAAGCTACTTCATCTTGCTGCCCACCTGCAAGTTCCTTCATTTTGGAACAAATAAATTGGAAAGAGTCAAGTCCTTTTGTTGTAATCTCTGGCATGGAGTACAAAGTAAATCCTTTCTGGTTTAAAAGATCTTGGGAGAAATGAAATAGATTCTTCAGTGGCCTCCATTCACATAGTGAATTCTTTGAATCATCACAAACTTCTCATTCAAAATTGAATTTATAAGACCAGGTAGTATTTTCATGTCTACCTGTGATTGTAAAATCAATTTCAGGGTGTTAGACACGTACAATGAAACAACAGATCTCTCATATAACTTGAAGGTTCCTGTATCTGACTCAAGCAACCTCAAGCACCAAATGGATATCTCTTATTTAAGAACTTCAATATATCAACAGTTGCTTCTGCCTCAGCCTCATTAAATAGGGATACAGAACTAGAATTCTTACCATGATGCTCATGACCGTTAGCAATATCAAAGAACATGTACGACCTAAGATAATTATTTTCATGGAACAAAGCTGACCTATCTACCACCTTAGCACCATTCAGTAACTTACTTTCATAAAAGTGCATTGAAGGAAATCTGCATATCTCAGGATGCATTTGATGCTGCTCATTAAGCATTATCACTAAATGACCAGCTCTTTGCAACCGCTCAAACATAATTTGGTTCCTTTGGACTTGAGTAGCTGAAGAGGAATTAATGTTGCAGGTTCAAGAGCTTGAGCCACCCCATCAATAATAACAGCATCGAACCAGTTGTGCTAAGAGTGAACTCCAAATCTATTGTTAGAAGCAAATTTGGAGCACACACCATATATATCACCACCACATCCACTAAGGGTTGTTACAACAATTTCTGCTTCTTTAAGGATAGATTTTCGAATTTTCAGCTTGAGGGACCAACTTTCTTCAGAAACTTTCTTTTCTCGAGCATGAGCAGCAGCAAAATCTGCACAGATTGCTTCTTCTGCTGTAAAAAAAGTTGTTGCATAAGATTAGTAGATTATCACTTGAAGACCTAGTCATCACCACAAACAAACAACACAATGAGTATCAAATAAAAATAACAAGAAAGACACTAATAACAAAAGAAAAAAAAAAAACTAACTAACTACAGTTTAAAGACAAACGAACACCATTATTAGTCCCCAGCAACGGCGCCAAAATTTGATGAACAGTGGTTGTCGCGGTACCGTTCCCAAATTAATTACTGAACCCCCCTAACTATACTAATACAGTATATGAATGACTCGGATCGTCTCTCAACGAACCTAATGGTTGGACGCTTGTTTCTAAACAATAGCAAACACTGGGGGTTCTTAACATCTATGAACGCAAATAGTTGAAAGCAAACCCAACATTAAGTAAAGTTACGACTAACTAACACTAATTCATGAACGACAAAATAAACTATAGCTAAGATCCAAATTAAACGCAAGATAAACAACTAAATCAAATACTAGAGCTAAACACCACAATTAAGCATCAAAGTAAACATCAAGATAAACATCCAATTCAATGGATAAACTCTAAATAGAATCAACCGATATCCGATCCACAACACCCAGAGAAGGAACCACCCTCTCCGGTAATGACGATGGCCCAGAGAAACCCCCTTCCGATGGATGGAATGAATATATTCCTTGCCGAAAAATCCTCCGACAAGTGCTGAACTAGAACGGGATGCAAGCCTTCTGCTCCGGTGATGGATTGCGAAGCTGCCAAATCCCGGCAACCAATGGATGAATCTGGAAGGCGAAGTCACCGAATCCTGGCCGCGGAAAGGAAGGGAACCGAAACAGTGGGTTGTATGGCTCTTCATCGGCGATGGAATGGATGCTCTGCCGTCGGAAATGGGCTATCAAACACACCGCCGAAGTTGGGAAAGGGTGTTGCCGAATCCCGATAGTAGTAGTTAATATTGGTGCAATCGGCACAAGTCACGATTGACAAGACTTGAGTTGGACTCGAGTAGTGTTTTGATGTTTGACAATATTTTAGGGAGATTGTTGGTGCAATCGACCCGGGTCATGATTGACCGGACTCGAGTTTGACTCGAGTGGTATTTTAATTTTTGACGATGGTTTGACCATTGTTTGACTATATGGTTGACATAGGGTTGACCATATGATGGAGAAGTCTAAGTCTTGTGTACTTGGCATGAAAAGTCCAAGTCATGGGTACTTGGCATGGAAAGTCCAAGCATGGGTCTTGGCAAGGGAAAGTCCAAACTTGAGTCTTAGCAAATGGAAAGTCCAACATAGGTTGGCAAGAGAAGTCCAAGGGGTGATATTGGCAGCGTAAAGTCCAAGGGTGGAGTCTTGGCAACATAAGTCTAATGGTTGGCGGCGTAAAGTCCAAGCGGTAGTCTTGGCAGCGTAAGCCCAATGTGCCTTGGTGGTATAGACCAACATAGCATGACAATAGCCGATGGAAGCACCGAAAGGCTAGCGTATGGATGAACAAGTCATGGATGACTTGGAGGGATCCGATAAGCGTGAGGCTGATGAAGGTGGCTAGAAGGCTTAGGTCTAGGCTAAGAGTGGTCTAGCAAGTATGAGGGCATCATAGTTGGGGTTAAATCTCATGTTTGAGGTTATCAATCGACTAGGGCTTTAGACGACACTGATGACACCGAGTTCCCTCGTGGTAGTCGATTGGAATTATGGTCATTCGAACTGCTCAGAGTCGACTGGTGTTCGACTATAGGAAATGGCGTGGCAGTCGACTGCCAATATTGGGCAGTCGACTGATGGCTTGAGCAGTCGACTGCCATGATGGTTAGGGTTATGGGAGCAGAATGCTCGATAGCCGACTGGTCAGTCGGCTATAGCCCTGGCAGTCGATTGTTGGGTTATGGCAATCGACTGTCAGTGTATCTGTTGGAACTTATCTAACATGGATTAAGTCATTGTCTCACAGCGGCCACAGGAGCAGTCGACTAATGGTCGTGATCAGTCGACTGCTAGGTGAAATCTAGCCCGAGATGAAGTTTTAAAACGAGCTCGTGGAGAAGGATTTGACTAACGTTCTTTGAGGCTATTTGAAGGGGATTTGCAGTTGGTGCAATCGGCCCAGGTCACGATTGACCAAGACTCGAGCTTGACTCGAGAGATGTTTTGATGTTCGATAAAAACATATGACAATGTGATTGTCATGGAAAAGTCCAAGTCTTGTGTACTTGGCACGGAAAGTCCAACATGGGTCTTGGCAATGGAAAGTCCAACATGGGTTGGCAATGAAAAGTCCAAGCATGGGTCTTGGCAAGGAAAAGTCCAAGCATGGTCTTGGCATGGAAAGTCCAACATAGGTTAGCAAGGGAAAGTCCAAGCTTGAGCCTTGGCATTTGAGAAGTCCAAGAGGTTTGATATTGGCAGCGTAAAGTTCAAGCAGGAGTCTTGACAGCATAAGTCCAATGGTTGGCGGCGTAAAGTTCAAGCGGAGTCTTGGCAGCGTAAGTCCAATGTGTCTTGGCGATGTAGACACCGTTAGCATGACATAGCCGATGGAAGCACCTGAAGGCTAGCGCAATGGATGAACAAGTCATGGATGACTTGGAGGGATCTGAGAGGCATGAGCCTGATGGAGGTGGCTAGAAGGCTTAGGTCTAGGCTAACGGTGGTCTAGCAAGTATGGGGGAACTATACTTGGGTTAAAACCTCATATTTGAGGTGTGTCAGTCGACTAGTGTCATGTGGCAGTCGACTGGCGTGAGTCAACTAGGGTTTGACTGCGAGAATTGGCCTAGCAGTCGACTGCCAAGGGTGGGCAGTCGACTGATCGTGTGATTAGTCGACTGGTACTCAGTTTTTTAGGCACAGAATAGAGTCTAACTTGACTGCTGAGGTTAGTAGTTGAGTGTGTTAGTAATATATGAGAGATGTCCTAAGGCAATCGCCTTATGTATGAACCATTTATATGATAAATGAAGATTCACTATTTGAGTATACATGTTTCATCTATTTGATTGGATCTTAAACTCATTTACTGGATGTCCACGATACGATTCACAGCATGAGAGAATTTGTGATTGGATCACAACTAGTGAGTATCTCTACATGTGTAATTGTGATGTATCGGAATTATCCCTAGTCGATGAATTGATGGATTTGGACACCATCAATTGCCGAGACTAGCACGCAGGTATACTCCGTGTATCCAAGCGGTGATTCTCACCGGCCGGAGACATTGTGATGTCCGGAGTTAATCGTGGATGCTAGTTATGGTAACTAGTTCATTGGAGTGACCAGCCGTAAGACTTCATATGGTTCTCTGCATATATAGATATGTCAATGAAGTTCTTACTGTGGCTTAAGTGCGATGTTCCTTAGACTTGCGGTATTCAAGTCATCTTGATCATGGAGACTTATGCTTTGACATCTTAAGCAAACATCTCTAAGGAGATGTGGACCCGGGATGATTGGGTATAAGTCGAAGTGATCGAAGGTGTTTGAATAGCCTATAAAGGATTCACCACTCCTTGCGAGGAGATGTATACCCATGGCCTCTCGTCGGATTGTTACTAAAGTCTTTGGCCAAAGCATTACATGTTTAGAGTAAGGTACTCTTCGATACATGTGGAGTAACTAGAATCCGTAGGACGAGGAAATGATACTTGGGCTAGGTGTGACGTAGTCAGCCTAGTGGGGACTGACATAATAGACCATGTCCTGAACCAAGTGGGTATAAGATGAGTGAAGGGAATGGGGCACGATTAATTCGAGCTACTGAAGGGTTTCAGAAATAGTTCTGGATCAATCGCTTGATCTTTTGGTTAATTGGGGATCATGATGTACTACTAGGTGCCACTCATGATCGTTCTATAATTAATGGTTAATTATAGACGGCCAACATAAACCGAGAACCTATTTGGTCACACGCACAACGAGTGTAATCCAAAGGATTTAAAACGAGCTTGAGAATGAGATTCTCAGACCGAGAGAAACTATGTTTGGTTGGACCAAACATAAAGCGAGCATGAAATTGTTTCAGTCACAATGGAAGCGTGGATGGGCCGTGTCTTATGAAGACATAATGGATGGACCAAAATGGTTTGGTTCTAATCCAATGGAGGTGAATAAACCAAAGGGTTTGGTTTATTTTAAACGAATGAACCAAAAGTTGGTTCGGTTCGTTTTAACTTAAAATAAACTATCATGGTTTGGTTTATTTTAACTTATCTTAATGGAGCGGGTTAACGGGCTTTATGGATATGATCCATTAACCATTAAGAGAATTAGTTCTCTATAAAATAGGGCTTAAACCCTAATCCAAAGCCCTAATCAAGTTTTGGCCGCCCAACATAGTTGCCGCCCACCTCCTTGGAGTTTTCGGCGCCCAACCCTAAAGTGTCGCCGCCCAGCTTTTGTGCCGCCGTCCAAGTCATTGCCGGCGACCAAGCTTCAGCCGGTGAACACTCCGGCGACCCTCCGGTGATCTCCTATAGGTTTGGCATCAAGGTGAGCCTTTTCTTTCCTTGGTTGGCCGGCGCCTATATCCTCCACCAAGCTGTCCAGTTTTCTGGACAGCTTCTTCTCCTCTCATCGGAGCGTCGTTTGGACGACGGTTAGAGCTCCGACAGTGGCTAACTTACCGGGGATTCGATCTCCGGTAATCCTCTGAGGTGGAGGACGAAGGATTCGTCAATTGGTTGACGAATACCTCTCCGGAGAAGCGAGTTTTGAGAACTCGTTTTAGGATCCGAATTTGGATTCGGATTGTGATCATCTCTCGATCACGTCGTCTTCAACACGAGGCTAGTAACCCGTACGAAGACGAAGCTCGTGGCTTAGCGAAGTCATCCCGAGGAGCTCGGCGTGGATACGGATAGAGACGATTCTTACGAGGATCGTTCCGGTTGATGTCGTTCCCGCTACACGTCATACGGAAGGTATAACGTAGATAATTTTCTTTTATTGCAAATTTTAATTTACGGTTATGTCTACACTTGTTGTAATATGCATGCGTGTGTTGTGTGTGTTGTAATAAATATAGATTTATAATTTTTAATTGCTTCCGCTGTGCTCATGTTTACGAAACATGATCGAACACACACACGCCGCGGTGCCGGAAATCCAACAGTGGTATCAGAGCCCAGGTTGTGTTTCGACATAATCGTAAAAATGGTTTTGCGATAGTCATAATGTATTTCTGGAAATTTTCTAAATTTTGGAAATTTAGAAGTATTTATGGAAATTTTTTCAATTTTGGAAAGTCTAGAAGTATTTATGGAAATCTTCCACTTTTGGAAAGTTGGAAGTATTTATGGAAATTGATATTTTCCATAAATAAAATATTTGATTAGATTCTGGAAATTTGTTTCCTAATTTAATCATGATTTGATTTGGGAAATCAAATCTTAAAATATTTTATTTCCATAAGTAGTTTTAATGATTTAGGAAATTGGTTTCCTAAATAGATTTTCCTTAATCAAATAATTCCATGAATAAAATATGTGATTAGATTTGGAAATTTGTTTCCTAATTTAATTATGATTTGATTTGGAGAATCAAATCTTAAACATATTTTATTTCCATAAATAGTTATGACATATAAGGAAATTATATACATGACATAATTGTATGCCATGTAATTGCATTAGATGCATAACATTATGTCATGCGTGTCGTGACATGTAGATGTATGTCATGTATGTCATGCCATTTAGATAATAGTTATTTGCATGCAAAGAGGATGAGACATAAAAACCCTTAATCAATATTAAAGCCTACACCTTCCATTAATATGGTTAGAACCAGAGTTCTGTTTCTTGTTTGGGTTGTTGGACTCTCTCCAAGCCCGACTCGAACCTGAATATGTTAAAACCATGGAATAGTTTAATACTAATATGGTAAGAGTCAGAGGTCAATCGTTAGCTTTGGTTGTTGGACTCTCTCCAAGCTGGGCTAATTGGTTGAATGCGCTCTAACCATATTAAAACTATGTCCCGATTAATGGGTTGGCTTTATCCTGGAGCATCGGCTTGTTGGACTCTCTCCAAGGTCGATGTAAAGGGAGGTGAAGTTGGGTGCTATGCATATGATGCATACTTGTTAATGTGTTAACAACCCGATGTATGTGTGAACATTCAATTAGTTGATAGCACATTGTGATAGTTGCATATATGTGATATGCAATCGGTATAGAAGATACCTACCGTCGTAGTTATGAATGGCTTGTTGGACTCTCTCCAAGGTTGTTCATAACTATGATGGATATCAGCCCATTCGGAGATGGACCTACGATCTCCCGAAGTGATTTTGGGGTTTTTTGAAATTCGAAAAATGAATTGTATTTATAAATTTATTTTGTTGCAATTTAAAATAATCTTTCTCTTATATTATCGTTTTATATTTCTAATTTAATATATTGATCATGATTTGTTTGAATTTGCTCCATTTTGGATTGAATAAATTGATGGGCGAGCTTCATGGATCGGCTTAGAAGCTTGAGAATTGTTCTCAAGGTTGAAAAGCTTGCAAATGTCCTCGAGCGCCTCTTCCCGCCTCTAGTGACGATGCAACTCGGACCAATTGTTGGCCTATCGAAACATGTGAGTGATTCGAACAAATGAGTTGCATCATGTTAGCCATGATGGAACCCAAGCTACAAAACAAAGCATGAGCATATGGATGCTCATATCGTAGTCCTTCATCTTTGTGAGTTGGTTGATGAGCAAGTGAGATTCGAAAGGTTCGAAGTCTCAAAGCTCCTCTTCACCTCTGAGATGCTAGGAGGTTCATCTGTGGTACTACTCAATATGCTGAAGACTGTGGAGTCTTCTGAGAAGCATGAGCAGGGGACGGTGCTGTTAGTTGATTCCTCGAAGAAAGGTTCTAAGAGGAAGTCAAAGGAACAACAGAAGGGAAAGAAGAGAAGGGCTAAGAAGGTAGAACTAGCACAAAAGGAAACTTGCCATCATTATGGCAAGGAGAGCCATTTGTGAAGAAAGTGCAAGATTTATCTTGAGTCCGTGAAGAAGGATAAGGCATCGGATGCCCCATCTTCTTCAGAAATCTTCTTTATTGATTGTCATTCTATTTCCTCAGACACTTGGGTATTTGATACTGGGTGTGGCTCACATATATGTAATGACATACATGGGCTAAGGAATAGAAGAAGACTCGTCAAGGGGAGAGTCAAATTTACGTGTTGGGAATGGAGCAACGGTTGCTGCACTCGCCATCGGAACGTATTTGTTGGAACTCCCTGTAGGACTTGTCTTAGAACTGGACAATTGCTTTTATGTTCCTTCGTTGATAAAGAACATCATTTCTATTTTAAATAGAAATGGGTACCATTTGACTTTTAGTAACAATTGTTGTTACATAACTTTGAATGGAGTTCTTTATGGGACTGGAACTTTAAGCAATGACATTTATACGTTGGACGTATCCAGTGACATTTTCAATATCGAAGCGAGCAACACGCGTGCTCGAAAGGATAATCAAATAGACTCCTATATGTGGCATTGTCGTCTTGGCCATATAAGCAAAAAATGCATGTCCGAATTACACCGATGTGGAATTCTGGAATCGTTTGAATTGGATTCATACGATACATGTGAATCTTGCTTAAAAGGCAAGATGACTAAGTTACCTTTTACTGGAAAGGGTGAATGAGTGGGAGAGTTACTAAGTCTAATACATACTGATGTATGTGGACCTATGTCAACTCAAGCATTAGGAGGCTATAGCTACTTCATTACCTTCACCGATGATCACTCACGGTTTGGGTATGTGTTCTTGATGAAACACAAGTCTGAAGCCTTTGAAAGGTTCAAAGAATTCAGAAATGAAGTAGAGAAACAACATGACAAGAGTATTAAAATACTTCGATCGGATCGAGATGGTGAATACTTAAGTCAAGAGTTTCTTGATTATCTAAGAGACAATGGTATATTGTCTCAATGGACTCCGCCATATACACCACAGCATAATGGTGTATCTGAGAGGCGTAACCGGACCTTGTTGGACATGGTCAGGTCAATGATGAATCAGGCGACTCTTCCCAAGTCCTTTTGGGGTTATGCACTTCAGACAGCTGTTTACTTGTTAAACAGAATGCCTACCAAGGTAGTCTCAACTACTCCATATGAGATATGGAATAGTAAGAAACCTCATGTATCTTACTTGAAGATATGGGGTTGTCCTGCTTATGTGAAGCGATCAGACAAATTGGATGCTAAGTCTGATAAATGTCTATTTATTGGATACCCTAAGGAAACAAGGGGTTACCAATTCTATCATCCTGTGGAACAAAAGGTGTTTGTTTCAAGGCATGCTGTGTTTCTAGAGAAAGAGTTTTGCGTTCTACTAGGCCATTTTGTTGTGGAGTTCTAGGGCAAGAGAACTCATTGTGGTATCCATTTAGGTTACAGAATTCTGTAAACCTATGGTTTTCGAATTCACCACCATGATCAGTCCTAAGTCTTTTGATTTTAATGCTTTGTTGATTTTCTATTAATTTAAATAGATTGATTAATTGATCTAGGGTATCACTTTTGTGTTTGATAAACCTAACCCAAGTAAATCTAGAATAGTCATCAATTATGACTAAGCGCACTTTCTTCGTTAAGTGACTTAGCTCCGTGTGAATCAAATAGATCCATGTGTAGGAGCTCAAGCACACTTTTGGTTCATTCTAGACTAGTTAGTTGATGTTGTGTCCTAGATTGTTTACCTTGTTGACAAGCATTACATATTTTATTATCCAAGTTATTGAGGTTAGGCAAACCTCTAACTAAGTCACTCTGACTCATCTTGTGGATGAGTCTTGGGTGTGAGTGACCGAGTCGTCGGTGCCACAACCATGATTCCTCTTGCCGTATCATAAGACACTTAGTTGAGGAGTTAGTTAAGTTAATAGTGTAAATGTTGTTATTTCTAGTTCCCTTAAGAATTGTTTTAGAGGTTTCGTTTGTATTAATTACGCATTCGTTTTCTAGAAATATGACCTTATAGTTATTATCACACAATTGGCTTACACTGAGAAGATTATATTGAAAATTTTTTACTAATAAAACGTTTTGAATGACAAAATTTGAGTTAAGCTCAATATCACCTGATCCGATGATTTTGAGCTTGCCGTTATTTCCTAAGGCTACCGATCCTTGTCGTTTGAATCGAAGCTTCGAAAACTTGAGTTGATCCCCGGTCATGTGTCGGGAGCAACCACTGTCCAACATCCATTGATCCTACATGCAAGGTAGTTGGATCGGATATTGGATTTATTAAAAATTGGTTGAAAATTATTAACCTAAATCATCTCACCCATGTCTACATGATCAAACATGTTAATCCTATATGTTCTTGTGAGATGGACTTTCAATTTTAGTTGAATTAAATTTAATGACTTAAACACTTGTCAACCTTGCGTTAGATTCGGATTTGACCTTAGGCTCATCAAGTCACCTTTTCAAGATCATGGCTTCCAGGTCGTGGTGAGGCACAGAGACCTTCTTTGATCGGAACAACGACCACTTCCTTAGACAAAGCCATTTTCAAGAAAATAGAGACTTGACTCACCTAAGACCACTTTCTGGTCTAACTAGTCTAGGATACGGCGAGGTAGCTTCAGCTAGTTCCGCTCGGTCAAGTACACCGAACTAGATACGCCTTATCTAGCCCGAATACACAAGACTCCACTTTCCTAGCGTACTATCATCTCGCCGCATCCTGGTACTATGTTATCAAGTATTGACGAGTTATAGTCCTATCTAACCATTCTAAAAAGAAAAATAAAAACCTAGGCATGCAATTTCTAAGTTAAAACACAAACAAATTTCGTACTAGCTCCCCTTGGACCGTTGAATCGATTCGGTCTCTCCACATAGTGGATTTGGTCCTTGGGAACCCAGTACTGGTTTGATCCTAAGTTTGAAATTAAGGTGGTCTTAGGGACCCATGCTTGGACACATTTTTTATGTCTACTTACGATTGACATATACGACTTATTGGTCGTGTTTGAGCTAAACCCTAGCCCGGCCTTGTTGTACACGGCCCTTTGCGATCAAAGTAGGAGGTCAAGTCCTTTAGATCCCAAAGTAAACCTTTCCAACGTATTCCTAAGATCTTCGACTTGACTTTTCAAGAGTGAGTTCTCAACTTCGAGTTTTTCAACCCGAGTTGAGTCCTTCTCTTGAACTCGACTAGTCGAAGAGGTTAGGGAGACCTCGTGTTTAAGGAGTTTAACTTCCTCAACCAGGGTCTCGATCTTGGACTCGGACTTAGCTAACTTTCTATTTAAAAACTTAATTGCACTATAAAGTGTGGTAATAAGAGAGCGACTTACCTTGAGTTTATCTTTTGAACCGGATGCGTATCCGTGGCTTGTCTTGAATAGTGCTTCGCGATCAGGCTCATCTTGGTTTCGATTCAAGTTACGGTTCCGACTCGTCTCCGATTCCACCGGTTTAGCCATAAGGACTCGATCGTTGTCTTCTTCCTCGAAGCTTCTTCCCAAGTAGCGTTGAGTGCCTTTTGTATTTTGGTGCCTTGCTCTTGAGTTTTGGGCATTCGGACTTAATGTGTCCAAACATGTTGCATTCATAACATCTTATGTTTGAACTTTTAGGCTTACCTTCGTTGGGTCGAGTGACGGCTCCTTTTCGGCCCTTGACTATCCTCCGAACTAGGTTGACTAGTTCGGCTTCCATTCAGTCGACCTCCGAATCCGACTCATCCTCTTCTTCCTTCGGAGGTGGCTTGCTAGCGGTTTTCTTCTTTGAACCTGCAAATAAAGCTATACCTTTCTCAGGTTCCGAATTAGACTGCTCATGAAGTTCAAAATCAGAAAAAAGTTCATCTAATCTAAGTTTAGAAAGATCCTTGGAGACCTTGTAGGCATCAACCATGGATGCCCACAAGGTAGTCCTTGGAAAGAAGTTTAGGACATACCTTATAAGATCGCGGTTTTCGACCTTTTGCCCAATTGCGTGTAGGTTGTTGACTATGTCCTGGACTCGGGCGTGAAGTTGCGTCGTGGACTCGTGTTCCTGCATTTTTAGGTTATATAGTTTATTGAATAGAAGATCACGCTTACATACCTTGGCTTCATCAGTCCCTTCGTGTAGCTCTACTAGTTTTGTCCAAAGGTCCTTTGCGCTTATGAAGGGGCCGACGCGATTTAGCTCTTCCTTGGATAAGCCGCATTGGAGGATTTGTGTTGCCTTGGCGTCAGCTTCGACTTGTCGTTTTGTCGCAATGGTCCATTGATCATAATCCAAGGAGTCACCCACTTCATTAGTCGGAAGTGTGAAACCCGTTTGGATTATGATCCACATCCCGATTTGGGTTTTGAGAAAGCATTCCATCCGACCCTTCCAATAACGGAAGTCATCTCCGTTGTAAAACGGAGGTCGGACGGTGCTAAAACCCTCGAGATTGGCCATTAGAACAAAAGACACAAGGAGACGAAGACGAAGAAACTAGCAACGACAAAAAAAAAAGTACCAAGACTCGCGTCTTGGATTAGTAGTGCGGGAGAAAAAAATAACAAAGCGAAAAAAATCTGAAATAAACAGAATTAAAAAGAAAAAAATCTGTAAAATGGCTAGATTGGTGGTTTCACCAAATCTTAGCAACCCCCGGCTCTGATACCAATTGTTGGATCGAAGCGGATCGCTAGAGGGGGGGTGAATAGCGATAAAACCTTTTTCTTTTCTTTTCGTTCGTTAAAACTCGAGAGATAATTAATTGCAGCGGAAATGTAAATGTAAAGTAAAAAGAGACAAAGGAGTTTTACTTGGTTCGTAGCCTTCGGCTACTACTCCAAGGCCCTAGCGGTCCTCGACCATGTACGGAGGGCAAAAACACTAAAGAACTCCTCCCCTTTAGAGGTAGGAGTTTAATCGATACAAGTAAAGCACAAAGCTTGAGGTAGAGGACACTCCTCTCCTCGCTTACGATAAAATCTCCAAAAATGAAAGTACTAAACTGAAATAAAACTCTAACCAACGTAATAAAATGAAAACAAATAAACCTAGACGTCGGAGAAGTTGTCGGAGAAGTTGTAGCTTCATGGAGGCTTTGGAGGCTTAGAATTGATGAAGAAACCCTAGGTTAGGACCTCCTTTATAGCCTTTAAGCCCCTCATCGAATGGGTCTTCAACCGGTAGGAATTGGGCACAAAACTCCTTGAAAAATGGTGATAAAGCTTGACTCCTCGAGGCTGATTTTTGACCATCGGTTGAACTGATTTCTTGGCGCGGTTGGTGATGGCTCGTGATTGAACTGATCCTTGGCGGTTGAACTGATGGCTTAGCAGTTGAACTGATTTTTGGTCGGTTGAACTGATTTTTAGACTTTTCGACTGTAATAAAGAGTTAGCTCGAAATATAAGTGAATTCAACGGCCACTTGCCATCCGATCTCAACATAGACCTTCCATGGGAAGTCTTGGTCGGATCGTCGCCTAAGGATGTCCCCGTATGGAGGACTCGACCTTACTTACGCTCACTCACACAAGCTTACCTCAACATTTACCTTTGAGCTTTGCCTCCACCTGATTCCTTCGGCTCCCTCCGAAGTCCTCCCAGTGTCGCCCGACCACCGCGGCTTCCTCCGGGTGTCGCTAGCCTTTAGCTCTAGCTATAGCAATCTTCTGCACACTCGATTCAGCTCGTGAGATAACGACATGAGTTTAACTTTGTATCGTTTGCTATAATCAAAACTCAGATTCGACTTAGATGCCTACTGCACCAACAGATTAGTCATTCTCAGTCTATTCATAATGGATCGAAGTTACCTTATTTGTTAACCTATGTAAGATTTGAGTCCATGATTGCTTGAGTCTTTGAGAATTGACGATCCTAGGTAACTTTCTTTCATGATTTTCTATATATGATTGAGAATTGATAGGAGAATGCATCTTTAGTCATTTTCTTAGTTTTATTTACTTGCACAAGACGTGCAAGAATAAGTGTGGGGGAATTGATAACTCACATTTTGACATGATATTTTATATTCATTCTTCGATGTTTTAATCTATTCGTATGCATAATTCGACATATTTATCATATTTTATGAATATGGATCATTTTAGCACCTTAATGCAAACATATGATAATTTGATGTCCTTAGCACTAATTGTTGTATACTTTATTTTTGTAGGGGATGACAAGTGAAAATTGGGGATTTTACTATAGCAAAGTTACTGTAGCAGCAGAAATTTTCTTGCACAGAATGCCACACTGCCTGGCTGTGTCTTTTGACACGGCCGTGTCGCAGTGAAACCCCCTCGTTTGGACAGCTATAAAATGGATTTTTAGGGGTTTTAGAGGGCATCTCTTCTTCCTTGAGCCCTAGCATCCGCCTCCACCTCCCTCCCCGCCATGTTTCTCCACGGATTCGAGGAGGAATAGCTTCATCGAGGGATTTCAATGACACCTTCCATCTCCATAACTCATCCACCTCTTCCTTCGAATTTGAGGAGAAGTTCCTCCCCAACGATACTTCTTCGAGCTCAACCGGATCCGCGAGAGTTCGGAGCATCCATCAAGCTGCTGGATTGGAGTTTGCGCCATCCCACATCCACCGCCATTTGTGGAGTCTCGATCGAACTCCGTTGGACTTAGCCGAAGGAACTTGTTCATACACCGGGCAAATCTTGGGTTGATTAGACCATTTATTTTCTTGTTTATTTTACTTGAACTTTAATTTTGTATGCATGTCAATTGTTGGGTTAATTACCCCTTACATTTATGGTAATTTTGGGTTATGCACATTAGGTATTTGGTTTAATTCTTGTTACAGTTTTTGTTCCTTTAATTACTACAATTAACTTGTTTACTTTAATTTCTGCATCGTTTTACTTATTGCATGTTTTAATTACTTGCATTGTTAGATTATAATTTAAATTATCTTGCAATCGTAGGTTAGAATTCAAATCACAAACCCTCCAATTTACATTAGAAAACCTCAAGCAATAATGGAAACGATCCTAAGAAAATCATTCTACCAATTGCATTCGTTGGGAGACGACCTGAGTCAGCTCTATGCTATATTAGTATAGAGGGGGTTCAGTTTATTATAAATTTTATTTTTGGTAATGGTATCACGACAAAAACCGTTATCAATCTTTCCGAAGAGACTCATGAACAAAGGACTGACTTCTATAAGCAATGACAATATCATTCCCTTAACCTTGCTTGTGGAATTTAGGCAGCAGATGACCAAATTCATTGGACTTTGGATGATCATCCTAGAAAATAGCATGTACAATAGAGAAGTAGGGTGAACATATGAAGACTTCTGATTGTACACAATATAAACAACTTTCAGAAGGCAAGTAGTTGTAGTTTTCATATTAAAGCATAAGACCAAATCAATGATGTTGCAGTAAACCTTCTGAAGAATGGCAACTTTAAAACTTTTCTCATCCACTCGATACAACCCATATGATTCAGGTGCACTATTCCTCTGTTCCATATAACTGTAGCAAATCCACTGCACTATCAGCAATAGTCATACAGAAATGAAAAGGCATAAGAAGGTCTGAACTGCAGCTAGAAGCTCTGGTCTCTATCTTTGAAAACATCCAGTTAGCAAGTTCAAGAAGATCAAAAGGAGAATAGAAGTTCATCATGGAGTAAAAGATATAGAAGTGAGGAAGAAGGTCAACCATAGAACTCCTATCAACACAAACATCAAACCTTTCCCTGAACAAGAAGGTTGTCTTCTGAATTAGGTGCCTACAAACCTCAAGAACAGATTCAACAAATGCATGGCTTTGGGAGGAGCATCGATCTTGACTCATCAAAGACCACAAGCCAAGCAAACAAATGAAGAAACTAGTGCACAAAAAGGAACATGCCTTAAAAAATGAAGACAATGCGCTAGCAACTGAATTTTTGGAAACAGCAGAATCTGAGGATAATGTTATATCAGCCAAATAATCATCTATACACAACGAATGGTTGAAATTACCTTTGCAGTCATATACTGCAATTACATCCTTGATCTTATTCTGACAAGAAAGAAACATATTCGACCACAAATTAATAGCTTCAGCAAGAAATTTTGGTTCAATAAAGAGCAGATATGATAGGAATTGGACAAGATAATTAAATTGCAGTGGGGCAATTGTGAAAAGGAAATGAAGATTTCTTAGGAGACTCTCAACTGGAACACATATGATTGAAGATAAAAGTGCCAAAGCTACTTCATCTTGCTGCCCACCTGCAAGTTCCTTCATTTTGGAACAAATAAATTGGAAAGAGTCAAGTCCTTTTGTTGTAATCTCTGGCATGGAGTACAAAGTAAATCCTTTCTGGTTTAAAAGATCTTGGGAGAAATGAAATAGATTCTTCAGTGGCCTCCATTCACATAGTGAATTCTTTGAATCATCACAAACTTCTCATTCAAAATTGAATTTATAAGACCAGGTAGTATTTTCATGTCTACCTGTGATTGTAAAATCAATTTCAGGGTGTTAGACACGTACAATGAAACAACAGATCTCTCATATAACTTGAAGGTTCCCGTATCTGACTCAAGCAACCTCAAGCACCAAATGGATATCTCTTATTTAAGAACTTCAATATATCAACAGTTGCTTCTGCCTCAGCCTCATTAAATAGGGATACAGAACTAGAATTCTTACCATGATGCTCATGACCGTTAGCAATATCAAAGAACATGTACGACCTAAGATAATTATTTTCATGGAACAAAGCTGACCTATCTACCACCTTAGCACCATTCAGTAACTTACTTTCATAAAAGTGCATTGAAGGAAATCTGCATATCTCAGGATGCATTTGATGCTGCTCATTAAGCATTATCACTAAATGACCAGCTCTTTGCAACCGCTCAAACATAATTTGGTTCCTTTGGACTTGAGTAGCTGAAGAGGAATTAATGTTGCAGGTTCAAGAGCTTGAGCCACCCCATCAATAATAACAGCATCGAACCAGTTGTGCTAAGAGTGAACTCCAAATCTATTGTTAGAAGCAAATTTGGAGCACACACCATATATATCACCACCACATCCACTAAGGGTTGTTACAACAATTTCTGCTTCTTTAAGGATAGATTTTCGAATTTTCAGCTTGAGGGACCAACTTTCTTCAGAAACTTTCTTTTCTCGAGCATGAGCAGCAGCAAAATCTGCACAGATTGCTTCTTCTGCTGTAAAAAAAGTTGTTGCATAAGATTAGTAGATTATCACTTGAAGACCTAGTCATCACCACAAACAAACAACACAATGAGTATCAAATAAAAATAACA
This sequence comes from Wurfbainia villosa, assembly GCA_025175895.1. Classification (NCBI taxonomy): domain Eukaryota; kingdom Viridiplantae; phylum Streptophyta; class Magnoliopsida; order Zingiberales; family Zingiberaceae; genus Wurfbainia; species Wurfbainia villosa. The sequence goes on along the minus strand of CM045987.1, from coordinate 78,331,446 downwards.
AGAAAGACACTAATAACAAAAGAAAAAAAAAAAACTAACTAACTACAGTTTAAAGACAAACGAACACCATTATTAGTCCCCAGCAACGGCGCCAAAATTTGATGAACAGTGGTTGTCGCGGTACCGTTCCCAAATTAATTACTGAACCCCCCTAACTATACTAATACAGTATATGAATGACTCGGATCGTCTCTCAACGAACCTAATGGTTGGACGCTTGTTTCTAAACAATAGCAAACACTGGGGGTTCTTAACATCTATGAACGCAAATAGTTGAAAGCAAACCCAACATTAAGTAAAGTTACGACTAACTAACACTAATTCATGAGCGACAAAATAAACTATAGCTAAGATCCAAATTAACGCAAGATAAACAACTAAATCAAATACTAGAGCTAAACACCACAATTAAGCATCAAAGTAAACATCAAGATAAACATCCAATTCAATGGATAAACTCTAAATAGAATCAACCGATATCCGATCCACAACACCCAGAGAAGGAACCACCCTCTCCGGTAATGACGATGGCCCAGAGAAACCCCCTTCCGATGGATGGAATGAATATATTCCTTGCCGAAAAATCCTCCGACAAGTCTTTGAACTAGGCGGGATGCAAGCCTTACGCTCGGTGATGGATTGCGAAGCTGCCAAATCCCGGCAACCAATGGATGAATCTGGAAGGCGAAGTCACCGAATCCTGGCCGCGGAAAGGAAGGGAACCGAAACAGTGGGTTGTATGGCTCTTCATCGGCGATGGAATGGATGCTCTGCCGTCGGAAATGGGCTATCAAACACACCGCCGAAGTTGGGAAAGGGTGTTGCGAATCGATAGTAGTAGTTAATATTGGTGCAATCGGCACAAGTCACGATTGACAAGACTTGAGTTGGACTCGAGTAGTGTTTTGATGTTTGACAATATTTTAGGGAGATTGTTGGTGCAATCGACCCGGGTCATGATTGACCGGACTCGAGTTTGACTCGAGTGGTATTTTAATTTTTGACGATGGTTTGACCATTGTTTGACTATATGGTTGACATAGGGTTGACCATATGATGGAGAAGTCTAAGTCTTGTGTACTTGGCATGAAAAGTCCAAGTCATGGGTACTTGGCATGGAAAGTCCAAGCATGGGTCTTGGCAAGGGAAAGTCCAAACTTGAGTCTTAGCAAATGGAAAGTCCAACATAGGTTGGCAAGAGAAGTCCAAGGGGTGATATTGGCAGCGTAAAGTCCAAGGGTGGAGTCTTGGCAACATAAGTCTAATGGTTGGCGGCGTAAAGTCCAAGCGGTAGTCTTGGCAGCGTAAGCCCAATGTGCCTTGGTGGTATAGACCAACATAGCATGACAATAGCCGATGGAAGCACCGAAAGGCTAGCGTATGGATGAACAAGTCATGGATGACTTGGAGGGATCCGATAAGCGTGAGGCTGATGAAGGTGGCTAGAAGGCTTAGGTCTAGGCTAAGAGTGGTCTAGCAAGTATGAGGGCATCATAGTTGGGGTTAAATCTCATGTTTGAGGTTATCAATCGACTAGGGCTTTAGACCAATCGATTGGTCAAGTGTTTTGACACTTGACAGCTGAGTTCCCTCGTGGTAGTCGATTGGAATTATGGTCATTCGAACTGCTCAGAGTCGACTGGTGTTCGACTATAGGAAATGGCGTGTGATCATTGCCGATATTAGGCGATCGGCCGATGAAGCAGCGATCGGCCATGATGGTTAGGGTTATGGGAGCAGAATGCTCGATAGCCGACTGGTCAGTCGGCTATAGCCCTGGCAGTCGATTGTTGGGTTATGGCAATCGACTGTCAGTGTATCTGTTGGAACTTATCTAACATGGATTAAGTCATTGTCTCACAGCGGCCACAGGAGCAGTCGACTAATGGTCGTGATCAGTCGACTGCTAGGTGAAATCTAGCCCGAGATGAAGTTTTAAAACGAGCTCGTGGAGAAGGATTTGACTAACGTTCTTTGAGGCTATTTGAAGGGGATTTGCAGTTGGTGCAATCGGCCCAGGTCACGATTGACCAAGACTCGAGCTTGACTCGAGAGATGTTTTGATGTTCGATAAAAACATATGACAATGTGATTGTCATGGAAAAGTCCAAGTCTTGTGTACTTGGCACGGAAAGTCCAACATGGGTCTTGGCAATGGAAAGTCCAACATGGGTTGGCAATGAAAAGTCCAAGCATGGGTCTTGGCAAGGAAAAGTCCAAGCATGGTCTTGGCATGGAAAGTCCAACATAGGTTAGCAAGGGAAAGTCCAAGCTTGAGCCTTGGCATTTGAGAAGTCCAAGAGGTTTGATATTGGCAGCGTAAAGTTCAAGCAGGAGTCTTGACAGCATAAGTCCAATGGTTGGCGGCGTAAAGTTCAAGCGGAGTCTTGGCAGCGTAAGTCCAATGTGTCTTGGCGATGTAGACACCGTTAGCATGACATAGCCGATGGAAGCACCTGAAGGCTAGCGCAATGGATGAACAAGTCATGGATGACTTGGAGGGATCTGAGAGGCATGAGCCTGATGGAGGTGGCTAGAAGGCTTAGGTCTAGGCTAACGGTGGTCTAGCAAGTATGGGGGAACTATACTTGGGTTAAAACCTCATATTTGAGGTGTGTCAGTCGACTAGTGTCATGTGGCAGTCGACTGGCGTGAGTCAACTAGGGTTTGACTGCGAGAATTGGCCTAGCGATCATTTGCCAGGGTGGCAATCGTGATCGTGTGATTAGTCGACTGGTACTCAGTTTTTTAGGCACAGAATAGAGTCTAACTTGACTGCTGAGGTTAGTAGTTGAGTGTGTTAGTAATATATGAGAGATGTCCTAAGGCAATCGCCTTATGTATGAACCATTTATATGATAAATGAAGATTCACTATTTGAGTATACATGTTTCATCTATTTGATTGGATCTTAAACTCATTTACTGGATGTCCACGATACGATTCACAGCATGAGAGAATTTGTGATTGGATCACAACTAGTGAGTATCTCTACATGTGTAATTGTGATGTATCGGAATTATCCCTAGTCGATGAATTGATGGATTTGGACACCATCAATTCTAGCCGAGACTAGCACGAGGTATACTCCTTGGTGTATCCAAGCGGTGATTCTCAGCTTTGGTGGAGACATTGTGATGTCGGAGTTAATCGTGGATGCTAGTTATGGTAACTAGTTCATTGGAGTGACGGTAGTAAGACTTCATATGGTTCTCTGCATATATAGATATGTCAATGAAGTTCTTACTGTGGCTTAAGTGCGATGTTCCTTTGACTTGCGGTATTCAAGTCATCTTGATCATGGAGACTTATGCTTTGACATCTTAAGCAAACATCTCTAAGGAGATGTGGACCCGAGATGATTGGGTATAAGTCGAAGTGATCGAAGGTGTTTGAATAGCCTATAAAGGATTCACCACTCCTTGCGAGGAGATGTATACCCATGGCCTCTCGTCGGATTGTTACTAAAGTCTTTGGCCAAAGTATTACATGTTTAGAGTAAGGTACTCTTCGATACATGTGGAGTAACTAGAATCCGTAGGACGAGGAAATGATACTTGGGCTAGGTGTGACGTAGTCAGCCTAGTGGGGACTGACATAATAGACCATGTCCTGAACCAAGTGGGTATAAGATGAGTGAAGGGAATGGGGCACGATTAATTCGAGCTACTGAAGGGTTTCAGAAATAGTTCTGGATCAACCGTTGATCTTTTCGGTTAATTGGGGATCATGATGTACTACTAGGTGCCACTCATGATCGTTCTATAATTAATGGTTAATTATAGACGGCCAACATAAACCGAGAACCTATTTGGTCACGCGCAGCGAGTGTAATCCAAAGGATTTAAAAGCGAGCTTGAGAATGAGATTCTCGGGGAGAGAAACTATGTTTGGTTGGACCAAACATAAAGCGAGCATGAAATTGTTTCAGTCGCAATGGAAGCGTGGATGGGCCGTGTCTTATGAAGACATAATGGATGGACCAAAATGGTTTGGTTCTAATCCAATGGAGGTGAATAAACCAAAGGGTTTGGTTTATTTTAAACGAATGAACCAAAAGTTGGTTCGGTTCGTTTTAACTTAAAATAAACCATCATGGTTTGGTTTATTTTAACTTATCTTAATGGAGCGGGTTAGGGCTTTATGGATATGATCCATTAACCATTAAGAGAATTAGTTCTCTATAAAATAGGGCTTAAACCCTAATCCAAAGCCCTAATCAAGTTTTTGGCCGCCAACATAGTTGCCGCCACCTCCTTGGAGTTTTGGCGCCCAACCCTAAAGTGCCGCCCGGCCATTGGTGATCTCCTATAGGTTTGGCATCAAGGTGAGCCTTTTCTTTCCTTGGTTGGCGGCGCCTATATCCTCCACCAAGCTGTCCAGTTTTCTGGACAGCTTCTTCTCTCTCATCGGGCGTCGTTTGGGCGGCGGTTGAGAGCTCCGACAGCGGCTAACTTACGAGATTTGATCTCCGGTAATCCTCTGAGGTGGAGGACGAAGGATTCGTCAATTGGTTGACGAATACCTCTCCGGAGAAGCGAGTTTTGAGAACTCGTTTTAGGATCCGAATTTGGATTCGGATTGTGATCATCTCTCGATCACGTCGTCTTCAACACGAGGCTAGTAACCCGTACGAAGACGAAGCTCGTGGCTTAGCGAAGTCATCCCGAGGAGCTCGGCGTGGATACGGATAGAGACGATTCTTACGAGGATCGTTCCGGTTGATGCCGTTCCCGCTACACGTCATACGGAAGGTATAACGTAGATAATTTTCTTTTATTGCAAATTTTAATTTACGGTTATGTCTACACTTGTTGTAATATGCATGCGTGTGTTGTGTGTGTTGTAATAAATATAGATTTATTATTTTTAATTGCTTCATTTGTGCTCATGTTTACGAAACATGATCGAACACACACCTGCCTTGTGATCTTAGGAAATCCTTGATGGTATCAGAGCCCAGGTTGTGTTTCGACATAATCGTAAAAATGGTTTTGCGATAGTCATAATGTATTTCTGGAAATTTTCTAAATTTTGGAAATTTAGAAGTATTTATGGAAATTTTTCAATTTTGGAAAGTCTAGAAGTATTTATGGAAATCTTCCACTTTTGGAAAGTTGGAAGTATTTATGGAAATTGATATTTTCCATAAATAAAATATTTGATTAGATTCTGGAAATTTGTTTCCTAATTTAATCATGATTTGATTTGAAATCAAATCTTAAAATATTTTATTTCCATAAGTAGTTTTAATGATTTAGGAAATTGGTTTCCTAAATAGATTTTCCTTAATCAAATAATTCCATGAATAAAATATGTGATTAGATTTGGAAATTTGTTTCCTAATTTAATTATGATTTGATTTGGAGAATCAAATCTTAAACATATTTTATTTCCATAAATAGTTATGACATATAAGGAAATTATATACATGACATAATTGTATGCCATGTAATTGCATTAGATGCATAACATTATGTCATGCGTGTCGTGACATGTAGATGTATGTCATGTATGTCATGCCATGTAGATAATAGTTATTTGCATGCAAAGAGGATGAGACATAAAAACCCTTAATCAATATTAAAGCCTACACCTTCCATTAATATGGTTAGAACGGAGTTACATTTCTTGTTTGGGTTGTTGGACTCTCTCGAGCCCGGCTCGAACTGAATATGTTCAAAACCATGGAATAGTTTAATACTAATATGGTAAGAGTCAGAGGTCAATCGTTAGCTTTGGTTGTTGGACTCTCTCAAGCTAATTGGTTGAATGCTCTAACCATATTAAAACTATGTCGATTAATGGGTTGGCTTTAACACAGCATCGGCTTGTTGGACTCTCTCAAGGTCGATGTAAAGGGAGGTGAAGTTGGGTGCTATGCATATGATGCATACTTGTTAATGTGTTAACAACCCGATGTATGTGTGAACATTCAATTAGTTGATAGCACATTATGATACTAGAATATCCGTGATATTCAATCGCTATAGTTTTTACCTTCGGTCCTAGTTATGAATGGCTTGTTGGACTCTCTCCAAGGTTGTTCATAACTATGATGGATATCAACCCATTCGGAGATGGACCTACGATCTCCCGAAGTGATTTTGGGGTTTTGAAATTCGAAAAATGAATGGGATTTATAAATGTATATTGATGCATTTTAAAATCATCTTTCTCATATATGCTCGTTTTGTATTTCTAGGTCAATAAATTGATCATGATGTGTTTGAATTTGCGTTCCATTTTGGATTGAATAAATTGGTAGGTAGAACTTCTTGGGTGGCTTAGAAAGCTTGATTGTTCTCAAGGTTGAAAAGCTTGCAAATGTCCTCGAAGCGCCTCTTCCCTTGTCCTAGTACGATGCAACTCTGGACCAATTGTTGGCCTATCGAAACATGTGAGTGATTACGAACAAATGAGTTGCATCATGCTAGCCATGATGGAACCCAAAGCTCAGCGGCATGAGCATATGGATGCTCATATCGTAGTCCTTCATCTTTGTGAGTTGGTTGATGAGCAAGTGAGATTGAAGGTTGAAGTCTCAGCTCCTCTTCACCTCTGAGATGCTAGGAGGTTCATCTGAGTCTTGCTCAATATCTTTGAAAGGCGTGGAGTCTTACGAGAAGCATGGCGAGGGGCGGTCTTTGTTAGTTGATTCCTCGAAGAAAGGTTCTAAGAGGAAGTCAAAGGAAGGAAAGAAGAAGGGCTAAGAAGGTAGAACTAGCACAAAGGAAACTTGCCATCATTATGGCAAGGAGAGCCATTCTTGAAGAAAGTGCAAGATTTATCTTGAGTCGTGAAGAAGGATAAGGCATCGGATGCCCCATCTTCTTGAAATCTTCTTTATTGATTGTCATTCTATTTCCTCGGACACTTGGGTATTTGATCTTGGGTGTGGCTCACATATATGTAATGACATACATGGGCTAAGGAATAGAAGAAGACTCGTCGAGGAGAGTCAAATTCGTGTTGGGAATGGAAGCACGGTTCTTTGCACTCGCCATCGGAGCGTATTTGTTGGAACTCCTGTAGGACTTGTCTTAGAAGCCCGGACAACAATTGCTTTTATGTTCAACCCGTTGATAGAACATCATTTCTATTTTAAATAGAAATGGGTACCATTTGACTTTTAGTAACAATTGTTGTTACATAACTTTGAATGGAGTTCTTTATGGGACTGGAACTTTAAGCAATGACATTTATACGTTGGACGTATCCAGTGACATTTTCAATATCGAAGCGAGCAACACGCGTGCTCGAAAGGATAATCAAATAGACTCCTATATGTGGCATTGTCGTCTTGGCCATATAAGCAAAAAATGCATGTCCGAATTACACCGATGTGGAATTCTGGAATCGTTTGAATTGGATTCATACGATACATGTGAATCTTGCTTAAAAGGCAAGATGACTAAGTTACCTTTTACTGGAAAAGGTGAACGAGTGGGAGAGTTACTAAGTCTAATACATACTGATGTATGTGGACCTATGTCAACTCAAGCATTAGGAGGCTATAGCTACTTCATTACCTTCACCGATGATCACTCACGGTTTGGGTATGTGTTCTTGATGAAACACAAGTCTGAAGCCTTTGAAAGGTTCAAAGAATTCAGAAATGAAGTAGAGAAACAACATGACAAGAGTATTAAAATACTTCGATCGGATCGAGATGGTGAATACTTAAGTCAAGAGTTTCTTGATTATCTAAGAGACAATGGTATATTGTCTCAATGGACTCGCCATACACCACAAAGATAATGGTGTATCCGAGAGGCGAATCGGACCTTGTTGGACATGGTCAGTCAATGATGAATCAGCGACTCTTCCCAAGTCCTTTGGGGTTATGCATAGACATTTGTTACTTGTTAAATGAATGCCTACTAAGGTAGTCTCAACTACTCCATATGAGATATGGAATAGTAAGAAACCTCATGTATCTTACTTGAAGATATGGGGTTGTCCCGCTTATGTGAAGCGGAATTTGATCAGACAAATTGGATGCTAAGTCTGATAAATTTATATTTATTGGATACCCAAAGGAAACAAGGGGTTACCAATTCTATCATCCTGTGGAACAAAAGGTGTTTGTTTCAAGGCATGCTGTGTTTCTAGAGAAAGAGTTTCTCTTGCAAGAAAACAGTGGGAGTGTCGTCGAGCTTGAGGAGGCTCGAGAGACTCAAATAGTCATTGATGAGATACCTGGTGAAGCACAACAGCCGACAACTCATAGTGATGAGCAATCGGCTGGACCTATTGTAACACCACATCTTCGTAGATCTGGTAGAACACGCAATATTCCTGAGAGATATGGATTTCTCGTAAGTGAATCGAATGACGTGTTACTCATTGATGATGAGGAGCCTACCAGTTATGAAGAAGTGCTGACAAGTTCAGAAAGGGATAAGTGGCTTGGTGCCATGAAGTCGGAAATGGATTCCATGTATGAAAACCAAGTTTGGAACTTGGTTGACCCACCTGAAGGCATAAGGCCTATAGGGTGCAAGTGGGTTTTCAAAAAGAAAACCGACATGGATGGAAATGTGATTACCTATAAGGCTAGATTGGTGGCGAAAGGATATCGTCAAAAGCAAGGTGTTGATTATGAAGAAACCTATTCGCAGAGCTAGCTATAAATCCATTCAGATGCTCGGCCATAGCGGCTCATTATGATTATGAGATATGGCGAGATGGATGTGAAAACCTTTCCTTAATGGAAACACCGCCGAGGACGTGTATATGATACAGCCTGAGGGTTTCACATCGGTTGATAAAACCAAGGTATGCAAATTGCGACGGTCCATTTATGGATTGAAGCAAGCATCCAGGAGCTGGAATATCCGTTTTGATGAGACGATCAAAAAGTTTGATTTCTCGCAAAATCCAGACGAACCTTGTGTGTACAAGAAGGTTAGTGGGAGTGCAGTCGTGTTCCTAGTATTGTATGTTGATGACATATTACTTATAGGAAACGATGTGTCAATCTTACAGTCAGTTAAGGTTTGGTTATCCAAGACATTCTCCATGAAAGACCTGGGAGAAGCAACCTACATCCTTGGGATTAAGATCTATAGAGATAGATCGAAACGGTTGCTTGGTCTTTCGCAGTCTACATATATAGACCGAGTGCTAAAGAGGTTTAGCATGTTGGAATCCAAGAAAGGTTATCTGCCCATCAGGCATGGGGTACATCTTTCGAAGTCTATGTGTCCGCGCACAGAAGACGAGAGGATTTGCATGAGTAAGATTCCCTATGCATCCGCAATAGGATCTATCATGTATGCTATGTTATGTACGAGGCCCGATGTATCGTACGCTCTGAGTGTCACGAGCAGATACCAATCCGATCCAGGAATGGATCATTGGGCGGCTGTTAAGATGATCCTTAAGTACTTGAGAAGAACTAAGGATGTGTTCCTAATATATGGAGAAGGGGACATGGTGATACGTGTTGGATCAATGCGGTTCACTAGAGGGGGGGGGTGAATAGCGAAAGAAAAAACTTTTTCGAATTCATTTCAAGACAAATATACGCAGCGAAAAGATAAGCAAAACAAAAAGTAAAGGAGACAATAGAAACAAGATATTTACTTGGTTCGTAGCCGAAGGCTACTACTCCAAGGCCCTAGTGGTCCTTGACCACGCACGGAGGGCAAATCACTAAACAAACTCCTCCTCGTTGGAGGTAGGAGTTAATCGATACAAAAAAACTTGAGGTAGAGGGACACTCCCCCTCTCCTCGTTACGATAGAAAAATAGCTTCGAAGAATGTAAATGAGCAACGACACTAAAATTAAAACCGACGTACAAAAATAAAGGAAATGAAACCTAGACGTCGGAGAAGAAGAAGCACGTTGTTGTCGGTAGCTTTGCGGAGACTTTTTGGAAGCTTAGAATTGTTGTCAAAACCCTAGGTTTGACCCTCCTTTTATAGCTTTTGATCCCCTTTTCGAGTGGGTCTTCAACCAATCACAAATGGACACCAAACCGCTTTGAGGTGGAGTGATAAGCCTTGACTCCTCGAATCTGATCGTTGACCATCAGTCGACTGATGGCCATCATCAGTCGACTGATGGCAGCATCAGTCGATTGATGACCTTCAGATCCGATACACGGCAGTCGAGTCCTCCAAGCTGGCAGTCGACTGATGCTTGCTGCAAGTCAAAGTTAGCTCAACAAAAACATACTTCCGACGGTCTTCGACCGTCCGATCTCGACCTAGACCACCTATGAGATGTCTTGGGTCGGATCTACGCTTAAGATCATCCCCGTAAAGAGGATACGACCTCACTTACGCTCACACACACACGAGCTTACCTCGATACTTACGTGTTGCTTTTGCTTCCGGCCTTCCACTCGATTCCATCGGCTTTCTCCGAAATCACTCGAGTGTCGCCCGACCACCGCGGCTTCCTCCGGGTGTCGCTAGCCTTCAGCTCCAGCTATAGCAATCTTCTGCACACTTGATTCAGCTCGTGAGAAAACAAAATAGACTTAACTTTGTGTCTTTGCTATAATCAAAACACAGGTTCGATTTCGGTGCCTCACTGCACCAACAATCTCCCCCTTTTTGATATATGGCAAAAACACACAAAGTTAAGGAAATTAAGTGCATGAAACAGTAAAGACAAGAAGCAAAAGTAGGAGTAGTAAAAATATTTCTCATGTTCTCCCCTTAGAGGAACCCTCCCTTCGACCGAGGGTGAGTACTTGAAAAAGACTTTTAGTTCTCCAAACACAAAAGATAATGAGTTAAGTAAATGACATTACTTAACTTAGGCTTCTTAGAGTCAAAAATAAGTGCAAGTTAAGTAATCAAAAGTTAAGTCAAAAGGTTAATTATTCAAAAGGTTTAACTTTTGATTTCTTAACTTGGGCCTTTAAAGTTTTCAATTCAAGAGTTGAAACCTAAACCTTACTCCCTTAACTTAGGCGAATCAAAGTTAAAATTTGAAATTGAACCCTAACTTTGGCCCTTAACTTTGGCTCTTTCTCCCCTTTGACATAAATCAGGAAAAAGTGGGGGTTTAAGAAAACCTTAAGTCCAAGCATGACGATTTTGAAAATAGTATGTGAAAATAATTCATCTAAATGTTCAACTCTAGTTTGACTTGATTGAAATGATATTATCAACAAGTCTGATTAGAGTTGGTTAATATTAGTTGCATATTTATACTCCGAGGTTCATATTGACGCACTTGATCTACATCTTGGAACACTGGTAGGGTCCTAACATCTCACGCCCATCTAGTGGCTAAGTACACAAACACATTAGTCCTATGTGTTGTGAGATATCTCGCTCCTTAAATCTATAGGTGCATGATATCTAAGGTATGTCCTATGCTAGTTCCATCAAAATGAAAATAAGAAATAGTAGTAACAAAATATAGTTTGCAAGTTCTTATTCTATTACGCACATGCCCAATTTTCGTCTTAATAGACTAAATTCGGCGGGTAGGGTTTAGTAAATAGGTCTTCTAGGTTAGATTTCGATTCGACGTACTCGAGTTGTATGGCTCCGTTGGCCACATGTTCTCGAATGAAATGGTGTTTGACTTCTATATGTTTGGTCCTAGAGTGACATATTGGATTCTTGGTAAGATTAATTGAACTAATGTTATCTACGTGAAGTTTAGTATTCGTAAAGTCTAACTTAAAGTCGCGGAGAGTGTGCTTCATCCAAAGAAGTTGAGTGACACACTCACCCATCGCGATGTATTCGGCTTCGGTGGTAGATAAGGCAACACAATGTTGCTTCCTACTGCACCAACTCACTAGACTCGAGCCGAGTAGTTGACAACAACCACTCGTGCTCTTTCTATCGAGTTTACTACCGGCATAATCCGAATCGGAGTAGCCGATTAGTTCGAACTCGGTAGTTCTAGGATACCAAATACCGACATTAAGTGTACCCTTTAGATATCTAAGGATACGCTTAACTAGGGTTAGGTGAGACTCCTTAGCACAGGTTTGAAACCTGGCACACATACTTACTGCGAATAGGATGTCGGGTCGACTCGCAGTTAAGTATAGAAGACTTCCTATTGCGCTCCTATAGTACTTTAAGTCAATGGACTTACTTTCTAGGTCTTCTCCTATGTTAACATTTATCGCCATTGGGGTGTTTATTACCTTAGCGTCTTACATTCCAAATCTTTTAATTAACTCCTTAGTGTATTTTTGTTGATATAGGTATATACCATCCTTAGTTTGTTTAATTTGTAGACCTAAAAAGAAGCTTAACTCGCCTACCAAGTTCATTTCGAACTCACTTTCCATGAGCGAAACGAACTCGTTTAGTAAGGCTGAGTTAGAGGTTCCAAAAATTATATCGTCTACGTAAATTTGAGCTATGAATATTTCTTTACCTAAGGTTTTTACAAAGAGAGTTGGGTCAACTAAGCCTTGGTTAAACCCTTTTGACTTAAGATGGATTGAAAGTCTCTCGTACCAAGCTCGAGGAGCTTGTTTAAGTCCATAGAGCTTTCTTAAGTTTTAGAACATGGTCGGGTTTATCTAGATTTTCGAATCCGGGGTTGGCTAACATAAACTTCTTCTTTAATGTATCCATTTAGGAATGCCGACTTAACATCCATTTGAAACTTAAATCCTCGATGTGCGGCATAAGCTAGCAACATTCGAATGGATTCGAGTCTAGCTATCGGGCATAGGTTTCGTCGTAATCTAAGCCTTCGACTTGACTAAACCCTTTGGCGACTAACCTAGCCTTGTTTCTAACTACTTCACCTTTATCATCAAGCTTATTTCAAACACCCACCTTGTTCCAATTATCGCTTTTGTCTTTAGGTGGTGGTACTAATTCCCACACTTCATTCCTAGTAAATTGAGCTAGCTCTTCTTGCATTGCAATAATCCAATCGGGATCAAGAAGAGCTTGTTCAATTGATTTGGGTTCTATCTTTGAAATTAAGGAAATTTGACTAAGGTTCCTATAGGATGCTCTAGTTCGAACTCCTAGATTAGGATCTCCTATCACTTGATCGATAGGGTGGTTAGTCTGAATCCTAGATTGGGTTGGGTTTGTGTCACCTAATGCTTGATCAATGGGGTGACTTAGTTGAACACTAGTTTGGTTGGAGTCATCTATCACTTGATCAATAGAGTGACTAGGTTGACTTAGGTTAGGATTAACACTAGACCTGATCTCCGGATCAGAGTAAGGTCTAGTATGAATCGGCTCGCTAATTGGGGTTGCCGGGGGTTTTGTAGGTTCATGTCCTTCATCGAATACTACATTGATAGTCTCCTCGACTCTAAGGGTGTCGTGGTTATATACTCTATAAGCTCTACTTGTAGTCGAGTATCCTAGAAAGATTCCGGTCGTGGTTTTGGAAGTAAATTTCCCTAGGTAATCCTTAGTGTTTAGGATATGTACCTTACACCCAAATACCCTAAAGTACTTGATGTTAGGTATTTTATCGTGATAAATCTCGTACGAGGTCTTAAGGTGCCTCTTTACCATAAGGATCCTATTTTGGACATAACAAGCCGTGCTAATAGCCGCCAAAACCTATCCGTAGGTAGATTCGCTCAACATGGTCCTAGCGGCTTCTTGTAGAGTTCGGTTTTCCGCTCCACTAGGCCATTTTGCGAGGGTCCTAGGGCAAGAGAATTCATGGTGGTATCCGTTTAGGTTACAGAAGTCGGTGAACCTTTGATTTTCGAATTCACCACCATGATCGCTTCTAAGTCTTTTAACCTTAAGGTCTTTTTGATTCTCGATTAATTTGAATAGATTGATTAATTGATCTAGGGTATCACTTTTATGTTTGATGAACCTAACCCAGGTAAACCTGGAGTAGTCGTCAATTATGACTAAGCAATATTGACTTCTATTGAGTGACTTGGCTCCATGTGAATCGAATAGATCCATATGCAGGAGCTCAAGTGCACTTGAGGTTCGTTCTTGGTTAGTTAACTTGTGTTGTGTCCTAGGTTGTTTTCCTTGTTGACAAGCATTACAGATTTTATTAACCAAGTTGTTGAGGTTGGGTAAGCCTCTGACTAAGCCACTCTGACTCATCTTGTGGACGAGTCTTGGGTGCGAGTGACCGAGTCGTCGGTGCCACAACCATGATTCCTCTTGCCGTGTCATAAGACACTTAGTTGAGGAGTTGGTTAAATTGATCGTATAAATGTTGTTATTTCTAGTTCCTTTAAGAATTGTTTTAGAGGTTTCGTTGGTATTAATTATGCATTCATTTTCTAGAAATATAACCTTATAGTTATTATCACACAATTGGCTTACACTAAGTAAGTTATATTCAAAATTCTCTACAAGTAATACATTTTTAATAACAAAATTTGTGTTAAGCTCGATATCACCTGATCTGATGATTTTGAGCTTGCCGTTATTCCCAAAGGCTACCGATCCTTGTCGTTTGAATCGAAGCTTTGCGAATTTGAGTTGATCCCTGGTCATGTGTCGGAGCAATCCGTCCAACATCCATTGATCCTACACACAAGGTGGTTGGATTGGATGTTAGATTTTTGTTAAGAAAATTGGTTGTAAGTTGTTAACCCTAGGTCATCTCACCGGAGTCTATATGATCAAGCATGTTATACTTATGTGTTTTTTTGAGATGACTTTCAATTAAGTTGATTGAGTAGATTTAGGTTCAAGTAATTTTATGTTAGATTTGGATTTAACCCTAGGCTTGTCAAGTTTACCTTTTCAAGATCATGGCTTCCAGGTCGTGGCGAGGCACAGAGGCCTTCTTTTATCGGATCATCGACCACTTCCTTAGACAAAGCCATTTTCAAGAAAATGATGACTTGACTCACCTAAAATTATTTCCTCGTCTAACTAGTTATTTTTGAAAAGAGGCTCCCCGAGGCTCAATCTTTTCGAAGAATTTTAGTTGGTTATGTTTTTGAAAAGAGGCTCCCGAGGCTCAATCTTTTCACAAAATTTTAGTTGGTTATGTTTTTGTTCTAAGTGAGTTTACAAGTTTTAAAGTACAAACTTTCTAAGTTAAAGCATGCAATTTCTAAGTTAAAGCATAAACATTCTAAGTTAAAACATGCAATTTCTAAGTTAAAGCACAAACATGTTTTGTACTGGCTCCCCCTAGACCGTTGAATCGGTTCGGTCTATCCACATAGTGGATTTGGTCCTTGGGAACCCAGTACGGGTTGGATCCTAGAGTTGAAATCAAAAAGTTCTTAGGGACCCATGCTTGGACATGTTTCTTATGTCGACTTACAATCGACATATACGACCTATTAGTCGTGTTTGAGTTAAACCCGAGTCCAGCCTTGTTGTACACGGCCCTTTGAGATCCAAGTAGGAGGTCAAGTCCTTTGGATCCCGAAGTGAACCTTTCCAACGTGTTCCTAAGATCTTCGACTTGACTTTTCAAGAGAGAGTTCTCAACTTCGAGCTTTTCAACTCGAGTTGAGTCCTTCTCTTGAACTCGACTAGTCGAAGAGGTTAGAGACCTCATTTGAGGAGTTTAACCTCCTCAACAAGGGTCTCGACCTTGGACTCGGACTTAGCTAACTTCCTAGACAAAAACCTAACCGTATTATGTAAAGTATTAAATAAATCGACTCACCTTAAGGGTATCTTTAAACCGGATGCGATCCGTGGCTTGACTTGAAGGTAGCTTCAGAGTCCGAGTCATCCTCGTGTTCGACTTCAAGTTCGGCCTCCGTGTCTGAATCAATTGATTTCGCCATGAAGACGTCGTCTTCGTCTTCTTCGGATGACGCTTCTTCCCAAGTCGCGTTGAGGGCATTCTTATGCTTAGGTGCTTGGAGGTTGAGCTTGGGGTACTCCAACTTGATATGTCCAAACCACATGCACTCATAACACCTAATGTTAGAACTTTTAGGCTTACCTTGGTTGGGTCGAGTCGTGGTTCGCTTTCGTCCCTTGGCTATCCTTCGAGCTAGGTTCATTAGTTCGGCAGTCAACTCCGGGTCAACTTCTTCTTCGGACTCATCTTCCTCCTCGGGTGGTGGTGGCTTGCTTGCGATTTTCTTCTTCTTTGAACCTGCAAACAAGGCTATACCCCTCTCGGGTTCCAAGTTGGATTGTTCATGTAATTGAAATCCGAAAGAGTTCGTCTAACCTAATTTTAGAAAGGTCCTTGGAGACCTTATAGGCATCAACCATGGATGCCCATAAGGTAGTCCTCGGAAAAGAGTTTAGGACATACCTAATAAGGTCGCGGTTTTCGACCTTTTGCCCGATTGCGTGTAGGTTGTTGACTATGTCTTGGACACGGGCGTGGAGTTGCGTCGCGGACTCGTGTTCCTGCATTTTTAGTGTGTACAATTTATTGAATAACAAATCACGCTTTGCAAACCTTAGCTTGATCCGATCCTTCGTAACTCGATTAGCTTTGTCCAAAGATCCTTTGCGCTATGAAGGGGCCGACGCGATTTAGCTCCTCCTTGGACAAGCCGCACTGGAGGATTTGTGTTGCCTTGGCATCGGCTTCGACTTGTCATTTTGTTGCAACGGTCCATTGATCATAATCCAAGGAGTCACCCACTTCATTAGTCGGAAGTGTGAAACCCGTTTGGATTATGATCCACATCTCGATTTGGGTTTTGAGAAAGCATTCCATCCGACCTTTCCAGTAACGGAAATCATCTCCGTTGTAAAACGGAGGTCGGACGGTGCTAAAACCCTCGAGATGGGCCATTAGAACAAAAAGACAAGGAGACTAAAATGAAAACCTAGCAACAACAAAAACACACGAAAGTACCAAGACTTGCGTCTTGGATTAGTAGTGTGGGAAATAAAAAGAAACAAACAAAAAATAGAAAGTTAAGCAAAGAAATGAGAAATTAAATAAAAAGTAAGTACTCACAACCTTCGATGTCCCCGAAAGGCTACTAAACGTCGATTTTTGAGGACGAAAACAACTTGTTACGGGGGTAAACCCCTATAAGAAGTGTAGATCTCTGCGAGGGCTTCGATTTGGTAGGTAGACCGTGTCGTGGGTCAACTTGTACAAAAAGTTATGCCCGTTTGACCGTCGGCTACTCCAAAAGCGAATACTTGCAAAACAAAATCAAACGAAGAGTACCAAGACTTCGTCTTGGATTAGTAGTGCGGGAGAAAAATATAAACGAACGAAAAACAAATCTGTAAAAAAAAGTTAGATTGGTGGTTTCACCAAATCTAAGCGCCCCCGGCTCTGATACCAATTGTTGGATCAATGCGGTTCGCTAGAGGGGGGGGTGAATAGCGAAAGAAAAAACTTTTTCGAATTCGTTTCAAGACAAATATACGCAGCGGAAAGATAAGCAAAACAAAAAGTAAAGGAGACAATAGAAACAAGATATTTACTTGGTTCGTAGCCGAAGGCTACTACTCCAAGGCCCTAGTGGTCCTTGACCACGCACGGAGGGCAAATCACTAAACAAACTCCTCCTCTGGAGGTAGGAGTTAATCGATACAAAAACTTGAGGTAGAGGGACACTCCTCTCCTCGCATAGAAAAAATAGCTTCAAGAATGTAAATGAGCAACGACACTAAAATTAAAACCGACAAAAAATAAAGGAAATGAAACCTAGACGTCGGAGAAGAAGAAGCACGTTGTTGTCGGTAGCTTTGCGGAGACTTTTTGGAAGCTTAGAATTGTTGTCAAAACCCTAGGTTTGGCCCTCCTTTTATAGCTTTTGAGCCCCTTTTCGAGTGGGTCTTCAACCAATCACAAATGGACACCAAACCGCTTTGAGGTGGAGTGATAAGCCTTGACTCCTCGAATCTGATCATTGACCATCACGATCGATGGCCATCATCACGATCGATGGCGATCACCGATTGATGACCTTCTAATGATCGATACACGGCAGTCCTCCAAGTCGGCAATGATCGATGCTTGCCGCAAGTCAAAGTTAGCTCAACAAAAACATACTCCGACGGTTCGACCATCCGATCTCGACCTAGACCACCTATAAGATGTCTTGGTCGGATCTACGCTAAGATCATCCCCGTAAAGAGGATACGACCACTTACGCCACACACACACGAAGCTTACCTCGATACTTACGTGTTGCTTTTGCTTCCGACCTTCCACTGATTCCATCGGCTCTCAAATCACTCGAGTGTCGCCTGACCACCGTGGTTTCTCCGGTGTCGCTAGCCTTCACCCACCTATAGCAATCTTCCGCACACTTGATTCAGCTCGTGAGAAAACAAAATAGACTTAACTTTGTGTCTTTGCTATAATCAAAACACAGTGTTCGATTTCGTGCCTCACCGCACCAACAATACGCGGTATACGGATGCCGCCTTCCGAGACAGACAAGGATGATTCCTGTGTCTCACCGATAATGTGTTCACCTTGAATGGGGCGCAGTGAGTTGGAAAAGTTCCAAACAAGAGATCAGAGCGGATTCTACCACCGAGGCGTAATATATTGCAGCTTCTAAGCAAAGAAAGGAAGTGGGATCAAGAAGTTCGCTCATGAACTTGGTGTGATTCCGCCATTTGATGCCCCTATCCTTCTTCAATCTAATCTCAAGAATAAATCCTAGCAATACGTAATCGAACGTCATCAATGATCCAAACATGTGCTTCGCCGCTATCATCTTATCAGAGAGATCATCAGTAGGAAGGAAATACAAATCGAGAAAATTCCCACTGAAAGGAACTTAGCGGATCCTTTGACTAAAGCATTACCTCAAAGTAAGTTTGAGGGTCATGTTAGAGCTTATGGTATTGGATACCGTAGCGATTGGCATTAGGCCAAGTGCGAGTCTGTTAGTAATATATGAGAGATGTCCTAAGGCAATCGCCTTATGTATGAACCATTTATATGATAAATGAAGATTCACTATTTGAGTATACATGTTTCATGTATTTGATTGGATCTTAAACTCATTTATCGAATGTCCACGATACGATTCACAAAGATGAGAGAATTTGTGATTGGATCACAACTAGTGAGTATCTCTACATGTGTAATTGTGATGTATCGAATTATCCTAGTCGATGAATTGATGGATTTGGACACCATCAATTCCGCGAGACTAGCACGAGGTATACTCCTTGGTGTATCAAGCGGTGATTCTCACTAGGTGGAGACATTGTGATGTCCGGAGTTAATCGTGGATGCTAGTTATGGTAACTAGTTCATTGGAGTGACCAGCCGTAAGACTTCATATGGTTCTCTGCATATATAGATATGTCAATGAAGTTCTTACTGTGGCTTAAGTGCGATGTTCCTTAGACTTGCGGTATTCAAGTCATCTTGATCATGGAGACTTATGCTTTGACATCTTAAGCAAACATCTCTAAGGAGATGTGGACCCGGGATGATTGGGTATAAGTCGAAGTGATCGAAGGTGTTTGAATAGCCTATAAAGGATTCACCACTCCTTGCAATGAGATGTATACCCATGGCCTCTCGTCGGATTGTTACTAAAGTCTTTGGCCAAAGCATTACATGTTTAGAGTAAGGTACTCTTCGATACATGTGGAGTAACTAGAATCCGTAGGACGAGGAAATGATACTTGGGCTAGGTGTGACGTAGTCAGCCTAGTGGGGACTGACACAATAGACCATGTCTTGAACCAAGTGGGTATAAGATGAGTGAAGGGAATGGGGCACGAATCATTCGAGCTACTGAAGGGTTTCAGAAATAGTTCTGGATCAACCGTTGATCTTTTCGGTTAATTGGGGATCATGATGTACTACTAGGTGCCACTCATGATCGTTCTATAATTAATGGTTAATTATAGACGGCCAACATAAACCGAGAACCTATTTGGTCACACGCACAACGAGTGTAATCCAAAGGATTTAAAACGAGCTTTAGAATGGGATTCTCAGACCGAGAGAAACTATGTTTGGTTGGACCAAACATAAAGAGAGCATGAAATTGTTTCAGTCGCAATGGAAGCGTGGATGGGCCGTGTCTTATGAAGACATAATGGATGGACCAAAATGGTTTGGTTCTAATCCAATGGAGGTGAATAAACCAAAGGGTTTGGTTTATTTTAAACGAATGAACCAAAAGTTGGTTCGGTTCGTTTTAACTTAAAATAAACCATCATGGTTTGGTTTATTTTAACTTATCTTAATAGAGCGGGTTAACGGGCTTTATGGATATGATCCATTAACCATTAAGAGAATTAGTTCTCTATAAAATAGGGCTTAAACCTTGTGCCGCGCCCAACGCCCTAGCCAAGCCGCCACTGCTTGCCGTCCTCGCCGCGACCCTCCGGTGATTCCCTGATCTCCTAGGTTCGCATCAAGGTGAGCTTTTCTCTCCTTGTTTTGGCCGGGCGCTACTCTTTCCACCAAGCTGTCCAGTTTTCTGACAGCTTTCTCCTATAGGTTTGGCATCAAGGTGAGCCTTTTCTTTCCTTGGTTGGCCGGCGCCTATATCCTCCACCAAGCTGTCCAGTTTTCTGGACAGCTTCTTCTCCTCTCGTCGGAGCATCGTTTGGATGACGGTTAGAGCTCCGACAGCGGCTAACTTACCGGGGATTTGATCTCCGGTAATCCTCTGAGGTGGAGGACGAAGGATTCGTCAATTGGTTGACGAATACCTCTCCGGAGAAGCGAGTTTTGAGAACTCGTTTTAGGATCCGAATTTGGATTCGGATTGTGATCATCTCTCGATCACGTCGTCTCCAACACGAGGCTAGTAACCCGTACGAAGACGAAGCTCGTGGCTTAGCGAAGTCATCCCGAGGAGCTCGGCGTGGATACGGATAGAGACGATTCTTACGAGGATCGTTCCGGTTGATGTCGTTCCCGCTACACGTCATACGGAAGGTATAACGTAGATAATTTTCTTTTATTGCAAATTTTAATTTACGGTTATGTCTACACTTGTTGTAATATGCATGCGTGTGTTGTGTGTGTTGTAATAAATATAGATTTATTATTTTTAATTTCTTCCGTTGTGCTCATGTTTACGAAACATGATCGAACACACACACGCCGCGGTGCCGGAAACCCAACAGAGTGGAGGCTCTATCAGTCGACTGATGGTCATGATCAGTCGACAGATGATGGATCCGTTGGATTTTTCCAGCATGGATCTAGTCGTTGTCTCACGATAATAGTGGCATCAGTCGACTGATCGGCGATTTCCAGCACAGGTTGAAGCTTTAAATGGAGCTTGTGGAAGAGGAAATCCATAACGTTTCTTGAGGGCTTTTGGGGCAATTTGCTGCTGCAAATCAGGGTCTCCAAGTGCAATTCAAGCAACCAAAGATCAAGCATCCCAAAGAGCAATTGTAAAGTAGTTTTCTTTACTTACATTGTATTTCCTTATTGTAATTGCTTGTATCTATTTCTTATTATTGTAAAAATATTTGTACGAGGTTTCTCCACCTTCGACTTGTGTCGAGAAGGAGTATTTGTGATTAGTGGTTGCGTGTGCATCACTAGAGCTCTTTAGAGCTCGATCCGTGGAGTAGGAACCGTTCGTTTCCGAACCACGTTAAATACTTATGTATTTGTGGTTGTTTATTTCGTTATTGCATTATTTCTATTATTCCGCTATGCTCTAATGAAAATTGTAGACTCAATCACAAACGAACTCCATCACGCTACAAATACAAGCTATTCACCTCCCCCCCCCCCTTCTAGCTTCCAAGGATCCCCTACAAGTGGTATCAGAGCGAGGTCGCTCTTCTAAGTTTAACAACTAAGGGAGCACGCTAGAGGGTGAAGATGGAAGTTCAAGAGAAACTAGGTTGAGACATCAACACACCGGTCCCTTACACCTTATATGAACGAGAAGGCTTCAATTCTTAGAAGAGAATAATTAAAGATTTTATCATGATGAGGGACTTCGAAGAATGGTCCATTTTGATGGAGGGATATAACTATTCAATAGGACCAAAGGGAGGGTTCCTCAAGAAAAAGAGATGGACCGAAGAGCAAGTCCAAGCCTTCAAGAAAAATGATAAGGTAATGAAGTTTTTAATTGATTTAATACCTAACAATATCTTGTGTATGTTAGGTAATTATGTAGATGCCAAGGAGCTATGGAGCCAAGTGGCCAAGCTCCATGAAAGTCCATCACCGGTCCAAGAGGAAGGGACCGAAGAGGCAAACGCATCATCCTCACAAGAAAGTGAGGACTTGGAGGTTGAGATACCATCAACATCCAAGGAGGAAGAGGAAGTAGAATCGGAGGAGACCTCCACCTCTAGGATTGAGGGAGAGGAGATTAGATCACCGGAGCAACATCAAGAAGAAGCTTCAACATCCAGTCAAGATGAAGAAGCTCAAAATACGATTCCGGCCTCCATTGACTTAGGTAACTCAAACACCTCAATTCAAAATAAAAATAATATTATGTGTTTTGAGTGTAGGGAATTTGGGCACTATAAGAGTAAGTGCCCAAAGAAAGTTAAGAAGACTCCTCTGGCACCAAAACCTCAAGAAAAATCAAAGGATGTCGGTGCCCCGATAATTAAAAGCAAAGAGCACGTGGTGTGCTTCAAATGTCAACAAAAAGGGCACTATAGGAGTTCATGTCCTAAAGGGAAAAAAGAAAGGGCAAGAAGGAGCATTACATGTAGGGGGAGCCTCTAAGGCAAACCCTAAGATAAAATTTATTAATGCACCTTCAATTTCTAGGGATAAAAAGCATGCTAGGAATAATGTCAATAATGTTTCCATTTATCATGAAAAGCATGCTAGAAACAATGAATATTGTTTAGGAGCCAAGAAAGGCAACCTTAGGAATAAGGAGAAATTTGGGACTAATATCCCTAAAAATATTTTACCTAAGGCATCTATTAGAAAAATTAAGGATCATCTAGGTTTTAATCCTAAATGGACTAGGCATATGCCTAGGAAGAACCATGCCCAAGGATTAAATCAAAATTCTAAAATTGGGCAATTAGAGGTTGAAAATCAATCCTTGAGGTCAAGGCTTAAGAAACTTGAGAAGACCCTTGCAAAGATGTAAAATTCAATTAAAGAGTCAAATAGTCAAAGCCTAGGGTCTAGATCTCAAAGTCAACACCTAGGACCTAAGAAACAAAAGTCAACGAAGGCTAAGAAAGGTTTGGATCACAAATCCAAGCCCAAGGAGACTTATCATAGTGTTCCATTTGATTATGAAACACAAACTAGGTCTAGAAAAGCCAAGGTCAATAGGGAAGTCATCCATAAGATTGACCAAGGTAGATGCCTAGTGGCTAGGGTTTCTAAGAAACCTAGGGTGGCCACTAAGAAGTTTGCAAGGGGAGTTACCCTTAGAGTCAACCTAGGTAAGACCACAATGACCAAGGCTAACAAGCCTAGAAGGGTCATTAGGAAGGTATCTAGGGAGGTTATCTCTAAGGAATATCTAGTAAACCCTAGAAGCTCAAATAGGTTTTGGGTTCCTAAGAGCGTGATTGATTCACGCTAGATGGATTTAGGGTGTGCCAACTTGATTGGATGGGTAGTTAACTCAACCATGGTAAAGGTGATACTTTAGGATATTTTCAAGGTTATGGATACCTTGGAAATAGATTTGATTTATGATCCTAAAAGATTTTAGGATGTGCCAATACATTCTTGGAATTAAGAAAAATCAATTAAATTGGCACAATCTAGGTTTAGAAATCATAGTGTGTCATTTTGGGTTTTTGGCACATTAGGGAGAAAAGTGGTAATATGGCAAAATACAATTAATAATATCAAATGGAAACTAATATTAAAATTTAGGTATTCTTATACCTATATCTTTTATTTGTCATGCCTTGATTGCCATATAACATGCCATGACATCATATCTATGTTTAAATTATTTAATATGTCATGATCATATTTAGGATTAAGGATTAATGTCATGTGTTTTTGGATTATATCATATGTCATGATATCATGAGCATTGGTCATGCTTTACTTATGTTATCATTTATGCCATGATCATTCATGCATCTAAATTGATTAAAATTGAATTAAAGACTTTGGCATGACTTGGAGTCCCATTTATAAGGGAATCAAGTAGGGTTGCCTTAGAAAAATGCATGAAACCCTAGATTAGGAGAACAAAACTCACATCTCACATTACATTGACATGTATGTCTATTTATATACCCTAGATACATGTGAGATGTTAGGATATGAGTTAAGTTCAAGGTGCATTGTTTTTGCATCTAGATGAACTAAAACACATCTTATCTTAATGGTGAATCATTGGAAAAGCTTGTGTACAAGTCATGTACATTGAGCCCAAGGAATATGATCCAATATAGGTTTTCAAAAACTTTTTAAAATCATTTTAGAAAACCTTGGTGAAGTCTATCTTTTGATAACAATCACCATTGATGAAGTTGATACAAAGTAGGGCCAAAACATTGAAAATTTCAATGGTTTTGAACTTTGTGTCAATTTCACTATTTTATAAGTAAAATAATTTTCTATCATTTTTCATCCATTGTATTAGTCATAAGTATTATACGTACGAATTTTCATGATTTTTCGATATACGTATAATTATTTATGAATTTTCAAAATCCATTTCTGATAATTGAAATTCAAAAATTTCAGTTATCAGTCGACTGCCCTTGGTGGCAGTCGACTGATGGGAGTGGCAGTCGATTGATCTCTGATAAAGTCGACTGCCAAGCTGATTTCGGGAAAACAAGGTTTGTTTACCCCACTTTCAGCTATGTTAGAGTTCCCTAACCACTCCTAACCCTAGGATATGCTTTAGGAAGCATTATAAAGGGTGAAAATCCATTGGATATGGATTAGGAGAGTTGTTTAGGGTTTGTATCAAATTTAAGGATGGGAGAGTTCATGTTTGAACTTTGAACCTTATTTTTGATGGTTTAGAGTTCCTATTGGCTTAGGAACTTCCCAAGGACTTTGTTGGTGCAATGGTCAAGGGGGAGCAAGCCTTTAGGGGGAGGTATCCATTATGGGATGATGGATGATATTTTTTCCTCATGAGGAGGAAAATGGAATTTTGAGATACCCAATTTGGAAATTGGGAGAGTGTATAGGATTGCCTCTCTTGAGTGATATGAGACTTATCACTAGGAAGATGGTAGGCATCCTAGGTATTTTTGGACCAAGGGGGAGATTGTAAGATCTCATTGGGACATGAGACATTGACCTCCTTGGAGAGAACCTTTTTGTTGTTAGTCAAAAAGGGGGAGAACTTATTGAGAGAATGACATCAATTGAAAAAATTGATGGGGATGATTGGTTTAAATTAGATGGTCTAACTCAATGGTTTATTTGGTTTTTGTCAAACATCAAAAAGGGAAAGATTGTTGGTGCAATCGGCCCAGGTCACGATTGACCAGGAATCGAGCTTGACTCGAGAGATGTTTTGATGTTCGACAAAAACATATGAAAATGTGATTGTCATGGGAAAGTCCAAGTCTTGGGCACTTGGCATGGAAAGTCCAAGCATGGGTCTTGGCAATGGAAAGTCCAACATGGGTTGGCAAGGAAAAGTCCAAGCATGGGTCTTGGCAAGGAAAAGTCCAAGCATGGTCTTGGCATGGAAAGTCCAACATGGGTTGGCAAGGGAAAGTCCAAGCTTGAGCCTTGGCATTTGAGAAGTCCAAGGGGTTTAATATTAGCAACGTAAAGTCCAAGCGGGAGTCTTGACAGCATAAGTCCAATGGTTGGTGGCGTAAAGTTCAAGCGGAGTCTTGGCAGCGTAAGTCCAATGTGCCTTGGCGGTGTAGACATCGTTAGCATGACATAGCCGATGGAAGCACCTGAAGGCTAGCGCAATGGATAAACAAGTCATGGATGACTTGGAGGGATCTGAGAGGCGTGAGGCTGATGGAGGTGGCTAGAAGGCTTAGGTCTAGACTAAGGGTGGTCTAGCAAGTATGGGGGAACCATACTTGGGTTAAAACCTCATGTTTGAGGTGTGTCAGTCGACTGGTGTCATGTGGCAGTCGACTGGTGTCATGTGGCAGTCGACTGGCGTGAGTCAACTAGGGTTTGGATCGAGAATTGGCCTAGCGAGCGATCGCGAGGTGGGCAATCGGATCGATTAGAGCAGCCCGATCGTGTGATCCGATCGGTGGTGCTCAATTACCGAACGCGAATGGGTCGGCTCATTGCTGAGGTTAGCGATCGAGTGGACTATCGATCGGTGATGGTCATGATGGATCCGTTGGATTTTTCTAGCATGGATCTAGCCGTTGTCTCACGACAACAGTGGCATCAGTTGGCTGATGGTCCCGAGCAGTCGACTGATCAGCGATTTCCAGCACAGGTTGAAGCTTTAAATAGAGCTCGTTGAGGAGGAAATCCATAGCATTTCTTGAGGGCTTTTGGGGAAATTTGCTGCTGCAAATTAGGGTCTCCAAGTGAAATTCAAGCAACCAAAGATCAAGCATCCAAAAGAGCAATTGTAAAGTAGTTTTCTTTACTTACATTGTATTTCC
The DNA here is from genome assembly GCA_025175895.1 of Wurfbainia villosa. NCBI lineage: Eukaryota > Viridiplantae > Streptophyta > Magnoliopsida > Zingiberales > Zingiberaceae > Wurfbainia > Wurfbainia villosa. The sequence goes on along the minus strand of CM045987.1, from coordinate 78,305,081 downwards.
TTATTATAATTGCTTGTATCTATTTTTTATTGTTGTAAGAACATTTGTACGAGGTTTCTCCACCTCTAACTTGTGTCAAGAAGGAGTATTTGTGATTAGTGGATGCGTGTGCATCACTAGAGCTCTTTAGAGCTCGATTCATAGAGTAGGAACCGTTCGGTTCTGAACCACGTTAAATACTTGTGTATTTGTGTATTTGTGGTTATTTATTTCGTTATTGCATTATTTCTATTATTCCGCTGCATGCTAACGAAAATTATTGACTCAATCACAAATGAACTCCATCACGCTACGAATACAAGCTATTCACCCTTCCCCCTCTAACTTCCAAGGATCCCCTACATTTGCTACTACAATCCAGACCTTCAAGGCTATTCTCAAGCAACCAAAATCAAGCATTCAAAGATCTCTTGTAAAGTGTTTTTCTTTACTTGTAGTGTATTTCATATTTGTATTTGCTTGTATTCATTATATTACTTAGTGTAATCTCTTGTACGAGGTTTCTCCACCTCTGACGTGTTATCGAGAAGGAGTGTTATTGTTTAGTGGTGTCATTTACATCACTAGGCTCGTTCGAGCCTAAACCATGGAGTAGGAACCTTGAGGTTTCGAACCACGTTATATCCTTGTGCATTTGTGATTGTGCTTGTGTTTTGTTTTCATTGTATATTTCATATTTCCACTGCATACTAACATTTTGTAGCAAGCACGATCGAATTCTATCATCCGGTGAAACACGCTATTCACCCCCCTCTAGCGACGATTAATTCCCCAACAAGTGGTATCAGAGCGAGACCGCTCTTCATTTGGACTAATCGCCAAGGGAGCACACTAGAGGGTGAAGAGGAAGATGGATCATCAAGAGAAATTAGGATGGGACATAAACACACCTCCACCATACGACCAAGAAGATTTTTCGACATGGAGGGAGAGAATGGAGACATTCTTGATGATGGACATAGAAGATTGGTTCATCATCATGGAAGGTTTTGAACCCCCTAGGGATAAGAAGGGAGATGTCCAAAAATTGAAGAAGTGGACCCAAGAGCAATGCCTAAAGTTCAAGACCGAAGTTATGGTAACAAAAATTTTAGAAGATTTGATACCTAATGATATTTTATCTAGACTAGGTGAATATCAAGATGCCAAGGAGCTTTGGAGCAAATTGGCAAAGTTCCATGAAGGACCATCATCGACTTCAAGTGAAGAACAATCACAAGAAGCCGAAGAATGTTCATCGGCTCAAGAAGAGGAGGCCGAAGAAACAAGCTCTTCCTCACAAGAAAGTGAGGATTCGAAAGTTGATAGAGAATCAACATTTGGATCGAGATCGGGATCAGTGGACGAAGAGATAGAAGTAGAAGAAGTCTCCACCTCTAGGATTGAGGGGGAGGATATTAGATCAACGGAGTAAGAGCAAGAAGAGTCATCTATCTCCGGGAGAGATGAAGAACTCACTCCGACCACCACCATTAACCTAGGTAACTCAAACACTTCAATTAATAATAAAAATCATATAATGTGTTTTGAGTGTAGGAAATATGGGCACTATAAGAGCAAGTGCCCTAAGAGGGTCAAGAAAAGTCAACCGATGCCAAAGGTCAAGGATGTCGGTGTCCCCACTATGAAGAGCAAGGAGCACATGGTGTGCTTCAAATGTAACCAAAAAAGGCATTATAGGATCCAATGTCCTAGGGGGAGGAAGCCTAGCAAGGGTCAAGAAGGATCTATACATGTAGGGGGAGCCTCTAAGGCAAACCCTAAGGTATATTATAATGCATCTTCTAGTTCTAGGGTTAAAAGGCATGCTTTTAGTACTCTTGTCATCTCTCATGAAAAGCATGCTAGTAGAAATAATAGATTTTATTATTTAGGTGCTAAGCATATTAATGTATCTAAGGATAAATCTAGAAACAATAACTCTATACTCATTTTATCTAGGGAGTCCATTAAAATGGTAGAAAACCATTTAGGCATTAACCCTAGGACGGGTAGGCATATGCCTAAGAAATGGAACAATGCCCAAAGGCAAAATCAAAATTCAAAAATTAGGCAATTAGAGCTAGAAAATCAAGTTTTGAGGTCAAAACTTAAGAAGATGGAGAAGACCCTTAGAAAGATGCAAAATCAAATGCAATGGTCAAATTGCCAAAATCTAGGGTCTAGGAGTCAAAGTCAAAGGCCTAGGAAACAAGAACCATCCAAGGGCAAGAAAGATTTGGGTCACAAACCTAAGCCCAAGGAGACTTATCATAATGTTCTATTTGATTATGGAACTCAACCTAGGTCTAGGAAAGCCAAGGTTACTAGGGAAGTTATCCATAAGGTTAACCATGGCAAATGCCTAGTAGTTAGGGTTTCGAAGAAACCTAGGGAAGCCACTAAGAAGGTTACAAGGGGAGTCACCCCTAGATCTAACCTAAGCAAGACCCAAATGACCAAGGCTACCAAGCCTAGAAGGGTCATTAGGAGGGTATCTAGGGAGGTTATCCCTAAGGAATACCTAGTAAACCCAAGGATCTCAAATATGTTTTGGGTTCCTGGAAGCGTGATGAATTCACGCTAAATGGGTTAGGGTATGCCAACTTTAAATGGATGGGTAGTTAACCTAACCATAATAAAGGTGACACTTTAGGTCATTTTCAATGTTATGGGTACCTTGGAAATGTGGTTTGAATTTATATCCTAAAGGATTTTAGGATGTGCTAATATATTTTGAGAATTATGAAAAATCTATCAAACTAACGCAAACTAGGTTTAGAGGTCATAGTGTGTCATTTTGGGTTTTTGACACATTTAGGGGATTAGTTATAATATGACAAAATGGATTTAATTCTAACAAATGACAATTAACACTAAAATTTAGGTATTATATATCTTTATATTTTATTTGTAATGCTTGATTTGTCATATAACATGTCATGATATCATATTTCTTTTTAATCATATAAAATGTCATGATTATGCTTAGGACTATTTTATATCATGTGTATTTAGATTTAATCATATGCTATGACATCATAATCATTGGTCATGTTTATTTATGCTATCATTTATGTCATGATCATTCATGCATTAATTAAAAATGATTTAAGGATAATTGACATGACTTGAAGTCCCATGTATAAGGGAATCAAGTAGAATTGCCTTAGAAAATACATGATGCCTTATATTAGGATAACTAAAACTCACATCTCACAACAAATTGACACGTGTGTGTTTTCAAACACCATAGACACATGTGAGATGCTAGAAAATGAGTTAAGTTCAATGTGCATAGTTTTTGCATCTAGATGAACTCAAACTCATCTTATATCATGAGTGGATCATTGGGAAAGCTAATGTGCAAGTCATGTGCATTGAGCCCATTGATTATGATCCAATATAGGTTTTCAAAAATATTTTAAAATCATTTTAGAAAACCTTGGTGAAGTCTATCTTTTGATAGCAATCACCATTGATGGTGTTGATACAAAGAGAGCTCAAAACATTGAAGTTTTTTTTATTTTTTAACTTTGTATCAATTTCACTAATTTTATGGATAATTTAATTTTCAAATTTTTTTCACCCATTGTATTTGGTATAAGTAGTATACGTATGAAGTTTCAAGATTTTTAAAAATACGTATATTTACTTATGTATTTTCAAATTTCAATTCTGAATTCTGATTTCAGCATTTGTAGAAATAAGTCATCTGCCGCCTATGGCAGTCGACTGGCGTCAACGACAGTCGACTGTTGACTATTAGAGTCAATTGCCAGAGCTAATTTTGGATAAACAAGATTTGTTTAGCCTAATTTCAGCTATGTTTGGTTACCCTAACTGCTCCTAATCCTAGTATATGCTTTGGAAAACATTAGAAAGGGAGAAAATTCATTGGATATGGATTAGGAGAGTTGTTAGGGTAATGTGTAAATTTTAAGGTGTGTGAAAGCTCAAGGTTGAACTTTTGCCCTTAATTCTGTTTGGTTAATGTTCCTATAGGCTTAGGGACTCTCAAGGACATTGCTGGTGTAATGGTCAAGGGGGAGCAAGCCTTTAGGGGGAGGTATCTATCACGGAATGATGGATGTATTCTTCCTCATGAGGAGGAGAAATGGAAATGTGAGATGCCCAATTTGGAAATTGAGAGAGTGTTGGATCGATCGGATCGCTAGAGGGGGGGAGAATAGCGATAGAAACTTTTTAGTCCGAATTCGTTTTTTAAAAAAAAAAACTTATGTGCAGTGAAACGATAAACAAAACAAAAAGTAAAGGAGACAATAGACACAAGAGATTTACTTGGTTCGTAGCCGAAGGCTACTACTCCAAGGCCCTAGTGGTCCTTGACCACGTACGGAGGGCAAACTACTAAAGAACTCCCCCTCGTTGGAGGTAGGAGTTAGACGGATACAAAAAGCCCGAGGTAGAAGGACACTCCCCCTCTCTTCGTTATAATGAAAGCTTTACTAAAAGGAATGAACTGAAATACAATTTAGAACTTTCGTTACCGATGACTTTAAAGGTTAGAGGTTGAAGCTCTAGTCGTCGTCTCGGCAGCACTTCGTCATAGGGATGTCGGAGAGTCGGAGCGTATCGGAAGCACTTGGAAGCTTTTTAATTTATGAAAAACCCTAGGTTTGGCCCTCCTTTTATAGCCTTTGAGCCCCTCATCGAATGAGTCTTTAGCCAATCACAAATGGGCACAAAACCCCTTGAAAAATGGTGATAACTCTTGACTACTCGAGGCTGATCCTTTGACGATGGTCGGTGATGGCCATCATCGATCGGTGATGGCGTAACATCGATCGATTGTTGACCTTCGACAATGTCGGTCGTTTGGCCCGGCGTCGAGTCCTCAGTAGCGGTCGGTGATGCTGCTTGCAAGGCAAGGTTAGCTCAACAAAAACATAATTTCGATGGTCGTCGACCATCCGATCTCGACCTAGACCATCTATAAGAAGTCTTTGGTCGGATCTACGTTTAAGATCATCCCCGTAAAGAGGATACGACCTTACTTACGCTCGCACACACGAGCTTACCTCAGTACTTATGTGTTGCTTTTGCTTCCGGCCTTCCACTCAATTCCTTCGGCTCCCTCCGAAGTCTCTTGAGTGTCGCCCGACCACCGCGGCTTCCTCCGGGTGTCGCTAGCCTTCAGCTCCAGCGTTGAGACTTTTCTGCACACTTGATTTAGCTCATGAGATAACAATATAGCTTAACTTTGTATCGTTTGCTATAATCAAAACTTAGGTTCGACTTAGGTGCCTACTGCACTAACAATCTCCCCCTTTTTGATTTATGGCAAACCCACATACAAAGTTAAGTAAACAGCAAGCATGAAGAGTAATAATGTGCATGAGAAACAAAAAAATATGAAGATTAAGTTGGAGTAGTAAGGATTTTCTTCAAGTACTCCCCCTTGAGGAAACCTCCCCCTTGACCGAGGGTGAGTCTTGAAGAAAGACCTTAATCCTCCCCCTTGAGGGTTGCTTTAAGTAATTAAAATTACTTAAAGTTGGCCTTAGTAAAATGTTTTAGTTAAGCCCTTTCTCCCCCTTAAGCAAAACATTAATGACATAAAGTTTAAAAAAAAACAAGTTTAAGTAAAACGTAGACGGCACAAATAAGTTAAGTTAAGAATTCTTTGGTCTTTTGGTAAAAGTTAACTTTGGCCTTTTTCTCCCCCTTTTGCCGTATATCGAAAAGAGTAAGGGGTGTGTGGAAAACAAAATAAGTGTTAAATTTAAAGTCCAAGTATGTTCCCCATTTTTTATAAGAAAAAATAATATACTGAAAATAAGCTCATCTATAAAATGTTCGACTCATATTTGGCTTGATTGATATGTAAGATCAACCAGTCCTGGTCAAAGTCGGTTAGTATGAATGATTATACTCTGTGGTTCATAGCGATGCACTAGCTCTACATCTGGAACCAGGAGTAAGGTCCTAACATCTCACGCCCATCTACGTGGCTAAGTACACAAACACATTAGTCCTATGTGTTGTGAGATGTACTGGCTCCTTAAATCTATAGGTGCATGATATCTAAGGTATGTCCTATGCTAGTTCCATAAAAATGAAATTAAAGAAATAGTAGTAAGAACATATAATTTGCATGTACCTATTCTATTACGCATATGCCCAATTTTTGTCTTAATAGACTAAATTCGGCTTCGGGTAGGGGTTTAGTAAATAGGTCTGCTAAGTTAGACTTCGATTCGACGTATTCGAGTTGTATTGCTCCGTTGGCCACATGTTCTCGAATGAAATGGTGTTTGACTTCTATATGTTTGGTCCTAGAGTGACATATCGGATTCTTTGTAAGATTAATTGAACTAATGTTATCTACATGAAGTTTAGTATTCGTAAAGTCTAACTTAAAGTCACGGAGGGTGTGCTTCATCCAAAGAAGCTGCGTGACACACTCACCCATCGCGATGTATTCGGCTTCGGTGGTAGATAAAGCAACACAGTGTTGCTTCCTACTGCACCAACTCACTAGACTCGAGCCGAGAAGTTGACAATAACCACTCGTACTTTTTCTATCGAGCTTACTACCGGCATAATCCGAATCGGAGTAGCCGATTAGTTCGAACTCCGTAGATCTAGGGTACCAAATACCAACATTAAGTGTACCCTTAAGATATCTAAGGATACGCTTAACTAGGGTTAGGTGAGACTCCTTAGCACAGGTTTGAAACCTGGCACACATACTTACTGCGAATAGGATGTCGGGTCGACTCGCAGTTAAGTATAGGAGACTTCCTATCGCGCTCCTATAGTACTTTAAGTCAATGGACTTACTTTCAGGGTCTTCTCCTATGTTAACATTAATCGCCATTGGGGTGTTTATTATCTTAGCGTCTTGCATTCCAAATCTTTTAATTAACTCCTTAGTGTATTTTTGTTGATATAGGTATATACCATCCTTAGTTTGTTTAATTTGTAGACCTAAAAAGAAACTTAACTCGCCTATCAAGTTCATTTCGAACTCACTTTCCATGAGTGAAACGAACTCGTTTAGTAAGGCTGAGTTAGAGGTTCCAAAAATTATATCGTCTACGTAAATTTGAGCTATGAATATTTCTTTACCTAAGGTTTTTACGAAGAGATTTGGGTCAACTAAGCCTTGGTTAAACCCTTTTGACTTAAGATGGATTGAAAGTCTCTCGTACCAAGCTCGAGGAGCTTGTTTAAGTTCATAGAGAGCTTTCTTAAGTTTTAGAACATGGTCGGGTTTATCTAGATTTTCGAATCCGGGGGGTTGGCTAACATAAACTTCTTCTTTAATGTATCCATTTAGGAATGCCGACTTAACATCCATTTGAAACAGCTTAAATCCTCGATGTGCGGCATAAGCTAGCAACATTCGAATGGATTCGAGTCTAGCTACTGGGGCATAGGTTTCGTCGTAATCTAAGCCTTCGACTTGGCTAAACCCTTTGGCGACTAACCTAGCCTTGTTTCTAACTACTTCGCCTTTATCATCAAGCTTATTTCGAAACACCCACCTTGTTCCGATTATCGTTTTGTCTTTAGGTGGTGGTACTAATTCCCACACTTCATTCCTAGTAAATTGAGCTAGCTCTTCTTGCATTGCAATAATCCAATCGGGATCAAGAAGAGCTTGTTCAATTGATTTGGGTTCTATCTTTGAAATTAAGGAAATTTGACTAAGGTTCCTATAGGATGCTCTAGTTCAAACTCCTAGATTAGGATCTCCTATCACTTGATCGATAGGGTGGTTAGTCTGAATCCTAGATTGGATTGGGTTTGTATCACCTAATGCTTGATCAATGGGGTGACTTGGTTGAACACTAGTTTGACTCGGATCACTTGTCACTTGGTCGATAAGAGAAGTTGGTTGATGTGGATTAGACTCGATCTCAGGGTCGGAGACGAGTTTGGTATCAGTGGGCTCAACACTTGGGGTCAATAAGGGTTTTGTAGGTTCGGGTACTTCATCAAATACTACATTGATAGTCTCCTCGACTCTAAGGGTGTCGTGGTTATATACTCTATAAGCTCGACTTGTAGTCGAGTATCCTAGAAAGATTCCGATCGTGGTTTTGGATGTAAATTTCCCTAGGTAATCCTTAGTGTTTAAGATATGTACCTTACACCCAAATACCCTAAAGTACTTGATGTTAGGTATTTTATCGTGATAAATCTCGTACGAGGTCTTAAGGTGCCTTTTTACCATAAGGATCCTATTTTGGACATAGCATGCCGTACTCACGGCTTCTGCCCAAAACCTATCGGGTAGGTCGTATTCGTTCAACATGGTCCTAGCGGCTTCTTGTAGAGTTCGGTTTTCCGTCCACTAGGCCATTTCTTTGAGGGTCCTAGGGCAAGAGAATTCATGGTGGTATCCGTTTAGGTTACAGAAGTCGGTGAACCTTTGATTTTCGAATTCACCACCATGATCACTTTTAAGTCTTTTAACCTTAAGGTCTTTTTGATTCTCGATTAATTTGAATAGATTGATTAATTGATCTAGGGTATCATTTTTATGTTTGATGAACCTAACCCAGGTAAACCTGGAGTAGTCGTCAATTATGACTAAGCAATATTGACTTCTATTGAGTGACTTGGCTCCATGTGAATCGAATAGATCCATATGCAGGAGCTCAAGTACACTTGAGGTTCGTTCTTGGTTAGTTAACTTGTGTTGTGTCCTAGGTTGTTTTCCTTGTTGACAAGCATTACAGATTTTATTAACCAAATTGTTGAGGTTAGGTAAGCCTCTGACTAAGCCACTCTGACTCATCTTGTGGATGAGTCTTGGGTCTGAAAGTGGCCAAGTCGTCGTGCCACAACCATGATTCCTCTTCCTGTATCATAAGACATTTGGCTGAGGATTTGATTAAGTTAATTGTGTAAATGTTATTTGTCCTAGTTCCTTTGAGTATTATTTTAGCTGTTTTATTTGTTTTAATTACACATTCATTTTCTAAAAATATGACCTTATAGTTATTGTCACATAATTGGCTTACGCTAAGCAGGTTATATTCAAAATTCTCTACAAGTAATACATTTTTAATAACAAAATTCGAGTTAAGCTCGATATCACCTGATCCGATGATTTTGAGCTTGTCGTTATTCCCAAAGGCTACCGATCCTTGTCGTTTGAATCGAAGCTTTGTGAATTTGAGTTGATCCCGGTCATGTAATGTTGATCCTACACACAAGGTGGTTGGATTGGATGTTAGATTTTTTATAAATTTTTTTTTTAAAAAAAAAGGTTGTAAGTTTTTAAACCTAGGTCATCACACCTGTGTCTATATGATCAAGCATGTTATACTTATGTGGTTTTTGTGAGATGTCTTCCAATTAAGTTGATTAAGTGGATTTAGGTTCAAGTAATTTTATGTTAGATTTGGATTTAACCCTAGGCTTGTCAAGTTTACCTTTTCAAGATCATGGCTTCCAGGTCATGGCGAGGCACAGGGGCCTTCTTTTATCGGATCATCGACCACTTCCTTAGACAAAGCCATTTTCAAGAAAAAGATGACTTGACTCACCTAAGACTATTCCTAGTCTAACTGGTTATTTTTGAAAAAGAGGCTCCCGAGGCTCAATCTTTTGAAGAATTTTAGTTAGTTATGTTCGTGTTCTATGTGAGTTCACAAGTTTTAAAGCACAAACTTTCTAAGTTAAAGCATGCAATTTCTAAGTTAAAGCACAAACTTTCTAAGTTAAAACATGCAATTTCTAAGTTAAAGCACAAACTTTCTAAGTTAAAACATGCAATTTCTAAGTTAAAGTACAAACATGTTTTGTCTTGGCTCCCTAGACCGTTGAATCGGTTCGGTCTATCCACATAGTGGATTTGGTCCTTGGGAATCCGATGCAGGTTGGATCCTAGAGTTGAAATCAAAAGGTTCTTAGGGACCCATGCTTGGACATGTTTCCTATGTCGACTTACAATCGACATATCGACCTATTAGTCGTGTTTGAGTTAAACCCTAGTCGACCTTGTTGTACGGCCCTTTGAGATCAAGTAGGAGGTCAAGTCCTTTGGATCCCAGTGAACCTTTCCAACGTGTTCCTAAGATCTTGACTTGACTTTTCAGAGTGAGTTCTCAACCGAGTTTTTCAACCCGAGTTGAGTCCTTCTCTTGAACTCGACTAGTCGAAGAGGTTAGGAGACCTTGTGTTTGAGGAGTTTAACCTCCTCAAGCGAGTCTCGACCTTGGACTCGGACTTAGCTAACTTCCTAGACAAAAACCTAAGCGTATTATGTAAAGTATTAAATAAAGTTCGACTTACTTTAAGGGTATCTTTTGAGCAGGATGCGTGTATCCGTGGCTTGACTTGAAGGTAACCGTGGTCGAGTCATCCTCGAGGTTCGACTCAAGTTCAGTTCGGTCTCTGTATCGGACTCAATCGATTTCGCCATGAAGGCGTGATCTTCGTCTTCTTGGATGAGCGCTTCTTCCCATGTCGCGTTGAGGGCCTTCTTGTGCTTAGGTGCTTCGGTGGTTGAGCTTAGGGCACTCGGACTTGATATGTCCAAACCTGTTACACTCATAACACCTAATATTAGAACTTTTAGGCTTACCTTGGTTGGGTCGAGTTGTGGTTCGCTTTCATCCCTTGGCTATCCTTCGAGCTAGGTTCATTAGTTCGGCAGTTAACTCCGGGTCAACTTCTTCTTCGGACTCGTCTTCCTCCTCGGTTGGTGGTGGCTTGCTTGCGATTTTCTTCTTCTTTGATCCTGCAAACAAGGCTATACCCCTCTCGGGTTCCGAGTTGGACTGCTCATGTAATTCAAAATCGAAAAAGAGTTCATCTAACCTAATTTTAGAAAGATCCTTGGAGACCTTGTAGGCATCGACCATGGATGCCCACAAGGTAGTCCTCGAAAACGAGTTTAGAACATACCTTATAAGGTCGCGGTTTTCGACCTTTTGCCCGATTGCGTGTAGGTTGTTGACTATGTCCTGGACTCGGGCATGGAGTTGCGTCGCGGACTCGTGTTCCTGCATTTTTAGTGTGTACAATTTATTGAACAACAAATCACGTTTGCAAACCTTAGCTTGATCCGATCCTTCGTGTAACTCGATTAGTTTCGTCCAAAGATCCTTTGCGCTTATGAAGGGGCCGACGCGATTTAGCTCCTCCTTGGATAGGCCGCATTGGAGGATTTGTGTTGCCTTGGTGTCGGCTTCGACTTGTCGTTTTGTTGCAATGGTCCATTGATCATAATCCAAGGAGTCACCCACTTCATTAGTCGGAAGTGTGAAACCCGTTTGGATTATGATCCACATATCGATTTGGGTTTTGAGAAAGCATTCCATCCGACCCTTCCAATAACGGAAGTCATCTCCATTGTAAAATGGAGGTCGGACGGTGCTAAAACCCTCGAGATGGGCCATTAGAACAAAAGACACAAATAGACGGAGACGAAGAAACTAACCACGACAAAAACATAAAAACAAGTACCAAGACTCGCGTCTTGGATTAGTAGTGCGGGAGAAAAACTTAAAAAAGTGAAATAAATAAATAAAAAACAGAATTAAAAGAAAAATAAATCTGTGAAAAGGCTAGATTGGTGGTTTCACCAAATCTTAGCAACCCCCGGCTCTGATACCAATTGTTGGATCGATTGGATCGCTAGAGGGGGGGAGAATAGCGATAGAAACTTTTTAGTCCGAATTCGTTTTTTAAAAAAAAACTTATATGCAGCGGAACGATAAACAAAACAAAAAGTAAAGGAGACAATAGACACAAGAGATTTACTTGGTTCGTAGCCAAAGGCTACTACTCCAAGGCCCTAGTGGTCCTTGACCACGTACGGAGGGCAAACTACTAAAGAACTCCCCCTCGTTGGAGGTAGGAGTTAGACGGATACAAAAAGCCCGAGGTAGAAGGACACTCCCCCTCTCCTCGTTATAATGAAAGTTTTACTAAAAGGAATGAACCGAAATACAATTTAGAACTTTCGTTACCGACGACTTTAAAGGTTGGAGGTTGAAAGTCATCGTCTCAGCAGCGCTTCATCATAGGGATGTCGGAGAGTCGGAGCATATCGGAAGCACTTGGAAGCTTTTTAATTTATGAAAAACTCCTAGGTTTGGCCCTCCTTTTATAGCCTTTGAGCCCCTCATTGAATGGGTCTTTAGCTAATCACAAATGGGCACAAAACCCCTTGAAAAATGGTGATAACTCTTGACTACTTGAGGCTGATCCTTTGACCAGCAGTCAACTGATGGCCATCATCAGTCGACTGATGGCAGCATCAGTCGATTGTTGACCTTCGGCAGTCGACTGTTTGACGGCAGTCGAGTCCTCCAAGCTGGCAGTCGACTGATGCTAGCTGCAAGGCAAGGTTAGCTCAACAAAAACATAATTTCGATGGTCGTCGACCATCCGATCTCGACCTAGACCATCTATAAGAAGTCTTTGGTCGGATCTACGCTTAAGATCATCCCCGTAAAGAGGATACGACCTTACTTACGCTCGCACACACGAGCTTACCTCAGTACTTACGTGTTGCTTTTGCTTCCGGCCTTCCACTCAATTCCTTCGGCTCCCTCTGAAGTCTCTTGAGTGTCGCCCGACCACCGCGGCTTCCTCCAGGTGTCGCTAGCCTTCAGCTCCAGCGTTGAGACTTTTCTGCACACTTGATTTAGCTCATGAGATAACAATATATGCTTAACTTTGTATCGTTTGCTATAATCAAAACTTAGGTTCGACTTAGGTGCCTACTGCACCAACAGAGAGTTCATGGGAAGCCTCTCTTAAGTGATATGGAACTTATCACTAGGAAGAGTGAAGGCATCCTAGATATTTTTGGACCAAGGGGGAGATTGTAAGATCTCATTGGGATATGAGACACTGACCTCCTTGACGAGAACCTTTTTTATGTATGTCAAAAAGGGGGAGAATTTATGAAATTACCAATTTGGGAGAATTTGTAAGGAGATTTGAGTTAGGTAGCCTAACTCAATGGTTTTGAAGTTTTTTGTCAAACATCAAAAAGGGAGAGATTGTTGGTGCAATCGGCCCAGGTTACGATTGACCAGACTCGAGTTGGACTCGAGTAGTGTTTTGATATTTGATAATGTTTTGGGGAGATTGTTGGTGCAATCGACCCAGGTTATGATTGACCGGACTCGAGTTTAACTCGAGTGGTATTTTGATGTTTGATGATGGTTTGACCATTGTTTGACTATATGGTTGACATGGGGTTGACCATATGATGGAGAAGTCCAAGTCTTGTGTATTTGGCATGAAAAGTCCAAGTCATGGGTACTTGGCATGGAAAGTCCAAGCATGGGTCTTGGCAAGGGAAAGTCCAAGCTTGAGTCTTAGTAAATGGAAAGTCTAACATGGGTTGGCAAGGGAAGTCCAAGGGGTGATATTGGCGGCGTAAAGTCCAAGGGTGGAGTCTTGGCAGCATAAGTCTAATGGTTGGCAGCGTAAAGTCTAAGAGGTAGTCTTGGCAGCGTAAGCCCAATGTGCCTTGGCGGTATAGACCAGCTTAGCATGACAATAGCCGATGGAAGCACTTGAAGACTAGCGTATGGATGAACAAGTCATGGATGACTTGGAGGGATCCGATAGGCGTGAGGCTGACGGAGGTGGCTAGAAGGCTTAGGTCTAGGCTAAGGGTGGTCTAGCAAGTATGAGGGCATCATACTTGGGGTTAAACCTCATATTTGAGGTTATCAGTCAACTGGGGATTTAGACCAATCGATTGGTCAAGTGTTTTGACACTTAGCAGCTGAGTTGATTCGTGGCAGTCGACTGGGATTATGGCTAGTTGAACTGCTCAGAGTCAATCGTGTATTCGATCACAGAAATGGGCACGTAGTCGACTACCGATTGGCCGATCGATGAGTTTAGCGAATGACCGCCATGGATGGCAATCGACTGATGGTCAGGGTTATGGGAGCAGAATGCTCGGTAGCCGACTGGTTAGTCGACTATGGCCCTGGTAGTTGACAGTTAAGTTATGGCAGTCGACTGCCAGTGTATCCGTTGGAACTTATCCAACATGGATTAAGTCGTTGTCTCACAACGGCATAGGAGTAGCCGACTAATGGTCACGAGCAATCGACTGTTAGGCGAAATCCAGCCCGAGGTGAAGCTTTAAAAGGAGCTCATGGAGAAGGATTTGGCTAAGGTTCCTTGAGGCGTTTTGGAGGGGATTTGCTGCTGCAATTCAAACCTTCAAGGCTATTCTCAAGCAACCAAAAGCAAGCATTCAAAGATCTCTTGTAAAGTATTTTTCTTTACTTGTAGTATATTTCATACTTGAATTTGCTTGTATTCATTGTATTACTTAGTGTAATCTCTTGTACGAGGTTTCTCTACCTCCGACGCGTTATCGAGAAGGAGCGTTATTGTTTAGTGGTGTCGTATGCATTGCTAGGGCTCATTCAAGCCCAACCCGTGGAGTAGGAACCTTGAGGTTCCAAACCATGTTATATCCTTGTGCATTTGTGATTGTGTTTGTGTTTTATTTTCATTGTATATTTCATATTTCTGCTGCGTACTAACATTTTATAGCAAGCACGATCGAATTCCATCATCCGGCGAAACACACTATTCACCCCTCTCTAGCGACGATCAATTCCCTAATAGTTAACCTCAGCCTTTCGAATCCTGTCCAGTTGAGGCGTCTCAGCTCTGGTCGTAGGTGCTAGAATGTTCACCAGAGAGGAGTGTCGGAATCCCCTTCATCTACTCGCTGCCGACCGAGCTAGCGAATACCGACATCTCGATCTGCCGACAAGATGGGAAGGGATCAATTGCCGGTTAGATGAAGGGAATGCCGCCGGAAGGAGTACCGTCGGAACTGTCATCGTCATACGGAGGAAATTGCCTATCACGCGAGGAGGAAGAAGAAGTCGCAGTGCTCGGTTCTCATTCACTGCTTGCCTGAGAGTGAGGAAAAGTTGATTTTTAAGTTGCATTTCCTTGGTCGTCCGATCAAATGGCCCTCTGATCTCAGCCATCCATTAGAGCTAGTGTTTAATTGAAATGATTAATCCTACACCTAAGTAGGCTGATCCATTAAGATCCAACAGTTGTGATCGATTTGGATCTGGATCGACGGTTGTGATTGCTCCAATTAGGCCCTCTTTTCATGTTTCCTACAAAATCACATTCAATTCATGAAAAATACTAAAATTATAAGAATTAACATAATTAATCGCAAATATATTCAATATGTAAAAACATACCGAATAACAATAATTGCCCCATCAAAGAGCCTAAAATGTCTAATCCATAAATCAAAACAACGCAATAAAAAGGAAGTTATCGGGCATCCAAGATGATTTTGGATCAAGGAGGAGAACGTAAGATCTCATTGGTATATGTGATATTTATACCCTTGGTAATCTTTTTTATGAATGTCAAAGGGAGAGAAGTGAGGTTTAAGTTAGGTAAACCTTCACTATGCTTTGGCATTAGAAGAGTTAAGGTTGGGCTTATTGGTTAGCCTAACTTAAAGGTATTGTCAAACATCAAACAGGGGGAGTTATTGGTGTAATCGATCCAGATCATGATTGACTAGACTCGAGTAGTATTTTGATGTTTGACAAAATGATTAACAATGTAATTATCATAGGAAGTCTAAGAATCGTCTTAGCAATTGAGAAGTCTAAGCATGGGTCTTCGTAAGGAAAGTCCAAGCATGGGTCTTAGCAAAAGAAAAGTCCAAGCATGGGTCTTGGCAATGGTAAAGTCCAAGTCATGGGTACTTGGCAAGGAAAGTCCAAAGGTATAGTCTTGGTGGTATAAGTCCAAGTGTATAGTCTTGGCAGCGTAAAGTCTAAGTGAACTTTGGCAGTGAAAGTTCAAGTATGAATACTTGGCAATTAGAAAGTCCAAGTATGTGATATCGGCGGCGTAAAGGCCAAATTGTAGTCTTGGCTGCATAAGTCTAATGTTTGGCGATGTAAAGTTCAAGCTTTTGTCTTGGCGGTATAAGTCCAAATATACCTTGGCAAAATATACCGGTTAACATGACAATAGCCGATGAAAGCACCTAAATGCTAGCCTATGGATGAATAAGTCATGGAGAACTTGGAGGGTTCTGATATGCATGAGGCTGATGGAGGTGGCTAGAAAGCTTAGGTCTAGGCTAAGGGTGGTCTATCAAGTATGAGGGGATCATACACTACAAAAATTATAGGATTTAGTGACAAATTTTGCAATGAATTTTTTTTCGTTGCAATAATTCGTCGCTAAATTCTGCAATGAAAAAAAAATTGTCGCCAAAATTACAACGAATAAAATTTTCGCTGCAAAATTCGTTGCCAAATTTGGCGATGAAAATAATTATTCGTTGTCAAATTTGGCGATGAAACTAATTATTCATCGTTAAATTTGGAGACGAAACATAGTTCGTCGCATAATTTGTGACAAAAAAATTGTTCGTCGTCAAATCTGTGACGAAAAAAAAGTTCTTTACAAAAATTTGGCGACAAAAATATCTATCCGTCGCTAATTTTTGCAATGAAAATAACTATCCGTCACCAAATTTAGCGACGAATTTAATTTTGGTCACCAAATTTAGCGATAAATAGTTACATTCGTCGCCAAAACTGCTACGAAAATACAATTCGTCGTAAAAGTGGGTAATATCTACCCTGGTCAGGTAGTTTTGATCTGAATCTGGTGCATGAATTTGGACTTATGCAATTACTTTAATCTTAGATCCACTCTTATTTAATCATATGCTTGTACTGCCTTGACCTTTGAGATATATTGTTGTTACTTCATTGATTTTCTAGCACGGATGGGAACTATAAATCCTATTATGTGTTAGCTGATGGATGTTCAGTAAGAACAGGTGTTAGGGTTATCTTTGTGACCTCAGATTGGGTTACTGTGTTACATCACTAGGGTTAGGTGATGGATTAAATTATGGAGTCGATTGTTGTATCGTATACTTATTAGTTGTGCATCTATGGTGGATCTAGTTGTCTGTGCATAGATAAGGGTGTGGTTGTCAGTATGTGACCATGGACTAGAGGTCCTAGCGTGATAGTATATCCATTATGGATTGTGTGCCTGTGTATGGTTATATGTGTAGGGAATTCTTTATGCCAAATGGCATATGCGCAACGGAAAAAATTAGGATCCCTTCCAAGTGATCCATGCGAAAGCAAACTCGTATAAAATAAATTTCTCTAAACCAAGCCTATCTTATAGGAGAGTTCTACCTTTGTTGCGTGCCCTTTGCAATCCCGCTTTTCCTTGGATGTGTTGGATCTTTTAGCACGTTCAAATGTCCGTGCCTCTATATGTATCCACACGAGCAAGCTCTTGTCTCACAAAAGAAAAACTAGAGGAGCTCTCCTTTACTTCTTGCTAGAGAAGTCCCTAAAGGAGAGGAAGAGAGGGAAAAGGAGAAAGGAAGAAGAAGACTCCTCTTCTTGCTAGCCTACACTCACAAACCCACACAACCAAAGCTTCCACCAAGCTCTCTCACAACCACAACAACACTTGCATTGGCCGGCCACTTCATGGGGTCTTTTATAGGGTTGGAAAAACCCTTTCACCTCCACACATTCAATGCAATCCATTGCATTGGGACACAAGTTTGGCGGCCACTTAAGGAGACAAAACCATTTTGTTTCCTTCCACCTTATCTAGGTGGATGCTTAGGTTGGCATGCTTATGGCATGCTTATGGCATTCTTATGTGGCATTCATGCATGTTGAATTAATCTTATTAATTCAATTAAGCTTATGTTATCATGTTGAATTAATCTTATTAATTCAATCATATTGAATTAATCTTATTAATTCAATTAAGCTTATGTTATCATATTGAATTAATCTTATTAAATCAATAAGGTAACATATTGAATTAATCTCATTAAATCAATTAGCTAAAATTCTCATTAAGCTTAAAGTCCAAAAACCATTTTGTACTTAAGCTTATTCCCAAATTATTCTAGTCAAACTAGAATACTCTAATTCCTCTAATTATCATGCTCTTTGTGTGTGACCCTATAGGCTCTCATAACGCTGGCAGTGGACCTAAACTCTTTTAGATACACAAGCAATGAGCGGCATCTAGCAATACATCATTGCTACCCAAGTTACGAGATAAGTCAAGATCCGACTAACCTTTCCGTGACTACTATAATATATGACCGTGTCCTTCTATCCTTGATATCAGATTGATCAATGAGGCATATGTCATCCGATCAATCTATGTGTTTCTTGATCCTGAGTAAACTAACTCAAACAAATGAGCTCAATATCTCATATTGACTCATTCGAGCATGGCCATGCGTTTTAGTAGTTCTACTCAATCAAGGGCCCACCGATATCACTCTGCGTCATATGAGAGGATAGATCCCATCTACATCACTCACATCCCTCCGCATAATTTGTTATATACCCGATGTCGCTTTATGGTCCACCCATTACGGGTGACGTTTGTGATACCAAAGTACATAACTCCTTATGTAGGGAACCGTAGTGACTTCAGTGTCCGAGGACTATTCATACCAATAGTCACATGAGAAAGTTTATGACACTCATATAACGATCCATGAAACTTTCTCATGGAAGTCGATTCAGTATATATTCTCTAATATATACCCATGTGTCAACTTGATATCATATATCCATGACTTGTGAGATCAAGTCATCAATTGACCTACATGCTAGTCTTTATGTATTAATACTGCCCTTGCATATTAATATTTGACTAGGAACATTTAGAAAGTGTTCTCTACAGCCTCTCATAATCAATTCTGCCAATTGATGTGCTGTAGATAAGAACCTACTTTTCTAGGGCATTACTATATTTAATTTAGCTGGCACAAGCAAGACTTAAATATAATAACCATTCCTTTGCCTTTATAGAATATGATACAAAATGTTCCCTATTCAACCATCACATGATTGGTTCTTAGGGCTATAACTAACAATATGGACGGTCGATAGTATCTCGCTGGTGACTAGAGGTCTTAGTGTGGTTGATTGTCAGTTGGATATGACTCTCTGTGTGGTAGAGAGAGTACCTTGTGGATTAGTAGTCCTTACGTAGTTGACTTATAGTTGACCAGGACTCCCCTTGGGATAGGGAGTGGTGCGAGGATACTTGTGTGGAACTATGCATTATTACATTGCATGCATGCTGTTGACTGGTCTCCCTTGTGGTTAAGACGGATCGTCAGTCATCCTGCCTCCCCAGCCACTCGGGGTAGTGGTAGCAGGGTTGAGAGCAGAGCATTAGATGTGTCACGCTCGGCCACTATAGACAGTGGTAGCTAGAGTGGCGTGCAGTTTGTCCTGTCGTGCAGCACTCGGCCACTCATGGGTAGTGGTAGCTAGAGTCGCTTACAGCAGGGGCCCCTAGGGTAGCATATAGCTCTATGGCAGCTAGCTACCAGTCATACTACCCAACTCGGCCACTCGAGAGTAGTGGTAGTTGGAGTCGGGATAGTTGTCATGTCTGCCATCCTGGCCACTCTGGGGTCATGGTTGGACGGGTCCGCAGACAGTGATCATGCATATGCATTGCTGATATATATGTATGCATGTATTTGATATATGTTTTACATATGCCTGTGAGATGTTGCATTTGTTTGCTGCATATGTTTGTACATCATGATACATGCCATTTGCATATTATTATACTGCTATGTGTTGAGCATGATATATGTGTTAGTCCAAACTGTTGTATTCATTTGATTAACGTCATGTCATAGTATGGTATGGACCGGGATGTTATTACATGTGATTATATATACTGTTCATATGTCTAAGTATTGGTCAGGTATGGGATTGACTATGTATGTTATATGGGTTATGTTATTGTATATCTGTTCAGGATGATATAGCTTATGGTGTTGCGAGGTAATCAGTACATTAGTACATTACTTACGTATTGATTGATCAGTTTAGTATATGCATTGAGTATGACTATACTGTGGTTACTAGTTATTAGATTTGGATAGGACTGTATGTCTATTGGACTCATGTTGTATACCTGTAGATCTTCGCATGTATACTTGTAGATCTCTATATCTTATATGTTGTTCATGCACTTTCTATATATTACCCCTGAGTTTATACTCATCACCCCGGGCCCTGGGTTTCCTGTCGCCTAGGTAACAGGTAGAAGATTTCCTTGGATATTCGGAGCTCCACCAGCTGATCCCATCTCACACCGGACTGATTGATATTTATTCCATATTGTTGTATTTGTTTTTGTGGATTGTCGTTTTGAGGTTTTATTCTGTATCGTTTCCGTATTTGTGATGGATGTGTTGTATGTATTTGGCTTTTAATGTGGTTTCTATTATGTTTCTTGTTGTGTCAAGTCACTCAGGAGTGCACAGTTGGATTTTTGTATCTTGTTTATCTGTCAGTATATTTCCGCTGTGTTTGGTATGTTGATATCTTTATATTATATTGTTGTTGTGGGCCTACGGGCCTTGTATTAACCCGATATGTTGCCACGTACAGGGGAGATGTTGTCCGTTTGCTTTTCGGCACGGCATACTCTCGGAGCGTGACAATTTTATTGGTATCAGAGCCCTAGGTTGCGAAGTCCATTTTCGGATTTTATTTCATTCGGACATCGAGTTTTGCTTTACTCGGTTTTGGTTTTATGAGTTCTGGGATCTGGCTGTTGCGGGACATCTCCGAGCTGCAAGGGTTAAGGTATGTTAACTGTTATTACATATTCTTCTGTTGGCTATGCATTTAGTTGCTTATAACAGGGATGACTTGTAGGGTGTTGGTTAGTATTCGTAACCGTGGTTTGAGTTGACCACGGGAACGACATGTTGAGGTTATTAGACATGTACCTGCTATCAAAAAGATAATTACCCTTGAGAGCCGACTGATACCGAGTCGGAAAGCAGGGATTAGGTAGTCACATTTCTTGTGGAGATCAGAGATTACAGTCCTAGGGATTTTCACTAATTATGCTAGTCAGATCATTACCTATGGGGTATTGGACAAGCGAGTATACTATTGCTGATGCAGATAGTAGAGAATTAGTTTGGAGATATTCATAGGGATTTTGATCCTTGGGTTGGTCGTTTTAGGTTGTATAACTTTGAGAGTACTTTTGAGTACTTGACTCGTGTTATACGAAGATAGTGGAGTTGGTTGCATACCATTATCGGGATCAAGCCGATACTTGGTGGAAGAGATAGGAAATAATCTTCAGGAAATCACACATCACTTAGCCACAGTGTAGTGATGTTGTGAGAGAGTATTTCCCCACGTCATCTTCTTTGACTCATCGTCAAGGAATTCTTGAGCTTTAGGTTGGGTGATTGTTTGGTAACGAAGGTACCAAGCAAAGTCATTAGACTTGCGAGAGTTACGACCACCTAATAGCTCAAGGATGTGATTGGATTGGTTTCGACCACCCATGGTTTATTGGCTGACATCTTGATCAGGATGTTTGGATCTCCTACCGAGATCCTTAGGAAGTCCTTAGTATAGAAATGACTCAGCAAGTGTTTTAAGAGTTGGAGATTTGATAAGCGGATATTGCAAGTCAAATTATTGGAATCGAAGTCTCGAATGTTGGATAAAAGGAGCAAGATTAGTTATGAGTCATGGCGACTATTGGAGAGTTTTCGATCATAGAAGACCGATTGCGGTCGACAGTATTTTCTCATGTTTATCGGTGAACTCGGAGGAAAGACTCAGAAGGAGATTATGTGTGTGCGGTCACCGGATTCTGACGAGACACGAGCCAGATTATCCGATGGATTATGTTATTTGCTTCTATTATAAGCAGCCGATATCTACGAGGAGAGTATGTACTTTGAAGATTCAGTTGAAGACTTTGGATGAAGCTTTAGAGAGGATGATCCACAACCTCGAAAGCCGAGATCATTACAGAAGATTAGATTATCACATTAGCAGCGATCTTATCTCAGACATAGTGGAGTTCTTTGATACTTCCAGCCAGGAGAAGCAATTTACTCGTGATCGCGAAGACATCTCGGAAGATTGAAATCCGACGGCAGAATCAAGTATCTTCCCAGGCATGGTTATGATTTGTACAGAGGAGAGAGAGTATACGATGATGGTCGTATCTATGCGGTATTTTCCAGTTGCAGTTATATCTTTCACAAAGTTGGAATGTGCTACGATATTGACAGTTCTTTAGTACTTTATAGCCGAATGTGTACCCTTTGCCAGTACAACAGTGTTTACCATCACAATTGCAGACATTTTGGGTATTATATCTCAGTTCAACAGTTGACTTCAGTTCCTCCATGGCAGACTTTTGCATCTACATGAACTCAGCTGTCAAGAACAGATGTTGGACGAGTTTACATGATTACATGAGAATAGGTATAGAAGACCAAAGAATTGATCATGCGGGGTATTACTTTAGGTTATCCTATTTATGAATATATCGAGAGATACTGGTAGTTACAGGTATCTTTATCTTGAACGTTCTTAGATAGGATTAGAAGGGTTCCTATACATCGACTTGTGGGTTGGTGGTGTCTCTATCGTCAGGTGAGATGTTGATCAATAACCGAGAAGTCAAGGGATGCCCTTAGACTTTGATAGACATATCCTTATGGATAGTTAAATTGTTGAAATGGGGGTATAATTGGTGTCTCGGATGTGCATATAATCCGAGAGTATTCGGATGTAGTTTTGGATGAACTCCCGGGTTTGCTACTGCATTGGCAAGTAGGAATATGCGATTGGGGTGATTTCAGGAATAGTTCCGATATTGGAGACCTCATACTGGGAGATGATTTTATTGGTATTAGTGTTGCTAAACACTGGAAATCGGAAGAACTTAAGTTGCGATTATAGGAGGTATTGGAGGGAATATTTATCTGACTCAGTATTTCTCTTGAGAGGATCCGGAACTCTTTGTTAAAAGAGAGACAGGCCTTTGAGGTTATGCATCGATTATCAATGATTGGAATGCAGTAGTTGAGAATGAGTATCCTTCGTTGTGGATAGATGATCTGTTTAGATCAGCTAAAGGACACATGTATATATCCTAGGGTCGATCTACGATTGGAGGGTTGATATTGTAATGACTTAGTGTCATACAATGATCATTGTTGGTGTGATGATTGATATGTTATCAACGTAGAGTAAAAGGATGCAGGTGTGTAGAAGACGACATTTCATACTTGGTATGAATTTTAGGAGATGTTGATAATGTTGTTATACTTATCGACGATTTAGTCGTTCATGGATTTGAGGAATCAAGTACTCTTGGAGTATTTGAGATCGATTGTCATCATATACGTGGAGGATATATTTATGGATATATTCCCAATCTTGAGGGAAGTTGTGGTTTCCCTAGATTGATTTGGTATTTACCGTAGATGTGGATAGGATGTTTCTAGCGATACTATACCGCCGACTGGTTGGACCAAGAAGGTGATGGAAATCACCTAGTCGAAAGTTTGTGAAGCTAGGTTTCAGGGCCTAGACGGTGACTGACTTTTGCATCAGTGTTAGTTAGTCCTTCCATTAGGGATGGAAGGGTACTGAACATAGATGCAACATTTCAGGGATTGGAGCGATTCTGATGCAGTTGTTTGAGACGTGTCTTATGCCTACGTCAGTTGAGGAACTACGAGATAAGCGGTTATTATCTTGATTGTAAATGTATGGAGCGGAAGTGCTTATATAGTTTTGGCTAGCTACTGTGTAACTGCTATAGGGTTATGTACCGAGATAGAAGTGGTAGCCTTGTACGATGGACTGTGTCGGGAGATTTTCTAGAATTTGGAAAGGATTTGGGGTGATGTGGGTAATCGATGATCGATTAGCTAGGTCCGCTCATTTTCTTTTGAGTCGTAAGATGGATTTCGTTGGATCGCTTGATGGAATTATATCCATGGAGTATCCTTAAGTATCATTTCTGATAGTGATTCATGATTCACCTTACGATTCTGGAAAAGTTTCCCACCGGTTATGGATATAGAGCTCCACCTTGGTACAGTGATTTACCTTGTAATAGGTCGGTTGAGAGTGTATATAAGAGCTGGAATATAATATTCAAGCTAAGTACCCCACTTAGTCACTTGAGGTGTGACTTTGCCCCGGATACCTGAGATGGTTGTTGTGACATCTCATACTCGTACATGAGTTGGAAATTTGGGGATCAAATTTTTATTAGTGGGGGAGAATGTAAGATACAAAGAAAAAAAAATTAAAATTCATATGGATTAATTCTTTAATTAATTGAGTCTAATTAGTGGGTTAATTGGATCTAATTAGTGATGGGGTTTAAAATTGGGCTAAAACCTGTAGGGTTGAATCCATTGGGCTGAAGCTATTGGGCTGAATCTAATGGGCTGAATCCATTGGGCTGGAATTGGGCTTGGGTTGGTTGGCTTGAACTGAACCCATGAACGGCATTTAAAAGGGGTTGAACCGCCGATCACAGCCGCATTTCTCCTCTTCCACATCGCGGCCTGCTTCTTCTCCTCGCTCGCGATTTCCGCTTCACGTTTCTTCTGAACCCCAGCTGCTGCCGGTGATTTTCTTCCTGTGGGAGATTCAGCTGGAGGAAGGGACGCCGATCGAGCTTCATCGGGCTTGAATCGGGTGAGAACCTTCGTTGGGAGCTAGGGATCGGCAGTGGTTTTACGCTGCTGGATAAGGAGCTGCTGTCGACCTCTCTTCGTCGGCAACGAGGGGAGCTCAGATCGGCACCATTGATGCCATAGTTAAGCACCGTTGGTATCCCTACTTCTCTCTAGCTTAGTTCTTTTTGCTTGCTTCGGTTGACTAGATTACTGCTCTTCTGTTTGTGATCGTCGCAGTGACCAGATGCGATCGGGAGTTTTTGTAGTTGGGTAAGCTGATCGGAGCTCAGATTTCGTGGGTGAACAGGGGACGAGGAAGGGGGTTGTTGGTGGAGATCTAAGGCCGGTAAGCTTCGTTTTTCATTTGCTAGTTCAATGGTTATTGTTGTGTTGTTGTGTTCCGATGAGTGGACTGATCTATATTTTGGTTGTGAGTGATAAAGAACTTAGTGTATCACATTAGAGAGAGAGCTTAGTTATGTTGAATCGGAGGAGTTTTGTCGATGGATTGTGTTGGTGCAACAATGAAGTGTATTCGGGTATAGTTCCTATTTTTCCTTTTCTTGTTCTGTTTATGGTGTTGCTGGACCTGGGTTGTTGCATGAAGGACAGCTGGTGATTGTGTAGGATTGGTGATGTTGTTGTGTTGATTGAGTTGAAGCTAAGAAGTTCAGTCGACAAGTGAGTAGGTATAATGAATTAGATGTTGTAACTGTGTCTGATTGATCTATTCGGTGGATGTATTGGATTTATTAGTTGTGGTAGACAGATCTTGTGGTAAGCTTCTATTACATTCTGTTGGTGCAGTAGGCACCTAAGTCGAACCTGAGTTTTGATTATAGTAAACGATACAAAGTTAAGCTCATGTATTTATCTCACGAGCTGAATCGAGTGTGCAGAAAATTTCTATAGCTGGAGCTGAAGGTTAGCGACACCCGGAGGAAGCCGCGATGGTCGGGCGACACTTGAGTGACTTCGGAGGGAGCCGAAGGAATTGAGTGGAAGGCCGAAAGCGAAAGCGACACAGTAAGTATCGAGGTAAGCTCGTGTGTGCGAGTGTAAGTGAGGTCGTATCCTCTTTACGGGGATAGACATAAGCGTAGATCCGACCCAAGACATCTCATCGGTGGTCTAGGTCTAGATCGGATGGTTGGAAGTCGTTGAAATAATGTTATCTTTTAGCTAACTTTTCATTTCAGCTAGTATCAGTCGACTGCAAGCTTGGAGGACTCGACTGTCGTCCATCAGTCGACTGCCTGCGGTCAGCATTCGACTGATGTTGCCATCAGTCGACTGATGATGGCCATCTGTCGACAGATGATGGTCATCAGTCGACTGATGGTCAATGATCAGCTTCGATGAGTCAAGGCTTATCACCCCATTTCATGGAGATTGGTGCTCAATTGTGATTGGCTAAAGTTCCTCTCGAAAAGGAGCTCAAAGGCTATAAAAGGAGAGCCTATCCTAGGGTTTCTTCATCAATTCTAAGCTTCCAAATGCCTCCGCCAAGCTACAACTTTCCGACAACGAAGTGCTTCTTCTCCGACGTCTAGGTTTTAATTGTTTTCATTTTATTACGTTGGTTAAACTTTTTATTTCAGTTCATTACTTTCAATTCTCGGAGCTCTTATCGTAACAAGGAGAGGGGGAGTGTCCCTCTACCTCAAGCTTTGTGCTTCGTTTGTATCGATTAACTCCTACCTCTAACGAGGAGTTCTTTAGTGTTTTTGCCCTCCGTACGTGGTCAAGGACCACTAGGGCCTTGGAGTAGTAGCCGAAGGCTACGAACCAAGTAAAATTCCCTTGTCTCTTCTACTTTACATTTACATTTCCACTGTGTATAAGTGTTTTGAAACGATTTCGAAAATAAAAAAAGGTTTATCGCTATTCACCCCCCCCCCTCTAGCGATCCGGTTAGATCCAACAATTGGTATCAGAGTCGGGGGTTGCTAAGATTTGGTGAAACCACTAATCTAGCTTTTTACAGATTTTTTTCTTTTTAATTCTGTTTATTTCAGATTTATTTCATTTGTTTAGTTTTTCTCCCGCACTACTAATCCAAGACGCGAGTCTTGGTATATTTTCGTGTATTTTTGTCGTTGCTAGGTTTTTCATCTTCATCTCCTTGTTTCTTTTGTTTTAATGGCCCATCTCGAGGGTTTTAGCACCATCCGACCTCCGTTTTACAACAGAGATGACTTCCATTATTGGAAGGGTCAGATGGAATGTTTTCTCAAAACCCAAATCGAGATGTGGATCATAATCCAAACGGGATTCATACTTCCGACTAACGAAGTGGGTGAATCCTTGGATTATGACCAATGGACCATTGCGACAAAACGACTAGTCGAAGACGACACCAAGGCAACTCAAATCCTCTAATGCGGTTTGTCCAAGGAGGAACTAAATTGTGTCGGCCCCTTCATCAGCGCAAAGGACCTTTGGACAAAGCTAGTGGAGCTACACGAAGGGACCAATGAAGCCAAGGTATGTAAGCGAGATCTTTTATTTAATAAACTATATAATCTAAAAATACAGGAACATGAGTCTACGATGCAACTTAACGCCCGCGTTCAAGACATAGTCGACAATCTACACACAATTGGGCAAAAGGTCGAAAACCGCGACCTTATAAGGTATGTTCTTAACTCCTTTCCGAGGACTACCTTGTGGGCATCCATGGTCGATGCCTACAAGGTCTCCAAGGATCTTTCGAAACTTAGGTTAGATGAATTATTTTCTGATTTTGAACTTCATGAGCAGTCTAACTCGGAACCCGAGAAGGGTATAGAACTTTTTGCAGGTTCAAGGAAGAAAACCGCAAGCAAGTCACCCCCGAAAAAAGAAGAGGATGAGTCGGATTCGGAGGTCGACTCAGAAATGGAGGCCAAACTAGTCGAACTAGTTTGGAGGATAGTCAAGGGCAGAAAATGAACCGTCACTCGACCCAACGAAGGTAAGACTAAAAATTCAAATATTAGATGCTACGAATGCAACAAGTTTTGACATATCAAGTCTGAATGCCCAAAACTCAAGAGCAAAGCACCAAAACACAAAAAGGCACTCAACGCTACTACTTGGGAAGAAGCATCCGAGGAAGAAGATAATGATCATGTTCTCATGGCTAAACCGGTGGAATCGAAGATGGAGTCGTAACCGAAACTTGAATCGGAAATCGAAGACAAGTCGGACTGCGAAGCATTATTCAAAACAAGCCACGGATACGCATCCGATTCAAAAGATACACTCAAAGTAAGTCGATCCCTCATTAGTACACTTTATAGTGCAATTAAGTTTTTAACTAAAAAATTAGCTATGTCTGAGTCCAAGGTCGAGATCCTGGTTGAAGAAGTTAAACTCCTCAAACACGAGGTCTCCCTAACCTCTTTGACTAGTCGAGTTCAAGAGGAGGACTCAACTCGGGTTGAAAAACTCGAAGTTGAGAACTCACTCTTGAAGAGTCAAGTTGAAGATCTTAGGAACACGTTGGAAAGGTTTACTTTGGGATCCAAAGGACTTGACCTCCTACTTGGATTGCAAAGGGTCGTGTACAACAAGGTCGAACTAGGGTTTAGCTCAAATACGACCAACAAGTCGTATATGTCGATTGTAAGTTGACATAAAAAATATGTCCAAGCATGGGTCCCTAAGACCACCTTGATTTCAAACTTAGGATTGAGCCAGTACTGGGTTCCCAAGGACCAAATCCACTATGTGGAGAGACCGAATCGATTCAACGGTCCAAGGGGAGCTAATACGAAACTTGTTTGTGTTTTAACGTAGAAATTACATGCTAAAGTTTTTATTTAGTTTGATTTTCCTTTTTAGAATGGTTAGATAGGACTATAACTGGTCAATACTTAATAACATAGAACCAGGACGCGGTGAGATGATAGTACGTTAGGAAAGCGGAGTCTTGTGTATTCGGGCTAGATAATGCGTATCTAGTTCGGTGCACTTGACCGAGCGGAACTAGCTGAAGCTACCTCGCCGTATCCTAGACTAGTTAGACCAGGAAGTGGTCTTAGGTAAGTCAAGTCTCTTTTTTCTTGAAAATGGCTTTGTCTAAGGAAGTGGTCGTTGTTCTGATCAAAGAAGGCATCTGTGCCTCGCCACGACCTAGAAGCCATGATCTTGAAAAGGTGACTTGATGAGCCAAAGGTCAAATTCGAATCTAACGCAAGGTTGACAAGTATTCAAGTCATTAAATTTAAATCAAGTAAAATTGGAAGTCATCTCACAAGAACATATAGGGTTAACATGTTTGATCATGTAGACATGGGTGAGATGATTTAGGTTAATAATCTTCAACCAATCTTTAATAAATCCAATATCCGATTCAAGTACCTTGCGTGTAGGATCAATGGATGTTGGACAGTGGTTGCACCCGACACATGACCGGGGATCAACTCAAGTTTTCGAAGCCGCTAGGACAATGTTAAACGAGTATAACCTACCCGATAGGTTTTGGGCAGAAGCCGTGAGTACGGAATGCTATGTCCAAAATAGGATCCTTATGGTAAAGAGGCACCTTAAGACCTCATACGAGATTTATCACGATAAAATACCAAACATCAAGTACTTTAGGGTATTTAGGTGTAAGGTACATATCCTAAACACTAAGGATTACCTAGGGAAATTTACATCCAAAACCACGACCGGAATCTTTCTAGGATACTCGACTATAAGTAGAGCTTATAGAGTATATAACCATGACACCTTTAGAGTCGAGGAGACTATCAATGTAGTATTTGATGAAGGACATGAACCTACAAAACCCCCGGCAACCCCAATTAGCGAGCCGATTCATACTAGACCTAACTCTGATCCGGAGATCAGGTTTAGTGTTAGTCCTAACCTAAGTCAACCAAGTCACTCTATCGACCAAGTGATAGATGACTCTAACTAAACTAGGACTCAAAAGAATCATCCTATCGACCAAATGATAGGTGATCCAAGTCTAGGAATTCGAACTAGAGCCTCGTACAGAAACCTTAGTCAAATCTCCTTGATTTCTAAAATTGAACCCAAAACTATTGACCAAGCTCTTCTTGATCCCGATTGGATTATTGCAATGCAAGAAGAGTTGGCTCAATTCACTAGGAACGAAGTATGGGAATTAGTACCGCCACCTAAAGATAAAACAATCGTTGGAACAAGGTGGGTGTTTAGAAATAAACTTGATGATAAAGGTGAAGTAATTAGAAATAAAGCTAGACTAGTCGCTAAAGGGTTTAGTCAAGTTGAAGGTTTAGATTACGACGAGACCTATGCCCCAGTAGCTAGATTAGAGTCCATTCGAATGCTATTAGCGTATGCTCAAATCGAGGTTTTAAGTTGTTTCAAATGGATATGAAATCAGCGTTCTTAAATGGATACATTAAGGAAGAGATTTATGTTAGTCAACCTCCCGGTTTCGAAAGTGTAGATAAACCCGACCATGTCCTTAGGTTAAAGAAAGCCCTCTATGGACTTAAACAAGCTCCTCGAGCTTGGTACGAGAGACTTTTGATTTATCTTAAGTCTAAAGGATTTAACCAAGGTGTAGTTGACCCAAACCTTTTCGTAAAAACCTTAGGTAAAGAAATATTCATAGCCCAAATCTACGTAGATGATATTATTTTCGGAACCACCAACTCAATCCTACTAAATGAGTTCATTTCACTTATGGAAAGTGAATTTGAAATGAATTTAGTAGGTGAGTTAAGTTTCTTCTTAGGTCTATAGATTAAACAAACTAAAGATGGAATATACCTACATCAACGCAAATATACTAGGGAATTAATTAAACGCTTTGGAATGAAAGACGCTAAAATTATTAATACCCCAATGGCAACTAATGTGAATATAGAAGAAGATGTAATCGAAAACTCAATTGATTTAAAATACTATAGGAGCGTAATAGGGAGTCTCCTTTACTTAACTACAAGCCGACCTAATATCTTATTTGTAGTAAGTATGTGCGCAAGTTTCCAAACCTGTGCCAAGGAGTCTCACCTAACTCTAGTCAAGCGTATCCTTAGATATCTAAAGGGTACAATTAATGTCAGTATTTGGTACCCTAGATCAACCGAGTTCGAACTAACCAGCTACTCCGATTCGGACTATGCCGGTAGTAAGCTAGATAGAAAGAGTACGAGTGGTTGTTGTCAACTTCTCGGCTCGAGTCTAGTAAGTTGGTGCAGTAGTAAGCAACACTGTGTTGCCTTATCTACCACCGAAGCCGAATACATCGCAATGGGTGAGTGTGTTACTCAGCTTCTTTGGATGAAGCACACTCTCCGCGACTTTAAGTTAGACTTTACAAATACTAAACTTCACGTAGATAACATTAGTTCAATTAATCTTACTAAGAATCCGATATGTCACTCTATGACCAAACATATAGAGGTCAAATACCATTTCATTCGAGAACATGTGGCCAACGGAGCCATACAACTCGAATACGTCGAATCGAAGTCTAACTTGGCAGACCTATTTACTAAACCCCTACCCGAAGCCGAATTTAGTCTATTAAGACAAAAATTGGGCATGTGCGTAGTAGAATAGGACTTTACAAATTATATTACTATTATTTCTTAATTTTCATTTTCCATGGAACTAGTATAGGACATACCTTAGATATCATGCACCTATAGATTTAAGGAGCTAATACATCTCACAACACATAGGACTAATGTGTTTGTGTACTTAGCCACGTAGATGGGCGTGAGATGTTAGGACCTTACTCCTGGTTCCAGATGTAGAGCTAGTGCATTGCCATGAACCACGGAGTATAATCGTACATACTAACCGACTCTGACCAGGACTGGTTGATCTTTCATATCAATCAAGCCAAATATGAGTCAAACATTTTATAGATGAGATTATTTTCAGTATATTATTTTCAAAATAATGTGGAACATGCTTGAACTTTAAATTTAATACTTATTTTTTTGTTGGTTTCCACACACCCTTACACTTTTCGATAGATGGCAAAAGGGGGAGAAAAAGGCCAAAGTTAAGGGGTCAAATTTTTACTTCATATTTATTTACATGACCAAAAGTTAACTTTAAGTTTTGAAAACTTACTTAACTTTTTAATAAAAAGAAGTAAAGGCTAAGTTAAGAATTCTTAACTTAAAAAAACTTATTCTTAACAAAAACGTTAATGTTTTACTTAAGGGGGAGAAAGGGCCAAGTTAAGAAGACCTCTTAACTTAAACGTTTTACTAAGACCAACTTTAAGTAATGTTAATTACTTAAAGCAACCCTCAAGGGGGAGGATTAAGGTCTTTCTTCAAGACTCACCCTCGGTCAAGGGGGAGGTTTCCTCAAGAGGGAGTACTTGAAGAAAATCCTTACTACTCCAACTTAATCTTCACTTTTGTTTCTCATGCACATTATTATGCTTGCTATTTACTTAACTTTGTATGTGGGTTTGGCATAAATCAAAAAGAGGGAGATTGTTGGTGCAGTAGGCACCTAAGTCGAACCTAAGTTTTGATTATAGCAAACGATACAAAGTTAAGCTCATGTTGTTATCTCACGAGCTGAATCGAGTGTGTAGAAAATTACTATAGCTGGAGCTGAAGGTTAGTGACACCCGGAGGAAGCCGCGGTGGTCGGGCGACACTTGAGTGACTTCGGAGGGAGCCGAAGGAATTGAGTGGAAGGCCGAAATCGAAAGCGACACAATAAGTATCGAGGTAAGCTCGTGTGTGCAAGTGTAAGTGAGGTCGTATCCTCTTTACGGGGATAGACTTAAGCGTAGATCCGACCCAAGACATCCCATTGGTGGTCTAGGTCGAGATCGGACGGTCGGAGGGCGTCGAAATAATGTTATCTTTTAGCTAACTTGTCATTTCAGCTAGGATCAGTCGAGTGCCAGCTTGGAGGACTCGACTGCCATCCATTAGTAGACTGCCTGCAAGATTCGACCGTGATCTTTGCCATCGATCGTGATGATGGCCATCGATCGTGATGATCAATGATCGCCCGAGTCAAGGCTTATCACCCCATTTCAAGGAGATTGGTGCTCAATTGTGATTGACTAAAGTTCCTCTCGAAAAGGGGCTCAAAGGCTATAAAAGGAGGGTCTATCCTAGGGTTTCTTCATCAATTCTAAGCTTCCAAAAGCCTCCGCCAAGCTACAACTTTCCTACAATGAAGTGCTTCTTCTCCGACGTCTAGGTTTTAATTGTTTTCATTTTATTATGTTGGTTTAAGTTTTTATTTCAATTCATTACTTTCAATTCTCAGAGCTTTTATCATAACGAGGAGAGGGGGAGTGTCCCTCTACCTCAAGCTTTGTGCTTCATTTGTATCGATTAACTCCTACCTCTAACGAGGAGGAGTTCTTTAGTGTTTTTGCCCTCCGTATGTGGTCAAAGACCACTAGGACCTTGGAGTAGTAGCCGAAGGCTACGAACCAAGTAAAATTCCCTTGTCTCTTTTACTTTACATTTACATTTCCGCTACATATAAGTGTTTTGAAATGATTTCGAAAATAAAAAAAGGTTTATCGCTATTCACCCCCCTCTAGCGATCCGCTTCGATCCAACACAATCCTATTGTGAGTGGTGTTTAGATCTAATTACCTTAATTGATCTTGAGGATGTCGGTGATCTATTGTGAGTTTGGTTATGGTTTATCAGATTGGGATAATCGGGATTTCTAACTCGTAGACGAGGAAGGGATGCGAACATAGAAACGAAGTAGTATTTTGTTTGTATACTTATCAGATACTTGTACTTAATCATAGTTTGTTATTATGTGTAGGTTTGGAGTACGAGGCAGGTCCCCGGGCTTGAGGATCATTATTTCGAGATTCGTATCAGGTGGGTAATATATACCCTGGTTAGGTAGTTTTGATCTGAATCATGTGCATGAATTTGGACTTATGCAATTACTTTGATCTTAGATCCACTCTTATTTAATCATATGCTTGTACTGCCTTGACCTTTGAGATATATTGTTGTTACTTCATTGATTATCTAGCACGGATAGGAACTATAAACCTTATTATGTGTTAGCTGATGGATGTTCAGTAAGAACAGGTGTTAGGGTTATCTTTGTGACCTCAGATTGGGTTACTGTGTTACATCACTAGGGTTAGGTGATGGATTAAATTATGGAGTCGATTGTTGTATCGTATACTTATTAGTTGTGCATCTATGGTGGATCTAGTTGTCTGTGCATAGATAAGGGTGTGGTTGTCAGTATGTGGCCATGGACTAGAGGTCCTAGCGTGATAGTATATCCATTATGGATTGTGTGCCTGTGTATGGTTATATGGACGGTCGATAGTATCTCGCTGGTGACTAGAGGTCTTAGTGTGGTTGATTGTCAGTTGGATATGACTCTCTGTGTGGTAGAGAGAGTACCTTGTGGATTAGTAGTCCTTACGTAGTTGACTTATAGTTGACCAGGACTCCCCGTGGGATAGGGAGTGGTGCGAGGATACTTGTGTGGAGCTATGCATCATTACATTGCATGCATGTTATTGACTGATCTCCCTTGTGGTTGAGACGGGTCGTCAGTCATCCTGCCTCCCCGGCCACTCGGGGTAGTGGTAGCAGGGTTGAGAGTAGAGCATTAGATGTGTCGCGCTCGGCCACTATAGACAGTGGTAGCTAGAGTGGCGTGTAGTTTGTCCTGTCGTGCAGCATTCGGCCACTCATGGGTAGTGGTAGCTAGAGTCGCTTGCAGCAAGGGCCCCTAGGGTAGGATATAGCTCAATGGCGGCTAGCTACCAATCATACTACCCAACTCGTCCACTCGAGAGTAGTGGTAGCTGGAGTCAGGATAATTGTCATGTCGTGCCACCCTGGCCACTCTGGGGTCATGGTTGGACGGGTCTACAGACAGTGACCATGCATATGCATTGCTGATATATATGTATGCATGTATTTGATATATGTTTTACATATGCCTGTGAGATACTGTATTTGTTTGCTGCATATGTTTGTACATCATGATACATGTCATTTGCATATTATTATACTGCTATGTATTGAGCATGATATATGTGTTGGTCCAAACTGTTGTATTCATTTGATTAACGACATGTCATAGTGTGGTATGGACCGAGATGTTATTACATGTGATTATATATACTGTTCACATGTCTAAGTATTGGTCAGGTATGGGATTGACTTTGTACGTTATATGGGTTATGTTATTGTATATCTGTTTAGGATGATATAGCTTATGGTATTGCAGACTGTTAGGTACGTTGGTACATTACTTCATGTTCAGTTGATCAGTTTAGTATATGCATTGAGTATGACTATACTATGGTTATTGGTTATTAGATTTGGATAGGACTGTATGTCTATTGGACTCATGTTGTATACCTGTAGATCTTCGCATGTATACTTGTAGATCTCTATATCCTATATGTTGTTCATGCACTTTCTATATATTACCCCTGAGTTTATACTCACCACCCCAGACCCTGGGTTTCCTGTCACCTAGGTAACAGGTAGAAGATTTCCTTGGACGTTCGGAGCTCCGCCAGCTGATCCCATCTCACACTGGATGAATGGATATTTATTCCATATTGTTGTATTTGTTTTTGTGGATTGTCATTTTGAGGTTTTATCCTGTATTGTTTTCGTATTTGTGATATACGGATGTGTTATATGTATTTGGCCTTTGATGTGGTTTCTATTATGTTTCTTGTCGTGTCAAGTCACTCTCGAGTGCACAGTTGGGTTTTTGTATCTTGTTTATCTGTCAGTATGTTTCCACTGTGTTTGGTTTGTTGATATCTTTATATTATATTGTTGTTGTGGGCCTACGGACCTTGTATTAACCCGATATGTTTCCACGTACAGGGGAGATGTCGTCCGTTTTCTTTTCGGCACGGCATACTCTCGGGGCATGACAAAGATGGTCATAGAACCTTTTCTAGTCGACTGCCCACTCGACTGATAGTATATCAGTTGATTGGACACATGCATCAGTTGACTGGTGCTACATTTTTTGTAACGAATTTTTTTTTTCGTTGCTAAATCTGGGATGAAAAATGATTTTTCGTCACAAATCTACTATGAAATTTTTTTTCGTTGCTAGTCTAGAAAAATAAAAAAAATATTATGATAGATTATAATATTTTTTCTATTTTACAACAAACACATATAACAATATAAACTAATTCACACATCAAACATCAATATCAAACCAATATATACATAACAAACATAAACATAACTTACAATACATAGATATCATATATGATGAGTCAAGTAACATTTAAATACAACAAATAAATTCAAACATAACTACCATCGTCACCACCATCATCATCAAAAAAAACATTATCATTGTTATTATTACAGGGATCAGGAGGAGAACAAGATTGAGAAGGAGGAAGTTGACTTGAACTAGACGTTAATTGAAGATGTTGCATAATGAACATTTGTTGCCTCCGAAATTCGTTCATCTATTCATTTAATTCTTTTACTTCCTGATGATCTCTGTGTCTCGATTCATTTTCCTTCTACGCTAGCAACTCTCTTAAATGAATAACCTCTTCGGTTAATTGATTTATTTCTGCTCTTGATGCGGGGGAGGATGAAGAAGAAGCATCAGGGACTTTATAGGATCGACTTAAAGAATCGAGTTCAATTATTCTTCCACTTTTTGCCCCGCCAGTTGCTTCGAGCCATAAATTGATATTGCTAACAGAAGGCTCAGATTCGATTGCATCATCACTTGTACTCAAATTTCTCTATGCAAGTTTATCGTATTTCTCCTATTTTGAAAGAAAAAAAGTTAAATATTAACATAAGAATTTAAATTTTTTAAATTACAAACCTTTATTGTTCTATCTCTCTCCCCACTCCACGTCTTATCTTTCTTTTGGAATATACGGGTGAAAGTGTCTATGAATAATGGCTCGGTCCCCATCTCCTGGGCCTAAACAAATAGCGTTATAATTTATAAATTAGTGAGTATTAGATTACAAAATTATGATTTGAAAAAACTCACCAATCGATGTCTATGCTCATCGATATTGATTGAGCCTCCTGCATACACGGCAGACATAGTGCCGGAATTACAATGTTAATTTTTCTTATTCTTCTCACTCCTCCGTTTGCTATCCTCATATCCCCAATATACAACAATTTTATTTCAATTCTCCTCGGTTATAAAGTGACTTTTTTATTTCTGGTTTTCGCATGACTGAGTATGTTTCTGATATGGTCATCACACCTTTTCTTGAAAATATTCCTAATCTCTAGTGTTTCATTCTCCTCCCAAGTAAATAACCGCTGTAGTAGAGAAAAAATTGAATTGATTATATTAAATGCAATTTTATATACAAAATGATTTAAATAACTTACTTTGAACTCATTCCACTATAAATTTTTTATTTCTTTCGATGTGCTTGTATAAGTCATAGAAGCTCCGCCCCAATGGTTATTCACTATTTTATTCACTTCGTGAATAACATGTATAGAATTTGTAAATCTAACATAAAATTAAAAAAAACCATGTTAGATACATATAAAAATACATATTGAAGTAAAAACATAGATAATTTAAAACTTGAATGCTTACGAATCTCCACGCGGAGATATGAACTTTCACTTATCTTCCCTCTCAGCGAGTGATTGTTGTACTGGGGAAGATACATTAGTAAGTATCTGTTGAGAACCAAAAGTTCCTGCAACTGGAGAAGAGGTGGAGGGCATATTTCCTACAAGAGCATCAGACTGTGCAGGGGTTGAAGCAGAGGAAGACTGTGATCTTCCATCGCTACTTCGTCTATGACCGCCACGTCAAAACTAACAATCACAATTATTAGAAGAATATGACAGTAAAAAAAAGAATTACATTTGCATATCGAATTTATAATATGAACAATATGAAAAAATTACCATATTCATAGAAACTAGATAACCTACAAAAAAAGATGATTCATTAATATATCAAATATATGAAATTCAGAATTAGACAGTAAATTGAAACATAATTGATACTCAATAAAAGTTACCCATAATTATAAATCGAAGTATGCATTGTGATTTTCATCCTTGTCATACATCTATTTGAGATCGTCATTGTCATTGTCATAGTCATCATCATCGTCATCGTTATCATCATCCTCTAAATTAAATTCCTCATCTTCATCTTTATTCATTTCACTAGCATCAACGGCTATTACTACGCCGCTGGGATCTCATAACGTTGAAATATTATATTCTTCTATATGAAATGTATTGACAACTTCATCTTGTTGATATGCTATGTCTTCCCAATGTTCCTCAATTTTTTTACGTGATTTTGTTTTACAAACAACCCACAAATCACTTTGTCTCGTCTCAGACTAGGATATGAAGTATAAAATACTTGAATCGTTGGTTGTGCTAACACAAATGGTTCATACCTCTTGTATAATTTTTTGTAATTTATTTCAACCAAATTAAATTGTGGATGTACCCTCATGCCTTTAATAGGGTCAAACTAACAACACATAAATAAAATAACTCGCAAATCTAAACCTGGGTATGCTACCTCTAAAATCTCATCTAGCAAGCCAAAAAAATCATTCCTTGTACCTCCATCATTAGATGAGTGAAGACAAACTCACTATTCATTGTAGCTTTCCCAGTTCCATATTCTTAAGTATGAAAATTATATCCGTTTATGAAATATGCCGACCAAGTTTTTACCACTGAGTTTGGACCCCATAACAGATGCTTTACTAGTTTTTGCTCAATATGAGCGTGATTATCGAGAACCTAAAGTCAAATAAGTATATGTTAAAGTCAAGATTTATCAAATTTATTATCATAGACTACTTACATATTTTTTGAACATTGGTGCAAATTCTTCATCGCAGAAACGATCAAACTTATACTCCAGAAGCTCAGAATATAAGGTTTAAAAAATCCTACCATAAAATTAAATATAACACGAACAATAATTTATGATATATGAAATATATAATATAACATTTATATACTCACTCAAAATAAGGCGTTACTTCTAGATAGTTCAGTAAAATATGTGTGGGATGCTCGCCATGTTGGATCGAGAAGCGTCGCTAGAGGGGGGGGTGAATAGCGATCGTAAATCTTTTCTTTTTCGTTCGTTCTATACGCAAAGTAAGCACAGCGGAAAATAAATGAACACGTTTATTTTACTTGGTTCACAACCCAGCGGTTGCTACTCCAAGACCCTATCGGTCCTAGACCGCGTACGGAGGGCAAAGCACTATAACGTCTCCTCCTCGTTGGAGGTAGGAGACAACGATCACAAAACCGAATATACGAGGATGAGGCAACAAGCCTACCTCACCTCATTATGAAGAAAAACAAATAATACAATATCAAAAATATTACTTGATTCTGCTGCCGACGAAGAAGATCGAAACTTGACGTCGCGTCGGCGTTATGACGATGTTGGAGCGTTGGCGTTGTAGGAGCACTTGATGAATAAACTTGATGTGTTTTGGAGATGGAATCCTCCCCTCCTTTTATAGACTTTGGCCTCTAAATTTGTCTCCTATTATTTCGGAACGGATCATGAAGTTATCCAAATTTTATCGCGAAGTGGCCGCGTCAAACGTTATCCGTTTTGACCTAGTGCAAAAGCTGAATCGTCACCATCAGTCGACTGATGCCTCCCATCGATCGGTGATGGGCATCGATCGGCTTGCTCCATGTCTAGCGATCATTGCCGGCAACCACTTCCTGCAACAAGAGGTTAGCTCGGAAAATGATAAATACGACGGTTTCTAACTGTCCGATCTCGACCTAGACCTTCCACAGGAAGTCTTAGTCGGATAGCCGCCTACGGTCATCCCTGTAAAGAGGACACGACCTTACAATCTCTCACTCACACGAGCTTACCTCGATAGTAGCTCTCGCTTCCGGCCTTCCACTCGATTCCTTCGGCTCCCTCCGAAGTCACTCGAGTGTCGCCCGACCACCGCGGCTTCCTCCGAGTGTCGCTAGCCTTCAGCTCAAACTTTAATACTTTTCTGCACACTCGATAGCTCATGAGATAACGATGTAGACTTAACTTTGTGTCTTTGCCATAATCAAAACACAGGTTCGATCATCTAGTACCCCTGCACCAACACGTCACTCTTGACCAGTTAAGTATCTACTTGTACAAGATCCACTGAGTCAACCAAGGTAATTAAAAATTGAGAATTACTTCAAATAGGGATCAACAAGACCCTTATCATTTCTTCCTGCTCTATGACTTTTACATTGAACGTGAGGTTCAAAATAATATGATGCAAAAGTTGTAACTTCCTCCACAATATATGCATTAACAATAGAAGCCTTAACATGAGCCTTATTTTTCACTTTTTTTCAAGTGATAGAGGAATCTAATAGTAATAAAAAAAACATATTAGAAAATAATTTATACTAAAATTGATCAAATGCACTAACAATGATAAAAAAAATCACCTTTTCAAATGGATATATCAATCGAAATTGAACAGTGTTGGTGCAGTAGGCACCTAAGTCGAACCTGAGTTTTGATTATAGCAAACGATACAAAGTTAAGCTCATGTCGTTATCTCACGAGCTGAATCGAGTGTGCAGCAAATTTCTATAGCTGGAGCTGAAGGCTAGCGACACCCGGAGGAAGCCGCGGTGGACGGGCAACACTCGAGTGACTTCGGAGGGAGTCGAAGCAATCGAGTGGAAGGCTAGAAGCGAAAGCAACGCAGTAAGTATCGAGGTAAGCTCGTGTGTGTGCGAGAGTAAGTGAGGTCGTATCCTCTTTACGGGGATGATCTTAGGCATAGATCCGACCAAAGACATCCTATAGGCCGTCGAATTAATATTTTTGTTAAGCTAACTTTGCCTTGCAGCTAGCATCACGATCGCTTGGAGGACTCGACCGCCATCCAAATCATTGCCGAGGTCATTTGATCGATCGCCATCGGATGATGGCCATCACCGATCGATGGTCAAGGATCAGCCTCGAGGAGTCAAGCCTTATCACCATTTTTCAAGGAGCCATGTGCCAAAACTCTATTGGGTGAAGTTCCTCTCGAAAAGGGGCTCAAAGGTTATAAAAGGAGGGTCAATCCTAGGGTTTCATCATCAATTCTAAGCTTCCAAAAGCCTCCGCTAAG
The DNA here is from genome assembly GCA_025175895.1 of Wurfbainia villosa. NCBI lineage: Eukaryota > Viridiplantae > Streptophyta > Magnoliopsida > Zingiberales > Zingiberaceae > Wurfbainia > Wurfbainia villosa. The sequence continues at coordinate 78,264,477 of CM045987.1, read as the reverse complement.
CTACAACTTTCCGACAACGAATTGCTTCTTCTCCGACGTCTAGGTTTAATTGTTTTCTTTTTATTACGTCGGTTTAAGTTGTTTATTTCAGTTCATTACTTTCAAATCTCGGAGCTTTTATCGTAACGAGGAGAGGGGGAGTGTCCCTCTACCTCAAGCTTTTTGCTTTTATTTGTAACGATTAACTCCTACCTCTAACGAGGAGGAGTTCTTTAGTGTTTTGCCCTCCGTGCGTGGTCAAGGACCACTAAGGACTTGGAGTAGTAGCCGAAGGCTACGAACCAAGTAAAAATATTAGTCTTCTTTATTTATTGCTTATCTTTCCGCTGCAATTAATTATCTACTCGGGTTTTAACGAACGAAAAAAAAGGGTTTTATCGCTATTCACCCACCTGTTGGGTTTCCGGCACCGCGGCGTGTGTGTGTTCGATCATGTTTCGTAAACATGAGCACAGCGGAAGCAATTAAAAATAATAAATCTACATTTATTATAACACACACAACACACGCATGCATATTACAACAAGTGTAGACATAACCGTAAATTAAATTTGCAATAAAAGAAAATTATCTACGTTATACCTTTCGTATGACGTGTAGCGGGAACGGCATCAACCGGAACGATCCTCGTAAGAATCGTCTCTATCCGTATCCACGCCGAGCTCCTCGGGATGACTTCGCTAAGCCATGAGCTTCGTCTTCGTACGAGTTACTAGCCTCGTGTTGAAGACGACGTGATCGAGAGATGATCACGATCCGAATCCAAATTCGGATCCTAAAACGAGTTCTCAAAACTCGCTTCTCCGGAGAGGTATTCGTCAACCAATTGACGAATCCTTCGTCCCCCACCTCAGAGGATTACCGGAGATCAAATCCCCGGTAAGTTAGCCGCTGTCGGAGCACTAACCGTCGTCCAAACGACGCTCCGACGAGAGGAGAAGAAGCTGTCCAGAAAACTGGACAGCTTGGTGGAGGAGTAGGCGCCGGCCAAAAACAAGGAAGCCAAGTGCTCACCTTGATGCCAAACCTAAGGAGGATCGCCGAAACTCTTCCGGCAGCAGCTCGACGCCGGCGAGGAGGAAGGAAGCAGCCTTCTAGACGCCGGTTGGAGGAGCTTTGGGCTGGGCGGCGGCAGCTTAGGGTTGGGCGCCGAAATCACCAAGGGTGAGGTGGGCGGCAACTACCATTAGAGTTTTGGATTAGGGTTTAAGCCCTATTTTATAGAGAACTAATTCTCTTAATGGTTAATGGATCATATCCATAAAGCCCATTAACCCGCTCCATTAAGATAAGTTAAAATAAACCAAACCATGATGGTTTATTTTAAGTTAAAACGAACCGAACCAACTTTTGGTTCATTCGTTTAAAATAAACCAAACCCCTTTGGTTTATTCTCATCCATTGGATTAGAACCAAACCATTTTGGTTCATCCATTACGTCTTCATAAGACGCGGCCCATCCACGCTTCCATTGCGACTGAAACGATTTCATGCTCGCTTTATGTTTGGTCCAACCAAACATAGTTTCTCTCGGTCTGAGAATCCCATTCTCAAGCTCGTTTTAAATCCTTTGGATTACACTCGTTGTGCGTGTGACCAAATAGGTTCTCGGCTTATGTTGGCCATCTATAATTAACCATTAATTATAGAACGATCATGAGTGGCACCTAGTAGTACATCATGATCCCCAATTAATCGAAAAGATCAACGGTTGATCCAGAACTATTTCTGAAACCCTTCAGTAGCTCGAATGAATCGTGCCCCATTCCCTTCACTTATCTTATACCCACTTGTTTCAGGACATGGTCTATAGTGTCAGTCCCCACTAGGCTGACTACGTCACACCTAGCCCAAGTATCATTTCCTCGTCCTACGGATTCTAGTTACTCCACATGTATCGAAGAGTACCTTACTCTAAACATGTAATGCTTTGGCCAAAGACTTTAGTAACAATCCGACGAGAGACCATGGGTATACATCTCCTCGCAAGGAGTGGTGAATCCTTTATAGGCTATTCAAACACCTTCGATCACTTCGACTTATACCCAATCATCCCGGGTCCACATCTCCTTAGAGATGTTTGCTTAAGATGTCAAAGCATAAGTCTCCATGATCAAGATGACTTGAATACCGCAAGTCAAAGGAACATCGCACTTAAGCTGCAGTAAGAACTTCATTGACATATCTATATATGCAGAGAACCATATGAAGTCTTACGGCTGGTCACTCCAATGAACTAGTGACCATAACTAGCATCCACGATTAACTCCGGACATCACTATGTCTCCAGCCAGTGAGAATCAGCTGCTTGGATACACCAAGGAGTATACCTCGTGCTAGTCTCGACAGAATTGATGGTGTCCAAATCCATCAATTCATCGACTAGATAATTCGATACATCACAATTACACATGTAGAGATACTCACTAGTTGTGATCCAATCACAAATTCTCTCATCTTTGTGAATCGTATCGTGGACATTGATAAATGAGTTTAAGATCAATCAAATACATAAAACATGTATACTCAAATAGTGAATCTTCATTTATCATATAAATGGTTCATACATAAAGCGATTGCCTTAGGACATCTCTCATATATTACTAACGGACTCCCTCTTGGCCTAATGCCAATCGCTCACGGTATCCAATACCATAAGCTCTAACATGACCCTCGAGCTTACTTTGAGGTAATGCTTTAGTCGAAGGATCCGCTAAGTTCCTTTCGTTAGAATTTTCTCGATTTGTATTTCGTTCCTACGATGATCTCTACGATAAGATGATAGCGGCGAAGCACATGTTTGGATCGTTGATGAGACCTTGGCTCTTTCGCTGTCTGCAATTGCTCCATTGTTATCGATGACCGGTATTGCTTCAACAATGGCCGGAATCACACCAAGTTCATGAGCGAACTTCTTGATCCAAACCGCTTCCTTTCTTAGAATATTGCAATATAGGAACTTTTCCAACTCATGCGCCCCATTCAAGGTGAATACATATCCGGTAGACACGGAATCATCCTTGCATGCGGAAGGCGGCATCCGTATACCCGTATCACCATGTCCCTTCTCCATATATTAGGAACACATCCTTAGTTCTTCTCAAGTACTTAGGATCGTCTTATGACCACCCAATGATCCATTCTGGATCGGATTGAGTATCTGCTCGTGACACTCGGGCGTCACGATACATCGGGCCTCGTACATAACATAGCATACATGATAGATCCTATTGCGGATGCATAGGGAATCTTACTCATGCAAATCCTCTCGTCTTACGTGCGCGGACACATAGACTTGAAAGGTGTACCCCATGCACGATGGGCGGATAACCTTTCTTGGATTCCGACATGCTAAACCTCTTTGCTTTTCGGTCTATATATGTAGGCTGCGAAAGACCAAGCAACCGTTTGATCTATCTCTATAGATCTTAATCCCAGGATGTAGGTTGCTTCTCCCAGTCTTTCATGGAGAATGTCTTGGATAACCAAACCTTAGCTTGTAAGATTGACACATCGTTTCCTATAAGTAATATGTCATCGACATACAATACTAGGAACACATTGCCTCCCACTAACCTTCTTGTACACACAAGGTTAAATGCGGATTTTGTGAGAAATCAAACTTTTGATCGTCTCATCAAAGCGGATATTCGACTCTGGATGCTTGCTTGATCCATAAATGGATCATCGCCAATTTGCATACCTTGGTTTTATCAACCGATGTGAAACCCTCGGTGTATCATATACCGTCCTCGGCGAGTTTCCATTAAGGAAAGTTGTTTTCATCCATCCGCCATATCTCATAATCATAATGAGCCGCTATGGCGGGAGCATCGAATGGATTTAAGCATAGCTACGGCGAATAGGTTTCGTCATAATCAACACCTTGCTTTTGGCGATATCCTTTCGCCACCAATCTAGCCTTATAGGTAATCACATTACCATCCATGTGGTTTTCTTCTTGAAAACCACTTGCACCCTATAGGCTTTATGCCTTGGTGGAGTCGACCAAGTTCGAACTTGGTTTCGTACATGGAATCCATTTGACTTCATGGCACCAAGCCACTTATCCCTTTACGAACTTGTCGGCACTTCTTCATAAGCGGTAGGCTCCTCATCATCAATGAGTAACACGTCGTTCGATTCACTTACGAAATCCATATCTCTCGGGAATATTGCGTGTTCTACGGATCTGAAGATGTGGTGTTACAATAGGTCGGTAGATTGCTCATCACTATGAGTTGTCGGTGTTGTGCTTCACCGGGTATCTCATTAATGTCTATTTGAGTCTCTCGAGCCTCCTCAAGCTCGGCGACACTCCCCTTTTTTCTTAAGAGAAACTCTTTCTCTAGAAACACAGCATGCCTTGAAACAAACACCTTTTGTTCCACGGATGATAGAATTAGTAACCCCTTGTTTCCTTAGGGTATCAATAAATAGACATTTATCGGACTTAGCATCCAATTTATGCGTCTGATCAGCTTCACATAAGCGAGGACAACCCCATATCTTCAAGTAAGATACATGAGGTTTCTTACCATTCCATATCTCATATGGAGTAGTTGAGACTACCTTGGTAGGCATTACATTTAACAAGTAAGCAATTTATGCAAGTGCATAACCCCAAAGGACTTGGGAAGAGTCGCATGATTCATCATTGACGACCATGTCCAACAAAGTCGATTCGCCTCTCGGATACACCATTATCTTTGTGGTGTATATGGTGGAGTCCATTGAGACAATATGCCATTGTCTCTTAGATAATCAAGAAACTCTTGACTTAAGTATTCACCACCTCGATCCGATCGAAGTATTTTAATACTTTTGTCATGTTGTTTCTCTACTTCATTTCTGAATTCTTTGAACCTTTCAAAGGCTTGGACTTGTGTTTCATCAGAACACATACCCAAAGCCGTGAGTGATCATCGGTGAAGGTAATGAAGTAGCTATAGCCTCCTAAAGCTTGAGTTGACATAGGTCCACATACATCGGTATGTATTAGACCTAGTAACTCTCCCACTCGTTCACCTTTTCGGTAAAGGTAACTTAGTCATCTTGCCTTTTAAGCATGATTATGTATCGTATGAATCCAATTCAAACGATTCCAGAATTCCACATCGGTGTAATTCGGACATGCGTTTCTTGCTTATATGGCCAAGGCGACAATGCCACATATAGGAGTCTATGTGATTATCCTTTCGAGCACGCGTGTTGCTCGCTTCGATATTGAAAATGTCCTTTGGATCGTCCAGCGTATAAATGCCATTACTTCAAAGTTCGGTTCCATAAAGAACGCCATTCAAAGTTATATAACAACAATTGTTACTAAACGTTAAATGGAAACCATTTCTATTTAAGCAGGAAATAGAAATGATGTTCTTTATTAGAGAAGGAACATAATAGCAATTGTCGATTCAAGACTAGTCCACTAGGAGCTTGACAAATAAGTTCGATGGCGGCCGCGTGACAACCTTTGCTCCATTGCCAACTCATAAATTTGACTCCCCTCGACAAGTCTTCTTCTATTCCTTAGCCCATGTATGTCATTACATATGTGAGCCACACCCAGTATCCAATACCCAAGTGTCTTTGGAATTAGAATGACAATCAATAACGAAGATACCTGTAGAGGATGGGGCATAGGATGCCTTCTTCTTCATGGACTCAAGATAAATCTTGCAGTTTCTTCGCCAGTGGCCTTCCTTGCCACAGTGATGGCAAGTGCCCTTTTGCGCTGGTTCTGCCTTCTTTGCCCTTTTGTTCTTTCCTTTCTTCTGTTCTTTTGCCTTCCTCTTAGAACCCTTCTTTGAGGAATCAACTATGAACCGCCTTCTCCTTCATACTTCTGAAGGCTCCACAGTCTTCAGCATATTGAGGAGCTCGGGAATGGTGGATTCCAATTTGTTCATCCGATAGTTCATCACAAATTGTGAGAAACTCTTGGGCAAACAATGTAGAATTAAGTCAATACTTAACTCATGATCCATCACAAAACCGAGGGTAGCTAGCCGCTCGATGTACCCGTTCATCTTTAGCACAAACTGCACTCTGAGCGAACCTTCTTGCATCTTCGTGGTGAAGAGGAGCCTAGAGACCTCGAACCTTTCGGATCTCGCTTGCTCATCGAACAACTCATGAAGATGGAAGACCATAGTATTAGCATCCATATGCTCATCGCTTTGCGGCTCGGTACCATCGCCGCTAGCATGATGCAACTCTCGAGACGCCACATGTTTCGATAGACCAACATTTGATGCAGGTTGCATCATCCTTAGGGCAGTCAAGAAGAGGCTCTTGAGGACATATGCAAGCTTTTCGCCTTGAGAACAATTCTCGGGTTTCTAAGCTTGATCCGAAGTTAGGCCCGGTCGGTTTGTTGAATCCAAAATAGTGCGCAAATTCAAAGCGTCATGATCAATTTATTGACCTAGAAATACAAAGCGAGCATATATGAGAAAGATGATTTTAAAATGCATCAATATACATTTATAAATCTCATTCATTTTTCGAATTTCAAAAACCCCAAAATCACTTCGGGAGATCATAGGTCCATCTCCGAATGGGCTGATATCCATCATAGTTATGAACAACCTTGGAGAGAGTCCAACAAGCCATTCATAACTACGATGGTAGGTATCATCTATACCGATTGCATATCCCGTATATGCAACTATCACAATGTGCTATCAACTAATTGAATGTTCACACATACATCGGGTTGTTAACACATTAACAAGTATGCATCATATGCATAGCACACGACTTCACCTCCCTTTACATCTACCTTGGATAGAGTCCAACAAGACGATGCTCGGGTTAAAGCCAACCCATTAATCGGGACATAGTTTTAATATGGTTAGGCGCATTCAACCAATTAGCCCAGCTTGGAGAGAGTCCAACAACCAAAGCTAACGATTGACCTCGACTCTTACCATATTAGTATTAAACTATTCCATGGTTTGAACATATTGAGGTTGTAGGGCTTGGAGAGTCCAACAACCCAAACAAGAAAGCGGAACTCTGGTTCTAACCATATTAATGGAAGGTGTAGGCTTTAATATTGATTAAGGGTTTTTATGTCTCATCCTCTTTGCATGCAAATAACTATTATCTACATGGCATGGCATACATGGCATACATCTACATGTCACGACATGCATGGCATAATGTTATGCATCTAATGCAATTACATGGCATACAATTATGTCATGTATATAATTTCCTTATATGTCATAACTATTTATGGAAATAAAATATGTTTAAGATTTGATTCTCCAAATCAAATCATAATTAAATTAGGAAACAAATTTCCAAATCTAATCACATATTTTATTCATGGAATTATTTGATTAAGGAAAATCTATTTAGGAAACCAATTTCCTAAATCATTAAAACTACTTATGGAAATAAAATATTTTAAGATTTGATTTCCCAAATCAAATCATGATTAAATTAGGAAACAAATTTCCAGAATCTAATCAAATATTTTATTTATGGAAAATATCAATTTCCATAAATACTTCAACTTTCCAAAAGTGGAAGATTTCCATAAATACTTCTAGACTTTCCAAAATTGAAAAATTTCCATAAATACTTCTAAATTTCCAAAATTAGAAAATTTCCAGAAATACATTATGACTATCATAAAACCATTTACGATTATGTGAAACACAACACAGGCTCGATACCCTTTGTTGGGTTTTAAACGCTTGGCGTGTGTGTGTTCGATCATGTTTAGTAAACATGAGCCGGAAGCAATAAAATAATAAATCTATATTTATTACAACACACACAACCTGCGCATGCATATTACAACAAGTGTAGACATAACCGTAAATTAAAATTTGCAATAAAGAAATTAAACTCGTTATACCTTTACGTATGGCGTGTAGCGGGAAACGGCATCAGCGGAGCGATCCTCGTAGAATCGTCTCTATCGTATCCACGCCGAGCTCCTCGGGATGACAAGCCACGAGCCGTCTTCGTGCGGGTTACTAGCCTGCGTGTTGAAGGCGGCGTGATCGAGAGATGATCACGATCCGAATCAAATTCGGATCTAAAAGCGAGTTCTCAAAACTTCGCTTCTCCGGAGAGGTATTCGTCAACCGTTTGTGGCCAGATCGCCCGTCCTCCACCTCAGAGGATTACGGAGATCAAATCCCGGTAAGTTAGCGCTGTCGGAGCTCTAACCGTCGTCCAAGCGGCGCTCCGAGAAGGAGAAAGCTGTCAAAACTGGACAGCTTTGGTGGAAGGAATAGGCGCCCGGCCAAAACAAGGAAGAAGTGCTCACCTTGATGCCAAACCTAAGGAGATCACGGAACTCGGAGGTTCACCGGCAGCAACTCAACTTGGCCGGCAAGGAGGAAGCAAGCACCTGGGCCGGTTAGGAGCTTATAGGTGGCGGCGTTAGGCGTCTCTTAATGGTTAATGGATCATATCCATAAAGCCCGTTAACCCGCTCCATTAAGATAAGTTAAAATAAACCAAACCATGATGGTTTATTTTAAGTTAAAACGAACCGAACCAACCTTTGGTTCATTCGTTTAATATAAACCAAACCCTTTGGTTTATTCTCATCCATTGGATTAGAACCAAACCATTTTGGTTCCATCCATTATGTCTTCATAAGACCACGGCCCATCCGCGCTTCCATTGCATTGAAACAATTTCATGCTGCGCTTTATGTTTGGTCCCAAAAACCTAGTTTCTCTCGATGCGAGAATCCCATTCTCAAGCTCGTTTTAAATCCTTTGGATTACACTCGTTGTCGCGTGTGACCAAATAGGTTCTCGGTTTATGTTGGCCGTCTATAATTAACCATTAATTATAGAGCGATCATGAGTGGCACCTAGTAGTACATCATGATCCCCAATTAAGAAAAGATCAGCGGTTGATCGAACTATTTACGAAACCCTTGATGGCTCGAATGAATCGTGCCCCATTCCCTTCACTCATCTTATACCCACTTGGTTCGGGACATGGTCTATAGTGCCGATCCCACTAAGTGACTCACGTCACACCTAGCCCAGTATCATTTCCTCGTCCTACAGTTCTAGTTACTCCATGTATCGAAGAGTACCTTACTCTAAACATGTAATGCTTTGGCCAAAGACTTTAGTAACAATCGGCGAGAGGCCATGGGTATACATCTCCTCGCAAGGAGTGGTGAATCCTTTATAGGCTATTCAAACACCTTGATCACTTGACTTATACCCAATCATCCGGGTCCACATCTCCTTAGAGATGTTTGCTTAAGATGTCAAGCATAAGTCTCCATGATCAAGATGACTTGAATACGAAGTCGAAGGAACATCGCACTTAAGCCACGAGAACTTCATTGACATATCTATATATGCGAGAGAACCATATGAAGTCTTACGGTGGTCACTCGATGAACTAGTTACCATAACTAGCATCCACGATTAACTCGGACATCACTATGTCTCGGCCCGGTGAGAATCAGGTGCTTGGATACACCAAAGAATATACCTCGAGCTAGTCTGGACAGAATTGATGGTGTCCAAAGCCATAAATTCATCGACTAGGGATAATTCCAATACATCACAATTACACATGTAGAGATACTCACTAGTTGTGATCAATCACAAATTCTCTCATCTTGTGAATCGTATCGTGGACATTGATAAATGAGTTTAAGATCCAATCAAATACATAAAACATGTATACTCAAATAGTGAATCTTCATTTATCATATAAATGGTTCATACATAAGGCGATTGCCTTAGGACATCTCTCATATATTACTAACACCACCCCCTCTAGCGATTCGCTTCGATCCAACAATTTGTATCAGAGCCGGGGGCGCTTAGATTTGGTGAAACCACCAATCTAGCATTTTTTTTACAGATTTATTTTTCGTTCGTTTAAATTTTTCTCCCGCACTACTAATCCAAGACGAAGTCTTGGTACTCTTCGTTTGGTTTTGTTTTACAAGTATTCGCTTTTGGAGTAGCCGACGGTAAAACGGGCATAACTTTTCGTACAAGTTGACCCACGAAACGGGCTACCTACCAAAATGAAGCTCTCGGAGAGATCTACACTTCTTATGAGGGTAAACCCTCGTAACAAGCTGTCTTCATCCCCAAAAACCATCATTTAGTACCATTTCTGGGACATCGAAGGTTGTAAGTGCTCATCTTTTATTTTAGTTGGTTATTTCTCGTTTATTCTTTTTGTTTCTTTTCATTTCCTACATTACTAATCCAAGGCGAAGTCTTGGAACCTTTTTCGTGTTTTTTTTGGTATTTTTTGTGCAAGGTTTCCCTTCCAAATGACCCATCTCGAGGATTTTAGCACCGTCCGACCTCCGTTTTACAACGGATATGATTTCCGTTACTGGAAAGGTCGGATGGAATGCTTTCTCAAAACCCAAATCGAGATGTGGATCATAATCCAAACGGGTTTCACACTTCCGACTAACGAAGTGGGTGAATCCTTGGGTTATGACCAATGGACCATTGCGACAAAACGACAAGTCGAAGCCGACGCCAAGGCAACTCAAATTCTCCAATGCGGTTTGTCCAAGGAGGAGCTAAATCGCGTCGGCCCCTTCATAAGTGCAAAGGACCTTTGGAATAAGCTAGTGGAGCTACACGAAGGGCCCGATGAAGCCAAGGTATGTAAGCGTGATCTTTTATTTAATAAACTATATAATCTAAAAATGCAGGAACACGAGTCCGCGACGCAACTTCACGCCCGCGTCCAAGACATAGTCAACAATCTACACGCGATCGGGCAAAAGGTCGAAAACTGCGACCTTATAAGGTATGTCCTAAACTCCTTTCCGAGGACTACCTTGTGGGCATCCATGGTCGATGCCTACAAGGTCTCCAAGGATCTTTCGAAACTTAGGTTAGATGAACTATTTTTTGATTTTAAACTTCATGATCAGTCTAACTCGGAACCCGAGAAGGGTATAGCACTTTTTGCAGGTTCAAGGAAGAAAACCGCAAGCAAGGCACCCCCGAAGGAAGAAGAGGATGAGTCCGATTCGGAGGTCGACTCGGAAATGGAGGCCGAACTAGTCAACCTAGTTTGGAGGATAGTCAAGGGCCGAAAATGAACCGTCACTCGACCCAACGAAGGTAAGCCTAAAAGTTCAAATATTAGATGTTATGAATGCAACAGGTTTGGACATATCAAGTCCGAATGCCCAAAACTCAAGAGCAAAGCACCAAAACACAAAAAGTCACTCAACGCTACTTGGGAAGAAGCATCCGAGGAAGAAGATAATGATCGTGTTCTCATGGCTAAACCAGTGGAATCGGAGATGGAGTCGGAACCTAAACCTGAATCGGAAACCGAAGACAAGTCGGACTGCGAAGCACTATTCAAGACAAGCCACGGATACGCATCCGGTTCAAAAGATACACTCAAGGTAAGTCGGTCTCTCATTAGTACACTTTATAGTGCAATTAAGTTTTTAACTAGAAAGTTATCTAAGTCCGAGTCCAAGGTCGAGACCCTGGTTGAGGAAGTTAAAGTCCTCAAACACGAGGTCTCCCTAACCTCTTCGACTAGTCGAGTTCAAGAGGAGGACTCAACTCGGGTTGAAAAACTCGAAGTTGAGAACTCACTCTTGAAGAGTCAAGTCGAAGATCTTAGGAATACGTTGGAAAGGCTTACTTTGGGATCCAAAGGACTTGACCTCCTACTTGGATCGCAAAGGATCGTGTACAACAAAGTCGGACTAGGGTTTAGCTTAAATACGACCAACAAGTCGTATATGTCATTTGTGAGTCGACATAAAAAACGTGTCCAAGCATGGGTCCCTAAGACCACCTTAATTTCAAACTTAGGATCGAACCAGTACTGGGTTCCCAAGGACCAAATCCACTATGTGGAGAGACCGAATCGATTCAACGGTCCAGGGGGAGCTAGTACGAAACTTGTTTGTGTTTTAACCTAGAAATTGCATGCTTAGGTTTTTATTTAATTTGATTTTCCTTTTTAGAATGGTTAGATAGGACTATAACTCATCAATACTTGATAACATAGTACCAGGACGCGACGAGATGATAGTACGCTAGGAAAGCAGAGTCTTGTGTATTCGGGCTAGATAAGGCGTATCTAGTTCGGTGCACTTGACCGAGCGGAACTAGCTGAAGCTACCTCACCGTATCCTAGACTAGTTAGACCAAGAAGTGGTATTAGGTAAGTCAAGTCTCTATTTTCTTGAAAATGGCTTTGTCTAAGGAAGTGATCGTTGTTCTGATCAAAGAAGGCCTCTGTGCCTCGCCACGACCTGGAAGCCATGATCTTGAAAAGGTGACTTGATGAGCCTAAAGTCAAATCTGAATCTAATGCAAGGTTGACAAGTGTTTAAGTCATTAAATTTAAATCAAGTAAAATTGGAAGTCATCTCACAAGAACATATAGGGTTAACGTGTTTGATCATGTAGACATGGGTGAGATGATTTAGGTTAATAATTTTCAACCAATCTCTAATAAATCCAATATCCGATCCAACTACCTTGCGTGTAGGATCAATGGATGTTGAACAGTGGTTGCTCCCGACATATGACCGGGGATCAACTCAAGTTTTCGAAGCTTCGATTCAAACGACAAGGATCTGTAGCCTTCGGAAATAATGGCAAGATCAAAATCATCGGATCAGGTGATATTGAGCTCAACTCAAATTTTATTATTCAAAATATTTTATTAGTAGAAAATTTTCAATATAATTTACATAGTGTAAGCCAATTGTGTGATAATAACTATAAGGTCATATTTCTAGAAAATGAATGCGTAATTAATACAAATGAAACCTCTAAAACAATCCTTAAGGGAACCAGAAATAACAATATTTACACTATTAACTTAACAAACTCCTCAACTAAGTGTCTTATGACACGGTAAGAGGAATCATGGTTGTGGCACCGGCGACTCGGTCACTCACACCCAAGACTCATCCACAAGATGAGTCAGAGTGACTTAGTCAGAGGTTTGCCTAACCTCAATAACTTGGATAATAAAATATGTAATGCTTGTCAACAAGGTAAAAATCTAGGACACAACATCAACTAACTAATCAAGAACGAACCAAAAGTGTGCTTGAGTTTCTACGCATGGATTTATTTGATTCACACGGAGCTAAGTCACTTAATGGAAGTAAATTATGTTCAGTCATAATTGATGACTACTCTAGATTTACTTGGTTAGGTTTCATCAAACACAAAAGTGATACCCTAGATCAATTAATCAACCTCTTTAAATTAATAGAAAATCAACAAAGCATTAAAATCAAAAGACTTAGGACTGATCATGGTGGTGAATTCGAGAACCAAAGGTTTACAAAATTCTGTAACCTAAATGGATACCACCATGAGTTCTCTTGCCCTAGAACTCCACAACAAAATGGCCTAGTAGAACGCAAAAATAGAACCCTACAAGAAGCTTCTAGGACAATGTTAAACGAGTATAACCTACCCGATAGGTTTTGGGCGGAAGCCGTGAATACGGCATGCTATGTCCAAAATAGGATCCTTATGGTAAAGAGGCACCTTAAGATCTCATACGAGATTTATCACGATAAAATACCTAACATCAAGTACTTTATGGTATTTGGGTGTAAGGTACATATCCTAAACACTAAGGATTACCTAGGGAAGTTTACATCCAAAACCACGACCGGAATCTTTCTAGGATACTCGACTACAAGTAGAGCTTATAGAGTATACAACCATGACACCCTTAGAGTCGAGGAAACTATCAATGTAGTGTTTGATGAAGGACACGAACCTACAAATCCCCCGGCAACTCCAATTAGCGAGCCGATTCATACTAGATCTAACTCTGATTCGGAGATCAGGTCTAGTATTAATCCTAACCTAAGTCAACCAAGCCACTCTATCGACCAAGTGACATATGACTCTAACCAAACTAGAACTCAGACGAGTCATCCTATTGATCAAGTTGTAGACTCAAACTCAAACTCAACTAGGACTCAAGCAAATCATCCTATCGACCAAGTGATAGGTGATCCGAGTCTAGGAGTTCGAACTAGAGTCTCATACAGAAATCTTAGTCAAATCTCCTTAATTTCCAAAATTGAACCCAAGACTATTAACCAAGCTCTTCTTGATCCCAATTGGATTATTGCAATGCAAGAAGAGTTGGCTCAATTCACTAGGAACGAAGTATGGGAATTAGTACCACCACCTAAAGATAAAACAATCATTAGAACAAGGTGGGTGTTTAGAAATAAACTTGATGATAAAGGTGAAGTGGTTAGAAATAAAGCTAGACTAGTCGCTAAAGGGTTTAGTCAAGTTGAAGGTTTAGATTACGACGAGACATATGCCCCAGTAGCTAGATTAGAGTCCATTCGAATGCTATTAGCGTATGAAGCACATCGAGGATTTAAGTTGTTTCAAATGGATGTGAAATCTGCGTTCTTAAATGGATACATTAAAGAAGAAGTTTATGTTAATCAACCCCCCGATTTCGAAAGTTTAGATAAACCTGACCATGTCCTTCGGTTAAATAAAGCTCTCTATGGACTTAAACAAGCTCCTCGAGCTTGGTACGAGAGACTTTCGATTTATCTTAAGTCCAAAGGTTTTAACCAAGGTGTAGTTGACCCAACTCTTTTCGTAAAAACCTTAGGTAAAGACATATTCATAGCCCAAATCTACGTAGATGATATTATTTTCGGAACCACCAACTAAATCCTACTAAATGAGTTCATTTCACTTATGGAAAGTGAATTTAAAATGAATTTAGTAGGCGAGTTAAGCTTCTTTTTAGGTCTACAAATTAAACAAACTAAAGATGGAATATACCTACATCAACGCAAATATACTAGGGAATTAATTAAACGCTTTGGAATGCAAGACGCTAAAATTATTAATACTCCAATGGCAACTAATGTGAATATAGAAGAAGATGTAATCGGAAATTCAATTGATTTAAAATACTATAGGAGCGTAATAGGGAGTCTCCTTTACTTAACTGCAAGTCAACCTGATATCTTATTTGCAGTAAGTATGTGCGCAAGGTTCCAAACCTGTGCCAAGGAGTCTCACCTAACTCTAGTCAAGCGTATCCTTAGATATCTAAAGGGTACACTTAATGTCGGTATTTGGTACCCTAGATCTACCCAGTTCGAACTAACCGGCTACTCCGATTCGGACTATGCCGGTAGTAAGCTCGATAGAAAGAGTACGAGTGGTTGTTGTCAACTTCTCGGCTCGAGTCTAGTAAGTTGGTGCAATCAGAAGCAACACTGTGTTGCCTTATCTACCACCGAAGCCAAATACATCGCGATGGGTGAGTGTGTCACTCAGCTTCTTTGGATGAAGCACACTCTCCGCGACTTTAAGTTATACTTTACAAATACTAAACTTCACATAGATAACATTAGTTCAATTAATCTTACTAAGAATTCGATATGTCACTCTATAACCAAACATATAGAGGTCAAATACCATTTCATTCGAGAACATGTGGCCAACGGAGCCATACAACTCGAATACGTCGAATCGAAGTCTAACTTGGCAGACCTATTTACTAAACCCCAACCTAAAGCCGAATTTAGTCTATTAAGATGAAAATTGGGCATGTGCGTAGTAGAATAGGACTTTGCAAATTATATTACTACTATTTCTTACTTTTCATTTTTCATGGAACTAGTATAGGACTTACCTTAGATGTCATGCACCTATAGATTTAAGGAGCCAATACATCTCACAACACATAGAACTAATGTGTTTGTGTACTTAGCCACGTAGATGGGCGTGAGATATTAAGACCTTACTCCTGGTTCCAGATGTAGAGCTAGTGCATCGTTATGAACCACGGAGTATAATCATACATACTAACCGACTCTGACCAGGACTGGTTGATCTTTCATATCAATCAAGGCAAATATGAGTCAAACATTTTATAGATGAACTTATTTTCAGTATATTATTTTCAAAATAATGTGGAACATGCTTGGACTTTAAAATTAATACTTATTTTTTATTCCACACACACCCTCACTCTTTTCGATATATGGCAAAAGGGGGAGAAAAAGGCCAAAGTTAAGGGATCAATTTTTTTTATGGCCAAGGCTTACTTAACTTTAAGTTAACAAAATAAGTTAAGAGAATTCTTAACTTAAACACTTTTAGTTAACTTGTTAACAAAAAAGTAATTTACTTAACTTTAAGTTAACTTGTTAACAAAACGGAAGTAAAGGCCAAGGTTAAGAAATCAATTTTTTGATTTCTTAACTTAAAACTTATTTTAAACACTATGGCCAATATTAAGTAATTTCGGTTACTTAATTCTTTTTTAGTAGCAAACATCAAGGGGGAGAGTTAAAACTCTTTCTCAAGTACTCACCCTCGGTCAAGGGGGAGGATTCCCCAAGGGGGAGCACTTGAAAAAAAAAAATTATATACTCCTGCTCATTCATGCATATCTCATACTCATTTTGCTTAATGCACTTAATTTATTTTTCTTAATTTTGTATGTGGGTTTGGCATAAATCAAAAAGGGAGAGATTGTTGGTGCAGTATGCGCCTAAGTCGAACCTGAGTTTTGATTATAGAAAACGATACAAAGTTAAGCTCATGTTGTTATCTCACGAGCTGAATCGAGTGTGCAGAAAATTGCTATAGCTGGAGCTGAAGGCTAGCGACACCCGGAGTAAGCCGCGGTGGTCGGGCGACACTCGAGTGACTTCGAAGGGAGACGAAGGAATCAAGTGGAAGGCCAAAAGCGAAAGCAACACAGTAAGTATCGAGGTAAGCTCGTGTGAGTGCGAGAGTAAGTGAGGTCGTATCCTCTTTACGTGGATGATCTTAGGTATAGATCCGACCAAAGACATCCTATAGGTGGTCTAGGTCGAGATCGGACTGTCGGAGGTCGTCGAATTAATGTTTTTGTTAAGCTAACTTTGCCTTCTTAGCATCGATCATTGCCCGACGGAGGACTCATTGTCGCCCAACGATCATTGCTGAGGTCGGATTCGATCGATCGCCATCACCGATTGATGATGGCCATCAGTCGACTGATGGTCAAGGATCAGCCTCGAGGAGTCAAGCCTTATCACCATTTTTCAAGGAGTCATGTGTCAAAACTCTATTGGGTGAAGTTCCTCTCGAAAAGGGGCTCAAAGGCTATAAAAGGAGGGTCAATCCTAGGGTTTCATCATCAATTATAAGCTTCCAAAAGCCTCCGCCAAGCTACAACTTTCCGACAACAAATTGCTTCTTCTCCGACGTCTAGGTTTAATTGTTTTCTTTTTATTACGTCGGTTTAAGTTGTTTATTTTAGTTCATTACTTTCAAATCTCGGAGCTTTTATCGTAACGAGGAGAGGGGGAGTGTCCCTCTACCTCAAGCTTTTTGTTTTTATTTGTAACGATTAACTCCTACCTCTAACGAGGAGGAGTTCTTTAGTTTTTTGCCCTCCGTGCGTGGTCAAGGACCACTAGGGCCTTGGAGTAGTAGCCGAAGGCTACGAACTAAGTAAAAATATTTGTCTTCTTTATTTATTGCTTATCTTTCCGCTACAATTAATTATCTACTCGGGTTTTAACGAACGAAAAAAAAGGGTTTTATCGCTATTCACCCCCCCCCTCTAGCGATTCGCTTCGATCCAACAAAAAGGACCTCCAACTTTAGCCTCATATGACAAGTGAAGCAAAAGATGTTCCATGAAATAAAAAAACACCGGTGGAAATATTCTTTCTAAGTTACACAAAATGATCGAAATGTCTCTCTCTAATGTCTCCATGTGTGAATGACTCAATACTATCGAGCAAATATCATGAAGGAAAATGCTTAATTCTGTAATTGCTGTCACACTCCAAGAGTATGTCAAGTCCGAAAATTGGACAACATCTCCCTTGTACATGATACAATTTCTTGTTGATACAAAGCCTATCGGCCGCAACCACACAACATAATGAAGTATATACCCAAAATCATAGTGGAATACACCAACAAATAATAAAACACAAGACTCAAATAGTTGCGTACCAGTACGACTTGACACAACAAGGAAACACAATCAGAATCAAATACATAACAACATAATCGATTACCAAATAACGAAAATAATATAGGATAAAAATCCAAAAACATACAATCCAAAATATACAAACCAATATGGATTACAATCCAAATACTTGAGGTGAGATGAGATCAGCTGGCGGAGCTCCGAGCATCCAAAGAATCTTCTATCTGTTACCTGAGCGACAAGAAAACCCAGGGTATGTGGTGGTGAGTATAAAACTCAGCGGTAATATAACAGATAGTGCATGAACAACAAATATAAAGTATGAAGAGCAACATGTATACAAATGGAAATGAATAGGTATACTAAGGGAGATTAACAAGTTTATAGTCTTAAAGGAAACAACGAAACTATCAGTATGATACTAATCAGTGCATATACCAAAGTGATCAACTGTACATAACGTAATGTACTGACATACTCGAATGGTCTGCAACGACACAACCTACACAACCTGAATAGATATACAACAATATAGCTCGTACAACAGGATAGAGTAAGACTACCTCTGTATTTAATACACGGTCTTGCGAACATACTATAACAGATACAACAACATACCTGATCCAACCTACTCAACATCAAGGTACTGGTCGAATACATACAACCATCCGATCCAAGTCATACACTGGTATCCCACACACAATAGTATAGATCATGCAAATAACATGCAGGATGATGTACAATCAAATGCAGCAAACATAGCACAAACAAATGCAACAACACAACAAGCGTATATATATAGACTGTATCTATATATACTACTCACACTCACTCATATATATACATAAGTATCTGTATATGTATATATATGCAAATGTTCTCACATATGGCAATGCAAATGCATGGTCATGCCTGCGCACCCCACTCGCTACCACGACCCAAGTGTGGCCTATATGGCATGACCTGACAACTGTCCCAACTCAACAACAACCACTGCTCTCGAGTGGCCGAGTGGACAGTATGAATAAGTAGCGATAAGCTAAAGAGCTATAAGCTACACAACGGAGGTCCCTGCTGCTGGCCACTCCGACTGACACTATCCATGAGTGATCGAGTGCCACACACTCAGGACAACTGTGCGCAGCTCCAACTACCATTGTCAATAGTGGGGCGAGTGCGACACAATAAATGCTCTGCCCTCACATCAGTTACTCCTCCACGAGTAACCTGGGAGGCAGGATGACTGACGACCCTCTCAACTATAAGGGAGACTAAGTCACCAGCATGCATGTAAATCAAATGAATACACGACAACACATACATATGTCTACAACACTCTCTATTCTATAGAGAGGCATATACAACTGACAACAACCAAGCTAGGACCTCCAGTCCATAGTGACACTTTATCGACAAACCACACGTCCATACATGATTACATGATCCGTAGTAGGTATATATATATATACAACAAAAAAGAAGATGAAACAACCATCAACTTTACCTTATGGACATCACCCCACCCCGGATGATTAATCCTGACGACCCAAGTCATGACTACAACCATACTCATGGTTAAGCATCTAAAGATCCACCTACCATAGCATTGGTAATTTATAACGATGATGAACGATAGATAACAATAATAGTATAACTCAAAGTGAAAAGACTAAGTATCAAACACATGATTAAATAAAAGTGGAGTCAAGGTAAAGGTATTGTCAACATAAATATCATGCATAGGATTTATCTACTACTTGACCAGGGTAGGATATTACCCACATGATATGTAGGCTATGATGATAGTCTTCATGTCCAGGAATGTCTCGAATCAAAATCCTGCAACATGAAATATATATATATCAATAGATCTCTAGCATCACCCTAAACTCTGATTAGTTAACCCCTACTAATCATTCCCTTTATGGATTCATATAATTCACAGTCATCTTTAAGATGATAGTTATTCATCCTACCTTTTGATCCCACTAATCATACAAGTAATTAGTTATAAATCCCCTTTATTCTGAATCAATTCCTTGTCAAAATACAACATGCAAATCCACCATCCACCCACTATAACAAGGATCATAGAACGACATTACTACTGCACTCTATAGCATAATCAGGTCAAACTCACCTAATCTCCAATTTAATTACAACATCAATTACAAATTATAGTAGCATCCATTACACAGATTAACTGACAACCTATCAAACGATAAGCATTTGCAACCATTCAAATATGAACTTACCTCAAACGTTCAATTTTCACAGCCCAATTGGATTCACAAGGCTCCTCACAACCTGTAAATGTAGAAACCATAAACTTCTCTAAGTTTGACAACCTCCACATACACAATTTAACCATTCATTAATAAGCCTTAACCTAAATTCCTATATGAATCTAAAATCCAAGTAATCACAGATTCACCCAAACATCAAGATGAGCAAGAGATGTCACCTAGATCCAACCCTCCAAGGATTGCAGATTTCCTTGAATAATGTCGCAATGATATCACTTGCGATCCTTGATGGTAGCGATCCATTGCCCACAACAGAGAAAGAAGAGGGTAACTTGTTGCCACTCATGGTGTGACATGGTAAAGGTCGATCGATGACAGCAATCAATCGACAGCAACAACATCGCATGAACCCGACCCCGACCGTGATAGATATTGGCTGTAGAACAAACGTCACGTGGATTGTTACAAGCCACAGCTGTGACAAAGGAAGAAGAAAGGGCGACAACAAAACTGACCTCGCGACAATGGAGAGCTCCGACAGAGACCATAGACAGAAGGAAGATGGTCAACTACGTCATGAGTAGAAGGCAGCAATGATGTCGCCAAGCTAGCTCAGGTTGAGGCAACACATGATCAATGTAGACGAAGAGGTGCGGCTCGAGAAGGCTGCCATACGCGGCGGCAACAAGCTCGGGGCGGAGATCGGGCTGGATCGACGCTGGCGGCAATAAAGAGGAGAAGAATTGCAATTGTGCATGAGAAGTCGGGAGGTGACGGTCGGCGGAGAAGCCTAGCCGACGACGATGAGGAGGAAGAAAACGCGATCAAGCGATGGCGGTGAAGAGGAGAAGAGGGTTACGCGTGGGAAAAATCGGGAGAGGGAGGGGGAAGTTACGGCGTGAAGGGAAATAGGAAATGAAATAAAAACCAATAAATGAAACCTAGGTTTAGGTATTTAAAACATAGGGTTAATTAAACCCATTAATCCATCAACTAGATAATTAAATATTTCCCCATATGTTAATAGAAATTCCATTTAAATCTAAATAAATTTCTAAAAATATCTAGAAAATTCCATAGGGTATTTTCCCAATTAACAAGTATTATTTTATTTTATTTTTCGGTATCTTACAATTGCACCCCATATAAAATTTGGTAACAATTCCTTAAAAGCAATAGGAATTAGTCTTTCTATAAATATATGACAGTCATTGTTGGTGCAGTGAGGCACCGAAATCGAACCTGTGTTTTGATTATAGCAAAGACACAAAGTTAAGTCTATTTTGTTTTCTCACGAGTTGAATCGAGTGTGCAGAAGATTGATATAGCTGGAGCTGAAGGCTAGCGACACCCGGAGGAAGCCGCGGTGGTCGGGCGATACTCGAGTTACTTCGGAGGGAGCCGAAGGAATCGAGTGGAAGGCCGGAAGCAAAAGTGACACGTAAGTATCGAGGTAAGCTCGTGTGTGCGAGAGTAAGTAAGGTCGTATCCTCTTTACGGGGATGATCTTAAGCGTAGATCCGACCAAAGACATCTTATAGATGGTCTAGGTCAAGATCGAATGGTCGACGACCATCGAAATTATGTTTTTATTGAGCTAACTTTGACTTGCAGCAAGCATCACCGACCCACTTGGAGGACTGATCACTGTATCGATCGCCGAAGGTCATCAATCGATCGATGCGCCATCACGATCGATGATGATGGCTATCACGATCGATGGTCAATGATCAGATTCGAGGAGTCAAGGCTTATCACTCCACCTCAAAGCGGTTTGGTGTCCATTTGTGATTGGTTGAAGACCCACTCGAAAAGGGGCTCAAAGGCTATAAAAGGAGGGCCAAACCTAGGGTTTTAACAACAATTCTGCAACTCTCGACAACTAAGTCCTTCCATTCCGACGCCTAGGTTTAACTTTATTATTCTTGTACGCTTCGGTATTAGTTTTTCTTGTCATTTACATTTTCTGAGCTTTTATCGATACGAGGAGAGGGGAGTGTCCTCGCACTCAAGTTTTTGTGGTTCCTTCTTGTATCGATTAACTCCTACTTCTAACGAGGAGGAGTTCCTTTAGTTGCTTTTGTCCTCCGACGTGGTCAAGGACCACTAGGGCCTTGGAGTAGTAGCCTTCGCCACAAAACCAATTAAAACCCTTGTGTTGATTGTCTTTTTTATTTTTACATTTCCGCTGCAATAAATTAATTATCTCTCGAGTTTTAACGAAAGAAAAAGAAAAGGTTTTTCGCTATTCACCCCCCCCTCTAGCGAACCGCATCGATCCAACAATTGGTATCGAGTCGGGCGCTTAGATTTGGTGAAACCACCAATCTAACATTTTTTCCAGATTTGTTTTTCGCTTAAATTTTTCTCTCAAGACTACTAATCCAAGACGAAGTCTTGGTACTCTTCGCTTTGATTTTGTTTTGCAAGTATTCGCTTTTGAGTAGCCGACGGTCAAACGGGCATAACTTTCGTACAAGTTGACCCACACACGGTCTACCTACCAAATCGAAGCTCGAGAGATCTACACTTCTTATGGGGTTTACCCGTAATAAGCTGTTTTCGTCCTCAAAAATCGACGTTTAGTAGCCTTTCGGGGACATCGAAGGTTGTGAGTACTTACTTTTTATTTAGTTTCTTATTTCTTTGCTTAACTTTCTATTTTTCGCACTACTAATCCAAGACGCAAGTCTTGGTACTTTCGTGTGTTTTTGTTGTTGCTAGGTTTTCATTTTAGTCTCCTTGTCTTTTTGTTCTAATGGCCCATCTCGAGGGTTTTAGCACCGTCCGACCTCCGTTTTACAATGGAGATGATTTCCGTTACTGGAAAGGTCGGATGGAATGCTTTCTCAAAACCCAAATCGAGATGTGGATCATAATCCAAACGGGTTTCACACTTCCGACTAATGAAGTGGGTGACTCCTTGGATTATGATCAATGGACTGTTGCAACAAAACGACAAGTCGAAGCCGATGCCAAGGCAACACAAATCCTCCAATGCGGCTTGTCCAAGGAGGAGCTAAATCGCGTCGGCCCCTTCATAAGCGCAAAGGATCTTTGGACAAAGCTAATCGAGTTACACGAAGGATCGGATCAAGCTAAGGTTTGCAAACGTGATTTGTTATTCAATAAATTGTACACACTAAAAATGCAGGAACACGAGTCCGCGACGCAACTCCACGCCCGTGTCCAAGACATAGTCAACAACCTACACGCAATCGGGCAAAAGGTCGAAAACCGTGACCTTATTAGGTATGTCCTAAACTCTTTTCCGAGGACTACCCTATGGGCATCCATGGTTGATGCCTATAAGGTCTCCAAGGACCTTTCTAAAATTAGGTTAGACGAACTCTTTTCGGATTTCGAATTACATGAACAATCCAACTCAGAACCCGAGAGGGGTATAGCCTTGTTTGCAGGTTCAAAGAAGAAGAAAATCGCAAGCAAGCCACCACCACCCGAGGAGGAAGATGAGTCCGAAGAAGAAGTTGGATCAGAACTAATGAACCTAGCTCGAAGGATAGCCAAGGGACGAAAGCGAACCACAACTCGACCCAACCAAGGTAAGCCTAAAAGTTCTAACATTAGGTGTTATGAGTGCAACAGGTTTGGACATATCAAGTCCGAGTGCCCCAAGCTCAACCACCAAGCACCTAAGCATAAGAAGGCCCTCAACGTGACATGGGAAGAAGCGTCATCCGAAGAAGACGAAGATCACGTATTCATGGTGAAATCAATTGAGTCAGACACGGAGACCGAACTTGAGTCGAACTCGAGGATGACTCGACTACGGTTACCTTCAAGTCAAGCCACGGATACGCATCCGGTTCAAAAGAGCCCCTTAAGGTGAGTCGAGCTTTATTTAATACTGTACATAATACGGTTAGGTTTTTGTCTAGGAAGTTAGCTAAGTCCGAGTCCAAGGTCGAGACCCTTGTTGAGGAGGTTAAACTCCTCAAACACGAGGTCTCCCTAACCTCTTCGACTAGTCGAGTTCAAGAGAAGGACTCAACTCGAGTTGAAAAGCTCGAAGTTGAGAACTCTCTCTTGAAAAGTCAAGTCGAAGATCTTAGGAACACGTTGGAAAGGTTCACTTCGGGATCCAAAGGACTTGACCTCCTACTTGGATCTCAAAGGGCCGTGTACAACAAGGTTGGACTCGGGTTTAACTCAAATACAACCAATAAGTCATATATGTCTATAGTAAACCAACATAAGAAAAATGTCCAAGCATGGGTCCCTAAGAACTTTTTGATTTCAACTCTAGGATCCAACCCGTACTGGGTTCCCAAGGACCAAATCCACTATGTGGATAGACCGAACCGATTCAACGGCCTAGGGGGAGCCAAGACAAAACATGTTTGTGCTTTAACTTAGAAATTGCATGTTTTAACTTAGAATGTTTATGCTTTAACTTAGAAAGTTTGTACTTTAAAACTTGTGAACTCACTTAGAACAAAAACATAACCAACTAAAATTTTTCGAAAAGATTGAGCCTCGGGGAGCCTCTTTTCAAATAACCAACTAAAATCCTTCGAAAAGATTGAGCCTCGGGGAGCCTCTTTTCAAAAATAACTAGTTAGACGAGGAAATAATTTTAGGTGAGTCAAGTCATCATTTTCTTGAAAATGGCTTTGTCTAAGGAAGTGGTCGATGATCCGATAAAAGAAGGCCCCGTGCTCGCCACGACTGAAGCCATGATCCTGAAAAGGTAAACTTGACAAGCCTAGGGTTAAATCCAAATCTAACATAAAATTACTTGAACCTAAATCCACTCAATCAACTTAATTGAAAGTCATCTCAAAAAACACATAAGTATAACATGCTTGATCATATAGACTCCGGTGAGATGACCTAGGGTTAACAACTTACAACCAATTTTCTTAACAAAAAATCTAACATCCAATCCAACCACCTTGTGTGTAGGATCAATGGATGTTGGATACGTGATTGCTCCCACACATGACCGGGATCAACTCAAATTCGCAAAGCTTCGATTCAAACGACAAGGATCGGTAGCCTTTGGGAATAACGCAAGCTCAAAATCATCGGATCGTGATATCGAGCTTAACACGAATTTTGTTATTAAAAATGTATTACTTGTAGAGAATTTTGAATATAACTTACTTAGTGTAAGCCAATTGTGTGATAATAACTATAAGGTTATATTTCTAGAAAATGAATGCATAATTAATACCAACGAAACCTCTAAAACAATTCTTAAAGGAACTAGAAATAACAACATTTATACGATCAACTTAACTAACTCCTCAACTAAGTGTCTTATGACACGGCAAGAGGAATCATGGTTGTGGCACCGACGACTTGGCCACTGCACTCCAAGACTCGGCCCACAAGATGAGTCAGAGTGGCTTAGTCAGAGGCTTACCCAACCTCAACAATTTGGTTAATAAAATCTGTAATGCTTGTCAACAAGGAAAACAACCTAGGACACAAAACAAGTTAACTAACCAAGAATGAACCTCAAGTGTACTTGAGCTCCTGCATATGGATCTATTCGATTCACATGGAGCCAAGTCTCTCAATAGAAGTCAATATTGCTTAGTCATAATTGACGACTACTCCAGGTTTACCTGGGTTAGGTTCATCAAACATAAAATGATACCCTAGATCAATTAATCAATCTATTCAAATTAATCGAGAATCAAAAAGACCTTAAGGTTAAAAGACTTAGAAGCGATCATGGTGGTGAATTCGAAAATCAAAGGTTCACCGACTTCTGTAACCTAAACGGATACCACCATGAATTCTCTTGCCCTATGACCCTCAACAAAATGGCCTAGTGGAGCGGAAAACCAACCCTACAAGAAGCCGCTAGGACCATGTTGAACTAATACGACCTACCCGATAGGTTTTAGCGGCGTTAGCACGACTTGCTATGTCCAAAATAGGATCCTTATGGTAAAGAGGCGCCTTAAGACCTCATACGAGATTTATCACGATAAAATACCTAACATCAAGTACTTTAGGGTATTTGGGTGTAAGGTACATATCCTAAACACTAAGGATTACCTAGGGAAATTTACATCCAAAACTACCCGACCTAATCTTTCTAGGATACTCGACTACAAGTAGAGCTTATAGAGTATATAACCACGACACCCTTAGAGTCGAGGAGACTATCAATGTAGTATTTGATGAAGGACATGAACCTACAAAACCCCCGGCAACCCCAATTAGCGAGCCGATTCATACTAGACCTAACTCTGATCCAGAGATCAGGTCTAGTGTTAATCCTAACCTAGGTCAACCTAGTCACTCTATTGATCAAGTGATAGATGACTCCAACCAAACTAGTGTTCAACCAAGTCACCCCATTGATCAAGCATTAGGTGACACAAACCCAACCCAATCTAGGATTCAGACTAACCACCCTATCGATCAAGTGATAGGAGATCCTAATCTAGGAGTTCGAACTAGAGCATCCTATAGGAACCTTAGTCAAATTTCCTTAATTTCAAAGATAGAACCCAAATCAATTGAACAAGCTCTTCTTGATTCCGATTGGATTATTGCAATGCAAGAAGAGCTAGCTCAATTTACTAGGAACGAGGTGTGGGAATTAGTACTACCACCTAAATACAAAACGATAATTGGAACAAGGTGGGTGTTTCGAAATAAGCTTGATGATAAAGGTGAAGTAGTTAGAAACAAGGCTAGGTTAGTCGCCAAAGGTTTTAGCCAAGTCGAAGGCTTAGATTACGACGAAACCTATGCCCCAGTAGCTAGACTCGAATCCATTCGAATGTTGCTAGCTTATGCCGCACATCGAGGATTTAAGCTGTTTCAAATGGATGTTAAGTCGGCATTCCTAAATGGATACATTAAAGAAGAAGTTTATGTTAGCCAACCCCCAGGATTCGAAAATCTACATAAACCCGACCATGTTCTAAAACTTAAGAAAGCTCTCTATGGACTTAAATAAGCTCCTCGAGCTTGGTACGAGAGACTTTCAATCCATCTTAAGTCAAAAGGGTTTAACCAAGGCTTAGTTGACCCAACTCTCTTTGTAAAAACCTTAGGTAAAGAAATATTCATAGCTCAAATTTACGTAGACGATATAATTTTTGGAACCTCTAACTCAGCCTTACTAAACGAGTTAGTTTCGCTCATTGAAAGTGAGTTCGAAATGAACTTGGTAGGCTAGTTAAGTTTCTTTTTAGGTCTACAAATTAAACAAACTAAGGATGGTATATACCTATATCAACAAAAATACACTAAGGAGTTAATTAAAAGATTTGGAATGCAAGACGCTAAGGTAATAAACACCCCAATGGCGATAAATGTTAACATAGGAGAAGACCTAGAAAGTAAGTCCATTGACTTAAAGTACTATAGGAGCGCAATAGAAGTCTTCTATACTTAATCATGAGTCGACCACATCCTATTCGAAGTATGTGCTGTGTTTCAAACTGTGCTAAGGAGTCTCACCTAACCCTAGTTAAGCGTATCCTTAGATATCTAAAGGGTACACTTAATGTCGGTATTTGGTATCCTAGATCTACCGAGTTCGAACTAATCGGCTACTCCGATTCGGATTATGCTGGTAGTAAACTCGATAGAAAGAGCACGAGTGGTTGTTGTCAACTACTCCGAGTCTAGTGAGTTGGTGCGAAGAGAGAAGCAACATTGTGTTGCCTTATCTACCACCGGCCGTTTAATACATCGCGATGGGTGAGTGTGACACTCAACTTCTTTGGATGAAGCACACTCTCCGCGACTTTAAGTTAGACTTTACGAATACTAAACTTCACGTAGATAACATTAGTTAAATTAATCTTACAAAGAATCCAATATGTCACTCTAGGACCAAACATATAGAAGTCAAACACCATTTCATTCGAGAACATGTGGCCAACGGAGCCATACAACTCGAGTACGTCGAATCAAATCTAACCTAGCATCTATTTACTAAACCCCTACCCGAAGCAATTTAGTCTATTAAGACAAAAATTGGGCATGTGCGTAATAGAATAAGAACTTGCAAACTATATTTTCTTACTACTATTTCTTATTTTTCATTTTGATGGAACTAGCATAGGACATACCTTAGATATCATGCACCTATAGATTTAAGGAGCCAGTACATCTCACAACACATAGGACTAATGTGTTTGTGTACTTAGCCACGTAGATGGGCGTGAGATGTTAGGACCCTACTCCAGGTTCCAAGATGTAGATCAAGTGCGTCAATATGAACCTCGGAGTATAAATATGCAACTATTAACCAACTCTAATCAGGACTTGTTGATAATATCATTTCAATCAAGTCAAACTAGAGTTGAACATTTAGATGAATTATTTTCACATACTATTTTTAAAATCATCATGCTTGGACTTAGGGTTTTCTTAAAACCCCCCCACTTATTCCTTGATTTATGTCAAAAGGGGGAGAAAAGGCCAAAGTTAAGGTTCAAGAAAAGGCCAAAGTTCAATTTCAAATTTTTGAAATTGATAACTTAACTTAAAACTTTGATTCTGGCCTAAGTTAAGGGGGAGTAAGGTTTAGGTTTCAACTCTTCGGAATTGAAAACTTTAAAGGCCCAAGTTAAGAAATCAAAAGTTAAACCTTTTGAATAATTAACCTTTTGACTTAACTTTTGATTACTTAACTTGCACTTATTTTTGACTCTAAGAAGCCTAAGTTAAGTAATGCCATTTACTTAACTCATTATCTTTTGTGTTTGGAGAGCTAAAAGTCTTTTTCAAGTACTCACCCTCGGTCAAGGGGGAGGGTTCCTCTAAGGGGAGAACTTGAGAAATATTTTTACTACTCCTACTTTTGCTTCTTATCGTTTCACTTAATTTCCTTAACTTTGTGTGTTTTGCCATATATCAAAAGGGGAGATTGTTGGTGCGTGAGGCAATCAAATCGAACCTGTGTTTTGATTATAGCAAAGACACAAAAGTTAAGTCTATTTTATTTTCTCACGAGCTGAATCGAGTGTGCAGAAGATTGATATAGCTGGAGCTGAAGGCTAGCGACACCCGGAGGAAGCCGCGGTGGTCGGGCGATACTCGAGTTACTTCGGAGGGAGCCGAAGGAATCGAGTGGAAGGCCGGAAGCAAAAGTGACACGTAAGTATCGAGGTAAGCTCGTGTGTGCGAGAGTAAGTAAGGTCGTATCCTCTTTACGGGGATGATCTTAAGCGTAGATCCGACCAAAGACATCTTATAGATGGTCTAGGTCAAGATCGAATGGTCGACGACCATCGAAATTATGTTTTTATTGAGCTAACTTTGACTTGCAGCAAGCATCAGTCGACTGCCAGCTTGGAGGACTCGACTGCCGTCAATCAGTCGACTGCCGAAGGTCATCAATCGACTGATGCTGCCATCAGTCGACTGATGATGGCCATCAGTCGACTGATGGTCAATGATCAGATTCGAGGAGTCAAGGCTTATCACTCCACCTCAAAGCGGTTTGGTGTCCATTTGTGATTGGTTGAAGACCCACTCGAAAAGGGGCTCAAAGGCTATAAAAGGAGGGCCAAACCTAGGGTTTTAACAACAATTCTAAGCCTCCAAAAAGTCTCCGTTACGCTGTAACTCTCCGACAACGAAGTCCTTCCATTCCGACGTCTAGGTTTAACTTTTATTATTCTTGTACGTCGGTATTAGTTTTTCTTGTCATTTACATTTCCGGAGCTTTTATCGTATACGAGGAGAGGGGGAGTGTCCCTGTACCTCAAGTTTTTGTGGTTCCTTCTTGTATCGATTAACTCCTACTTCTAACGAGGAGGAGTTCCCTTAGTGCTTTTGCCCTCCGTACGTGGTCAAGGACCACTAGGGCCTTGGAGTAGTAGCCTTCGGCTACGAACCAAGTAAAACCCTTGTGTTGATTGTCTTTTTTATTTTTACATTTCCGCTGCAATAAATTAATTATCTCTCGAGTTTTAACGAAAGAAAAAGAAAAGGTTTTTCGCTATTCACCCCCCCCCTCTAGCGAACCGCATCGATCCAACAGTCATGACTTTTCAAACCAATCAATTTACATCCCATCAAATCGACGTATCTGCCAAGATTAGAGACATAACCATCAGGAAATCTCAATGATTTCAACCATTCACAAGCAATCTGTCTCTGATCCTTATTTAATGTATAAACTGCTTTTGATTTTGATCCCCTACTATTTTCATCAACATCAAGGGCAGGTCATTTATAGATGAGATGCATATCTTTTCTTGCATTCAGATTGTCTTTTGTTTTTCTAATAATATCCATCATCGTATTTATCAGATTATCAAAATTATTCTTCTTAATATGCATTACATCAAGATTGTGATGAATCAAATTACTCTATCAATATGGTAAATCCCAAAATATACTCTGTTTAGTCAATTTATGCGTAATTTCATAGTCATATGTTATAATATTTGGTTCTTCAATAACAGATGGAAAGTTAAGCACTCTGTGTCATAAGAATTGACTAGTGAATCTCAATGGTGGAGGTGTTCTTTCAATTCTATTCTTAGTGAATTCTTCTTTATTTCTTCTGAATTTATGATTTGGCGATAAAAATTATCTATGACAATCAAAATTACTCGGTTTCTTTTCATGTTTCAATCTGAATGACTTTGATCTCTCCATACATATTAGACATCCTAAAATTCCCGTGGTACTCTATCCCGATAACATACCATAAGCAGAAAAATCATTTACGATCTAAAGAAGCGCAGCTCTCATTGTGAACATCTAATTAGTATGAACATCATATGTAGAAACACCCACATCCCATAGTTGTTTCAACTCGGCAATCAGCGGTTGCATGTAAACATCTATTATCTTCTTGGGATTATGAGGGTCAGACACAATTAATGTTAAAAACATATACAGAATTTTCATACACATACTGGGTGGAAGATTATACGGAGTTACGATAATTGGCCAGCAAGAATAAGTTCTTCTTGATTTGCCAAATAGAGCAAATCCATCAACACATAGACCCAACCTGATGTTTCGAGTTTCATTCGCAAACTCAGGATATGTTCTATCAAAATTTTTCCACACATCTGTATCTGATGGATGATACATTAGCCCCTCCTCTATTTCATGATTTGCATGCCAAGTCATGTGTTCAGTAGTGACCTTTGATGCATAAAGTCTTTGCAATCTAGGAGTTAAAGGCAAATAGAATATTTGTTTGAATGATTTACATCGCTTATTATGATTCGATCTCGTGGTACTCTTGTACCTACATTGATTACAGAATTTATAAGTCTAAATATGCATTATCTCCCCAATATATCATACAACCATCTCTGCAAACATCAATTCTTTGCACGGGAAGACCTAAATCTTTCACAAGTTTTTTTATACTGTAAAAATCGTTCATCATTATGTGATCACACAACAATACTTCTCCAATAACTTGAACAAAATCATTAAAATAATCTTCGGACACATTATGCTCAACTTTAACATTCAGCAATCTTACGATGAGAGATAATTTAGTGTGACTATCACAATCAGACCATACAGGTTCATCTGCAGCTCTTAACACTTCTTGAAATTTGAGATATAATTCATTGTATATATTTTCATGAACACCAGTTGCTTCTATCTCCTCCAATGGCAATGAATAACTAGTATACATGTGTTCAAATGTTTGAGGCCAACTAGAACTTGCAGCGTTTGATTCGATATTCAAATTATGACCAACTGCATCAACTATCATCCTATGATATGGATTGAATTGATCATAATATCTTTGATCTCCACTAACTGTCCTTTGTATGTTTCATCCAACCTCTTCATCGAATATGAACGGTTCACCATTACATATCCAATTATAATAATTTGGAGTAAAATCAAATCTATAAAGATGTTCTCGAACTTTATCACACTGGAAAAATTTACCATTATGATATTTTTTGCACGGACATCTTAATTTATTCTCATATGTAAACTCAACATTGCTACTAGCAAAATTCAAAAATTGTTCCAGCCCAATAATAAATTCATCGGTTAAACCACAACGTTCTGGTAAATTCTTTTTATACATCCAACTTCTTTCTCTCTCCATTTGTCCTATTTCCAAATTTATATCAAGGATTAATTCTATTTTTTTTTCATATTTCATCCATATTAATCTAATAATAAATTTATACTCAAAATAAATTCTTCTAGTGTTTACTGCGCTTTTGTATGATATTGAATTTCAAATTATAACATATCGAACAAATATTATATATTTACAGTAAAAAATTACTTAAAATCAAACATTAATTATATATATATTATAAAATGATAATGCTATAAATTTGTGAATATACACTATATATACCTGCTCTAGTGGAAGCAACAGATGAGCTCACAGTTGAAGACTTCACGAACACACAGATCACTTGAAGGACGAAGTACAAATCTATGAAAAATAAAACATTAGTTTTGTATTTAAATTTTACATTACCGATTTAATTTGAATAACATGTTGACTCTACTATGACTGAATACATGATGCATAGGGACGGGGTCGCCATAAAATTTGTGTGCGATCCAAGGGCGGCGATGAACGACCTAGGTGCGCGATCTAGGGGCAGCGATGAACCTCCCCTACTGCATCGTCGTGGCCCTATGATGTGTGTGCCCGTAGCAGATGGTAGTTGTCGTGGCACCGCGACAGTTGCCACGAGGCCTCGTAAAACCTGCCGCGAGGCCTCGCGGCACCTCGAGCCTCGCGATAGGTGTCGTGAGGTCACGTGTGACAGCCGCAAGGTCGCACCAGACCTCACGCTGTCGCCTGAGCTCATGGCAGCGATGTCGTGAGCTCACGCAGCATCGACGTTGCTACCGCGAGCTCTCGGCAGCGACGTTGCTTCTCCGGCGGTGGAAGAGGGGAAGAGGGGAGGAGGCGTACCGGCGGATCGAGTGGCGAGGACGAGCGCGTGAGGAGGAAGGAAAGGAGGAGAGGGTGATAATTAGGGGGAAATCGACAATAATTTCTAATTCGTTGCAATATTCGTTGCCGATTTGGCGACGAATACTCTATTCGTCGCCAACTAAAATTACCAACGAAAAAAGTTTCATCGCTAAATTTATCACAAAATTTTCAATGAATTATTGAATCATTGTAAATTTTATGACGAATTTATATTTCGTCGCAAAATTCTACGATGAAATTTATTTTTCGTTGCAAAATTAGCGACGAAAATTAAATTCGTCACCAAATTAGCGACGAATATTAAATTCATCACAAATTTCTTAATTCCTGCCATTGATTTTTTTTCCCAAATAATTGAAAATATTCGATGAAAATATTTCGTCACCAAATTTGTCGCAAATTCTGCAACGAATTATATTTTTGTTGCAAATTTACAATGAAATATAAATTCGTGGCAAAATTTTGAAACGAATTCATAATTCGTTGCAAAATTCTGCAACGAATTTATATTTCGTTGCTAAATTTTGCAATGAAATTTATTTTTCGTCACAAATTTGCGACGAAAAATAAAATTCATTGCAAAACTGTGACGAAATTTGCAACAAAATTTAATTTGTTGCAAATGTAAATAAGTTTGCAAAAAAAAAAAATTTGAAAATTTCGTTACTAATTTGCGACGAAAATTGTATTTCATCACAAATTTTGTTGCAGATTTGTAATAAATTATTTTCGTTGCTAAATTTTGTCGCTATTTTGATGTATTTTTGTAGTAATGCTTGAGTTAAATCTTATGTTTGAGGTTTATCAGTTTACTGGGGTTATGGACCAGTTGACTGGTCGAGTGTTTGACACTTGACATCCTAGTTAACTCAGAGCAGTCGACTAGGGTTATGCCCTAGTTGACTGGTCGGGGAGTCGACTGAGGCTCGACTGTTGATCTGTGGCTCTACAATCGACTGCTAGGGTTTAGCAATCAATTGGAGCTGGTGGGCTCGAGCACAAAAGCTTCTTTAGTTGATTGGTCAGTCGACTATTTGGCAACAGTCTACTGATGGTAAGGTCAGTCTACTATTGCGGTATCCGTTGGAGTTTTTCCAATATGGATTGAGTCATTGTGAGATAACGACACCGTGGACAGTCGACTACTAGGCGCGAAATCAGCCCGAGCAAAGGTTAAAAGGAAGCTGAAATGGAGGATTTCGACATTGGTTTTCTTGGGCATTTTTGAAGCGAAGTTTTGGTGCATTTTAGGGTCTTCAAAGGCATCTCCAAGCAACCAACAAGCAAGCAAAGCATTCATGTTCTTGTAAAGTGTTCTTTATATTGTTGTTGTATTTCA
The DNA here is from genome assembly GCA_025175895.1 of Wurfbainia villosa. NCBI lineage: Eukaryota > Viridiplantae > Streptophyta > Magnoliopsida > Zingiberales > Zingiberaceae > Wurfbainia > Wurfbainia villosa. Next base: position 78,230,015 of record CM045987.1, on the reverse strand, counting down.
TTTGTAGTTGCTTGTATTTATTCTTATCGTTGTAAGATTCTTGTACGAGGTTTCTATACCTCTGACGTATTATCGAGAATAAGAAGATTTAATGGCGATGTACATCGCTACAACTCACTTGAGCTCGACCCGTGGAGTAAAAATCCTAGGTTTCGAATCACATTATATCTTCGTGTTGTGCTTGTGTTGTTGTTCTCATTTGTTATTTGTATTTGTATTTGTATTTCGCTATGCTAATAACAATTGTAGATAAGCAATCAAATGAATGCAAACAAATTTCAAGCGACGAAACAAAAACACTATTTACCCTCTCTAGCGACGCCAACGTTCTTAACACTCATCATATGAGCATCCATTTGTATGCTTAAACATCTCTATGCCCTTACCAATGAAACATGGTACACTGCATCACAGATGCTAGTCTCTTGCTCGAGTGACCTTTTATCCTTATTTATTTGACGACCCAATTGACTAGGAACATGCTTAGAGTATACAGTGAATATTGATGTATTTCATGATGGTCATTATATGTACCAGCACATCTCACTATAGTATATTCAAAGACTGTATCTATGCATCTAACATGTGTATTCAGATAAAGTAAATATCAAACTGAATTAAATTATATTAAAATAGATGATGTCTTAACACAAGAGTCGCCAAAGCCCTAGCCAATAGTTGGCTTGTAGGGCACCTACTCTAACAAGGGGGCCCTCATCGCGACGACAGGGTTGTCGGACACATGGATCTCAGAAAGTGATGGCGAGGAAGGAGGAGATGAAGCCTTTGTTCTTCTGGATCTCTTCTTCTCCAGAGACTCTAGGAGAATGTTTCTAACGAGTCTTTGAATAATGTTGACAGAGGCGCGACATAAAACAGAGACACAACGTTGTTAGAAGAGTTGCAGTAGCAAAGAAGGATATATGTGAAGGCGTATAAAAAGTCGAAAGGGTCGCCTTAAGAGGATAAAAGAGGCAAAAGATGCGAAACCCTAAGGGAAAAACGACACTAGGTTAAACAAATTTGGTCATACAACATTAGACTTTCATACTTATTCATCTAACTAATTGAAGGGGGTGGCATATGATGTGGATATAACTCAGCCTATGAGACCCAGGGAGGTAGTAGACATAGAAATAGAATCCAACCAGCTAGTGGGGTAAAGAATCAAGATTATAGTGACTCGGGAAGAGTAAAAGTCTGAAGTAAGCTAAGTTCGGGAGCATAACGACTCAGGAAACGGGGACCACACCAGGAGATTCCTTCTTTGTGCGGAGCCGACTCAAGAAGGGGTGACGGTCAAAGTAAGTCGAGTCGAGTGTAGGGGATGACTCGGGAATAGTCAAAGGCAGAAGTAAGCTGAGTCATATGCGGAGGCGACTTGGAAGGGGGTAAAAGGCATAAGTACATTGAGTCAAGTGTAGAGGCGACTCGGAAAAAGGTGAAGGTCGAAGTAAGTCGAGTTAGGTGTGGGGGTGACTTGGGATGAATCAAAGATAGAAGTAGACTGAGTTGGGAGCGGTGCGACTTGAGAAGAGTGGTAGGCATAAGTAAGGCGAGTCTGGGAGCGTAATGACTCTAGAAGCGAGGACCACTTAGAAGATTCCTTCTTCTCGTGGAGTATACTCGGTTCCCTAATGACTTTTTCTAATGATGACTCTTATCTATGCATTGCTCGCCATGTAGAGGTTATCCCTTAACAACCTAACAAGCGATATCACAGGCGGATGACCTAGGTGCATAATGACACTCAGAGATGTTATAAGAAGGCAGGTTAAGCTAAAAGAAATCTCTCTCAACTTTTTAGACTCCCAAAGGAGATAACTTACCCTATCACCTTTCTGATCAATCTTTTTCTTTTTCCTGTCTAACTTAAGCATCGAAGGGTCGTAAGACGTGAACTCGGGTGACAGTCTCTTGACGTGTATTAATTTTGACAGGGATACTGTTGCGGACGTGAGAACCCTATCTCTCTCGAAGACTCGACAAAAGGTACCCAAAAAATTATTACATCAATGATCGATAAAATTTGTTCGTAGGACTAAATTGATCACTCTTAGAATTAGTTAGATAAGTTTAGAGTAGAGATTATTTATATTATAGGTTTAACTTTGATATTGCATAGTAAATACGGTGTTAGGAATTTTTTTTTAAGAAGGACTATATATGCATCCGATGCCATATTGGACATGGGCTGGCAGCCCTAGCTTCTATGTCCTTGCGTGTTAGGCCCATTTCGTGCCGTCCAGCGTCGCTGCTTCCTCTTCCCTTTCGACAGGGAACAGACAGGTCCAACGGCGACAGAAGCCGTGAGGAGGCCCTTCGGTTTGATCTCGCATGGCGCAGATTCCCAGCCTCGACACAGCCCCTCTTAATCTTACTTCCCTTAGGTAGATGCTTATGGTTTTTGTGGATTTCTCATGTTCTTGTTGATCGATCGACCTGATGTTTATGGCAGGGAACAATCTCAGAAGGAGCTGCTTAACATCCTTAAGAATGTGCGATTCCGTATCCCAATCGTACAAGTCCTCAGTCATTATTTTTTTGACTCTTGTGTTTTGACGTTTAGGATTCGTTTTTCTCAGATTCGAGGTAATAAATGCCTCGTCATCGACCCAAAGCTTAGCGGATCGCTTTCTCTCTTGATCCAGACGTCGATTCTCAAGGTATCTTTGTGTTCATGCTACTTTGTTTCACTGCAACTCGCTTTTTCTTTTTAGTGTCCTGTTGTTGACTCAGTGGCAGCATTTTCTTGCACGAGCAGGAAAATGGCGTTGAGCTGCGGCATCTCTCTTCCGAGCCTGTTCAAACTGAATGTACTAAGATATTGTATCTTGTGCGATCCCATACCAACTTGATGAAGCTGATTTCGTCAAACATTCACAATGATCTATCCAAAGGAGTTCAGAGAGAATACTTTCTTTATTTTGTTCCACGTCGCACAGTTGTCTGTGAAAAGGTGAGTTTTCATACATTTTTGACCAACTAATACGTTTCTCACAGTCGTGGACCTAGAATGGGCAGATATTATAGAACTGTCTGGTAAATTTAGTAACTACCCCTATTTTCATGTTTGCAGTATGCATGAGATTGTATATACATATCTACATATATGCATCTGTTTGAAGATCAAAGCATACGTGCAGGGAGCCTGATGATAATTTCTGAACATTTTTACTACGAAATTTTCATATCAAGATAAAATCTTTTTATAAGTCAACTAATCTTAAAGAGTTGAGGTCATATCATTGTTCTAAATATCATAGTTTCTCCTTTTTCTTTTTCATTTTCCTTACCTAATAAACAATCTTGTCTATCAAAAAGATACATACTATATTTGTGCATTTCCTTTCATTTGATAGCAGTCCAGTACAATAATGAGAATATCAGTCCTAACCATATGGGGTTGTTTATATGGATCTTATTCCGCCTTTGAAATCTATGCAAAGATATTTTCATATTTTTTCCCCCTTAAAGGTGCTGAATGGGAATTCCAGCCTTCATTTTTTACAATAATACTTGTTGTTCTGAGCTGAGAAACATCTATATAAGCTTCATGGTGCCTCCAGATAATAGAACATGTCATAGTGTTATTCTTTACTTATTGTTTGATGGACAACATCCATTAACCTTTTTTTTTGTCAAAAGGACTGGTACCATAATTAGGATAGCTTGGTGCAAGAATTGTGATAGATTCCATTCACATAAACCTAACAGGCATTTTGTTAGATTAGACTTTCAAAATGATCTTTATCAGATCTAGCTGCAATCTAGATGCAGGTTGTGGTTTTCTTTTTCAATTGTTATGCCCCTTATCTTAACATCCAAAAATGTTCCTGAATTTACTTACCTTTCATATGTTAATTTCTCGAGGATGCATCTAGTCAAAACTAATCACTTTTCAATGATAATTCTATTGTTTGATCAACTGGTGGATTTCCTAGCCATGGTGCAACTACCAATTGTATAATAAACAATGTAATTAAATTTAAGGAGCTTGACTTTCTTATAATTACTATTTTTTTCATCATTTTCATCTTTTTTTGAAGTTCATTTAACATGTTAACCTTTGTCAAATATCACATTTATTTTTTTTTAATTTCTTGTATAATAAACAATGTAACTAAATTTTGAGGAGCATAACTTTCTTTTAATTACTATTTTTTGGCCATTTGCGTCGTTTTTTAAATATTCATTTAACATGCTAACCTTTGTCAAATAACATTAGTCACATTTATTTTTTAATTTCCTGTATAATAAACAATGTAACTAAATTTTAGGGAACATGAGTTTCTTTTAATTACTATTTGTGATCATTTGCATTTGTTTTCAAATTCATTTAACATGTTTACCTTTGTCAAATAACGTTAGTCACATTTATTTTTAATTTCGTGTATAATAAACATGTAACTAATTTTTGGGGAGCAACGTTTTCTTGTAATTATTATTTTTTCCATTTGCATTTTTTTACATTCATTTAACATGTTGACCTTTGTTAAATAACATAAGTCACATTTGTTTTTTAATTGCTTGTATAATAAACAATGTAACTAAATTTTGGGGAGCATGACTTTCTTGTAATTACCATTTGTGATCATTTGCATTTGTTTTTAAATTCATTTAACATGTTAACCTTTGTCAAATAGCATTTTTCATATTTATTTATTTTTTAATTTCTTACTCACTTATTTTTACAATGTTTTTCATGGAAATTCTCTTGCCTAACTGCTTTATCATTTTTCTATATATTGTTTTATCTCATATTTCTGTTTTCCAGCACCATCTTTCACACTTATATTTCACTGGTAGTTGCCTTTTATATTTTAATACTATGATAAAAGAATATAATTGCACATCTTTTTTCATTGTGAATACTTTACGTTAAATGTTCTACTTTATGCTTTTGCAGATCTTTGAAGATGAAAAGATTCATCATCTATTGACTATTGGAGAATACCCTTTGTATCTGCTGCCACTAGATGAGGATGTTATATCTTTTGAGCTTGACCTTTCATACAAGGTATATTGCCAAATACACATAGTTGAATGAATCACGCTCAACACTTTAGGATCACTTCACATATCTGATGGATATTGTAGGAATGCTGTGTCGATGGTGACACAAGTTCACTTTGGCATATTGCTAAAGCTATTCATAAATTGGAGGTATGCTACTTGCCATTTATGAGGTGCTGATGATTAGTACAAAATCTTTGTAGATTAATTGTATGGAAAAGTAGTTGCAATGATATTAAATCTAATTAAATTTAATCTATATACTTTGTGACACATATTTTATGGGATCTTATAAGGGAAATTCATGAGGAAGGATGTGCTCCCTTTGTTCATTTGGGAATTTTCATTTATTATATTTTAAAGTTTTATTTACATAAATTTGACTTGCCAATCATTTCTTAGCTTCTATATTTACTTATTTAGCAATTCAAATTCCCTTTATCCTTGTTTCTCCTATAAATCAGTGTAAAATGGAGTATCTCATACCCAATTAGATTGAATTTATGGTAATTTCCCAGTACTTCATCAATGACATTCTACTTCTTGAAAGTCTATGTTATACTATTGGTTATTGATACGTGATGGTAATGCAAAAAGGAAATTTAAATTATTCATGGTACTATACTTGCAAATTGTCAAGCGTATACAAATCTGAACGCATCTTGTCCTCTTTGTATTGCATATCCTCAATAAAGATTGTTGAGATAAATGTGCACAAACCTTAGACCCTGCTGCATATTGGCTTCATGAAACATTCTTGTACTTAATTGATCTACTATTTATCTAGATAATTAAAGAATCAATTTTCCTATTACTGTTTTTTTTTTCAGTCTTTTTTGCAAGACAATTCTGTTTCACTGTGTTTTGGATAATGTTTCTGGATCTTAGCTCTTTGTATATTGGCTGTATATGAATAAACTAGCAATTTCGTTTGATTTTTTTACACTATATTGTTTTTTGAGTAGTTACACATTAAAAAGTTGCACTATCTTTCACACTAGTTTTTGTTTTTGTGATTATGACATTCTCTAATTGGTTAGTATTATGGCTCATGAATTGTTTGTCTTTGTCTCATTATTTATTTTTTATTTATACCTGCTGACATGAAACTTGTTTTTCTCCATCTCATTGTATCAAACTTGTGCAAGTCTTTCAGTTTTCCTTTGGATTTATTCCGAATGTGAGGGCCAAAGGAAAGGCATCAACAAAGGTTGCTGAAATTTTGAATAGCTTACAAGTTGAAGAGCCAGTTAGCTCAACAGATGTAATGTATTTAACGGTTATTTTCCAAAGTAAACTCTTTAATTGTTCTATAACTTTAATCACTTGCTTCTGGGGCTCCAGCTAGGAATTCCTGAGATAAATACGCTCATTTTACTGGATAGAGAGGTACTTCCTTTCTCATACTACATTTTCTCATTCTTTTGTTCACTCTATTGACGTATAGACATTGTTCACAAATCTGAATGTTGACAGCGTGCCTGGTGCAGTTTGTTTGGTTACTGTAGCAGACTATAAAATGTTGATAAAATCTTTTATATTGTTGCATCATTTAGAAATTTGTCTGATTGGGCAAACTTGTTGGCATGACAACATTATTTGGTGTTGTACTTAATGCTGACAGTTTCTTTGCTTGGTAATAATTTTCTGCTGCTCGATAGTTGTAGTTTAATTAAAAAATAATTAAACAAAGAAGCCGTAATAAATTATTATTTTTTGAGTGCTTGACCTGCTCCATGTAGTTAATGTACAAGGAATATTAATCAGAGAATTTTGGTGTATGGAAGCCTTGCTATATATAGTTATGGTTTGAAATTTTGAACTGTGCCGGTTGGCATGGTCGGAATATATTATTCCAATAAATTACCGAAACTCCATGTTAGCTACAGTTTGTGTCAATCATGTTGAAAAATAACAGGTTATGCTAACATTCAATACCCCTTTATCTTGGCATGTATGTTATAACATAAGTCAAGATGAATCAAGGTAATGATGTTATATTTATCTTTTTTTTTTTTTTATCTCCTACCACCTTCAATTTGCCACTGGTACTATAGCAATGCTGAAACAATATCATCCTAGTGAAAAAAATGGAAACTTCCGAGCTTGAGTTTTTGAACCTTGCATATAGTTAATATCAGACACGGACATCCTTTGCTAACTTATGTTACTGAACGCCATGCTACTTGGCTTATTTGCTTTTATATTGTTCCATTTTCATCTTTACATTTTTTTTCCTTTTGTGAACATTATTACTGTTTAAAACCCAAAAGTTTAATGTGCATTTTCTGATTATGAATTGCTTGCATAAAGCTTTGCTACTTCAAAGAATTTTTTGCAATTTCTCTATTTTCACATTTTTTGCAGGTTGATTTGGTGACACCGATGTGCTTTCAGCTAACATATGAAGGACTTCTAGATGAGGTCAGTATTGAGACTTGATACAACAAGGAGCTGGAGAGTACAAAATGATTACTCTGTTTGTCATTTGGTATTAGTTTGTATATATTTTTTGCTTGCCTTCAAGCCAGTATAATGGAATCTAGCATTTTCATTTAAGTATGATTCCTCAATACTTTTGGCATATGATCTAGAGGAGTTGCAAGGAGTAAATCTGGGTAGTGTCATCCATGGAATGAGGCATGATGGTATGGAGTGTGCTGATGATTTAGTCTTTGCATGCACTCTACAAAATTGATCATGGGTATGTTGCAAGTTCACCAATTATTATTCCGTGGGCTCGCTTTAGCATTTCCAAATGTCCTTGTGGTGCTTCACATGTATTTTTATAAAAAAGTATAATGATTGGTCACTTTCCTAACCGCTCAATCTTTTGGATCAACTCTTTGCGTATCAAGTTTAACACAGTATCAAAGCATAACGCCTTGAGTTTAAATCTTATCCGTTAATAATTAATCTTATATATTCATGTGCTATATTTGAGTATGTTCACTCACAATGAAAGGGGAAGATAGAATATAAATTTATTGAGTAGTGCCTTTCTTAATTGCTTGAGCTTTTGGGATATTTGATTAGCCAATCAAGTTTAACAAGTTCAAAGATATTAGTAACACCTTGGACTTACCTTGAAGCAGAGATTAAGGTGTCTAACTGTACTAGTTGGCATTGGGTCAATTTACTATTTTGTCCGTTGACCGGTACCAAATCTCTTTAGCACTAGCACTAGGCAAAGAACTTTCCTCTCACTAAAACTCAGTGATCCCACACAATCCATTTGCAGGCTCTCTATAAGGTTGCGGCATTGGACTTCACCAATCCTAAATTGACTTTTACTCGGCTCTAATTTTCAAAATATCAGATTAATTTTACTTAATTAATTATTTATAAATTTTAAAATAATTTAAAATGTATTTTTTTTAAATAAGATAAAAATTTGATATCTTAAAGATTTTTGTGTGTTCTAACTTTTGTGATGTTAATAGAGATTGAGAGAAATAGTGTTACATGCAATACAAAAATAAAAGTTCGACGAATTGTGTTGAGCTTCTCTCCTCCTTTATGTGTTCTCTTTGTTTTAATTCAAATATCAAAAAATAGCTATGGTTCGACACAAAAATTTATTTACTTAAGTTAGAAAAATTATCTATTTATTTATTTATAGTATTTTTATATCATTTAAAGTATATTGCACTTTTCTGATATCAATAACCTCACATGTTATGTATTTTACTAAACTTATCTTGATTATTTGTATAAATTTAAATTTGAATTAGTGATATCATTTTAAAAAAAGAGAGAAACAAATATATTATTTGCTTTCACTAAATTGTTCAATGTTTAAAAACTTATAAGCCATTATTCATCTACACACACACATTATATGAATAAATGAAAGTCACATCCCCTTATCCTTTTACTGTACAATAGAAAATTTAAACCACACTTTTACATATTCTCAAAATACAAAAATTATGTTAATCCATGAATAATTTAAAATTTTCAATTAAGTGTAACATAATCAATGACTAAAATTATCCAAATATATCTGAAGATGTTAAAATCGAAGATTAATCTTCATGATCATTATAAATGCAAGGTCTCAAACTTAGATGCCTATGCAAGAAAGTCAATCTTCATCACCATTATAAATACAAGTTTTTGGACTTGATGCCTCTATACTAAAACTATAATTAAGACTCATTATTTATATACAATAATAATACAACAATAACGAAGTCTTCACCCTACTAAGTGGGGTGGATCCTCTTGCGCCATTAGGCTCAATCTCCTACCATATCATTAAATGAATTTTATCCTGATTTAACTACGATTTCTTTGGTCTCCATCTTCCTCAATTAATATGCATATCTATTATGATCTCATATCGCATAATTAGGATATTTATTGGTCGCCTACGTTGATGTCTATACCATCGTTAACACATCTCTCGGAGTTTTCCCTCAACAAGTGCAACCTTCATTTCCTTTCTAGCATTTTCATTTCTTATTATGTTCATTCTCGTATGTTTACACATTCACTTTAACATCTTTGTCTCTACAACTCTCATCTTTCGCTTGTGTGCTCAATTTATAGCCTAACATTGAACTTAATATATCATACCATGTCTAATTACCATTTTGAAAAACTTTCCTTTAAACTTTAAAAGTGCTTTACCATCATAAAGAATACTTGATGCTCTTCTCGTTTCAACAATCCTGCTTGTATCCTATATAAAATATCTCTATAAAACCCTCTATCCTATTTCAAAAACAAAACTAAATACTTAAAATTCACAGTTACAAATAACTCTTCATCTACTATCTTAATAATTGTTTTATTATGTCTACTATTACTAAATTTAAATTTATATATTCTATCTTTACTCTATTAAGCGTAAAACTTTTTACTTCTATTTCTTGCCGGTATTTAAGCTTTAATATTTACTCCTTCATGTGTTTTAGTGACTAAAACAATGTTATTTGCAAAAATATACATCACGATAATGCGTCTTGAATGTTTGTAGTGAGTTCATCTACGATTAACGTAAAAAGTAATGCACTTAGAGTTCATCCTTGATATAATTTCTCTTGGGGCTTTGTCTTAAGTTTTTTCGGGGCTAATCAATATTTTTAATCATCTCAGAAGATGTATAACTTCTATTGTCGATTTTTCAGGTACGAATCTAAATTGATTTTTGGTTACTTTATCACTTTTCTTAATATTTTTTCTATCACTCTTTTCTAAAGTTTCATGTTATGATTAATTAGTTTAATGCCTTTATAATTCACAAAATTTTATGTGTTTCATTTGTTTTTATATAGGGGATTAGGTACTTATCTTCTATTGAATTGATATTTTCTTCATTTTCAATATCAAATTGAATAACTTTATAAGCCATTCTATTTTGTGCTTCCCTAGACATTTCAATACCTCTATCAGAATATTATATGATAATCACTTTTCTATTTTGCATTCCATTTAATATCTATTCTATTTCTAAAATTTGAATTCTCAAATAAAAATTTAAATTTTTGTACTCCATTGACCTATCAAAACTTTCTAAAATAAATTGTTCACCTAAACCTTTATTAAATTTTTTTAAGTTGTGATGGTCAACTAAACGTTTATTAAAAAATTAATGAAACTACCTCTTTTGCTTCTTTATTTCCTTATCCTTCACTTGTTGGATTCATCTTTAATAATTTTTATTGGGTAAGCTTCCTTTTTTTCTCTCTCACTTTAGTTATTTTATAAATGTCTCTTCCTCTTCTTTTGTATCAAGCTATCGATACAAGCTTTCAAAAGGTTTATTATAAGTTTACAGTAACATATAGGCATATTGTTTTTTCGTCACTTTCTACTATATTTTCTCATTCCACCACTAAGATTCTTTATTTGGTGGTGTTTGTCCTCTTAACTCACCAAGTATCTTAACTCACCAAGTAAGCTCTCGATCATCATTTTCAAATTTGATGCCATCTTATCTCACGTCATATTTGAGTAGTCATATATTCTCCTATTACTTATGCTCCTACCCTTTCCTTAAAGATACTTTGCTTTCGATTCTTTAATTTTCATCATTTGCTCATAGGAGCCATGCACGTTTTCCTTCTACTGATATTATGTTTGAGGTGCGTATCTAAAATCACTAACCTATGTTGGGTGTTAAGTTTTCTCCGGGGATGAGTTTACAATCTCGATAAACATTTCTATCCCTTTTTATTTTCATAACCATACGAAAATCAATTTGTGATTTATTATTCCACTTTTAAATATAATTAGGTATTCTATCTTCTTGAAAAACGTATTAGTTATGATAAGTTTTGATGTTATTGTGAAATCTAATATAACTTTTCCTTTATTTTTTGTTTAAGAGCATAACCCTCATGCACCTTATTATACTCCTTATTTCTTAATCATACATGTCCATTAGATCTCCTCCTATTAAAATAATCTTCTTTGTTGAAATTTTCTATACCATCTCATATATGCCTTTATTTAATCCTATTTAAGATGCATATATTTTTTTTGATGGAAAGGTAAATGTATAGATAAATAGCAAAATGAATAGTGTTGGCCTAGGATAGCTACTCATATCTGACGAAGTGTTTGATCTATAGATGCCCAAGTTGTATATATAATAATTTCATTAATAGTTCTTTTACTAACACTATCTTGAGAGCTATAGTCTTATCTCCGTTCCTAACTACTTCTGCTACTTTTCCCTTAATGAACTATATATAACAATACTTTTTCTCATTTTAAGCATGAATTCTTTATCATCTTTGTCTATTCCTCTATCTATGTTATCTCTTGTAAATACAAAATATTAATTCTTCTCCTAATTATTCTAATCATCTTATCCACTACTTCTATTTCTTTTCCAGTGAATGTTTCTACATTCTTTGTTCTAAATTTAAGACAATTGATATTCCTAAAATGTCTGTTCTTATCCAATTTAGGGTATGAGAACTCTTGTATCTTTAACACTGCATCCATGTTCTTATAGAGATGTTGCAGTTGGACCCTACAATACATTAATAAAAATATAAATTTTAAATTTATATATTAGTGAATAGTTTCATGGAATAAAACTTGGCAGTCATTGTTGTGGTATATTACTGAATAGTTGCTACAAAAGATTCAACAATTACTAAAAATCTCACAGGATAATATTAAAATTTGAATTCAACATTTAACATCTAAAATATAAATTAATAGTAAGCATCTATAATAATCAAATATTGGTGAAAATATTTTAATTAATATATTTAATATTTTAGAAAATACTCAAACCTATTGGTACGACATGATATGGTACCGAAGCTTAATTGTTCTGGTCATAAATCATAATTGCAGCCTTTTCCAGCATTTCTCCAAATATATAAAATTTCAAATAGCAATGGAAGTGATTAAGCTACCTTTTTTACCTCTGCATGCTACCAGCTTAATACAAACATGCATTTCAAATTGTCGCCTTTAGATGTATGACACTAAAATTAATATTTTCCCACTTGTATTGGGCTAATTTTTTTTGCTCATAGCTTGTCTTTAAAGTCACCTCATGCTTGAATTCAAAATATATTTCAAATATTACTTTTTTAGCATTGGTAGGATCTACTGTCTTTCATGAATTTTTTGCTTCTCAAAACATTTTATATTATTTGTTCTTAGAATTTACAATACTTTGCATCATGATTTCAATATATGGTGGCATAGAAAATGGCGAACTGTGAGTTATGATATGGATGTAAATTATTGTTGAAGATAAACACGTGGAAAATCAAATACAGTTGAAGTAAAAAAGATATAAAATATTGCATAAAAATGACATAGTCCTAGATTCCCAACTGCATCACCATAGATTAAGATTGGTCCCCTAAACTTAGTTGTGTAGATGACACTATTCGGCATAATGACTTAATGATTTGCATGCCTCAGATAGTGATCTTCCAAAAAGAGAGAAAAGAGTAGTGTAGAATCAAAGATTATTAATATCGAATGAATGAAATAATATTGTAGGTCCTCATTTAAAGTCCTACAATATAGCTTAGTCTCCTAAGATTTGATGTATGAAATAATTTTCTGTAATGATAAAACTAAAACAATAACATTTTTTTATGAGTTTAAAGTTTAAACTATGAATCCATTTGATTTACTTTTTTTTTAAAAGAACTGAAAACAAATTAATTTCTTTGGCATCAGTAAATTTGTATGTAAAACCCATTTTGGGTTCATTTAGTTTCTTGTGAATGGAAATTGCTAACCTATTCACCACCATTTATGTGGGCAACTACGTTCATTCAAAATTTGGCCACACTATCTTGATGTGTATACTTATTAATATGCCTATTAACTTGGCGATGTCCTGAAACATTGTTGCTGCTATGTCACCTAAAAAATGAATAATTGAATATTTCTATTCTCTTACATACTTGGATTGTAAATTCCTATTATTTTTGGACTAATTCATGAATAAAATCTGGCAACTGATTGGTTCTGTTCATCTGCAGTGTTTAGGGGATAATTGGGATGAAACATTTCTTTGGTTTATTAAAAGAATGTAATGAGGAATCTGTCTAGCACCATTTTATTAAAACTTTACTTAGTCATTTGACTTTTCTGTAATTCTATTACACCTCAGTGCTACATAGTGAAACTTGCTAATATGTAGATTTTGCAAATCAATAATGGTTCAGTGGAGGTTGATTCCACCGTTATGGGCAGCCAGCAAGATGGAAAAAAGGTCAAGGTTCCTCTAAATTCTAGGTATATATTTAGTGTATTCATGTGAGATTAAGTATGCCTATAGTATTTATAACATTTTCATGACAAATTTTTATGTAATTTAAATAAATAAATGCAATTTATGTTGATCTTTTTTTCTTATACTTAATTTCTCAATCTTGGGATAAAAGGTGATGCGCTTACACCAGACGCCCCTCATCGCCGGTCCCACAGCTAGATAAAGGGAGGTAAATCACGAAGGATATTTTTGCCCAATTAAGAACTAGCACGGCGGAAGGGTAGACACTCCGAAAAATTTTGCAGTCCTCGGAAATTGACCCTTGTTCCTTGGGACAATTCTACTGTCTGTGCTAGCCACTTGGTTCTCTCGTAGAGATGAATTAATTTCTCAATCTTGAACCATGGTGTGTTTGCCTAGGATTAAATGGATTAAATATTTGGCTATAAACTAAGGATCCCTTGAGCATATGGGGAAATAGGAGGGTAAATTCTTAGCTAGAAAAGGTCTTCCTCAAATATCCTAACGTGACACTTAATGAATTATTGTTTTACTAATAATCATAGACACTGTCACACACCAGGTGCATAAAAGATGTCTTTGGGCCTCAATGAGCATGCGGGACATGCCATTGTTCTCTCTTACCTTGCTGGGAGCTTTCCACTCCATAAGCCATCAGATATAATTGTATTAGAGATTACTTTCTGTTGCTGGAGCAAACTATTTAGAATATTTTTTTTTGCTTTCTGTACGTCGAAAAATGATCAGCAAATTAAATAAATATTAGAAGAAAGCAGAAAGGAATGGTGGTTTGGATACATTTGATCAGCATTGAACTTGTGCTTTTAAGATGCCTTGTTGAGTTTCTTTAAAGCTTAATACACTACATAAACATTTTAGAAAAACAGATTGGTATATATTTATGATGGATTTTATTGCTAATAAAAGTGGACAATTCTTTTATTGTTTACCACTGCAAGGGTATACCAATTTTATTAGAAACACTTAGCTGGTTGGAAAGAAATTTTGTGTATAGATTAATCTATGCGTATGGAATTTTGGGTGCTGCATTTTTCTCCATTCATCCTGCTAGAAAATTAAATTGGAGTTCCACTTTTATGTTTATAATGGAGTATACTTGTCCATTCATTTTTCCTTTGTTTCCCCAGCGATAAATTGTTCAAGGAAATTCGAGATATGAACTTTGAAGTTGTGGTTCAGGTTTCTTGTTTCCCCCTTTTGCTTTGAGTCCCACATTCAACTTGCTTTGTACTTTCATCATTAATCACAAACTTCTAGTTATTCTCTGAATCATGATAACAAGTGCAGGTTTTGCGCCAGAAGGCAACTTCAATTCAACAAGATTATGCAGAAGTAAAATCTCAAGTAAGTACCATTATAAAGCTCTATACCATTGAAATGCTAGTTTCTTCATTCCTTAGTTTCTCATGTTAAAAGGTACACTATCCGCACAAATAAAGGCGCAATGACCTAATTTAGTCGCACATGATGTGCTTTGGGCTATTAAAGGAGTTATAGGCTCAGGAAATATATTATTAATTTTTCTTTAAACATTTTTTGGCCTGTGGTTGAGCCTAACAAATGTATGAGTTAGTTTTCCCAATTTGTGAGATACACGTTTTGTCATTGTGGTATTGGAGCCATCTTGATCCTAGGTATGCTGAGGTACTTGGAAAAGGATGCATGTGCAGTGATGGAACCACCATTTTACCTCTCTTTTCTCCAAGGAGTGATTGCTTATTCTAGGGTGGGGTTTAGATGGTAGGTCTTGACAAGAGCATTGGGTCTTAGGTGACCAAAATTATGGCAATAGTAAATCAAGCAATGAAGCAAATTTATAGACTTAGATGAGCAAATACTTAATTCAATTTACTTATGATATAGAGATCTAAGCATGGTATGGCATTTGTAAATGGTTTCCTTTTTGATTACAAGTCACTATTAGGCCTTACATATTGCTGGTTATGGGTGTTTACGTGAGTTGGACTTTGAATCTTCATTGGGGAGTCGAACTATAATTTGGGGACATTGTGATGTATCTCACATGAAGAGTTGTGGGATAATGAAAGGGTTTATGGTCTTAAATGAGTGAACTAACTTAAAGATTTTAAGCTAGTGGCTGAACTTAATAGTTAATAAATCAATTATATGGTGGAATTTGACACACTTGTTAAAAGTCTGGTATTGCTTCTAAATTAATTTCAAATTTATTGGAAAACACACACATGTTAAATGACATGGTTTTGCTATTAGGTACTTATTTAGTGATCGTTATTAATGCCTTAAGATGGATCATGGTTAAAAAATTTTGTTAGTACCAATTTTGGTATGAGTTCAAAATGGTAACACCTCGGTGCTGATATTTGGCACAAACTGAACTTTGCTGATGTGGTCCACCCTTTTAACCCTTTCCTATTTTTTTTTTTACTTTTAGAAAACAATAATATAGTCAGTTGAAGTGAAAAATCACAGAACTACTCTCTTATTAGTAAGAGCCTCTACTAATACTCAAATGAGGGCCTTGCATTGGATATGAGGATAGGTTATTGCAGCATTCAGAGTCAGATTAACACCATAATATTTCATCACCCAAATTAAATATCCTTGTAGAACATTTGGTATTTGAATAGGTTAATCTGCATATCTATCACTGTGGCTTGGTTGGCAACTAAGAGTTCGACTAGCATTAATGGAACAAAACCATGGAAATAGGAAGTCTAAGTATGATAAACTTCAATCATGGATATGACAATGTTTCATAGGTTTATTGATTACAATGGTATGCATATATGTGTATGCGCCGTAATATATAGTTAAACATTATATTATACTATCGGACTATCTAAGCCTTTGATTAATCAAAATTGTATATTTAACATTTACTTTTTTGAATTGAGCATGGATGCTCATAAAATTAAGATCACACAAACAATTGATTGCTTCTGCTGAGAGTTGTGTTTGCATTCAGCAATTAATTCATTCTGTAGGATTAAGAGGAAATTATGTGAAGCAGTAGTGAGCCCATCAGTTCAATGTTCCAACTTAAACCAAATCCTCATTTGCAAGAATATATCCAGTCTTCCTTTCTTATAAACTTTGTGTATTATATATACAATAGAAACACCAACAAAAAATGATGAGAGAATCACACACACACACACACACATATATATATATATATATATATAGAGAGAGAGAGAGAGAGAGAGAAATGTTATACTACACAACTTTGAGCATCCGTGAGCACCTTTATTATCCACCATCCGATCGGGTGCACACTATAATCCAATCCTTGAATCCTAGGGGATCAGACGATGGATAATGGAGGTGCTCACGGATAAGTTGTGTAGCATATATATATATATGATTCTCTCATCATTTTTTGTTGGTGTTTCTATTGATGTTTTTGGAGTTAAACAACTTATTTGGATTATTTTGTTTTAGAAGACTGTTTTAATCCACTTTTGGTATGTGAATGAGTTTGGAACATTCTTAGAAGTATATTTATTTTCTAATTGATGAAGAATGCTGCTGCCTCTATCCTGTAGTAAATTTTGATATACCAGGAACTATATTCTGCACCAAATAGTTTGAGTCTGAATGGCTATACCTTTTAATCTACTTTTGCGATACTAGTGAATTTGGAATTAGTCAGCGGCATATTACTTTTCAATTTCTTTTCTAACTGATGAATAATGCTCTTCCTGTTATCCTGTATTAAAGTTCGGCATACCTGGAACTATATTCATCACTGGTAGTTTGAGTTTGAATGACCATACTTTTATGAAGAATATTTACCTTATGATCACCCATTTATACGACAGTCGCAATCAGTATCGGAGCTGAAGGATTTTGTGAAGAAGCTAAACTCACTGCCTGAAATTGCTGTAAGTGGTCTTTTATTTAAATTTGACCAATGCCATTTACATGAACTTACAGCTTATCTTTTTCTCCAGAGGCATGTAAACCTTGCTCAACATTTGCAATCTTTTACTTCTAAACCATCTTTCCATGCTCGACTAGACATAGAACAGACACTTCTTGAGCTCCAGAATTATGACATGTAAGCTACTGTATTTTTATTTGAATTATTTATTAGCTGAAGTAGGAATTGTCATTCTGGCACAGTTTTCTTCGTCCTTTTCCTACTTGAGGTGCTTTATCTACCATACTCAGTTCTGAGTACAATCTTCATGTAGCCTAATTTTACAAATTATAGTGCGAGTCAATGGAATGTTTCTGTCTTCTAATTTCAAGATTTATATCTGGATATCAGGAACCAAATCTTCGTCAGATTTACTTAACTAATACAATTGTGACGAGAAACGATTTTATAATCCCAAAGAAAGACCAACTTGACTCTGCCAAATCTAGGAAGAACTCAACTAAGAAACATAAATTATCACAGAGCTATGGAGATGATCATATAAAATAAATGAAATAAATAGAAAGAAAAAAAATTAATTAAATGTAATTGACATCCTTTCTCCGAGGGATTTCTTTTCCTAATTGTAAGTAGGAGCTTAGTTAGATGTTTTAGAAATTGATTTAGGAATTGATATGGGACTTGAATGATTCTGTCTTTCTCTCATCCTTTTTATTTTTTACTGCTTCTACATATATATATATATATTTTGAATGAACAGATGCTTTGAGTACATTGAGGAGATGATTCATAAGCAGGAATCACTTGTCAATGTACTGCGGTTGCTGGTGTTATTTTCGATCACTAATGCTGGCCTCCCAAAGAAGCACTTTGATTACTTAAGGTAATAGCAATCAATCAACCAATTTATATTTGTTTATTTTATGTATTGATCTTATTTATGGATAAATCTATGCAAGTTTTTCAGGCATGAGGTTTAAGAAAATAGTGAAATGCTATTTCAATTACTTCAACTTCTATATTCACATGTTTTTCTTGATCTTTTGGCCATATGATAACTTTTCCCTTTTGTTTTTTCTTTGCTATGATCAACCAATTTATTTCTGATGCTGCTTATTTCTATTTTCTACTAGTGATCCTGTCTTCTTGATGGAGGCAACAAAGCTGGTTGTTTTCTTTTATTTTTTACCTGAAAAATCTTTCCTATTTAAATATAAGCTTATGACAGTGATGATAAAGAAGAGCAAAAGATGCTTAAATTGATTAAGATTACTAGGAAGTAGCTTCAGTAAGAGTATCATAATGTATCATCATCTATCTTCGTTTATTTGAGGCCATTGACACATGCTTTAATTACCTTTGCCAACATTACAAGAAGGAACAGATGTACACCTAGGCTAAACTTTTTGTATCTGACATTGGTTTATGTTTCTGCTTCACCTGTTAACCTACTCCAATTAAATGAGATTATTTTTATTTTATTTATTTATTTTTAGGTGAGACCAAGGTTTAAAATTTCGATTTCAGATCGGAATTTCGATTCATGACATTTAACGATCTGATTTTATTTTTTTTAAACATTAATATTAATTATTTTATTTTATTTTTAAATTTTAGTTAATTTTTAAAAAAGAATTTAAGATTTAATTTTACCTAAATTATAAATTCGAATTTAGAATTTTAATTAAAATATCTTTTATTTTTTAATTTTTATTTAATATATAAATTAATTAATAATTTATTTAATTAAATTTTACACTTTAATATATATATATATATATATATATATATATATATTTTAGAAATTTAGAAATTTCATGCGATCGCGATCGCGGTTTCTCATCGCGATCGCGATCGCAGTTTCTCACCGCGATCGCGCAGCGCGATCGACTTCGCGATCGCGCTGCGCGATCGCCTCTGCGTCGTCGTCGTCGCCGCCGCCTCCTTCTAGTACGGTACACATTTCGGTTTCGGTGGTTCGTCGGAACGAAATTTTTCGTTGATTTCGTCCGAAACTGTTCGGAATTTAAAACCATGGGTGAGACATGCATATTTGTTTGTTGAATTGGCTCTACACTTTGAGACTAAATGTCCAATTCCCTTTCTTGTTCTACACTGAGTATTTTTCCTATGTTTTATTAACTGTTGTTTTTCTTGACTTTAATGAACTATTAAGTAATTTTGTTTCTATTTTTTAATAAGTACGTCATATTCTTTGAGTGATATGAATTCATTTTGTGCTTTATAAAATTTTCACTCTACAATACTACTATCTTCACTAGTTCTTGTTGAATTTGTTTGTACAACACCATCACCACTACTATATTAATATTCCTGCTTTTGTGAAGAAATCATGGTAGGTTTGTGATTTGTTTTGATGAACTATTGAATAATGAATCGTATTGAATAATCATTAATCATTATTTTAATAGCTAATTCTACTTTATCAATAATAGCTTTGACATCTAAAAGTATGTTAAATATCATAAATTACATTTGATAACATAATAGAATAGATGCAATAACTTAATGTTGATTCATGACAAAAGTATATAAGTTTATATACTTCATTTATGACAATGTACAAGTCATTCATTTCATTCCATTAATAATTAAAATGAAATAATCTGAATTTTTTTCATAAAATGTTTTTGATATAGAAAAGTCATTGTTGCCAAATGGAAAGCAATTTGAACATGACATGAATTCTGAGTTGGTGTTAAAATTTCACTATCAAATGTTGCCCTTAGTATCATTACATGTATCAATGTAACAAGAATCATATTATTTTCTGTTATTGTTGGGTGTTGAGTTCACGTTTGTTATCTTTAACTGTCCTCTAAAAAAATATTTTCTTCCCATCATTAACTTTGAAATTTCATTTTGTTTGACCATTATACCTCTATCGAATAATATAAAATTCACTATCTTTTCTTCTTTTATAATAAATTCAAATCAATTTCTAGTATTTTTGGTTTAATTAATGTAATGCATTATCATTAACCTTTAATAAATTTTCTTTCTTATTTTAGAATTATACAAAATAAGCTTCATATAGAATCAAATTGAATTGAACCTGATGAATCTTTTCACTTTTGATTCATACGTAAGAATGGTATCATTTTATATGTGAATCATATTGTATTATATAAATTGTGAATCACACAATTTGAACAACTATGATCATATTCCAGATCATTTCTTCTATATAGTGAATGCTAATTCGAATAATTGAAGAATAAGATGTTTCCTCTTTCTTGCTTAGGAGAGAGATACTCCATAGCTATGGTTTTGAGCACATGCCTACACTATATAATCTGGAAAAAGCAGGCCTCTTTAAGAAACAGGTAAGTGCTATGACAAATAATAATTGGAAAAGTTGGCTATATTTGATTCTCATCTCTATTCTTGACTATATGAAACTTCTTTTATTTTGGTGTTTTCTTATATTTTTCGTATATCTAAGTTTTTTTTATCTCCACATTTGACCTTCTTTGCAGGAATCCAAAAGCAACTGGTTGGCTATTGCACGAGCATTCCAACTTATTGTTGAGGACACTGACACGGCCAAGTATTCTTATACATTGCATACATTGCATATATTTTTAATATTTTTGTGATTTCTTTACCTTGATCAAACTAATGCAAATTTTTTATGATGCTATTTCTTATCAAGGCGACTATACTGTTTGACCTGAGTTTCTCATATATTTGTAACTTTCTCACGACATAGTTGAATTATGAACTCACTTTTTCTGGTTGAAACATTTCCAATAATGTATGTGACATTAAACGTGAATGTATTCTAGGTGTTTTAGTACATTTTACCAAAGTATAATTGGTTGGCATGTGGCACCATGAATTGTTGCTTTTCTTGATTTTGCACGAGGTGCTGCCAATTTTGTGGTTAAACTTGGTAACCTATTTAGTTGGTTTTATTTTTCTTGTCTAATTTATGGTTGTACTGTGTTGTCATTATATGATTTTTGTCATACTTGCCACTCGTCAGCTTTAGTAAGATAGTTCTAGCACTGTGTGTTCATCTACCTCGAACACTTTCTACTCTTCTATCCCTGTAATCTTAATCTCTGGCATTTGATTTTTTTTCATTATTTCTAATGCTTTGCAAGTATCTCTAGAAAATTAAACATATATATGTTGTGTCACGATCATTATCAAGCTGTGTTTATTCTAATTATTTAACTTAGTTACATGAATCTTACCCTCCATTGAACTCTGTAAAGCAATATCAAATTATCTTTTCTTTCCTTTGCAACCACTATACTTTGTTCGGAGTTCATGTAGTGTAATTGTACTTGTTCACACTTTTTATATGAACTGCTGCATCTATGATAGTAAAAGTTGCCTTTGGGTTTGCGTTTGTTGGACTGTGCGAACTTTTCTGGATGCCTAAGGAAGAATAATTGATGCAGTATAAATTATGATAAAAACTTCTTATTGTTCAAATGGAGTCATTAGAATGCCCCTTCAATACAATCTATTCCCTGTTTTAATTTCTTAGGATATTAAACTAGAATATGAGAAGTATCATTTGTTTTTGACATTAGAGTCACATTTACAACATCATGCCATATATGTTGGTTCTCTTAATTGGATGCCTGTCAGATTACAAGTCCAATTGTGCTGTGCCTTTGTCCTCTGTTGTGTTTTACTATCATTTGGAATTATTTTTTATTTTTGATGTATTTGGCTAGTTTTTCTTTTAAGTTTCCAGTTTGGAACATGTTATACATCGATTATGTATCACATCTAAAACTCAGCATATTTTACATCTATCTTTTTCAGTGTTAAGATTTTACTTGCATTGCATGCTACTTTTCTCTAATTAGCTTATACTACTTTGAGTTAATTTCATTTTAGTGAGCACTCACATAAATCTAGTTGATTGTCACATCAGGGGAAATCATTAGACTTAGATGATTAGCCTGTACTTTAAAAAGCAAAAATTATGGTTTGTCTACATGTTGTGCTCCATTTCTTGGTATGATTTAAGCCAATATTGTATTATATTAATTATGTGATTCTAGTGTTTGATATTATTAGTCCTTTTGATAGTTGCAAACCATTTGTTTTTGAATGTTCAAACTCCTTGATTGAATTTCAGCCCTAAAGATATTTCATACATATTTTCTGGATATGCACCACTTAGCATTCGTCTTGTACAACATGCAATTCGTTCTGGATGGTAAGACGCTTCTCGGTAATGTCCATTTCCAGTCTCATTTCGTCAATATTGGTTCAAAACTCTCATTAATCATGCTTTTTTTTTTTCATTCTTTTTTGCTTGGATTAAATACTTGACATAAGGTACCCTACAGAGGTTATTTAGTATTTTCTTAACATCAAGGAGGGTCTAGTTTAGATATATCCTCATGTTTAACTCTTGATCATTGTGTAACCAATATATATTACTTATTATTTCATAAGAATGATAATACTGTAAGACTTGAAAATTCAATCCTTTGTTATCCTTGAAAACATCTTCATTCACTTTTTATGTTTTTTTTTTTGAAAAGATGTATGCTTTTAAATTCATATACACAATACATATTATTTTGTTTGGTTTTATTGTAAACAGTAATGCATCACCGCATGCATAGGGGAAAATTGTTGTTAAGTAAATGCATTAGAAGGTATTAGATTAATAGGACTATTAATCTAATGAGTTCAGTCCATAGTAGTTCTACATTTTGGGTTTTATCATGTTTGTATATCAATAGAATAATCATCTCAAATATAATAAACAATTCAATATTTCTATCCAATTTTTACATGATAGTAGAGTCCCTTTCTAGGGTTAGGATGGTTAAGATTTAAGGAGTCTTTCCTTAGGGGGAGGCTGTTGACTTAATATGATGGTGGCGGAGTTTGCTCATCTTTGTCTTCTTTCTCTTATTGATTTGATTGGGATCTTCCAGTTCATTATGAAATGAACCACCTCCTCCATGTGGTCACACACTGTTAGGACCCCCTTGGACATGGCCGCATTTGGCTTCGTCTTTACTTTCTTTGCCTTAGATTGCTGCATGCCACTCATATGCACTCATCATCTTCCACCACCATGTGTAGTTGGACCACCGCATCTCCACCCATGTCTTTAATAGAAGATATCCTGTGTGATTGCACAACACTTGTGAATGAGGATCATAGGCACCAAGATGCAGGAGATGAGGCGACCAAGGTTTAAAATTTCCACCCATATCGAGGTTTCGGTCTGCGATTGAAACGATACGGTTTCGATATTGTATCGTGCTGTATCGGTAAATTTTGATAATTTTTAAATATAAAAAATAAATTTTTTAATTTAAATATTAAAAATAAACAAAATAATTATGGAAAGAAAAATACCAAAAAATTAATTATAATAGTAAAATTAATTTAAATAGGATTAAAAAATAAAATAAATTTTAATAATAATAAAATTATTATTCATAATATATAGATTAATAAAATAAATTTTAAAATAATTTATGAAATATTTTTAAATTAATAAGATAAATTTATTAAATTTTAATTGTTTTAATTCATTTTTCATATAGTTTGAACTCCGCCCATGATAAGTTAACCTTGTTGTGACCGGTTCCAAGCCTGGATAAAGGAAGAGGGTTGTATTAGGTTGCTAGTCAGCGTTAAACTAAGATAAATGTTCAATGAATGAATCAATCAAATTATTGTGCTAATGTTAGGTTGTTCCCCGGAAGGAATGCGTTACAGGGTCCGACTGTAACGTCTCAGCAAGGACCGCTACATCTTCAGAACTCGGGTGTAGTGAAAAATATGCAAGAGTTCGCGTTACAGGATCCGACTGCAAAGTATCAGTAAGGACCGCTACATCTCCATGAGAACTTGGGTGTAGTGTTAAATAAGCAAGAGTTCTCACACCATAGGTTGGGTAAGAACAAATATTATAGAGAAACTAATAGTCTAAGATTTGGTACATGGAACGTAGAAACCCTCACTGATAAAACAATGGAGATAGTAGATACGATGATTAGGAGAAAAATTAATATTGTGTGTGTACAAGAGACAAAATGGGTAGGTGAGAAGGCAAAGATGATAGAGAACTCGGGTTTTAAGTTATGGTATACAGGAAAGAGTAAAACAAGAAATGGAGTGGGTATTATTGTAGATAGTTCGTTAAATGATGAAGTTGTAGAAGTAATTAGAAAGGGGGATAGAATTATAGCTCTCAAAATAGTAGTGGAGAAAGAAACTATGAACGTAATTAGTATATATGCACCTCAAATATGATTAGATGAAAATACCAAATTAAGGAACAAAATATTCTCTCAAGTGAGATGATTTTAATAGAAGGCGATTTAAATGGGCATGTCGGAGTGAAAAATTACGAATATAAGAGGGTGCATGGGGGTTATGAGTTTGGAACAAGAAATGAAAAAGATAAAATTATATTGGATTTTGCGATAGCATATGATCTTGTACTAGCTAATATAATTTTTTAAGAAAAGAGAAGAACACTTGGTCACGTTCAAAAGTGAAAATAATAAATCACAAATTGACTTTTTTATGGTTAGGAAGAGAGATAAAAAGATTTGTAAAGATTGTAAGGTCATCCCTGGAGAAAATTTAACTACTTAACATAGGTTAGTAGTATTAGATATACACATCAAATATAATATTAATAGAAGGAAAATATACACGACTCCTAGAATTAAGTGGTGGAAGTTAAAAGATGAAAAACTAAATATATTTAAACAGAAGGTAGGAGTACAAGTATTGGATGAAATATACAGTGACCTTAATACGACATGAGATAAGATGATATCAAAGTTGAAAATAGTAGCAAAGAGTGTACTCGGTGAGTCAAAGAGACATGCACCACCAAGTCAAGAACTTTGGTAGTGGAATGAGAAAGTGCAAGAGAAAGTCAAGGAAAAAAGAACAGCATGTAAGAAATTATATATTTGTAAAAATGAGGAAAATTTGAAAAAATATACAATAGCCAAGAAAGAAGCTAAGAAAGCAATGAATGAAGTTAAGACTGAAACTTTTAAACGGTTATATCGAAAATTAGATATAAAAGAAGGGGAAAGAGACATTTATAGAATAGCTAAAGTGAGAGAGGAAGACAAAAGATCTTAATCAAATAAGATGTATTAAAAATGAATGCAATAGAGTACTAGTAAATGATGACGAAATAAAAGAGTGGTGGAAGAAATATTTTCATCAACTTTTTAATGAAGGTTTAGGAGACCAACTTCATTTAGGTAATTTAAGTAGATCAAATGAGTATAAAAATTTAAATTTTTATTGTAGAATTCAAATTTCAGAAATAGAACAAACTTTAAATGGAATGCAAAATGGAAAAGCCGTTGGACCAGATGATATTCTGATAGAGGTATGGAAGTGTTTAGGGAAACAAGGTATTGAATGACTTATAAAATTATTTAATATGCTATTGAAAATAAAAAGGATGCCTGATTAATGGAGGGTAAATATTCTAATTCCCTTATATAAGAATAAGGGAGACATACAAACTTGTGAAAACTATAGGGGTATTAAACTAATGAGTCATACCATGAAACTTTGGAAAAGAGTAATAGAAAAAAGATTAAGGAAGGAGACCACGATTCTCGAAAATCAATTTGGATTCATGCCAGGAAGATCGACAATAAAAGCTATACATCTTCTCAGACAACTAATTAAAAAGTATAGAGAGCAAAAGCAGGATCTACACATGATATTCATTGATTTAGAAAAGCTTATGATAGAGTTCCAAGAGAAATTATATAGAGAATTTTAGAAAAAAAGAGGCGTTAGTGTAACATATATTGAACTAATTAAGGATATGTATGAGGAAGTAACGACCAGAGTAAAGACTTCAGGCGGATTAATTGAAGCATTTCCAATAAAGATAGGGTTACATTAAGGATCAACTTTAAGTCCCTATCTTTTTACACTAATTATGGACGAACTGACTGGTCACATTCAAGACATAGTACCGTGGTGCATATTGTTTGCAGATGATATTGTTTTGGTAGATGAGACACGTGAAGGTGTAAATGCTAAACTAGAATCTTGGTGGGAAACATTAGAAGGGAAAGGTTTTAGGCTTAGTAGAGTAAAGACAGAATATATGAAATTTAAATTTAGCAATATTAGACGTAATGAGATAAGTGTTAAGATAGGAGATGACGAGTTATCTGGAACTGAGAGCTTTAAATATTTAGGATTATTTTTACAAAATGATGGAGAGATTGAGAGAGATGTCTTACATAGAATACAAGCAGGATGGTTGAAATGGATGAAAGCGTCGAGTGTTTTATGTGATCGTAAAGTGCCTCTAAAACTTAAAGGGAAGTTCTACAAAACGGCGATTAGATCTGCTATGTTATATGACGTTGAATATTGGGCTACGACTCGAGCAGATAAGCAAAAGATGAGAGTTGTAGAGATGAGGATGTTAAGGTGGATGTGCGGACATACGAGGATGGACAGAATAAGAAATGAGAGCATTAGAGAAAAAGTCGGTGTTGCATCTATTGAAGAAAAGCTCTGAGAGACACGTTTAAGGATACGAATATGCACTTTGACGACCAATAAATGCTCCAGTTAGGCGGTGTGAAATGATGACAAATATATACATCAAATGAGGAAGAGGAAGATCAAAAAAGACTTTGTTAGCAACAATAAAACAAGATAAAATTTATTTAAATATAGATGATGATATAGTAGGGGATAGAGTCCAATGACGTAGAAGGATCTATATAGTCGACCTCACCTAGTGGGATAAGGCTTTGTTGTTGTTGTTGTATAGTTTGAACTATAGTTTGGAAAGTTGATTATTAAAATAGTTCAAATCCCACGTTCGATGGCCACGCTCGACCGCGGAGCTGTGCGCTCCCCGTGGAGGCTGCACGAAGTTGTCGCGACCTTCAGAGGTCATGCGGCGGCGTCGCGTGGCCTCTGCTGGGGCTGTGGAGGTTGTGCGATGCTGCCGCGGCCAACGCAAAGGCCGCGCGATGCCGCTGCGGTCAACTTGGAGGTCGCTGTGGCCTCGTGCGACACCGGTACCACCTGTACCGGCGATGAGTGACGGGCGACGGGCGGAACGATAAATTCCGTCCATATTGCCCTGTACGGGTCGAGATTTCATACCATGGAGGCGACATTGACCCTTCTCCTAAGGTTTGTCATATTTTGCTGCCATGATTCACATTTTCGGCTACTTGTCTCTGGAGCTCACTTTGTCGAGTGGAGGAATGCTGTTCTTTGACCATGAGCAATTCCAGCAAGTGACTTGCCACTACTTCCTTTTACTGAGTGACGCCACCTCATTGCTAACTCTCAATTTTCTTTGTTGTGGTGCATGCCATCCCATCACCACAACCAGCTATGTAGCTGGATGGCCACCTTTCAAACACTAGCAAATTTTCTGTACACCTTGAGCATGGGCCCATGTGCTTCTTCGTGTGACAGATTTTTTCCTCTTCTTTTCCCACAAGCTCCACACCTTTTGCATCCAAGTAGCATGCAAAGTCATAATTTTCCTCTTATTTCTTTTCTAAACAGAGCAGTGACAATCCTTCCTCTTCAGATGTAGCAGAAGTCTTGATCCCTTCTCTTCTATTTCCTTATTTCCTCCTATCTAGGATTGATTGAGGATATCTATCTCCGGATTCATCTATAGATCTAATTGTTTCTTCAATTCAATTCTGAGAGCAAAATATGTCTTCGCCCTTTCCTTTGCTAATCTCTCTTTCATGCTCTTCTTTTCTTTAATTTATTTCTTCTCCCTCTATTTACTCATGATTCCTAGTGTTGAAGACTCGATGTTGAACTTGGTCTCCTATTTGTTTTTAGCAGTGCAGTCTCATTCACTCTATTGTTTTTCAGGATTTAATGTGATGGGGTGCCATTGCATATTTTTCTTCTTTTTCTTCATAAAATCCCAATGAATCTTTGTTTTGTTCTTGTTCTTTCAGCATATCCTATTTTGTCCTATCTATCCCATTTGCTTGCATATACCTCAACTTAAAAACCTGAATTTAGAAAATATAATGTTCCCATGTTGCTAAGTCTATTAAAGGGTTAAATCATTTTTTCTATCTACAGTGGAGACCTAGAAGAGAAAATGTATTGTTCTTATATTGTAAATTCTAGGAAAGGCCAAAAGCCTAAGTGTGATATCTACTTATCATTCCATCTAACTATCTTACCTATCTAGCTATCTATCCTCTAGAACCTTTGAGTTCTTCCTGTTCCCCTTAGTTGTTGTGTGAATCTAATTGCCACTTTGGGGACAAGGTTGGTCTCAAGTCGAAGGAATTGCTGCCTGCATCCTCTATCAACTATTTCTAGAGGTATATTATACTGTGGTTAAATGGATCAATGGTTGCATGCTCCATTAACTCATTAGATTTTATATATATATATATATATAGGACTTTTTTATCCTAGGCGCTCAAAATGAGCGCCCAGGATGCGTGCTCCTCATGTGAACAGTGAAATCACTGTTCACATGAGGAGTGCACATCCTGGACTCTCTCTCTCTATATATATAGCATATCAATAAAAGAGAGAACAGAGAAAGAAAAGATGAAACAAATGTAGGAGAAAAAGAAATGAGAATAGGACAATACATTGAAGGAAAAGGAAAGCACTCGAAAGTTTTGAAAGAAAAGTGGATAAAATAGTCAATCGTTTGCTAGACTTGACAAAATGAGAATAGGACATTTTGCCCATGCAAGTAGTATGCACTAGATATATGGATAACAAAATCCAACCTTTGCTAGATATACCAAAACAAAAATAGGATATTTTCTTTATTGATGTCTCCATTGACTTTAGGTGGCACATTAGAATACACAAATAGAATACAGTCAATGACATGACAAAAAATATTATGAGATATCAGAGGACATAAATTATATGAAAAAAGACATTGGGATGAAGTAGTGGCTGAGAAGATTTGCAGATTGAAGACTAGGAAAAATAAGATGCTTGCTACAAGATTTAAACAGAACTGACAATGACCAGAGTGACGAACATCCTAGTTTAAGGATGGCTTGGTGGTGCTGGTTGGCTGTACTGCAGGCTCGGTTCACTTGTAAATGGTTGAATGTGCCACTTTTTTGTGAAATTATAAGCTCTTGAATGTGTAGAAAGGGCTAATCACGTGAAACCATGGACAAGAAGATGCCTAAAAATTTGGCTAGTAATGCATTGATCTGTTTAGTGGAAGCACTAGGGAAGATGATGCAGTGTGCGGACCAGAGAACAGATCAATGGAGGCATATGTGGAGAAGAGGAGTCATCTCACTTGGAGTTGGTGCCATGTGATATATGGGTGGATGCACACCATACCGATAAATCTTGTGGAACATGATGGGTTAGATTTGCAGCCAGGAAGAATCGGAATTGTAGAAGAAACTCTGACCATCTTGATGGGCTTTGAAGTTTTAAAAGAGATGGTAGTGGGAGAGAGGAAAGCAGAGATTGAAGAGAACAAGTGGATGTGGACCTTGGGAATATTTCACTTTGGAAAACTTTAAATCCAAATACAGTGGCTCTAATAGCTTACAGAATTTGAGAAAATAAAATATTGTATTCCGTTCAATTACATTGGTATATATAAATAAAAGTTTGAACCAAACTAATGTGGGACTGAACTAACCTCACCTAATACTTAAAACCCACTACCTTTATCATGCACTTAGAATTTTTTATTTTTCAATATATTTTCTGAAAAAAGAAAGAATTTTCTGAGAATGTATTTACCGAATCTTCTGATTGACTAGTTTCACATCAAAGAAATTTAAATATTCTTTAATTTGTGCTTATGAACACCTCTATGTTTGATTGTACCTGGTCCTTTGTTCTTGACCAAGTGACCTTTCAGGCGGTCCATGGAAGAAATATTGAAGCTGTTACCAGGACCTCATGTGGATCTAAAGAGGGTGCGCCCTTATATTTTCCAATTTTTATAGGTTTTAGGCATGTAATTGTACATGTATCCTTTACATTTGATCGTGCTCCTATGTTTGTCTGCAACAGGGTGTTCCTAATAGCAACTCTTTGCTAGATGCAAATCCAGCTTTCCAGTCTAATTTTGATAGGTACCAGAAACACACATATATCTAAGTTGATGTAATTACATGCAGTTTTTTTTCTTTCTATTGTTAAGATTTTTTACTTTCACTTTTAAAGTAAGCTTTACTCTTTCATTTATGTTATAAACTTGTTAAAATGTTACTTTTTTTAATGAATCATTGTCTATTTCAAAGTGAAAAGGGAATGGCTCTTTTACGTTAAGGTTGTATTTTTTTTTTCATATTGTAAAATTTAATATAATAATAAACCATAAGGTGCTAAATTATAATTAATATGCAGAGATGTAAACCGAACCATGTCATTGTGGCAAAATTGTAAACATTCTGCTACCAATATGATGATGTGATTGCAAAATTACTTAAAAACCATGCACTTTGAATTTTGACTGAAGAAATGCTTTTTGGTTAAAGTTTAACCAACAAAATAGACTTAATTATGTAGAAAAATTGCCTTTTGATACTCTTTTTGGATTATATGGAAATTGTAGGAGTTGAATAATAATAGTATTCTTCCCTCTAAAATTGATATAAGAGTACCCCCCTTGTTTGACACCTCATGAAGCAGAAAAGGAGGAATCGATGTGAAAGGAGGAATCAATGTGAATCTCAAATTGTAATTGATTTTGGCAATTATTCTGTTTAAAGGTGTTGAGAAGTTTAGTATATTTATTAATTTAGAAGTTTAACAGGGTAATTGCATTTCTCAATTTAGGATATTCATTTCCTAGTTTAGTTAGGGTTAATTTTTTAAAAGTTGTGTTATTTCAATATGTATTAATCATCTTTCAACCAAGGATCGAAAAATCATTCGAAGGAGTTCAAGTCTGGAGCTCGGTCCCCAACATGAGCCATGTGTTGAGTAGCATGAGTGCTTGTTTTGGTGGCTATACCGAGAACGAGCCTAGGCAGAGAAGAATTAGGCAATGGGGGAGGGTTGGATATCTCTTAGAAGTTTTGTGGAATGATCAGAAACCTCATTGTGCCTCGCATTGCAATGACACTTTCACCTCATTTAAATTAGGAGAAAGAAGCTAGTTGTCATCGTATAATCAAAGCCTTCACTGTGCTTTGCATCATTGTGGCACTCACTTGCGGGAAATAGGGAGAAGAGGAAGCAAGCCATTGTCACATACCCTACGAAAGCATTAAAGGAGCCTCATTGTCTCACGTCATCATGACACTTTCATCTTGTGGGAACTAGGTGGAGGAGATAAGTTGTCATCATTTAGTGGTTTTGTTTTGGTGTCTTCAATTCCACATGCAGGTCAGTAGGTGGAACAGTATGCTTCGCTTGTATATATCAACAAAAGCAAAATTATAAACTATATTTTTGATCAATAAAAATTTCTCTTTTCAATACTTTGTAAGATTTCCCTCACCTTGAGTTCGTGCCATGTCAATTGTTATTAAAGTTGAATTTTCATTTCCTTATTCTATTTGTATTTCCATCCACTATTCCCTTGCTATTTCTCATTTAACATAAACTCGTTTACTAGAGCACTACCCTTCATAAGTCCATTAACCCCAAAGAAGTTCTTGATTGCTTGCCTTTTGTGGGAGATCATGAACTTTATTTGGGGCATCCATTATTTCATAGGTCTCTATACTAATCACTATTGAATCCCCACTTAGCTCAGCGGTTGCAGCTTATGAGTTTGACACTATTGAATGCCCTTTATTGATTCCATGTTGACTCAACTTCTTATAGAAGGTGCAAAATCTAATACACAGTTTGCATAACAAATTGTAGAAGTTTTCCAATTGTGTTGATTTAGCTTTGACCTCATTTTGGGATTGTAGCCAAATGAGTTCAAGAAGGTTGAATTTGGCTGAGATTGTTTGCGAGCCAATTGAGCTAGCTCAAAATTAATATAGTAGACCTGCCTACAGGTTGGGTCCAAACTGGACTTGGCCTGGAACCTGAACGGGGTAATCTGCCCGTTGACTTGTTTTAGGTTTTGGGCCGGGTTTGGGTCAAATGAACTGGTGAACTGCAAACAGCCAGTTCAATGGTTTGCAGTTCAATCCGGTTCATTAATATTATTTTATTTAAAAAATTATTTTTTAAATTTTCAATGAGAACTTTCATTTAATAATATTTATAATATTTTAAAATTTTTAATGATATGGTTGAGTATATATTAACTCATTTACTCTAAAATTTTCAATGTGAGACTATTCTACCATTTTATTAAAGCCAAATTTTTAACATATGTACTTTGAATTTTTGGACGTGGGGCTATTCTATCTTTAACTCATTAAATTTATTATTTTCATTTAA
Organism: Wurfbainia villosa; assembly: GCA_025175895.1. NCBI lineage: Eukaryota > Viridiplantae > Streptophyta > Magnoliopsida > Zingiberales > Zingiberaceae > Wurfbainia > Wurfbainia villosa. Next base: position 78,197,010 of record CM045987.1, on the reverse strand, counting down.
CACTTAAAGGTTACTTGGTCTTATTCTATCTTTTTTATCTATTTAATATTGAATTTATAGAAACTATTTAATTTATGTGATATATCTTAACAATAAAATTGCTAAAAAAAAATCTTTAACAATAAAATTTTATATGTAATGAAAACTATCATTAAACATATAAAATTAATTAAAAGTATAATTTATTTGAATATATATTATTATTACGTCTCATTATATTGAAATATTATAATGTTAATGATAGAAAAAAATATTGATATAAAAAAATGGAGATGGTTCAGGGTTTCATATAATATTCATTTTGATCTACTTTTTCTTTTGACTATTTGGAAGCACTTTTTGATAATTGGACGAAAATTAGTCAAAAAAAAAAAATACAATTTTTAGAGGATGAAACAGAAAATTTTAATACCGAAAGAATTAATGAATTATATGACTTTAATTCTTTTATATCCTACTTGCATAGATAGACAATTTAAATTAGTTCACACTTTTTAAAAGAAAATTTAATTCTTTTCTTTTGACAATTTTAGAAGGGAGCCTTGGCACAACGGTAAAGTTGTTGCCTTGTGACCAAGAGGTCACGGGTTCAAATCCTGGAAACAACCTCTTGCAAAAAAAGCAAGGTAAGGTTGCGTACAATGGATTCCTTTTCCGGTACCCCGCGTGGCGGGAGCTTCGTGCACCGGGTTGTAGTTTTTTTTTTTTAAATTTTATTTTATTTTTTCTAATTTATAAATTTTAAATATTTTAAAAAAATAAAATATAAATAATAATTTTGAATCGTCACGAACCGTGAATTGAATTGTAATCGATAGTTCCCAATCGTGAACCGTAACCATCTTGGAAGGTTAAGGGTTGACATCTCGAAATCGTTGAACCGGAGGTTTTGAACTGTTGAACCATCGATTTCGAGTCGTGGTCGGATCTACAATATAGTTTTGGTCGAAGCTTTCTAGATTGCGGTTTGCTTCACCTAGGTTAATTGAAATTTGGTCAGAATTGGTTAGGTCATGGTTTAATTGCCTGAGTTAGAAGTAACTTGGTTGAAATAGAAGTGGTTAAATGGTGGACTCTATTTCACTTTAGCCTGATGTAGTCTTGAATAAGTAGTGTTGGGTCACTTGACTTGGTTTAAAACGAGAATAGGGATGTGAGACTCCTTTGTGGAAAAATTGTGGAAAAGCTCTCATGGGGTTCTGCAGAGGCTATGAATCTTTTGAAAATCTGTGTTTTCAATGATGAGAGGAATTCACTTGCCGCTCTCCTGTGAGAGATAACATCTATGTTAGCTATGTAAGGCTTACACATGGGGATAAGCCCCCTTCGACAGTGTTTGGGTTTCTGGAAACTATTATCATATTAACATACATTCCTTGTGTTGTTTATACGATGGACTAAAGAGAATGGTACTGAAGCATGCTTTTGGGAAACATAGATTAATATGTTTTTCTTATTGCTAGTACTCACACTCAACGAACTTAAATATTTAGATAAAATTTGAACAATCTTCTGAACATTAAAAAGACTTGAATGATCTTCTGATACTAGAAAGGCTTAATATGAGACAAACTCAGAAAACTTTTTGGAAACATAGACCAATATGCTTTCCCTATTGCTAGGACTCACCCTCAAGATCCTAATATGCGACAAAACATAGACAAATATGCCTTCCCTATTGCTAGGACTCACACTCAAGATTCTAATATGAGACAGATTTGGAACAATCTTATGGATATTAAAAATACTTAGATAATGAACATGATTGTGAATTTGTAGAGAAAGTTAAGAGGGTTCAACCACAAAAGCATATGATGGTGTTATTTCCCTTCTTTTCTCTGTAGGCGTGTTTTCCTAGTTTCCTATGCAATTTTCACTCTATTTCTGGGTTATTCTCAATTTATTTTTTGCACTTGTGATTTTCACTAATTTATCACTTATTGTCTGTGATTCTCACTTATTTATCATTGATTTTCACTGACTTATTTCTTTATTGTTTGTTATTCACTGTTTTTTTTTTCTTATTTTCGTTCTATATGTTTTATCACTATGTTGGACTGTTGTCTCTTGTTCGCTAGAATGAAAACATGGAAGTAAATTTTGGATTTAATCATATGCTATTTCTCCTCTTTCATTGCTTTAGGTGTATTATATTCTAGATTTATATTCACAATTACTTGTTTTTATTACTGTCAAAGTCTTAAGTATGGTTTTACATTCTATTTGCCATGGCAAACATAATTTAGAAGTATTCAACTGATGTAGGTGTTTTTTCTATATGCCATGTGTGTGTGTGTGTTTTTTAAAATTTTACGACATATTTTATATGCATATTGTTTTGGATTCATTTAAAAGTACTTGATCGTGTTTTATGTGTCTTGTTTATTGTTTAGTGAATTAAAGTAAGGAAACAACCTTATAATTCTTGTTAATATAGTTCAGTCAAGTCAATCTATCTGACATAAAATTATGGATGTCTTCACAACAAAGATGATCTTGTACTCTTAAGTTTGAGGTAATATTGTTGCTTGTCGAAACGTAACATTCTGAGCTGAGAAAGTGATCATTGGATAAAAAAAGAAGAGTGAAAAGATAAAGCTGCTTAAAGAAGAAATATATTTCTGGGGAAAGAGATGATAACATAAAAAATGAACAATAAAAGGCAAGAACTGAAGGACCAATTACTTGATTCATGTCTACTGATTAAGGGATGGTCATGGCAACACAAGGTTCACTAAAGTAAAGTAGCATTAAAGATAAATTTGCCAAGGAAGAATGAGATAAAGTTAGTTAATAGATAGTTTTATGAAGCAGGTATTCCATTTCGTATAGCCTCTTTGAAGTCTTTCCACACAATGGTATAGGCAATCAATCAATATAGTTTGGGCTAAAGGTCTAACTCCTTATGAGCTTGATTAACTTTTACTTGAGAAAGAAGTGACGAGGGTCAAAGAAGATTTACAAACTCATAGGGATGTTTGGAAGAAAACTAGTTGCAATTTTATGACCAATTTGTGGATACATAAGAATAGGAGCATTATGAACTTTTACTTAAATTGTGAATTAGGCACAAATTATTAATGTATCTTAGCCAACACAGCTAAATACTTTTTTAAGATCGATGATGAATGCATAAAAGGAGGTTGGGAAAGAGAGTACGCTGCAAATCGTGATAAACAATGCTATTAGTTGCTAGGAGGTTGATGAATGAGGAACAACACATGTTTTGATCTTCTTGTGCAACCCACACCATTGATTTGATGATCGAGGAGTTTGGTTTGGTTGGAAAAAAACATTATGTTTTTTTTTCACTCATAATGTTCCATTTCATTCAAAAGAAGGGTCATGCACGAGTTGGAATCACAAGGTTTACAACTTCTTTTCAATGCAAGGGAAAAGTTGAATATATATTTTCTTTAGATGAATGGGTGCAATGCAAATGCCTAGACATGTTAAAGGAAAGAGAGCAAATCTTAGTGAAGTTAAGGATTGTTGATATTGATAAAAGACCAACAATGAGATTTTGTGAAATAAGTGAAGAGGAAATTGTATTGTACTCTACATGTTGTTTCTTATTACCTTAATCCTTTTTAGTATTATAGAGACTTGACATAGATGAAGGGGAGCCAAGACGCAATAGTAAAGTTACTGCCATATGACCTTGTGGTCATGGATTCGAGCCACAGAACTAGCTTCTTGCAATGCAGGGTAAGACTACATATAATAGACTTTGCATTGGCGAAGCTTTGTGCACCGAGCTACTCTTTTAGAGACTTTGCATAGATAGAAGTTTAATAATGTTATCATTGATGGTATACTTGCATGTGTAGAAATTTTTTATTATGATCCTACCACCTAAGATAATGTAATATGTATAAACTGAAGACAGAGAGACACATCTCGACTATTTGGAATATAATTAGCTATGAGGCAAAGATGAAACAACAACAATCAAACCTTCATTCCACTAAGTGGGATCGACTATATAGGTACTCGTATGCCATTGAGTTTGATTCCTTACTATATCTTCATTTATATTTAAATGAATTTTATTTGTTTTATTATTGCTAATTAAATCTTTTTTTGGTTTTCCTCTTCCTCGATTAATGTTTATATTTGTCATCACTTCACATCGTTTAATTAGAATATTTATTGGTCGTTTAAGTACATGTCCAAATCATTTTAAACACGTCTCTTAGAGTTTTCTTTCAATAGATGCAACCTCGATTTTCCCTTTAATATTTTTATTTTTTATCATTTTCATCTACATATGTCCGCAGCAGGTGTAATTGTCATTTTATAAACTTTCCTTTTAAGTTTTAGAGATACCTTATAATTAAAAAGAACATTTGACACCCTCCTCCATTTTAACTTACATCATATGTAAAACATCTCTATTAACCCCTCCATCATTTTGCAAAAACTATTTAAGATACTTAAAGGTGTTAGTCGTAGGCAAAGATCAAAGGATGACACAAATTTTAGCCATGTAATACTTACTGCTTGGTAACCTAAATTTGTTAGTGATTTTGAATGAATTCTAGAATTTTACTGATACTAAATATTTGTATATTCATTTAAATTGATAGTAATGACAATCAATATTCTTAACATGCAGTTCTTCTAGGTGCAAAAGAAATTAAAGTGCATTTGAGAGGATAAATAAGGATGATGGTTATTGTTTCTTGAAATTTTTTTGTTGGACAAATTATTAATCAAAAAATACATTCCTATATATTCATACAAAGAGAAGCAATAGGTTGAAGCAAACTTGAAGTGCCATGTCTCGAGGCTATACTCGCTATCCAAATGACGGAGGTACTCCTCAATGACAATATGATGAGATACATTACTGGAACCATATACCAAATCAAATTGTGACAAAATTAAAAGTCTGAAATCAAAGTGCAATAACAATAAAGAAAAACAAATAAGCATCCTGGCGATGCAGTGAGACTAGCAAGTCAGGAGGATCTCTGAGTGATGCGAAGGTAGTCAACATGACACATCCTCCACCTGCTAATTTGGAGGTTAAAGAAAAGAGGGAGTAAGTACAAATCACTCAGTGGGTGCATAGAAAGATAGTGTATGATAGTACAAATATAATGGAGGTTAAAGGAAGTAATCCCAAGTAACTCAAATCTTAGAGTACCAATACCTGTCCATAACTAATCTGATCAACAATATAATACACACTTGTAACATATACTATCATCTAATAATCCTACAAGTAGTCAATATCAAGATACCACGACGAAGTCTCGTGGCTTTAAAAGTATACAGAGGGTCAATGTTTGCAGGCAATTATATGTTACCATGAATGAGTCTCGTGGGCAGACAAAATATAACTATCTAACTATTGACTGCGGACGACAACATGCTATTACGAATGAAACTCCTGGGCAATCAGGAAGTAAAAAAAACACTGTTTGCGACAATATGCTACCACGAATGGATCTCGTGGGTAAACAGAGTGTAGCCATCTAGCTATTGACTACGAACAATCACATGCTACCATAAACGAGACTCATGGACAGTCTAATTATTCTAGGCTGTTAAGGGTAAGGTTTTAACATATCTATCATGCAATGTCTATCAAGGCCGGTATAAGTGTAACAAATCTACTAAACCGCATGTTCCTTTAATGTTGTTCCATCCCTTAGATTCTATTCTAAGGGATAATATTGTCCTAATTATTCTATCTTTACCAATCCAATCATTATACCAATCAACACAGTAAATAAATAAGTACATTCTAGTGATATCAATCAAACAATAGAATAACTAACTACATATTAATGATGATCAAGCAATCCAGAAATCAAGTAGAGCATAAAAGGGTCAAGCAAAATGCAAGGTCAAAGTAATGCTAGAAATAACATAGAGTGGAAAGATAATCGTATCATAATTAAACTGCATAATAAAAATAATCATGCATCAAGGTAAAAATCTAAAAAGGTCAAAGAAAGGAACCTCCGATTGCAAAGTGTCCAAGCTATCTCCCAATCTGAAAATTTACTTCCGCTCCCAACTTTGTTATAATTAATTCACCATTAATTCAACTATCAATTAATCTCTAAATTGATTATCTAATCCATTTATAAGTCTATATATATATATATATGGTTTGATTGGATTTTAACCCACTTATTTCGCAATTCACTAATTGCCAGTGTTTTCAATTAAATAACAAGTTATAAGGTTAGTCAATTAACTCTTAACCAATGAAATCCATAATTATATCTTTTAGTTATCAAATTAATTGACTAATTTATATATCTATCATTTAAACCATATACTTGTTTTAAACGATTAACCAACCTATTATTATTTCAAGTAATTATTGATTAATTACCAACCATTAATTAACTTCTAATTAATCAAACTATCAATTTATTCAAATCCTAAATCGATCATGTATCCGATTAATTAATCAAATAGTAACTTATGACTAACCCACATTTGATAAAAAAATTACTAGTTACTTTATCTAACTCATTAATTAATTCAGTCAATTAATCAATTCCACACCAAAGTTAACTAGACTTAATTAATTAGATTAATTATGCTAATCCAATTAAATAATTAATCCATTTAACAAATTAATTAGCATAATTAATTAATTAATTATTCTAATCTAAACAATTAATTAACTGATTAATTCCAAACAAATTTTCAATTATTTAATTAATTGTATTGACCTAATTAATCCAATTAATCGATTAATCAAACCAAACTCAATTAACTTAATTAATTAAATTGGTTATACTAATCTAATAAATAAGTTAGATTATTAATTTCCAACCTAACTCAATTAGCTTAATTAATTAATTATACCAATTTAACTAATTAATTAGTTGATTAAAATTCCATAACTAAGTTAATTAAACTAGATTAATCCGGTTAATTATACTAATTTAATTAAATGAATTAATTCAATTAACAGCTAAAATAAGAACAGATTAATTAATTAATCCAATAAATCAGATTAATTAATAAATCAATTAATCCAAAATTTTGATTAATTACCCTAAAGCTAATTAATCAATTACTAATTTTATTAATCTAATACTAATTAATCATTTAAATAGATTAATTAAGCTAAACCAATTATTCAATTAAACCCAGATTAATCAACTTAATTAATCTATATTAATTAAACAGATTAATAACATAATCTAATTAATCCATTAAACAAGATTAATTAATTCAAACCCATTAATTAAGTTTCAGATTAATTAAAAGCTTAATCAACCGTTGCCTACAGTGGACGATGTCAGAATCTAGCGCTGTCGACGCCAACAGTTGATGGATTTTGTCTGTGTCCGAGTGGAAGCCCGTGGCGAAATCTTCGATGACAATGGCGGCTCGGTGGTGTGCGCTGGTGGTGCGCACGGTTGATCCCTCAGTCGCGACATGTCTATGCAAGACCGAGCGATGGAAATATTGGAAATGCTTGGAGTTGGTCTTGTCGCGTGGGCCAAGTGCGATCACGTAGCGAAGGCGGCTACATGGGGGAAAATGGGGAAAGGGAGAAAATAAAACTTAGGTTTTAATTGTTCAACCTAAAGTTTAAGTTATATAACCTTAGCCTAATTGACTTATCAACATTTTAGGTAACAATAATTAGACTTAGCTAAACCTAATAAAATTTATTCCGAATTTTCTAATAAATGTTAATAACTAAATTTCAGTTTAATAAAATTTACTAAATTTATTTATCTGTTTAGTTATCTATTTTATTATTATTTTCATTCTGTGTATTACATGAGCATGTCCAAGTTAATGCAAACTTGAAACATAACAAAGTTGAGAAGGGAAGAAATCCCTTGGAATGAAGAGATGCCACGTGTAGATAATGGATGGATGAAGATGTAGAAGAGGAACTAGTTCATGTACTAGGCTTCACATGGGATTTAGTTGCGGAAGTCTTAGGAGCTAATAAGCTTTCTTAAGGAGAAGCTCTAGTCTTGTTAACCCTTTTACAAGTAAAGACATTAAAGAATAAGAAATTAATTTTGTGGAAGAAAGTTAAGAGGGTGATGATGAGAAATTTAGTAAGGATTTTTTGATAGCTTTTCTCTTCATAGAGAGGATTAGATTTGATTGCTAGTTTCACTTGTGATTTATAAACTTTATTGCAAATTCGAGGGTATAATACTAGTTGTCTTTTATATTTTAGTCATGGTTTGAAATGTCATATCGTGTCGAGCGAAACGGTCAAAATGTATTGTTATGATAAATCATCAAAATTGGATACCATTTGACACCAAGATTCAAAATATCGAGCCCTACTATAATTTCGATCTTTGATAGGAAAGATACTGTTTTAATATCGTGTCGATGCTTTAATGCATCGTCTTGGTGATAAATTATAGATTCGAGGAAGGAGATGAAACAAAGTAATGAGATATTGTCTGTCTTGAGTAGTATCAAATTTTAATAATTTATTGAAATGATATGTTTTGGCCGTTTTGTCTTGCATGGTAAAATGATTTAAAATTATGTTCAACACAGATAATGTCTCCTTACTATACTTCATCCCTTTTGTTCTTCAACTCCAATCCATTACCGACATCATGTATCAAAACATCAATACGATATCGAAACAGTATCGTTCTAGTCCAAGGTTGAAACTTTGGCATGACTTAAGATTTTGAACTTGATTGTAGTACGATGACACTTATTATGAATTTGCTATATGTTTTTTTATTATATGGATTTATGATACCAAGAATTTTATATTTTTATCGTTTTATTTTATTTGTTGTAATGTTAAATATATTATATATTTTATGGATTTTAAGTATGTGTTATTTCAATGTGAAACTCGTTGATGCTGGTCCCAAGTCTGGATGAAAAAGGATGAGGGTTGTATTAGATTGCTAGTTAGTATTGAATTCGGGTAAATTTCAATGAATGGATCATCAAATTATTGTGCTAATGTTACGTTGTTCCTTGGAAGGAATGCGTTGCAGGGTTCGATTGTAATGTCTCAGCAAGGACCGCTACATCTCTATGAGAATTTCGGTGCAATGTTAAATATATAAGAGTTTTCACATTATAAGTTGGATAAAAATAAATACTATAGGAAAATTGTGTTTAAGATTTGAAATATGAAACATATGAATAGTCACTGGTAAAACAATCAAAGTAGTAGATACAATGATTAGAATAAGAATTAATATTTTGTATTTACTATAGACAAAATGAGTAGGAAAGAAGGCAAAGATAGAACTCATATTTTAAGTTATGGTACATAAGAAAGAGAAACAAAAAATAGAGTAGGTATTGTTGTAGATAATTTATTAAAGGATGAAGTAGTACAAATAATTAGAAAAGGGAATAAGATTATAGCTTTCAAAATAGTAGTGGAGAAAAAAACTATTAATATAATTAATATATATGCACTTCAAGTAAGATTAGATGAAAACACTAAAGTTAGATTTCGGGAAGATTTAGATAAGGTAATACAAATAATTCCACCAAACGAAATGATTTCAATAGAAAGAGATCTAAATGAGCATATAGGAGTAAAAAATGAGAAATATAATAGGATGCATGGGGGTTATGGGTTTGGAACAAGAAATGAAAAGGAAAAACTATGTTGGATTTTGTGATAGCATATGAACTTATACTAGCTAATGCATTTTTCAAGAAAAAAAAAATACTTTGTCATGTTCAAAAGTGAGGAAGTCATAAACTAACTTTCTTACGACGAGGAAGAAGAATATCAAGCTATGAAGAGATTACAAGCTTATTTCTAGAGAAAACTTGACTACTCAATATAGATTGCTAGTGTTGGATACCTTAAGAATAATATTAGTAGAAGAAAAAATGTGTACGACTTTTAAAATTAAATGGTGGAAATTAAAAAATGAGAAACAAAATATATTTAAAGAGAAGATAAGAATATATGATGACTTGAATACGACATAGGATAAGATGACATTAAAGTTAAAAATGATTGTCAAAGATGTACTGGTGAGTCAAAAGGATGTGCACCACGAAGTAAAAAATTTTGATGGTGGGATGAAAAAGTACAAGAGAAAGTGAAGAAAAAATGAACAACCTATAAGGTATTCTACACTTGCAAAAACGAGGAAAACTTAAAAAAATATATAATAGTCAAGAAAGATGCCAAGAAAGTAGTAAGTGAAGCTAGGCATAAAACATTTAAATGCTTATATCCATAACTGGATACAAAAGAAGGAGAAAGAGATATTTATAGAATAGCTAAAGGAGAGAGAGAGAATAAAAATCTTATCTAAATAAGATGTATTAAAGATGAATGGAATAGGTACTATTGGATAATGAGGAAATAAAAGAGTGATAGAAGGGTATTTTCATAACTTTTTAATGAAGGTTTAGATGATCAATTTAACTTAGGTAATTTAAGAAGGTCAAAGTAGTATAGAAATTTAAATTTTTATTGTAGAATTTACCTTCAGAAGTAAAACAAATTTTAAATGAAATGTAAAATGAAAAAGTTGTTGGACCAGATAATATTCTGATAGAGGTACGGAAGTGCCTAAGCAAGGTATTGAATGACTTACAAAGTTATTCAACTTGGTATTGAAAATGAAAAAAAATACTTGATCCGTGGAGGGTAAGTACTCTGATTTTTTATATAAAAATAAAGCAGACATGTGAAATTGTACAAATTATAAGGGTATTAAACTAATGAGTCATGTTATAAAACTTTAGAAAAGAATAATCGAAAAAAGACTAAGGAAGGACACTACGGCGATTAAAAATCGATTTAGATTTAGGTCGGAAAGGTCAATAATAGAAGCTATATATCTTCGTAGATAACTAATTGAAAGTATCGAGAATAAAAACAGGACTTACACGATATTTATTGACTTAAAAAAAAACTCATGTTAGAGTTCCATAAAAAGTTATATGAAAAATTAAAAAAAAAAGGTATTAGCGTAGCGTTTATTAAAATGATTAAAAAGATGCATGTGGATATAATGATAAAAGGGAAAACACTAGAAGGATAATCAAAGCATTTCTCATGAAGATGGAGTTACATCAAGAATCAACTTTTAGTCTTTTTTTTTTTACATTAATCATGGATGAACTTAGCGAATACATCCAACACACGATAACATGGTCTATGTTATTTGCAGAAGATATTATTTTAGTTGAGACACGTGAAGGAGTAAATGTCAAACTTGAATCTTAGACGGAAATGTTAGAAGTGAAAAGTTTTAGACTTAGTAGAGCAAATATGGAATATATAGAATTTAAATTTAGTAATATTAGATACAATGAGACAATTATTAAAATAGGAGATAATGAATTATCTGTAATTGAAAGTTTTAAGTATTTATGATCATTTTTGTAAAAGGATGGATGGATTGAGTGAAATGACTTATATAAAATACAAGCATGATAATTGAAATGAAGGAGAGCATGTGGTGTTTTTTGTGATAGTAAAATACCTTTAAAACTTAAAAGGAAGTTCTATAAAACGACAATTAGACCTGCTATATTATATGAAGTTGAATGTTGAATTACGAGTTGAGAACCTGAGTAGATGATGAGAGTTGCAGAAAAGGATGTTAAGGTGGATGGGTGGATATATGAGAATAGTGTTGGTGCAATCGGCCCAGGTCACGATTGACCAGGACTCGAGTTTAACTCGAGTGATGTTTTGATGTTCGACAAAAAAGTCCAGAAAGTCCAAGCACGGTCTTGCATTCGAAAGTCCAACACGGGTCAAGGGAAAGTCCAAGCTCGAGTCTTGGCACGAGAAGTCCAAGGTTTGATATCGTGCAGAAAGTCTGCCGGAGTCTCGGCAAAGATAAGTCCAACGGTCAAGGCACAGAAAGTCCAAGCGAGTCTTGGCGGCGTAAGTCCAACGTGGCCTCGCGGTGTAGACACCGATTAGTACGCATAGCCGGCGGAAGCACCTCGGCTGCTGGATGGACGAACAAGTCATGGATGACTCGAGGGATCCGAGACGCGAGGTCAATGGAGGTGGCTGTAAGGCTTCAGTGCAGGCTGGGGTGGTCAGCAGTATGGGGAACCATACTGGGCTAAAACCTCATGTTTGAGGTGTGTCACGACCGTGCCATGCGGCATCGACCGACCGAGTCAACTAGGGTTCGACGGGTTGTCAGCCAGCAATGACCGCCAGAGGTGGTCGACCGTCGAGCCCGACACGATCAGATGATCGATCGATCGGTGCTCGAAATCGGCCACGAACGGAGTCGAGACTGACCGGTCGAGTGAGGACTCCATCACCGATCGATGGGAATGATCGCCGATCGATGGTAGATCCGCTGGACTTATCCAACGTGGATCTAGCCGTTGTCTCACGACAAAGCGGCATCACGACCGACGTGATGATCACGATCCGATCGATCGATTTTTTCCAAAGACAGTCAAGCTTTATAAGGAGCTCGTGACGGAGGAAAACGACATAGTTCTTCGAGGCGATTCTAGCGAAGTAGTCCGCAATTTAGGGTCTCTAAGTGCTACTCGATCAACCAAGTGATCAAGCATTCAAAGAGCATTCGTAAAGTGTTTTCTTTACTTGTATTGCTTAGTATTTCATTATATTGCTTGTATTCATCTTGTATTACTGTTGTATACATTGTACGAGGTTTCTCCACCTCCGGATTGTTCCGAGAAGGAGTTATTTTATAGTGGTGTGTGATTGACATCGCTAGGGCTCGTTTGAGCCCGATCCGTGGAGTAGGAACCGTGCGGTTCTGAACCACGTTATATCTTTGTGTTCGTGTGTAATTGTCTATTTCGTTATTGTGTTATCTCTATTTCCGCTGCGCTAACGAAATTGTAGACACGAACGAGATCGAATTCCATCTACAAACGAAGAAACGCTATTCACCCCCTCTCTAGCCGTTACAAGGGTCCTAACAAATAGACATGATAAAAAATGAGCACATTAAAGCGAAAGTTGAGGTTGCACTTATTGAGGAAAATTTTTAAGAGATATATTTAAGATGATATGAATATGTACTTAGACGATCGGTAAATGCTTCAGTTAAGCAATGTGAAATTATTATAATTATGCAAATCAAATGAGAAAGAGGAAGATCAAAGAAAACTTGATTAACAATGATAAAATAAGATAAAATTTATTTAAATATATATGAGATATAGTAGAGGATAAACCCCAATAATGTAGAAGGATCATATAACCGACCCCACCTAATAGAATAAAATTTGATTGTTGTTATTTTAATGTAAAATATATTTAAAAATTAATGTTGATAAACTGTATGAATCTATTGGAACAATATTTTGATGTTAACTACCTAGGCCTCATTCTGGATGCTCATCTTGTTAGAGTAGGTGCCCTACAAGCCAACTGTTGGCTAGGGCTTTGGTGACTTGTGTCAAGACATCCTCTATTTTAATATAATTTAATTCAGTTTAGCATTTACTTTATCTGAATACCCATGTTTAGTGAGATGTGGTGGTACATATGATGACCATCATGAAATACATCAATATTCACTGTATATTCTAAACATATTCCTAGTCAATTGGGCCGCCAAATAAATAAGGATAAAAGGTTGCTTGAGCTAGAGACTAACATCTGTGATGCAGTGTACCATGTTTCATTGATAAGAACATAGAGATGTTCAAGCATACAAATGGATGCTCATATGATGAGTTCATCGAACTACCCTCACTCTGACTTACCAAGTGGTTATTATTTATCGAGTGGATAAGTTCTTGATTGCGGTTGTACACTAGTAGTCCTTATAACCCGCGACAACATTGAGACTCTATATGCTGGGATTGTACTTTAACTCATTTACCGACTTTATTAGGGTCATCAAGTGGTGAGATTGGGTGCAGTAACGAAACATATAGGAGTCAGTGCATTGTAGTCGGGGATTCACCACATACCCATAGGTGTGGATATCCTATATAATGTATTGTTCTATAGTGTATGAATTTTCTGATCAAGACTGTAACATGTGCTTTCAGAAAGGAGTTTTCTAGTTGCACATGCTATGCCACTATAAGATACATCACATGGCTGTCAAATCAATACATAACTCTTGATGTACCAATGGTTGTAGATTTGACCGGGATATATGAGCTGAAGGGACTGAACTGTATGTTAACCATAATCGACTGGTTCTTGCAGACACTATTTAGTGATACATAGAGAGTCATGGGCGGTGCTGCTAGATGCTCTTATCATGATTCGTTGGGTGCTAATCAGAATTGGTTCTGACGTCCTATAATTAGAGGGTTGATCATAGGATGGGGCTATTAAGGATATGCCCAAATAAAAGACAAGTATAGTCCTGAACTACAAAGAGTTGTGAACCCACGACTATCTGTATCCCTGAACCATCGAGGGTCACACAAGTATTCGTTTCCCTATTTCCCATTGAGAAAGTTAAATTCAAGGAGTTGAATTTGGCGAATGAAGTTTGATGTGATCAAACAGTGTATTGATGAATAAAGTTTGATATGATCAAATGTTATGATTCATAAAAGAGTTTATGAATGGATGGAAACAAGGAGAGTGAAATGTTCCACACTTGGTCTATACTTGGATTTATGATGAAATTCATAATTGGATTCTAGAAATGTTCTAATACCTAATAGCCCAAGATGGAAGAGAGATAATGACCCATAACCCATAAGCCCATTAACAAGTTCATGATTATGAATCAATGAATAAGGAGGGCTTGCTTGGAGAAGAAGGAAGAGAACCTCTTCACCTTTTCCATTAAGGTGGCCAGTCAAAATTTAAGAAAGGGAGAGAAGAATTCTAGCCACCATGAAGAAGAAGTCTTATGGAAGACTTGTAACTTCCCACTAGCCTCCATTTCCTCTACTCCTTAATGAGATGGATGACCACATTAATAGGGTAGGTTGGGAGTTTCTTTTCAAAGTTATATAATCAAGAGAAGATAAGAAATCTTAAGTGGTTCTTGTTGCATGCCTCTTGCTTCTTGAAAAACTCCTAGCCTTCTCCTCTCCTCCTTAGAGATAGTGGTTGGTATGAGATCTTCTTTCTTGATTCCATCTAGAAGAGACAATCTTCTTAGAGTGTGCCATCACATCTCTCATCTTTAAGGAATACACCCTAATCGTCTCAACGATAAAGGACTCTTGATTTCTAGTGCGGTCAAGCGTTGGAAAAGGGTTTTCGATTGTAAATTAGATTAGACGGAGGAAGCACAAGATCAAGACATCACAAACTAAAGTAGTTTGGAAGTTATAAATTTATGCTTATGAATATTTCATAGATATATATATATTCATGCTCATGTGATAATAGTTTCATTTAGATTATGCTTAAAAGATCTAACATATTTGTTTTAGATAGTTTAGTGTCTAAATAAAATGATTAGACTGACATTAGATGTTCAATGACATGATAGTTTTTCTTTGCTATGCTTTTAAGATCTTGTTTGAAGGGTTAGATAGTATTGCATGCTTAAATTAAAAGATCATGCTTATATTTGTTTTAAAACCATATGAACACTTCTTTGATTTAATTGTTAAATCATAAAAATTTTAAACTTCCGCTGCACATAGGGGTGTAGAAACACAACACGCGAATGCTAGATTTGCGTAAATCAACTATGGTATCCGAACTATATATGATATAGCCTACGGATGCCACAGTGTTTCAACAGTGGTATCAGAGCCAAGTTTTTATGATTATTATATGGTTTTTGAAACAAAAATGTGATATGCTGCATTAATTAGTTTTGTCCACGTAAGAAAATTAGATCATAGAGGATTTGATGAGATCAAAATCTCTTTTGGTGAAATATGATTTCACCTATGATAGAAATTATTTTCTTACAAAATGAATAATTAATATGAGATCTTAATTATTTATGATAAAATGTTATTTTATCTTTGGTAAAATATGATTTTATGAAGGATAATTATTTTATCAAAATATGTATAGAAAATTGATTTGTCAATTTGTTTGATAATCATCTGGTTGATTAAAAGAATTAATAGGAAGCATATTTAATCAATTAATTAATTGTTAATTAATTGATGTATAATATTTGATATTATGCATATGAAGAAAATGTATGTATGTTATTTGATAACATAGTTGCTTGAATCCAACAAACATACATAAAACAAATCATATCTTCACAAATGATGAGACCAATAATTAAATTAAAATCCCTCATTTTGAATAAGATTCAAAATTTATATCAAGTCATAAAGGGAAAAATAAAAGAGTTTATTTTTTCCTGCCTTCCACCAACGGTGGTTTCATGATGAACGCTACCCATGATCAATGTCTGGTTCATATTATTGGGGAGGCATCGACGCCGGAAAGCTGTGACTTCCACTGACATAAGTGATGTGGATTGGGTGGAACTCTCATGTCTTCGGCTCATATCATTGGGGGAACGCATGGTTACCGTCCATTACGATCCAATATTGATGGGTTGGCTTGACACGTAAAGATAATCGACGTCATATCATTGGGCCTTTATCAAACGTGAGACAAATTACACAAAGGTTGCATGTGATGCAATTGAATTCTATCTTTTGGGAATTATGATAGACTGATATCACTCAGGGATCATAGTTGGCTAATTGGGCTTTGTGTACTCTAAGAAAATATGATTTTTCGTTTCCATTAGAGGGTGATGGAAATGTTAAAATAGTGGGAGGTAAATTCAAAATATGAAAGTCCACATATTTTATCTTATGAATTATTTAAATTAGTCAGCAATGTTAATTGTCTGTTTTTCATTTCAATATATTACGATATGGCATCTCGAAATCCACTATCTGTGGTCATTGATCAAAATAAATTAACTGGACCTAAATATTCTGGCTGGTTAAGGAATTTAAAAATTGTTCTGGCATCTGAAAGATCACATATACATTGGGTAAGACACCTCCAAAAGAGGCTCCTATCAATGCCACCCCTGATGAGTTGGAAAAGCTTGAAAAATGGTGGGACCATAATCTTCAAGCACGATGTTATATGCTGGCTTCAATGTCAAATGAACTGTAAGGGCAGTTCGAGGAGATGGTGAATGCTGTTGAGATTCACCTTCACCTACAAGAGTTGTATAGTACACAAACTCGTTCAATCAGACACGCGACTATCAAGGAGCTCATGACTGCTCGTATGCGAGATGGGGCTTCGGTCCATGAGCATGGGGTTAAGATGATTGGGCTTGTTGAAAAGTTGGTGAGCCTTGATTTAGTAATACCACACGAGTTATCGACGGACATCCTATTGTTGACCCTCCCCTCGTTTGATAATTTTGTAGTGAACTTCAATATGAACAAGCTGGAGGCTACCCTTGAAGAGTTAGTCAACATGCTTGCTAGTTATGAAGCGACCATTAAAAAGGAAAAATCTGTTTTCCTTATGGGTTCATCTTCTGGATCCAAGAAGGGATCAAAGAAAAAGGGAAAGAAACGTTCTGCCTCTGAAAAGAATAATAAGCTTGGCAAAAAGGCAAAGCCCACTAAGCCTGATCAATCTGAACAGGTTTGTTTCCACTGCAACCAGCCTAGACATTGGAGGTGTAATTGCAAGGAGTATCTTGCTCAGAAGCGTTCTGGCACATGTGTGCTTTATATAGAAGTTAATGTCTCTATTAGCTCTACTTCTTAGGTATTAGATATTGATTGTGGTTCTCATCTTTGCAATGATTTGCAGATGATGACAAGAAGTAAAAGACTTAGAGAGGGTGAGACCTTCTTGAGATTTGGAAATGGAGCCAGGGTTGCTGCAAAAGCTATTGGAGATGTTACTTTGATATTGAGCGATAATTTTAAATTATATTTAAGAGATGTTTTGTTTGTTCCAGACTTAGTTAAAAACATTGTTTCTATTTCTATGCTTGATAGAAGTGGATATTCTTGTTTATTTGCAAAAGGTATTTGTAATATTTATAAGGATGAATATTTAATTGGGACTGGCGAATTAGTAAATGATCTCTATAACTTAAAATTAAAAGATATTGCATTAAACAATGTCCAAGCGGAATCAACAACAAAGAAAAGAAAAGAAGATAGTTTAAATCAAGCATACATATGACATGCTAGACTAGGTCATATTTCCTAAAAAAGGATGACCAAGTTAGTAGATGAAGGATTGTTTGATTCGTCGAACATAAATTCCCTACCAACTTATGAATCCTATCTGAAAGGAAAAATAACTAAGACCCCTTTTAAAGGTCAAGTATAATGTGTGCATGATTTATTAGATTTGATCCATACTGATGTGTGTGACCCACTAAGTGTTAGCACTAAACATGACCATCACTACTTCATTACTTTTACCGATGATTATTCACGGTATGGGTACATATATTTGATGAAATATAAGTCTGAATCTTTTGAAAAGTTCAAAGAATTCAAACATGAAGTAGAAAATCAACTAGGAAAAAGGATTAAGAAACTTCGATCCGATCGAGGTGGAGAATACTTGAGTATTGGATTTAAGGACTATCTAAAAGAGAATAAGATTCTCTCACAGTGGACTTCTCTTGCCACGCCACAGCTTAATGGTGTAGCAGAACGTCGTAATTGAACGTTAATGGACATGGTTCGATCTATGATGGGATTCACCGAGTTATCGCCATCGTTTTGGGGCTATGTGCTCGAAACTGTGGCGATGTTATTGAATAAAGTACATACAAAAGCAATAGAAAAGACACCTTATGAAACATGGATGGGAAAACCTCCCAGGTATTCATATTTGAGAATTTGGGGATGTCCTGCTTATGTAAAGCAGGCAGTGGGAGACAAACTGGATAGTAGATCCATTTTGAGTTATTTTGTGGGATATCCAAAGAATTCTATTGGATACTATTTCTATAATCCCAAGAAAACAGAAGTATTTGTTTCAAGAAATGCTACCTTTTTGGAGAAGGAATTTCTATTAGATAGAAAAGGCGGGATAATAAAGCTCAAAGAAGTTCGAGATAATTCCACAGTTGAAATCAAGGTTTAAAATTTCGATCGTATCGAAGTTTCGGTCTGCGACCGGAACGATACGGTTTCGGTACCGTATCGTCCGTTTTGATATTATTTTAATATTTTTTATCTTTTAAATATTAATATTTAATTATTTAAAATATTTATTATTCGTGTATTTTCGCAGTGATCGAACGCGATCGCTCGTTTCCACGAGCAATCGCTTCGATCGCGAACTCGATCCTGCGATCGCGATCGCCGCGATCGTCGCGCTCAAGCGATCGCGCTCGCGATCGGCGTGCTTTCCCAGCGCTCGATCGCGAGCGCGATCGAGCGCGCTTTCCCAACGCTCGATCGCGCTCTCCCAGCGCTCGATCGCGCTCGCGATCGATCGCGCTTTCTCGGCGCTCGATCGCGAACGCGATCGCGCTCGCGATTGAGTTCCGGGAACGCGAGCGCGATCGCGTTCCGGGAACGCGAGAGCGAACGCTGACGCGTCTCGCCACCGGTCCGCCATCGAATTTCGCTCGCGTGCGGTCTGGCCCTCGTTGGAACGAAACAAATCGCGTGTTTCGCCCGAAACGGGTCGAAATTTAATACTATGGCTGAAATAATAGAACCCACACCCCAACAACCAGTAGAACAAGTACACACACTAAGGAGATCTAAAAGGGTCTGAAGACCACCTGTAAGGTATGGTATACTCTTTGAAAGAAATTAGAATGAGTCTAATCATGGATGTGATCCAAGGTCCTTTAAGGAGGCGATATCTGATATCAACTCGACCCAATGGCTAGAGGCCATGAAATTCGAAATGTACTCCATGTACTCAAATCAAGTTTGGTCATTTGTGGATCCACCTGAAGGGATTGTTCCTGTTGGATGCAAATGGATCTACAAGAAGAAACTTGGAGTTGATGGGAAGGTTCTAACCTTCAAAGCTAGATCGGTGGCAAAAGGATATAATCAAAGACAAGGAATTGACTATAATGAAATATTTTCGCCAATCGCAATGCTTAAGTCCATTAGAATACACTTCTTGCCATAGCTGCATGGTATGACTATGAGATATGACAGATGGATGTGAAGATGACATTTCTTAATGGTGATATTAAGGAAGAGATTTATTTGTCTCAGCCTGAAGGTTTTACATTTGTTGGAAGTGAGCATAAGGTATGCAAACTTCAAAGATCAATTTATGGTCTCAAACAAGCGTCGAGAAGTTGGAATCTCAAATTTGATGATACAATTAAAGAGTTTAGTTTTATTAAAAATCCTAAGGAACCATGTGTGTACAAGAAGGTTAGTGGGGGTGCAGTGACATTTCTGATACTTTATGTAGATGACATTCTATTCGTTGGGAATGATATAAGAATGCTTTAGTCAACCAAAGTATGGTTAGCTAGTAAATTCTCCACGAAGGATTTGGGTGAAGCATTTTATGTATTGGGAATACAGATCTATAGGGATAGATCAAAGAGGATGCTGAGGCTAACCCAATCCACATATATAGATACCATACTTAGTAGATTCTCAATGGAAGAATCTAAGAGTGGATACTTATCGATGTGTCATGGTGTAACTCTATCCAAGTCTATGTGCCCCAAGATAGACGAAGAGATAGAGATAATGACACGCATTCCATATGCGTCTGCCATTGGTAGTATTATATACAGTATGATATCTACAAGACCTGATATAGCATATGTTCTGAGTGTCACGAGTCGATATCAGGCAAATCCTGATCCATTACATTGGAAAGCTGTGAAGATATTCTTAAGTACTTACGAAGGACTAAGAATTTGTTCATGACTTATGGGATTGGAGAATTAAAATTGGAAGACTACACTGATTCTAGCTTCCAATCAGATGTGGATGATGCGAAATCAACCTCTGAATATATATTCACATTGAATGGTGGTGCTGTTTCTTAGAAGAGTTCTAAGCAAAACACAATTACGGATTCCACCACTGAGGCAGAATATATAGCAGCTTCAGAAGTAGCAAAGGAGGCAGTTTCGATGAGGAATTTCATCCAAGAGTTGGGTGTTGTTCCAAATGGAGTTGATCCAATCCAGGTTCACTGTGACAATACTGGAGCTATTGCACATGCAAAGGAACCAAGTTCTCATCATCGATCCAAGTATAACAACAACAACAACAACAAAGACTTATCCCATTAGGTGGGATTGATTATATGGATCCTTCTACGCCATTGAATTCTATCCCCTACTATATCATTATCAATATTTAAATAAAATTTATCTTGTTTTATTGTTGCTAACCAAGTCTTTTTTAGTCTTCCTCTTCCTCGTTTGATATGTATATTTGTCATCGTTTCACATCGCCTAACTGGAGCATTTATTAGCTGTCTAAGTACATGTCCATACCACCTTAAATGTGTCTATCGGAGTTTTTCTTCAATAGATGCAACACCGACTTTTTTTCTAATGCTTTCATTTCTTATTCTGTCAATTCTCGTATGTCCACACATCCATCTTAACATCCTTATCTCTGTAACTCTCATCTTTTGCTCATGTGTTCGAGTCGTAGCCCAACATTCAGCGCCATATAATATAACAGGTTTAATCGCCGTTTTGTAAAACTTCCCTTTAAGTTTTAGAGGCACTTTACGATCACATAAAACAGCCGACGCTTTCCTCCATTTCAACCAACTTATTTGTATTCTATGTAAGACATCTCTCTCAATCCCTCCATCATCTTGCAAAAATGATCCTAAATATTTAAAATTCTCTGTTCTAGACAACTTGTTATCTCCTATCTTAACACTTGTCTCATTACGTCTAATATTGCTAAACATAAATTCCATATATTCTGTCTTTACTTTACTAAGTCTAAAACCTTTCACTTCTAGTGTTTCCCTCTAAGATTCTAGTTTAGCATTTACTCCTTCACATGTCTCATCTACCAAAATAAATCTGCAAACAACATGCACCACGGTACTAGGTCTTTAATGTGACCAGTGAGTTCGTCCATGATTAGTGTAAAAAGATAGGGACTTAAAGCAGATCTTTGATGTAACCCTATCTTTATTGGAAATGTTTCAGTTAATCCGCTCGTTACTTTCTTATACATATCCTTAATTAGTTCAATATATGTTACACTAACACTTTTTTTCTAAAATTCTCCATATAATTTCTCATCAATGAATACCATGTGTAGATCCTGCTTTTGCTCTCTATACTTTTTAATTAGTTGTCTGAGAAGATGTATAGCTTCTATCGTCGACCTTCCTGACATGAATCTAAATTGATTTTCGAGAACCGTGTTCTCCTTTCTTAATCTTTTTTCTATTACTCTTTTCCAAAGTTTCACAGTATGGCTCATTAGTTTAATACCTCTATAGTTTTTATAAGTTTGTATGTCTCCCTTATTCTTATATAAGGGAATTAGGATAACTTACCCTCCATTAATCAGACATTCTTTTTGTTTTCAATATCATATTAAATAATTTTGTAAGCCATTCAATACCTTGTTTCCTTAGACACTTCCATCCTCTATCGGAATATCATCTGGTTCAACGACTTTTCCATTCTGCATTTCATTTAAAGCTTGTTCTACTTCTGAAATTTGAATTCTACGATAAAAATTTAAATTTTATACTCATTTGACCTACTTAAATTACCTAAACTAAGTTAGTCTTCTAAACCTTCATTAAAAAGTTGATGAAAATATCTCTATCATCGCTCTTTTATTTCTTTATCATTTACTAGTATCTTATTACATTCATTTTTAATATATCTTATTTGATTAAGATATTTTGTCTTCCTCTCTCTCACTTTAGCTATTCTATAAATGTCTCTTTCCCTTTCTTTTGTGTCTAATTTTCGATATAACCGTTCAAAAGTTTCAATCTTAGTTTCATTCATTGTTTTCTTAGTTTTTTTCTTGCCTATTGTATATTTTTTCAAATTTTCCTCATTTTTAAAAATATATAATTTCTTATATACGGTTCGTTTTTCCTTTACTTTCTCTTGCACTGTTTCATTCCACCATCAAGATTTATTTACTTGGTGGTGCATGTCCCTTTAACTCACCGAGTACATTCTTTGCTACTATTTTCAACTTTGATACCATCTTATCCTATGTCGTATTAGAGTCATTGTATATTTGATCAAATACTTATACTCCTACCTTCTCTTTGAATATATTTAGTTTTTCATCCTTTAACTTCCACCATTTAATTTTAGGAGTCGTGTATATTTTTCTTCTATTAATATTATATTTGAGGCGTATATCCAATACTACTAACTTATGTTGAGTAGTTAAATTTTCTCCAGGGATGACCTTAGAATCTTTACAAATTTTTTTATCTCTCTTCCTAACCATAAGAAAGTCAATTTGTGATTTATTATTTCTACTTTTGAACGTGACCAAGTATTCTTCTCTTTTCTTAAAAAGTATACTAGCTAGTATAAGATCATATTTTATTGCAAAATCCAATATAGTTTACCTTTTTCATTTCTTGTTCCAAACCTATAACCCCTATGCATCCTCTCATATTTGTCATTTTTCACTCCAACATGCTCATTTAAATCGCCTCATATTAAAATCATCTCATTTGACGGAATATTTTGTAATACTTCATCCAAGTCATCCAAAAACCTTAATTTGGTATTTTCATCTAATCATATTTGAGGTGTGTTAGAAGATTGTAGATATGATTAGGGATAATTGTTATCCCTAAATATCATTAGGAATAATTATTTCTTAGGATAGAATTTTGATTTATTCCTAGGATAGGGTTTGATTTATTCTTTTGAATAAGCCCTAATCTTGTATATAAATAGGGCCTCTTTCATGTAATAGGGTATCTAGAGTTACGAAATAACATGGTATCAGAGCATTAGGTTTTTCATTTTTTTTTTTTCGAGATCTCTTTCCCGGCGCGCTTCTCCTCCGCGACGCAGCCCCGCTCGCGACTTTCTCACGCGAGCATCTCCTCAGGAGCGCGCGCTTCTACGCAGCACCGACTTTCTTTCCCGGTGCGCCTCCATCTCCTCAGCCCCCTGCAATTACCGTCGCCTGCCCTCTCTTTCTCCCCATCCGCCGGCCATCGCTTCGGGTGTTCGTCGCCAAGGTCAAAGATTTTCCAGCCCCGCCGCTGCTCGGCCTCACCGCGAAGGTTTTCGCCACGCAAGGCCCGCTCTTCTCCTTCGTGATCCGCTCGAATCACGCTCCGCTGGCTTGGTGATTTGGCCGAGGGATCTCTGAGTGGTCCGGCAGGAGTGGGCCACCATCCTCGTCCAGATCGCCTTCCTTTCTCGCCGCGAGCGACGGATCGACTGCCGCCGATCTCGTTGTTGCCGCCATTCATCCGACCGACGTTCTCCATTGACCCTTTTTTTTCCCACGAACAACACAACCTGCCGCCTGTCACCGTCGCCATCACGCAAGAAACCTGCAGTACCGCAGGCCGCCGCCCATCGCAGCCACCATCTCGCGCCACGGCAGTTTTTACGAAAAGATTTTCCTCTTCTCCGCGAGAAGTTGTCCAGAACTCGACAAGATTCGCTTTCACTCACGGCTACCTCCAACACTTCAAACCGGATTTTCCAATCTTTACCAACCACGCTACAAGACCGCCTCTCGAGCTCTTGGATGGTAAGAATTACTCTTCTTGGGCCTCTTACATTAAACTTTGGCTTGTTGGACAGGGTTATGAAACACATCTCACACAAACTGAAGAGGATATTCAAATGGCCGATCGTCCTTTATGGAGAAAGGTTGATGCTCAGTTGTGTTGCATTATCCGAGCCACCATCCATCCATCTCTCCGGGATGTCTTCCGGACTCATAAGACCTGTAAGGATGTTTGGATACAAGCTCAACAACTTTTTATGAACACTTCTCGGCGACTCTATTAAGTTTCATGATGACCTCACGGCCATCCTTAATGCCCATCGATCAAGGAGCCTACGCCAACTTATTCGGGATCGCTTTCAGATGAAGTTCAACGACCGCTTCCCACCCGCGCCCTATCGCAGAGCTCAAAATCGGAAGAAATTTTTACGCTCTGGCGTTATGGTTCGCACAGATTACTCTCACGTTCGTGATCGATCCTCGGCACCCATGAGGCCACCACGGACTCTACCTAGTAACTCTCCTCCGTGTCCCTACCAAAGTATCGACATTACCATCTTCCATTCCGGCCGACTCTTCAAGATCGGGTCTCGAAACAACAACAAACCTCCACCGCAGTAAGAACAAAGCGACGCCCTGTGTAATCATCACACCGACCAGTGACACACGATTGATAAATGCTGAGTCTCCACGGTCGACCCTCAGATCGCTAGATCGCTTCGAGAGTTCTCACACGCCTTCGGCCTCGGCTCACAAATGACATCACCCAACTCCACTGTCTCAATTGACACCAGCTCCGACTCCACCGCCTTCCTATGATGATTTCCTGAAGTGGTATGAGGATCGACGGGAGTCTAATTCCCTTGCTGCCATTACACAAGCTGGTAATTCTTTCGCATATCTCGCCTTCTAGGTCCTTGCAGATTGACTCTAGGGCCACCGATCATATCATCGTAATAGATCTCTTTTTCCTCACTATCTATTTCTCGTTACTTACCCTTTCATTACCACGGCAAATGGTTCTCAAACTCACCCCAAGGTGTTGATTGCTCATTCTTCTCCATCTCTTCCCATTCTGTAATGTTCTTTATGCTTCCTGAGCCCTTTAATTTATTATCAATAAGCCACCACTCGGCCTGATCAGGTCATCTCATTTACTAAATCTACTATTTCATCAGAGGACCTGAGTACGGAGGATGATTGGCTGACGGATGTAGTCTCTACGGTTTATATCAACTTCACCAAAACTCTCTTGTTGCGGCGGCAAAAGATTCCACTTGTTATCCATGCTCACTGAGACATCCTGGTCTTGATAAGTTAAAACAATTACATCCTAGTCCTTTTACTTGTAGTCTTTCATTTCATGCGAGTCGCGCAGTAAATACGACGTAGTTCGCTTTTCTCCTCGCATTATAAGTCCCACGCCTCCCTTTCGCTTTAGTTCATTCGGATATTCGGGTTCGAGCCACTGGCTCTACATCGGGGTCACAATATTTTTACTTTTGTAGACGATTTTTCCCACAGATTGGTTATATCGAAGGATCGCCGTAATTATTTTCTATTTTTCAATTTTTTTAACGGTCAAAACACAATTTGGTATCCTCTTCGATCCTCGCAGAGTGATAATGCGACGTGAATATCTATCTACTCCATTTTAAACCTTGCATCTCACGATATTACATCTAAGTCTGTCTCATACCCCCAATGTAACGGAGTCATAACGCAAGAATCACCATCTTCTCGAGACCACCCTGACTTTCTCCTCCACTCTTACGCCTCTTCGCTGGCGACGCCGCACTTACCGCATGTTATCTCATCAATCGTGACGTCTTCCTCTACTTTACAGTGATCAAATACCTCATCACGATTTTATCCGGCGCCTCTTCATCCTTTACCACCTAGTGGTCTTTGGTTTTACATGTTTCGCTTTACGCTTGATCCTCGCATTGATAAACTCTCTCCTACGATAAATGTATTTTCCTCGATACCCACGGCTCGTAAAGGGTATAAGTGCTATTCCCTACTCTTCGCTTCAGATTTCATCTCCGCCACGCTACATTCTTTGATTTAGTTCCTTTCTTTGAGTCTTCAGAGTCATCGTCTGAATTTCATCCTTCTATGTCTGTTTCAGTCTTTGATCCTCCGGAGGATTCTCTATCACCTCCCACCCCAATTTCTCCTCCGTTGCAGGTTTATCAACGCCGCCCCCGCTCGCTACGCCTAACACCGACTCGCATGAATCATCTCAGAGCTGTGTCCTCCACTCCTCCTGGCCTCTCCTCAATGCGATATTCTATCGCTCTTCGAAGGTATACGTTCCACTCGTAATCCTTCTCCACATTATGTTTCTTTGAGTTACCATCGTCTTTCTCCTTTTTATTATTCTTGTCTTTTCTCTTTGTCGTATGTTTCTCTTCCAAAGACTGCAGGGGATGCATTTGCCGATCCAGGCTGGAAACAGGTTATGCTCGATGAAATGAGTGCCTTACAGAGTTGTGGGACTTGGGATCTCGTTCCTCTACCACCAGAAAAGTCAGTTGTTGGTTGTTGATGGGTATATACAGTGAAGGTTGGTCTGGATGGAACGGTTGATCGGCTTAAGGCTCGTCTCGTTGCTAAAGGTTATACTCAAATCTTCGGATTGGATTATGGGGACACATTTTCTCCTGTTGCCAAGATGTCCTCTATACGCTTACTCATGTCCATTGTTGCGATTCAACACTGGTCTCTTTATCAGTTGGACATCAAGAATGCATTCTTACATGGTGACCTGCTCGAAGAAGTCTACATGGAGCAACCTCCGTGTTTTGTTGCTCAGAGGGAGCCTTCTGGTCTTGTGTGTCGTTTGCGAAAATCTTTATACGTCTCAGCGATACCCGCAGTACGGTTCGGTAGATTTAGTATTGTAATTCAACAGTTCGGCATGACTCGGAGCGAGACTGACCATTCTGTCTTTTATCGCCACTCATCGACTGGTTGCATCTACCTAGTGGGTTATGTTGATTATATTGTCATCACAGGTAATGATCATCTCGGGATCTCACAGGTGAAACATCTTTTCAAATATTTCCAAACAAAGGATCTCGGCAGACTTAAATACTTCTTGGGGATAGAAGTAGCACAGGCCAGAAATAAGATCATTATATCTCAAAGGAAGTATGCAATGGATATTCTAGAAGAAACAGGAATGTTAAACTCAAAGACAGTTGACAACCCTATGGATCCTAATGTCAAGCTCCTACCAAATCAGGGGGAGCATCTAATAGAACATCAACGATACAGGCGATTTGTAGGAAGAATAAGGAACCTTAATGTTACTCATCCAGATATCTCATTTACAGTAAGTGTAGTAAGTCGTTTCAACTCTCCGTAAAGAACATCGGGATCGAATTCGCATTGCTCGATATATCGAGGTGTTCCAGAAAGGGTCTTTTCAGATAAAGACAAAGGACATACTCGAGTCATGTAGGATATTCTGACGCAGATCGGGCAGGATCTCCTATCGACAGAGATCTACTTCGTTTTCAGATATTCGGAGATAATCTTGTTTCTTGGAAAAGAAAAAGCAGAATGTTGTGGCAAGATCCAGTGCAGAGGCAGAGTATCGAGCTATGGCCATAGCCAGTCAAGAACTTATATGGCTCAAACAGTTGCTTCAGGAGCTAAAGTTTGGAGACGTTACACAAATGTCACTTATATGTGATAACCAAGCCGCCATGCATATCGCTTCAAATCCAGTTTTTCATGAGATGACAAAGCATATAGAAGTCGATTGTCACTTTGTCAGAGAGAAAGTCATATCTGGAGAAATATCTACTAGTTTTGTTAACTCACATGATCAGCTAGCAGATATATTTACTAAGTCACTGAGAGGTCCCCGACCGATTATATACGTAATGTCGTGCATATAATTTATATTCTTCACTGAGGGGGAGTGTTAGAATATCAGTAGATATGATTAGGATAATCATATCCCTAAATATCATTAGGAATAATTATTTCTTAGGATAGAATTTTGATTTATTCCTAGGATAGGGTTTGATTTATTCTTTTGAATAAGCCCTAATCTTGTATATAAATAGGGCCTCTTTCATGTAATAGGATATCTAGAGTTACGAAATAACAAGGTGCATATACACTAATTATGTTCATAGTTTCTTTCTCCACTACTATTTTAAGAGCTGTAATTCTATTCCCCTTTCTAATTACTTCTACAACTTCATCTTTTAACGAACTATCTACAATAATACTCACTCCATTTCTTGTTTTACTCTTTTCTGTATACAATAACTTAAAACTCGAGTTCTCTATAATTTTTGCCTTCTTACCTACCCATTTAGTCTCTTGTACACATACAATATTAATTTTTCTCCTAATCATCGTATCTACTTTCTCTATTGTTTTACCAGTGAGGGTTCCTATGTTCCATGTATCAAATTTTAGACTATTAGTTTTTCTATAATATTTGTTCTTACCCAACCTATGGTATGAGAACTCTTGCTTATTTAAGACTACACCCAAGTTCTTATAGAGATTTAGCGGTTCTTGCCGATACGTTGTAGTTGGACCCTGCAACGTGAACTTTTGTATATTTTTCACTATACCCGAGTTCTGAAAATGTAGTGGTCCTTGCCGAGACATTACAGTCGGATCCTGTAACGTGTTCCTTCCGGGGAATAACCTAGTATTAGCACAATAATTTGATTGATCCATTCATTAAATATTTGCCTTAGTTTAATGCTGGCTGATAACCTAACACAACCCTCTTCCTTTATCTGGGCTTGGGACTAACCACGATAAGGTTAACTTATCATGGGCGGAGTTTCATCGATCCAAGCATATACTGAGAAAATTCTATAGGATCGAGAAGGCACTAGAGGGGGGGGGGGGGGTTTGAATAGTGCATGTTTTAAAAACTTTTATTTTCATTTTTTTTTCTTTTCGTAAAACAAAGTAAAAGCACACCGGAAAAATAGAAAGCAAGATGAAGAGATAGAAATACAAGAAATGTAGAGGAGGAGGTAACAAACCTATCTCTCCTCTTAGCAAGTAACAAACAATGAAATAAAAACAAGTACCGACTTAAGAGTAGACAAAAGAAGCTTGGTCAGCGTTACAACGTCATCGTGCTGAGAAAAAAGCCTTGGAGCGATGGAGCACTTTGGGAGCCTTTTTGATTCTCATAAATAGGGGGTGCCTCACCCCTTTTATAGCCTTCAAAACCCTAGCATGTTGAGATACATATCTGGATCAAACCTTATCTTTATCCCTAACTTTGTGGCTCTTATCTTGACTTTGCTTCAATGTGTCCACGTTCATTACCAGTCGAATGCTACGTCCATCAGTCGATTGATGGTGATCCAGTCGACTGATGCCTTGAGTAGTTACCTGCATCACATAGTTAGCACAAGAGATGTATAATGATATGCAGTGTGATAGTCCTGGACTGTCCGATCTCGACTTCGGTCTTCCTCCGGAAGCCTTAGTCGGATCGTCGCCTAAGGTTGTTCTCGTACTGAGGGCGAGACCTATCCTCTCCATATAAGATTCTTATCTTGCTTACTTTTGGTCCTGTCACTTAGCTTCCGGTCACTCGACTATCGAGGTTTCTCGACTTCTCGAGATTCTCCTGGCGTCTTTTGACTTGGTCAACCGACCATCGAGGTTTCTCGTCCCATCTAGATTCTCCTGACATCTTTGACCTTAGCAAAGTCTAACACATTACTTGTACATTCAACATAGTATATGAGATAATAAAATAACTTAACTTTGAATCTTTGTCATTATCAAAATTTAGATTCGATTATTTGGTGCCCTTGCACCAACAATCTTCCCCTTTATAATCTATGGGGCAACACAATTCTAAGTTAAGGAAAATAAGTACATAACTTAAACACAACTTCCCCTTAATTGAACTCCCCCTTAAGGGTACCACCCTTTTAATTCTTGGTGACAGAGTAATAATATTTTTTAATTAACTTTGAATTAGCTTTTACCTCTCCCCCTTTGACATATATCAAAAAGCAAAAAAAACTTATATTGAATGTTTAACTTGAAAACTCAGAGTTGTAAAAACATTTTCAAGCTAAGAAACACTTGAAATAGCTAATCACGTTTATTAATCCAAGCATGTGCCCCTTTATATAAAAAAATAATAGTTTAAAATAAACCATCTAATAAATTGTCCTTATCAAAGTGTTGAACTCTATTTTGACTCAAATGATATCAAATTATCACTTAGTCTTGGTCAGAGTCGTTCACTTGAAAAATTATACTTCATGATTCATGTTGATGCACTTGTTTTACATCTGGAATCAGGACTAAGGTCCTAACATCTCACGCCCATCTACATGGCTCAACACACAATCACAGTAAACCTATGTGTTGTGAGATGCATTGACTCCTTAAAGCTATATGCTCATGCTTTCTAAGGTAAGTCCCATGCTAGTTCCATGTAGCACAAAAGAAAATGATAGATAAATAGTAAGTAAAAATAATTCCTATTCTACTAAGCACATACCTAGTTTTCATCTAAACGAACTGAACTCTGCTTCAGGTAATGATTTAGTAAAAATGTCTGCTAGGTTCGATTTAGATTCGACATATTCAAGTTTTATGTCTCCATTAGCTACATGTTCCTTTACAAAGTGGTGTTTTACTTCTATGTGTTTAGTTCTAGAATGATGTATAATATTTTTAGTTGGATTAATTGAACTATTTTTATTGATCATGACTTTAGAATTACTAAAGTTTAGTTGAAAGTCATTTAGAGTGTACTTCATCTAAAGAAGTTGAGCGACACACTCGCCCAAGGTTTAAAATTTCGTTTCGTTTTGCTCGAAACGGACGAAATATTTCGTTCCGACGCGCGATCGAAACGAAACGCCGTGTGAAATTTCGCGTGATAGAGCAACGACAGCGACTGGCGCGCGATCGTGGGATCGTGATCGCGTTCCCCGCGCAGTCGCGATCCAGATCTACTATTCCAATTTAATTAAAAATTAAATTTATATAATTAACTAAATTATAAATTCTATATTATAATATTATTAATTAAAATTTTATATATAATATAAATTAATTAAACCATAAATTTAATTAATAAATTATTAATTAATTTATATTATCGAAATAGTATCGGCACGCACGAAACGATACCGAAACCGTATCGTTTCGGTCACTGACCGAAACCTCAGTACGGCTCGGCATTTAAAACCTTGCACTCACCTATGATTACATATTCTACTTCAATAGGAGACAAAACAACACACTGTTGTTTTCTACTACCAACTAATCCTAGAAGTTGGCAGCAACCACTTATGCTTTTCCTATCGAGTTTACTACCGGCATAATCTAAGTCAGAATAACCGATTAGTTTAAACTCATTTGATCTAGGGTACTATATTCCTATATTTTGAGTTCCTTTTATATATCTAAAGATTCTTTTCACTAAGGTTAGGTGCTATTCTTTGGCACAAGACTGAAATCTTGCACACATAATTACTGCAAAAAGTATATCAGGTCAGCTTGCAGTCAAGTACAGAAGGCTACCTATTGCACTCCTATAGTTTTTTAAATCTATAGATTTCCTTCTAAATCTTCTCTAGTGTTCACATTAGTTGCCATAAGTGTATTAATTTTCTTAGCATTTTACATGCCAAATTTTCTAATTAACTCCTTAGTGTATTTATTTTGATGCATATAGATTCTTTTTTTTGTTTGTTTTATTTGTAAACTTAAGAAGAAAGTGAGTTCACATTCTAAATTCATTTCAAACTCACTAAAACTTAAGAAGAAAGTGAGTTCACATTCTAAATTCATTTCAAACTCACTCTCCATTAGTGAGATAAATTCATTTAGAAATGTCGTGTTTTTGTCCCAAGTATTATATTGTCTACATAGATTTGAGCTATAAATATTTCTTTTTCTACGGTTTTTACGAATAATGTTGGGTCAACTAATCCTTGATTAAATCTTTTAGATTTTAGATGAATAGATAGTCTTTCATACCAAGCCCTAGGTGCTTGCTTTAATCCATATAGGGCTTTCCTGAGTTTAAGTACATGGTTAGGTTGGTCTAAGATTTTAAATCCTGGTGGTTGGCTAACATATACCTCTTCTTTGATAAAACCATTTAGAAAAGCTGACTTGACATCCATTTGAAATAATTTGAGTCCTCGATGTGCAGTATAGGCTAGTAACATTCTAATTAATTTAAGTCTTGCTACTGATGCATAGGTTTCATCATAATCTAACCCCTCTACTTGATTAAATCATTTTGTTACTAATATGACTTTATTCCTTACAATTTCACCATTGTTATCAAATTTATTCCGAAATACCCATCTTGTTCCTATGATTGTCTTGCCTTTAGGTGCGGGTGCTAATTCCCAAATTTGATTCTTAGCGAATTGAGCTAACTCTTCTTGCATGACAATGATTCAATTAGGGTCAAGAAGAGCTTGTTCTATAGTTTTAAATTCGATTTTGAATATGAGTGAGATTTGACTCACATTTTTATAGGATGTCCGAGTTCGAACTCCTAGATTTGAATCACCTAATACTTGGTTAATTGGATGATCAATTCGTACTCTAGGTTGGTTAGGATTAGGGTTGGTGTTTCACTCAACTTGTTGGATTTGATTAACTCCATTATCTAAACTTTCATTGGTTAACCAATCTATGGTTGACTTAGGATTATTTTCTTCATTAAACACTACATTAATAGTTTAATGAATTGCTATTATAAATCCTATATGCTTTACTAGTGGTTGAATAACCTAGAAATATCTCATTAGTTGATTTAGGAGTACATTTTCCTAAGTAATCTTTTGTATTTACTATGTGTACTTTACATTCAAAGACTCTAAAATATTTAATGTTAGGTATTTTATCGTAGTATGTTTTATAAGATGTTTTGTTGTGTCGTTTAATTATTAAGGTTCTATTTTGGACATAGCAGGCAATATTGACTGCTTCTGTCCAAAACTATTAGGTAAACTGTATTCATTTAACATGGTCCTAGCTGCTTCTTGTAGGGTTTTATTCTTTCGTTCAGCTAACCCATTTTGTTGAGGGGTCATAGGGCAAGAGAATTCATGGTGGTATCCCTTTGATTACAAAATTCAGTAAATTTATGATTTTCAAATTCTCCACCATGGTCACTTCTAATTCTTTTAATCATTAGGTTCTTTTCATTTTCTATTAGTTTACATAAATTTATAAATTGGTCATATGTTTCATTTTTATATTTTAGAAATTTTACCCAAGTGAATCTAGAGTAGTAATCTACTATTACTAAACAATATTGACTATCATTTAGTGATTTGGCTCCATGTGAGTCAAATAGATCCAGGTGTAGGAGCTCAAGCACATTTTTGGTCTTTTCTACATTAGTTAATTTATGTGATGATTTAGTTTGCTTTCCTTGTTGATATGCATTACACACTTTGTTTTCTAGATTACTTATTTTAGGTAGGCCTCTATAACTAGTTCGTTGTGGCTTATTTTTGAGATAAGCCTTAGATGAGAGTGACCTAGTCTTCTGTGCCATAACCATGTTTCCTCTTGCTGTGTCATTAGATACTTGATTGAGGAGTTTGATAATTCTATCATATAGATGTTATTATTCATAATTCCCTTAAATATAATTTCAGGACAATTACTATTTTTAATTTTACATTCATTAGATAAGAAAGTAACTTCATAACCAGAATCACAAAGTTGACTAATGCTTAACCGATTAAATTCAAATTTATCAACTAACAAGGCTTTTCGTATTATTAAATTAGAAGTTAATTCAATATCACCTGATCCGATGATTTTGAGTTTACCGTTGTTTCTGAAAGCCACCGACCCTAGGTTTTTGAACCTTAGCTTGGTGAACTTCAGTTGATCTCTGGTCATATGTCTGGAGCATCCATTGTCTAACATCCATTGATCCTTGATCTTCTCCTTTGATCCGACTTTGAGTCTTAACTCGAACTCATCATCGGAGTCGGGTTCGGATTCGGGATTTGTATCAGGCTCGAATTTGGATTGATTTGCCATAAAAGCATAGTTGTCGACTTGGATGTCTTCTTCCTCGTTCGATGATTCTTCCCAAGTTGCTTTGAACACCTTGGGTTGTTTTTGTTTTGGCTTCAGATTTGGATTTGGGCAGTATGACTTGAAGTGCTGCACTCATAACACTTGAAGCTTTGTGGAGGTTTTGTGGTTTTCTCGATTTTCTTGTCCTTTGATTGCTTCGTAGACTTTCTTCCTTTTTTGATCATTTTTCGAACTAGGTTGACTAGTTCGGTCTCCATTTCTCCCCCCAATTCCGACTCGGATTCGGGCTCTTCGGATGAGTGTTTGCTTTTTCCTTTCTTTTGTCCTGCAATCAAAGCTATACTTCTCTCGACTAAGGACGAGTTAGAATGTTCATGCAATTCAAATTTAGAAAAAAGTTCATCTAACCTAACTTTTGATAAATCTCTAGAGACTTTTTAAGTATCAACCATGAATGCCCACAAAGTCGTTCTAAGAAAAGCCTTTAATGTGTACCTGATTATGTCACGATTCTTCACCTTCTGTCCGATGGAGTGGAGTCCATTCAGAATATCTTGAATGCGAGTATGAAGTTGACTTGCATTTTCATTGTCCTGTATTTTTAGATTATCACGAATACCCCGGTGGATCAATCTAGGTGAAAGCCCTTAGTTGTCATAATTTCCCACGATTAGTTTAGGTCCTCGAGAAGTTCTAATAGCTTTTGAGATGTTCACGTGTAGTTAACCTTGTTTGCAGTATGGGTATTTATCACGAACATCCTAGTGGATCAATCTAGGTGAAAACCTCCTCACAATTAGTTTTACAAAATCGGAATGAGAAGAAATATACGAATAGGTGATCAACAAACTCGCAAGATAAATCATACGTACCGTAAAACTAATTCAAGAAGTTCGCAATCGATAAATAAAAGAGTTATAACAAATCAATACAAATAAATAAAGAGTTACTGATCACCGATACTAGCACTGGAATAGCCAGTCGATTGATACCAAAACTGACACCAAGATCTCAAAGTGACCTCACGGGATTACAGTGGCTATCACAATCCGCAAACACCTTTGCAAGGTCATAATAGTTGCCGAAACCCCATAAACGCCTTCGCGAGATCACAATAGTTGTCTCGGCCAGTAGATGTCGCAACGGCTCATTTTTTATCTTTTTTATTTCTTTTATATTTTTTCATTTTTCATTTTTACAGTTTTTTCAATTTTTCATTTTAGATAGAAATTTTTATTT
Organism: Wurfbainia villosa; assembly: GCA_025175895.1. Taxonomy (NCBI): domain Eukaryota; kingdom Viridiplantae; phylum Streptophyta; class Magnoliopsida; order Zingiberales; family Zingiberaceae; genus Wurfbainia; species Wurfbainia villosa. The sequence continues at coordinate 78,161,190 of CM045987.1, read as the reverse complement.
TTTACACAGGTAATTCCTTTCCATGTTATTTTTTCTCTTCTTAATTTTTTTCTTCTTTTATCGAATTTTTTTTCCACCGTATTACTTTTTCTATCCTTTATTCATTAATTTTTCCCTTTTATCTGTCTATAAACGTAAACAATGAAAAAAAAACCTCTTTTAAGGATAATTATTTTTTTTTTCCTTTGTCTCTTTGCAAGGTAAGTAGAAAAAAAAAATTCTTTAAGGATGATTATTTTTTTCTTCTTAATAAGCATAGACTAAAAAAACCTTTTAAACCTACTCGATCTTGTCATGTCTAGGTGGACTTTAGTTAACCATAAATCAACTTTTACTCAATAAGCATCAAATATTTCATAAGATAATATTAAACCTTAAAATCAAGATCTCAAATATAACTCAATAATAAATATCTATGGCAATTACATATTAATAAAAATATTTTTTAATTAATATATTTTATATTTTAAAAAGTACTAAAATTGCATTGATACAGCACGATGTCGTACCAAAACTCGAGGTCGAGTTTTTTTCAACTTCGAGCATCTGATGCAGGGGTACCTAACAACATACAATGTCTATCTTTACCTCTCTATATGGGCTTGTCACATTCCAGACCTTAGCAAGAAGAAAATGCATCATCCAAAAGCTCCCACGGTCTGCTCGTGTTCAGTTTCATGGGCATGTTCCATTCTGAAACTTGACGAGATCTTTCAGAGGGAACTACAGATTGCTCGTGGTCCCCACCACTATTGTGGTGTCCACCGCCGCCTGCTCGTGGTCCAATCCACAAACGTAGTCCAGTCTATTGCAGTATGTGAGATCACTCAGTAGGAACCACGATTCACCCATGGTTCCCATCATGGTCATGGTTCTCACCACGGCCAGACCGTGGCGCGCCACCACAACAACGCGAGTAATTTAGGGTTTTAATTATTATTTTTATTTGTTTTAAAAATTTCTTTGTTTCAAACTTTTTCCTTTTTCTAAGCTATTTAAACATGGGATAAGGCTTTCGTAGGCTTGATTGATTGATTGATTGATTAATAGATTGTTTTGGTTTAATAAAGTAATTTCTTTGAAACCTAGAGGCGGGTCCTTTTTGTTTGCGAATTACCTCCTTCGATTTCTCTATCCACCTCTATTCTAGCTTCGCTGGTGAAAAGATCTCCATCTACTACTCCGCCATCCCGCCTACATCATATTTCTTCACAATCTATCCAAGTAGCTTGCAAAACCACCTCCCAATACCTTTATATTAGGATGCTAAGAGCCTCGCCTAGATCCATTACATTATTTGAACCCCCTAGACAAAATTACTTCGGCCACTCTATATTCAATTTAGTGGGTCACATGGAATTAGATGTCAAATAAAACAAGCCCACGTGAAAACTTCGGCATGTTAAGTTATCCACCTCTATTGAAAAGCAAGTCATAGTTTGTTGACTATCTAGCACCATGGGTGGTAGATGTGTTGGAACACCACGGCATCTGTAGGCTATATCGTACATAGTTCAGATACCATGATTGATTAATGCAAATCTAGCATTCGCGTGTTGTATTTCTACACCCCTATGTCCAACAGAAGTTTAAAATTTTTATGATTTAACACTTAAATCAAAGGAGTATTCATATGATTTTAAAACAAAAATAAGCATAATCTTTTAATTTGAGCATACAATACTATCTAACCCTTCAAACAAGATCTTAAAAGCATAGCAAAGAAAAATAATCATGTCATTGAACATCTATTGTCAATCTAATCATTTTATTTAGACATGCTAAACTATCTAAAACAAATATGTTAGATCTTTTAAACATAATCTAAATGAAACTATTATCACATGAGCATGAATATATATATCTATGAAATATTCATAAGTATAAATTTATACCTTCCAAACTACCTTAGTTTGTGATGTCATGATCTTGTGGTTCCTCCATCTAAATCCAATCGATGATCGGAAAACCTTTTTCAACGCTTGACCGCATTAGAGATCAAGAGTCCTTTATCATTGAGATAATTAGGGTGTATTCCTCAAAGATGAGAGATGTGATGACACACTCTAAGAAGATTGTTTATTCTAGATGGAATCAAGGAAGAAGATCTCCTTTCTTCTTCTTTGATATGGGAGGGGGGTGAGGGACCACTATCTCTAAGGAGGAGAGGAGAAGGCTAGGAGTTTTTCAAGAAGCAAGAAGCAAGAGGCATACAACAAGAACCACTTAAGATCTCTTATCTTCTCTTGCTTATATAACTTTGAAAAGAAACTCCCAACTTACCCTAAAAGAAACTCCTAACCTACCCTATTAATGTGGTCATCCATCTCATTAAGGCGAAGAGGAAGTGGAGAATAGTGAGAGGTTACAAGAATTCCATAAGACTTCCTCTTCATGGTGGCTAGAATTCTTCTCTCCCTTTCTTAAATTTTGGTCGGCCACCTTAATAGAGAAGGTGAAGAGGTGTGGGAAGAAAAATCCAATCAAGCCCTCCTTATTCATTGATTCATAATCATGAACTTGTTAATGGGCTTGTGGGTTATGGGTCATTATCTCTCTTCCATCTTGGGCTATTAGGTATTAGAACATTTCTAGAAACCAATTATGAATTTTATCATCAATCCAAGTATAGACCAAGTGTGGAACATTTCCACTCCTTGTTTCTATCCATTCATAAACTCTTTTATGAATTATAATATTTGATCATATCAAACTTTATTCATCAATACACCGTTTGATCACATCAAACTCCATTCGCCAAATTCAACTTCTTGAATTTAACTTTCTCAATGGGAAATAGGAAAACCAATACTTGTGTGTCCCTCAATGGCTTAGGGATACAGATAGTTGTGGGTTCACAACTCTTTGTGATTCAGGACTATACTTGTCCTTTATTTGGGCATACCCTTAATAGCCGCATCCTATGATCAACCCTTTGATTATAAGATGTCAGAACCAATTCTGATTAGCACCCAACCAATTCTATATCACTGAATAGTGTCTACAAAAACCAGTCAATTATGGTTAACGTACAGTCCAGTCCCTTCAACTCATATATCCTAGTCAAATCTACAATCATTGGTACATCGAGACTTGGATATTGATTTGACAACCATGTGATGTATCTTATAGTGACATCGCATGTGCAACTAGAAAACCCCTTTCCAAAAGCACATCTTACAGTTTTGATCAAAGACTTCATACACTATAGAATAATACATTACATAAGATATCTATACCCGTGGGTATGTGATGAATCCCCGACTACAATGCACTGACTCTTATATGTTTCATTACTGCACCCAATCTCACCACCTGATGACTCTAATAGAGTTGATAAATGAGTCAAAGTGCAATCTCAGCATATAGAGTCTCAATGTTGTCGCAGATCATAAGGACTACAAGTGTACAACCGCAATCAAGAACTTATCCACTCGATAAATCCACTTGGTAAGTCCGAGTGAGGATAGTTCGATGAACTCATCATATGAGCATCCATCTGTATGCTTGAACATCTCTATATCCTTCCCAATGAAACATGGTACACTGCATCACAGATGCTAGTCTCTAGCTCGAGCGACCTTTTATCCTTATTTATTTGACGACCCAATTAACTAGGAATATGTTTAAAATATACAGTGAATATTGATGTATTTCATGATGGTCATCATATGTACCACCACATCTCACTATAGTATATTCAAGGACTTTATCTATGCATTTAGCATGAGTATTCAAATAAAGTAAATGCCAAACTGAATTAAATTACATTAAAATAGAGGATGTCTTAACACGAGTCGCCAAAGCCCTAGCCAACAGTTGCTTGTAGGGCACATACTCTAACAAACTCCCACTTGCTCTAACGCCAACTACTCACTAGTTTTAAACCCATCAATTCGCGAGACTTTTCAAATGATGGTCCTGGCAAGGGCTTTGTAAGTGGATCGACAATGTTGTCTGTAAAGGAAACTTTCTTGACTGTGATGTCTCCTCTTTCTATAATCTCTCGGATGATGTGGAATTTGTTGGTGTTTGGGCACCAGATAATCAAACCTAGATTTTGATAATAGCAAAGATTCAAAGTTAAGTTATTTTGTTATCTTATATGCTATGTTGAGTGTGCAGGTAATGTTTTAGACTTTGCTAAGGTAAAAAACGCCAAGAGAATCTCGATGGGATGAGAAACCTCGGTCATCGATTGACCAGGTCAAAAGACGTCAGGAGAATCTCAGGAAGTCGAGAAACCTCGGTGGTCGAGTGACCGGAAACTAAGCGACAGAACCAAAGGTAAGCAAGGTAAGAACCTTGTGTGGAGAGGACAGGTCGCGTCCTCAGTACGGGGACAACCTTAGGCGACGATCCAACTAAGGCTTCCGGAGGAAGACCGAAATCGATATCGAACAGTCCAGGACTGTCACACTACATATTATTATATATCTCTTGTGCTAACTATATGATGCAGGTAACTACTCAAGACATCCGTCGACTGAAGAAAACATCAGTCAACTGGTAATGAACGTGGACACATTGAAGTAAAGTTAAGATAAGAGTCACAAAGTTAGGGATAAAGATAAGGTTTGATCTAGATCTGGATCTGAATGTGCTAGGGTTTGGAAGACAATAAAAGAGGTGAGGAACCCCCATTTATGAGAATCAAAAAGGCTCCCAAAGTGCTCCATCGCTCCAAGGCTTTCTTTTCCATGCGACGACGTCGTAACGCCGACCAAGCTTCTTTTGTCTACTCTTAAGTTGGTACTTATTTTTATTTCATTGCTTATTACTTGCTAAGAGGAGAGGTAGACTTGTTACCTCTTCCTTTACATTTCTTATATTTCCTCGTATCTCTTACCTCCAATGAGGAAGAGATTTTTAGTGGATTGCCCCTCGAAAGCAATCAAGGATCGTGGGCCTTGAACTAGCAGCCGGTTGGCTGTGAACCAAATAAAGCATTTTTTATTCTCTTTTTCGATAATTTTGTTATTATTCTGTAATTTTACTATTTTACCATAATTTTTCATTTTTCCCACACTACTAATCCAAAACCAAGTCTTGGAACAATCTTTTTGTTTTTGTCGTTGCAAGGTTTTTTGAATGGCACACCAAGAGGGGTTTAGCATAGTCCGCCCTCCGCTTTTTAACGAAGAGGATTTCCGTTATTGGAAGAGGCAAATAGAGTGCTTCCTTAAAACTCAAGTGGACATGTGGATCGTAATCCAAACGAGTTTCGATCTACCCACAAATGACCAAGGAGAAGCTCTTGGGTGTCGACAGTGGACTAACACAATGAACCGTCAGATTGAGGCTAACGCAAAGGCTACTCAAATTCTGCAGTGTGGGCTACCCAAAGAACTCAACCGCATCGGTCCCTTCATCAGCATAAAAGATCTATGGGACAAGCTCACAGAATTGCATGAAGGAACGTCGAACACAAAAATATGTAAGCGTAATTTTCTTATGAATAAATTAGGGCTTTCACCTAGATTGATCCACCGGGGTATTCGTGACAAATACCCATGTTGCGAATAAGGTTAACTACACGTGAATACCACGAAAACTATTAGGATCTCTCGAGGGTTCCATAAACTTATCCTAGAACATAATAATTTCTCAAACCTTGGTTCCTATGAGTAATAAGTGGTAGTTCTCGAATAGATCCGCTGGGGTTCGTAATGGGTGCCCATATTGCGAATAAGCTCCTTCTAAGAGCTAACACTGTGAAAGTAGAAATCAATCTAGGTGAATACATCGAGTTAATCTCAGAAGAGACATTCGATAACCTTAGGTAAATTTCCTTCAAGAATACACATCGATATAATAGAGAACTGCCAAGATAATAGACATTGTAGCGAAACCAAAGTCCTAAGGTTGCTTTATAATTTCATCCTATAATCGTTCCTTGATCGCTTGTTTCCCTTATTTAACTACCATTTGAGTATTTATTCTTCTAGATGATCTTTCATTGCACTTATTCGGTACTTGACCAATCTTTGTGGGATCGATATTTTTATTACTTGACGACGATCGTGCGCTTGCGGAGTCACCATATCAAGTTTTTGGCGCCGTTGTCGGGGATTACGTCAATATCAATTTGATTGCAATTAGATTAATCTAGATTTTTATTTATTTTTTGTTATCTTTTTAATTTTTATTATTTTATTTTATTTCATTTACCACACTTACTTTTATTGGAGTCGCTCTTCTTATTGCATGCATAGGTCTACCAGAGAGTTGACAGAGCTAGATCTTGAAATTGAAAGAACTCTCTTCTTTAGACGAAGACTCCTAAAGCGACTAGAAGACACTCAAACCTTTTAAATGGCGACAAACGAAGAAAACAAACTTTACGCGATTACACAACGCCAAGTACAAGGGGCTAAAAGATCAAGCATCCGAAGACCTCCAATAGAAGCCAATAATTTCGAGCTAAAATCCGCACTTCTATTCATGATTCAATAACATCAATTAGGAGGGACGCCTTCAGAGGATCCTAATCTACATTTAGAGGTATTCTTAGAATTTTGTGAAACTTTAAAATTTAATGGAGCCTCTGTAGATACGATCAAACTGCGATTATTTCCCTTTTCTTTAGGGGACAAAGCAAGGGCATTGTTGCATTCTCTTCCTACGGATTGTATTACAACATGGGATCAACTAGAACGAAAATTGTTGGACAAATATTTCCCGCCAAGCAAAACAATAAATTTCCACCATTAAATCATAAATTTTATGCAAAAAGATGGAGAATCACTTTTTGAAGTTTGGGACATTCAAAGGGCTATTGCAGCAATGCCCACATCATGGATTGGAGAGATGACTTATCATCCACGCCTTTTATAACGTTTCTCCTATCCCACCAAAGTTTCTCTAGATTCAGTTGCAGCAGGAGCCCTCATGAACAAAACGCTTGATGAAGCCTTCGATATTATCAAAAGTGTCGCATTTAACCACCACCAATGGGCAATCGAAAAGGGAGTATCTACTCGTACCCTAGATAAGTATAAGGTAAGCGCTATAGATTTATTCACTGCAAAATTAGATGCACTATCTCACAAATTTGAACACTTTAATATAAATGCTGTCAATTCTACTAATATTGTTTGTGAGATATGCGGTGTTTCAGGTCACACAGCTCAAAATTGCCAAATAGGACTTACCCCATCTTCGGGACATCCATCGAACAAGTCGATGCATTAAACAATTTCAACCAGCGACCTATGAACAATCCTTACTCCAACACTTACAATCCAGGCTGGAGGAACCAACCAAATTTTTTATACCGAAACAATCAATCCCAATATGGACGAAACACTCCGGAACAATCTTCAGATCTCCAGCACGAGTAAAAGTCAGCATTGGAGTTATTGACGGAGAAATTCATTGAAGTTCAGACTGTCCAAAACAACGAGTTCCGCTAACACATGAAAGAATCAAATCAACCGATGACAAACACGATTAAACAATTAGTAAGTAAATTCGATAACCTAGTTAACCATACTAAATTTTTAGATTCTCAGGTCAGCAGTATGATCGAGGCAAATCTAGTCAATCAATGCAATGTTGTTACATTAAGAAGCAGAAAGATGCTGAATACAACTGCAATAGAAGAATCCCAAGAAAACAAAATCTCAGTAGTTCACCCGTGCCACCTGACATGGCTGTGCTGCCAACTGACACTCGGGAAATCAAGGATCCAACAAATGAAAGGAAGGACCCCAAGGATCCATTACTAACGAGAACCTACAACCCTCTAGTACCCTTTCCTCAGAGGTTGGTCAGGGCTAAACTGGATGAACAATTCGGTAAGTTCCTTGAGGTAATAAAAAAACTATATATCAACATTCCTTTTACGGAAGCTTTGCAACAAATGCCGACCTATTTTAAGTTTCTTAAAAACATCCTTATGAATAAAAGAAAATTTGTGGAACATGTGACAGTAGCACTAACAGAAGAGTGCAGCACTTTGATTCAAAATAAGTTACCTCCAAAGCTCAAGGATCCAGGTAGTTTCTCCATCCTGTGCACAATAAACAATTATGATTTTGATAAAGCTTTCTGTTACTTAGGGGCTAGTGTAAATCTCATTCCATTATCCATATGCAAAAGACTTGATCTTATTGAACTGAAATTAACTACCATGATATTACAACTAGTTGACCGTTCAGTCCGATACTCTCAAGGAATCCTAGAAGACATACCTGTTAAGGTAGGAAAGTTTGTAATTCTAATAGATTTTGTAGTACTTGATATGAATGAAAATCCTTCGATTCCTATTATATTAGGAAGACCCTTCCTAAGCATAGTAGGAGCTAGAATAGATGTAAAGAATCATAAGCTATCATTAGCCGTTGGTAAAGAAAAAATTGAGTTTGATCTTTCTAAAACCCTTAAACAATCCCTTGTTTTGGATACCTACTGCCAGATTGATAGTTTACAGTGGATACTTGAAGAGGAAGAACGAAGGAAAACCACTGAGGATCTATTAGAATTCTACTTAATAGAGGGAGATACTGAGCATCATGAGGATACCTTATAGTCGGAAATGGGAGAAATAGGAATAGATCGACTACCACCAATTAAAAGGGATATTGAGCCACCAAAGGTAGAATTAAAACTTCTCCCATCAACTCTTAGATATGAATTATTGGGGCAAAACTTTACATATTCAGTGATCATAAATGTAACCCTAAATATGAGTGAAACTGAGAGATTGTTCAATATACTAAAATTACATAGGAAGGCTTATAGGGTACACAATAGATGATATAAAAGGGATTTGTCCATCAATATGTATGCATAGAATCCTCCTCGAGAATAACTACAAACCTTCCATTGATCATCAAAGAAGGGTGAATCCCAACATGAAAGTAGTTAAAATAGAAGTTTTAAAACTATTAGATGCAGGAATAATATACCCTATCTCCGATAATGAATAGGTAAGCCCAGTCCAAGTAGTACCAAAGAAAGGGGGGATGACCATAATCAAAAATTCAAAAGACGAACTAATTCCTACTAGAGTAACTATGGGTTGGCGAACGTGCATAGATTATAGAAAATTAAACAAAGAAATTAGGAAAGACCATTTTCCCCTTCCATTTATTGATTAAATGTTAGAAAGACTAGCTAAACATTCATACTTTTGCTACCTAGATGGATATTCTGGATTCTTCCAAATACTTATACATCGTAGTGACTAAGAAAAGACCACTTTTACATGTCCTAACGGTACCTTTGCCTATCGTAGAATGCCCTTTGGTCTTTGCAATGCCCCAACCACTTTTCAACGTTGCATGACAACGATTTTTTCTGTTATGATTGAAAATATTATGGAAATTTTTATGGATGACTTCTCCGTATATGGTACTAACTTTGAATCATGTTTGTCTAACTTAGCCAAAGTCTTGCAAAGATGTGAGGAAATGAACCTGGTATTAAATTGAAAAAAATGTCATTTTATAGTAAGGGAAGGTATAGTACTCAGTCATTTGATATCCGAGCGAGGTATAGAAGTTGACAAAGAAAAAATTGAAGTAATTGAAAGATTGCCTCCACCTTCAAATATCAAAGGAATACGAAGTTTTCTAGGACACACTGGATTTTATAGACGTTCCATCAATTATTTCTCAAGGATCTCTAAATCCCTAACAAATTTACTTTCTAAGGAAGTTGCATTTAATTTTGATCAGACTTGTATGGATGCTTTTTGCAAACTTAAAGAAGCATTAATCTCTGCCCCAATCATGCAAATACCCGATTGAAACTTACTTTTTGAAATCATGTGCGATGCCAACGACTATGCGGTAGGAGCTGTACTAGGATAGAGAAAGGATCGAAAAGTACATGCCATCTATTATATTAGTAAGACCTTAGATGATGCCCAGATAAATTACGCAACTACTGAGAAGGAATTCCTGGCCATGATTTTAAATTCCGAGCCGTTTCGGACGAAATCAATGAAAAATTTCGTTCTGACGAACCACCAAACCAAACGCATCGCACTCAAGGAAGGCGGCGCGACGATTGAAGGAGGCGGCGCGACGGTGGCGAGCGTCGCCAGTAGCGATCGCATTCTCGATCAGCCGGCGATCGCATTCGATCGCGAGCGATCGTGAGAAACCCACGATCGCGATTGCGTGAAATTTCTAAATTTCTAAAATATATATATATATCAAACTGTAAAATTTAATTAAATAAATTATTAATTAATTTATATATTAAATAAAAATTAAAAAATAAAAGATATTTTAATTAAAATTCTAAATTCGAATTTATAATTTAGGTAAAATTAAATCTTAAATTCTTTTTTAAAAATTAACTAAAATTAAAAAAAAATCAAATAATTAATATTAATGTTTAAAAAAAATACCGAAATAGTATCGGCACGAACAATACGATACCGAAACCGTATCGTTCCGGTCGCAGACCGAAATTCCGATACGAGTCAAAATTTTAAACCTTGTTCCTGGCTATTGTGTTTGCGTTTGATAAATTTAGATCATACATCGTAGGATCTAAGGTAATTGTCTACACAAATCATGTAGCTATAAAATATTTGTTAATAAAAAAGGAAACTAAACATCGACTTATCTGTTGGATCCTTCTACTTCAAGAATTTGATTTGAAAATAAGGGATAAACAAAGAATTGGAAATGTAGCTGCAGACCATCTATCAAGATTGCACCAAGATACACCTATCAAAGATAATGAAATACCTATAGACGATAACTTTCTAGATGAACATTTGTTAGAACTAGAGAAAAATAATGCCCCATGGTATGCAGATTTTACGAACTATCTCGCTAGTAAAATCTTATCTCCTAATGTGAATTATCATTAAAGAAAGAAATTCTTCGCAGACCTGAAGAATTACGTTTGAGACGAGCCCTTTCTCTTTAAAAAATGTGCTGACACCATTTATAGAAGGTGCATACCCAAGGAAGAAATAAGAAGTATAATTTATCATTGTCACTCTTCTTCCTATGGGGGTCATGCAAGCACCTCAAAAACGGTCGCAAAAATTCTACAGGCAAGCTTTTATTGGCCCCACATATTTAAAGATACTCGAAAATTTATATTGACCTATGATCGATGCCAAAGAACAGGGAACATATCAAGAAGACATGAAATGACCCTAAACCCTATTTTGGAAATTGAACCTTTTGATGTATGGGGAATTGACTACATGGGACCATTTCCACCCTCTAATAAAAACATATATATCTTAGTAGTAGTAGACTACGTCTCTAAATGGGTAAAAGCAGTACCATCGCCAACTAATGATGCAAAAACAGTAATAAAGCTTTTCAAGAAAATTATATTTTTAAGATTCGGAGTACCTCGAGCCGTGATCAGTGATGGAGGAATGCATTTTATTGAAAACAATTCAAAAACCTTCTCAGCAAATATGGAATAATCCATAAAATAGCTTCCCCATATCATCCTCAAACCAACGGTAAGTGGAAATTTCCAATAGAGAAATTAAGAATATATTGGAAAAGATAGTGTCGAGATCAAGAAAAGATTGGTCTTTGAAATTAGACGATACCTTATGGGCATACCGCAACCTACAAAACATCCATCAATATGACCCCATTCCGATTAGTTTATAGAAAACCATGCCACCTTCCAATCGAATTAGAGCATAAAGCATTTTAGGCCATCCAATTGCTAAATTTCAACCTAAAGAAAGCTGGAGAAAAGAGAAAACTACAACTTAATGAACTTGAAGAATTAAAGTTGGACGCCTACGAACACGCCAAGTCATATAAGGAGAAAACCAAACATTGGCACAATCAACATATCATGCGTAGAGAATTCCATGAAGGAGATCTTGTGCTCTTTTTTGACTTTCACTTGAAACTTTTTCCTGGGAAACTCAAATCAAGATGGACTGGCCCATACCAAATCCAAAGAGTATACCCTTTTGGAGGAGTATATATACAGGACGAAAATTTGAGAACTTACAAAGTAAATGGACAACGGTTAAAATTTTTTTTATAAACCAAGTCAAGGAACAAGAAGAGGAGCAAGGTCTCCTCGAACTAGGATAAAGCAAACAACAACGGGTCGAGCTTGTGACCTAAAGCAAACGCTTCTTGGGAAGCAACCCAAGTATATTTTCTATTTTTTTACAATTCTCTTTTGTTAGTTCACAGGAATAACAGTCTGTAAGGGATACAAGGTTAAATAAATAACCGAACTCAATACTCAGAGACAGATGATCGATGCCATGTATCATTGGGACCTTTCACAAGGTCATTTCTATCCACCTCCACCTCATGAGTAATTTATTTCATTTACCATTACTCTTCCATACATTAAGGACAATGCATATTTTAAGTTTATTGGTGGGGTGGGGGGGATAGCTTTGCATATTTTTTCTATTTAGCATAATTGATTTTTCCTATTTACCATAATTTTGCAGTACTCCCTGTGCATATTTCCTTGTATGGTTAGCATATTTTCTCCACATTATTCCCTTGCATTGTTAGCATATTTTCTCTGCATATTAATAACATGTTGCCCCTCTATCCAGAGTAGTATAACTAGACTTAGTTAGATCGGTAAAGGCCCTTTTGACCTACTTGATAAGAACCTTGTTTCACTCTTTACATGATCTATGAGGTAGAGGTATCCAAAAAGAGTTTGTCCCCATACCGGATTAGTACTCAAATTTTCATGGGGACTTTCACAATACTTAGTTACTGGAGAAACATTCATCCCAGGAGTTTGTTTTGAAAAAAAAAAGAGTAAAAAGAAAAGATGAAATATCATTAAAGTATCCCTTTGAGACTAAGTAGCTACTGGGGAAACACCCATATAGGTGTCCCTTTAAGGCTAATTAGTTACTGGGGAAATATTTGATGTTTATTTCCTACTTTTCTTTTCCTTGACCTTGAATGCTCCTTTGAGACTAAGTATGATAGTGAGAGGATGATCCAAGCATATTGGCAGGTAAGTGTTTTTGTGCCGGATGTGCGAGGAACGTGGTAGAAGGAATATAAACTTGGATTGATGTCCAAAACTTTAAGATCAAAACTCACATGCACCACACAAAGATCTTTCAAGCTAAGCCACCTAGAACGAATCGATAAGGCTAAGTATTTTATACCTTAGGATGAGTTTCTAACAAGTTATCATGATTCTCACTCATAGTTTCTTTCTTTTTCTTTGGTTGAGGACAAGCAAAAGTTTAAGTTTGGGGTGTGTGATGAGTGTGAATTACACACATATTTTAGGGTTTATTTACCATATTTTTCTAGTATTTCATTCACATATCATGCATAAAACTTTGCATTTACTTTCCTTTTATCTTTTTAGTTCGGATAATTGCGGTTATCAGTTTTTCTTGTAGGAATGCACGAAAAGGAGCACCACAGAGCTTGACATGGCCTGGTCGTGCCAAATGGAACGACCATGCCCAGCCTTGATGACATGCCCGAGTTCGGGGCGTGTCGGGTCGTTCTAGGCCTTAACACACCCTGACTGTTCCAAATGGCACGGTCGTATTGCGGTTAACGAATTTCCTCGAATTTCTCGCCTAGAGAAAGCTATAAAAAAGCCCCAAGTCCAAGGAGAAAGACATTTTGGGTTTTCAGGAGATCCTAAACCTTAGGATCGTCGTCAGGGAGCATCCTAGGGGCAGTTGTGGAGCCATGGAGACGGAGCCCCAAGCCAGAGGAAGTCTTTAATCGACATTGACAAACTCATTTTTCCTTCTCTCTCTTCTTTAGTTTTGTCGAATGTCTTTCTGCACCTCGTTTCTATCTTCCTTCCGAACTATGGAGTAGTTCTCCTCGATCTTAAGATGAGGGAGTATCTCTTTGTTTATTTGTCTTGGATTTTTATAACTCTTTTATTTATTGATTGTGAACTTTTTGAATTAGTTTTACGGTACGTATGGTTTAACTTACTAGTTTGCTGATCACCTATTTGCATCTTTCTTCTAATTCTGGTTTTGTAAACTAATCGTGAGGAGGTTTTCACCTAGATTGATCCGCTGGAGTATTCATGACAAATACCCATATTGCAAATAAGGTCAACTACGCATGAACATCTCAAAAGCTATTAGAACCTCTCGAGGACCTAAATTAATCGTGAAGAATTATGGCAGCTAAGGGTTTTCACCTAGATTAATCTGCCAGGGTATTTGTGATAAATACCCATGTTGCGAATAAGGTTGACTACACGTGAATACCACGAAAGCTATTAGGACCTTTCAAGGGTTCTATAAACTTATCCTAGAACATAACAATTTATCTAACCTTGGTTCCTATGAGTAAGTGGTAGTTTTCGAAAGGATCCACTGGCGTTTGTGACAGGTGTCCATATTGTGAACAAGTTCCTTCTAAGAACTAACACTGTGAAAGTAGAAATCAAGCTAGGTGAATACATCGAGTTAATCTCAGAAGAGACATCCGATAACCTTAGATACATTTCCTTCAAGAATACACATTGATATAATAGAGAACTGCCAAGACAATAGACATTGTAGCGAAACCAAAATCCTAAGGTTGCTTTGTAATTTCATCCTATAATCGTTCCTCAGTTGTTTATTTCCCTTCCTTATCCAACTACCATTCGAATATTTATTCTTATAGATAATCTTTTATTGCACTCATTCGGTACTTAGCCAATCGCTGTGGGATCGATATTTTTATTACTTGACGATGATTGTGCATTTGCGGAGTCACCACATCACTGCACGAAATTTAGCTAGGAAATAAAGCTTCTTGTTTCCTTTGTTTTAATGTTGCTTGCCTGCTATCTTAGAATGACCTAAACTTTCATCTTCTCTTGGACTTGTTAACCTTTTGTTTATTATACTTGTTTATAATATAATTTAGAAACTAAACTGTCTGAAAGTACTAGGGTCACTGATGGACGTCGGTCATTAGCTTTGGTAATCTTCATTGGAGGAATATCTTTTGCAGAGATTGCTGCTCTTCGTTTTCTTAGTTCACAGGTACAAATTTGCACCTTGTGCTTCATTTTATTTAATTTCAAGTTCATGGTCTAACTCATATGAGATGCAAGGCTTTACTAGTCATTACCTTGGGTCTTAAAGATGTCTCTAAAATTGGTTGCAACTTGTAACTTCAATTGAAAGTATCAGTGGTTCACTTATAAAAAGCTTAACCTCTATAGTTTTCATGTTATTTAGGTCATATTCTGTTTAAAGTAGGGAAAAACCAAGAATAACATACCATTTCTGTCCATCGGCATACCCAATATTGCAGTTCACTTGTGTTATCAAATATTTGTGGGTTATTAAATGTTTTGTTTATCGATATGACAAGAACCTTAATGAGTTATATTTCAAGGACATATCAGATCAATCTACAAAGAATTGGTGCGAGGCCAAAGTAGGGAATAATCATTAATTAGATCAATCCTATATGCCAAGTAAAGAATGATATTTAGATAAATCTTACAAGTCATCTGGTCCATATCTAGTCCTTATCCACAATGAAGGTAGCTGAAAATGCTGGATAAACCAGAAAGTTGTAATTATTATTTATTTTATTTTTGTATTAATGACTGAGGATGGAGTTATATATTTCCTTTATCTCGCATTGTCTAGAATTATCCTATGAATATCCTCTTTATATATGTAGATCCAAATACTATCAGTTCTGCCTTGGTTCTTATATAATGAATTCTTTCTTGCTTGCACCCCCAGGAAGGAATGGGGTATGACTTCCTTATTGGGACTACAAAAATAATCAACGGGACCACTTTACTTGAAACTCTCGTGGGCTACAAAGATTAGGGTTCTGGAAATCGAAGAATTCGACCAAGAGTGAACTTATATTTTATGGCTGTAAGTTTGTAATTTAATTAAAGCTAGAATGCTGCTGGGTACTCTTTGAATAATCTGATTTCTTGATCAATTTGTACGGAGCAAGACTGAGGTTTTTTCCCCCTCCAAAAGTGTTTGATTGTGTTGCTGCTGTAGGATTTTGGATCGTATAAAATAAAATATTGCTGGTTTCCTGAACTTGTATCATATAAATTCTAACTGCAAATTAGATAAAGGTCTGCCTGGTTATGTATTTGCCATTATGGTTCAGTGCAATTCTTTTCAATAATAATCTCCAGCTTAATATTATTAAAGAATTCTTTGAAGGCGAAAAATGAAGGGGAATTTTTTTAGTTATATATATTTTTCTAAAGTATAATTTAATCGAAGGGTCCATTTCACTACTTTCTAATGTTCCGTCATTTGAAAATAAGCATTCAAGAATATTGTAAATTATAGAATATTTTTCTGGCAAATCATCACCCACGACTGGTGCGAGCGAAGAACAATAATAATTTTATAAAATAATAAAAGATCACAGGTGTAAGGATGGATTTGAATTTATATGCATTGATACCTAAAGACTGATTTTTGAGGTGAGTTGCACTTGAATTCCATTTTCTCCTTTGGGTGGTGGAGAAACTTCATATAATAAGTTCTACGTGATGACGAGTGCAAGTTAAACAAGACGATTAACTATGATAACTAGAAATACCACAATTAAAACATAATAATATTGGAGTTTACCAAAAAATTGCTTGCTATAAGCTCTCTTTGGACATCTATTTATAGTCTACAAAATGTTTTCCAACAAGCTTTACTTTTCTGTTTAACAACAACAAATTGATTCAACCATTTTCAATTGACTACTTATGCGGTCACTTTAGCCTTCTACTAAATAATGAATCTCTTAGTTGACGTGCATCAATTACTTTACGTAATAATGACTCCTGAGTCAATCTGATTCCAACCATTCGACAAATATAGTTTCCCTTAGCCTAATCAACAATCCTATTTTATACTTCTTTTAGGAGTTAGTCAATTGTTTAGTCGACTTCACTTAGAACAAAAACATTATGCACGTAAGAAGACAATTTATCTTGTGTAGACTTCATAGTTGACTCAACACACCGATCGATTGAACCGACTATTAATTATCATCTAAGTCGAGTACTATCTAAATCCTAACATATAGATCACTCAACTATCATAACTCACTTAAGAGTTTGCTTATTGCAATTAAACGTTGCCCATGAGTCAATCTTACATTTGGTCGTTAGTTCCTTGATTGTACAACCCTCCTTGACTCATTTTGTATGCCATCCTTTACTCATTCACCTATATAGTCTGTCATTTCTGCAAGTGGTCATCTCTCATCAAACATTTAGTCTCTCAAATGCACCAAGATCTTGACTCAATCCAGATGTCATCTTTCATTCTTTACATATGTAGTTTACCTCTTATTGTCGATGTCAATGTTACAACATTGATGTTCCTTCTTTGCATTCATTTAGATGTTCGATTCCATCCTTCTCTAATCTCCAATGAACCTTGAGCCATCAAACTAACACCACCTTGGCCATGCTGAGTTAAGCTCCATGAGCTTTACCAGCACCACTCAATGCTCCTTGTCCTATGATCTCTTAGATGTACCATACATCCATCTTCGAATTTTAACGGACTTCAAGCCATCTAGCAACATAAATTTGGTCATGTTTTCATTAATCATAACTGAACCTCATTGAGTCAAAAGCTACACGAACTTTGTATGCATTCTGTTAAGTCCTTGCATAACTTAAAATACACATTAGTAACTCAGGCATATTGATGTAATCATGCCCCAAGTAGTTAGTCTAGTATGACCTTGAATTTTGATGTTTGAGCAAAGATTTTAAGTTAGACCTTGACTGTATTTAATATGTGTGTATGAGTATGTAGGAACTCGTAGGAACACACATGGAGCTAATAGCTTGACAAGGTCGAGTTGATGGATGTTTGCTTGGTGTGATCAAGTTGGCACACTTAGTGGGCTAGTGGCTTGGATGTCTAAAGAGATCATAGAAGGATGGATGAGATATTAGGACCTTAAGATGAGGAGCACTAAGGTGATCCTAGACTAGCTCTAGATCAATAACCTAGTTGGTTTGATTGTTAGCTCGATGGTTTTAGATTTATAGAGGACACAACAAGAGTGCATGCGGTTGACTAAGGAACTGTAGGACTAGGAGCATCAAAGCAACGAGGATGACAACAAATGAAGGTGAACTTCGTAGGTGAATGGGTGAAAAATGATATGTGGATGATTCGAGGGTTCACACACATTTGAGAGATGGTTCAAATGGAAAAGTCAAGCTGCGATAGTATGTCTTTGATGAGCTATGGGTGTTAAATGACCTATATCTATGAGGATGAAGGGTAGAACTCAAGATAGGCAGATTTAACCTTAGAGGTTGTCTTAGTCATGATTTCCAATTGACTTGAAGTAGAGATAAGATGATTGGTGGATGGGAAAACTAATACCCCAAAGTATTTTGGGTTTATGATTTGAGTAATAGACTAATGATGAACATCAGTCAACTAGAGGAGCAGTTAACTAGGGTAGTCGATAAGGTTCAAGAAGTCAGCGAACAAAATAATTCTATTTATGACTGAGTCGATTGATGCAAATGTATAGTCAATTGGTTGCTAATGTGGAAAGTAAAAATGAGTCATTATAGCATGATAGTGGCCAGATTGTGATGAAGCAGTTGATTAATGGTCTAAACCAATTGATTGCTTGACAATAGACAAACTTATTACAAAGCTTCATAATTCTCATAGTTTTTTTTTGATAATCTTTGTAAACCTTAAGCTTGAAAAGGTTTCTCCACTTTCGGTAGTTGATTGAGAAGGAGAAAATTAGCGATACTTTCAGGGAATAATCCATCAATGAATCATATGCCATGACGTAGGAGCCTAGGAGCTATTGAACCATATTAAACAAACATGCCTAATACATCACAACACCTTGGTAAAGAACAACCACTTAGGGTGTGATTGCATAAATAATATCTCCTTTTTCTAGGATCAACTATATTTTTAGGTTAGGAAAATAACAAATATAATGGAATCTAGAATTAGACTCTCCTTACACCTAAACTTCCTCTTGGGTTTAGAATTTTATCAAGAGGAGATGAGGTTTGCTAACATAAAATTTTTCTCTCCTCCTTCGACACACATAAAAAAGTGCAAATTAAAATGATGATTGAGACTCCAATTAACAACATGTATTTGATAAAAAAAATTATCTACCCTCCATATGGATTAAAAAATTAAAAAACATATATACCAATAGCCAAAAACATGCTAAAAATCTTGTTTTTGGACTTTTTGCTACATTTCATCCAAGTCACAATTTTGTGTTAAGCAACTGAACTAAGTGTTAGTCGATTAATAATTATTTTAGTTAATTAGATTCTAAATAGTTTAGTTTTAGGTTTTAAAAACTCATGAAAAATTACACAAACCTTTTAAAATTCTTAATTTTTTAAGAGCAATTTGTTTCACATATTTTTAAAAGAGATGAACAAATTTTCATGAAAAATCATTATAATTTTGAATTTGATACGAATTCAAAACATGCTAAATATTTCAAGGGTTTCAAGTTTTAAGACCTTTTAAAATATTTATAGTAAATAACAAATACATGCTATATTATAAGCATGAGATAATCATTGTGACAACAAATAGAAATCATAAATATTCATGTGATTTAAAATATAGATCAAATCATGAAGCTAAGCTATTATGCCAATCATCTACATTTGAGCTTCCTACTCTTTTCTAAATTTGTTGACACACCCTAAAAACCTTATAATACGATGAAATCATATTCTTTAGTATTCAAACCTATTGGTCGCAATTGAGTTCATTCACTAGAGATAACCTTTTTAGATAACTTTCTAGGTTTCAATGCCTTTCTAGCATTTCTAAACCTATAAGGTTCACAAATTTTGGTATCTTAGTCAAAATCAACTCTAATGATATGATGGTTTCTAAACAATAGTTTGTATCCTAAGCTAGTTTTGTTATAGTTAGAACTTTGTCTTCCTAAAATGATATTTAAATTCTTAGATCTATTTGTAAATCTATCAAATATCTTTTCGATATCATCATGCTTTGGTCTCAAGGCTTGATATTATAACTCTAGATTTTGAAATCTAGGATACTAATGCCTATCTAGCATGTACATAGAGTCAATTTTATTCTTAACCTTCTTATATTGTATTCCTAGATTTCTAGTTGTTTTCCAAGATTTAGGAAAGGAAATATTATCATGCAAATTAAAACTAGAGTTTTGTATTGGTACTTTAGAAACATGGATGGTACGACTAGAGGGGATGGGTGAATAGCTTTCATAGTTCTTATTCATGTTTTGATCTACAAGAAAGTTTAACTGCAACAAAATATAAACAAAACAAAAATAGATAAGAAAGAAAACTACAACATTAAGATTTTAACATGTTTCATGGATCCTTGAATTATCTCTAAATTTTTCTCCTTTTTGGTAATATCTTAGAGTTGGAGAAACATCTTACAAGCACCCTTCTTATGATAAGTACACAAGAAGAGGAAAGCCCAAGGAGAAAATACTTAAGCATAGCTCTAGCACAAGCACACAAATATTTAGGGTAGTTTGAATCTTCTTCAAGATTTCATTTCCCATATTTATATCCTTTATCTTCCATCTTTTGATTTTCCCCTCAAAACAACCTTTTACACTAAGCAATCAACTACTAGAAGCTGATCAGTCAACTGATGACTTATTGAGTTAGCCAACATTTACTTAATAGCCACACTAGTTTTATATTTAGTTGATTGCTAACTTTATTTCACAATAGTCATGTCAAGTTAGTTTTTTAATAATCAACATGATGTTATTGTTGTGATCACTATTGATTGGTATTAGTAGTCAACTTTCCAATTGGTTGTTAGTCGAAGAGAAATATTTTGATGTTTCTATTTGCTCTCAAGTCAACTCTATGCTATTGGCCAATCGACTGATTTAATGTATCACTTGATTGGGCTGAGTTTTTCCTAAAAGTGACCCTTGCCCATGCATACAAGTTCTCTCACTCAGCTTACATGGAGTCTTTTAGGCCTCCTTGGTGTATAATTGCTTTCGACACTCTTAGCTCATGGTCCTTTAGATGTCCATGTCATTCTTTTTGATCTTCATGGATTTTGAGCTATCAGGTCCCCACACCTTGACCACACTAAGTTTCTATGTGTATCAACATTAAACCCTACATGACTTCATACATATGTTAAATTAAGATGATCCTAATTTAAACACTTTGTCTAAATCATCAAAACCATGATCGATCTTGATTACAAGGGTATGATTGAACCAATAATCTTCCCTTTTTTTTATGGTTGACAATATATTTAATTAGGAAAAAATGAATGAAAATTAGGGACCTAATCAAGATCCCTTTGAACTTATGCTCCCCCTTAAGCTTGGAATTTTCAAAATATTACTAGGGAGAATTTTAACAACTTAAATCCATACTTCTCCTTTTCCATTTATCAAAAGATTGCATCAACGATAGTCCAAAAGAATCAATTGTCAGTAACCTAACAATCCATTAGTTTCAAAAAGACAAAATTTTGTCAAAACAAAACATCTCAAATACATTCTACAAGCTCTTTTCATCTAAAAGAAGGTCACTAGTTAATTGATCCTAGGTCCCGCTGACCAATATCTAAAAGAGTCAACTAGTTACTAAAATTGCATTCTAGTGTCAATTTAAAAAAATACATTAAAAATTCATGAAACTTTGAAAAATCATAGAATTTTACAAACGCAATTGTTTTAAAGTTAAACTGTTAAGGAAAAATAATTTTACATCAAAAACGTTTATATATTTCAAAATTGAACAAGAACTAAAAATGCACAAAAACATGTATCATGTGTTGACTTTGAAACTCGTCTTGATTTTTAAAGTTTAAAAAAAGTAACCCCAAGTTTTGAAAAAATTAATTTTTTTAAATTATAGAATTTTCAATAATGATCTATGGACAAAATGTCCATTACTTGAATCATTCGCTTCCCTCATAGTTGGTCAATGATTAATATAAATACTTCCATGGTTTATCAAAATGTCACAAGTACCCATTTGTTGGAACCGGAGGAAAGGAGGTGGAGAAGGATGAATGTGGTGTGGACGGAGCCTCTCCCGATAGAGATGAAATGGGAGGTGGCAGCTGCGAATGGGGAACAAGAGATGCAACCAAAAACCCTTGAAACTGCCTTTATAGTCATTCTTCTCACCGCGCTCCATGACCATGGTGGCCACCATGACCTATCCGTGGTGGCCACTGCCTGCTTCTTGCTACGACCATAATGGTCCATGACTGTGGCCTTCTCCATGGGCTGGCTATGAACCACTATATGGGAAGCTTGTTTCTTCATGTTCTTCGCTCCTCAGCTTGGTACATGGCTTGAGCGTGTTTGAGACCATGGTTAGGGCATGGTTCATTGATGAATAGTCCCCAAAACTCCTCAATATGTCCTTCAAATGCCTGACAAAATAAAGTATACAACAAATTAGTGCTAAGGACATCAAATTAGCATATATTTGCATTAAGGCGCTAAAACAATCCATATTCTTAAAACATAATAAATACATCGAATTAACCATATGAATGAATCAAAATATCAAGGAATGAATACAAATATCATATCAAAAATGTGAGTTATCAACTCCCCCACACTCATTCTTGCACATCTCATGAAAGTAAACAAAACTAAGAAAACATCTAAAGATGTATTCCCCTAGCAATTCCTAATCATACATAGAATACAGGAAAGAAAGTTACCTAGGATTGTCAATTCTTAAAGACTCAAGCATTCATAGACTCAAATCTTACACAAGTTAACAAATATGGTGACTTCAATCCATCCTGAATCAACTAAGAATGACTAAGCCTCTCAAGGTAAGTGTGGTAGCTCTTACTCTCATGTACATACAATGGTAGAGTTCACTAGAGCTACTTATGGTTTATGCACTACTATATGTTGTTGGATGACTTCATATGATTTCCTACATATATGGATATGTCTATGAAATTCTTACTGCATCTTAAGTGTGAGTTTCCTTTGACTTGAGGTATTTAGTCACCTTGGTCATGAAAATTATACTTTGACATCCTAAGCAAGCTTCTCTTTGGAGGTGTAGCCCTGGCATAGCTGGGTATAAGTCGAAGTGCCCGAAGATATTTGGATAGCCAACAAAAGGATTCATCACTTCCTATAAGGAGATGTATACTCTATGACCACCCTTTAGGATTGTTACTCGAAGTCTTTGGCCAAAACATCACATGTCAAGAGTATGGTACTCTAGGATACATGTCTGAGTAATTTGAATATGCAGGACAATGAAATATTACTTGGGCTAGATGTGACGTAATCAACCTAGTGGGGACAAACATATAGACCATATCCTGAACTAAGTGGGTATAATACGAGTAAAAGGAATGAGACAGGACTCACTGTAGTTGCTGAAAGGTTCAGAAGCAATTCTAAAATCAACAATTGATTTTTCGATTAATTGGGGATCATGATGTACTACTTATAGGACCGATATGGCGTTGCTAGAGGGGGTGCATAGCAATTCATCGATTTCTTCGCTTGGATTCATCGTGCTTGTCACAATCGTTAGTACGCAGTGGAAATACAAATACTAATACAAATACAAGCACAAAATACAACACAAATATGACACACGAATTTTATATGATTCGGAACCTTAGTTCCTGTTGGGTTTCTTCGACACCGACATGGGTGTGTCTTCGAACACTTTTCGTAAACATGCACACAGCGGAAGCAAAAATAAGTAATAAACTAATTTATTACAACACACACACCACATGCATGCAAGGATACAATAAGTGTAGACATAATCGCCATTTCAAATTTTGCAATAAAAGGAAACTTATACTAGGTATACCTGACGGATTATGTGAAGCGGAAATGACATCAACCTTAGCAACCCTCGTAAGTTTTGCCTCTATCCGTATCCACACTGAGTATCGTTAGGATAGCTTCAACAAGCTATGAGCCCCGTCTTCACACGAGATACTAGTCGTGTGATCCGAGAGACTATCATAATTTGAATCCAATTCGAATCCAAAAATGAGTTTCACAAACTCGCTTCTCGAAAAGTGGTTTTTGTCAACCAATTGATGAAACTTTGATCCTCCACCACTGAGGATTTCCGGAGATCCAATCCTCGACAAGGTGGTCACTGTTAGAGTTCCAAACGTCAGCTAAATGATGCTCTCGCCACAAAGGACACAAGCTATCCAAGAAGGTAGCTTGGTGGAGGAGATGGCTACCCAAACTAGTGGTCTGTGGCAGCCTTGTGGCCGACGACTGAAGGTGGCCGGCGGATGGACTGCTGGCCAGTGGATGGCCGATGGCTTGGTGGCTAGCCGATGGTTGAAGGTGGCCGGCGGCTAAGCTTGGGCAGCGGCAACAACAAGGGTCGGTGCACAAGCAAAGGAGAGGGAGAGGAGAGAAAAGGCTAGGGTTTCAAAAACCTAAAATCCAACAACGGGTTATCTCTCAACCCCGTTATTTATAAAGAACGTATCTCTTAACCATTAAGAGACTTTTTCTCAAGACCTTTTCTCTAAATCCTTTTCTCGAAAACCTTTTCTCAAAGGGTTATTGGTTCACAACCAAAATCGTTAACCCGCTCCATTAACTTAAGTTAAAATAAACTAAACCGTGTTGGTCTATTTTATGTTAAAATGAACCGAACCAATTTTGGTTCATTCGTTTAAAATAAACCAAACCACTTTGGTTTATTTTCCACCATTGGATTAGAACCAAACAGATTTAGTTCATCCATCATATCTTCATAAGACTCGGCACATCCATGCATCCGATGCAACTGAAGCAATTTTATACTCGCTCTTTGTTTGGTCCAACAAAACCAAGTCTCTCTCAATCTGAGAATCCTATTCTCAAGCTCGTTTTAAATCCTTCGGATAATACTCGCAGTGTGTGTGACCAAATAGGTTTCCAGTTTATGTTGGTCATCTATAATTAACCATTAATTATAGAATGATCATGAGTGACATCTAGTAGTACATCATGATCCCCAATTAATCGAAAAATTAATGGTTGACCCCAGAACAACTTCTAAAACTATTCAGCAGCTACAGTGAGTCGTGCCTCGTTCTCTTCACTCATCTTATACCCACTTGGTTCAGGACATGGTCTATTGTGTCAGTCCCCACTAGGCTGACTATGCCACACCTAACCCAAGTATTACTTCCTCGTCCTCTGGATTCTAGTTACTGCACATGTATCCAAGAGTACCATACTCTAAACATGTAATGCTTTGGCCAAAGACTTTAGTAACAATCCAATGAGAGACCATAGGATATACATCTCCTCGTAAGGAGTAGTGAATTCTCTGTAGGTTATTCAAACACCTTCGACTTATACCCAATCATCCTGGGTCCACATCTCCTCGGAGATGCTTGCTTAAGATGCCAAAGCAAAAGTCTACATGACCAAGATGACTTGAATATCGCAAGTCGAAGGAACATTGCACTTAAGCTGTAGTAAGAACTTCATTAACATATCCATATATGCAGAGAACCATATGAAGTCTTATAGCTAGTCACTCCAATGAACTAGTTACCATAACTAGCATCCATAGTTAACTCCGGACATCCTGATATCTCTAGCCAATGAGAAATAGCTGCTTGGGTAAATCAAAGAGTATAACTCGTGCCAGTCTCAACAGAATTGATGGTATCTGAATGCATCAATTCATTGATTAGGGATAATTTCAATACATCACAATTACACATGTAGAGATACTCACTAATTGTGATCCAATCATAAATTCTCTCATGCTGTGAATCGTATTGCGGACATTCAGTAATTGAGTTTAAGATCCAATCAAATACATGAAAATATGTATACTTAAATAGTGAATATTCATTTATCACATAAATAGTACAACCATAAGACGATTGCCTTAGGACACCTCCCATATATAACTAACAAACTCCCACTTGGCCTAATGCCAATCGCCACGGTATCCAATACCATAAGCTCTAACATGACCCTCAAACTTACTTTGAGGTAAAACTTTAGTTAAAGGTGTTGGGTTTCCTGCACCGCGGCGTGTGCGTGTTCGATCATGTTTCGTAAACATGAGCACAGCGGAAGCAATTAAAATTAATAAATCTATATTTATTACAACACACACAACACACGCATGCATATTACAACAAGTGTAGACATAACCGTAAATTAAAATTTGCAATACAAGGAAATTAAACTACGTTATACCTTTCGTATGACGTGTAGCGGGAACGGCATCAACCGGAACGATCCTCGTAAGAATCGTCTCTATCCGTATCCACGCCGAGCTCCTCGGGATGACTTCGCCAAGCCACGAGCTTCGTCTTCGTATGGGTTACTAGCCTCGTGTTGAAGACGACGTGATCGAGAGATGATCACGATCCGAATCCAAATTCGGACCTAAAACAAGTCCTCAAGACTCGCTTCTCCGGAGAGGTATTCGTCAACCGATTGACGAATCCTTCGTCCTCCACCTCAGAGGATTACCGGAGATCAAATCCCCGGTATGTTAGCCGCTGTCGGATCACTAACCGTCGTCCAAACGACGCTCCGACGAGAGGAGAAGAAGCTGTCCAGAAAACTGGACAGCTTGGTGGAGGAGTAGGCGCCGGCCAAAACAAGGAGAGAAAAAGCTCACCTTGATGCCGAACCTATAGGAGATCACCGGAGGGTCGCCGGAGGTTCACCGGCTGGAGCTTGGACGCCGGCAAGGGTCTTGGACGGCGGCACAAAGCTGGGCGGCGGCAGCTTGTAGTTGGGCGCCGAAAATTCCTCCAAGGGGTGGGCGGCAACTTCAAGCTAGGGTTTTGGATGATTAGGGCTTAACAATCCCTTAAGCCCTCTTTTATAGAGAATTAATTCTCTTAATGGTTAATGGATCATATCCATAAAGCCCGTTAACCCGCTCCATTAAGATAAGTTAAAATAAACCAAACCATGATGGTTTATTTTAAGTTAAAACGAACCGAACCAACTTTTGGTTCATTCGTTTAAAATAAACCAAACCCTTTGGTTTATTCTTATCCATTGGATTAGAACCAAACCATTTTGGTCCATCCATTACGTCTTCATAAGACGCAGCCCATCCATGCTTCCATTGCGACTGAAACGATTTCATGCTCGCTTTATGTTTAGTCCAACCAAACCTAGTTTCTCTCGGTCTGAGAATCCCATTCTCAAGCTCGTTTTAAATCCTTTGGATTACACTCGTTGTGCGTGTGACCAAATAGGTTCTCGGTTTATGTTGGCCGTCTATAATTAACCATTAATTATAGAACGATCATGAGTGGCACCTAGTAGTACATCATGATCCCTAATTAATCGAAAAGATCAACGGTTGATCCAGAACTATTTCTGAAACCCTTCAGTAGCTCGAATGAATCGTGCCCCATTCCCTTCACTCATCTTATACCCACTTGGTTCAGGACATGGTCTATTGTGTCAGTCCCCACTAGGCTGACTACGTCACACCTAGCCCAAGTATCATTTCCTCGTCCTACGGATTCTAGTTACTCCACATGTATCAAAGAGTACTTTACTCTAAACATGTAATGCTTTGGCCAAAGACTTTAGTAACAATCCGACGAGAGGCCATGGGTATACATCTCCTCGCAAGGAGTGGTGAATCCTTTATAGGCTATTCAAACACCTTCGATCACTTCGACTTATACCCAATCATCCCGGGTCCATATCTCCTTAGAGATGTTTGCTTAAGATGTCAAAGCATAAGTCTCCATGATCAAGATGACTTGAATACCGCAAGTCAAAGGAACATCGCACTTAAGCCACAGTAAGAACTTCATTGACATATCTATATATGTAGAGAACCATATGAAGTCTTACGGCTGGTCACTCCAATGAACTAGTTACCATAACTAGCATCCACGATTAACTCCGGACATCACAATGTCTCCAGCCAGTGAGAATCAGCTGCTTGGATACACCAAGGAGTATACCTCGTGCTAGTCTCGACAGAATTGATGGTGTCCAAATCCATCAATTCATCGACTAGGGATAATTCCGATACATCACAATTACACATGTAGAGATACTCACTAGTTGTGATCCAATCACAAATTCTCTCATGCTGTGAATCGTATCGTGGACATTCAGTAAATGAGTTTAAGATCCAATCAAATACATAAAACATGTATACTCAAATAGTGAATCTTCATTTATCATATAAATGGTTCATACATAAGGCGATTGCCTTAGGACATCTCTCATATATTACTAACAAAAGGGTCCGCTAAGTTCTTTTCAGTGGGAATCTTTTCGATTTGTATTTCTTTCCTACTAATGATCTCTCTGATCAAATGATAGCGATGAAGCACATATTTGGATCATTGATGAGATCTTGGTTTTTTTGCCTGTGCAATCACTCCATTGTTGTCACAGTAGATTGGTATTACTTCAACAATGGTTGGAACCACACCAAGTTCAGAGACAAACTTATTGATCCAAAACGCTTCTTTTGCTACTTCCGAAGCTGCAATGTATTCTGCCTCAGTGGTAGAATTTGCCACAGTGTCTTGCTTAGAACTTTTCTAGCTTATTGCGCCCCCATTTAAGGTGAATATGTACCCAGAGACAGACCTGAAATCATCCTTGTCTGTCTGGAAGCTGACATCTATATACTCGCGTATTATTATATCACCCTCTCCATATATTAAAAATACATCCTTAGTTCTTCTTAAGTACTTAAGGATTGTCTTAACAGCTGCCCAATGATCCATTCCTGGATCAGACTAGTTTCTGCTCGTGACACTCAGAGCATATGATACATCGGGCCTCGTACATAACATAACATACATGATAGATCTTATTGCAGATGTATAGGGGATCTTACTCATGCAAATCCTCTCATCTTCTGTGCACAGACACATAGACTTTGAAAGGTGTATCCCATGCCTAATGGGAAGGAAGCCTTTCTTGGATTTTGACATGTTAAACCTCTTTAGCACTCGGTCTATATATGTAGACTGTGAAAGCCAAGCAATTGTTTCGATCTATCTCCATAGATCTTAATATCGAGGATGTAGGTCGCTTCTCCCAGGTCTTTCATGGAGAATATTTTAGATAGCCAAATTTTAACTGACTGTAAGACATATATATTATTTCCTATAAGTAATATGTCATCGACATACAACACTAGGAACATGACTGCACTCCCACTAACCTTCTTGTACACACATGGTTCGTTTGGATTTTGTGAGAAATCAAACCTTTTGATTGTCTCATCAAAACGAATATTCTAGTTCCTGGATGCTTGCTTCAGTCCATATATGGACCGTCGAAGCTTGCATACCTTAGTTTTATCAATCGATATGAAACCCTCGGGTTGTATCATAAATACATCCTCGGGTACATTTCCGTTAAGGAAAACCATTTTCATATCCATCTGCCATATCTCATAGTCATAATGAGCCGCTATGGCTAAGAGCATCCGAATAGATTTAAGCATAGCTACCAATGAATAAATCTCTTCATAATCAACACCTTACTTTTGACGATAGCCTTTCTCCACTAATCTAGCCTTAATGGTAATCACATTACCATTCATGTCGGTCTTCTTCTTAAAAACCCATTTGCACCCTATAGGCTAAATGCCTTCAGATGGGCCCATCAAGTTCCAAATTTGATTTTCATACATGGAATCCATTTCTGACTTCATGGCTTCAAGCCATTTGTCCCTTTCTAAACTTTTCAGAACTTCTTCATAATGGATAGGCTCCTCATCATCAATGAGTAACACGTCATTCGATTCACTTACGAGAAATCCATATCTCTCGGGTATGTTGCGTGTTCTTCCATATCTATGAAGATGTGGTGTCACAATAGATTCAGCCGATGACTCATCACTATGAGTTATCGGTTGTGATGCTTGACCGAGTATCTCTTCAATGTCTATTGGAGTCTTTTGAGCCTCCTCAAGTTCAATGACACTCCCACTGTTTTCTTGCAAGAGAAAATCTTTCTCTAGAAACACAACATGCCTTGAAACAAACACCTTTTGTTCCATAGGATGATAGAATTGGTAACCCCTTATTTCCTTAGGGTATCCAATAAATAGATATTTATCAGACTTACCATTCAGTTTGTCTGATACAGTCTGCTTCATATAAGCAGGACAATCCCATATCTTCAAATAAGATAAATGAGGTTTCTTACTATTCCATATCTCATATGGAGCAGTAGAGACTACCTTGGTCGGAACTTTGTTTAGCAAGTAAATAGTTGTTTGAAGTGCATAGCCCCAAAAGGACTTGGGAAGATTCGCATGATTCATCATCGACTTAACCATGTCCAACAAGGTTCGGTTTCGCCTCTCAGATACACTATCAAGCTGTGGTGTATATGGCAGAGTCCATTGGGACAATATACCATTGTCCCTTAGATAATCCAGAAACTCTTGACTCAAGTATTCACCATCTCGATTAGATTGAAGTATTTTAATACCTTTGCCAAGTTGTTTCTCTACTTCATTTCTGAATCCTTTGAACTTTTCAAAGGCTTCAGATTTGTGTTTCATCAAGAACACATACCCAAATTGTGAGTGATCATCTATAAAGGTAATGAAGTAGCTATAACCTCCTAGAGAATGAGTTGACATAGGTCTGCATACATCAATATGTATTAGACCAAACAACTCTCCCATCGGTTCACCTTTTTTAGTAAAAGGTAACTTAGTCATCTTGCCTTTTAAGCATGATTCGCATGTATCGAATGAATCAAATTTAAACGATTCTAGAATTCCACATCGGTGTAATTCGGACATGTGTTTCTTGCTTACATGGCCAAGACGACAATGCCACATGTAGGAGTCTAATTGATTATCTTTCCGAGCACTCTTGTTGCTCGCTTCGTTATTGAAAATGTCACCAGATACGTCTAATATATATATTCCATTGCACAAAGTTCTAGTCCCATAAAGAATGCCATTCAAAGTTATGTAACAATAATTGTTACTAAAAGTCAAATGGTACCCATTTCTATTTAAGAAGGAAATAGAAATAATGTTCTTTATTAACGAAGGTACATAATAGCAATAGTCTAGTTCTATGACAAGTCTTGTAGGGAGCTTCAACAAATATGTTCCGATGGCGACCGCAATAACTTTTGCTCCATTGCCAACTCATAAATTTGATTCTCCCTTGACGAGTCTTCTTCTTTTCCTTATCCCTTGTATGTCATTACATATATGTGAGCCACACTCAGTATCCAATACCCAAGTGTCTGAGGAAATAGAATGACAATGAATAACGAAGATACCTGAAGAGGATGGGGCATCAAATGCCTTCTTCTTCTTCACAGGCTCAAGATAAATCTTGCAGTTTCTTCGCTAATGACCCTCCTTGCCACGGTGATGGCAAGTGCACTTTTGAGTTGGTTCCATCTTCTTAGCCTTTTTCTTCTTCCCCTTGCACTGTTCCTTTGTCTTCCTCTTAGAACCTTTCTTTGAGGAATCAACTAACAACGTTGTATTCTCCTCATGCTTCACAGAAAGCTCTAGAGTCTTTAGCATGTTGAGGAGCTCAGGAATTATTGTTTCAATTTTGTTCATCTGGTAGTTCATCATAAACTGTGAGAAACTCTTGAGCAAACAAAGTAGAATTAAGTCAATACTTAATTCATGATCCATCACAATACTGAGTGTCGCTAATCGCTCGATGTGCCCATTCATCTTTAGCACAAATTGCACTACAGATGAACCTTCTTGCATCTTAGAGGTGAAGAGGAGCTTGGAGACATCGAACCTTTCGGATCTCGCTTGCTCATCAAACAACCTTTCGGATATCGAATCTTTAGCACAAATTGCAGCTAGCATGATGCAACTCGCCAATTCAGAATCATTCACATGTTTCTGATAGGCCAACAATTAGTTCAGAGTAGCATCATCTTTAGGACAGGTGGGAAGAGGCTATTCGAGGACATATGCAAGCTTTTTTGCCTTGAGAACAATTCTCAGATTTCTAAGCCAGTCCAAGAAGTTCGGCCCAGTCAATTTATTCGAATCCAAAATAGATCGCAAATTCAAAGACGTCATGATCAAGCGATTAACCTAGAAATACAAATCGAGCATACATGAGAAAGATGATTTAAATGCATCAACATACATTTATAAAATCCCATTCATTTTTTTTCTTCCGAATTTCAAAACCCTCAAAATCAATTAGGGAGATCATAGGTCCATCTCCGAATGGGTTGATATCCAACATAGATAAGAACAACCTTGGAGAGAGTCGAACAAACCATTCTTAGCTACGATGGTAGGTATCAAGTATACCAATTGCATATCACATATATGCAACTATCACAATGTGCTATCAACTAATTGAATGTTCACACATACATTGAGTTGTTAACACATTAACAAGTATGCATCATATGCATAGAACCCAACTTCACCTCCCTTCACATCGACCTTGGAGAGAGTCCAACAAACCGATGCTCCAAGTTAAAGCTGACCCATTAATCGCGAAATAGTTTTAATATGGTTAGAGCGCATTCAACCAATTAGTCATACTTGGAGAGAGTCCAACAACCCAAACTAACGATTGACCTCTAACTCTTACCATATTAGTAATAAACTATTTCAATGGTTTAAACATGTTCAGGTTCGAGCCGGGCTTGGAGAGAGTCCAACAACCCAAACAAGAAACGAAACTCCGATTCTAACCATATTAATGGAAGGTGTAGGCTTTAATATTGTGTAAGAGTTTTAAGATCTCATCCTCTTTGCATGCAAATAACTATTATCTACATGATATGACACGCATGACATACATCTACATGTCACGACACATATGACATAATGATATGCGTCTAATACAATTACATGACATATAATTATGACATGTACAAATAGTTTCCTTATTTGTCATAACTAATTTTGGAAATAAAATATATTTGAGATTTGATTTCTTAAATCAAATCTTGATTAAATTAGGAAAAAAAATTCCAAATCTAATCACATATTTTATTTATGGAAAATATTAATTAAGGAAATTCAAATTTAATTTAGGAAATTGTAATTTCCTAATCACATTAGAAAATTTCCAATTTGAATTTCTTTACTAATTAAAATTTTCATAATTATTTCTAAACTTTCCAAAAGTAGAAAATTTTCAAAAATACAATTATGACTATCGCAAAATAATTTTACGATTATGTCAGAACACAGTTGGGCTCTGATACCACTGTTGGGTTTCCTCGGCATCGACGTGAGTATGTGGTCGAACACGTTTCGTAAACATGCACACAACGGAAGCAAAAATAAGTAATAAACTAATTTATTATAACACACACACCACATGCATGAAAGGATACAACAAGTGTAGACATAATCGCCATTTCAAATTTTGCAATAAAAGGAAACTTATACTAGGTATACCTGACAGATTATGTGAAGTGGAAATGACATCAACCTTAGCGACCCTCATAAGTTTTGCCTCTATCAGTATCCATGCTGAGTATCATCGGGATAGCTTCAACAAGCTACGAGCCCCTTCTTCACATGAGATACTAGTCTCGTGTTGAAGATGTTGTGATCCGAGTGACGATCACAATTCGAATCCAATTCGAATCCAAAAACGAGTTTCACAAACTCGCTTCTCGAAAGCGATTTTTATCAACCAATTGATGAAACTTTGATCCTCCACCATTGAGGATTGACAGAGATCCAATCCTCGGCAAGGTGGTCATTGTCAGAGTTCCAAACGCTGGCTAAACGACACTCTCGTCGCAAAGGACACAAGCTGTCCAAGAGGGCAGCTTGGTGGAGGAGATGGCCGACCAAATTAGTGGCTGACAACAACCTTGTGTTAGTAATATATGAGAGATGTCCTAAGACAATCACCTTATGGTTGTACTATTTATTTGATAAATGAAGATTCACTATTTGAGTATACATGTTTTCATGTATTTGATTAGATCTTAAACTCATTTGCTGAATGTCCACAATACGATTCACAGTATAAGAGAATTTGTGATTGGATCACAACAAGTGAGTATCTCTATATGTGTAATTGTGATGTATTGGAATTATCCCTAGTCGATGAATTGATGGATTTAGACACCATCAATTCTGTCGAGACTAGCACGAGGTATACTCTTTGGTGTATCCAAGCAGCTGATTCTCACTGGCTAGAGACATTGTGATGTCCGGAGTTAATCGTGGATGCTAGTTATGGTAACTAGTTCATTGGAGTGATCAACTGTAAGACTTCATATGGTTCTCTGCATATATGGATATGTCAATGAAGTTCTTACTGCAGCTTAAGTGCGATGTTCCTTTGACTTACGGTATTCAAGTCATCTTGGTCATGGAGACTTATGCTTTGACATCTTAAGCAAGAATCTCTAAGGAGATGTGGACCCGGGATGATTGAGTATAAGTTGAAATGCCCGAAGGTATTTGAATAGCCTATAAAGGATTCACCACTCCTTACGAGGAGATGTATACACATGACCTCTCATCGGATTGTTACTAAAGTCTTTGGCCAAAGCATTACATGTTTAGAGGAAGGTACTCTTAGATACATGTGCAATAACTAGAATCCATAGGATGAGGAAATAATACTTAGGCTAGGTGTGACGTAGTCGACCTAGTGGGAATTGACACTATAGACCATGTCCTGAACCAAGTGGGTATAAGATGCGTGAAGGTAATGGGGCATGATTTATTGTAGCTGCTGAAGGGTTTCAGAAATGGTTATGGAATCAACCATTAATTTTCCGATTAATTGGGGATCATGATGTACTACTAGGTGCTACTCATGATCGTTCTATAATTAATGGTTAATTATAGATGACCAACATAAACCGGGAACCTATTTAGTCACACACACAACTAGCATAATCCGAAGGATTTAAAACGAGCTTGAGAATGAGATTCTCAGATTGAGATAAACTAGGTTTGGTTAGACCAAATAAGGAGCGAGCATGAAATCGTTTCAGTCGCAACGGAAGCATGGATGGGCCGAGTCTTATGAAGACATGATGGATGAACCAAATTGGTTTGGTTCTAATCCAATGGTGGAAAATAAACCAAAGTGGTTTGGTTTGTTTTAAACGAATGAACCAAAGTTGGTTCGGTTCGTTTTAACTTAAAATAGACCAATGCGGTTTGTTTTATTTTAACTTAAGTTATTGGAGCGGGTTAACAGGTTTTGGTTATGAACCAATAACTGTTAGGAGAATGTGTTCTCTATAAAACATGGCTTAAGGGTTTTTCGCAGAGAATTAATTGGTTCAAGGGTTTTGGAAACCCTAGCCACCTTCTCCTCTTCTTCCTTGCTCTAGCCGCCCAAGTTGGTTGCCGCCCAACTTTATTGCTGCCTTATCCTTGCCGCCGGCCACCCACCAACCGCGAGTGACTCCTCTGGCCATCCTCCATTGGTCACCGGTGACCAAGGAGCAACCGACCATTGATTGGCCGGCCATATCTTCCACCAAAAAAGCTGTCCAGATTCTGGACAGCTTGTTCTCCTCTTCGTGGAGAGGTCATTTGGTCGGCGTTTTGCGCTCAGATAGTGACCTATTTGCCAGGGATTGGTTCTCTGGCAATCCTCATAGGTGGAGGGTTGAGTTTTAGTCAATCAGTTGATGAAAACCGCTTTCGAGAAGCGAGTTTGCGAAACTCAATTTTTGGATCCGAATTTTTTATTCGGATTGTGATCGTCTCTCAGATCACATCGTCTTCGACTCAAGGCTAGTGACTTTTGCGAAGACGAGACTCGTGACTTTGTGAAGCCATCCCGATGATACTCGGCGTGGATATGGATAGAGGCGATTTTAGTGAGAGTCGCTCCGGTTTGTTAGTGAAAGCCCTAGAGCCAATCATGTGATGATTATTGTATGAACTTTATTGTATCATATTTCTATTTATAAAGGTATGATTATTATATTTACTTGTATTGGTGCCAAATAACTAAGTATAATAATGTCCTTGAGTAGAAGGTTCTTATCTATATCAATCGATTGGTTGAATCGATAATGAGATGATATAGAGAACACTACTCTTAATCATTCCTAGTCAAGTATTATCATTCAGGGACAATGTTAATGAATAGAGACTAGCATGTAGGTCAACTCGATGACTTGATCTCACAAGTCATGGATATGAGATATCAAGTTGACAAATGGGTATGCATTGGGGAATGTATACTGAATGACCCGCCATGAGAAAGTATTATGGATCGTTATATGAGTGTCATATACTTTCTCATGTGACTATTAGTATGACTATTAGTCCTTGAACCTGAAGTCACCATGGTTTCCTACATAAGAAATTGCATACTTTGGCTTCGTCAAACGTCACCCGTAAATGGGCGGACTATAAAGGTGATTACTAGGTATGTAACAAATTATGCGAAGGGATGTGAGTGATGTAGATGGGATCTATCCCTCCTATATGACGGGAGTGACATCGTTATTCTTGATAGAGTGAGATCACTAAGTGCATGACCATGCCCAAATGAGACAATATGAGATATTTAGCTCATTTGATCAGAGTGAGTCTACTTGAAGTTCAAGATATAGATTGAACCGAGGATGACACGGTCTATGCCTTAGTTGGTCAATCTAGATGTCAAGGATAGAGGGGCTTTGTCACATATTTTGAGAGTCACAATTAGTAGTCACAAAGGTGATGTTGGATCTCAACATTCTTGTAACTTGGGTAACAATGATGTGTTGCTAGATATCGCTCATTGCTTATGTTCCTAAATCTATTTAGGAGCATTGTCAACGTTATCTATAGGGTCACACACAAAGGGCAATTAGATGGAGATTATGTTCATATAATGAACCATGAGGATTAGGTTCATGGGATGAACCAAATTGGATTAAGAGTAATCCAAATTAGACTAATTGAGTTAGATTCAATCTGATTCAAGTATTGAATGAGTCTAATTTAGATTTGATTCATTGAGTCAATTTAAATTAATGAATAGAGATTCATTAAATCAAATTGACTTAAATCAAGTGGTTAGATTTGATCAACCATGGGAGATAAGAGGTCAAGTTTGACATGACTTGAGAGGGAAGATGAATGGTCAATTTTGACTTGACCAATTGCCATATCATGGTGATTCGGCATGGGGGTTGGCCAATGATGATGTTCCACATCATCATGGACACATCATGGGGTGCCACCTCATGAGGGAGACCAAGAGCCATTGGCTCTTGGAGTTACATGCATGCATGTAACCCCCTAATGTGGCCGACCACTATGATGTGAGTGCTTTAGTGTGAAGTTAAGGGGATTAACTTCATCTTCTTCCTTGCTCTCCTTCTTGCTCTCTCCCAATCCTCCTTGGCCGAAACTTTCATGAGTGCTAGCACACTCTAGGTTGATTTTCTCCACCTATTTCTTGTGTGGATACCAATAGAGGAGTGTACACTTGACACTCTCGAGTTTCGGCAAGCCATTTGGACGAGCGGGATAAGCGAAGGGCGTCGCATCAAGAGTAATGCTCTTCTCATGTAGATCTAAGGTTTTAAACATGTACATGTAATTTTTGTTATACTTCGCACGGATCCGTGGCCGGGCTTCCGAGGTTTCTGCAATGCAAAAAGCGGTTTTTGTGGCTCGGAAAGTCCAACAGTGGTATTAGAGCCACGTGCGAAGCTTGTGTGTATTTTATTTTGTAGTTTTGTATTAGATATAAAAATTACAGATCTGTAAGTTTCTGTAAATGTCCTATTTTTATAGATTTATTGGGTATTTTTCTCGAAGAGTCGAAGCAACAAGTGTAGGGACACTTGTAGGCTTCAACCACTGAGAAAAATTCTCTGAAACGGCGAGTTCTCACTTTAGGTTTTTGGGACAGCGGCTTAAGTCACTGTAAGATCAAGATGGGACACTCGCAAAGTTCATTTTGTGAGTAGGGGCGCTGCCCCTAACCCCGAAAGGGTCATTGTCCCACGATCGCGCCTGAAAACCGCTTAGCGGGACCGTTACGGAGAGGTGACTCATAAAATTGAAAAAAATTAGGAAAAATTATAGAAATTTCTGTAAAATACATAATTTAGAATTATATATAATTCTGTGATGGTCATGGCCCAAGAACCCCAATATGATTGGTTAAATATGTTGTAATTCATAATACGGCTTGCGTGCCGTTTTTGTGGTTGTACATGTTGTATAGGGTTGCGACCTGCGCGTCGTGCCTCTTCTTTTAAAATTCTAATTGTAAATAGTTTTAGGCTCGAATGTAACTCGAGTTTCATGTTTGTAATGTACAAAATGGAGTGGTAGAAGGTCCACTAGTAGACGGAGTTACGAGGAGGGTGCCGACGACACATGACGGTCAAAGGAGGCGCTTGGAGAAGCTGCTAACCCTAGGTTGACCATCCGATCTTCTCATTGGCTTGAGAAGATCGTAGTAGGGCCATGACCTCATCACAATTAATTTATATATATATATATATATATGTTGATATATATATATATATATGTATTTGTTTTTCTTGTATGTATGTGATGCATGTTAGAATATTTTGCTTGTGTGTATATGATGCATGCTTGTATATTGCTTGTATGTATGTGATGCATGCTAGTGTAGGACAAGAAAGGCCTTGATGCGTATATGATACACATTCACGATTAGATTAGATCATAATCGAATCAACTCATAAAATGCCTACAAAGTTTTGATACCCATCACTACCTCGATCATTTGTTGTTGGTGAATCTGCCAAAGCAGAGCAACGCATATTATCTTGGTAGGGTGCGGAGGGACAATCTTGGTCCCGCCTATCACGACTTGGGTGAGAGTAAGCTCAATTAGATTGAGTATAACTAGTTAACTCAATTGGATCGAGTAGAACTATAGACATATTCCAATCGTTGGAAAGATAGGATAAGATCGCATTTACACTAAATCTTGGGCGATTTAGCCAAAGATAACTCAAGGTCTTTTATAAATATGGGTCTTGATCCTATAAACAAGAGTTGCATAGAGATGTAATCGGTAATGTGTTACCTACCGATCATACTAAGTCTTGGACGATTTAGCCAAAGCTAACTCAAGGCCTAGTATGATGTGGATCTTGTCCCGCAAGAATTATAGCATGTTTGTATGAATCTAGTAATGTGGTTTGACCACATCCATGACTCGAATCTATAAAAATCCTATAATTCAGTGGGAGCATCATTTGATTAAAGGCCTAATTAAATGATAAATGAAATATGATATTAATTTTCTGCATTATGTATGTTGTAGATTACCATGTCGACAAACACGAACACTATCTCCCTGTGTTCTATCCTTGAGAAGGACAAGCTCAATGGAGCTAATTTTCTAGATTGGTACAGGAACCTGAGAATCGTTCTCACCCAAGAAAGGAAACTGTACATCCTGGAGCAGCCCATTCCGAGGCACCTCCTGCCACTGCCTCGCGAACTGACAAAGATGCTTACAAGAAGCATCAAGATGATGCATTAGATGTGTCATGTCTCATGCTCGCGACCATGAACTCTGAGCTTTAGAAGCAACAGGAGTTCATGAATGCTTATAATATGGTTGAACATCTTCGTCAACTATATCAAGGACAAGCAAGGCACGAGAGATATGAGATCTCTAAGGCATTGTTTCCGTCCAAGATGCAAGATGGGACTCCCGTAGGTCCATATGTACTCAAGATGATTGGGTACATAGAAAACCTACAGAGGTTGGGATTCCCACTTGGCCAAGAGTTGGCCACTGACTTGATCTTGCAATCTTTTCCACAAAGCTACAATCAATTTGTCATGAATTACAACATGAATGAAATTGATAAGCCACTGTTGGATCGATTTGAGCGCTAGAGGGGGGGGGGTGAATAGCGATAAGAAAAAACTTTTCGTAATCATTCGAATTGGCACGAGTAAACGCAGCGGAAAGATAGCAATAAATAAATAAAAACACGAGGGGTTTTTACTTGGTTCGTAGCCTACGGCTACTACTCCAAGGCCCTAATGGTCCTTGACCACGCACGGAGGGCAAATATTAAACGAACTCCTTCTCGATAGAGATAGGAGTTAAGCGAATACAAAAACTCAATAAAGATTCTAGGTAGAGGGACACTCCCCCTCTCCTTGATATGATTTAAAGCTTGAAAATAAAGACAACTTATACAAAATTAAAGATTATACCGACGACTTCAAGGATTGGAGGTTGAAGCTTTAGTCGTCGTCTCGGCAGCGCTTCGTCGTAGGGATGTCGGAGAGTCGGAGCGATCGGAAGCACTTGGAAGCTTTTGAATTGATGAAAAACCCTAGGTTTGGCCCTCCTTTTATAGCCTTTAAGCCCCTCAACGAATGGGTCTTCAACCAATCACAAATGGGCACAAAACTCCTTGAAAAATGGTGATAAAGCTTGACTCTCGAGGCTGATTTTGACCACGGCCTGAATCGGCCGGTTGAATCGCTTGAATCGCCACGGTTGAACTGGCGGTTGAATCGACCACGATTTTTGACTAAAAAGGAGTTTAGCTCAAAATACAAGTGAATTCGACGGCCACTTGTCCGATCTCAACATAGACCTTCCATGGGAAGTCTTGGGTTGATCGTCGCCAAGGACGCCCCGCATAAAGGACACGACCTCACTTACGCTTGCACACGAGCTTACCTCAATACTTACTTGTCGCTTTTGCTTCCGGCCTTCCACTCGATTCCTTGGCTCCTCAAAGTAACTCGAGTGTCGCCGACCACCGCGGCTTCCTCCGTGTCGCTAGCCTTTCATCTCCAAAGATTGAGACTTTTACGCACACTTGATTTAGCTCGTGAGATAACAATATAAGCTTAACTTTGTATCTTTGCTATAATCAAAACATAGGTTCGACTTAGGTGCCGATCGCACAACAATCTCCCCTTTGATTTATGGCAAACCCACATACAAAGTTAAGCAAGCATGAAGAATAATAATGTGCATGAGAGAAAAAAAAAGTGAAGATTAAGTTGGAGTAGTAAGGATTTTCTTCAAGTACTCCCCCTTGAGGAAACCTCCCCCTTGACCGAGGGTGAGTCTTTGAAGAAAGACCTTAATCCTCCCCCTTGAGGGTTGCTTTAAGTAATTAACATTACTTAAAATTAGCTTTAGTAAAACGTTTTAAAATTAGCTTTAGTAAAACGTTTTAGTTAAGCCCTTTCTCCCCCTTAAGTAAAACACTAACGACATAAATAAGTTAAGAATTCTCTTAACTTGGCCTTTTGTCAAAAGTTAAATAAGTTCTCAAAACCTAAAGTTAACTTTTGGTTTAAACATGAAGTAAGAGTTAAGTTATCAAAAAAATTGAAAAAAATTTGACCCCTAAACTTTGGCCTTTTTCTCCCCCTTTGCCAGATATCGAAAAGAGTAAGGGTGTGTGGAAATCAAAATAATTGCTAAATTTAAAGTCCAAGCATGTTCCACTTTTTTTTTTAAAAAAAATAGTATATTGAAAATAAGCTCATCTATGAAATGTTCGACTCATATTTGGCTTGATTGATATGAAGGATCAACCAGTCCTGGTCGGAGTCGGTTAGTATGTATGATTATACTCCATGGTTCATAGCGATGCACTAGCTCTACATCTGGAACCAGGAGTAAGGTCCTAACATCTCACGCCCATCTACGTGGCTAAGTACACAAACACATTAGTCCTATGTGTTGTGAGATGTATTGGCTCCTTAAATCTATAGGTGCATGATATCTAAGGTATGACCTATGCTAGTTTCATGAAAAAGTAAGAAATAGTAGTAATATAATTTGCAAAACCTATTCTATTACGCACATGCCTAATTTTCGTCTCAAGAGACTAAATTGGGCCGGGTAGTGGTTTAGTAAATATATCGCTAGGTTAGACTGAGTCAACATATTCGAGTTGTATGGAGCCGTTGGCTACATGTTCTCGAATGAAATGGTGTTTTACCTCTATATGCTTTGTTCTTGAATGGCATATAGGGTTCTTAGTTAGATTTATTGAACTTATGTTGTCTACAAAAATTTTAGTTTTGGTGAAGTCCAACCTAAAGTCTCGGAGAGTGTGCTTCATCCAAAGAAGCTGAGTTACACACTCACCCATCGCAACGTATTCGGCTTCGGTGGTAGATAAGGCAAC
This sequence comes from Wurfbainia villosa, assembly GCA_025175895.1. Lineage (NCBI taxonomy): Eukaryota > Viridiplantae > Streptophyta > Magnoliopsida > Zingiberales > Zingiberaceae > Wurfbainia > Wurfbainia villosa. The sequence continues at coordinate 78,119,155 of CM045987.1, read as the reverse complement.
ACAATGTTGCTTCCTACTGCACCAACTCACTAGACTTGAGCCGAGTAGTTGACAACAACCACTCGTGCTCTTTCTATCGAGTTTACTAACGGCATAATCCAATCGAGAGTAGCCGATTAGTTCGAACTCCGTGAGATCCGGGGTACCAAAATACCAACGTTAAGTGTACCCTTAAGATATCTAAGGATACGCTTAACTAGGGTTAGGTGAGACTCCTTAGCAGGTTTGAAACACAGGCGCACATACTATCATGAATAGGATGTCGTCGAATCTAGCTTAAGTATAGGAGACTTCCTATCGCGCTCCTATAGTACTTTAAGTCAATGGACTTACTTTCTAGGTCTTAAACTATGTTAACCTTAATAGCCATTGGCGTGTTTATTATCTTAGCGTCTTGCATTCCAAATCTTTTAATTAACTCCTTAGTGTATTTTTGTTGATATAGGTATATACCATCCTTAGTTTGTTTAATTTGTAGACCTAAAAAGAAACTTAACTCGCCTACTAAGTTCATTTCAAACTCACTTTCCATGAGTGAAACGAACTCGTTTAGTAAGGCTGAGTTAGAGGTTCCAAAAATTATATCGTCTACGTAAATTTGAGCTATGAATATTTCTTTACCTAAGGTTTTTACGAAGAGAGTTGGGTCAACTAAGCCTTGGTTAAACCCTTTTGACTTGAGATGGATTGAAAGTCTCTCGTACCAAGCTCGAGGAGCTTGTTTAAGTCCATAGAGAGCTTTCTTAAGTTTTAGAACATGGTCGGGTTTATCTAGATTTTCGAATCCGGGGGGTTGGCTAACATAAACTTCTTCTTTAATGTATCCATTTACGAATGCCGACTTAACATCCATTTGAAATAGCTTAAATCCTCGATGTGCGGCATAAGCTAGCAACATTCGAATGGATTCGAGTCTAGCTAATGGGGCATAGGTTTCGTCGTAATCTAGGCCTTCGACTTGATTGAACCCTTTGGCGACTAACCTAGCCTTGTTTCTAACTACTTCACCTTTATCATCAAGCTTATTTCTAAACACCCACCTTGTTCCAATTGTCGCTTTTGTCTTTAGGTGGTGGTACTAATTCCACACTTCATTCCTAGTAAATTGAGCTAGCTCTTCTTGCATTGCAATAATCCAATCGGGATCAAGAAGAGCTTGTTCAATTGATTTGGGTTCTATCTTTGAAATTAAGGAAATTTGACTAAGGTTCCTATAGGATGCTCTAGTTCAACTCCTAGATTAGGATCTCCTATCACTTGATCGATAGGGTGGTTAGTCTGAATCCTAGATTGGGTTGGGTTTGTGTCACCTAATGCTTGATCAATGGGGTGACTTGGTTGAACACTAGTTTGACTCGGATCACTTGTCACTTGGTCGACAAGAGAAGTTGGTTGATGTGGATTAGACTCGATCTCAGGGTCAGAGTTAGGTCTAGTATGAGTAGGCTCGCTAATTGAGGTTGTCGGGGGTTTTGTAGGTTCGTGTCCTTCATCAAATACTACATTGATAGTCTCCTCGACTCTAAGGGTGTCGTGTTTATATACTCTATAATCTCGGCTTGTAGTCGAGTATACTAGAAATATTCCATCGTGGTTTTGGATGTAAATTTCCCTAGGTAATCCTTAGTGTTTAGAATATGTACCTTACACCCAAATACCCTAAAGTACTTGATGTTAGGTATTTTATCGTGATAAATCTCATACGAGGTCTTAAGGTGCCTCTTTACCATAAGGATCCTATTCTGGACATAGCAAGTCGTGCTAGCTACGCTTCCAAAACCTATCGTAGGTTATATTCGTTTAACATGGTCCTAGCGGCTTCTTGTAGAGTTCGGTTTTTCCGCTCCACTAGGCCATTTTGTTGAGGGTCCTAGGGCAAGAGAATTCATGGTGGTATCCGTTAGGTTACGTAAGTCGGTGAACCTTTGATTTTCGAATTCACCACCATGATCGCTTCTAAGTCTTTTAACCTTAAGGTCTTTTTGATTCTCGATTAATTTGAATAGATTGATTAATTGATATAGGGTATCATTTTTATGTTTGATGAACCTAACCCAGGTAAACCTGGAGTAGTCGTCAATTATGACTAAGCAATATTGACTTTTATTGAGTGACTTGGCTCCATGTGAATCGAATAGATCTATATGCAGGAGCTCAAGTACACTTGAGGTTCTGCTTCTGGTTAGTTAACTTGTGTTGTGTCCTAGGTTGTTTTCCTTGTTGACAAGCATTACATTTTATTAACCAAGTTGTTGAGGTTGGGTAAACCTCGACTAAGCCACTCGACTCATCTTGTGGAGAGTCTTGGGTGCAGTGACCAGAGTCGTCGGTGCCACAACCATGATTCCTCTTCTGTGTCATAAGACATTTGGTGAGGATTTGATTAAGTTCATTGTATAAATGTTATTTGTCCTAGTTCCTTTGAGTATTGTTTTATTTGTTTCATTTGTTTTAATTACACATTCATTTTCTAAAAATACGACCTTATAGTTATTGTCACACAATTGGCTTACGCTAAGCAGGTTATATTCAAAATTCTCTACAAGTAATACATTTTTAATAACAAAATTCGAGTTAAGCTCGATATCACCGATCCGATGATTTTGAGCTTGCCGTTATTCCCAAAGGCTACCGATCCTTGTCGCTTGAATCAAGCTTTGTGAATTTGAGTTGATCCTGGCCATGTGCTGGGAGCAACCATCATCGTCAACATCCATTGATCCTACACACAAGGTGGTTGGATTGGATGTTAGATTTTTATTTTTAAATTGGTTGTAAGTTGTTAAACCTAGGTCATCTCACCCGAGTCTATATGATCAAGCATGTTATACTTATGTGTTTTTTGTGAGATGACTCCCAATTAAATTTATTAAGTGGATTTAGGTTTAAGTGATTTTATGTTGAGATGATTTTCAATTAAATTGATTAAGTGGATTTAGGTTCAAGTAATTAGGATTTAGGTTCAAGTAATTTTATATTGAGATGATTTTCAATTAAGTTGATTAAGTGGATTTAGGTTCAAGTAATTTTATGTTGAGATGATTTTCAATTAAGTTGATTAAGTGGATTTAGGTTCAAGTAATTTTGAGATGATTTTCAATTAAGTTTGATTAAGTGGATTTAGGTTCAAGTAATTAGGATTTAACCCAAGGCTTGTCAAGTTTACCTTTTCAAGATCATGGCTTCCAGGTCGTGGCGAGGCACAGGGGCCTTCTTTTATCGGATCATCGACCACTTCCTTAGACAAAGCCATGTTCAAGAAAATGATGACTTGACTCACCTAAGACTATTTCCTAGTCTAACTAGTTATTTTTGAAAAGAGGCTCCCCGAGGCTCAATCTTTTCGAAGGATTTTAGTTGGTTATTTGAAAAGAGGCTCCCCGAGGCTCAATCTTTTCGAAGGATTTTTTAGTTGGTTATTTGTGTATTCCAAGTGAGTTAAAAAAACAACAAAAAAAAAAAACTAAGCATGCAATTTCTAAGTTAAAGCACAAACATGTTTTGTACTGGCTCCCCCTAGACGGTTGAATCGGTTCGGTCTATCCACATAGTGGATTTGGTCCTTGGGAACCCAGTACGAGTTAGATCCTAGAGTTGAAATCAAAGTGGTCTTAGGGACCCATGCTTGGACACATTTTTTATGTCTACTTACGATTGACATATACGACTTATTGGTCGTGTTTGAGCTAAACCCTAGTCCGGCCTTGTTGTACACGGCCCTTTGTGATCCAAGTAGGAGGTCAAGTCCTTTGGATCCCAAAGTAAACCTTTCCAACGTATTCCTAAGATCTTCGACTTGACTTTTCAAGAGTGAGTTCTCAACTTCGAGTTTTTCAACCCGAGTTGAGTCCTTCTCTTGAACTCGACTAGTCGAAGAGGTTAGGGAGACCTCGTGTTTGAGGAGTTTAACTTCCTCAACCAGGGTCTCGACCTTGGACTCGGACTTAGCTAACTTCCTAGACAAAAACCTAACCGTATTATGTAAAGTATTAAATAAAGTACGACTCACCTTAAGGGTATCTTTTGAACCGGATGCGTATCCGTGGCTTGACTTGAAGGTTGCTTCAGAGTCCGAATCATCCTCCTGGTTCACTCAAGTTCGGGTTCGGCCTCCGTGTCCGACTCAATTGATTTCGCCATGAAGACGTGGTCTTCGCCTTCTTCGGATGACGCTTCTTCCCATGTCGCGTGAGGGCCTTCTTGTGCTTAGGTCCTTGGTGGTTGAGCTTGGGGCACTCGGACTTGATATGTCCAAACTGTTACACTCATAACACCTAATATTAGAACTTTTAGGTTTACCTTGGTTGGGTCGAGTCGTGGTTCGCCGTCCCTTGGCTATTCTTCGAGCTAGGTTCATTAGTTCGGCATCAATTTCGGTCAACTTCTTCTTGGACTCGTCTTCCTCCTCGGTTGGTGGTGGCTTGCTTTGCGATTTTCTTCTTCTTTGATCCTCGCAAATAAAGCTATACCCTCTCGGGTTCCGAGTTGGATTGTTCATGTAATTCAAATCGGAAAAGAGTTCATCTAACCTAATTTTAGAAAGATCCTTGGAGACCTTGTAGGCATCGACCATGGATGCCCACAAGGTAGTCCTCGAAAAGAGTTTAGAACATACCTTATAAGGTCGCGGTTTTGACCTTTTGCCCGATTGCGTGTAAGTTGTTGGCGATGTCCCGGACACGGCGTGGAGTTGCGTCGCGGATTCGTGTTCCCGCATTTTTAGTGTGTACAATTTATTGAATAACAAATCACGCTAACATACCTTGGCTTGATCCGATCCTTCGTGTAACTCGATTAGTTTAGTCCAAAGATACTTTGCGCTTATGAAGGTGCCGACGCGATTTAACTCCTCCTTGGATAGGCCGCATTGGAGGATTTGTGTTGCCTTGGCGTCGGCTTCGACTTGTTGTTTTGTTGCAACGGTCCATTGATCATAATCCAAGGAGTCACCCACTTCATTAGTCGGAAGTGTGAAACCCGTTTGGATTATGATCCACATCTCGAGTTGGGTTTTGAGAAAGCATTCCATCCGACCCTTCCAATAACGGAAGTCATCTCCGTTATAAAACGGAGGTCGGACGGTGCTAAAACCCTCGAGATGGGCCATTGAAACAAAAAGACAAAAAGAGACGAAGAGAAAAGCTAGCAAAGACAAAAACTCAAGTACCAAGACTCGCCTTGGATTAGTAGGGGAGAGAATTTAACAAACAAAATAAATAGAAATAAACAGAATTAAAAGAAAATAAATCTGTAAAAAAGCTAGATTGGTGGTTTCACCAAATCTTAGCAACCCCTACTCGATACCAATTGTAGAGGGGGTGAATAGCGATAAGAAAAAAACTTTTCGTAATCGTCAATTGGACCAGTAAACGAGCGGAAAGATAGCAAAAAATAAATAAAAACACGAGGGTTTTACTTGGTTCAGTAGCCTACGGCTACTACTCCAAGGCCCTAATGGTCCTTGACCACGCGGAGGGCAAATATTAAAGCGAACTCCTTCTCGATAGAGATAGGAGTTAGCGAATACAAAAACTCAATAAAGATTCTAGGTAGAGGACACTCCCTCTCCTTGATATGATTTAAAGCTTGAAAATAAAGACAACTTATACAAAATTAAAGATTATACCGACGACTTCAAGGATTGGAGGTTGAAGCTTTAGTCGTCGTCAGCGCTCCGTAGGGATGTTGGAGAGTCGGAGCGTATCGGAAGCACTTGGAAGCTTTTGAATTGATGAAAAACCCTAGGTTTGGCCCTCCTTTTATAGCCTTTAAGCCCCTCAACGAATGGGTCTTCAACCAATCACAAATGGGCACAAAACTCCTTGAAAAATGGTGATAAAGCTTGACTCCTCGAGGCTGATTTTTGACCACCGGTTGAACTGGCCGGTTGAACTGCCGCCGGTTAAATTGGCCGATTGAACTGGCCGGTTGAACTGGCAGCCACGATTTTTGACTAAAAAAGGAGTTTAGCTCAAAATACAAGTGAATTCGACGGCCACTTGCCGTCCGATCTCAACATAGACCTTCCATGGGAAGTCTTGGGTTGGATCGTCGCCTAAGGACGTCCCCGTACAAAGGACACGACCTCACTTACGCTTGCACACACGAGCTTACCTCGATACTTACTTGTCGCTTTTGCTTCCGGCCTTCCACTCGATTCCTTCAGCTCCCTCCGAAGTAACTCGAGTGTCGCCCGACCACCGCGGCTTCCTCCGGGTGTCGCTAGCCTTCATCTCCAGCATTGAGACTTTTCTGCACACTTGATTTAGCTCGTGAGATAACAATATAAGCTTAACTTTGTATCGTTTGCTATAATCAAAACATAGGTTCGACTTAGGTGCCGACTGCACCAACAGCCACTGCCTGAGATGCTCAGCATGTTGAGAACTGTTGAGCTGAACCTTAAGAAGGGAAAATCTGACTCCATTTTGATGGTGCAAAAGAAGAAAGGCAAGGGCAAGCCTAAAGGTAAGGGAAAGTCCCAAGCCAAGGGCAAAGGCAAGGAACTGAAACCGAAAAGAGGGGTGGCAAAAGAAGGGACTTGCTTCCACTGTAAGGAAGCTGGACACTGGAAGCGTAACTGCAAGGCATACCTGGAAGGTCTTAAGAAGAAGAGAAGTGAGACTTATACTTTAGGTATAAATGTTATAGAAGTCAATCTATCTATTTCTTCCTCATGGGTATTAGATACCGGATGTGCATCTCACATTTGTACCAATGTGCAGGCGCTGAGAAATAGCAGGGCATTGACAAAGGGCGAGGTGGACCTACGAGTAGGCAATGGAGCAAGAGTTGCTGCTGTTACTGTAGGAACTTATGATCTATCTCTGCCCTCTGGGCTTGTACTAGAACTAGATGAATGTTGTTATGTGCCTTCTTTGACTAAGAACATAATTTCGATTAATTGTTTGGACAAGAAAGAATTTTCATTTATAATAAAGAATAAATATTGTTCAGTTTATTTAAATGATATGTTCTATTGTAGTGCACCTCTAATGAATGGACTCTACATTCTGGACTTAGAAAGCCCCATCAATAACATAAGTACCAAAAGGTTCAAGTCAAATGTGTTGAACCAAACCTATCTCTGGCATTGTCGCTTAGGTCACATAAATAAGAGTCGCTTATCCCAGCTCCATAAGGATGGGCTGCTGGACTCATTTGATTTTGAATCAAATGAGACATGTGAGTCTTGCCTTCTAGACAAGATGACCAAGACTCCCTTTAGTGGACACAGCGAAAGAGCAAAAGACTTGTTAGGACTTATACATAGTGATGTATGTGACCCTTTCAATATTGCTGCTAGAGGTGGTTACATGTACTTCATTACATTTACTGATGACTTCAGTAGATATGGTTATGTGTATCTCATGACACATAAATCAAAATCTTTTGAAAAGTTCAAAGAATTCAAGAATAAAGTACAAAACCAGCTTGGCAAGAGTATTAAGATACTTCGATCAGATCGAGGTGGTGAATACCTTAGCCATGAGTTTTGTGACTATCTAGCTAAGTGTGAGATTCTATCCCAACTCACTCCTCTTGGAACACCACAGTGGAATGATGTATCCGAAAGGAGGAATCGTACCCTATTAGATATGGTACGATTTATGATGAGTCACACAGATCTTCCTATATCCTTTTGGGGATATGCTCTAGACACAACAACCTTCACACTTAACCGTGTACCATCTAAGGCTATGATAAAGACACCATATACGATATGGACAAGGAGAAATCCCAAGATGTCTTTCATGAGGATTTTGGGTTTTGAGGCTTACGTTCGACGTTAAGTCTTAGATAAACTGGAACCCAAAACTGATAAGTTCTATTTTGTTGGATATCCCAAGGAAATGAAGGGATATTACTTCTACATTCCTAGTCAACACAAAGTGTTTGTGGCAAAGACTGAGGTATTTCTAGAAAGGGATTTTGTTTCTAGAAAAACTAGTGTGAGTACATTCGATCTTGAAAAAATTCAAGATAAGGACAATAACACTGAGGCCTTGATGGAGGTTAAACAGGAACCATAATGTGTTGTGGGTAATGAGATTGTTGCACAAAGAGTTGTGGAACAACAACCTATTCAGGTAGACCTATTTCTTCGCAGGTCTGATAGGGTACATTGTCAGCCTGAGAGATACTCATTTCTCTTGTCTGACCATGATAACGTTATGCTCATTGAGAATGAGCCTACCTCCTATCAGGAAGCTGTGATGAGCCCAGATTCTGAAAAGTGGCTAGAGGCCATGAGATCCGAGATGGAATCCATGTACACCAACCAAGTATGGACTTTGGTTGATCCACCTGAAGGCGTCAAACCCATTGGGTGTAAGTGGGTCTTTAAGAAAAAGACTGACATGGATGGACTTACCTATACCTATAAGGGCCGATTGGTGGCTAAAGGTTTCAAGCAAATTCATGGTATTGACTATGATGAAACCTTTTCTCCAGTGGTGATGTTTAAGTCCATTCGGATCATACTTGCTATTGCAGCATACCACGATTATGAGATCTGACAGATGGATGTCAAAACTGCATTTCTGAAAGGAAACTTGCTCAAGGATATGTACATGACACAGTCTGAGGGTTTTGTGGATCCACAGTATATTGGAAAAGTATGCAAGCTGCAAAGGTTCATTTATGGGCTGAAGCTAGCTTCTCGGAGCTGGAATCTTCGATTCGATGATGCGATCAAACAGTTTGGTTTCATCAAGAATGAAGATGAACCCTGTGTCTACAAGAGGGTCAATCGAAACATAGTTGTCTTCCTTGTATTGTATGTGGATGACATACTACTCATTGGGAATGACATCCCTTCACTACAGTCTGTGAAGACTTGGCTGGGGATGTGCTTCTCAATGATGGACTTAGGTGAAGCAGCCTGTATTCTAGGCATCAAGATCTATAGAGATAGATCTAAGAGATTGCTTAGCCTAAGTCGGAGTACATACATTGACACGGTATTACTATGGTTTGCCATGCAGAATTCCAAGAAGGGACTTCTGTCGATGTCACATGGTGTGAGTCTTTCGAAGACTCAAAGTCCCTCTTCTAGAGAGGAGAGATACCGCATGGATAAGATCCCTTATGCATCTGCTATAGGATCTATCATTTATGCCATGCTGTGTACTTGTCCTGATGTCTCGTATGCTTTGAGCATGATGAGTAGATACCAGTCAGATCCAGGTGAGCGTCACTGGATAGCAGTCAAGAATATTCTTAAGTACTTGAGAAGGACTAAAGAATATTTTTTGATATTTGGAGGTGATGAGGAGCTAGCTGTAAAGGGTTACAGTGATGCCAGCTTCCAAAATGACCAGGATGATTATAGATCGCAGTCAGGGTTCGTGTTTTGCTTGAATGGTGGTGCTGTGAGCTGGAAGAGTTCGAAGCAGGACACAGTTGCTGATTCTACAACAGAGGCCGAGTATATTGCTACATCAGAGGCAGCAAAGGAGGCAGTTTGGATCCGCAAGTTCATTACTGAGCTTGGGGTGGTTCCTAGCATAACAGATCCTATAGAGCTCTATTGTGACAACGATGGAGTGATTGCGCAGGTTAAGGAACCTCGCTCACACCAGCGGACCAAACACATACTACGGCGCTTCTATCTCATTCGAGAGATTATCGATAGAGGAGATGTGAAGATTTGCAGAGTACCCACAGAGGCTAACATCGCAGATCCCTTGACCAAGGTTTTGGCACAGAGAAAGCATGATGGTCACACTAGGTCATTGGGTATTAGATACTATGGTGATTGACACTAGTGCTAGTGGGAAATTGTTAGTGAAAACCTTAGAGCCAATCATGTGATGATTGTTGTATGAACTTTATTGTATCATATTCCTATTTATAAAGGCATGGTTATTATATTTACTTGTATTGGTGCCAAATAACTTAGTATAATAACGTCCTTGAGTAGAAGGTTCTTATCTATATCAATCGATTGGTTGAATCGATAATGAGATGATATAGAGAACACTACTCTTAATCATTCCTAGTCAAGTATTAATATTCAGGGACAATGTTAATGCGTAGAGACTAGCATATAGGTCAACTCGATGACTTGATCTCACAAGTCATGGATATGAGATATCAAGTTGACACATGGGTATGCATTGGAGAATTTATACTGAATGACCCGCCATGAGAAAGTATCATGGATCGTTATATGAGTGTCATATACTTTCTCATGTGACAATTAGTACGACTATTAGTCCTTGGACCTGAAGTCACCATGGTTCCCTATATAAGGAGTTGCATACTTTGGCTTCGTCAAACGTCACCCGTAAATGGGTGGACTATAAAGGCGATTACTAGGTATGTAACAAATTATGCGAAGGGATGTGAGTGATGTAGATGAGATCTATCCCTCCTATATGATGGGAGTGACATCGTTATTCTTGATAGAGTGAGACCACGAAGTGCATGACCATGCCCAAATGAGTCAATATGAGATATTGAGCTCAATTTGATTAGAGTGAGCCTACTTGAAGTTCAAGATATAGATTGTACCGAAGATGACACGGTCTATGCCTCAATTGATCAATCTAGATGTCATGGATAGAGGGACATTGTCACATATTGTGAGAGTCACAAAGGTGATGTTGGATCTCAACATTCTTGTAACTTGGGTAGCAATGATGTGTTGCTAGATATCGCTTTTTGCTTATGTTCCTAAATCGGTTTAGGAGCATTGCCAACGTTACAAGAACCTATAGGGTTACACACAAATGGCAATTAGATGGAGATTAGGTTCATATGATGAACCATGAGGATTAGGTTCATGGGATGAACCAAATTGGATTAAGAGTAATCCAAATTAGACTAATTGAGTTACACTTAATTTGATTCAAGTGTTGAATGAGTCTAATTTATATTTGATTTCATTGAGTCAATTTAAAATAATAAATAGAGATTCATTAAATCAAATTGACTTGAATCAAGTGGTTAGATTTGATTAACCATGGGAAATAAGAGGTCAAGTTTGACTTGACTTGAGAGGGAAGATGAATGGTCAATAATGACTTGACCAATTGCCATGTCATAGTGACTTGGCATGGGGGCCGGCCAATGATGATGTTCCACATCATCATGGACACATCATGGGGTGCCACCTCATGAGGGAGACCAAGAGCCATTGGCTCTTGGGGTTACATGCATGCATGTAACCCCCTAATGTGGTCGACCACTATGATGTGAGTGCTTTAGTGTGAAGTTAAGGGGATTAACTTCATCTTCTTCCTTGCTCTCCTTCTTGCTCTCTCCCAATCCTCCTTGGCCGAAACTTCCATGAGTGCTAGCACACTCTAGGTTGATTTTCTCCACCTATTGCTTATGTGGATACCAATAGAGGAGTGTACACTTGACACTCTCGAGTTTCGCCAAGCCATTTGGATGAGCGGGATAAGCGAAGGGCATCGCATCAAGGGTAATGCTCTTCTCATGTAGATCTAAGGTAGATCTAAGGTTTTAAACACGTACATGTAATTTTTGTTATACCTCACACGGATCCATGGTCGGGCTTCCGAGGTTTCCGCAATGCAAAAAGTGGTTTTTGTGGCTCGGAAAGTCCAAAATGGTTGATGTCATTCCCGCTGCACGTGATACGTCAGGTATAACTAGCGTAATTTCCTTTTATTACAAAATTTAAAACTGCGATTATGTCTACACATGTTGTATCTTGCATGCGTGTGATGTGTGTGTTGTAATAAATTAGATTTATTGCTTTTAATTCTTCCGCTGTGCATATGTTTACGAAACATGATCGAACACACAATCGCCGTGGTGCTGGGGAAACCCAACACCTTGTGGCTCGCGGCTGGAGGTGGTTGGTGGCTGGACTACTAGTCGATGGATGGCTGGCGGCTTGGTGGCTGGCCGACGGCTGAAGGTGGCTGGCGGCTGAGCTTGGACGACGACAACAACAAGGGTCGGCACACAAGCAAAGGAGAGGGAGAGGAGAGAAAAGGCTAGGGTTTCGAAAACCTAAAATCCAACAACGGATTATTTCTCAACCCCGTTATTTATAGATAATGTATCTCTTAACCATTAAGAGACTTTTTCTCAAGACCTTTTCTCGAAAACCTTTTCTCAAAGATTTATTGGTTCACAATCAAATCCCGTTAACCCGCTCCATTAACTTAAGTTAAAATAAACCAAATCGCGTTGGTCTATTTTAAGTTAAAATGAACTGAATCAATTTTGGTTCATTCGTTTAAGACAAACCAAACTACTTTGGTTTATTTTCCACCATTGGATTAGAACCAAACCGATTTGGTTCATCCATCATGTCTTCATAAGATTTGTCCCATCCATCATGTCTTCATAAGACTCGTCCCATCCATGCATCGATTAGAACCAAATCGATTTGTTGTGAATTGTATTGTGGACATTCGGTAAATGAGTTTAAGATCCAATCAAATACATGAAAACATGTATACTCAAATAGTGAATCTTCATTTATCAAATAAATGGTACAACCATAAGGCGATTGCCTTAGGACACCTCTTATATATAACTAACAGTTCCTACTCCACGGTTGAACCCTAGTGAGCTCTAGTGAGCTCTAGTGATACACACCACCACTAAACCTTCTCCTTCTCGAAAACAATCTGGAGGTGGAGAAACCTATTACAATAAGGAGTTTACAGAGAAGAAACAACCAAATGCAATGTAAGAATGAAATACAAAATAAAAACCACTTTACAAGAGCACTTTTGATTGCTTGATGATTTAGTTGCTTTGAGATACTTTGAAGGTTTGAAAAGCAACAACATTTCCTTTTCAAGAACTCCAAGAACCGACCATCCAAAACGTCCACAAGCCTCCCTCTTATAAGCTCCATCGAAACCTCCTGATTCCGAATGTTGCAGTGCAATGATCGCTTCGCCAGTCGAGGCACCACCTCGATTGATACCCCAGTTAAGGTTCTGGTCGAGTCTGTCTTGCTTTTGATAAGCTATTTTCATGCATATCCCAGATCCATTCAAGGTGCTAGTCAAGTGATCAAGTCGAGGCGCCACCTAGTCGAGGTGATGAATGCCTCGCTTCTGAGTGCTTGCTTTCATGCTCGCTCCCAGATCTAGCTGAGGTGCTGGTCGAGTGGTCTAGTCAAGGTGCCACCTCGACTAGATTCTATTCGAGGTGCTGGTCGAGTTCTTCCAAAGCACTACGCACCCGAGCTCCGCTCGTCCACCCACTTCCAGTCGAGGTGCCGCCTTGAGTCGAGGCATTGGTCGAGGTTACCTTGCTTCTGTTTGCTTGTAAACGAAGCCCAGTCAACTGGAATGAACTGACAGTCGACTGTTATACCTCAACACTGAGGTTTAACACTCTAAGTATGATCCCTTCATACTTGATACTCACCCTAGGCCTAGACCTAAGCCTTCAAACCACTTCATTAGCCTCACATCTCCTGGATCCCTCGAGTCCATGACTCTTCATCCTTACGCTAGCATTCAAGTACTTCCATCGGCTATCATTATGCTCTCGGGTATACCTTTGCCAAGAGACCATGACTATGGGACTTCACTGCCAAAAGGCCACACCTCCGGAACTTCATGTTGGTGCAATCGGCCCAGGTCACGATTGACCAGGACTCGAGTTTGGCTCGAGTGAAGTTTTGATGTGTTTTAATGTTTCGACAAAAACATGTGACAATATAATTGTCAAGGAAAAGTCCAAGCATGGGTCTTGGCAAATGGAAAGTCCAACATGGGTTGGCAAGGGAAAGTCCAAGCATGGTCTTGGCAATGTAAAAGTCCAACATGGGTTGGCAAGGAAAGTCCAAGCATGGTCTTGGCATGGAAAGTCCAACATGGGTTGGCATTTGAAGTCCAAGGGGATTGATATTGGCGGCGTAAAGTCCAAGCGGTAGTCTTGGCAGCATAAGTCCAATGGTTGGCGGCGTAAAGTCCAAGCGGAGTCTTGGCGGCGTAAGTCCAATGTGTCTTGGCGGTGTAGACACCGTTAGCATGACATAGCCGATGGAAGCACCTGAAGGCTAGCGCAATGGATGAACAAGTCATGGATGACTTGGAGGGATCCGAGAGGCGTGAGGCTGATGGAGGTGGCTAGAAGGCTTAGGTCTAGGCTAAGGGTGGTCTAGCAAGTATGGGGGAACCATACTTGGGTTAAAACCTCATGTTTGAGGTGTGCCAGTCGACTGGACCGAGTCAACTAGGGTTTGACTGCGGGAAATGGTTTTAGCGCCACCGCCATAGGCCGCCGATCGATGGCGAGCAATGATCGATCGTGTGATCGGTCGACCGGTGCTCGTATTTTCATAGAATGGAGTCGAGACTGATCGGTCGAGGAGGACTATCGACCATCGATGGTCACAATCAGTCGACTGATGGTAGTTTCGTTGGACTTATCCAATGTGGAACTAGTCGTTGTCTCACGACAACAGTGGCATCAGTCGACTGATGGTCCTGATTAGTCGACTGATAGACTTTTTCTAGCACAGGTTGAAGCTATATATGGAGCTCGTGGTGGAGGAAAAAGGGATCGGTTCTTGAGGGCTATTGGGGCGATTTGTTGGTGCAAATCAGGTCTCCAAGTGCAAGCATGCAACCAAGCATTCAAGCAATCAAAACAAGTGTTGTAAAGTCTTTTCTTTACTTGTATTTCATATTTACATTGTATATTGCTTGTATTTCGTTCTTACTGTTGTAAGATCTATTGTAAGGGGTTTCTCCGCCTCCGACTTGTGTCGAGAAGGAGTGTTTATCATTAGTGAGTGCGTGTGCATCACTAGGGCTCTTTAGAGCTCGATCCGTGGAGTAGGAATCGTGCGGTTCCGAACCACGTTATATCTTTGTGTTAGCTTGTTGTCTATTTCGTTATTGTTTTTATTATTTCTATTTCCGCTGCGCACTAACGAAATTGTAGACACAAACGTGATCGAATTTCATCTACGCTATTCACCCCCCCTCTAGCCATTCCAAGGGTCCTAACAAGTGGTATCAGAGCCCGGGGCTCTTCTACGGATTAACAACCGGGAGCTAAGGCAAAAGGCTAGAGGGTGAAGATGGAATTCCAAGACAAGCTTGGATGGGAAATCAACACTCCACCTCCATATGATCCAGAAGATTTTCCGGCATGGAAAGCAAGAATGGAAACATTCTTGATGATGAACATAGAGGATTGGTTCATCCTCATTGAAGGCCTTGAACCCCCTAGGGATAAGAAGGGGAATGTCCTAAAATTGAAAAAGTGGACCCAAGAGCAACGCCAAAAGCTCAAGACCGAAGTTAAGGTAACGAAACTTTTGGAAGATTTAATCCCTAATGATGTTTTGTGCAAGCTAGGGGATTACATGTATGCTAAGGAGCTATGGAGAAAATTGGCAAGATACCATGAGGAGAGTTCATCCTCAAGTGAAAGTGAGGAATCGGAAGTTGAGATGGAGTCAACTTCCGAATCGGAGAAAGAAGAAGTAGAGGAGGTGGAAGAAGCATCTACTTCTAGGATTGAGGAGGAGAGACCATCCTCTACACCGGAGCAACCTCAAGAAGAGCTCTCAACTCCGATCAAGATGAGGAAGCTCAAAATTCAACTCCGGCACCTACCACCACCCTAGGTAACTCAAACACTTTACTTTCAAATAAAAATCATATTATGTGCTTTGAGTGTAGGGAGTATGGGCATTACAAGAGCAAATGCCCAAAGAGGATCAAGAAAGCTCCTCCGGTGCCTAAAAGTCAACAAAAGTCAATGGACGCCGGTTCTCCAAGACAAAAGAGCAAGGAGCATGTCATTTGCTTCAAATGCCGACTACCGGGTCATTACCGGAGTCAATGCCCAAAGAAGAAGAAGAAGGGGCAAAGGGGAGCATCACAAGTAGGGGGAGCCACTAAGGAAAACCCTAAGGTATATTTAAATAATGCTCCGTCTAATTTAAAGCATGCTAGAACTAATTTTAGCAATTGTGGTATGTATCATAAAGAGCATGCTAGAAATAACAAACATATGTGTTTAGGAGCTAAGAATGTTCACCTTAAGAATAAGGAGAAATTTGGGACTAATGTCCCTAGAAAAACAATACCTAAGAAATCTATTAAGAAAATCCAAGAACATCTAGGTTTTAATCCAAAATGGACTAGGTATTCGCCAAGAAAGTCCAATGCCCAAGATTTAAATAAAAATTCTAAAATTGGGCAATTAGAATTAGAGAACCAAGCCTTGAGGTCAAGGCTTGAGAAATTGGAAAAGACCCTAAACAAGATACAAAATCAATTTCAAGGGTCAAATTGTCAAACTCTAGGATCTAAGAGTCAAAAGTCAACCAAGGGCAAGAATGGTTTGGGTCACAAACCTAAGTCCAAGGTGACTTACCATAGTGTTCCATTCGACTATGGGACACTAACTAGGTCTAGGAAGACCAAGGTCAATGGGGAAGTCATTCCTAGAGTTGACCAAGGTTTGTGCCTATTGGCCATGGTTTCGAAGAAACCTAGGATGGCCACTAAGAAGGTTGTTAGGGAGGCAATCCCTAAGGTTAACCTAGGCAAGACCAAAATGACCAAGGCTAATAAGCCTAGGAGGGTCATTAGGAAGGTATCTAGGGAGGTTATCCCTAAGGAATACCTAATTAACCCTAGGAGCTCAAATCGGTTTTGGGTTCCTAAGAGCGTGATTGATTCACGCTAAGATGAGTTTAGGGTGTGCCAACCTTGATTGGATGGGTAGTTAACTCAACCATGATAAAGGCGGCACTTTAAGGTTACTTTCAAGGTTATGGTTACTTTGGAAATATCCTTGAGCCTTAATTTCAAAGAATTTTAGGTTGTGTCAATATATATCTTGAAAACATGAAAATCAATAAAATTGACACGATCTAGATTTAGAGGTCATAGTGTGTACCTTTGATTATTGGCACACTTTGGAAGGTCATGTATCAAGAAATGTGTGGTTAAGATGTAAAGGTAATATCTAGAGTGATACTCAAGTACCACACAACTTGATGTCTTGTATTCACCATGCTTCATATGTTTAACCATATGTTTGCATGGAAGGAATGTCTAGGATAGATTACATCTCACAAAACAAGTCTTTTACCTTGATTGTGTATTTCAACACTTAGAAAGGGTGAGATGTTAGGTTTTGGAAATCATTGAATGTTAATGTTTGCAAAAATGAAATAAAACATTAAAATACATTAACAAATACATAAATAAAAGTATAACATCAATACATTCGATATACAAGATCTAACGTGATAAAATGGAATAATTAAGATGATAAAATCGAGATCTTGATTTTGAAGAAATCAGATATCGATCGGAATCTGATTATCGATCGATTGATAACTTCGTAGCGATACGATACGGCCATCCGTCGAGTGCTAGCTCCATGACTCGACTGATCGAACATTAGTCGATGATATCGTTCACCAAGGCGAAGGCCATCGATCAGTGCTCGGCGACGATCGAGTGATGTACATCGATCGTGATGGGCAACATCGATCGTGATGCTCTCGTAACACGTTCTGAAGGTTGATCGATTGCGAGCCGGATCGATCACTGGCTCGTAAATCCGTAATAAACGCCATCGATCGATGCTCCACATCAGTCGACTGAATCGCATTTTTAAAATGCGAACCGCTAGGGTTCGGCGTCTTCACGCGACGAACTCTTTCTTCTTCCTTCGGTCTCCGATCGCCGTCTCCCTCTCCGACCAACTCTTCCGGCCGTGCCAACCTTCCAAAGTCCTAGGTTTGATAAACAAGCCTCTCCTCTTCCATCTTTGACCTATCTTGGAGCCCTAGTTCGCGATTTAGGGTTTATTTCTCTTGTTCCGTTTAGGGTTCCGGCGTCTGAAGCTTTCCGGCGACTTTTCCGGCGATCCTCAGCAACATTTGAGTCTTCCCTCCGGCACACACATTCAAATGGCGCCTAAGTAACGATTTTTCTTTCCGAGCCCTAATTTTCATTTCCATTACAATTAAGGTTTATCTAATCGTGTATTGTTGACATTGCATGTCATATCATCACATTGCATTCATAATAGGAGAGCCCGTAGGAATGATCCACCCGAGAGTGAATCTCGATTGTACCAACCTATGTTGGTTAGGTACATCGATAGGAACTTTTTCAATAGGCATTGTAGTGACGTTATGGAATTAATTGCATACTACAATCTGATGAAAATCGTCTTGTGCATAATGATGACCTTATTAAGGAATTCTATCAAAACCTTAAAAGGTGGATGACGACCCTACATACACTACTCGCGTTGCAAAATGCGAGTTAGAGTTCACTCCTGCGATACTGCAGGAGTTTCTCGAGTGTAGGCCTTCAGATGACACCTTTATCTTTTACCCTACCATGGACTTTCCTCTACCTGAGCCTTTTGCCCATATCTCTATGGAGTCCATGCATGAGCATATTTTTGGTTATCCTCGTCCACTGGCCCAGAATCTATTTCCTATCACCGAGTTATCTGCACCTGACAATGTCCTTTACAAGGTCATTGTTGGGTGTTTTCTGCCCATTGTCACTCGGGGTCTGGCCAAGATTCGGCCTCCCCATCTCTTTCTTCTATATGCCATGCGTCATCAGTTAGACATAAACTTTGCATTGAACATTTTCCACTGCATTGTGCACTTCACTTCCCCTGTACAAGGGAAAGTGCATATGCCATTTGGTCATATCATCACAGCATGGCTCGACTCCGTAGGCGTCAACATCCATAGGGGCTCTCTGCGACAGCTATCGGAGGTGTACGACTGTATATCAGTTCGTAACTTCTCATTAGCGAAGCTACGGATGGGCGCTGGACAGATGGAGTTGGCGCCACGACCACCACCCAGGGCGCACAGACAGCCTCCTCCGCCACCCAGAGAGGCGACAGAGGACCACGAGGATGCAGAGACCACTGATGAGGATGACCAGATGCCGGCAGACACATCACGTGGTAGTCCATCGATCGTCGTGGCTGAGTCAATTTCAGACTATTAGCGGTCGGTGGACTCTAGGTCGCCGAGATATCGGCGAGCCGAGCATCCTTCAGCGCACGTCTCGATAGGATAGAGGAGTCCCAGGGCCGCATAGAGTAGCATCAGCTCGATATGCTAGAGATGATGCGGGCCTGGACTCTGAGTCAGCAGCCTCCTCTGCCGCCACCTCCTGCGGACGATTAGAGGATATTAGATTTTTTTTGTGGTTGTCATTTTTGTAGTGAGATTGAGCATAGCCAATCTCCATTTTGAATGTAAAAGACAAATTTTAAGTTAAATGAAATCTTTGTTTCTGACAAATCTTATGTGTATGAATGAATATTTATATAATTGTATTGCTATCATATACCATGTCATGACATTGTTTAGGGTTACCTTAGATGTCATGTGTTCTTAGATTTCATATTATGCCATGACATCATGATTATGAGCATGTGTTTATCTATATCATCTCTAATGCCATAATCGCTCATGCATTTAAGATATTTTGATTAAAATTGATTTAAGGACTATGGCATGACTTGGAGTCTCATTTATAAGGGAATCAAGTAGAGTTGCCTTAGAAAAATGCATGAAACCCTAGATTAGGGAGAACAAAACCCACATCTCACATATAATTGACATGTATATGTATTTATACACCATATATGCATGTGAGATGCTAGGATATGAGTTAAGTTCAAGGTGCATAGTTTTTGCATCTAGATGAACTAAAACTCATCCAATTCCATTGTGGATCATTGGGAGAGCTTGTGTACAAGTCACGTACATAGAGCCCAAGGAATATGATCCAAGATAAGGTTTTGAAAACATTTTAAAATCATTTTGAAAAACCTTGGTGAAGTCTATCTTTTGATAGCAATCATCATTGATGAAGTTGATACAAAGTAGGGTCAAAACATTGAAAATTTCAATGTTTTTGAACTTTGTACCAATTTCACTATTTAATGGGTAAAATAATTTTCAAACATTTTTCACCCATTTTATTAGTCATAAGTATTATATGTATCAAATTTCATGATTTTTCGATATACGTATAATTAGTTATGATTTTTCAAAACTCATTTTTGATAACTGAAAATTGGGATTTTTTGATTATCGATCGATACTGCGGTGGCGATCGATGATGGAGTTTCGATCATTGATTATTTCTGAATCACTCGACTGGTAGCCTGATTTCGGGGTAAACAAGGTTGTTTAACCCGATTTCAGCTACGGTTATGGTCCCTAATCACTCCTAACCCTAGGATATGCTTTGGGAAGCATTATAAAGGGTGTAAATCCATTGGATATGGATTAGGAGAAGTATTTTGGGTTTGTATCAATTTTAAGGTGTTGGAAAGTTCAATGTTGAATTTCTAACCTTAATTTTGATGGTTTAGAGTTCCTATTGGCTTAGGGACTTCCCAAGGACATTGTTGGTGCAATGGTCAAGGGGGAGCAAGCCTTTAGGGGAAGGAATTCATCATGGGATGATGAATGATATTTTTTTCCTTATGAAAAGGAAAAATTAGTCTTTGTGATACCCAATTTAGAAATTGGGAGAGTGAATAGGATTGCCTCTCTTGAGTGATATGGGACTTATCACTAGGAAGATGGTAGACATCCTAGATATTTTTAGACCAAGGGGGAGATTGTAAGATCTCATTGGGACATGAGACATTGACCTCCTTGGAGAGAAGACCTTTTTGATGTTAGTCAAAAAGGGGGAGAATGTCTGGGAAAAACATTTGGAGAGTATTTACCAATTTGGGATAATTGGTAAAGGTTTTGAGTTAGTATTCTAACTCAATTATTTGTTTGGTTTTTGTCAAACATCAAAAAGGGGGAGATTGTTGGTGCAATCGGCCCAGTCCGATCAGACGGGACTCGAGTTTGGCTCAGTGATGTTTTGATGTGTTTTGATGTTTCGACAAAAACATATGACAATATAATTGTCAAGGAAAAGTCCAAGCATGGGTCTTGGCAAATGGAAAGTCCAACATGGGTTGGCAAGGGAAAGTCCAAGCATGGTCTTGGCAATGTAAAAGTCCAACATGGGTTGGCAAGGAAAGTCCAAGCATGGTCTTGGCATGGAAAGTCCAACATGGGTTGGCATTTGAAGTCCAAGGGGATTGATATTGGCGGCTTAAAGTCCAAGCGGTAGTTTTGGCAGCATAAGTCCAATGGTTGGCGGCGTAAAGTCCAAGCGGAGTCTTGGCGGCGTAAGTCCAATGTGTCTTGGCGGTGTAGACAGATTAGCATGACATAGCCGTGGAAGCACACGAAGGCTAGCGCGATGGATGAACAAGTCATGGATGACTTGGAGGATCGAGGCGTGGGGTGATGGAGGTGGCTAGAAGGCTTAGGTCTAGGCTAAGGGTGGTCTAGCAAGTATGGGGGAACCATACTTGGGTTAAAACCTCATGTTTGAGGTGTGCCAGTCGACTGGTGCCATGTGGCAGTCGACTGGACTGAGTCAACTAGGGTTTGGCTGTGGGTAATGGCCTAGTAGTCGACTGCCATAGGTTGGGGATCGATGATTTAGCGCAATCGATCGATCGTGATCACCGATCGGTCGATGCTCGATATTCGTACGAATGGAGTCGAGACTCGACTGGTCGAGTGAGGACTCCATCAGTCGACTGATGGTCACAATCAGTCGACTGATGGTAGTTCCGTTGGACTTATCCAACGTGGAACTAGCCGTTGTCTCATGACAACAGTGGCATCAGTCGACTGATGGTCCCGATCAGTCGACTGATAGACTTTTTCCAGCACAGGTTGAAGCTATATATGGAGCTCGTGGTGGAGGAAAAAGGGATCGGTTCTTGAGGGCTATTGGGGCGATTTGTTGGTGCAAATCAGGTCTCCAAGTGCAAGCAAGCAACCAAGCATTCAAGCAATCAAAACAAGTGTTGTAAAATCTTTTCTTTACTTGTATTTCATATATTACATTGTATATTGCTTGTATTTCGTTCTTACTGTTGTAAGATCTATTGTAAGGGGTTTCTCTGCCTCCGACTTGTGTCGAGAAGGAGTGTTTATCATTAGTGAGTGCGTGTGCATCACTAGGGCTCTTTAGAGCTCGATCCGTGGAGTAGGAACCGTGCGGTTCCGAACCACGTTATATCTTTGTGTTAGCTTGTTGTCTATTTCGTTATTGTTTTTATTATTTCTATTTCCGCTGCGTACTAACGAAATTGTAGACACAAACGCGATCGAATTTCATCTACGCTATTCACCCCCCCTCTAGCCATTCCAAGGGTCCTAACACTTCATTGCCAAGAGGCCACGCCTCTGGGACTTCACTGCCAAGACTCCTCGTTTGGGTCTTCACTTGCCAAGACTCCTCGTCTGGAGCTTCATTTGATGAGACTCCTCGTCCGGGTCTTCATTTGCCAAGACTCCTCGTCCGGGACTTTACTTTCCAAGCACAGTCTCCCAAACCTGTCAGGACTTCCCTCGCTAACTCCCCGTTGATCATTCCAACACCAAGTGTCCGATCTCCCTTGACCGACTTGGATTTTTCCTTGCGAAATATCCATACTTAGACTTTTCCTTGCCAAGTCACTATACTTGGACTTTTCCTTGCCAAGTCACCATAGTTGGACATCTCCACACCAAGTGTTCGGTCAACCTTGACCGACTTGGATTTCTCCAATAATCTCCCTCATATGACCTTGGATGTCCCATACCATCCACTAGTCATATGGTCAAACCATATTGTAAACCATTGTTGAACATCAAAACCCTACTCGAGTCCCACTCGAGTTTGATCAATCGTGACTTGTGCCGATTGCACCAACAATCTCTCCCTTTTTGATGTTTGACAATGACATTAAGTTAGGTTATCCCATAAACCCAACTTGACTCTTTTTATGCCAAAGCATAATGACGAGTTCCCAATTTAGACTTTCAAATTTTTGAAATTTTTGGGGTTTAGTGTACATTAGGACTGATGCTAACTTAACCCCTTCCATTTCTCCCCCTTTTTGACATACATTAAAAAGTCTACCAAGATTTACCATGTCTCATTTTCCAATGAGATTCTTCAATCTCCCCTTGGTCAAAAATCATCTTGAATGCCTTCATTCTCCTTAATGATACAATCCCTATCACTAAATGAAAAGCAATCTTCCATTTTTTTCCCTCTTTTTATAATCCATAATCCATCATCCATCGTTCCTAGATGGATAATCTCCCACTAAAGGCTTGCTCTTCCTTTACCATTGCACCAATAATATCCTCGGAGAGTTCCTAAGCCTATAGGAACCTTAAACACTCAAAAATAAGGGTAATAACCTCCATTAATATTTGATTTTTTACTTTAATTAACTCTCCAATTAATTTTCAATGAAAATCTTACATTTTCAATGCTTGTCTAAGCATATTAGAGGTTTAGGAGTAGTTATCTAACCTAGGGTTATGGTTAGATGACTTAAATAAACATTGTTAAGTCAAAAACAATGCTAACAGTGGAGTAAGAAGGCTCTAGTTGAGTGGCAGCAACTCCAGTTGAGGTTCCACCTCGATTGATTTCTGATTTTTTCTGAAATCGAATTTACAGACGAACTTCAGAAATGTATAAATAATTCCAAAAAATTCGAAAAATCTTGAAATTTAATCCACGCATTACTTATGCTAAACACTATAGGAGGAAAAATAATTTTCTATGAAAATAACTTTGAAATTCAAAGAATGATAGAAAGTTCAAAAGCATTGAAACCTTCAATGTTTTTAGCAAACTTTGTTTCAATCTTCTCAATGGTGATTGTTATCAAAAGATAGGCTTCACCAAGATTTTTCAAAATGATTTTAAAATGTTTTCAAAATCTTATATTGAATCATGGTCAATGGATAGATGTACATGATTTGTATATTAGTTTTTTTCATGATTGCTTAATGCTTTATAATGAGTTTGAGTTTATCTAGATGCAACTGATGGTGTTCTCTTTTTTGACTTGCTTAGATCCTTTTCTCCCTTCTCAAGCAACCTCTCTGATCACCTCATATACTCCCACTGGAAGCTAGATCTGTCACTTAAAAGAGAATGTTAAGGGTGGGCCAGTTTCTTAGCACGACCCCTCCGATGATCAAGTTAAAAATGGAAGAATGAAAAAGTAGAATGTAGAAGAAGAAGTGAGAAGAGATCTTTGATGTACCGAATAGAGATGAAAGAACCATCCATGTCTCCTTCCACCTCTACCCCTTTTATAGGAGATTCATACCACCTCTATTTGAAATAGATTTACTTTAATACTCTTGCCAACCTTTTAAGAGGTAACTATTTCTCCGGCTCCTTTTCAAAATATCTCCTTTGACGCTCTCCATGTGTCACCTATTTTTCCTGCCAATTATTAATCTAATAAATAAAAAAATAAACAAAATATCTCATATCTGTTGGGTTTTCGGCATCGCGATGAGTGTGTGTTCGAACATGTTTCGTAAACATGTGCACAACGGAAGAATTAAAAAGCAATAAATCTAATTTATTACAACCCACACATCACACACATGCATAGTACAACATGTGTAGACATAATCGCAGTTTCAAATTTTGCAATAAAAAGAAATTACGCTAGTTATACCTGACGTATCACGTGCAACGGGAATGACATCAACCAGAGCAACTCTCGCTAGAATTGCCTCTATCCGTATCCACGCCGAGTACCGTCGGGATAGCTTCGCCAAGCTATGAGCCTTGTCTTCGTAGGAGTCACTAGCCTTGTGTCGAAGACGATGTGATCGAGAGAAGATCACAATCCGAATCAAATTAGGATTTGAAAATGAGTCCCCAAAACTCGCTTCTCTGGAGAGGTATTCGTCAACCGATTGACAAATCCTTGGTCCTCCACCTATGAGGATTACCGGAGATCAAATCCCCGATAATAAATTTGCTGTTGGAGTTCCAAACCCGTCCAAACAACACTCCAACAAGAAGGAAACAAGCTGTCCAAAAACTGGATAGCTCGGTGGAGGACTTGGCACCGGCCAAAGGGAGAGGGTCGGCTGGTCCTTGGTCACCGGAGCCAAGGAGGGTTGCCGAAGGATGGCCGACAATAGCTGGTGGCCAGCAGCAGCAGGTGGCGGCATCCAGCAAGGAGGGCGGGAACAAGGTTGGGCAGCAACCTTGTTGGGCGGCAAGGAGAGGAGAAGGGCTTGGGTGGCTAGGGTTTCCAACACACAAGTTATACACGAAAAACCCTTAAGCCATGTTTTTATAGAAAATACATTCTCCTAACGGTTATTGGTTTATAACCAAAACCCGTTAACATGCTCCAATAACTTAAGTTAAAATAAAACAAATCGCATTGGTCTATTTTAAGTTAAAATGAACCGAACCAACTTTGGTTCATTCGTTTAAAACAAACCAAACCCCTTTGGTTTATTCTCCACCATTGGATTAGAACCAAACCGATTTGGTTCATACATCATGTCTTCATAAGACTCGGCCCATCTAGGCTTCCATTGCAATTGAAAGAATTTCATACTCGCTCCTTGTTTGGTCTAACCAAACCTAGTTTCTCTCGATCTGAGAATCTCATTCTCAAGCTCGTTTTAAATCCTTCGGATTATGCTCATTGTGCGTGTGACCAAATAGATTCTTGGTTTATGTTGGCCGTCTATAATTAACCATTAATTATAGAATGATCATGAGTGGCACCTAGTAGTACATCATGATCCCCAATTAACTGAAAAATCAACTGTTGATCCAGAACTATTTCTGAAACCCTTTAGCAGCTACAATGAATCGTGCCCCATTCCCTTCACTCATCTTATATCCACTTGGTTCAGGACATGGTCTATAGTGTCAGTCCTCACTAGGCTGACTATGTCACACCTAGCCCAAGTATCATTTTATCATCCTACGAATTCTAGTTACTGCACATGTATCCAAGAGTACCATACTCTAAATATGTAATGCTTTGGCCAAAGACTTTAGTAACAATCCGATGAGAGGCCATGGGTATACATCTCCTCGCAAGGAGTGGTGAATTTTTTATAGGCTATTTAAACACCTTCGGCCACTTCGACTTATACCCAATCATCCCAGGTCCACATCTCCTCAGAGATGCTTGCTTAAGATGTTAAAGCATAAGTCTTCATGACCAAGATGACTTGAATACCGCAAGTCAAAGGAACATCGCACTTAAGCTATAGTAAGAACTTCATTGACATATCCATATATGCAGAGAACCATATGAAGTCTTATAGCTGGTCACTCCAATGAACTAGTTACCATAACTAGCATCCACGATTAACTCCGGACATCACAATGTCTCCAGTCAGTGAGAATCAGCTGCTTGGATACACCAAGGAGTATACCTCGTGCTAGTCTCGACAAAATTGATGGTGTCCAAATCCATCAATTCATCGACTAGGGATAATTCCAATACATCACAATTACACATATAGAGATACTCACTAGTTGTGATCTAATCACAAATTCTCTCATGCTGTGAATCATACTTTGGACATTCAGTAAATGAGTTTAAGATCTAATCAAATACATGAAAACATTTATACTCAAATAGTGAATCTTCATTTATCATATAAATGGTTTAAACATAAAGGGATTGCCTTAGACCTCTCATATATATAACTAACAAACTCCCACTTGGCCTAATGCCAATCGCCACGGTATCTAATACCATAAGCTCTAACATGACTCTCAAACTTACTTTGAGGTAAGGCCTTAGTTAAAGGATCCGCTAAGTTCTTTTCAGCAGGAATCTTCTCAATTTGTATTTCCTTCCTACTTATGATCTCTCTGATCAAATGATAGCGGCGAAGCACATGTTTGGATTGTTGATGAGACCACATCAAGTTCAGTGACAAACTTCTCGATCCAAACCGCTTCCTTTGCTGCTTCCAAAGCTGCAATGTATTTTGCCTTAGTGGTAGAATCTACTACGGTGTCTTGCTTGTAACCTTTTCAACTTATTATGCCTCCATTTAAGTTAAATACGTAACCAGATTGAGACATGGAATCATCCTTGTGTGTCTGGAAGCTGGCATCTGTATACCCGCGTATTACTATTTCTCTTTCTCCATATATTAGGAACACATCCTTAGTTCTTCTCAAGTACTTAAGGATCGTCTTAACAGCCACCCAATGATCCATTTCTGGACAGACTGGTATCTGCTCATGAAACTCAGAGCATACGATACATTGGGCCTCGTACATAACATAGCATACATGATAGATCCTATTATGGATTGATAGGGAATCTTATTCATGCAAATCCTCTCGTCTTCTGTGCGCGGACACAAAGACTTCGAAAGGTGTATCCCATGCCTGATGGGTAGGAAACCTTTCTTGGATTCCGACATACTAAACCTCTTTAGCACTCGGTCTATATATATAGATTGCAAAATACCAAGCAACCGATTCGATCTATCCCTATAGATCTTAATCCCGAGGATGTAGGTTGCTTCTCCCAGGTCTTTCATAGAGAACGTCTTGGACAATCAAATTTTAACTGACTATAAGATAGAAACACCGTTTCCTATAAGTAATATGTCATCGACATACAATACTAGGAACACAACTGCACTCCCACTAACCTTCTTGTACACACAAGGTTCGTCCGAATTTTGTGAGAAATCAAACCTTTTGATTGTCTCATCAAAATGGATATTTCAGCTCCTGGATGCTTACTTCAGTTCATATATGGATCGTCGCAGTTTGAATACCTTGGTTTTATCAATCGATGTGAAACCCTCAGGCTGTATCATATACACATCATCGAGTAGGTTTTCCATTAAGGAAAGCTATTTTCACATCCATCTGCCATATCTCATAATCATAATGAGCCGCTATGGCCAGAAGCATCCGAATGGATTTAAGCATAGCAACAGATGAATAGGTCTCGTCATAATCAACACCTTGCTTTTGAAGATACCCTTTCGCCACCAATCTAGCCTTATAGGCAATCACATTACCATCCATGTCGATTTTCTTCTTGAAAACCCACTTGCACCCTATAGACTTTATGCCTTTAGGTGGGTCAACCAAGTTCTAAACTTGATTTTCATACATGGAATCCATTTCCGACTTCATGGTGTTAAGCTATTTATCCCTTTCTAAACTTTTCAGAACTTCTTCATAACTGGTAGGCTCCTCATCATCAATGAGTAACACGTCGTTCGATTCACTTACGAGAAATCCATATCTCTCAGGAATGTTACGTGTTCTACCAGATCTACGAAGATGTGGTGTCACAATAGGTCCAGCCGATGGCTCATCACTATGAGTTATCGATTGTGGTGCTTCACCAGGTATCTCATCAATGTCTATTGGAGTCTCTTGAGTCTCCTCAAGCTCAACGACACTCCCACTGTTTTCTTGCAAGAGAAACTCTTTCTCTAGAAACACATCATGTCTTGAAACAAACACCTTTTGTTCCACAGGATGATAGAATTGGTAACCCCTCGTTTCCTTAGGGTTCTAATAAATAGACATTTATCATACTTAGCATCCAGTTTGTCTGATACAATCCGCTTCACATAAGCAGGACAACCCCATATCTTCAAGTAAGATACATGAGGTTTCTTACTATTCCATATCTCATATGGAGTAGAAGAGACTACCTTGGTTGACATTCTGTTTAGCAAGTAAATAGCTGCCTGAAGTGCATAGCCCCAGAAGGACTTGGGAAGATTTGCATGATTCATCATCTACCTGACCATGTCCAACAAGGTTCGGTTACGCCTCTCAGATATACCATTATGCTGCGGTGTATACGGCGGAGTCCATTGAGACAATATACCATTGTTCCTTAGATAATCTAGAAACTCTTGACTCAAGTATTCACCACCTCGATCTGATCGAAGTATTTTAATACTCATGCCAAGTTGTTTCTCTACTTCATTTATGAATTCTTTGAAACTTTCAAAGGCTTCAGACTTATGTTTAATCAAGAACACATACCCAAACTGTGAGTGATCATCGGTGAAGGTAATGAAGTAGCTATAGCCTCCTAGAGCTTGAGTTGACATAGGTCTGCATACATCAATATGTATTAGACCAAGCAACTCTCCCACCAGTTCACCTTTTCCCATAAAAGGTAACTTAGTCATCTTGCCTTTTAAGCATGATTCACACGTATCGTATGAATCTAACTCAAACGATTTTAGAATTCCACATCGGTGTAATTCGGACATGCATTTCTTGCTCACATGGCCAAGACGACAATGCCACATGTAGGAGTCTAATTGATTATCTTTTCTAGCACACTTGTTGCTCGCTTCGATATTGAAAATGTCACTGGATACGTCCAACGTATAAATACCATTACATAAAGTTCTAGTCCCATAAAGAACTTCATTCAAAGTTATGTAACAACAATTGTTACTAAAAGTTAAATGGTACCCATTTCTATCAAAACAAGAAATAGAAATGATGTTCTTTATCAACGAAGGAACATAAAAGCAATTGTCTAGTTCTAAGACAAGTCCTGTAGGGAGTCTCAACAAATACGTTCCGATGGCGAGTGCAACAACCTTTGCTCCATTCCCAACACGTAAATTTGACTCTCCCTTGATGAGTCTTCTTCTATTCCTTAGCCCATGCATGTCATTACATATATGTGAGCCACACTCAGTATCCAATACCTAAGTGTCTGAGAAAATAGAATGACAATCAATAATGAAGATATCTGAAGAAGATGGGGCATCTGATGCCTTATTCCTTTTCATGGACTCAAGATAAATCTTGCAGTTTCTTCGCCAATGACCCTCATTGACATAATGATGGCAAGTGTCCTTTTGAGCTGGTTCTGCCCTTTTAGCCTTTTTCTTCTTCCCCTTCTGCTGTTTCTTTGACTTCCTCTTAGAACCTTTCTTCGAGGAATCAACTAACAACACCGTCCCTTGCTCATGCTTCACAGAAGGCTCCACAGTCTTCAACATGTTGAGTAGTACCATAGATGAACCTTCTTGCATCTCAGAGGTGAAGAGGATCTTGGAGACTTCGAACCTTTCGAATCTCACTTGCGCATCAAACAACTCATAAAGATGAAAGACTATGGTATGAGCATCCACATGCTCATGCTACTTCCGCAGCTCAGGTACCATCGCGACTAGCATGATGTAACTCACTAGTTCAGAATCACTCACATGTTTCTGATATGCCAACAATTGGTCCAGAGTTGCGTCATCACTAGGACAGGCGGGAAGAGGCTCTTCGAGGACATACGCAAGCTTTTCTGCCTTGAGAACAATTCTCAAGTTTCTAAGCTAGTCCAAGAAGTTTGGCCTAGTCAATTTATTCGAATTCAAAATAGAGTGCAAATTCAAAGACGTCATGATCAATTGATTAACCTAGAAATACAAAATTGAGCATATATGAGAAAGATGGAAAAATGCATCAACATACATTTACAAATCCCATTCATTTTTCAAAATTTAAAAACCCCAAAATCACTTCGGGAGATAGTAGGTCCATATTCGAAGGGGCTGATATCCAACATAGCTATGAACAACATTGGAGAGAGTCTAACAAGCCATTCATAGCTACAATGATAGGTATCAAGTATACCGATTGCATATCACATATATGCAACTATCACAATGTGCTATCATCTAATTGAATGTTGACACATACATTGGGTTGTTAACTCATTAATAAGTATGCATCATATACATATCACCCAACTTCATCTCCCTTCACATTGACCTTGGAGAGAGTCCAACAAGCCGATGCTTTAGGTTAAAGCCAACCCATTAATTGAGAAATAGTTTTAATATGGTTAAAGCGCATTCAACTAATTAGCCCGACTTGGAGAGAGTCCAACAACCAAAGCTAACGATTGACCTCTGACTCTTACCATATTAGTATTAAACTATTCCATGGTTTAAACATGTTCGGGTTCGAGCCGGGCTTGGAGAAAGTCCAACAACCCAAACAAGAAACAGAACTCTGGTTCTAACCATATTAATGGAAGGTGTAGGCTTTAATATTGTGTAAGGGTTTTAATGTCTCATCTTCTTCACATGCAAATAACTATTATCTACATTGCACGACATACATGACATACATCTAAATGTCATGACACACATGACATAATGATATGCATCTAATGCAATTACATGACATACAATTATGGCATGTACAAAATTTCCTTACATGTCATAACTATTTATGGAAATAAAATATGTTTGAGATTTGATTCCCCAAATAAAATCATGATTAAATTAGGAAATAAATTTCCAAATCTAATCGCATATTTTATTTATGGAAGGTCTCAATTAAGGAAAGTCAAATTTAATTTAGGAAACAAATTTCCTATTAATTATCAAAATTATTTATGGAAATAAAATATGTTTTAGATTTGATTCCCCAAATCAAATCATGATTAAATTAGGAAACAAATTTTCAAATCTAATCACATATTTTATTTATGGAAAGTGTTAATTTCCATAAATACTTCTAAACTTTCCAAAAGTAGAAAATTTCCATAAATATAATTATGACTATCGCAAAATAATTTTATGATTATGTCGAAACACAACCTGGGCTCTGATACCACTGTTGGATTTCCAACACCGTGGTGAGTGTGTGTTCGAACATGTTTCATAAACATGTGCACAACGGAAGAATTAAAAACCAATAAATCTAATTTATTACAACACACACATGCATAGTACAACATGTGTAGACATAATTGCAGTTTCAAATTTTGCAATAAAAGGAAATTACGCTAGTTATACTTGATGTCTCACGTGCAGCAGGAATGACATTAACCGGAGCAACTCTTGCTAGAATTGCCTCTATCTGTATCCACGTCGAGTACCGTCGGGATAGCTTCGCCAAGCTACGAGCCTTGTCTTCGTAGGAGTCACTAGCCTCGTGCTGAAGACGATGTGATCGAGAGAAGATCACAATCCGAATCAAATTCGGATTTGAAAATGAGTCCCCAAAACTCGCTTCTCCAGAGAGGTATTCGTCAACCGATTGATGAATCCTTGGTCCTCCACCTATGAGGATTACCGGAGATCCAATCCCCGACAATAAAGTCACTGTCGGAGCTCCAAATGCCGTCCAAATGACACTTCGACAAGAAGGAAACAAGATGTCCAAAAACTGGATAGCTTGGTGGAGGACTGGCACCGCCAAAGGGAAGGGCGTTGGTCCTTGTCCAATGAGCTAAGGAGAGTCGCCGAGGATGGTGTCAATAGTTGGTGGCCCGTGGCAGCAGCGACGGCCGAGAAGGAGGGCGGCAAAAGGAAGGTTGGGCGACAACCTTGTTGGGCGGCAAGGAGAGGAGAAGGGCTTGGGTGGCTAGGGTTTCCAACACACAAGTTATACACGAAAAACCCTTAAGTCATGATTTTATAGAAAACACATTCTCCTAATGATTATTGGTTCATAACCAAAACCCGTTAACCCGCTCCAATAACTTAAGTTAAAATAAGTCAAACCGTGTTGGTCTATTTTAAGTTAAAATGAACCGAACCAACTTTGGTTCATTCGTTTAAAACAAAACAAACCCTTTTGGTTTATTCTCCACCATTGGATTAGAACCAAACCGATTTGGTTCATCCATCATGTCTTCATAAGACTCGGCCCATCCATGCTTCCATTGCGACTGAAACAATTTCATACTCGCTCCTTGTTTGGTCCAACCAAACCTAGTTTCTCTCGATCTGAGAATCTCATTCTCAAGCTAGTTTTAAATCCTTCGGATTACGCTCGTTGTGCATGTGACCAAATAGATTCTTGGTTTATGTTGGCCATCTATAACTAACCATTAATTATAGAACGATCATGAGTGACACCTAGTAGTACATCATGATCCCCAATTAACTGAAAAATCAACGGTTGATCCAAAACCATTTTTGAAACCCTTCAGCAGCTACAATGAATCGTGCCCTGTTCCCTTCACTCATCTTATATCCACTTGATTCAGGACATGGTCTATAGTGTCAGTCCCCACTAGGCTGACTACGTCACACCTAGCCCAAGTATTATTTTCTCATCCTACATATTCTAGTTACTGCACATGTATCCAAGAGTACCATACTCTAAACATGTAATGCTTTGGCCAAAGACTTTAGTAACAATCCGACGAGAGGCCATGCGTATACATCTCCTCGCAAGGAGTGGTGAATCCTTTATAGGCTATTCAAACACCTTCGGCCACTTCGACTTATACCCAATCATCCCGGGTCCACATCTCCTCAGAGATGCTTGCTTAAGATGTCAAAGCATAAGTCTTCATAACCAAGATGACTTGAATACCCTAAGTTAAAGGAACATCGCACTTAAGCTGTAGTAAGAACTTCATTGACATATCCATATATGCAGAGAACCATATGAAGTCTTACAGTTGGTCACTCCAATGAACTAGTTACCATAATTAGCATCCATGATTAACTCCGGACATCACAATGTCTCCAGTCAGTGAGAATCAGCTACTTGGATACACCAAAGAGTATACCTCATGCTAGTCTCGACAGAGTTGATGGTGTCCAAATCCATCAATTCATCGACTAGGGATAATTCCAATACATCACAATTACACATGTAGAGATACTCACTAATTGTGATCTAATAACAAATTCTCTCATGCTGTGAATCGTACTGTGGACAATCAATAAATGAGTTTAAGATCTAATCAAATACATGAAAATATATATACTCAAATAGTGAAACTTCATTTATCATATAAATGGTTTAAACATAAGGCGATTGCCTTAGGACACCTCTCATGTATATAACTAACAATATCAATAATATTTCTTATTCAAGAACCTCCTCCTCATCTCATGCACCCAAAGATACCCATATTCCCCTTTTTGCCTAATTCAAAAAACACCCACAACATATATATACATCATTTGGGCAATGAAGATATTGCTTGGGAAATATACTGACGGCTCGGGAAATATACATACTATATGGGAAATTCATAAACTGATCGGGAAAAGTAGACTACCCAACTCCTCACAAATGCGCTCTGAACCATCTGCCCTACTTTTCCCTACTTGGCACTAGAATCACATATACTGCTCGGGAATTAAATACACTGCTTTGATTCCCCAACTCTGAACCATCTAACCTTATTAAGATCAGGAGTTACATATACTGCTCGGGCATTGCATATATCACTCGGGGGATATAGATATACTATTCTGTCAACACAACACTTACCTCTGAACACAACTACTTGGCTTGGAAATTACATATACTGCTCGGGCATTACATATATCAATCGGAAAATATATATTGCTCTATTAATAAAACACTTAGCTCTGAACATAACTACTTTGCTCACCCCTACTTGGCTCGAAAATTACATATGTTGCCTGGGCATTATATATATCAATTGGGAAATGCATGTACTGCTTTGTCAATACATTATTTAGCTCTAAACGCAACTACTTTGCCCACCCCTACTTGGATCGGGCATCACATATTGGGCATTACATATATCAATCAGAAAGTGCATATATTGCTATGTCAATACAATACTTAGTTCTGGACATAACTACTCTACTCACAACTACTTGGCTCGGGCATCATATATACTACTCAGACATTACATATATCAATCAAGAAATGCATATACTGCTCTGTCAATACAATGCTTAGCTCTTGACATAACTACTCTGCTCACAACTACTTGGCTTGGGCATTACATATATCAATCAGGAAATGCATATACTACTCTGTCAATACAATACTTAGCTCTGGACATAACTACTCTACTCACAACTATTTGGCTCGGAAATTACATATACTGCTCGAGAATTACATAAACAACTCATGAACTACACTGATCATTCGACAAATATACTAATTGCCTCGAAATCATACTCATAGCTTGGAAGACATCCTAACTGATCAAATATTGT
This sequence comes from Wurfbainia villosa, assembly GCA_025175895.1. NCBI lineage: Eukaryota > Viridiplantae > Streptophyta > Magnoliopsida > Zingiberales > Zingiberaceae > Wurfbainia > Wurfbainia villosa. The sequence continues at coordinate 78,084,345 of CM045987.1, read as the reverse complement.
AGGGATGTATACTGAAAAGTCTATCTTTTGTATGAACATCTTTATTTTGAAATAAGAATCACATGATCATTGTTTGCATATTTTTATGATTATGCAATATTGTCTAATACATTACATTGTAGATAACATGGTGTGTGGTGTCACACGGGAGATCATGTTATTGGCTCCTTGTAAAGTATAAGTAAAGGCTCACAACCGAGATGGCTTTGGATAAACCATCGGAATGGTTGTAGTGTGATTTGGTATTGGTTTGTCTTGACCATAGAATCACACTAGTGCACTTTGTGTGTATTGAGCAGGACCGACTTAGAGGTGATTCGATTTATTACTGACTACATAATCGAATCGGACCTCAGATATTATTTAGTACATGCTCTTAATCCCGATATAATAACGGGCATATATACTTAGTATTCATCTCTTTGATTTACCAATGGGCGAGATTTATAGATTAAATCGATAGGCTCGGTAAGTTGGGAGATGATATTATTTATATGGTGTGCCGTAGATTATAGGAGGAAACCGTGTCCTATATATTAGGATGATGATGTTCCCTTGAGGAGCTCATAAGGTTCATCATGTAAACCCTGCAGGTGGACTTGGTCCGACATGATGAAAATGTTGAGTGGTACTACTCATGGAGTTAGATGTTGATTAATTAATGGTCAGTAAATTAATTAATCGACGGACATTCGAGATATTAAACACGGGGAGAAAATGTACAAATAATATATGGAGCCCATATTATCATATGGGGGTTGGTGAGGTAGATCGATGATGATCCTTTAGTGGATTGGATTATCATTAGTGGATCGGACTTTATGTGGGCTTGATCCATGGGTGGCCAAGATCCAACTCCTCCTCATGGTCCCTATTGTAGCCTATTAACACCTCATGAAGCTTAGATCCAATGGATAGAAACAAAACTCTAGATCCAATGGTAGAGATTAAATCTCTAGATCCGACGGTTGAGATTAAATCTCTAGATCCGACGGTTGAGATTAAATCTCTAGAACCAATGGAAGAGATTAATTCATGACTTATCCCTAACTCTATAAAAGGAGGGCATGGGAGTTGGCGTGAACAACATCCAAGAGAGCTAGGGTTTTGGGCGGCAAGAGAAGGAATCCTAGTTGAGATAGGATTAGGGTTAGGGTTTGGAGGCAAGGGCGGCACCAAATAAGGAAGGTTCTCTTTTCTTCTTCTTCCTTCATTGGCCGGTGTCCAGCTTGTTTTCCAGCCCTCTTCCAGCCTTTGGCCGGCGGCCAAGCCTCTCTTCTCCTTCTCCTTAGGTGGTGGAAACAAGATATAGGACATCCCTTGGTGTATTGGCCGGATTCCACCACAAAGTCCTCCTCCTAGTTGGCTGGCGGCAAGGAATTGTTTGTTCCTTGTTGGTTGGTTTTAGGGAGGAGAAGAATCTTGTTTCTATTCTTCCTTTTGCTTTGGAAGAGCAAGGAAGGAAGATTTGCGATCTAGGTGCTTCGACTTTTGGTAGATCATCACCCACACGACGTCCAAAAGGAGGAAGGTCATACATTAGAAGATCAAGAGGTATATCTATTCTCTTTTCTCTTTTGTTTCTTGCTTGTTTTTGTTTTTCAATTATAAGCATGTTATAAATCTGTATATGGCTAAATAATACTTGGATCCCGAGCATAAACACAAAAACCGACGATCTGGACATCGTCTATTCCGCGGCTACTTGTAGAATAGAGGATGGTCGCTTGAACAACTAGTTTGTTCAAGTGACCTCTCTAAACGAATAGCACGATGATGACTTGGTTGCTTTGGCAATCCCTTTTGTCTAGGATTATTTTTTTTTTAATCCGGGGACATAGAAGGGATCTCCATGATCAAGCAACCGAGGTAAAGTGTGAAGCGAAGTTTCCCCTCACGGACTCGATAAGCAAAACCCTTCAATTGGTATCAGAGCTTCCGGGCAAAACCTTCAATTGGTATCAGAGCCAAGGTTTCCGATTTTGTGTGTTTAGGATTCGATTAATTTTTATGCACTTTTTCATATATTATATGTGCCGGATAATAGTAGGATATGCGTAGTTTAACTCTTTGGTTGCAGGCATAAGATCCAACTATTATGGCCATATGTGTGTATGTGATTGTATGTGTGTAAATATTTATTTTGTTGAATCCTCGGGGTTGATGAGGCTAGTATTTGATTTTTTGTAAATTAGATATGACATTATTTAGCCACTCTTTATTTTATTTTACTTTTGATCTAGATTTCATGTACACTCCCTCGTGGAGTATAGGATCGATGGATGTAAATTAAAATAGGTTTTAGTCTCGGCTCGGATCTTCGGATGACTTGTACATGGCATAGGAGGAGCGGACGAGAAGGCGTTGCGACGGGAGACATATTGAAGACAAAAGCCATAATAGTTGGAAAATAATTTATTTTTCATATTTATTGCTTTTTGTTTGATATGCATGTCCTAGGCTAGGAAAATTCCTCAATTTCAAATTACTAAGTGGGAGAGGGAATTTTTTTAAAATTCCCACGACCTCCATTACGATTTGACAAGTGATGCAAACAAACTTGCGCATTGGATCTGAGTGCGTTCCTCCCCATCGGATGAGTTTGTTTGCGGATCACAAGGTCAAATATGGTTATAGGGAATTATCAAGGAGCGTGTGTACTTCCCCATAGAAAGGCACATAACCTGAGATAATTACCTTGGTACCGAGTAATAGTGAACACTTAGATACAAATATAAGTATCCTCCCCATCGGAGTCACTGCTTTTATTTGTAAGGCCAAACAGGAACCAACTATTAATTTTACTTGTCAAAAAGTTAGGTTGACAAGATAGTAAAATTAATGGGTAAAACCTCCTCTTACAAATGTAGAATTCGTATACGTCCACACTATCGTGGCATACGATATTCTCGGTGTTTTGAGGTGTTGGTTGATTTTAAAATTTTATTGTTTGAGGAATCAATAATTTTTTGAAATCTAATGTTTTGATTTATGTGATTCTTAGGATTTTTAAAAATGACTTTCAGTCCACTTATTATAATACTAAAGGAAATAAACTTACTGTACCCAAATAATATTGATTGGAAAAGAATCTAGATATTGTCTTATCTGCTAAGGAGTACAAGTATGCACTCTTCGAAGAGTGTCCTCAAGCCATGGTTGCTCAAAAAGGTTTCTACTTCTAAGCCGAAAGGCAAGAAGAAGGAGAAACAAGGTGGAGCAAAGGTGGTGGGAGGATCTTAGGGAGGAGTGAAGAAGCCTAAAGGCAAGTACTTCACTTGCAAGTAGGATGGACATTGGAAGAAGGACTGTCTCAATCCGAAACAGAACAAAGGTATATCCTTTAGTCTAGTCGTTGAAACATGGTTAGCGGTGTTATCTATCGACACTTGGTGTGTAGATACGGGAGCCTCTGATCATGTCTGCAATACTTTGCAGGGGTTCCAGGAAACCCGACGACGAGCTCAGGGAGAGATTATCGTTTACTTGGGCAATGCCATAATGGTGGCAGCTATTGCAGTGGGAGAAGTTTTATTTATCTTTTGAGAAAAAGAAACTTTGGTTCTGAAAAATTCCCTTTATATACCTTTATTTAGAAAGAATTTAATTTCAGTTTCTAAATTGTTTATGGATGGATATTCTATTTCCTTTAATGACAGAGTTGTTATAAAAAGGAATAGGGAGAATATCTGTTCAGGTACAGTGATAGGAAATTTGTATACACTTGAACCAAAACCTCCCACGATGCAAATTGAAGTTTATAACTCAACTTCTAATTCCAATAAGAGAAAAGAACCTTCGAAGATGAACCAAACATATCTTTGGCATCTTAGGCTTGGTCACATTAACCTAAGCAGAATTCAAAGGTTGATAGCTGATGGACCTTTGGGTTCATTAGTGGTGGAAGATTTCCCAACCTGCGAATCTTGCTTGGAAGGTAAAATGACCAAGAGGCCTTTTAAGGCTAAAGGGTATAGAGCCAAAGATGTGTTGGAGATGGTTTATTCTGATTTGTGTGGTCCTATGATTATCCAGGCAAGAGGTGGTCTTGAATATTTCGTCTCTTTCATAGACGATTATTCAAGATATGGATGACACAACGATCTGATCATGGTGGCGAGTACCTCTTGAGAGAGTTTAGGGATTACCTATCAAAGGCTGGGATTCAATCCCAATTGACTGCACCTGGCACACCCCAGCAGAATGGTGTAGCAGGGTGAAGGAATATGACTCTTATGGAGATGGTTAAATCGATGATGAGTTATTCTGACTTGCCAGATTCGTTCTAGGGATATGCTCTAGATACGGCGGTGTACATTATGAACTTGGTTCCATCTAAATCAGTGCCTTCTACTCCCACAGAATTGTGGACTGGGCGAAAACCTAGTCTAAGACATATTCGGATATGGGGGAGTCCAACACATGTGCTGAAGGCAGATGCTGGTAAGTTGGAACCTCGTACAGAAGTACGCATGTTCATTGGCTATCCTATAGGAACGAAAGGTGGTTTGTTTTATGGTCCTAGAGATCAGAGGGTGATCGTTAGCACGAATGACAGATTTCTAGAGGAAGACTATGTGATGAACCACAAGCCCAAGAGTAAAATTGTTCTGGAGGAATTAAAAAGGGAAGTCACTTCTTTAGTACCACCGGTACGAGAGGATATACCATAAGTCACTGCACCATGCGTCACAGAGCATACACAAGAAGATACCTCGTCGTAGTGGAGGGTTGTTAGACAGCTTCATAGATTCATGTTCTTGGGTAAATCTTCTGATTTGGTCCCTGGCGAACATGAACCTGATCCCTGGACATACGCCGAGGCAATCCAAGATATAGATTCAGCATCTTGGCAAAGTGCAATGAATACTGAGATTGAATCTATGAATTCAAATCAGGTCTGGGAGCTCTTATGCATAGCAGCTCATATGGATTATGAGGTGTGACAGATGGATGTCAAGATAGCTTTCCTTAATGGAAGTCTTGATGAAAACATCTATATAAAGCAACCAGAGGGATTCATTGCTAAAGGAAAGGAGCATCTTGTGTGTAAGCTTAATCGGTCCATTTATGGATTGAAGCAAGCTTCGAGGTCTTGGAACATTCGCTTTGATGAGGTAAATCGGTCTTATGGATTTATTCAAAGTCTGGATGAGTCTTGTGTATACAAGACATGTGACGGAAATGTAGTGGCATTTCTTGTACTATACGTAGATAAAATTTTGGTGATTGGCAACAATATCAAAGTGTTATCGGGCATAAGGGTATGATTGTCCAAACAATTTGATATGAAGGACTTGGGAGAGGTGGGACACATCCTTGGGATCAAGGTTATAAGGGATCGCAGGAAAAGGATGTTGTGCTTATCCCAAGCTTCATACATAGACAAGATTATGGATCGTTTTAGCATGCAAAACTCCAAGAAGGGTTTTCTACCTTTCAGGCATGGAGTTTCTTTATCTAAGGAGATGTGTCCTAGAACATCTGAGGAGATAGAGGAGATGAAGACGGTTCCTTATGCTTCGGCAATAGGAAGCCTCATGTATGCGATGCTATGTACGAGACCCGATATCTGCTTTACTGTGGGCATGGTCAGCAGATATCAGAGTAATCCAGGACAGGGACATTGGACTGCGGTAAAGCATATATTGAAGTACCTGAGAAAGACTAGGGATTATATGCTAGTTTACCAGGCAGACTAATTACTCCCTGTGGGTTACACGGATTCCGACTTCCAATCAGATAGGGATAACAGTAAGTCTACCTCAGGTTTTGTGTTTACTTTGGGAGGTGGAGCCATTGTATGGAGGAGTGTCAAGTAGAAATGCGTGGCGGACTCCACCATGGAAGCTGAGTATATGGCAGTCTCTAAGGCGGCCAAAGAAGTTGTGTGGCTAAGGAACTTCCTGATGGACTTGGATGTGATTCCTGGTTTGCCCAATACTATCACAATTTATTGTGATAATAATGGTGCAGTTGCAAACTCGAAGGAACCACGAGCCCATAAGGCAAGTAAACACATAAAGCGCAAGTACCACCTGATACGAGAAATCGTAAAGGAGGTAGAAGTTGCTGTCGCCTAGATTGCATCAGAGGATGACCTGGTAGACCCTTTTCACTAAGGCCCTTCTAGCGAGAGCTTTGATAGGCATGTGAAAGGAAGGGGAATCAGATGTATGGCAGTATGAGGACAGAATAGTCTTTTAGTATAAGTGGGAGATTGTAGGGATGTATACTGAAAAGTCTGTCTTTTGTATGAACATCTTTAGTTTGAAATAAGAATCACATGATCATTGTTTGCATATTTTTATGGTTATGCAATATTGTCTAATATGTAGGATATTTGAGGCCGCTAGAGGGGGGGGGGTGAATAGCGTAGAATTCGTTCGTAGTTGGAATTCGATCGTGGTCGTCTCTACAATTTTGTTAGTACGCAGCAGAAATAGAAATAATGCAATAACGAAATACGACAAACACAACAAGAACACGAGTATGTAACGTGGTTCGGAACCGCACGATTCCTACTCCACGGATCGAGCTCTAGTGATGCACACGCAACCACTAATAAACACTCCTTCTCGGAACAATTCGGAGGCGGAGAAACCTCGTACAAGATGATTACAATAATAATCAAATAGATACAAGCAAATACGATAATGAAATACAAATGCAAGTAAAGGAAAACACTTTACAAGAGCTTTTGATTGCTTGATCTTTGATTGCCTTGAACTAGCTTTGAAGGGCTGGAAAGCACCAACTTTCCCCTTCAATTTTGCCCAAGAAAATCGCTGCCTTTTCCTCCATCACGAGCTCCTTTTATAGCTTCAACCTGTGCTGGAAAAGGTCGATCAGTCGACTGCTCGGGACCATCAGTCGACTGATCACACTGTTGCTGTGAGACAACGGTGTAATCCACGCTGGAAAAATCCAACGGCTAGGACATCAGTCGACTGATCAAACACATCAGTTGACTGATGAAGCATCACTCGACTGCTTATCCCAACGGTCGAGTGAGACTCCATTCTCGCGCCTAAAATCGAGCATCACCGATCGATCACACGATCGATCTCGCTATCCAATCGATCGCCCCACCATGAGATCGCTAATTCCGCAGTCAAACCCTAGTTGACTATGCCAGTCGACTGCCACATGACATCAGTCGACTGGCACACCTCAAACATGAGGTTTTAACCCAAGTATAGTGTCCCCATACTTGCTAGACCACCCTTAGCTTAGACCTAAGCCTTCTAGCCACCTCCATCAGCCTCACGCCTCTCGGATCCCTCCAAGTCATCCATGACTTGTTCATCCATCGCGCTAGCCTTCAGGTTCTTCCATCAGCTATGTCATGCTAACGATGTCTACACCTCCAAGGCACATTGGACTTACGCCGCCAAGACTCCCGCTTGGACTTTATGCCGCCAAAACAAACCCCTTGGACTTCTCAAGTGCCAAGACTTAAACTTGGACTTTCCCTTGCCAACCCATGTTGGACTTTTCATGCCAAGTACCCATGACTTGGACTTTCCTTGCCAAGACCCATGCTTGGACTTTTCCCAAATGCCAAGTGTCCCACTTGGACTTTCCCATGACAATCACATTGTCATATGTTTTTGTCGAAACATCAAAACATCACTCGAGTTAAACTTGAGTCCTGGTCAAACGTGACCTGGGCCGATTGCACCAACAATCTCCCCCTTTTTGATGTTTGACAAAAACCAAACAAAACATTGAGTTAGAATACTAACTCAAATCCCTTACCAATTATCCCAAATTGGTAATCTTAAACATTCTCCAAATGTTCTCCCCCAAACATTCTCCCCCTTTTTGACTAACATCAAAAAGGTCTTCTCTACAAGGAGGTCAATGTCTCATGTCCCAATGAGATCTTACAATCTCCTCCTTGGTCTAAAAATACCTAGGATGCCTACCATCTTCCTAGTGATAAGTCCCATATCACTCAAGAGAGGCAATCCTATTCACTCTCCCAATTTCTAAATTGGGTATCAAGAATCCATCAAATTTTCCAATTGATGATACTCTCCCAATACCTTCTCCCCCTTCAAGAAAAGAAACACATCCATCATCCCAAGATGGATAACTCCTCCTAAATGCTTGCTCCCCCTTGACCATTGCACCAACAATGTCCTTGGGAAGTCCCTAAGCCAATAGGAACTCTAAACCATCAAAATTAAGGTTCTAAGTTCAAACCTGAAATTTGATACAAACCCTAACACCTCTCCTAATCCATATCCAATGGATTTTCACCCTTTATAATGCTTTCCAAAGCATATCCTAGGGTTAGGAGTGGTTAGGGACCTTTACCGCAGCTGAAATCAGGCTAACCAAACCTAGTTTTCCCGAAATCGATTGATCGACTGTCTTACGGCTACCGATGTGTCCATCACCGACCGCACAAAGCAACAATGAGTGATATTGCGCTACGAGTCCAACGCTGCCCATCACGATCGCTTCAGAGGTCGATCGATAATCAAAACTTGATTTTCAGATATCAGACTCGACTTTTGGAAATTCATAAGTAATTCTACGTAAATCAAAAAATCATGAAACTTGATACGTATATTACTTATCACACATACAATCGGTGAAAAATTTTGGAAAAATAATTTTACCATGAAAATAGGAGATTGGTACAAAATTCAAAAACTATTAAAACTTTAAAGTTTTTGATCTACTTTGTATCAACTTCTACAATGATGATGGCTATCAAAAGATAGACTTCACCAAGGTTTTCTAAATTAATTTTAAAATGTTTTTGAAAACCAATTTTGAACCATGGTTTATTGGCTAAATATACATAACTTGTATATTAGCTTTCCTTATGATTCTTGGTGATGATTAAAATAAGTTTGAGTTCATCTAGATGCACTACCTATGCACTTTGAACCTAACTTATTATCCTAGCATCTCACATGTATCTAGGGTGTATAAATACACATACATGTCAATGTGATGTGAGATGTGGAGTTATTCTCCCTAAATTAGGGATTCATGCATTTTTCTAAGGCAACTCTACTTGATTCTCTTATAAATAAGACTCCAAGTCATGCCATTATCCTTTAATCAATTTTAAACAATTAAATGCATGAAATGATCATGGCATAAATGATATCAATAATAACGCATGGCCAATGATGTCATGGCATATGATATAATCTAAAAACAAACATGACATCTAAAATAATCATAACCAATGACATGACATGTTATATGATAAGATGAAATTTCATATCATGATATAGCAATTTTCATAATCCAATACATTAATACAAATACACACTCAAACACACATGATTTTCACAAATAGAAATTTCATTCAATTCAAAAAGATTTCAGTTTCTTACATCCAAAATAGAGATTTGATATGATCAATCTCACTACAAAAACTGAAAAACAAAAAAAATCTAACATCCTCTAGATCTAGTCGTCTGTAGAAGGTGGAGGTGGAGGAGGCTGCTGGCTCAACGTCTAGGTCCGCATCATCTCATACATATCGAGCTGACGCTGCTCGATGCGGCTCTGAGACTCTGCAATCTGAATGTATCTCTCCTCCATTCGACTAAGATGTGCGCCCATGGAGGTTTGCCCTACTAAGAGCTCTGACAGCCGTGAGTCGACTGTTTATTGATAGTCCTGGAATCTGGACTCCAGCTGGCCAAGACGATCTGATGGACCCGCCGCTAATGCATCTGCTGGCATCTGATCCTCCTCATCAGCAACATCTGCATCCTCATAGTCCTCTCCAGCCTCTCTAGGCACCAGAGGTGGCTCTCCACGTGCCCTGGGCGGTGGTCGAGGTGCCAACTCTATCTGTCCGTGCCCCATCCGCAGCTTTGCTAACGAGAAGTTACGAACTGATATGCGACATTCTGGATAACGCTCGATGATCCTCATGAATGTTGATGCCTACTGACTCTAACCATGCAGTGATAATATGACCATAAGACATATGCACTTTCCCTTGTACAGGGAAAATGAAATGCACAATGCAATGAAACATGTTTAATGCAATGTTTATGTCTAATCTATTATGCATGGCGTACAGTAAAAAGAGATGGGGAGGCCGAATCTTGGCCAGACCCCGAGTCACGATCGGAAGAAAACACCCAACAATGACCTTGTAGAGTACATTGTCAGGTGCAGATAGCTCAGTAATAGGAAATAGATTTTGAGCTGGTGGACGAGGATGACCAAAAACATGCTCATGCATGGAGTCTAAAGAGATATGGTCAAATGGCTCGGGTAAAGGGGCATCAAAGGTAGGGTAGAAAATGAAGGTGTCATCCGACGGCCTACACTCAAGAAACTCCTGCAATATCGCAGGAGTGAACTCTAAATCGCGTTTTGCAATGCGAGTAGTGTAGGTAGGGCTATCGTTTACCTTCTTTAAGTTCTGATAAAACTCCTTAAGGAGATCATCATTGATGGCATGTGTGCATAAGACAATTTTCATAAGATGATAATATGCAAGTATGTCCATGATGTCACTACAGTAACGTGTAAAGAAGTCTCTATCGATGTACCTAACCAACATAGGTTGGTACAATCGTGATTCACCCTCGGGTGGATCATTTCTACGGGATCTCCTATATGAATGTAATGCAACGATATGAAATGCAAGGGCACCAATACACGATTAGATTATAATAGATTACAATGGAAAGGAAAAATTAGGGTTTTTGAATAAGAAAATTTTACTTCGGTGCCATTTGGAGGGATGATGAGAGAATAGTCGGATATCGCTGAAGGGGCCGCCGAAAAGTTCGTCGGAGGACTGGACGTCGGAACCCTAATCGGAAAAGAGGAAAAAAAAATCACTAGAAATAAGTGGAATAGGGTTGTGAGATAAGTGAAAACACAAGTGGAAGAGGTTAGCTACCAAACCTAAGGCTTGGGCGGCTGGCACGGCCGGAAAATCTGGTCAGAGAAGAAGTTGGCGATCGGAGAAGAGAAAGAAAACGAGAGGTCACCGGGTGAAGATGCCAAACCCTAGCGGTTCGGCGTTATAAAATCGCGATGCCAGTCGACTGATGTTGCTCATCAGTCGACTGGTGCGATCACCACTCTACTGCTCAGCGAGTACTCGACTAATGACCCTCAACCTCGGTGAATAGTACCATCAATCGACTGATGTATCCCATCAGTCGACTGATGTTCAAGCGAGTCCCGAGTCGAAGACTCGATCATTGCGGGCGTATCGTATCGCGCTCTGATGTAAAGATGATCGATCGATAATCAGATCAATCGTGATCTCTGATTTCTAGTTCTGAAATTCAGAAAATCTCGATTTATTTATCCAACAATTTCATTTTCTCATGTTTTAATCTTGTATATTGAATATATTGATGTTATGCTTATGTTCATGGGTTCGTTAATGTATTTTGATATCTTATTTCATTTTAGCAAACATTAACATCCAATGGTTTTAAAATCCTAACATCTCACCCTTTCTAAGTGTTGAAATACACAATCAAGGTAAAAGACTTGTTTTGTGAGATGCAATCCACCCTAGACATTCCTTCCATGCAAACACATGGTGAACCACATGAATCATGGTAAGTGCAAGACATCAAGGTATGTGGCACTTGAGTATCACTCTTGATGTTCTTTCTACATCTTAAACACACTTCTCTTGATACATTGATTCCTAAAGTGTGCTAAAGATCAAATTTACACACTATGACCTCTAAATCTAGATTGTGCCAATTTTATTGATTTTCATGATTTCAGAAATATACATTGGCACATCCTAAAATCTTTTAGGATTAAAGCTCAAATGTATTTCCAAGGTAACCATAACCTTGAAAGTAACCTAAAGTGCCACCTTTGCCATGGTTGAGTTAACTACCCATCCAATCATGGTTGGCACATTCTAACCCATTTAACGTGAATCAATCACGCTCTTTGGAACCCAAAATCTATTTGAGCTCATTGAATTAATTAGGTATTCCTTAGGAATAACCTTCCTAGATACCTTTCTAATGACCCTCCTAGGCTTGTTAGCCTTGATCATTGTGGTCTTACCTAGGTTGACTCTAGAGGTAACTCCCCTTGCAACCTTGGCCTTCCTAGACCTAGTTTGTGTTCCATAGTCAAATGGAACACAATGATAAGCCTCTTTAGGCTTAGGTTTGTGACCCAAACCTTTCTTGCCCTTGGTTGACTTTTGTCTTTTGGGTCCTAGATGTTGACTTTGAGATCTTGACCCTTGACTTTGACCATTAGACCCTCTAAATTGATTTTGTATCTTATTTAGGGTCCTTTCTAGTTTTTCAAGCCTTGACCTTAAAGCTTGGTTCTCTAATTCTAATTGCCCAAATGATTTTTGATTAGGTTTTTGGGCATTACGATTTACTTTAGACATATGTTTACCCTTATTGGGATTGATACCTAAATGATTTTCAATTTTCTTAATTGCTTTCTTAGGAATGACATTTCTAGGGACATTAGTCCCAAATTTCTCCTTCTTTGAAATAGATCTAGAGTTATCATTCCTAGCATGCTTTGAATCATGAGTAATAGCAAAGTTATTTGAATTAATTCTAGCATGCTTTTGCTTAGAATTTAAGGAATGAGCATTATGAAAATATACCTTAGGGTTTGCCTTAGTAGCTCCCCCTACTTGTGATGCTCCTTCTTGGGTCTTTTTGCTCCCCCTAGGACATTGATTTCGGTAATGCCCCGATTGTCGACATCTGAAGCAAATGATGTGCTCCTTGTCTTTAGGTGATGGGGAACCGTCATCCTTTGACTTTTGTTGACTTTTAGGTATCGGAGGAGTCTTCTTAACCTTCTTTGGGCACTTGCTCTTGTAGTGCCCATACTCCCTACACTCAAAACACAATATATGGATTTTATTTGAAATTAGAGTGTTTGAGTTACCTAGGTTAATTGAGATCGGAATTGGAGCTTCTTCATCTTGACTAGATGTCGAAGCTTTCTCTTGTTGCCCCAGAGTGGAAATTCTTTCCTCCCCCTCAATCCTAGAGGTGGAGGTGTCTTCTACTTCTTCTTCCACCGATCCGGAAGTTGACTCCTGTTCAACTTTCGATTCCTCACTTGCTCGTGAGGAAGATGAACTCTCTTCATCCTCTTCCTTATCTTCTTCTACTTGTGCCAAGTGGGGCTTCTCAATGAACTTGGATAATTTGTCCCATAGCTCCTTGGCATCAAGATATTCACCTAGCCTAGACAAAACATCATTAGGTATCAAATCTTCTAAGAGTTTTGTTACCTTGGCTTCGGTTTTGAATTTTTGCCGTTGCTCTTGGGTCCATTTCTTCAACTTGAGGACTTGTCTCTTCCTATCCCGAGGAGGTTCAAAACCTTCTACGAGGATGAACCATTCCTCTATATCCATCATAAAGAATGTCTCCATTCTTGTTCTCCACATTGAAAAGTCTTCTTGATCATATGGCGGTGGAGTGTTGATGTCCCATCCAAGCTTGTTTTGGAAATCCATCTTCCCTCTAGCCTTTTAGCTCCCAACGGTTAATCCATAGAAGAGCCCTGGGCTCTGATACCAAATGTAGGATATTTGAGGCCGCTAGAGGGGGGTGAATAGCGTAGAATTCGTTCGTAGTTGGAATTCGATCGTGGTCATCTCTACAATTTTGTTAGTACACAACGGAAATAGAAATAATGCAATAACGAAATACGACAAACACAACAAGAACACGAGTATGTAACGTGGTTCGGAACCGCACGGTTCCTACTCCACGGATCGAGCTCTACGAGCTCTAGTGATGCACACGCAACCACTAATAAACACTCCTTCTCGGAACAATCCGGAGGCGGAGAAACCTCGTACAAGATGATTACAACAATAATCAAATAGATACAAGCAAATACGATAATGAAATACAAATGCAAGTAAAGGAAAACACTTTACAAGAGCTTTTGATTGCTTGATCTTTGATTGCCTTGAACTAGCTTTAAAGGACTGGAAAGCACCAACTTTCCTCTTCAATTTTGCCCAAGAAAATTGCTGCCTTTTCCTCCATCATGAGCTCCTTTTATAGCTTCAACATGTGCTGGAAAAGGTCGATCAGTCGACTGATCACACTGTTGCTATGAGACAACGGTGTAATCCACGCTGAAAAAATCCAATGGCTAGGACATCAGTCGACTGATCAAACACATCAGTCGACTGATGAAGCATCACTCGACTGCTTGTCCCAGCGGTCGAGTGAGACTCCATTCTGTGCCCTAAAATCCGAGCATCAGTCGACTGATCACACGATCAGTCGACTGCTCGTCCAATCAGTCGACTGCCCACCTATGGCAGTCGACTGCTAGGGCAATTCCCGCAGTCAAACCCTAGTTGACTATGCCAGTCGACTGCCACATGACATCAGTCGACTGGCACACCTCAAACATGAGGTTTTAACTCAAGTATGGTGTCCCCATACTTGCTAGATCACCCTTAGCCTAGACCTAAGCCTTCTAGCCACCTCCATCAGCCTCACGCCTCTCGGATCCCTCCAAGTCATCCATGACTTGTTCATCCATCGCGCTAGCCTTCAGGTGCTTCCATCAGCTATGTCATGCTAACGGTGTCTACACCGCCAAGGCACATTGGACTTACACCGCCAAGACTCCCACTTGGACTTTATGCCGCCAAAACCAAACCCCTTGGACTTCTCAAGTGCCAAGACTTAAGCTTGGACTTTCCCTTGCCAACCCATGTTGGACTTTCCATGCCAAGTACCCATGACTTGGACTTTCCTTGCCAAGACCCATGCTTGGACTTTTCCAAAATGCCAAGTGTCCCACTTGGACTTTCCCATGACAATCACATTGTCATATGTTTTTGTCGAAACATCAAAACATCACTCGAGTTAAACTCGAGTCCTGGTCAAACGTGACCTGAGCCAATTGCACCAACATAATACATTGCATTGTAGATAACATGGTGTGTGGTGTCACACGGGAGATCATGTTATCGACTCCTTATAAAGTATAAGTAAAGGCTCACAACTGAGATGACTTTGGACAAACCATCGGAATGGTTGTAGTGTGATTTGGTATTGGTTTGTCTTGACCATAGAATCACACTAGTGCACTTTGTGTGTATTGAGCAGGACCGACTTAGAGGTGATTCGATTTATTATTGACTACATAATCGAATCGGACCTCAGATATTATTTTGTACATGCTCTTAATCTCGATATAATAACGGGCACATATACTTAGTATTCATCTCTTTGATTTACCAATGGGCGAGATTTATAGATTAAATCGATAGGCTCGGTAAGTTGGGAGATGATATTATTTATATGGTGTGCCGTTGATTATAGGAGGAAACTGTGTCCTATATATTAGGATGATGATGTCCCCTTGAAGAGCTCATAAGGTTCATCATGTAAACCCTGTAGGTGGACTTGGTCTGACATGATGAAAAGGTTGAGTGGTACTACTCATGGAGTTAGATGTTGATTAATTAATGGTCAGTAAATTAATTAATCGACGGACATTCGAGATCTTAAACACGGGGAGAAAATGTACAAATAATATATGGAGCCCATATTATCATATGGGGGTTGGTGAGGTAGATCGATGATGATCCTTTAGTGGATTGGATTATCATTAGTGGATAGGACTTTATGTGGGCTTGATCCATGGGTGGCCAAGATTGAACTCCTCCTCATGGTCCCTATTGTAGCCTATTAACATCTCATGAAGCTTAGATCCAATGGATAGAAACAAAACTCTAGATCCAATGGTAGAGATTAAATCTCTAGATCCGACGGTTGAGATTAAATCTCTAGATTCGACGGTTGAGATTAAATCCCTAGAACCAATGGAGGAGATTAATTCATGACTTATCCCTAACTCTATAAAAGGAGGGCATGGGAGTTGTCATGAACAACATCCAAGAGAGCTAGGGTTTTGGGCGGCAAGAGAAGGAATCCTAGTTGAGATAGGATTAGGGTTAGGGTTTGGAGGCAAGGGCGGCACCAAATAAGGAAGGTTCTCTTTTCTTCTTCTTCCTTCATTGGCCGGCGTCCAGCTTGTTTTCCAGCCCTCTTCCAGCCTTTGGCCGGCGGCCAAGCCTCTCTTCTCCTTCTCCTTAGGTGGTGGAAACAAGATATAGGGCTTCCCTTGGTGTCTTGGCCGGATTCCACCACAAAATCCTCCTCCTAGTTGACCGGCGGCAAGGAATTGTTTTGTTCCTTGTTGGTTGGTTTTAGGGAGGAGAAGAACCTTGTTTCTATTCTTCCTTTTGCTTTGGAAGAGCAAGGAAGGAAGATTTGCGATCTAGGTGCTTCGACTTTTGGTAGATCGTCGCCCACACGACGTTCAAATGGAGGAAGGCCATACATTAGAAGATCAAGAGGTATATCTATTCTCTTTTCTCTTTTGTTTCTTACTTGTTTTTGTTTTTCAATTATAAGCATGTTATAAATCTGTATATGGCTAAATAATACTTGGATCTCGAGCATAAACACGAAAACCGGCAATCTGGACATCGTCTATTCCGCGGCTACTTGTAGAATAGAGGATGGTCGCTTGAACAACTAGTTTGTTCAAGTGACCTCTCTAAACGAATAGCACGACGATGACTTGGTTGCTTTGGCAATCCCTTTTGTCTAGGATTAAATTTTTTTTAATCCGGGGACATAGAAGGGATCGCCATGATCAAGCAACCGAGGTGAAGTGGGAAGCAAAGTTTCCCCTCACGGACTCGATAAGCAAAACCCTTCAATTGGTATCAGAGCTTCCGGGCAAAACCTTCAAATATTATGTTTGATACTTTCTGAGAATATACTAAGTATTCTGACTGAAAACTTCGACCCCATCATAAGTTCTCCATCTTTAGTAAAACTGAAGAGCGAAGTCGAGTGAAGTTTTACAAGTATTTACTGAAATTGCCCTTACTGAAAAAATAAAATTTTTCCTGCCTTAGTCAGAAACCTTACACCCATCATAAAGTTCCTCCTATTTAGTAAAACTGAAGAGTAATGTCGAGTGAAGTTTTACAAGTGCTCACTGATATACAAAGACTGCCATAACAAACATGGAACTACAAGATGTCATTGTAAGCATAGACCTTGAAGCTATCATATTAGGTGCAGGGCCTTAAACTGTCATACTGGGCGCAGGACCTTAAGCTGTTATGTTAGAAATTTACTTAACCTTTATAGTTGACATTATTATCTCGTTGGAGGAATATAATTACCTAGTATATAGGTTGTTATATTAGGCATAGAGCCTTGAGAAAATCTTACTTAACCATTATAGATGGTGTTATAGTCCCCGTGGGAAAATGTAATTACCTAGCTCATAGGCTGTTATATTAGGTATAGAGCCTTGTGAAAATCATAGTTGGCGTTATAGTCCCCATGGGGGAATGTAGTTACCTAGCCCATAGATTGTTATATTAGGCGTAGAGCCTTGAGAAAATTTTACTTAGCCATTATAACTGGCGTTATAGTCCCCATCGGAGAATATAATTACCTAGCCCATAGTCTGTTATATTTGGCATAGAGCCTTGAGAAAATTTTACTTAGCCATTATAATTGGTGTTATAGTCCCCGTGGGGGAATATAATTACCTAGCCCATAGACTGTTATATTAGGCATAGAGCCTTAGAATTTTTCATCTCCTGTTCCCTACAAAAGAAATATAATTATTTATGTAGGGGATCTTTGGAAGGCTAGAGAGGGGTGAATAGCCTCTTTTCGTTTCTACAAGAAAGGTTAGCGAAAGCAAAACAAATACTAAACGAAATTAAGAAGCTAAAACCACAATCGCTAACAAAGGAGATTTTATGTGGTTCAGAGATTAAGCTCCTACTCCACGGTGATCCTTAAGGTAGATCAATCCAAGCAATTTTCCACTAAAAAGCTTTCTCTTACAAGACCCTCCTTTTCTCACAAAAGATGAAGATGAAGATTAGAGAGGAGGGGGATTAAAAGCACTTAGAAAGCTTAGGAAAAATGTGGGAGCTTGAGAGTATGGTTGGAATATAAGCACTAACCTCCTCAAGCACCCCATGACCACTTTTTATAGAGAAGAAGCTGATTTTTTTGTTAAGCCTCGATCAGTCGACTGATGGTCTCCATCAGTCGACTACTGCTGTAGTCGAAGCAATCCAATAGCTTCTAACAAGCCGGATTCACGATCGTCACTACCCAATGGGAAGCCGATCAGTCGACTGATCATATCATCAGTCGATTGATTGAGTAACCAGTCGAGTGCTCCAAGCGATCACTCGACTGGAGAACCTTCTGTGCCGATGTCCACTTACAGCAGTCGATTGCTAAGGTATAGCTAGCGATCGATGGGTGGATCGATGCCAAACCTTAGCAATCGTATTGTTCGACCGAATCGATCGCGATCGAGTGGGATCGAACAAGTCACAAGTATGATAAATTCATGCTTGAAGTCAACTCCCTATACCTAGACTCAACCTTCTAGTTCTTCCTTCAGCTTTGCACCTCCAGGATCCCTCTAAGTCCGTGACTCCTTCATCCTTGCTCTTGCTTCCAAGAGCTTCCATTGGTTTCGTCATGTCTTGGGTTTCTCTTTTGCCAAAGGACCGCTTGGACAAGACTACATGCTTGGACTTACGCTGCCAAGACCTTGCCTTTGGTCTTCCTTTGCCAAGGTTCGCTTGGACTGTATGCCGCCAAGACTACATGCTTGGTCTTACGCCACCAAGACCTTCCCTTGGACTTCTTTTGCCAAGATCATACTTGGACTTTCCTTTGCCAAGTCTTTACACTTGGATTTCCTGTCACTTAACACATTCACAGTTAGATCACAAAATATTGCCTAACTATAGATGATTATCCAAACATCAAAACCTATAAATGCTTGGGGCATTGTTGCACCAACAATTTAGCCCTTAGGCTCTTGTATCAAGCGCAAAAGCCCTATAAAAATTACTGATCTCTGTATAAGAAATATTCTCAGAAAAAACATATGAGCCGAGAAAAAATACAAAAAATCCTCACTTCATTTTGTCCTACATCCATCACATTTACTTCATTTCTCCCTTTTTTTCCTTTTAAAAACCCCCTTTGTTTAACACTTAACACTAACTTAAACCACCCTTTCCCTAAAAACCCTAGCTTCCTTTATCCTCAACACCTCCAACCCTTCTGCAATAACTTTCTTTCATGGCTTCTTCTTCCATCGCTGCTCCCTGGTACAAAATCACCCCCAGCAGACCAACCCTCAACCATCCCTTTTTCCTCCATGAACCCAAATATTAATGCATTGAGACTAGCATGTAGGTCAATTGATGATTTGATCTCATAGGTCATGAATATATGATATCACATTGACACATGGGTTTATATTAGAGAATATATACTGAATTGATCCGCCATAAGAAAGTTTCATGGATCGTTATATGAGTGTCATAAACTTTCTCATGTAACTATTAGTATGAATAATCCTTAGACCTGAAATCACTATGGTTCCCTACATAAGGAGTTATGTACTTTGGTATCATCAAATATCACTCGTAATAGGGTGGACTATAAAGGTGATCACTGGATATGTAACAAATTATACAGAGGGATGTGAGTGATGTGGATGAGATCTATCCCTCCCATATGATGAGAGTGATATCTTTAGGCCTCTTGATAGAGTAGGACCATGAAATGCATGACTATGCTCAAATGAATCAATATGAGATATTGAGCTCATTTATTTGAGTGAGTCTACTTAGGGATCAATAAACACGAAGATTGATAAGAGGATGACACGTTCTATGCCTCATTGATCAATCTAGATATCAAGGATACCATAGAAGGACAAGGTCATACAAGATAAAAGTCACTGAAAGGTTTTGTCGGATTTTGACATTTTTCTAACTTGGGTAGCAATGATGCATTGCTAGATGCCGCTCATTGCTTATGTTTCTAAAGATGTTTAGAGACATTGCCAACGTTACGAAAACCTATAGGGTCACACACAAAGAACATGTTGTTTTGGAGATGGGGTTCATTTTAATATGACTAAATGAACCATTAGGCATTGAATTGGAATCATTGAGTTAGACTCATTGAAAGGGTTGAATTTGAGTTAGACTCAAATTAAATGGCCGAATTTGAGTTGGGCTCAAATTGATTTGATTTGATTTAGACTCAAATCAATTTAAATGGTATGAATTCATCATGCATGATTAATGTGGATTAATCATGCATTGAAGAGGGAAAACCAAGAGTTGGATGAAACCTCTTATCATGCATGATTAATGTGGATTAATCATGCATTGAAGAGGGAAAACCAAGGGTTGGATGAAACCTTTCATATTCATGGGATGAATATAAAAAGGGGGCTTTGGATCATGATGAGATCTAGTAGAGATTGCCTTTGTTTTCTCTTCTTCTTCTTCTTGGCCAAAATTCTCTCTTGGCCTAGCCAATTTTTGTGGTGTTCCTAGCACAACCTTTTCAAAAAGAGTGTTCATGTGGATACCATAGAGGCACAAATACTTGAACGTGCAAGAGATCCGGTGAACCGTGGACGAGCGGGATAGACTAAGGGCACACATCAAAGGTATACCCTATAGGATAGGGCTTTTTGATATATACGTTGTATGAGTTTTCTTTCGCATGGATCGATCAAGAGATCCTTTTTCTGCTACGATTTTATTGTTTATCACATAGGATTCCCAACACCAAATACATCCCCGAAAACTTTACTGCCATCATTCCTACCCCCCATCAACGACCTCACAAACCTCTAGCCGACACCAATACCCTATTCACAGGCCAACTCGAAGGAGGCCTTTGCCTTCCTATCCCGAAACCACTTTCTGACATCCTAGTATTCTACAGTCTCTCCATCAACCAACTAACCTCCAAATCCTTTCGCATCCTTGCCGAAACCCTAATTTTCTTTTAGCACCTCAACATTCCCCAAACTCCCCATGTCTTCCACTGCTTCTATCAACTCAAAATGGCTGATACCAGCGTGTTTTACTTCATGGCATGACAAGACTACCAAATCTTCACTGATATGTCTACCTCCCATAAGGGCTGGAAAGATTTGTACTTTTATGTTCCTCTAGACCCTGTTCTTCAGTTCTCTTTAACCTAGAGAACTGCCCTTCCTCTACTCCCCGAGCTCAAAAGCATCAAGTCCTACATTAACTTCCCCTCCATTGAGCCCCTACTCAAAAATAGACACTTCAGCATTACTAAACTTTTACAAGAGCCTATATTATCTTACTACGAGCTATCTCGTATTCAATCGACTGGAGCTCACCCCATAGGTAAGCCTCACTTCATTGCATACTTATTTTGCAGAGGACATGATGCATGTTGTTATTGCCAAAAACCTTGGGAAAAAATAACAGAAGAAAAGAAGAAAAATTCAAGCAGCTTTCACCTCCACTTCCAGCTAAGGACCATCCTCATCAATAATTACCCCTTTTTCAACTACCGCCTATTTTAATTATCTCAATTTAATTCTTACAACTACCTCACACAAAATTGTTTATACATCTTCATCACATGTCTCTTGTGAACTCCCCCGAAGCCCTGTCATTATACTTGAAGAGATCGAACACCCAACCCTCACCTTAATTGCCACTGACCTTATTCCTCCCCCACCTGAACCCATTCAAAATCCCTTTCCTCCTTTTAACATTCTACTCCTCGTAGAACCATCCCATCTCTTCCTCCTCCAGAATTGCTACCCCTTGTAGTAGTACCTACTTCACTCTTTGATTCTTCAAATACCCCTATTGACCTTTCCTCATCCCCTTCTCCAAGTTCTTCTACTGACAATCTTCCTTTGGCCTCTCTAATTCCCATCAAACAACAACAACCCCTTCCTCCTTCAAGTCCCATAGTACCCGAATACACCACTTCCTCTCCCCTTGACCTTCTAGTACAAGCCGTATCAGATGCCTATACCATCCATCCTCCTTCTCCTCAAGAACTTCCCATGTCCCCATCCAGTCCTAATTCTCCTACTATACCTCCCAAATCCTCAATTCCCATAGAAATTCACCTTCCTGACTCATATTCCATTCCACCACAAACTGCTCTCCTCTTCACCAATTCTGATATTCCCAATTTCTACAAGAGCTAGCTTCATTAGAATCTTTATATGGTAAGATTTTTATACTTTTTACTAACTCATTTCAAGGTACAAATAAATCTTCCTCGTTAATTTCCTTTATTAATTCTACAGAGAACTTCCAAACTTCACAGCTTCAGTCAATGGTTTTATGAATGTCAAAGTCAGCAACCTCAACCTTCTCCCCCACATATAGATATGCCCCTACCAATCAATACCTCCCCCAAGCCCTCAACTTCTTCCAAGGGCCTCCAGATCAGTCCCTCTACATCCCTTGATCGGGTTGAGAAAGAAGCAACCCACCAACAACAACTACAAGACCTTCAATTTCAAATACAAGTCCTGACTGATGAAAGAGCCCAATTGATGGCAGAGAAAGATAAAGCTTCTATTCAATATAGGCATGATCTACATCAAACAAAATGGGAAAGCTTCTACAAGGATACTACTATCCGACTGCTTCAAGAACAAGTAGAGTCATGTAAACAACAAACAACATCATTACAGGCACAAGCTCAAAAACTGGCACAAAAAGAGAAAACCTAGCACTTCCAGTCAAGACAATGCTTCCAAACCCTAGAAGACCTCATAGATGCCTTCAATGAACTTAAGGAGAGAATAGAAAACAATATGACATAATTTTGTTAGACTATCCGAGCCACAAAAATTGCTTTTTGCGTTGCGAAAACCTCGGAAGTCGGCCATGGATCCGTGCAAAGATAAACAAAAATAATACATGTACATGTTAAGAAAAACTTAGATCTACCTTAGATCTACTTGTGAAGAGCATTACCCTTGTAGCGACGCCCTTCGCTTATCCCGCTCGTCCAAACGGCTTGTCGAATCTCGTAGAGTGTCAAGCGTACACTCCTATACAAGTATCCACACGAACAATAGGTGGAGAAGGCAACTGAGAGTGTGCTAGTACACTTAGAAACCCACAGCAAGAAGGATGAGGGAGATCACAAGAGAGGAGGAAGGAAGAAGATGAAGTTAATACCCACTAACTTCACACTAATGCTCATCCATCTAAAGTGGTCGGCCACTTCATGAAGGGTTAAATACCTCCATGTAATACCAAGAGCCATGGCTCTTGGCCTCCCTCATGAGGTAGCACACCATGATGTGTTCATGATGATGTGGAACATCATCATTGGCTGGTCCCATGCCAAGTCACCATGATGTGGCATTTGACCAAGTCAAACTTGACCTTTCATCTTCCCTCTCAAGTCAAGTCAAACTTGACCTCTTATCTCCCATGATTGATCAAATCCAACCATTTGATTCAAGTCACTTTAATTTAATGAATCTCTATCCATTAATTTAAATTGACTCAATGAATCAAATCTAAATTAGACTCATTCAACACTTGAATCAAATTGAGTCCAACTCAATTAGTCTAATTTGGATTACTCTTAATCCAATTTGGTTCATCACATGAACCTAATCCTCATGGTCCATCATATGAACCTAATCTCCATCTAATTGCCCTTTGTGTGTGACCCTATAGGTTCTTGTAACGTTGGCAATGTTCCTAAACCGATTTAGAAACATAAGCAATGAGTGGTATCTAGCAACACATCATTGCTACCCAAGTTACAAGAATGTTGAGATCCAACATCATGTTAGTGAAAGCCCAAGAGCCAATCATGTGAAAATTGTTGTATGAACTTTATTGTATCATATTCCTATTTATAAAGGCATGGTTATTATATTTACTTGTATTGGTGCCAAATAAACTAAGTATAATAACGTCCTAGAGTAGAAGGTTCTTATCTATATAAATTGATTGGTTGAATAGATAATGAGATGATATAGAGAACACTACTCTTAATCATTCCTAGTCAAGTATTAACATTCAGGGACAATGTTAATGCGTAGAGACTAGCATGTAGGTCAACTCGATGACTTGATCTCACAAGTCATGGATATGAGATATCAAGTTGACACATAGGTATGCATTAGAGAATGTATACTGAATGACCCGCCATGAGAAAGTATCATGGATTGTTATATGAGTATCATATACTTTCTCATGTGACTATTAGTATGACTATTAGTCCTTGGACCTGAAGTCACCATGGTTCCCTACATAAGGAGTTGCATACTTTGGCTTCGTCAAATGTCACCCGTAAATGGTGGACTATAAAGGCGATTACTGGGTATGTAACAAATTATGCAGAGGGATGTGAGTGATGTAGATGAGATCTATGCCTCTTATATGACGGGAGTGACATCGTTATTCTTGATAGAGTGAGACCACGAAGTGCATGGCCATGCCCAAATGAGTCAATATGAGATATTGAGCTCATTTGATTAGAGTGAGTCTACTTGGAGTTCAAGATATAGATTGTACCGAGGATGACACAGTCTATGCCTCAATTGGTCAATCTAGATGTCAAGGATAGAGGGACATTGTCACATATTGTGAGAGTCACAATTAGTAGTCAAAAAAGTGATGTTGGAGCTCAATATTCTTGTAACTTGGGTAGCAATGATGTGTTGCTAGATACCGCTCATTGCTTATGTTCCTAAATTGGTTTAGGAGCATTGCCAACATTACAAGAACCTATAGGGTCACACACAAAGGGCAATTAGATGGAGATTAGGTTCATATGATGAACCATGAGGATTAGGTTCATGGGATGAACCAAATTGGATTAAGAGTAATCCAAATTAGACTAATTGAGTTAGACTCAATTTGATTCAAGTGTTGAATGAGTCTAATTTAGATTTGATTCATTGAATCAATTTAAATTAATGAATACAGATTCATTAAATCAAATTGGCTTGAATCAAGTGGTTAGATTTGATCAACCATGGGAGATAAGAGGTCAAGTTTGACTTGACTTGAGAGGGAAGATGAATGGTCAATTTTCACTTGACCAATTGCCATGTCATGGTGACTTGGCATGGGGGCCGACCAATGATGATGTTCCACATCATCATGGACTTATCATGTGGTTCCATCTCATGAGGGAGACCAAGAGCCATTGGCTCTTGGAGTTACATGCATGCATGTAACCCCCCAACTTGAAGTGGCCGACCACTTTTCTTGATTGTGAGAAGTTATTTTGTGGTTAACTTCATCTTCTTCCTTGCTCCTTTCAGGCTCTCTCCCATTCCTCATCTTGCCAAAATTTTCGAGTGCTAGCACACTCTAGGTTGTTTTTCTCCACCATTTGTCCGTGTGGATACTTGTAGAGGAGTGTACACTTGACACTCTTGAGTTCCGGCAAAGCATTTGGACGAGCAGGATAAGCGAAGGGCGTCGCTACGAGGGTAATGCTCTCATCATATAGATCTGTGGTAGATCTAGGTTTTTTCATAACACATACATGTAGTTTTTAATTTTTTATATCTTCGCATGGATCCATGGCTGGGCTTTCGAGGTTTCCGTAATGCAAAATACAGTTTTTGCGGCTCAGAAAGTCCAACAGTGGTATCAGAGCCACGTGCGAAGCATGTATGTGTTTTAAATTTGTAGTTTTTGTATTAGATATAAAAATTACAGATTTTTAAGTTTCTGTAAATTTCCTATTTTTATATATTTTTGGGTATTTTTCTTGAAGAGTCGAAGCAACAAGTGTTGGACACTTGTAGGCTTCAACCACCGAGAAAAACTCTCCGAAACGGCGAGTTCTCGCTATAGATTTTTGGGACAGTGACTTAAGTCGCTGTAAGAACAAGTAGGGACACTCGTAAAGTTTATTTTTGCGAGTAGGGGCGCTGCCCCTATCCCCGAAAGGGGCCTTGTCCCGCGATCGCGCTCGAAAACCGCTTAGCGGGACCGTTACGGAGATGTGACTCATAAAATTGAAAAAAAGGAAAAATTATAGAAATTCTCTATAAAATACATAATTTAGAATTATGTATAATTCTGTGATGGTCATGGCCCAAGAACCCCAATATGATTGGATGATAATGTGTTGTAATTCATAATACAGTCTGCGTGCTATTTTTGTGGTTGTGCATGTTGTATAGGGTATGCGATCCAGCGTCGTGCCTCTTCTTTTAAAATTCTAGTTGTAAATAGTTTTAGACTCGAATGTAACTCGAGTTTCATGTTTGTAATGTACAAAAATGGAGCGGTGGAAGGTCCACTTGTAGACGGAGTTACGAGGAGGGAGCCGACAACACATGACGATCAAAGGAGGTGCTTTGAGAAGCCGCTAACCCTAGGTTGACCGTCCGATCTTCTCATTAGCTTGAGAAGATCGTAGTATATATATATATATATATATATATATATATATATATATATATATATATGTATATATATATATTTTTCTTGTATGTATGTGATGCATGCTAGTAAATTTTGTTTGTATGTATATGATGCATGCTAGGATATTTTACTTGTATTTATATGATGCATGCTAGTATAATGCTTGTATGTATGTGATGCATGCTAGTATATGATAATAAAGGCCTTGATGCGTTTATGATACACATTCACGATTAGATTAGATCATAATCGAATCAACTCGAAAAATGCCTACCAAGTCTTGATACCCATCACTACCTCGATCATTTGTAGTTGTTGAATCTGCCAAAGCAGTGCAACACATATTATCTTGGTAGGGTGCGGAGGGACAATCTTTGTCCCGCCTATCACGGCTTGGGTTAGAGTAAGCTCAATTAGATTGAGTAAAACTAGTTAACTCAATTGGATAGAGTAGAACTATAGGCATACTCCAACCGTTGAAAAGATAGGATAAGATCACATTTACACTAAATCTTGGGCGATTTAGCCAAAGCTAACTCAAGGTCTTTTGTAAATGTTGGTCTTGATCCTAAAAACAAGAGTTGCATAGAGATGTAATCGGTAATGTGTTACCCACCGATCATACAAAGTCTTGGGCGATTTAGCCAAAGCTAACTCAAGGCTTAGTATGATGTGGATCTTGTCCCGCAGGAATTATAGCATGTTTGTATGAATCTAGTAATGTGGTTTGACCACATTCATAACTCGATCCTACAAAAGTCCTATAATTCAATGGGAGCATCATTTGATTAAAGACCTAATTAAATGAAAAAAGGAATATGATATTAATTTTCTGCATTGTGTATGTTGTAGATTACTATGTCGACAAACACGAACACTCTCTCCCTGCGTTCTATCCTTGAGAAGGATAAACTCAATGGAGTAAATTTCCTGGACTGGTACAGGAACCTGAGAATTGTTCTCACCCAAGAAAGGAAACTGTATGTCCTGGAGTAGCCCATTCCGGAGGCACCTCCTGCCACCGCCTCGCGAACTGACAAAGATGCTTACAAGAAGCATCAAGATGATGCATTAGATGTGTCATGTCTCATGCTCGCAACCATGAACTCTTAGCTTCAGAAGAAACATGAGTTCATGAATGCTTATGATATGGTAGAACATCTTCGTCAACTATCAAGGACAAACAAGGCACGAGAGATATGTAGTCTCTAAGGCATTGTTTCAGTCCAAGATGTAAGATGGGACTCCCGTAGGTCCATATGTACTCAAGATGATTGGGTACGTAGAAAACCTACAGAGATTGGGATTCCCACATGGCCAAGAGTTGGCCACTGACTTGATCTTGCAATCTTTGCCACAAAGCTACAATCAATTTGTCATGAATTACAACATGAATGAAATTGATAAGACACTACCTGAGATACTCAGCATGTTGAGAACTACTGAGCTCAACCTTAAGAAGGGAAAATCTGACTCCATTTTGATGGTGCAAAAGAAGAAAGGCAAGGATAAGCCTAAAGGTAAGGGAAAGTCCCAAGCCAAGGGCAAAGGCAAAGAACTGAAACCCAAAGGAAGGGTGGCCAAAGAAGGGAATTGCTTCCCTTTGCAAGGAAGTGACACCTTTGGAAGCGAATCGCAAGGCATACCTGGAAGATCTTAAGAAGAAGAGAAGTGAGACTTCTACTTTAGGTATAAATGTTATAGAAGTCAATCTATCTATTTCTTCATCATGGGTATTAGATATTGGATGTGCAACCCACATTTGTACCAATGTGCAGGCACTGAGAAATAGCAGGGCATTGACAAAGGGCGAGGTGGACCTACGAGTAGGCAATGGAGCAAGAGTTGCTGCTGTTGCTGTAGGAACTTATGATCTATCTCTGCCCTCTAGGCTTGTACTAGAATTAGATGAATGTTGTTATGTGCCTGCTTTGACTAAGAACATAATTTCGGTTTCTTGTTTGGACAAGAAAGGATTTACATTTATAATAAAGAACAAATGTTGTTCAGTTTATTTAAATGATATGTTCTATTGTAGTGCACCTCTAATGAACGGACTCTACTTTCTAGATTTAGAGAGCCCTATCTATAACATAAGTACCAAAAGGTTCAAATCAAATGAGTTGAACCAAACCTATCTCTGGCATTGTCGCTTAGGTCACATAAATGAGAGTCGCTTATCACAACTCCATAAGGATGGGCTGTTGGACTCATTTGATTTTGAATCATATGAGACATGCGAGTCTTGCCTTTTAGGCAAGATGACCAAGACTTCCTTTAGTGGATACAGCAAGAGAGCAATAGACTTGCTTATACATAGTGATGTATGCGGTCTTTTCAATGTTGCTGCTAGAGGTGATTATAGGTACTTCATTACATTTACTGATGACTTCAGTAGATATGGTTATGTGTATCTGATGACACATAAATCTGAATTCTTTGAAAAGTTCAAAGAATTCAAGAATGAAGTACAAAACTAGCTTGGCAAGAGTATTAAGATACTTCGATCAGATCGAGGTGGTGAATACCTTAGCCATGAGTTTCATGACTATCTAGCTGAGTGTGGGATTCTATCCCAACTCACTCCTCCTGGAACACCACAATGGAATGGTATATCCGAAAGGAGGAATCATACCCTATTAAATATGGTATGATCTATGATGAGTCACATAGATCTTTCTATATCCTTTTGGGGATATGCTCTAGACACAGTAACCTTCACACTTAACCGTGTACCATCTAAGGCTGTGATAAAGACACCATATACGATATGGACAGGGAGAAATCCCAAGATATCTTTCATGAGGATTTGGGGTTGTGAGGCTTACGTTCGACGTTAAGTCTCAGACAAACTGGGACCAAAATTCGATAAGTGCTATTTTGTTGGATATCCCAAGGAGACGATGGGATATTACTTCTACATTTCCATTCAACACAAAGTGTTTGTGGCAAAGACTAGGGTTTTTCTAGAAAGGAATTTTGTATCTAGAAAAACTAGTGGGAGTACGTTCGATCTTGAAGAAATTCAAGATAAGGACCATAGCACTGAGGCCTTGATGGAGGTTGAACAGGAACCACAGTGTTGTGGGTGATGAGATTGTTGCACAAAGAGTTGTGGAACAATCACCTGTTCAGGTAGACCTACCTCCTCGCAGGTCTGATAGGGTACGTCGTCAGCCTGAGAGATACTCATTTCTCTTATCTGACCATGATGACATTATGCTCATTGAGAATGAGTCTACCTCCTATCAGGAAGCTGTGATGAGCCCAGACTCTGAGAAATTGTTAGAGGCCATGAGATCCGAGATGCAATCCATGTACACCAACTAAGTATGGACTTTGGTTGATCCACCTGAAG
Source organism: Wurfbainia villosa (assembly GCA_025175895.1). Taxonomy (NCBI): domain Eukaryota; kingdom Viridiplantae; phylum Streptophyta; class Magnoliopsida; order Zingiberales; family Zingiberaceae; genus Wurfbainia; species Wurfbainia villosa. The sequence continues at coordinate 78,054,691 of CM045987.1, read as the reverse complement.
GGGTCAATCCCATTGGGTGTAAGTGGGTCTTTAAGAGAAAGACTGACATGGATGGACTTACACATACTTATAAGGGCTGATTGGTGGCTAAAGGTTTTAAGCAAATTCATGGTATTGATTATGATGAAACCTTTTCTCCAGTGGCGATGTTTAAGTTCATTCAGATCATGCTTGATATTGCAGCATACCACGATTATAAGATCTGGCAGATGGATGTCAAAATCGCATTTCTGAATGGAAACTTGCTCGAGGATGTGTATATGACACAACCTAAGGGTTTTGTAGATCCACAACATACTAGGAAAGTATGCAAGCTGCAAATGTCCATTTATGGGCTAAAGCAAGCTTCTCAGAGCTGGAATCTTTGATCCGATGATGCGATCAAATAGTTTGGTTTCATCAATAATGAAGATGAACCCTGTGTCTACAAGAGGGTTAATGGGAACACAATTGTCTTCCTTGTATTGTATGTGGAAGACATACTACTCATTGGAAATTACATCCCTTCGCTACAGTCTGTGAAGACTTGGCTGGGGACGTGCTTCTCAATGAAGGACTTAGGTGAAGTAGCCTATATTCTAGGCATCAAGATCTATAGAGATAGATCTAAGAGATTGCTTAGCCTAAGTTAGAGTACATATATTGACACAGTATTATTACGGTTTGCCATGCAAAATTCCAACAAGGGACTTCTGTCGATGTCACATGGTGTGAGTCTTTCAAAGACTCAAAGTCCCTCTTCTAGAGAGGAGAGAGACCTAATGGATAAGATCCCTTACGCATCTGTTATAGGATCTATCATATACACCATGCTATGTACTCATCCTGATTTCTCGTATGCTTTGAGCATGATGAGTAGATAGCAGTCAGATCCAGGTGAGCATCACTGGATAGCAGTCAAGAATATTCTTAAGTACTTGAGAAGGACTAAAGAATATTTCTTGATATTTGGAGGCGATGAGGAGCTAGCTGTAAAGGGTTACAGCGATGTCAGCTTCCAAACTGACCAGGATGATTATAGATCACAGTCAGGGTTCGTGTTTTGCTTGAATGGTGGTGCTATGAGCTGGAAGAGTTCGAAGCAGGACACAGTTGCTGATTCTACAATAGAAGACGAGTATATCGCTGCATCTGAGGCAGCGAAGGAGGCAGTTTGGATACGCAAGTTCAACATTGAGCTTGGGGTGGTTTCTAGCATAGCATATCCCATAGAGCTCTATTGTGACAACAATGGAGCGATTGCACAGGCTAAGGAACCTCGCTCACACCAGCGGACCAAACACATACTACGACACTTCCATCTCATTTGAGAGATTATCGATAGAGGAGATGTGAAGATTTGTAGAGTACCCATAGAGGCTAACATCGCAGATCCCTTGACAAAGGTTTTGGCATAGAAAAAGTATGATGGTCACACTAGGTCATTGGGTATTAGATACTACGGTGATTGACACTAGTGCTAGTGGGAGATTGTTAGTGAAAGCCCTAGAGCCAATCATGTGATGATTGTTGTATGGACTTTATTGTATCATATTACTATTTATAAAGGCATGGTTATTATATTTACTTGTATTGGTGCCAAATAACTAAATATAATAATGTCCTTGATTAGTAGGTTCTTATCTATATCAATCGATTGGTTGAATCAATAATGAGATGATATAGAGAACACTACTCTTAATCATTCCAAGTCAAGTATTAACATTCAGGGACAATGTTAATGTGTAGAGACTTGCATGTAGGTCAACTCGATGACTTGATCTCACAAGTCATGGATATGAGATATCAAGTTGACACATAGGTATGCATTAAAGAATGTATACTAAATGACCCGCCATGAGAAAGTATCATGGATCATTATACGAGTGTCATACACTTTCTCATGTGACTATTAGTATGACTATTAGTCCTTGGACCTGAAGTCACCATGGTTCCCTACATAAGGAGTTGCATACTTTTGCTTCGTTAAACGTCACCCGTAAATAGGTGGACTATAAATGTGATTACTGGGTATGTAACAAATTATGCAGAGGGATGTGAGTGATGTAGATGGGATCTATCCCTCCTATATGACGGGAGTGACATCGTTATTCTTGATAGAGTGAGACCACGAAGTGCATGGCCATGCCCAAATGAGTCAATATGAGATATTGAGCTCATTTGATTAGAGTGAGTGTACTTAGAGTTCAAGATATAGATTATACCGAGGATGACACGGTCTATGTCTCGATTGGTCAATCTAGATGTCAAGGATAGAGGGACATTGTCACATATTGTGAGAGTCACAATTAGTAGTCACAAAGGTGATGTTGGAGCTCAATATTTTTGTAACTTGGGTAGCAATGATGTGTTGCTAGATACCGCTCATTGCTTATGTTCCTAAATCGGTTTTGGAGCATTGCCAACGTTACAAGAACCTATAGGGTCACACACAAAGGGCAATTAGATGGAGATTAGGTTCATATGTTGAACCATGAGGATTAGGTTCATGGGATGAACCAAATTGGACTAAGAGTAATCCAAATTAGACTAATTGAGTTAGACTCAATTTGATTCAAGTGTTGAATGAGTCTAATTTAGATTTGATTCATGGAGTCAATTTAAATTAATGAATAGAGATTCATTTAATCAAATTGACTTGAATCAAGTGGTTAGATTTGATTAACCATGGGAGATAAGAGGTCAAGTTTGACTTGACTTGAGAGGGAAGATGAATGGTCAATTTTGACTTGACCAATTGCCATGTCATGGTGACATGGCATGGGGGCCGACCAATGATGATGTTCCACATCATCATGGACTTATCATGTGGTGCCACCTCATGAGGGAGACCAAGAGCCATTGACTCTTGGAGTTACATGCATGCATGTAACCCCCCAACTTGAAGTGGTCGGCCACTTTTCTTGATTGTGAGAAGTTATTTTGTGATTAACTTCATCTTTTTCCTTGCTCCTCTCAAGCTCTCTTCCATTCCTCATCTTGCCAAAATTTCCAAGGAGTGCTAGCACACTCTAGGTTATTTTTCTCCACCATTTGTCCGTGTGGATACTTATAGAGGAGTGTACACTTGACACTCTTGAGTTCCGGAAAAGCATTTGGATGAGCGGGATAAGCGAAGGGCGTCGCTATGAGGGTAACGCTCTCATCATATAGATCTATGGTAGATCTAGGTTTTTCCATAACACATACATGTAATTTTTAATTTTTTATATCTTCGCACGGATCCGTGGTCGGGCTTCTGAGGTTTCCGCAACGCAAAAAGCGGTTTTTACGGCTCAGAAAGTCCAACACATCACCTTTGTGACTACTAATTGTGACTCTCACAATATGTGACAATGTCCCTCTATCCTTGATATCTAGATTGACCAATTGAGGCATAGACCGTGTCATCCTTTGTACAATCTATATCTTGAACTTCAAATAGACTCACTCTAATCAAATGAGCTCAATATCTCATATTGACTCATTTGGGCATGACCATGCACTTAGTGGTCTCACTCTATCTAGAATCATGATGTCACATCCCTCCGCATAATTTGTTACATACTCAGTAATTGCCTTTATAGTCCACCCATTTACGGGTGACGTTTGACGAAGCCAAAGTATGCAACTCCTTATGTAGGGAACCATGGTGACTTCTGGTCCAAGGACTAATAGTCACATGAGAAAGTATATGACACTCATATAACGATCCATGATACTTTCTCATGGCGAGCCATTCAATATACATTCTCCAATGCAAACCCATGTGTCAACTTGATATCTCATATCCATGACTTGTGAGATCAAGTCATCGAGTTGACCTACATACTAGTCTCTTTGTATTAATAATGTCCCTGAATATTAATACTTGACTAGGAATGATTAAGAGTAGTGTTCTCTATATCATCTCATTATCGATTCAACCAATCGATTGATATAGATAAGAACCTTCTACTCAAGGATGTTATTTTACTTAGTTATTTGGCACCAATACAAGTACATATAATAACCATAAAGAAATACCTTTATATATATAGGAATATGAAACAACAAGTCCATACAATAATAATCACATGATTGACTCTAGGGTTTTCACTAACAATCTCTCACTAGCACTAGTGCCAATCATTGTAGTATCTAATACCCAATGATCTAGTGTGACCATCATGCTTTTTCTGTGCCAAAACCTTGGTCAAGGGATCTGCATCGTTAGCCTTTGTGGGTACTCTGTAAATCTTCACATCTCCTCTATCGATGATCTCTCGAATGAGATCGATGCGCCGTAGTATGTGTTTGGTCCGCTGGTGTGAGCGAGGTTCCTTAGCCTACGCAATCGCTCTATTATTATCACAATAGAGCTCTATAAGATATGCTATGCTAGGAACCACCCCACGCTCAGTGATGAACTTGTGGATCCAAACTGCCTCCTTTGCTTCTTCTGATGTAGCAATATACTCGGCCTCTATTGTAGAATTAGCAACTGTGTCCTGCTTCGAACTCCTCCATCTCACAACGCCACCATTCAAGCAAAACACGAACCCTGACTGCGATCTATAATCATCCTGGTCAGTTTGGAAGCTGACATCAGTGTAACCCTTTACAGCTAGCTCCTCATTGCCTCCAAATATCAAGAAATATTCTTTAGTCCTTCTCAAGTACTTAAGAATATTCTTGACTGCTATCCAGTGATGCTCACCTGGATCTGACTGGTATCTACTCGTCATGCTCAAAGCATACAAGACATCAGAATGAGTACACAACATGACGTACATGATAGATCCAATAGCAGATGCGTAAGGGATCTTATCCATGCGGTCTCTCTCCTCTCTAGAAGAGGGACTTTGAGTCTTTGAAAGACTCACACCATGTGACATCGGCAGAAGTTCATTTTTGGAATTTTGCATGGTAAACCGTAGTAATACCGTGTCAATATATGTACTCTGACTTAGGCTAAGCAATCTCTTAGATCTATCTCTATAGATCTTGATGCCTATAATAGAGGCTGCTTCACCTAAGTCCTTCATTGAGAAGCACGTCCCCAGCCAAGTCTTCACAGACTGTAGCGAAGGAATGTCATTCCCAATGAGTAGTATGTCATCCACATACAATAGAAGGAAGACAACTGTGTTCCCATTTTTTGGACTTTCCGAGCCGCAAAAACCGCTTTTTGCGTTGCAGAAACCCCGAAAGTCCGGCCACGGATCCGTGCGAAGATATATTAAAATAAAAATATGTATCTACTAAATAAACCTAGATCTACCTTAGATCTAGAAGTTGAGAGTGTTACCCTCGATGCGACGCCCTTCGTAAATCTCGCTCGTCCAAATAGCTTGCCGGAACTCTAGAGTGTCAAGTGTACACTCCTCTATTGGTATCCACACAAGCAATAGGTGGAGAAAAGAAACCTAGAGTGTGCTAGCACCCTTAGAAGTTTCGGCCAAGGAGAGGGATGGGACAGCAAGCTTGAGAGGAAGATGATCTAAGGAAGAAGATGAAGTTGGAGTAACTCACAAAATCAATTCAATCTAATGGAATAAGTGGCCGACCACCATCTCTTGGGGGGTTACATGCATGCATGTAACTCCAAGAGCCAATGGACCTTGGCCTCCCTCATGAGGTGGCACCACATGATAAGTCAATGATGATGTGGAACATCATCATTGGCTGGCCATGCCAAGTCATCATCATGACATGACATTTGGTCAAGTAAAACTTGACTTTTCATCTTCCCTCTCAAGTCAAGTCAAACTTGATCACTTATCTCCCATGGTTGATCAAATCCAACCATTTGATTCAAGTCAATTTAATTTAATGAATCTCTATTCATTAATTTGTGCATCCTAAGTTTGGTACTGTTTCCAGAGATAACAGCAATACGTAACTGGAACGAAGCACAATAGGATTACTCTTAATCCAATTTGGTTCATCCCATGAACCTAATCCTCATGGTTCACCATATGAACCTAATCTCCATCTAATTGCCCTTTGTGTGTGGCCCTATAGGTTCTTGTAACGTTGGCAACGTCCTTAAACCGATTTAGGAACATAAGCAATGAGCGGTATCTAGCAACACATCATTTCTACCCAAGGTACAAGAATGTTGAGCTCTAACATCACCTTTGTGACTACTAATTGTGACTCTCACAATATGTGACAATGTCCCTCTATCCTTGACATCTAGATTGATCAATCGAGGCATAGACCGTGTCATCCTTGGTACAATCTATATCTTGAACTCCAAGTAGACTCACTCTAATCAAATGTACTCAATATCTCATATTGACACATTTGGGCATGGCCATGCACTTCGTGGTCTCACTCTATCAAGAATATCGATGTCACCCCCATCATATAGGAGGGATAGATCCCATCTACATCACTCACATCCCTCTGCATAATTTGTCACTTACCCAGTAATCGCCTTTATAGTCCACCCATTTATGGGTGATGTTTGACGAAGCCAAAGTATGCAACTCCTTATGTAGGGAACTATGGTGACTTCAGGTCTAAGGACTAATAGTCATAATAATAGCCACATGAGAAAGTATATGACACTCATATAACGATCCATGATACTTTCTCATGGCGGGTTATTCAGTATACATTCTCCAATGCATACCCATGTGTCAACTTGATATCTCATATCCATGATTTGTGAGATCAAGTCATCGTGTTTACCTACATGCTAGTCTCTACGCATTAACATTGTCCGTGAATGTTAATACTTGACTAGGAATGATTAAGAGTAGTGTTCTCTATATCATCTCATTATCGATTCAACCAATCGATTGATATAGATAAGAACCTACTACTCAAGGACATTATTATATTTAGTTATTTGGCACCAATACAAGTAAAAATAATAACCATGCCTTTATAAATAGGAATATGATACAATAAAGTCCATACAACAATCATCACATGATTGGCTCTAGGGCTTTCACTAACAATCTCCCACTAGCACTAGTGCCAATCACCATAGTATCTAATACCCAATGACCTAGTGTGTGTTAGTGAAAGCCCTAGAGCCAATCATGTGATGATTATTGTATGGACTTTATTGTTTCATATTCCTATTTATAAAGGCATGGTTATTATATTTACTTGTATTGGTGCCAAATAACTAAATATAATAATGTCCTTGATTAGTAGGTTCTTATCTATATCAATCGATTGGTTGAATCGATAATGAGATGATATAGAGAACACTATTCTTAATCATTCCTAGTCGAGTATTAACATTCAGGGACAATGTTAATGCGTAGAGACTAGCATGTAGGTCAACACGATGACTTGATCTCACAAGTCATGGATATGAGATATCAAGTTGACACATGGGTATGCATTGGAGAATGTATACTGAATGGCCTGCCATGAGAAAGTATCATAGATCGTTATATGAGTGTCATATACTTTCTCATGTGGCTATTAGTATGACTATTAGTCCTTTGACCTGAAGTTACCATGGTTCCCTACATAAGGATCTGCATACTTTGGCTTCGTCAAATGTCACCCATAAATGGGTGGACTATAAAGGCGATTACTGGGTATGTAACAAATTATGCGGAGGGATGTGAGTGATGTAGATGGGATCTATCCCTCCTATATGATGGGGGTGACATCGATATTCTTGATAGAGTGAGACCACGAAGTGCATGGCCTTGCCCAAATGAGTCAATATGAGATATTAAGCTCATTAGAGTGAGTCTACTTGGAGTTCAAGATATAGATTGTACCGAGGATGACACGGTCTATGCCTCAATTGGTCAATCTAGATGTCAAGGATAGAGGGACATTGTCACATATTGTGAGAGTCACAATTAGTAGTCACAAAGGTGATGTTGGAGCTCAACATTCTTGTAACTTGGGTAACAATGATGTGTTGCTAGATACCGCTCATTGCTTATGTTCCTAAATCGGTTTAGGGACATTGCCAACGTTACAAGAACCTATAGGGTCACACACTAAGGGCAAATAGATTGAGATTAGGTTCATATGATGAACCATGAGGATTAGGTTCATGGGATGAACCAAATTGGATTAAGAGTAATCCTAATTAGACTAATTGAGTTGGACTCAATTTGATTCAAGTGTTGAATGAGTCTAATTTAGATTTGATTCATCAAATCAATTTAAATTAATGAATAGAGATTCATTAAATTAAAATTGACTTGAATCAAATGGTTGGATTTGATCAACCATGGGAGATAAGAGGTCAAGTTTGACTTGACTTGAGAGGGAAGATGAAAGGTCAAGTTTGACTTGACCAAATGCCATGTCATGATGATGACTTGGCATGGCAGGCTAATGATGATGCTCCACATCATCATTGACTTAGCATGTGGTGCCACCTCATGAGGGAGACCAAGAGCCATTGGCTCTTGGAGGAGTTACATGCATGCAAGTAACCTCCCAATCCTTGAAGTGGCCGGCCACTCCATTAGATGGGTAATTGATTTTTGGTGAGTTACACAACTTCATATTCTTCCTTGGATCACCCTCTCAAGCTCTCCCAACCTCCTTGGCTGAAATTCCTAAAGGGTGCTAGCACACTCTAAGGTATTTTTCTCCACCTATTGCTTGTGTGGATACCAATAGAGGAGTGTGCACTTGACACTCTCGAGTTCCGACGAACCTTTTGAACGAGCGAGATTTGAAGGGGCCGATCGAGGGTAACTTCTTATCATGTAGATCTAGAGTAGATCTAAAGGTATTAAACACATACATGTTAGTTTTATATTTTATACTTCGCACGGATCCGTGGCTGGGGCTTCCGAGGTTTCCGCAACGCAAAAAGCGGTTTTTGCGGCTCGGAAAACCCAACAGTGGTATCAGAGCCACGTGCGAAGCATGTGTGTGTTTCATTTTTGTGGTTTTTATATTAGATATAAAAATTACATAATTTTATGTTTCTGTAAATTTCCTATTTTTATAGAATTTTTGGGTATTTTTCTCGAAGAGTCGAAGCAACGAGTGTTGGGACACTTGTCGGCTTCAACCACCGAGAAAAACTCTCCGAAACGGCGAGTTCTCGCTTTAGGTTTTTGGGACAGCGACTTAAGTCATTATAAGATCATAGTAGGGACACTCGCAAAGTTTATTTTGCGAGTAGGGGCGCTGCCCTTATCCCCGAAAGGGGCCTTGTCCCGCGATCGCACCCGGAAACCGCTTAGCGGGACCGTTAAGGAGAGGTGACTCATAAAATTGAAAAACAAATAGGAAAAATTATAGAAATTTTCTGTAAAAATACATAATTTAGAATTATGTATAATTCTGTGATTGTCATGGCCCAATGACCTCAATTTGATTGGATTATGATGTGTCGTAATTCATAATACGACCTGCGTGCCGTTTTTGTGGTTGTGCGTGTTGTATAGTGTATGCGACCTGCGCGTCATACCTCTTCTTTTGAAATTATAGTTGTAAATAGTTTTAGACTCGAATGTAACTCGAGTTTCATATTTATAATATACAAAATTGAGCGGTGGAAAGTCCACTTGTAGACGGAGTTACGAGAAGGGTGCCGACGACACATGGCGGTCAAAGGAGGCACTTGGCCATGACCTAATCACAATTAATTTATATATATGAATATATGTTGATATATATATATATATATATATATATATATATATATATTTTATGCTTGTATGTATGTGATGCATACTAGTAGAATAATGCTTGTATGTATATGATGCATGCTAGGATATTTTTCTTGTATATATATGATGCATGCTAGAATAATGCTTGTATGTATATGATGCAAGCTAGTATAGGATAATAAAGGTCTCAATGCGTATATGATACAAATTACAATTAGATTAGATCTTAATCGAATCAACTCGAAAAATACCAACCAAGTCCTTGATACCCATCACTACCTCGATCATTTGTAGTTGTTGAATCTGCCAAAGCAGAGCAACGCATATTATCTTGGTAGGGTGCGGAGGGACAATCTTGGTCCCGCCTATCATGGCTTGGGTTAGAGTAAGCTCAATTAGATTGAGTAAAACTAGTTAACTCAATTGGATCGAGTAGAACTATAGGCATATTCCAACCGTTGGAAAGATAGGATAAGATCGCATTTACACTAAATCTTGGGCGATTTAGCCAAAGCTAACTCAAGGTCTTTTGTAAATGTGGGTATTGATCCTATAAACAAGAGTTGCATAGAGATGTAATCGTTAATGTGTTACCCACCGATCATACTAAGTCTTGGGCGATTTAGCCAAAGCTAACTCAAGGCTTAGTATGATGTGGATCTTGTCCCGTAGGAATTATAGCTAGTATGTATGAATCTAGTAGTGTGGTTTGACCACATCCATAACTCGATTCTACAAAATTCCTATAATTCAGTGGGAGCATCATTTGATTAAAGGCCTAATTAAATGAAAAAAGGAATATGATATTAATTCTCTGCATTGTATGTTGTAGATTACTATGTCGACAAACACGAACACTCTCTCTTTGTGTTCTGTCCTTGAGAAGGACAAGCTCAATGGAGCAAATTTCCTGGACTGGTATAGGAACATGAGAATTGTTCTCACCCAAGAAAGGAAATTGTACGTCCGGGAGTAGCCCATTCTAGAGGCACCTCCTGCCACTGCCTCGCGAGATGAAAAAGATGCTTACAAGAAGCATCAAGATGATGCATTAGATGTGTCATGTCTAATGCTCGCGACCATGAACTCTGAGCTTCAGAAGCAAAACGAGTTCATGAATGCTTATGATATGGTTGAACATCTTCGTCAACTATATCTTGGACAAGCAAGGCACGAGAGATATGAAGTCTCTAAGGCATTGTTTGGGTCCAAAATGCAAGATGGGACTCTCGTAGGTCCATATGTACTCAAGATGATTGGGTACGTAGAAAACCTACAGAGATTGGGATTCCTCCTTGGCCAAGAGGTGGCCACTGACTTGATCTTGCAGTCTTTGCCACAAAGCTACAATGAATTTGTCATGAATTACAACATGAATGAAATTGATAAGCCACTGCCTGAGATGCTCAGCATGTTGAGAACTGCTGAGCTCAACCTTAAGAAGGAAAAATCTGACTCCATTTTGATAGTGCAAAAGAAGAAAGGCAAGGGCAAGCCTAAAGGTAAGGGAAAGTCCCAAGCCAAGGGCAAAGGCAAAGAACTTAAACCCAAAGGAGGGGTGGCCAAGGAAGGGGCTTGCTTCCACTGCAAGGAAGCTGGACACTGGAAGCGTAACTGCAAAGCTTACCTGGAAGATCTTAAGAAGAAGAGAAGTGAGACTTCTACTTCAGGTATAAATGTTATAGAAGTCAATCTATTTATTTCTTCATCATGGGTATTAGATACCGGATGTGCATCTCACATTTGTACCAATGTGCAGGAGCTGAGAAATAGCAGGACATTGACAAAGGGCGAGGTGGACCTATGCGTAGAAAATGGAGCAAGGGTTGCTGTTGTTGCTGTAGGAACTTATGATCTATCTCTGCCCACTGGGTTTGTACTAGAATTAGATGAATGTTGTTATGTGCCTGCTTTAACTAAGAATATAATTTCGATTTCTTGTTTGGATAAGAAAGGATTTACATTTATAATAAAGAACAAATGTTGTTTAGTTTATTTAAATGATATGTTCTATTGTAGTGCACCTCTAATGAACGTACTCTACTTTCTAGACTTAGAGAGCCCCATCTATAACATAAGTACCAAAAGGTTCAAGTCAAATGAGTTGAACCAAACCTATCTCTGACATTGTCGCTTAGGTCACATAAATAAGAGTCGCTTATCTCAACTCCATAAGGATGGGTTGCTAGACTCATTTGATTTTGAATCATATGAGACATATGAGTCTTGCCTTTTAGGCAAGATGACCAAGACTCCCTTTAGTGGACACAGCAAAAGAGAAACAGACTTGTTAGGACTTATACATAGTGATGTATGTGGTCCTTTCAATGTTGCTGCTAGAGGTGGTTACAGGTACTTCATTACATTTACTGATGACTTCAGTAGATATGGTTATGTGTATCTTATGACACGTAAATCAGAATCCTTTGAAAAGTTTAAAGAATTCAAGAATGAAGTACAAAACCAGCTTGGCAAGAGTATTAAGATACTTCGATCAGATCGAGGTGGTGAATACCTTAGACATGAGTTTCGTGACTATCTAGCTGAGTGAGGGATTTTATCGCAACTCACTCCTCCTGGAACACCACAGTGGAATGGTGTATCCGAAAGGAGGAATCGTACCCTATTAGATATGGTACGATCTATGATGAGTCACACAGATCTTCCTATATCCTTTTGGGGGATATGCTCTAGACACAACAACCTTTACCCTTAACCGTGTACCATCCAAGGCTGTCATAAAGACACCATATATGATATGGACAGGGAGAAATCCCAAGATGTCTTTCATGAGGATTTGGGGTTGTGAGGCTTACGTTCAACGTCAAGTCTCAGACAAACTGGGACCCAAATCCGATAGGTGCTATTTTGTTGGATATCCCAGGGATACAAAGGGATATTACTTCTACATTCCCAGTCAGCACAAAGTGTTTGTGGCAAAGATTGGGGTTTTTCTAGAAAGGGATTATGTTTCAAGAAAAACTAGTGGGAGTACGTTTGATCTTGAAGAAATTCAAGATAAGGACCATAGCATTGAGGCCTTGATGGAGGTTGAACAGGAACCACAAAGTGTTGTGGGTGATGAGATTGTTGCACAAAGAGTTGTGGAACAACCACCTGTTCAGGTAGACCTACCTCTTCGCAGGTCTGATAGGGTACGTTGTCAGCCTGAGAGATACTCATTTCTCTTGTCTGACCATGATGACGTTATGCTCATTGAGAATGAGCCTACCTCCTATCAGGAAGCTGTGATGAGCCCAGATTTTGAGAAATGGCTAGAGGCCATGAAATCTGAGATGAAATCCATGTACACCAACCAAGTATGGACTTTGGTTGATCCACTTGAAGGGGTCAAACCCATTGGGTGTAAGTGGGTCTTTAGGAGAAAGACCGACATGGATTGACTTACGCATACCTATAAGGGCCGATTGGTGGCTAAAGGTTTCAAGCAAATTCATGGTATTGACTATGATGAAACCTTTTCTCCAGTGGCAATGTTTAAGTCCATTCGGATCTTGCTTGCTATTGCAGCATACCACGATTATGAGATCTGACAGATGGATGTCAAAACCGCATTTCTGAATGGAAACTTACTCGAGGATGTGTACATGACACAACCTGAGGGTTTTGAAGATCCATAGCATACTGGGAAAGTATGCAAGCTACAAAGGTCCATTTATGGGCTAAAGCAAGCCTCTCGGAGCTGGAATCTTCGATTCGATGATGTGATCAAACAGTTTGGTTTCATCAAGAATGAAGATGAACCCTGTGTCTATAAAAGGGTCAATGGGAATACAGTTGTCTTCCTTGTATTGTATGTGGATGACATACTGCTCATTGGAAATGACATCCCTTCGCTACAGTCTGTGAAGACTTGGCTGGGGACGTTCTTCTCAATGAAGGACTTAGGTGAAGCAGCCTGTATTCTAGGCATCAAGATCTATAGAGATAGATCTAAGAGATTGCTTGGCCTAAGACAGAATACATACACTGACACGGTATTGCTACGGTTTGCCATGCATAATTCCAAGAAGGGACTTCTATCGATGTCACATGGTGTGGGTCTTTCGAAGACTCAAAGTCCCTCTTCTAGAGAGGAGAGAGACTGCATGGATAAGATCTCTTATGCATCTGCTATAGGATCTATCATGTACGCCATGCTGTATACTCATCCTGATGTCTCGTATGCTTTGAGCATGACGAGTAGATACCAGTAAGATCCAGGTGAGCGTCACTGGATAGCAGTCAAGAATATTCTTAAGTACTTGGCAAGGACTAAAGAATATTTCTTGATATTTGGAGGCGATGAGGAGCTAGATGTAAAGGGTTACTGATGCGCTTCAAGTGACGGGATGATTATAGATCGCAGTCAGGGTTCGTGTTTTGCTTGAATGGTGGTGCTGTGGTGGAAGAGTTGAAGCGAGACACGATTCTTGATTCTACAAGCAAGTATATCTTGCATCGAAGCGTGAGGAGGCGATTTGGATCATGAGTTCATTCTTGAGCTTGGGGTGGTTCCTAGCATTGTAGATCCTATAGAGCTCTATTGTGACAACAATGGAGCGATTACTCTAAGGAACCTCGCTCACACCAGCGGAAAAAACACATACAACGGCGATTTCATCTCATTCTAGAGATAATCGATAGAGGAGATGTGAAGATTTCTGAGTACCACGAGAGGCTAACATTGCGGATCCCTTGACCAAGGCTTTGTACGAGAAAAGCATGATGGTCACACTAGGTCATTGGGTATTAGATACTACGGTGATTGGCACTAGTGCTAGTGGGAGATTGTTAGTGAAAGCCCTAGAGCCAATCATGTGATGATTGTTGTATGGACTTTATTGTATCATATTACTATTTATAAAGGCATGGTTATTATATTTACTTGTATTGGTGCCAAATAACTAAATATAATAATGTCCTTGATTAGTAGGTTCTTATCTATATCAATCGATTGGTTGAATCGATAATGAGATGATATAGAGAACACTATTCTTAATCATTCCTAGTCGAGTATTAACATTCAGGGACAATGTTAATGCGTAGAGACTAGCATATAGGTCAACACGATGACTTGATCTCACAAGTCATGGATATGAGATATCAAGTTGACACATGGGTATGCATTGGAGAATGTATACTAAATGACCCGCCATGAGAAAGTATCATGGATCATTATATGAGGTTCATATACTTTCTCATGTGGCTATTAGTATGACTATTAGTCCTTAGACCTGAAGTCACCATGGTTCCCTACATAAGGAGCTGCATACTTTGGCTTCGTCAAACGTCATCCGTAAATGGGTGGACTATAAAGGCGATTACTGGGTATGTAACAAATTATGCGGAGGGATGTGAGTGATGTAGATGAGATCTATCCCTCCTATATGACGGGGGTGACATCGATATTCTTGATAGAGTGAGACCACGAAGTGCATGGCCATGCCCAAATGAGTCAATATGAGATATTGAGCTCATTTGATTAGAGTGAGTCTACTTGGAGTTCAAGATATAGATTGTACCGAGGATGACACGGTCTATGCCTCAATTGGTCAATCTAGATGTCAAGGATAGAGGGACATTGTCACATATTGTGAGAGTCACAATTAGTAGTCACAAATGTGATGTTGGAGCTCAACATTCTTGTAACTTGGGTAGCAATGATGTGTTACTTGATACCGCTCTTTGCTTATGTTCCTAAATCGGTTTAGGAACATTGCCAATGTTACAAGAACCTATAGGGTCACACACTAAGGGCAACTAGATGGAGATTAGGTTCATATGATGAACCATGAGGATTAGGTTCATGGGATGAACCAAATTGGACTAAGAGTAATCCAAATTAGACTAATTGAGTTAGACTCAATTTGATTCAAGTGTTGAATGAGTCTAATTTAGATTTGATTCATGGAGTCAATTTAAATTAATGAATAGAGATTCATTAAATCAAATTGAACTTGGTGATGATGGTATCATCATTACCTCATGAGACCAAGAGCCTAATTGATTTTTGGTGAGTTACACAACTTTATATTCTTCCTTGGATCACCCTCTCAAGCTCTCCCAACCTCCTTGGCCGAAATTCCTAAAGGGTGCTAGCACTCTCTAAGGTATTTTTCTCCACCTATTGCTTGTGTGGATACCAATAGAGACACTCAACCTTCCACATCGAGGGTAACTTCTTATCATGTAGATCTAGAGTAGATCTAAAGGTATTAAACACATACATGCTAGTTTTATATTTAGGTTTGACCATCATGCTCTTTCTGTGCCAAAGGCTTGGTCAAGGGATCTGCGATGTTAGCCTCTTTCAGTACTCTGCAAATCTTCACATCACCTCTATCGATAATCTCTCGAATGAGATAGAAGCTCCGTAGTATATGTTTGGTCCACTGGTGTGAGCGAGGTTCCTTAGCCTGTGCAATCGCTCCATTGTTGTCACAATAGAGCTCTATGGGATCTTCTATGCTTTGAACCACCCCAAGCAAGAATGAACGGATCCACGCCTCTTTGCTACCTCGGATTACGAATCAATTGTGTCGTTAGAACTCTTCGCCACCATTCAAAACACGAACGCGATCTATTATCATCTCAGTTTGGAAGCTATCGCTTAGCTCCTCATCGCCTCCAAATATCAAGAAATATTCTTTAGTCCTTCTCAAGTACTTAAGAATATTCTTGACTGCTATCCAGTGACGCTCACCTGGATCTGACTGGTATTTACTCGTCATACTCAAAGCATATGAGACATCAGAATGAGTACACAACATGGTGTACATGATAGATCCAATAGATGATGTGTAAGGGATCTTATCCATGCGGTCTCTCTCCTCTCTAGAAGAGGGACTTTGAGTCTTCGAAAGACTCACACAATGTGACATCGGCAGAAGTCTCTTCTTGGAATTCTGCATGGCAAATCGTAGTAATACCATGTCAATGTATGTACTCTGACTTAGGATAAGCAATCTCTTAGATCTATCTCTATAGATCTTGATTTCTAGAATACAGGCTGCTTCACCTTAGTCTTTCATTGAGAAGCACATCCCCAGCCAAGTCTTCACAGACTGTAGTGAAGGGATGTCATTCCCAATGAGTAGTATGTCATCCACATACAATACAAGGAAGACAACTGTGTTCCCATTAACCCTTTTGTAGACACAGGGTTCATCTTCATTCTTGATGAAACCAAACTGTTTGATCGCATCATCGAATCGAAAATTCCAGCTCCGAGAGGCTTGCTTTAGCCCATAAATAGACCTTTACAGCTTGCATACTTTCCAGTATGTTGTGGGTCTTCAAAACCCTCAGGTTGTGTCATGTACACATCCTCGAGTAAGTTTCCATTCAGAAATGTGGTTTTGACATCCATCTGCCAGATCTCATAATCGTGGTATGCTGCAATAGCAAGCAAGGTCCGAATAGACTTAAACATCGCCACTGGAGAAAAGGTTTCATCATAGTCAATACCATGAATTTGCTTGAAACCTTTAGCCACCAATCGGCCCTTATAGGTATGCATAAGTCCATCCATGTCATTCTTTCTCCTAAAGACCCACTTACACCCAATGAGTTTGACCCCTTTAGGTGGATCAACCAAAGTCCATACTTGGTTGGTGTACATGGATTCCATCTCGGATCTCATGGCCTCTAGCCATTTCTCAGAATCTGGGCTCATCACAGCTTCCTGATAGGAGGTAGGCTCATTCTCAATGAGCATAACGTCATCATGGTCAGACAAGAGAAATGAGTATCTCTCAGGCTGACGACGTACCCTATCAGACCTGCGAAGAGGTAGGTCTACCTGAACAGATCGTTGTTCCACAACCACTTGTGCAACAACCTCATCACCCACAACACTTTATGGTTCCTATTCAACCTCCATCAAGGCCTTAGTTCTATGGTCCTTATCTTGAATTTCTTCAAGATCGAATGTACTCCCATAAGTTTTTCAAGAAATAAAATCTTTTTCTAGAAATACCCCAGTCTTTGCCACAAACACTTTGTGCTGACTGAGACTGTAGAAGTAACATCCCTTTGTATCCTTGGGATATCCAACAAAATAGCACCTATCGGATTTGGGTCCTAGTTTGTCTGAGACTTGACGTCGAACGTAAGACTCACAACCCCAAATCCTCATGAAATACATCTTGGGATTTCTCCCTGTCCATATCGTATATGGTGTCTTTATCACAGCCTTGGATGGTACACGATTAAGGGTAAAGCCTGCTGTGTCTAAAGCATATCCCCAAAAGGATATAGGAAGATATGTGTGACTCATCATAGATCGTACCATATCTAATAGGGTACGATTCCTCCATTCGAATACACCATTCCACTGTGGTGTTCCAGGAGGAGTGAGTTGGGATATAATCCCACACTCAGCTAGATAGTCATGAAACTCATGGCTGAGGTATTCACAACCTCGATCTGATCGAAGTATCTTAATACTCTTGCCAAGCTGGTTTTGTACTTCATTCTTGAATTCTTTGAACTTTTCAAAGGATTCTGATTTATGTGTCATCAGATACACATAACCATATCTACTTAAGTCATCAGTAAATGTAATGAAGTACCTGTAACCACCTCTAGCAGCAACATTGAAAGGGCCACATACATCACTATGTATAAGTCCTAACAAGTCCGTTGCTCTTTCACTGTGTCCACTAAAGGGAGTCTTGGTCATCTTGCCTTAAAGGCAAGACTCATATGTCTCATATGATTCAAAATCAAATGAGTCTAGCAGCCTATCCTTTTGGAGCTGAGATAAGCGACTATCATTTATGTGACCTAAGCGACAATGCAGAGATAGGTTTGGTTCAACTCATTTGACTTGAACCTTTTTGTACTTATGTTATAGATAGGGCTCTCTAAGTCTAGAAAGTAGAGTCATGACATCCCTTTTTGTACTTATGTAATTCATGACAAATTGATTGTAGCTTTGCGGCAAAGACTGCAAGATTAAGTCAGTGGCCAGCTCTTGGCCAAGGGGGAATCTCAATCTCTATAGGTTTTCTACGTACCTAATCATCTTGAGTACATATGGATCTACGAGAGTCCCATCTTGCATTTTGGAACCAAACAATGCCTTAGAGACTTTATATCTCTCGTGCCTTGCTTGTCCTTGATATAGTTGACGAAGATGTTCAACCATATCATAAGCATTCATGAACTCATTTTTCTTCTGAAGCTAAGAGTTCATGGTCGCGAGCATTAGACATGACACAGCTAATGCATCATCTTGACGCTTCTTGTAAGCATCTTTGTCAGCTCACGAGGCAAGGCGTATGTGCCTCCTCGGAATGGGCCGCTCGTCGATTTTCCTTTCTTTGAGAACAATTCTCGTGGTTCTGTGCAGTCCAAGAAATTTGCTCCATTGAGCTTGTCCTTCTCAAGGACAGAACACAGAGAGAGAGTGTTCGTGTTTGTCGATATAGTAATCTACAACATACAATGCAGAGAATTAATATCATATTCCTTTTATCATTTAATTATGCCTTTAATCAAATGATGCTCCCACTGAATTATAGGAATTTTGTAGAATCGATTTATGGATGTGGTCAAACCACATTACTAGATTCATACAAACTAGCTATAATTCTTGCAGGACAAGATCCACATCATACTAAGCCTTGAGTTAGCTTTGGCTAAATCGCCCAAGACTTAGTACTATCGGTGGGTAACACATTACCAATTACATCTCTATGCAACTCTTGTTTATAGGATCAAGACCCACATTTACAAAAGACCTTGAGATAGCTTTGGCTAAATCGCCCAAGATTTAGTGTAAATGCGATCTTATCCTATCTTTCCAATGGTTGGAATATGCCTATAGTTCTACTCGATCCAATTGAGTTAACTAGTTTTACTCAATCTAATTGAGCTTACTCTAACCCAAGCCATGATAGGCGGAACCAAGATTGTCCCTCCACACCCTACCAAGATAATATGCGTTGCTCTGCTTTGACAGATTCAACAACTACAAATGATCGAGGTAGTGATGGGTATCAAGGACTTGGTAGGCATTTACGAGTTTATTCGATTAAGATCTAATCTAATTGTAATGTGTATCATATACACATTGAGGCCTTTATTATCCTACACTAGCATGCATCACATACATACAAGAATTATTCTAGCATGCATCATATATATACAAGAAAAATATCCTAGCATGCACATCATATACATACAAGCATTATTCTACTAGCATGCATCACATACATACAAGCAAAATCAAATATATACATATATTTATATATCAAAATATATATATATATATATATATAATTGTGATGTGGTCATGGCCCTACTACGATCTTCTCAAGCCAATGAGAAGATCGGACGGTCAACATAGGGCTAGCGGCTTCTCCAAGCGCTTCCTTTGACCGCCATGTGTCGTCGGCACCCTTCTCGTAACTTCTTCTACAAGTGGACTTTTCACCGCTCCATTTTGTACATTACAAATATGAAACTCGAGTTACATTTGAGTCTAAAACTATTTACAAATAGAATTTCAAAAGAAGAGGTATGATGCACAGGTTGCATACATTATACAACATGCACAACCACAAAAACAGCACGCAAGCCGTATTATGAATTACAACACATCATCATCCAATCATATTGGGGTTTTTGAGCCATGTCAATTACATAATTATACATAATTCTAAATTATGTTTTTTTACAGAAAATTTCTATAATTTTTCCTATTTTATTTTTTTTTCAATTTTATGAGTCATCTCTCCGTAACGATCCCGCTAAGCGGTTTCCGGGCACGATCGCGGGACAAGGCCCCTTTCGGGGATAGGGGCAGCGCCCCTACTCGTAAAATAAACTTTGCGAGTGTCCCGACTACGATTTTACAGCGACTTAAGTCGCTGTCCCAAAAACCTAAAGCGAGAACTCGCCGTTTCGGAGAGTTTTTCTCGATGGTTGAAGCCTACAAGTGTCCCAACACTCGTTGCTTCGACTCTTCGAGAAAAATACCCAAAGATTCGATAAAAATAGGATATTTTATGAAACATAAAAATCTATAATTTTTATATCTAATACAAAAATTATAAAAATGAAACACATACATTCTTCGCACGTGGCTCTGATACCACTGTTGGACTTTCCGAGCCGCAAAATCCGCTTTTTGCATGAAACTAAGCCAAACCAAGTAGCCATATCTGTGAAGATATATTAAAATAAAAACATGTATGTGCTAAATAAACCTAGATCTACCTTAGATCTATAAGTTGAGAGTGTTACCCTCGATGCGACGCCCTTCGCAAATCCCGCTCATCCAAATAGCTTGCCGGAACTCTAGAGTGTCAAGTGTACACTCCTCTATTGGTATCCACACAAGCAATAGGTGGAGAAAAGAAACCTAGAGTGTGCTAGCACCCTTAGAAGTTTTGGCCAAAGAGAGGGATGGGAGAGCAAGCTTGAGAGGAAGATGATCCAAGGAAGAAGATGAAGTTGGAGTAACTCACAAAATCAATTCCATCTAATGGAATAAGTGGACGGCCACTATCTCTTGGGAGGTTACATGCATGCATGTAACTCCAAGAGCCAATGGCTCTTGGTCTCCCTCATGAGGTGGCACCACATGATAAGTCAATGATGATGTGGAACATCATCATTTGCCGGCAATGCCAAGTCATTATCATGACATGACATTTGGTCAAGTCAAACTTGACCTTTCATCTTCCCTCTCAAGTCAAATCAAACTTTACCTCTTATCTCCCATGGTTGATCAAATCGAACCATTTGATTCAAGTCAATTTAATTTAATGAATCTCTATTCATTAATTTAAATTGATTTGATGAATCAAATCTAAATTAGACTCATTCAACACATGAATCAAATTGAGTCCAACTCAATTAGTCGAATTAGGATTACTCTTAATCAAATTTGGTTCATCCCATGAACCTAATCCTCATGGTTCATCATATGAACCTAATCTCCATCTAATTGCCCTTTGTGTGTGACCCTATAGGTTCTTGTAACGTTGTCAATGTCCGTAAACCGATTAAGGAACATAAGCAATGAGCGGTATCTAGTAACACATCATTGCTACCCAAGTTACAAGAATGTTTAGCTCCAACATCACCTTTGTGACTACTAATTGTGACTCTCACAATATGTGACAATGTCCCTCTATCCTTGACATCTAGATTGACCAATCGAGGCATAGACCATGTCATCCTCGGTACAATCTATATCTTGAACTCCAAGTAGACTCACTCTAATCAAATGAGCTCAATATCTCATATTGACTCATTTGGGCATGGCCATTCACTTCGTGGTCTCACTCTATCAAGAATATCGATGTCACCCCCGTCATATAAAAGGGATAGATCCCATCTACATCACTCACATCCCTCCGCATAATTTGTTACATACCCAGTAATCGCCTTTATAGTCCACCCATTTACGGGTGACGTTTGACGAAGCCAAAGTATACAACTCCTTATGTAGGGAACCATGGTGACTTCAGGTCTAAGGACTAATAGTCATACTAATAGCCACATGAGAAAGTATATGACACTCATATAACGATCCATGATACTTTCTCATGGCGGGTCATTCAGTATACATTCTCCAATGCATATCCATGTGTCAACTTGATATCTCATATCCATGACTTGTGAGATCAAGTCATCGTGTTGACCTACATGCTAGTCTCTACGCATTAACATTGTCCCTGAATGTTAATACTTGACTAGGAATGATTAAGAGTAGTGTTCTCTATATCATATCATTATCGATTCAACCAATCGATTGATATAAATAAGAACCTACTACTGAAGGACATTATTATATTTAGTTATTTGACACCAATACAAGTAAATATAATAACCATGCATTTATAAATAGGAATATGATACAATAAAGTCCATACAACAATCATCACATGATTGACTATAGGGCTTTCACTAATACCATTAACCCTCTTGTAGACACAGGGTTCATCTTCATTCTTGATGAAATCAAACTGTTTGATCGCATCATCGAATCAAAGATTCCAGCTCCGAGAAGCTTGCTTTAGCCTATAAATGGACCTTTGTAGCTTGCATACTTTCCCAGTATGCCGTGGATCTACAAAACCCTAAGGTTGTGTCATGTCCACATCCTCGAGCAAGTTTTCATTCAGAAACGTAGTTTTGACATCCATCTGTCAGATCTCATAATCGTGGTATGCTGCAATAGCAAGCATGATCCGAATGAACTTAAACATCGCCACTGGAGAAAAGGTTTCATCATAGTCAATACCATGAATTTGCTTGAAACCTTTAGCCACCAATCGACCCTTATAGGTATGCGTAAGTCCATCCATGCTAGTCTTTCTCTTAAAGACCCACTTACACCCAATGGGTTTGACGCCTTCAGGTGGATCAACCAAAGTTCATACTTGGTTGGTGTACATGGGTTCCATCTCGGATCTCATGGCTTCTAGCCATTTCTCAGAATCTGAGCTTATCATAGCTTTCTGATAGGAGGTAGGATCATTCTCAATGAGCATAACGTCATCATGGTCAAACAAGAGAAATGAGTATCTCTTAGGCTGACGACATACCCTATTAGACCTGCAAAGAGGTAGGTCTACCTGAACAGGTTGTTATTCCACAACTCTTTGTGCAAAAATCTCATCATCCGCAACACTTTGTGGTTCCTATTCAACCTCCATCAAGGCCTCAGTGCTATAGTCCTTATCTTGAATTTCTTCAAGATCGAACGTACTCCCACTAGTTTTTCTAGAAACAAAATTTCTTTCTAGAAATACCCCAGTCTTTGCCACAAACACTTTGTGCTGACTGGGTATGTAGAAGTAATATCCCTTAGTTTCTTTGAGATATCCAACAAAATAGCACTTATCGAATTTGGGTCCCAGTTTGTCTGAGACTTGACGTCGAACGTAAGCCTCACAATCTCAAATCCTCATGAAAGACATCTTGGGATTTTTCCCTGTTTATATCGTATATGGTGTCTTTATCATAGCCTTGGATGGTACACTGTTAAGTGTGAAGGCTGCTGTGCCTAGAGCATATCCCCAAAAAGATATAGGAAGATCTGTGTGACTGATCATAGATCGTACTATATCTAATAGGGTATGATTCTTCCTTTCGGATACACCATTCCACTATGGTGTTCCAGGAGGAGTGAGTTGGGATAGAATCCCACACTCAGCTAGATAATCACGAAACTCATGGCTAAGGTATTTACCACCTCGATCTGATCGAAGTATCTTAATACTCTTGCCAAGTTGGTTTTGTACTTCATTCTTGAATTCTTTAAACCTTTCAAAGGATTCTGATTTATGTGTCATCAGATACACATAACCATATCTACTGAAGTCATCAGTAAATGTAATGAAGTACCTATAACCACCTCTAGCAGCAACATTGAAAGGGCCACATACATCACTATGTATAAGTCCTAACAAGTTTGTTGCTCTTTCACTGTGTCCACTAAAGAAAGTCTTGGTCATCTTGCCTAGAAGGCAAGACTCGCATGTCTCATATGATTCAAAATCAAATGAGTCCAGCAACCCATCCTTATGAAGCTGGGATAAGCGACTCTCATTTATGTGACCTAAGCAACAATGCTAGAGATAGGTTTGGTTCAACTCATTTGACTTGAACCTTTTGGTACTTATGTTATAGATGGGGTTCTCTAAGTCTAGAATGTAGAGTCCGTTCATCATATGTTCACTACAATAGAACATATCATTTAAATAAACTGAACAACATTTGTTCTTTATTATAAATGAAAAGCCTTTCTTATCTAAACAAGAAACTGAAATTATGTTCTTTGTCAGAGCAGGCACATAACAACATTCATTTAATTCTAATACAAGCCTAGAGGGCAGAGATAGAAAATAAGTTCCTACAGCAAAAACAGCAACCCTTGCTCCATTGCCTACTCGTAGGTCCACCTCGCCCTTCGTCAATGCCCTGCTATTTCTCAGTGCCTGCACATTAGTACAAATGTGAGATGCACATTTGGTATCTAATACCCATGATGAAGAAATAGATAGATTGACTTCTATGACATATATACCTGAAGTAGAAGTCTCACTTCTCTTCTTCTTAAGATCTTCTAGGTATGCTTTGCAGTTACGCTTCCAGTGTCCAGCTTCCTTACAGTGGAAGTAAGTCCCTTCCATGGCCACCCCTCTTTTCGGTTTCATAGCCTTGCCTTTGCCCTTGGCTTGGGATTTTCCCTTACCTTTAGGCTTGCCCTTGCCTTTCTTCTTTTGCACCATCAAAATGGAGTCAGGTTTTCCCTTCTTAAGCTTGAGCTCAGCAGTTCTCAACATGCTAAGCATCTCAGGCAGTGGCTTATCAATTTCATTCATGTTGTAATTCATGAAAAATTGATTGTAGCTTTCTTGAAAAGATTGCAAGATCAAGTCAGTGACCAGTTCTTGGCCAAGTGGGAATCCCAACCTCTGTAGGTTCTCTATGTACCCAATCATCTTGAGTACATATGGACCTACGGGAGTCCCATCTTGCATCTTGCATCTTGCATTAAAACAGTGCCTTGAAGATCTCGTATCTCTCGTGTCTTGCTTGTCCTTGATACAGTTGACGAAGATGTTCAACCATATTAAAAGCATTCATGAACTCGTGTTGCTTTTGAAGCTCAGAGTTCATGGTCACGAGCATGAGGCATGATACATCTAATGCATCATCTTGATGCTTCTTGTAAGCATCTCGGTCAGCTTGCGAGGCAATGGCAGGAGGTGCTTCCGGAATGGGCTGCTCCAGGACGTAAAATTTTCTTTCTTGAGTGAGAACGATTCTCAGATACCTGTACCGGTCTAGAAAATTAGCTCCATTGAGCTTGTCCTTCTCAAGGATAGAACGCAGGGAGAGAGTGTTCGTGTTTGACGACATGACAATCTACAACATAAACAATGCAGAAAGTAAATATCATATTCCATTTATCATTTAATTAGGCCTTTAATTAAATGATGCTCCCATTGAATTATAGAACTTTTGTAGAATCGAGTCATGGATGTAGTCAAACCACATTACTAGATTCATACAAACCAACTATAATTCTCGCGGGACAAGATCCACATCATACTACGCCTTGAGTTAGCTTTGGCTAAATTAGCCAAGACTTAGTATGATCGGTAGGTAACAAATTACCGATTACATCTCTATGCAACTCTTATTTATAGGATCAAGATCCACATTTATAAAAGAACTTGAGTTAGCTTTGGCTAAATCGCCCAAGATTTAGTGTAAATGTGATCCTATCCTATCTTTCCAACCGTTGGAATATGCCTATAGTTTTACTCGATCCAATTGAGTTAACTAGTTTTACTCAATCTAATTGAGCTTATTCTCACCCAAGCTGTGATAGATGGGATAAAGATTGTCCCTCCTCACCCTACCAAGATAATATGTGTTGCTCTGCTTTGGCAGATTCAACAACAACAAATGATCGAGGTAGTGATGGGTATCAAAACTTGGTAGGCATTTCGAGTTGATTCGATTAAGATCTAATCTAATATTGAATGTGTATCATATATGCATTAAGGCCTTAATTACCCTACACTAGCATGCATCACATACATACAAGCAAAATATACTAGCATGCATCATATACATACAAGCAAAATATCCTAGCATGCATCATATACATACGAGCAAAATTTACTAGCATGCATCACATACATACAAGAAAAAACAAATATATATATATATATATATATATATATATATATATATATATATATATATATATATATATATATATATATATATATATATATATATATATATATATATATATATATATATATATATATATATATATATATATATATATATATATAAAATAATTAAATTGTGATGAGGTCATGACCCTACTACGATCTTCTCAAGCCAATGAGAAGATCAGACGGTCAACTTAGGGTTAGTGGTTTCTCCAAGTGCCTCCTTTGACCGCCATGTGTCGTCGGCACTCTCCTCGTAACTCCGTCTACTAGTGGACCTTCCACCGCTTCATTTTGTACATTACAAACATGAAACTCGAGTTACATTCGAGTCTAAAAACTATTTACAATAGGAATATTAAAAATAGAGGCACGACGCACAGGTCGCATACCATATACAACATGCACAACACAAAAACGGCGCGCAAGCCATATTATGAATTACAACACATTTTATCCAATCACATTGGGGTTCTTGGGCCATGACCATCACATTATAATACATAATTCTAAATTATGTATTTTACAGAAATTTATATAATTTTTCCTATTTTCTTTTCAATTTTATGAGTCACATCTCCGTAACGGTCCCGCTAAGCGATTTCCGAGCGCGATCGCGGGAAAATGCCCCTTGCGGGGTTCGGGGCAGCGCCCCTTCTCGTAAAATGAATCTTGTGAGTGTCCCATCTTGATCTTACAGTGCCTTAACTTGATGTCCAAAAAGACTAAAGCGAGATTTTGCCATTTCGGAGAGTTTTTCTTGGTGGTTGAAGCCTACAAGTGTCCCAACACTTGTTGCTCCAACTCTACGAGAAAAATTCTCACAAAAATCAATAAAATAGGAAATTTACAAAAATTTACAGATCTGTAATTTTTCATATCTAATACAAAAATTACAAAACTAAATACATACATTCTTCGCACGTGGCTCTAATACCACTGTTGGACTATCTGAACCGCAAAAATCGCTTTTTGCATTGCGAAAACCTCGAAAGTCGGCCACGGATCCATGCCAAGATAAACAAAAATAATACATGTATGTGTTAAGAAAAACTTAGATCTACCTTAGATCTACTTGTGAAGAGCATTACCCATGTAGCGACGCCCTTTGCTTATCCTGCTCGTCTAAACGGCTTGCCGGATCTCGTAGAGTGTCAAGCGTACACTCCTCTACAAGTATCCACATGAACAATAGGTGGAGAAGGCAACTTAGAGTGTGCTAGCACACTTAGAAACCCACAGCAAGAAGGATGAGGGAGATCACAAGAGAGGAGGAAGGAAGAAGATGAAGTTAATACCCACTAACTTCACACTAATGCTCATCCATCTAAAGTGGTCGGCCACTTCATGGAGGGTTAAATACCTCCATGTAATACCAAGAGCCATGGCTCTTGGTTTCCCTCATGAAGTGGCACACCATGATGTGTTTATGATGATGTGGAACATCATCATTGGCCGATCCCATGCCAAGTCACCATGATGTGGCATTTGGTCAAGTTAAACTTGACCTTTCATCTTCCCTCTCAAGTCAAGTCAAACTTGACCTCTTATCTCCCATGGTTGATCAAATCCAACCATTTGATTCAAGTCACTTAATTTAATGAATCTCTATCCATTAGTTTAAATTGACTCAATGAATCAAATCTAAATTAGACTCATTCAACACTTGAATCAAATTGAGTCCAACTCAATTAGTCTAATTTGGATTACTCTTAATCCAATTTGGTTCATCACATGAACCTAATCCTCATGGTCCATCATATGAACATAATCTCCATCTAATTTCCCTTTGTGTGTGATCCTATAGGTTCTTGTAATGTTGGCAATGTTGTTAAACCGATTTAGAAACATAAGCAATGAGCGGTATCTAGCAACACATCATTGCTATCCAAGTTACAAGAATGTTAATATCCAACATCACCTTTGTGACTACTAATTGTGACTCTCACAATATGTGACAATGTCCCTCTATCTTGTAGGGGATCGATCGGCCGGCTAGAGGGGGGTGAATAGCCCTCTTTCGTTGGATAACGGAATTTGCTCGTCTACAAAAGATTAGCGCAACGGAAACAACAAGACAAGCAAATCAAGCAAATAAAAACAAAGCAAAGGAAACAAACAATGCTAACACAAAGTCGTAACGTGGTTCACAGCTACGCTGCTAATCCACGATCGTGATTCGTCCAAGGTGAATCACTCCTTTGCCAAATCCAATAAGTCTCTCCTTTGCACCAAGCTAGGTGGAGGTAACCTCTTTACAATCCCTCTTCTTACAATTGAATGAGAATTAGCACAAGAAGAAGAGTGGAAAAACCCTTAGATCACTTTGGGAGAAGTTATGAGTTGAAGCATTAGGTTCCCAAAGCCCTACACCATTCCTCTTTATAGAGGAAGAGGGTTTCTTCCCGTTGACACAGGAGCAGTCGACTGATGTCCCTATCAGTCGACTGGTCCTGTAGCCGTTGTCCAATAACGACTGCTTTCCACGTTGGATTCCATCCAACGACACTGACATCAGTCGACTGATGCTCGATCAGTCGAGTACTCTGCGAGCTCGACTCCATTCTCTGCTCGAAACACTTGCGACCAGTCGACTGATGCCTTCATCAGTCGACTAGTGGTCTCGCAGTCGACTGCCATTCCATGGCAGTCGACTGTTGGCACTTAAACCGGACTCGAACACTAGTCGAGTCACCGTCGACTTAGAGTAGTTGACTACCATAACATGGTAATCAACTTGATGTCGGGAAATCCCATCCGACACTTAGCCAAATGACCAAGTTCACCTAATGAGCTACTTACATTTTACTCATTCTCTCATCTCACTCGAAGTCCCTCGCCGAAACTCTCTTCCTTCGCGGCCACGTCCCTCGGCAGCATCAGGCGCACGACTCTGCAATGCTCCTTCGCGTCTCTTGCCTCCGAAGTCTGCTTCCTTGGCTTCGCTTCAAGTCATCTCGTCCGGCGGTCCCTCGGCAGCATCAAGCGCACGACTCTGCAATGCTCCTTCGCCGACTCAGGCACGAGGTTGTGAGTGGTGAACCCGCCTAGGCTCCTAGGCTCCATGTGCAAATTACTAAGCCCTGCAAGACTCCAACGCACATATCAAACCATAATCACAATCTAACTTAAACCCTTTGCCACACACATCAAAACCTTATCATGGCAAGAGATTGCCCTAACAATCTCCCCCTTTTTGATGTGTGACAATCCTTTTAAGTTAGGTAAAAAATATTTGATAAAACTATTAAGGAAAGGAAAGTATGTAAATAACATGATTAGCAACTCTCCCCCTTAATACATGAAACTCCCGCTACATATATTCCTCCTTACTTAAACATATATTTCTCCCCCTTTGACACCATCAAAAATAATAAACAATGTTTATACAAGCATGACATCAAGTCTAGAGGTAAACAAAAACCAAAACATGCCTTAAAATCAGATACAAAATGTTATTGGGCATGTTATCAGTTACTACCAATGATACTGTTCACTACCAATGATCGCACATGGATTTCAGAATTTCTAATTTTCCGGGGTGAATTTCAGAAATGCACTAGAAAATCTATAAAATTTGAAAAATCATGAAATTCGGGGAACATATTTCTTGTAAGTATATTTATCAATGAAAAATAGTTTTTAATGAAAAATCATTATATTTTCAGAGATTTGCCAAATATCCAAAAGCTTTAAAAACCACTAGGTTTTTGATCATGTTTGTATCCATTTTAACACCTAGTCTTGCTTTGGATTGTTTCAAAACATGAACATACAGATTTTAAAGTAAGAAATTGTTTTAAAAACATATGAAATATCCAACCATGATCTTTGGGCAATATGTCTATGAATTAAACATAAGCCTTCCCCATGATTGGTCTATTATTGCTATTTTGATACCTTAAATGACCATCTAGATGTCGTAGGCATTAGTGGACATTTGTATCATCCTATCATCTCACCCATGCTAAGTTTTCAATCATGGTAGCCTATGGTGAGTGTGAGATGTATCCTAAAGGTGTTTGTATATACTTAACCATTATTTTCATGCAATTCTATCAAGGTTAAGTATCATCCTAACAATCCTCATGATCATAAAGATGTATATGAATTAATTTCATGTTATGATCATGAAACAAATGTATTCATCAAATTGTGATCATGCATTAGGTATTACATCATGATAATAAAGCAAATATCACCTAAAGCATGATTTATCTATTTTTAGGTGCATTATCATCACCTAACACTATTTCAAAAATTATGTTCCGCCATCCTAAGTCAACCAAAAATATGATATAGGTAAATTACATATGGTTGACTACCCTAGGGTTTTCCTAACCCTTAAGGATGGATTTTGGAACCCAAAATAAGTTCTTTCCTATTGGGTTCACTAAAAATTCCTTAGGGATCCATTTTATAGCAATTACCTTCTTCTTGTCTTGACCCCTAGCTATTAGGCATTTATAGGCCTTTTCATTTTTCTTTTCTTTATATCCTAGGCCTTTCTTGTTGAAGCTTGCCCTTTGGCTCCCTATGATCATATTCAAGGTGTTGGAGCCTATAGTGAACTTTTCTAGGGCTTTGGCCAAATAGTCTACCTTTTCCCTTAAAGCCCTATTTTCATCCATACATGCATCACTAACATTAAATGACATATATTCATGTGAGCATGCATCATCATGACTAGAAGAAATATTTACATTTAAGCATGCCTTTTCTAGTTTATTTTCTAAGTCCTTAATTTGATCTAACATGCTCTTATTTCTCTTTTTAGCTCTAAATAAATCCCTAGTGAGGCTAGAAATCATAGACATAATTTGCTTAGGGGGTAGATTTGTTACCTCACTTACCAAGTCCTCTTCCGATGATGAGGATGTAGAGGAGGCTCCTCCTTCACTTGAGCTCTCTTCACTTGAGCTTGCTTCTTCATTTTCTTGCTCGGAGGAGAAGCAATCCAAGTCGTCAAAGGCCATTAGGGCTAAGTTGGTGACAAAGGCATTCTCCTCTTCCGATGATGAGGAGGGGTCATCCCAAGTTCTTGCCTTTAGTGCTTTTGTCTTTCCCTTTTCTTTGGCTTTCTTCTCTTCTTCTTTCCTCTTGCTACCCTTCTTCTTTTTCTTTTCTTCTTTCTTCTTCCTCTCTTCTTTGCTCTTGTTTAGGAGAAGACAATTGTCCCTTATGTGTCCCTCTTCTTGGCAATTGTAGCAAATAATTTTCCCCCTTGGTCTTCTATTCCTATCATTAGATTTATTAAATCTAAAACCTTTTAATGCACGCCTTACCCTCCTTACCATATAGGCTTCTTCCGTGCTATCCATGGAGGAAGATGATGACGCTTCATCGGAGGAGGAGGGGATCTCCATTTTCTTCTTCCCCTTATGTGCCATCAAAGCTACTCCTCTTGAAGGTTGAATTCTAGGCCTTCAACTATTCCTTCAAGCCTCGTTTCATGGAGCTCCATTGTTGAGAAGAACTCCTCCAAGGTGCTCACTTCTAAGTTCTTAGACATGTAGAAGGAGTCCACCATTGAGCTCCATTTTGATGACCGGGGAAAAGCATCAATTGCTTTCATGAGCATGTCCCGGTTGGAGAGCCTTTCTCCTACACTTGTTAGTCCAATCAAAATTTCTTTAAACCTAGAATGCAATGATGTTACTTTTTCTCCCTTTTCTAATTTTATGTTGGATAATTGGGAGCGGAGGAGGTCTCTCCTTGCAAGTTTGGCTTCCGAGGTGCCTTCATGAAGCTCTACTAGCTTCTCCCACATCTCCTTCGTACTAGAGCATTCCCCTATCCTATTCACCTCTTGTTGGGGGAGTACATTGTAGAGGTGGTGCTTAGCCTTTGAATTTGCCAAGTATTCTTCCCTTTGCCTCTTGCTCCACCTTGCTTTCTCCAATGGCTCCCCATCTTCATTCCTAGGCAATTTGAAACAGTTTTCCATAATTAAGAGAATTTCAAAATCGGTCTCGAAAAATACCTCCATTCACTTTTTCCACCAAGAGAATTCGTCTTCGAATTTTGGTGGGTGAATGTTAAAACCGACCATCCTTGAATGTGCTTGTTGTGGCGGTTAGTCCTCGACAAGCTTTCCTTGACTCTGATACCACTTATAGGGGATCGATCGGGCGGCTAGAGGGGGGTGAATAGCTCTCTTTTGTTGGATAACGGAATTTGCTCGTCTACAAAAGATTAGCGCAACGGAAATAACAAGACAAGCAAATCAAGAAAATAAAAACAAAGAAAAAGGAAACAAACAATGCTAACACAAAGTCGTAACGTGGTTCACGGCTACACCGCTAATCCACGATCGCGATTCGTCCAAGGTGAATCACTCCTTTTCCAAATCCACTAAGTCTCTCCTTTGCACCAAGCTAGGTGGAGGTAACCTCTTTACAATCCCTCTTCTTACAGTTGAATGAGAATTAGCACAAGAAGAAGAGTTGAAAAACCCTTAGAGCACTTTGGGAGAAGTTATGAGTTGAAGCATTAGGTTCCCAAAGCCCTACACCATTCCTCTTTATAGAGGAAGAGGGTTTCTTCCCGTTGACACAGGAGCAGTCGACTGATGTCCCTATCAGTCGACTAGTCCTGTAGCCGTTGTCCAATAACGGCTGCTTTCCACGTTGGATTCCATCCAATGACACTGACATCAGTCGACTGATATTGCCATCAGTCGACTGATGCTCGATTAGTTGAGTGCTCCGCGAGCTCGACTCCATTCTGTGCTCGAAACACTTGTGACCGGTCGACTGATGCCTTCATCAGTCGAATGGTGGTCTCGCAGTCGACTGCCATTCCTTGGCAGTTGACTGTTGGCACTTAAACCGGACTCGAACACAAGTCGAGTCACCGTCGACTTAGAGTAGTTGACTACCATAACATGGTAATCAACTTGATGTCGGGAAATCCCATCCGACACTTAGCCAAATGGCCAAGTTCACCTAATGAGCTACTTACATTTCACTCATTCTCTCATCTCACTCGAAGTCCCTCACCGAAGCTCTCTTCGTTCGTGGCCACGTCCCTCGACAGCATCAGGCGCACGACTCTGTAATGCTCCTTCGCGTCTCTTGCCTCCGAAGTCTGCTTCCTTGGCTTCGCTTCAAGTCATCTCGTCCGGCGGTCCCTCGGCAGCATCAATCACACGGCTCTGCAATGCTCCTTTGCCAACTCAGGCACGAGGTTGTGAGTGGTGAACCCGCCTAGGCTCCATGTGCGAATTACTAAGCCCTGCAAGACTCCAACGCACATATCAAACCATAATCACAACCTAACTTAAACCCTTTGCCACACACATCAAAACCTTATCATAGCAAGAGATTGCCCTAACATATCCTTGACATCTAGATTGACCAATTGAGGCATAGACCATGTCATCCTCTGTACAATCTATATCTTAAACTCCAAGTAGACTCACTCTAATCAAATGAGCTCAATATAGGAGGGATAGATCCCATCTACATCACTCACATCCCTCCGCATAATTTGTTACATACCCAGTAATCGCCTTTATAGTCCACCCATTTATGGTTAATGTTTGACCAAGCCAAAGTATGCAACTCCTTATGTAGGGAACCATGGTGACTTTCGGGTCCAAGGACTAATAGTCATACTAATAGTCACATGAGAAAGTATATGACACTCATATAACGATCCATGATACTTTCTCATGGTGGGTCATTCAGTATACATTCTCCAATGCATACCCATGTGTTAACTTGATATCTCATATCCATGACTTGTGAGATCAAGTCATCGAGTTGACCTACATGCTAGTATCTTTGCATTAACATTGTCCCTGAATATTAATAATTGACTAGGAATTATTAAGAGTAGTGTTCTCTATATCATCTCATTATCGATTCAACCAATCGATTGATATAGATAAGAACCTTCTACTCAAGGACGTTATTATACTTAGTTATTTGGCACCAATACAAGTAAGTATAATAACCATAAAGAAATGCCTTTATATATATAGGAATATGATACAACAAGTCCATACAACAATCATCACATGATTGGGCAAACACGCTGTGCTGCCCAACTTCATAGATAATTGTCTAATCTATAAGAAACTGAGGCAGAATGTTGGGCACCTCAAGAAACCAATCTCCTAACTAATATGGAAGCTAAATATGGAAGGTACTTCCTGAGGGGTTTTGAAGGAGATCCGCAGGCAGCCAATGATAAAGGTCTTTTTTCCACCAAAGAATCCAAGATTACTCTAGACATAGGAGCTGCCTTCAATAAATTCCCACCGGAGGCTTTAAATATAGAGTCGGATACCGAGTCAGAATCATGAGATTGTAACCCTTACTTTTATAATGAACAAGTACTTATCATTCTGTACTGAATACTTATCCCTCAAATCTGCAATGAATGTTTATTTTTATCTTGAATTGTCATTTCTGAATATGCGTTGTGCATACCCAATGTCACTATTTCTATGTAATTTTATATTACCCAATTCTGTAATGAATACTCACTTCCAAATCTGTACTTTTGATTCTTTGAAATATATTTCACAAACACCCATTTTTCAGTCTTACCTCGTAACTTGTATATGCCTTACAATAGAATATGAACAAACTTACACACCTCCCGTCTACTTTATCCATACCATCACTAATAATTGATGATATTTCAGCTGAACATGGGTCCCTTATTCACCCATTATCTTCATCATAACAAACTAATTTGATTCCCTCACTCCACCTTCCTCTCCTCATAGAATAAGTGGGAAAAACTATTATTTCCCTACTTTCCCCCCTTTTTTCCTATATATACAGAAGCAATCCTCATTGTTCCTCACTCTAAACCTTCTAGAAAATGCATCCTATTTTCCAAATTCCCCGTTCATAGTTTACATCCACCCGCTCCAAAGTGATAGGAGAACAGTGCCGATCCATATCCTCCCAATTACAGCTTCCTCCTGGCTTTAACATAATTGCAGCCACCACTACTGAGCGTCACCATTCACCCCTCGGGTGTACAAAGGCTTTTTTCTTGGAGCAGACAGAAGCCAAACTATATTTCCCTCTCCATCCTTTATTTTTTTAGAAATATCTGAGTATTTCTCGATTCCTTTAAATCAACTAAGTCCTAATTCTTTTCGCTTTATATTCGGTTTTTACCTTATCGCATCATACCTATCGATTACCCCATCAACTTTTTTTATTTCACTGCTTTTTCCAAATAAAATTAGCAGAAATAGGTATCTTCTATTTTCAGGTCTGGTCAGATTTCCAATTTCTGATTGGCATCCCTTCTTCACACAAGGGATGAAAAGAATATTATTCTTTGTACATTCTTCATCTCCATTCCCCTTCCCTTCTATCTGGGTACATACTCTTCCCCCTCGCCCTCCTCTAGATCAGTACTGAGACAATCTTGATTATCAATTAATTACTTTGTCATTAGTAGAAAAGCAATTCAACTTAAACCAGTTACTCACCAAATCAACACTTGTTTTGATCAAGGCAAACCACCCCTTGCAGTCGATTGATACTCTGGGTAACAATTCTTTTAATCACATTTCTATATACTCATATAACATATATGTATTCTTACCCTTTTTCCTTTTTCAGAATCACTTTTATTACATGCTTCCAGCAACATCCAATCACACTCTCGTATAAACCCTACACAACTTCACCCTCACAACCTAGCACTTTCCCTTCAACCTTCACTTTCATACCAAACCACGCAAAATCCTCTTCCTTCCCCCTTAGCCCAGGACTTACCAGATTCCCTTTTATCCATAATTAATGAGGTTAGTATACCACTTCTTTTATTATTTTTACTTGATACTAACACAACTTTACAGGGCATTACAAGCATAACCCATTTAAATAACCAATGGGTTCAAGATACTACTACTCTAAAGAAGAAATTATATGAATGTCAGACTCGAGAATTGTCATTGCAACATGCTTATCAAAAACTAGAGAGAGAACTTCAAGCCTCCTATATAAAAGCTCAAGCTGACCGGGTAGAACTTTCCGCCCTTCATTTTCAAACCACTTACTTGTAGAACACTTTGGACATTCTAAGAACCTGACCATCCTCCAAAGAAGGAACAAGTACCACACAAGAAACATTTTGGACCTTTGTTGAAATCAATGATATATTCCTTGATCGAGGCTTTGCTTTTCTACAATGGGGCTTCCAAGACTGCATCAACCAATTTCGAGCAGCAGGCTATCCACCTCCAGGGCATTCCACCAATTTCTTAGACTTAAGCAATACTATTGATCGCACTTCACTTGCCTTATTGTCTTTTCCTTTTCCATCCAATACTAAGAAAATGTAACAATTTCTATTCAATGCAAAACTTGAAATACAATATACTATTCACTTTACATTGTATCCTTCTAAAGTTGAAAAAACACAAACATTACAACATTCATCCACTAAAAATAAGGACGTAAATGATACACATTCCATGGTCTTGCTAAAATCCCTCCTTGAGCGTCCTTCAAATAATAATCTCCAATCCCCGCTCGACTCTCTACCTGAAAAGGACCCTCCCATTTAGGTCCTAGCTTACCTTTGCATCCTTCGGGCAACACCTTCTTCAGCACTAAGTCCCCTACTTGAAAAGCACATGGTACCACCTTTTTATTATAATCTTTCATTACTTGTGACTTATATCTTTCAACATGATATTAAGCAAAATCCCTCTCCTTCTGAATCAAGTCTAACTCCATATGCTGAGCCACTCCATTATCGCTCGAAATATAATCCATCATTTGGGCATACTTTATCCCGACTTCTATAGGCAATACTGCTTCCGTGCCATACACTACACTAAAAGGAGTTGCCCCTATAGCTCTCCTTGGAGTAGTATGAAAGGACCATAATACACTGGGCAATTATTCTACCCAGCTTCCTCCCACATGCTCCAATTTAGTTTTTAATCCATGAACCAATTCCCTATTGGTTACTTCAGTCTGTCCATTACTTTGAGGACAAGCTATTGATGTAAAAACTTATTCAATTTTAAGATCTTGACACTATTTTGCCAACTTCTTATCTTGAAATTGTCGTCCATTATCATCAACCTTTTAGGTATACCAAAATGAAATGATATTTTTCTATAAAAACTTTAATACCATCTGCTCTGTAATATGGGCTAAAGGTTCAGCTTCCACCCACTTAGAGAAATAATCAATGGCCACCAATAAAAACTTCTTCTAACCTGTCCCGACTGGAAATGGTCCCACTATATCCATACCCCATTGATCAAAAGGATAGGATGACACTATTGCCTTCATATATTTAGCCGGTTGATGCTTCTAATTATGATGCTTTTGACAACTTTCGCATTGTTATACTAATTGGATAGAATCCTTTATTAAAGTAGGCCAAAAATAGCCAGCCAACAATACCTTTCGAGCTAAGGATCAACCTCCTATGTGGCTTCCATAAGCTCCTTCATTTATCTCTCGCAACACATAATTTGCTTCTGTCTTTCCTAAACATTGTAATAAAGGTCCAACACTAGTTCTTTTATATATGATGGGGTCGTGCTTTTTCCTGATTAGATTAAGCTTTTCTCGAGCATTCTATGTGTTTGCTGAGTAGTATGAGCACTTTCCGAGCAGTATATGTGATTCTCGAGTCCAACAGGGGTAAGTAGTGCAGTGGTGTTCAGAAGTAAAGTATAATGTTGATCGAGTAGTATGAGCACTTTTCGAGCAGTATATGTGATTTTCGAGCCCAGTAGAGGTGAGTAGTGCAGTGGTGTTCAGAAGTGAAGTATAATATTGGCTGAGCAGTATGAGCACTTCCCGAGCAGTATATGTGATTTTTGAGCCCAGTAGAGGTGAGTAGTGTAGTGTTGATAGAGCAGTGTATGCTTTTTTCGAGTAGTCTATGCTTTTCTCGAGCAGTCTATGTGTTTCCTGAGCAATATGTATAATTTTCGAGCCCAATAGGGTGAGTAGTGCAGTATTGCTCAAGTATAGTATTGATAGAGTAGTGTATGTTTTTTTTCAAGAAGTTTATGCTTTTCCCAAGCAGAGTATGTGTTTCCCGAGTAGTATGTATAATTCTTGAGCAGTATATGTTAGTGCAATCGACCCAAGTCACGATTGACCAGACTCGAGTTTGACTCGAGCAGTATTTTGATGTTAGACAAAACATATGACATGTGATTGTCATGGGAAGACCAAGTGTGTAGCCTTGGCCACGTAAGTCCAAGTGTGTAGCCTTGGCGGTGAAAGTCCAAGCATGGGACATGGCATTGGAAGTCCAACATGGAGTTGGCAAGGGAAGACCAAGTGTGTAGCCTTGGTCACATAAGTCCAAGTATAGCCTTGGTGGTGAAAGTCCAAGCATGGGGCTTGGCATTGGAAGTCCAACATGGAGTTAGCAAGGGAAGACCAAGTGTGTAGCCTTGTCCACGTAAGTCCAAGTGTGTAGCCTTGGTGGTGAAATTCCAAGTTATGAGTACTTGGCATTTGGGAAGTCCAAGGGGTGGTTTGGTGTAGTAAGGCCAAGAGGTATTCTTGGGAGCATTAGTCCATATGTACCTTGGCGGTGTAGGCACTGAGAGTATGACAATAGCCGAAGGAAGCACCTGGAGGCTAGCGTATGGATGAACAAGTCATGGATGACTTGGAGGGATCCGCACATGGATGAACAAGTCATGGACGACTTGGAGAGATCCGATAGGCGCAAAGCTAGTAGAGGTGGCTAGAAGGCTTAAGTCTAGGCTAAGGGTGTCTTGGGTTAAACCTCATGGATGAGGTGAACTTGGCCAAGCGACTAAGGTCAAGTGTCGATGCTCAAACATATTGCTTGAGGTTGTACTCGACGGTCGGATGCTCAAACAACTTGTGTTTGAGGTTTTACCCGACAACAATCAACTGGTGGTATGTCCTAATCGACTAGTGGTAGTCGACTAGCGTTCGACTATGCCACGATGCTTGGCAGTCGACTGCCAGTCTTAGGCAGTCAACTGACCTTTGGGCAGGCGACTGCCATGGAGGGGTAGTTGACTGCTAGTGTTGGTCGCGAGCATAGAATGCTCAATAGCAGACTGATCAGTCGGCTACGAGGTTGACAATCGATTGATGGTAATGGGCAATTGACTGCCAGTGTATCCGTTGGCTGGATACCATGTGGATTAGACCATTATCTCACAATGCCTACAGGAGTAGTTGACTAGGGTCTTATGGCAGTCGACTGCTGATGCGCACGAACGCGACCTCAAATCTCACGATGGAGACCGTCGAAGACTCAAAGCGTGCGCTTGAGCTCAACACCCACAAGTGTACGGATATCGTCAAGTAATAAAGATTATCGATCCCACAGAGTCTGGGATTCGAATATCAATATATTCAGTGGTTGTAATTGTTTGGACGTAACTCTAAGAGGTTTCGATTGGTGAGGGCTGTCGGTGGACTTTACTCTAAACGATGTCACACGGAGGAGGAAGGGAGTGTGCCGAGGTCTTCAAAGGTGATTCTAGGACTTCGATTTCTCTTGTGTATCACAAAACAATGCTGTCAATTGTTGTTATCTAGACGTTTATCTATGGTTTTGTGGAAGGGACATCATACACTCTCCCGATGAGCCGCCGCATCTACCGGGAGCTATCTCTGCCTAAAAGGACGGGATAGATGGTACGAGGATGCCAAATCAATCCCTACGATGAATTGTTTCCGATTCCACCGCACCCTTCTACCCACAGTTATAGGAGATCAGGTTTACCCCTAGGTTCCTTGTATAAAATCTCCTAAATCTTAAATACGAGGGTTGTCACACCTCGTATCGCCTAAGCACAACAGATAGAAAACTAAACACGCATAGATATAGTAAAAACAACTATCAATTGTCAAATCAAACTCAAAGGCAGAATTTAACATGAACCAACATTGTAGTGTGCACACAAGCTACTCCCTAATCCTAGAATCGAAAGTACTACTCCATGTATATAAAGGAAGAATCACAAAGCATGTTTATGTTCGAATACATAAGGAATAAAATACAGGAACAAAGGATTACAATGCTTTCGTGGTCTTCTCTCCGGCATTGAAGTGCAAGGTGTGGACCCTCCGACGGCGTTCCTCCTCCTTGTTGCGAGTTCCCGAAGCGTTTTAGGGCTTCGACGTGCCATCCTAGCTGTAGTGCCTCCCCCCTTAGGGTTTGGACGGAGCCATCCTTATATAGACATCACCTCGGACCGCTGCAAAATCCAGAAAAACCCTAGTCACGCAAATCTGGCAGGCCACCACACGACCGTGTGGAAACACAGGGCCAGGCCGTGTGCGGCTATGGGGTGGCTGATCTCGCCCATTGGACATGACCGTGTGTAGCCACACGCCGTGGCCATGTCCCATTCTATGTCTAGCTGCAAAATGTCCTTTTGCTTCGAAAGTGCACCTTTTTCCCCGAAATGCTATCCTGCACACAAAAGTACAAAGAGCAGACCTCCGAACCAGAAAATAGGAAATACATGCAAAATAGAGTGACATATCCATGAAACTAATATAAAAATGTAATGAGATGTGCGAAAACTACTCCTAAAACCATATATGTTTTGCTCACATCACTTCCCCCAGACTTAAATCTTTTCTTGTCCTCAAGCAAACCTTAGTGCCATGAAATTTTAAAAAGATATTGGTCCATACTTAGCATGCTAACTAAATTTATCAAGTGGTATTTTCAATCAAAGCAAAATAGATATGTTCTACGAAATTCACTAAGTTAGCTTCTCATGCACGTGCTAAGCGAATCTTCTTAGGGGATACTCGTTCCATGATAAGTTAAATCGTCATCCTATAGCTTTCCTAAGGTCTCCGGCTCTTAGGCACTTACCTTCCCAAAGCGAGGGTCGTTCCCTAGATCTAGCACAAAGTCTCAAAGGTGTGCTCGGTATTGAAAGAAATTTGTAGGTGTTTCCCCAGTAACCTAACTCGGTCTCAAAGGGGCATCTAACCATTTCCACCCACGATAACTGTTTTTTTATCCCTCATAATCTCTTTTCCTTCTTTCCTCTCTCTTTTTTTTTCTTTTTTTTCTACTCACCGGGATTTTGATTTTTCCGAATGGGCTTACACAATCCGAGCATCTCCAGTAACTAAAATGCGAAACCTAGAGTCACTAATAGATTCCAAAGTACGGACTACTGAGATGAATCATAACTAGGTATGTACTAGATTTTCCCTTTCAGAGTGTTCGACATGTGTGGGTGTAAAAATAGAAACTGACCAGTGTAAGTCTAGAACATTCATTAGAACAAATAAAATAAAATACCACAAGATAAATAAAGTTACACTACTCATGGAAACAACTCATGAAGAAGACTTTTAAAAATACTACTGAGGCAACTTTACAGATAACAAAAACTAAGTACTGAAATAAACTCAACAACCCATGCATGAATAAATGAATGAAAACACCAGAAAAGAAACTACTACTAGGAAACAAAACAAAATAGACTTTGGGGCCCCCCCAGACTTAAATGAAAATATACCTCTAGTATGGTGGACGAGGTGGAAAGTCTAGGAGCCTCGGCATCTCTAGATCCTGGGAGAACCTACTGCTGAGCCGCTGATGCCACATGTACATGTGGTCGATCTGGGAGTTGGTGGATATAGCGGCTGCTCGGTGCTCTTCCTCCCTAGCCCACTGCGCTTGCTAGGCATGCATGTGCTGCTGCATCTCCCTATGGTAGGCGGCTTCATCCTGGCGACGAACAACCTCCTCTTGGAAGTATATGCGGGCCTCGTCGTAGAACTCCTTATCCCACTGGAAGTGCTCCCAGAAACCCTGGAACTCCGCCTACGTGTAGGCACTCTGCTCCTTCCATTGCTGCCTCTGTGTCTGCTGCTCGGCGTATATATTGTCGAGGCACGATCGGAACTCTGAGAAATCATAGGCCGACATACCTGCATCCTGCTCAAAAGTAGAAAAAGGTGGTGGTGCAGGTGCAAGCTCATATCAGCGTGGACTAGGTGGGCTCCTATGCACGTGTGGACTAGAGGGAGTGTGATATAAAGGTGGAGAGATGGGCGCCGATGTGGATGGTCCCTCATGTGGAGGGGAATCCACTATCAGGTCCAAATGTCGGTTGGCGCGTATAGCGATGGTGGTACGATCCGGGTTGGGGAGCCTAAGGGCCGTCAGATTTTTCCTTATAAAGCATAAGGAGTCTCCTTCTCTCATAATCATTTTCATGGCCATGCACACTCCTAGGTCGATCCTAGGGCTCCCCTCTATATTCTCTAATGCAGTGTAATCGTACCCCATCCTATGGTAAATGTGGGTAAGTAGGCTTCCCACATTAATCTCTCCTCGTGCTGCTTTGCCCATATTCACTAAGTGTCTGATGAAGTGGGACCCTACATCGAAGCTACTCCTTTCTTGTAGCATGTCCAAGAGGCAAAGCAACTCGCTATCTCTAACTACACCGTCACTCTCCCCACGACCAAGTATAGTACTGGCCATGATGCGGTGGAGGTATCGGAAAATGGGATTTTGGATGCGCAACGCTTTGGCCCTAGATGGGTCATAAGCGTGCTCCCCCATCAATTCAGTCCAAACTATCCGAGAGTTATACCCAATAGGGATTCTTCTCTCTCCCCCACTTGCCAAGCCAAAACATGAATTCCATTGGTGAATGGTCCATTCGTGCTCAATGTTAAAAATCCTAAAATTTATCCTACCCTCTTCGCTCTCTCTACCCGTTAAAATTTCCGCCTCTAAGGAACTCAAAAACTCTAGAACTATCCTAGGGTAGGTTGGGTGCCTTATTCCCATCATCTCTTCCCACCCCACTTTTGCAAATAGGGCTTGAATATCACCCAACAACCCTAAAGAATCTAGAAAATCTTCATCAAAGTACTTAGTAGCAGTGAGTTTACAAGTAGAAAGCATATTATATCTATCTCTATGTTCATTGTTGCGAAAAAGAAGAGTGGGTAGGGCGTTACCCTCCTCCGAAGCTTGAGGGGCGTCGACTCTCCTTGTTTGTCGCTTCGAGGCATCAGATAGAGGTGCTACATGCTTGGTCCTCTTCATCCTTGCTTCTTTTGGCTTCCTTAGAGGTTAAAAGTGCTTCTAGATGGTGGGGAAGACGAAACCACACGGCTAGGGCAAGAGCTTTCGAAGCACACGGCGTAAATGGGGTGAAAACACACGGCTTGCCTCTTTTAACCTCGCGCGATACAACCGTATGAAAACACATGGCCAGGCCATGTGCGCCTTGGGTCGGTCGGGCACGACCATGGGAAAACACACGGCCAGGCCATGTGTCCCCATTTTTTTCCCCTTTATGCACCATGGTCTGAATTTTCTCATACACTTCGCCGTGTTGGCTAATATAGATTTCATTTTTACCTAGCAAAGTTCTTTTCTAGTCCTAACTCTAAATGAGATGGATATCAAAGCTAAAATCTAACAAATGCATGCAATACAATCAAGGGGAAACTAAAACTAAACTTGGGTTGCCTCCCAAGAAGTGCTTTGTTTAAGGTCGTTTAGCCCGACCTTAATCCTACGTTTCATTTAAGGTGTTTGAATCT
This sequence comes from Wurfbainia villosa, assembly GCA_025175895.1. NCBI lineage: Eukaryota > Viridiplantae > Streptophyta > Magnoliopsida > Zingiberales > Zingiberaceae > Wurfbainia > Wurfbainia villosa. The sequence continues at coordinate 78,010,843 of CM045987.1, read as the reverse complement.
TGCTCGTGGGGGAGCAAGATATTTGCTCACCTTACACCTCCTCCCTTGTGGTCCCTTATCACCATATCTCTTAAATCTTGCTCGTGGAGGGGCAAGGTATTTATTAGCTGCCTTCCTTGGTTCAAGATTGAACAAGCTTAGCCTCAAGTAATCATTAAGAGTTTGATCATAATATTCTATTTTGTCCAAATGCTGTAAATAACATAACTCACCACGAACATCCTCAACAAAAGATGGGTTAGCAGATTCTATTATGTCGAATGAAATTTTATCATTACAAATCGCTAAATGGGCTTCGTTATTGGTAGCTAAAGCTTCGGTGAGGGTTATGGTAGGCTCTTTTAGATCCTTGAGGTTAGGAGGTGTTTGGATTGAAGCAATGCTCTCCTCGATTAAAGTATCAATTATATAATCCTCAAGTTCTTCTTCCAGTGGTGATTGAATTAATTGTCCTTCTTCACTTCCTATGTTATCTACGCCCTCCTCATTCATTCGCTCAAAGTGAGTCTCCATCCTATTAGGTGTGATCCAGTCATTAAAGCCACCTTCTAGTCATTTGGTTTCTATTCTAGCTAGATCCCATTCCATCATCTTTGCAAATTGTTGGTTACGCTCCTCGCATTCCCTAGTAAAATTATCTACCGGGGCTTCTAAGTGGGGACTTTGTTCTGGATAAAATTTGTATGGTGACTCATAGCTCTCATTCTCATTTTGGAAACAATATTGAGTCTCTATCTGTGAATGCCGCCATCGGAATTCAGCATTCGCTGCTTGTTCTGTTCGAATGAAATCTTTCATCATCTGCTCAAGTCAGGATTTAGGTAGACAATATTGAGGGTTTAAGTACCCAAGGCCATAACTATATGAATAGGAATCATCTTGTGGCCACTGGTTGTAATTGTAGGTGACATCTTCTTGTTCAAATTGTGAAGGTTTGAATATTTTAGGACAATCATTTATGGTATGCCATGTTTCACTACAATGCTCATAATAAATGTTACCAAAACTTACAACATTAAATTGACCATAATCATGAGTAAAAGCATGCATCGTTATACACAGGAAATTATAGGTAAGGAAAGGAATAGCAGTGGGTCGGCAAGAGTCTCCTTTTTTTTTTATTAAACTAGAGCACTACTAAAAACTGAAAGAAAGAAAGATGTAATTAATCTAAACTGCAAATTGAATAGAAAAAATATAAAATGAAATAAAACTGAAAAAATATAAATAAAATAAGAAAATAAATCTAATCCTAAGTCCGATTCAATTTTTCACTGTTCGGTTTGATATCAAATCGACCAGTCCACAATAATGGCGCCAAAAACTTGATGCGCACAAATGCGGCCTCAAATCTCGCAACGGAGACTGTTGAAGACTCAAAGAACGCGCTCGCGCTCAAAGCCCACAAGTGCACGGATGTCGTCAAGTAATAAAGATTATCGATCCCATAGGGACTGGGATTCGAATATCAATATATTCAGTGGTTGTGATTGTTAGGACATTACTCTAAGAGGTTTCGATTGGTGAGGGTTGTTGGTGGACTTTACTCTATACGGTGTCACACGGAGGAGGAAGGGAGTGTGCTGAGGTCTTCAAAGGTGATTCTAGGACTTCGGTTTCGCTTGTGTATCACAAAACAATGCTGTCAATTGGTGTTGTCTAGACGTTTATCTATGGTTTTGTGGAAGGGACATCATACACTCTTCCGATGAGCTGCCACATCTACCGGGAGCTATCTCCGCCTAAAAGGAAGGGATAGACGGTACGAGGATGCCAAATCAATCCCTACGATGAACCATTTCCGATTCCACCGCACCCTTCTACCCACAGTTATAGGAGATCAGGTTTACCCCTAGGTTCCTTGTATAAAATCCCCTAAATCTTAAATACGAGGGCTGTCACACCTCATATCACTTTAGCATAGCAGATAGAAAACCAAATACGCATAGATATAGTAAAAACAACTACCAATTGTGAAATCAAACTCAAAGGCAGAATTTAACATGAACCAATATTGTAATGTGCACACAAGCTACTCCCTAATCCTAGAATCGAAAGTACTACTCCATGTATATGAAGGAAGAATCACAAAACATGTTTATGTTCGAATACATAAGGAATAAAATGCAGGAACAAAGGATTACAATGCTTTCGTGTTCTTCTCTTCGATGTTGAAGTGCAAGGTGTGGACCTCCGGCGGCATTCCTCCTCCCCGTTGTGAGTTACCGAAGCTTTTTAGGGCTTCGACGTGCCACCCTAGCCGTCGTGCCTCCCCCTAGGGTTTGGGCGGAGCCATCCTTATATAGACATCACCTCGGACCGCTGCAAAATCTAGAAAAACCCTAGTCGCGCAAATCTGGCAGGCCGCCACACAGCCGTGTGGAAACACACGACCAAGCCGTGTGCGGCCCTGGAGTGGCTGATCTCACCCATTGGACATGACCATGTGTATCCACACGCCCTGGCTGTGTCCCATTCTGCGTCTAGCTGCAAAATATTCTTCTTTTGCTCTGAAAGTGTGCCTTTTTACCCCGAAATGCTATCCTGCACACAAAAGTACAAAGAGCAGACCTCCGAACCAGAAGATAGGAAATGCATGCAAAATAGAGTGACATATGCATGAAACTAACATAAAAATGTAATGAGATGTGAACGAAAATTACTCCTAAAACCCTATATGTTTTGCTCACATCAACTGCTAGGCGCAAAATCAATCTGAGACAAGCATAAAAGGAGGAGCTTCGGAAGGATTTCCATAGCAATTTTTGAGAGGAATTACTACTATATTCCAGACCTTCAAGACCAATCCAAAGCAAGCAACAAACAAGCAATCCCAAGTTCTTGTGTAAAGTTTTGTTTACTTGTTTTTGTGTATTGCTTAGTGTATTTGTTGTATTTCATTGTATTACTTTTGTAATCACTTGTATGAGCTTTCTATACCTCAGATTTGTTGTCGAGAAGGAGTTTTAGTAGTGGTGTGTTCATCACTCGAGCTCGTTGAGCTCACCCCGTGGAGTAGGAACCCTAAGGTTCTGAACCATGTATATCAGTTGTTCTTGTGCTTGTGTGTTGTATTTGCATTTCATATTTGTATCTATTATTTTCGCTGTGCATATTGACGATCATTGTAGACAATCATGCAAGAATGAATGATTTCCATCAAGCATGCAAATCGGGTTATTCATCCCCCCTTCTAGCCTGGCCACGATCCTCCAACAAGTGGTATCAGAGCGAGAAGGTTGTCATCGGACTCACCACCATGACAACAAACAAATGACCAACATCAACATCCATCCACTGAAGTTCGAGGGAGTCTTTTCTTGGTGGAAGAAAAGGATGGAGGTATATTTTGAAACCAATTTCGATATGATGATAACAATTGAAGATGGTTTCAAAGTACCTAGGGATTAAGACAACAAGATAATCTAAAAATCAAAATGGATTGAGGAGCAAAGGCAACAATTCAAGACAACTGTTAAGGTAACGAAAATATTAGTACAATTAATACCTAACAATATTTTGTGCAAGCTAGGTGAATATCGGGATGCTAAGGACCTATGGAATAAATTGGTAAAATTCCATGAAAATCCCAAACCGACACAATTAGAGGAGGAAGTCATGGAGGAATGTTCATCAACATCCGAGGATGTGGAAGAATTGGTGGAAACCTCCACCTCTAGTATTGTAGGGGAGGAGAGATCTTTTATATCGGGGCAAGAACAAGAAGAAGCATCCACCTCCGAGAGAAGTGAAGAATCTTCCCATATCGCCTCCACCACCCTAGGTAACTCAATCATTGTAATTAAGAATAAAAATCATATTATATGCTTTGAGTGTAGGGAAGCCGGGCATTACAAGAGTAAGTGCTCAAAATTGGCTAAAGTGAAAGCACCGGCACAAAAAGTCGAGGACAAATCAAAGGATGCCGGAGTCCTCGCTAGGAAAAGAAAAGAGCACATTGTGTGCTTCAAGTGCAATCAACGGGGACACTACCGAAGCCAATGCCCTATAGGGAGGAAGAAGGGGAAAGAAGGAGCTACACAAGTAGGGGGAGCTTCTAAAGCAAACCCTAAGGTATACTTTAATGCACCTTCTAGTTTTGGGGTTAAAAAGCATGCTTTTAGTACTCTTGCAATTGTTAATGAAAAGCATGCTAGTAGAAATAATAGATTTTATTGTTTAGGTGCTAAGCATGTTGATCTACCTAAGGACAAATCTAGAACCAATAACACTAGAACTATTTTACCTAGGAAGAGTATTAGGAGGATAGAAGAAAATTTAGGCATTAACCTTAAGAAGGGTAGACACATGGCTAAGAAGAAGAGTCATTCCCAAAAGATCGATGAAAAATTAAAATTGGGAAAATTAGAACTAGAAAACCAAGCCTTGAGGTCAAGGCTTGACAAACTAGAGAAGACCCTAGAAAAAATGATAAATTCATTTAAGGGTAAATTGGTCAAAATTTAGGTTCTAGAGGGCAAGAACCATCAAGGGGGAAGAAAGGTTTTGGTCACAAACTTAACCCCAAGAATACCTACCACAATGTTCCATTTGATTATGGAACAATATCTAGGTCTATAAAAATCAAGGTTAATAGGGAAGTCATCCCTAAGGTTAACCAAGGTAAGTGTCTTGTGGCTAAGGTTTCAAGGAAACCTAAGGAAGCCACTAAAAAGGTTACAAGAGGAGTTACCCCTAGAGTTAACCTTGGAAAGACCCAAATGACTAAGGCTTCAAAGCCAAAAAGGGTCATTAGGAAGGTATCTAGGGAAGTTATCCCTAGTGAATACCTTGTTAACCCAAGGAGCTCCAATAGTTATTGGGTTCCTAGGAGCGTGATCGATTCACTCTAGATGGGTTAGGGTGTGTCAACCCTAAGTGGATGGGTAGTTAACCTAACCATGGTAGAGTTGACACTTTAGGATGTGCCAATGTATTTTGAGAAGTTTGAATATTAATCAAATTGGAACAATTAGGGTTAGAGGTCTTGATGTGCCATTTTGGGTTTTGGCACACTTGGTAGAATTGGTTAATATGACAAAATAAACTTAATTCTGTCAAATGACAACTAATATTAAAATCTAGGTATTCCTATACCTCTACCTTTTAAATTGCTATGCTTTGATTGCCATTTACCATGTCATGACATCATATTTATTTTTAATTATAAAAATATCATGATTTATGCTTAGGAATGTCATGTTATGCTTAAGTTAGAATCACATGCCATGACATCATGATTATTGGCACATGTCTTATTTATGTTATTATTTATGCCATAATCATCATTCATACATTAAATAAAATTGAGTTAAGGACAATGCCATGATTTGAAGTCCCATGCATAAAGGAATCAAATAGAGTTGCAAAGCATATGCATGAGACCCTAAATGAACAAAACCAACATCTCACTAGAACACTTGACTTGTATGTGTTTCATACACTTAGATACAAGTGAGATGTTAGAAAAAGGAATTAAAGTTTTTAAAATCATTTCAAAACCATTTTGAAAAACCTTGGTGAAGTCTATCTTTTGATATCAATCACCATTGAATGAGGTGATACGAAGTAGGGTCAAACATTGAAAATTTCAATAGTTCTGAACTTTGTATCAATCTCACTAGTTTATGGGTAATTTATTTCCTAAATATTTTTCACCCATAATGTTAGTTATAAGTAATGTATGTATGATTTTTCAAGATTTTTCAAAATATATATTTTTACTTATGAATTTTTGAATTTGGATTCTGAAGTCAGATTTCTGCACAATGCAGAAATCAGTCGACTATCATGGATGGCAGTCGACTGCTAGTGCTGATTTTGGGTAAATAAGTTTTGTTAGGCCCATGTTCAGCTATTTATTGGTTCCCTAATTGCTCATAACCCTAAGATATTCTTTGGAGAGCATTGGAAGGGCTGAAATCCATTGAAAATGGATTAGGAGAATTGTTTAGGGTTTTTATCGAATTTTAAGAGAGGTGAAAGTTCAATGTTGAATCTTTGCCCTTAATTTTGATTGTTTAGTGTTCCTATAGGCTTAGGGACTTTCCAAGGACATTGTTGGTGCAATGGTCAAGGGGGAGCAAGCCTTTAGGGGGAGGTTATCCATCTTGGGATGATGAATGTATTTCTCCTCATGGGAAGAGAATTAGGGGACTGCCTCTCTTAAGTGATATGAAACTTATTACTAGGAAGAGTGAAGGCATCCTAGATGTGTTTTTGGACCAAGGGAGAGATTGTAAGATCTCATTGGGATTTGAGACATTGATACCCTTGGGGAGGACCTTTTTGATGTATTTCAAAAAGGAGGAGAAGGTACCAATTGGGGTTAGTTGGAATTCTCAAAGGTGAGAAGTTCCAATTGGGGATAATTAGTAGACTTGAGTTAGGTCACCTAACTCAAAGGTGTTTAGGGTTTTGTCAAACATCAAAAAGGAGGAGATTGTTGGTGCAATCGGCCCAGGTCACGATTGACCGGACTCGAGCAGTATTTTGATGTTAAACAAAACATATGACATGTGATTTTCATGGGAAGACCAAGTGTGTAGCCTTGGCCACGTAAGTCCAAGTGTTGAGCCTTGGCGGTGAAACTCCAAGCATGGGGCTTGGCATTGGAAGTCCAACATGGAGTTGGCAAGGGAAGACCAAGTGTGTAGCCTTGGCCACATAAGTCCAAGTGTGTAGCCTTGGCCACATAAGTCCAAGTGTGTAGCCTTGGCAGTGAAAGTCCAAGCATGGGGCTTGGCATTGGAAGTCCAACATGGAGTTGGCAAGGGAAGACCAAGTGTGTAGCCTTAGCCACGTAAGTCCAAGTGTGTAGTCTTGGCGGTGAAAGTCCAAGTTATGGGTACTTGACATTTGGGAAGTCCAAGGGGTGGTGTGGCAGCGTAAGGCCAAGCGGTAGTCTTGGGAGAGTAACTCCATATGTACCTTGGCGGTGTAGATACCGAGAGCATGAAAATAGACGAAGGAAGCACCTGGAGGCTATAGGATCGTGATTCTCCGAGAGAGGGGGGCGTTAGGAATGGATCGTTGCTAGAGGTGGGGGTGAATAGCGTGTCGTTAACGAAGATGGAAATCGATCGTGTTCTTGCTACAAGAGTTAGTGTACACAGTGGAATATATAATGATAAACAAAAATAAATACACAACACATAAACACAATCGATATAACGTGGTTCAAAACCTTAGGGTTCCTACTCCACGGATTGGGCTTGAATGAGCCCTAGCGATGCAAACACCACTAATAATTAAATACTCTTTCTCGACAACAAGTCAGAGGCGAAGAAATCTCGTACAAAGGTTCTTACAATAATAAGAAATAAATACAAGTAAACTACACAAATACAAGTAACGAAAACTTTACACAATGTGAACTTGAATGCTTGCTTTTGGTTGCTTGAGAAGAGTCTTGAAGGTCTGGATTGCAGCAACAAATCCCCTCCAAATCGTCTCAAAGAACCATGCCAAATCCTCCTCCACGAGCTGCTTTTATAACCTACATTCGGGCTAGATTCTGCCTAGCAGTCGATTGATTACGACCATCAGTCAATGGCTCCTGTAGTCATTGTCTCATAACGGTTCGAGCCATGCTGGATAAGTTCCAACGGATAGACTATCAGTCGACTGATCATACCCATCAGTCGACTGATCATGCTTCCACTCGACTGTCAAACCCTAGTAGTCAACTCAAAAACATTCTGTGCTCATTTTCTCGACCATCAGTTGACTGCCATCCATAGTAGTCGACTGCTCAAACCATCAGTCGACTGCCCAATGCTGGAAGTCGACTGCCAAGGCCTTTTGCTACAGTCGAACCCTAGTCGACTCATGACAGTCGACTGGTCATAATCCCAGTCGACTGGTACAAGTCGACTCGGTTGCCAAGTGTCAAAACACTTATCCAATCGACTGGTCCAAAGCCCCAATCGACTGATAACCTCGATCATGATGTTTAACTCCAAGTATGATGCCCTCATACTTGCTAGACCACCCTTAGCCTAGACCTAAGCCTTCTAGCCACCTCCGTCAGTCTCACGCCTATCGAATCCCTCCAAAGTCATCCATGACTTGGTAGCTCCTCCAGAAGCAGAATGCTACTGATATGGGACCCACAACTCATTAATCTGGACATCAACCTATGGGAAAATCAGCTAATACATACCAGGATCAAAAGCAAAATCACAGGGTCAACCTATGCAGTCACGTTTATCTATGGTCAGCTATCCATTGTGAGCAGGAAACCCATGTGGGCAACACTATCATAGATTGCTAGAATTATGGAGATGCCATGGCTAATTCTAGGAGATTTCAATTCCCCCCTCTCACCAGCTGATAAACAAGGAGGAATGGTAGTTACAACATATGCCATAGCCGATTTCTAGGATTTTGCACTTGAGGCAGGGATCGAGGATTTGCACTCCATTGGGTGCCAATACACATGGACAAATAGGCACATAGTTAGCAAACTTAATCGTGCAGATGGAGTAGAACCAGAGCAGTTATGCTGAATTCAGGGCTCCAGGGACAGTCTCAGATCATGCCTCATGCATTGTCTCTGTGCTAGGAAATACAAGGAAGCAGGTAAAATCTTTTAAGTTCTACAACATGTGGACATCACACCCTGATTTTGGATGTCTAGTGGAGGACAGATGGAATAGCTCCAGCCTCATAAGTGTGGAAGGCACGACACAATATAAGTTGTGGCAAAAACTCACACTCCTCAAAACTGATCTCAAGCAGCTCAATAGACTCCACTATCAACACATTCAAGAATGGGTTAAACAGGCTCAACAACAATTAGAAGAAATGCAGCAAAGAGGGCTAGCACAAGGGAATATGGACGATAATTACCAAGCGACAAGAAAAAAAGCAGAACTACTTGAACAAGCAGAATATCTTTTCTACTTACAGCGAGCCAAGCATAAATATTTCAGAGAAGTAGAAAGGAACACCCCCTTTTTCCATTCTCTGGTAAAGTGAAATAACAAAAGGAGAGAGGTAGTAGCCATCGAGAAGAGTAATGGGGAATCCACTAGCTCGTCAGAAGAGGTCGTGAAGGAATTCTTGACATACTTTCAGAGTCAATTAGGGGAGCAAGGAACCCGGGGTAAGTTCCAAGGAGACTGCATGCAATTTGACACAAAGCTAACTGATACACAACAACATCGACTAATTAGACTACCAAATGAAGAAGAGATCAAAGAGGCTTTGTTTGACATTGGAGATCTCAAAGCCCCAGGATCGGACGGATACAACTCGAAATTCTTTAAGCACGCATGGACCACAGTTAGACAGGATATTATAGCAGCAGTTATGGAGTTCTTCACGAATGGCCAACTCTTAAAATCATGGAACCATACTCTCATTTCTCTAGTCCCGAAGTCCTCTCACGCAAACAAGGTGCAAGACTACAGATCGATCTCGTGCTACACAGTGTTTTATAAAATCATTGCAAAAATCCTCGTAGGTAGTTTATCAGAAGTTGCAGATTATTTGCTACATCTAGCACAAGCTCCTTTTGTAAAGGGCCGCAGTATTACAGATAACATCCACCTAGCCCAAGAACTCATGTGTAGTTATACCAGGAAAAGAATCTCCCCAAGATGCATTCTAAAAGTAGACCTACAGAAAGCTTTTGATTCGGTTCACTAGGAGTTTCTGCAGGATGTCCTCACAGCGCTGAAATTCCCTGACAGATTCATCACATGGATTAGAGAGAGCATCACCAACTCAAGATACTTAGTGGCAATTAATGGCAACATGCATGGGTTTTTCAGGGATGGCAGAGGTCTTAGGCAGGGGATCCTCTTTCCCCATACTTATTTGGGATATGCATGGAGTTCATTTCCCGATTGCTAGCTAAGCGCACAAGCCGGTCTGATTTCCATTTCCATCCAAAATGTAAGCAACTGAGAATAGCCCATCTAGTGTATCCTGACGATCTCTTTCTCTTAGGCCGCGGGGACATATCATCAGTTGGAGTCTTAATGGACTATTTATCACAATTTTCTTGTATGGCAGGGCTGACTGCAAACATGGTCAAATCAAATATTTATATGGCAGGAGTAGATGCAAGTGCCCAGAAAAGACTACTATCTATCACTGGTTTCAATGTGGGAGAGATGCCATTCAGATACTTAGGGATCCCAATAGCATCTCAGAAACTAAAGGTTGCTGACTACAGTACACTAATGGACACTCTCACTAAGCACATTAGCTCTTGGCCTAAGGCTACACTATCATATGCGGGTAAAAGCCAGCTCATATCCTCGGTTCTACAGGGTGTTGAATGCTACTGGATGTCAATCTTATCTCTCCTGACTGGAGTAATTTATAGAATATATAGTCTCTGCCTCTCTTTCATGTGGACCACAAGGAAACCGTCGATAGCATGGAGTGACATATGCAGACTGAAAGAGGAAGGAGGCCTGGGGCTGAGGGAGTTAAGGGCATGGAATATGGCTCTGTTGGCCAAGGTTCTATGGCGAATACAAGAGAAGCAAGACAACTTATGGATTAGATGGGTGCATCACACATATATACAACAAGGAGATATATGGGAATGGCAAAGAAAGCACATGGACTCCCCGCTCATAAAGCACCTGATACTCATCAAGAATAACATCCTATCCACTGTAGATAACCCAGGAGAAGCGAGACAACTCCTAGGCACATGGTTTGGACAAAGCAAAGGAGGAGTCAAGAGGGCTTATGACTATTTTAGAAATGCGGGAACCAGGAAACCATGGGTGATGATAGTGTGGTAGAAAAATATACAACCAAGCCATAGGTTTACGTTGTGGATGTTAGCCCATGGCAAGCTACCGGTGCGTGCCAGACAGGAATACCTAGAGGATTGGAGATGCATGTTCTGTAACCAAATAGAAGAGACATTGAAACATGTATTTTTCAGATGTGAGCATATACGACAGTTATGGTGGAGAGTTAGAGGGTGGTTGCGGATGAGGGCGAAAATGGGCACATACAGGCATATGCTAAGAATTTTCAGAGCACGGTACAAGGAAGCATCTGGTTTAAATCGAGCACGCCACCTAGCCATGTCAGCATTAATCCACTTTGTATGGAGGACGAGAAACTCCAGTAGATTTGAAGGAGCAAAGTTTGAAGGGGATCTGATCTTTTGCAAAATACAAGTCCATGTGTATAGAGCAATGGAGGGACATGATCTTCAACTCCCAGTAGGGATTACGTGAAAAATCCAAGGCAGTTGCCCCCCCTCTTTCCCCCCTTACCTATGTTGTGAAATACTTTGCTTCTTTATTGGTCAAATTTTGTCTTTCCAGGGTGCCTAGACATCCCCCTCCCTCTATCTCCCTCAGCCTCCACTCTTTCAGGGCAGTTCCTCACCTCCCAGGGCTGTTCTTGGCCTCCCAAAATAGTCCCCTGGTTCCCAGGGTAGTAGGACCCCCCCTCTTTTGTTTGTCCCCGGCCTAACCCCCCCCCACTTAGTTTTCCTAGTCAGGGCAATAGTACCCTCCCCCTACAAGCCAGTTCTCCTACTTCTCGGCCACTTTCACAATGGTCCAGGGTAGTTTATACTTTGAACCCTTATTTCTCCACCTTACAGGGCAATTCTCCAATTTTCCAGTGCATTCCCCCCCTCTCTTTTGTTTGCCCCCGGTCTAACCCCCCCTTAGTTTTCCTAGTCAGGGCAGTACCCCTCCCCCTACAGGCTAGTTCTCCTACTTCCCGGCCACTTTCCCCATGGTACAAGGCAGTTTCTACATTGAGAGTAAGTGCCCTGTGCGCTTATCCCTGAACCTCTCTAATCCCCTACCCTCCCCTTGGACAGTTTTTTGCACCCTCTCAGGGTAGGGTCACAACCTCCAGAACAAATTTGCACCCTTCCAGGGCATTTCTATACCCTTCCGGAGAAGTTTTCCCTGTTCTAGGGTTGTTCTTTGGACCCAGGACGGTTACATTAGCTGACTGGTTTGGCCACTGTCCAGGGTGGTTCTCCACTCAAGGCAGCTACTCTCCTCCCGGCTAGTTTCCATGAAGCCCTGGTGCAGGGTAGTTAGGGAAAAAAAATCCAGGGTAGTTTTACATCTAGTCAAAGTAGTTTTTCCTCAGCGTCAGGGTGGTTCCTGCCCTACCAGAGCGGTTTTCCTGGACCAAAGCAGTGGATATTGCGCCTCCAGGGTGGATCAGGCTCACCTGGATCACACTGGTTAGCGCTTGGACAGGGCAGTTCTTTTGACTACATGGCGGACCCCGGAGACCCTAGGTGGACTTCATTGGTCAGGGTGCTTTGGTCAGGGCACTTCACCCCTTTACCCACCTTGACCAAGCTGGTTTCGTGATGCTCCAGAGTAGATCAGGGTGGGCCTACATTTTTCTAGTCACTTTCGCAAGGGTAGTTCAGGGTGGTCCAATGGATCCAAGGCGGTTCAACGACTAAAGGGAAGCTGGTGTTTCCAGGGTGGTCCAGGGCGGTTCAGCAGCTCTTTCAGTCGACTTCGCCAGGATGGTCCAGGCCGGTTTAGCAACTCCAAGAAGGCTTCATTGGTCAGGGCGCTTTGGTCAGGGCGCTTCCACCCCCTTTACTTACCTCGACCAGGGTGGTTCTGTGATGCTCTAGGGTAGATCATGGTGGACTCAGACTCTTCTAGTCGCTTTCGCCAGGGTAGTTCAGGGTGGTCCAACGTATCCAGGTGTTTCAACGGTTACAGGGAAGCTGCCATTTCCAGGGTGGTCTAGGCGATTCGTTCTTTCACGCCGCCAGAGTTTTGGGCGTTCAGCTCTAACCGTGACGGTTTGGCTCAAAAAAAAGATTTTGGCAAAGGCTATTATGATGAGGGAGGGTGAATAGGTCCACCCATAATGACCTATCTAGTCCGTAGCAAACGACTACGGTAAAGACGTCACAAATCCATTTTATGGCTGAGGCTTGGCCAAAAAGACTAATAGAGGTGAATAGGCCCATCTGAATGGCCTATCTAGTCCGTAGAAAACAGCTACGGTAAAGACATGACAAATTTGTTATCGGTTGATCACTTGCCAAAAGTGACAAATGTTGGAGGACCATGACGCTAGATGGACATAGGAGGCAAGATGGCGCAAGAAGGTATGCATGAGGAGATGAGTGCAGTTGGATGGTATGCAGGAGCAAAGGAGACATGGATGATGCACATGCACTGTACACATGGATTGGACACATGAACGGGGATAGAGAGGGATGAGTGGATGTATCAAGTGAGCGAGTAGGTACCCATGAGAGGTCTGGTACCCATGAGAGCACATGTACGACGCACCTTGGATGCATCTCAGATCTGACACTTTGTCAGATATGACATGAGAATGTATCCTAGGCTACTGTATGATTGTGCTTTTCTTTGATGATATATATTTACCTTTCATCAAAAAAATGACTTGTTCATCCATACGCTAGTCTTCAGGTGCTTCCATCGGCTATTGTCATACTAAATTGGTCTACACCGCCAAGGTACATTGGGCTTACACTGCCAAGACACACACTTGGACTTTATGCCGCCAACCATTGGACTTATACTACCAAGACTCCTGCTTGGACTTTACGCCGCCAATGTTAACCCTTGGACTTTCCTTGCCAACCCATGTTGGACTATCCAATTGCCAAGACTCAAGCTTGGACTTTCCTTTGCCAAGACCCATGCTTGGACTTTCCATGCCAACCCATGTTGGACTTTCCAATTGCCAAGACTCAAGCTTGGACTTTCCCTTGCCAAGACCCATGCTTGGACTTTCATGCCAAGTACCCATGACTTGGACTTTCCTATTGCCAAGTGTCCCACTTGGACTTTCCATGTCAAGTACCCATGACTTGGACTTTTCCATGATAATCACATTGTCATACATTTTGTCGAATATCAAAATACCTCTCGAGTCAAACACGAGTCTGGTCAATCGTGACCTGGGCCGATTGCACCAAAATCTCCCCCTTTTTGATGTTTGACAAAAATCACAAACACCTTTGAGTTAGGCCACATAACTCAAATCTCCTTACCAATTCTCCCAAATTGGTAATCTCAAATTCTCTCATTGATTTTCCCATCAATTCTTCCCCTTTTTGACATACATCAAAAAGGTTCTCCCCAAGGGTGTTAATGTCTCATATCCCAATGAGATCTTACAATCTCTCCATTGGTCCAAAAACATCTAGGATGCCTTCATTCTTCCTAGTGATAAGTCATATATCACTAAAGAGATGCACTCCTTCAAACTCTCCAACTCTCTGAATTCTCCCCCTCATGAGGAAGAACACATCCATCATCCCATGATGGATAACCTCCCACTAAAGGCTTGCACCCCCTTGACCATTGCACCAACAATGTCCTTGGAGAGTCCCTAAGCCTATAGGAACACTAAACCATCAAAATTAAGATTAAAAGTTCAACCTTAAACTTTCACACACCTTAAAATTTGATACACACCCAAACAACTCTCCTAATCAATATCCAATGGATTTTCATCCTTTTTAATGCTTTCCAAAGCATATCCTAGGGTTAGGAGTAGTTAGAGAAGCCTAACATAGCTGAAATTAGGCTAAACAAACTTTGTTTACTCGAAATCAGGCCTGACAATCGACTCTGTCAGCCAGCAGTCGACTGCCCTTGACGCCAATCGACTGCCATAAGTGGCAGTCGATTTATTTCGGCAAATGCAGAATCCAGTTTTAGAAATCAAAATTGATAAATACATAATTAAAAATACGTATTTTGAAAAATCTTGAAAATTCATACATACATTACTTATAACAAATACAATGGGTGAAAAATATTTGAAAATTTAATTTCCCATTAAATAATGAGTTTGACACAAAGTTCAAAACCATTAAAAAGTTCAATGTTTTAGCCCTATTTTGTGCCAACTCTATCAATGGTGATTGCTATCAAAAGATAGACTTTGCCATGGTTTTATAAAATAATTTTAAAATGTTTTTGAAAACTATATTGGATCATGATCAATGAGCTCAATGCACATGATTTGCACATTAACTTTCCCCATGATCCACCCGTGGTATAAGATGAGTTTGAGTTCATCTAGATGCAAAAACTATGCACCTTGAACATAACTCATTTCCTAGCATCTCACATGTGTCTAAAGGGTATCAATACACACACATGTCAATGTGATGTGAGATGTAGATTTTGTTCATCCTAATCTAAGTCCTCATGCATTTTCTAAGGCAACACTACTTGATTCCCTTATACATGGGACTTCAAGTCATGCCAATTGTCCTTAAATCAATTTTACTTAATGCATGGAATCGCATGGCATAAATGATAACATAAGTGAAATATGTGCCAATAATCATGATGTCATGGCATAAAAATAAAAACTAAACATACATGACACAAAACTAAAACCTAAGCATGATAATGACATTTTATATGATTAAAAATAAGAATGATGTCATGACATATTATATAGCAATCAAGGCATGACAAATAATATATAAGGCATAAGAATATCTAAATTTTAATATTAGTTGCTATTTGTTAGGATTAAATTGATTTTTTCCATATTACCACTTATCCCAAGTGTGCAAAAAACTCAAAATGGCACACCAAGACCTCTAAATCTAATTTGTTCCAATTTGATCAATTTATCAAACTTCTTAAATAATATTGGCACATCCTAACATCCTTTAGGATTATAGATCAACCTCCATTTCCAAGGTACCCATAACCTTGAAAATATCCTAGAGTGTCAAATCTACCATGGTTAGGTGAACTACCCATCCACTTAGGGTTGACACACCCTAACCCATTTAGTGTGAATCGATCAAGCTCCTAGGAACCCAATACCTATTGGATCTCCTTGGGTTTACTAGGTATTCCTTAGGGATGACCTCCCAAGATACCCTCCTAGGCTTGGTAGCCTTGGTCATTGTGGTCTTGCCTAGGTTAATTCTAGGGGTGACTCCCCTTGTAACCTTCTTAGTGGCCTCCCTAGATTTCTTCAAAACCTTAGCCACTAGGCACACTCTATGGTTAGCCTTAGGGATGACCTCCCTAGTAACCATGGACTTCCTAGACCTAGATTTAGTGTTGGTGCAATCGACCCAGGTCACGATTGACCAAACTCGAGTTTGACTCGAGTGATGTTTTGATGTTTGACATGGAAGTTTAACATCGATGTTTGACATTGATGTCTGATAATGTTTTGGGGAGATTGATGGAGCAACTGACCCATGTCATGTTTGATCGGACTCGAGTTTGACTCAAGGGGGATTTTGATGGTTGACTAGAGTTGACCATGTCATGGAAAGTCTAAGTCTTGAGTACTTGGCATGTAAAGTCCAAGCATGGGTCTTGGCAAGGAAAAGTCGAAGCATGGATCTTGGCATGGAAAGTCCAACATGGGTTGGCAAGGGAAAGTCCAAGCTTGGGTCTTGGCATGGAAAGTCCAACATGGGTTGGCAAGGGAAAGTTCAAGCTTGAGTCTTGGCATTTGAGAAGTCCAAGGGGTTTGATATTGGCGGCGTAAAGTCCAAGCGGGAGTCTTGGCAGAGTAAGTCTAATGTGTTGGTGCAATCGGCCCAGGTTGACTCGAGTTTGACTCGAGCAGTACCTTGATAGTATTTTGATGATAGACAAAACTCATGACATGGGATTGTCATGGGAAAGTCCAACATGGAGTTGGCATGGAAAATCCAAGCATGGAGCTTGGTGTGGAAAAGTCCAAAGCATTGCGAAGCCGTGCGCTTGGTGCTTGGTGAGAAATGCATTGCGAAGCCATGCGCTTGGTGCATGTGGGAAGTCTTGAGGACTTTGTAAGTTCACTAGGCTCGGGGTCCTTGAGTCGGTGAAGGATGGCATTGTGAAGTCGTGCGCTTGGTGCATCCGAGGGACCGCCGGACAGGGAGCGAATGGAGTGAGGCCCAAGGGAAGCATACTTCGAGGGCATGAGACGTGAAGGATGGCATTGCGAAGCCGTGCGCTTGGCGCATCCGAGGGACGTAGGCCGAGGGAAGAGAGCTTCGGTGGGAAACTCCATGAGGGATAAGGTGGACTTGGCCAAGTGGCTAAGACTGAGTGTCGGAGGCTCAAACTTGATGTTTGAGGGTTTACCCGATGGTTGAATGCTCAAACAACTTGGTGTTTGAGGTTTTGCCCGACAACAGTCGACTGGTCTAAGTCGACTAGGGTTTGACCGTGTTAGGGTGTTTTGTGCTTGGCGGTCATCGCCATGGATCGGCATGATCGATGATGTGATGATAGTCGACCGAGGGATGGATAGCGATCGATGATGGGAATGTCGTGAGCACAGAATGCTCCGTAGCCGACTGGGTAGTCAACTACTAGGTCACCAGTCGACTTCCATGGACTGGCAGTCGATTGGTAGGAGATCCGTTGGAACTTGTCCAACGTGGATCTGGCCGTTGTGAGACAACGGTTATAGGCGGTCATGATCGGGCCTTTTGGCGATCGTGCAGTCTTGATACAATCTGAGTTATAAATGGAGCTCAAGTGGGAGGATTTCACCAAGACTTTTGTGAAGCTATTAGAGGGGAATTGCTGCTCCTTCAAGAGCCATCTAAAGCAAGCTACAAGCAAAGGGTTCAAAGCAAGAATTGTAAAGTGTCCTTTACATGTATTTCATATTTGTCTTTGTATTGCTTGTATTTCATATATTACTTGTTGTAATAGCTTGTGAGAGGTTTCTCCACCTCCGATGTGTAGTCGAGAAGGAGATTAGTTAGTGTCGTGCACATAACTAGAGCTCGGAGAGCTCACTTGTGGAGTAGGAACCATTCGGTTCCGAACCACGTATATTGTGTGTGTTTGCGTATGCTTATTTGTTGTTAGTATTCATATTTGTATTAGTATTCCGCTGTGCTAACGACAATCGTAGGAAAGCAACGCAATGAGAATGAACGAATTCCACCATCGAACGATTGAGGGCTATTCACCCCCCTCTAGTTAGCCAACATCTACACTTCATCGATCCTACAAGTGGTATCAGAGCCATGACGCTTGTCAAGGACTAACCGCCGACACAAGCACTACAAGATGGCCTGCTACAACATCCATCCATCGAAATTCGATGGAGATTTTGCTTGGTGGAAGAAACAGATGGAGGTATGTCTCGAAACCGTTTTTGATTATATGATTATTGTAGAAAACGGTTTTGAGATGCCTAGGGACAAAGACAACAAGCCTATTGTGAAGTCAAGGTGGACCCAAGACCAAATCATGGGCTTCAAGATAAATCTTGAGGTAATAAAATTATTTAGTGATTTGTTACCTAATCATATTTGGTCTAGATTGGGTGACTATAGGGATGCAAGGGAGCTATGGAATAAGATAATAAAATTCCAAGAAAACTCCCAACCGGCACAAGTAGAGGAGAATGCCGAGGAAGAAGCACCCACAACATTTGAAGATGTTGATGATTTAGTGGAGACCTCCACCTCTAGCATTGAGGGGGAGGAAAGGGTTTCTATTCCGGAGCAAAGTCAAAATGAAACATCCACATCCGGGAGAAGTGAAGATCAAGAAGAAGAATCCTCCACCTCCCTAGGTAACTCAAGTGTTATTATTTTAAATAAAAATCACATAATATGCTTTGAGTGTAGGGAGAAAGGGCATTACAAGAGAAAATGCCCTAAATTGGCTAAGGAAAAGGCATCGGCACCAAAAGTCAACCAAAAGTCAAAGGATGCTGGAGTCCCCTCAATTAAGGGCAAAGAGCACATAGTGTGCTTCAAATGCAACCAAAGGGGGCACTACCGAAGCCAATGCCCTAGGAGGAGGAAGAAAGGGCAAGAAGGTGTATCTCATGTAGGGGAAGCTCCTAAAGCTAACCCTAAGGTAAATTTAAATTATGCACCTTTAATTCCTAAAGCTAAAAAGCATGCTAAGAATTATTTTAGCTCTCTTGCAATTGTTAATGAAAAGCATGCTAAGAAAAATAATAAGGTTTATTTCTTAGGTGCCAAGCATGTTCATATAACTAAGGATAAACCTAGGACTCATAATTCTTGAAATATTTTGCCTAGGGAATCAATTAGGAGAGTAGAAGAAAATTTGGGTATTAATCCCAAAATGTCTAGGCACATGCCTAAGAAGAAGAGGCCTTCCCAAAAACCTAATGAAAATTCAAAAATGGGAAAATCAGAGCTAGAGAACCAAGTCTGGAGGTCAAGACTTGAGAGAATGGAAAAGACCCTTAGAATCATAGAAAATTCAATTCTAGGGTCAAATGCCCAAAAGTCAAGAACTAGGGTTCAAAAATGGTCTAAGGGCAAGGAAGGTTTGGGTCACAAACCTAAGCCCAAGAAGACTTATCATAATGTTCCATTTGATTATGGAACAATTTCTAGGTCTAGGAAAACCAAGGCTAATAGGGAAGCCATCCCTAAGTCTAGCCATGGTGTTTGCTTAGTGGCTAAGGACTTAAGAAAATCTAAGAAGGCCACTAGGAAGGTCATTAGGGGAGTTACCTCTAGAGTTGACCTAGGAAAGACCCAAAAGACTATGGCTTTAAAGCCTAAAAGGGTCATTAGAAAGGTATCTAGGGAAGTTATCCCTAGTGAATACCTTGTTAACCCAAGGAGCTCCAATAGATATTGGGTTCCTAAAAGCGTGATCGATTCACGCTAAATGGTTAGGGTGTGTCAACCCTAAGTGGATGGGTAGTTAACTTAGCCATGGTGAGTTGACACATTAGGATGTGCCAATATTCCTTGAGAAGTTAAAAATGAATAAATTGACACAATTAGATCTTAGAGGTATTGGTGTGTCATTTTGGGTTTTTGGCACACTAGGGGGATAAATGGCTATTAAGGCAAAAATGGACTTAACCCTAGAAATGACAATTTGGATTTAACACTTAGGTATTTTATACCTTAGTATATTTTACTTGCCATGATTTGTTTGCCTTGCCATGTCATGACATCATTTTCATTTTTATCTATAAAAATGTCATGATCATGTTTAGAACTATTTTTAGATGTCATGTATGCTTGGATGTCCCTTACATGCCATGACATCATGATTTTGGTATATGCTTTTATCTATATCATATTTGTGCCATAATCATCTTCATGCATATAACTAAAATGAAATTAAGGACTATGGCATGATTTGATGGGAATCAAATAATATTGCCTAGAAATATGCATGAAACCATTAAAAGAACAAAAATCCACATCTCACTAAAAATTTGACTTGTATGTGTTTTACACATCTAGATACAAGTGAGATGTTTAGGAAAAAGGGATTAAAGGTTTCAAAAACATTTTGAAAACATTTTAAAAAACCTTGGTGAAACCTATCTTTTGATAGCTATCACCATTGAATGGGATGATACAAAGATGGCTCTTTATTGAAGCTTTTCTTAACTTTTGGACTTTTTGTCAATCTCTTAATTTAGTGGGTAAAATAATTTTCTAATATTTTTCACCCATAATGATTGTGATAAGTAATATACATACCAAATTTCAAGATTTTTAAACCTATGTATATTTACTTATGAATTTTGGAAAGTCATTTCTAAAATTCAAAAAACTGCAAATGCAGTTATCAGTCGACTGCCATGGTGGCCGAGGGAACAGAGCTTCAATGGGGAACTCCATGAGGGATAAGGTGGACTTGGCCAAGTGGCTAAGACTGAGTGTCGGAGGCTTAAACTTGATGTTTGAGGGTTTACTCGACGGTCGGATGCTCAAACAACTTGGTGTTTGAGGTTTTACCCGACAGCAGTCGACTGACATAGGTGTCAGTCGATAGGTCCAAGTCGACTAGCATTCGACTGGTGTTAACTGGAGGTTTTGTGTTATAATCGATCGCCATGGATCGGCAGAGATCGATAGTCGATAGCAATCGATTGCCGAGGGATGACGATCGATGGGAATGTCGTGAGTACGTATGCCGTAGTCGATCGGGCGATCGACCATTAGGTCACTAGCCATCGCCGCCATGGACGGCAACATCGGTAGGAGATCCGTTGGAACTTGTCCAACATGGATCTGGCCGTTGTGAGACAACGGTTACAGGGGCAGTCGACTGGGGCCTTTTGGCAGTCGACTGTTGAGCGTAAAAACAGCTTGATGCAGGTTATAAATGGAGCTTAAGTGGGAGGATTTCGCCAAGACTTTTGTGAAGCTATTGGAGGGGAATTGCTGCAGCATTCCAGACCTTCAAGAGCCATCTAAAGCAAACTACAAGCAAAGGGTTCAAAGCAAGCATTGTAAAGTGTTCTTTACGTGTATTTCATATTTGTCTTTGTATTGATTGTATTTCATATATTACTTGTTGTAATAGTTTGTGAGAGGTTTCTCCACCTCCGACGTGTAGTCAAGAAGGAGATTAGTTAGTGTCGTGTGCATAACTAGAGCTCAGAGAGCTCGCCCGTGGAGTAGGAACCATTCAGTTCCGAACCACATATATCGTGTGTGTTTGTGTATACTTATTTGTTGTTAGTATTCATATTTTTATTAGTATTCCGCTGCGCTAATGACAATCGTAGGAAAGCAACCCAATGAGAACGAACGAATTCCACCATCGAACGATTGAGGGCTATTCACCCCCCTCTAGCCGGCCAACATCTACATTCATCGATCCTACACAATGGTTGGCGGCATAAAGTCCAAGCGGAGTCTTGGTGGCGTAAGTCCAATGTGCCTTGGCGGTGTAGACACCGTTAGCATGACATAGCCGATGGAAGCACCTGAAGGCTAGCGCAATGGATGAACAAGTCATGGATGACTTGGAGGGATCCGAGAGGCATGAGGCTGACAGAGGTGGCTAGAAGGCTTAGGTCTAGGGTACGGGTGGTCTATCAAGTATGGGGGCACCATTCTTGGGTTAAACCTCATGTTTGAGGTTAAAACTGTTGGGTTTCCGGCACCGCGGTGAGTGTGTGTTTGAACATATTTCGTAAACATGTGTACAGCGGAAGAAATAAAAATAATAAATCTAATTTATTACAACACACACACCACACGCATGCATAATACAACATGTGTTGACATAATCGTAGTTTCAAATTTTACAATAAAAGAAAATTTATTCTACGTATACCTTACGTATCACGTGTAGCGGGAAAGACATCAACCGGAGCGATCCTCGCTAGAATCACCTCTATCCGTATCCACGCCGAGTATCTTCGGGATGAATTCATAAAGTCACGAGCCTCGTCTTCGCACAAGTCACTAGCCTCGTGACGAAGATGATGTGATCGAGAGAAGATCACAATCCGAATCAAAATTCGGATTCAAAACGAGTCCTCAAAAACTCGCTTCTCCGGAGAGGTATTCGCCAACTGTTTGACGAATTCTTTGTCCTCCACCTATGAGGATTACAGGAGATCGAATCCCCGGAAAAGTAGCCATTGTCGGAGCTCCAAACGTCGTCCAAAAGACGCTCCGACACGAAGGAAACAAGCTGCCCAGAAAACTGGACAGCTTGGTGGAGGAATTAGTGCCGACCAAAGGGAAGAGGGCCAGCAAGTCCTTGGTCACCGGAGCCAAGGAGGATCACCGGCTGAAGCTTGGACACCGACAACAACTTGGACGGCGGCACAAGGGTGGGCGGCAGCTAGGGTTTGGGCGCCGACCACAAGAGGAGAAGGAGAGGGGGGCGGCAACTTTGGGGTTGCTTGGATTAAGTTTTCACAAAATCCTTAAGCCCTATTTTTATAGAGAACAAATTCTCCTAATGTTTATTGGTTCATAACCAAAACCCGTTAACCCGCTCCATTAATTTATGTTAAAATAAACCAAATCAATTTGGTCTATTTTAAGTTAAAACGAATCGAACCAACTTTAGTTCATTCGTTTAAAACAAACCAGACCCCTTTGGTTTATTCTCCACCATTGGATTAGAACCAAACCAATTTGGTTCATCCATCGTGTCTTCATAATACACGGCCCATCCATGCTTCCATTGCGACTGAAACAATTTCATGCTCACTCCTTGATTGGTCCAACCAAACCTAGTTTCTCTCGGTATGAGAATCTCATTCTCAAGCTCGTTTTAAATCCTTCGGATTACGCTCGTTGTGCATGTGACCAAATAAGTTCATGATTTATGTTGGCCGTCTATAATTAACCATTAATTATAGAACGATCATGAGTGGCACCTAGTAGTACATAATGATCCCCAATTAATCGAAAAGATCAACGGTTGATCCAGAACTATTTCTGAAATCCTTCAGCAGCTACAATGAATCGTGCCCCATTCCCTTCACTCATCTTATACCCACTTGGTTCAGGACATGGTCTATAGTGTCAGTCCCCACTAGGTTGACTACGTCACACCTAGCCCAAGTATCATTTTCTCATCCTACGAATTCTAGTTACTACACATGTATCCAAGAGTACCTTACTCTAAACATATAATGCTTTGGCCAAAGACTTTAGTAACAATCCGACGAGAGGCCATGGGTATACATCTCCTCGCAAGGAGTGGTGAATCCTTTATAGACTATTCAAATACCTTCGATCACTTCGACTTATACCCAATCATCCCGGGTCCACATCTCCTCAGAGATGCTTGCTTAAGATGTCAAAGCATAAGTCTTCATGATCAAGATGACTTGAATACCGCAAGTCAAAGGAACATCACACTTAAGCTACAGTAAGAACTTCATTGACATATCTATATATGCAGAGAACCATATGAAGTCTTACGGTTGGTCACTCCAATAAACTAGTTACCATAACTAGCATCCACGATTAACTCTGGACATCACAATGTCTCCAGCCAGTGAGAATCAACTGCTTGGATACACCAAGGAGTATACCTCGTGCTAGTCTCGACAGATTTGATGGTGTCCTAATCCATCAATTCATCGACTAGGGATAATTTCGATACATCACAATTACACATGTAGAGATACTCACTAGTTGTGATCCAATCACAAATTCTCTCATGCTGTGAATCGTATCGTGGACATTTAGTAAATGAGTTTAAGATCTAATCAAATACATGAGAACATATGTATACTCAAATAGTGAATCTTCATTTATCATATAAGTGGTTCAAACATAAGGTGATTGCCCTAGGACATCTCTCATATATTACTAATAAAAACCTCATGTTTGAGGTGTGCCAGTTGACTGGTGCCATATAGCAATCGGCTGGTGTGAGTCAACTAGGGTTGACTAAGGGAAGTGTCCCAGCAGTCGACTAATCGTGTGATCAGTTGACTGGTGCTCAGTTTTTTGGGCACAGAATGGAGTCGAGACTTGACTGCGGGGTCAGCGGTCGAGTGAAGGCTCCATCAGTCGACTGATGGTCATGATCAGTTGATTGATGTCCTATCCGTTGAATTTTTCCAGCGTGGATTACACCGTTGTCTCACAATAACAGTGTCATCAGTCGACTGATGGTCCCGAGCAGTCGACTGATCGACGATTTCCATCCCAGGCAACAACTTTAAATGGAGCTCGTGGAGGAGAAAATCAACATGGTTCTTTGAGGTATTTTGGGGCGAGTTGCTGCTGCAATTCAGGGTCTCCAAGTGCTACTCGATCAACCTAGCAAGCAAACATTCAAAAGCTCGATTTAAAGTTTTCTTTACTTGCATTTTAGTGTAGTTGCTTGTATTCTTATTGTATTACTATTGTAATCTGTTGTAAGAGGTTTCTCCGCCTCCGGATTGTACCGAGAAGGATTTATTATTGATTAGTGTTTGCGTGTGTATCACTAGAGCTCTTTAGAACTTAATTCGTGGAGTAGGAACCATTCGGTTCCAAACCACGTTAAATACTTGTGTAATTGTGTGTTCGTCTATTTCGTTATTGCTATATTATTATTCCGCTATGTGCTAACTAGATTTGTAGACAAACACAATCGAATTCCATCATGCAATGAATCAACGCTATTCACCCCCCTCTAGCGGTCAACATTTCCCCAACAAGTGGTATAAGAGCCTGGGGCTCTTCTACGGACTAACCGCCGAGAGCTAAAGATGCTAGAGGGAAAGATGGAATTCCAAGACAAGCTTGGATGGTACGTCAGCACTCCACCACCCTACGACCGAGAAGATTTTCTGGCATGGAGAGCAAGAATGGAGACATTATTGATGATGGACATAGAGGATTGGTTCATCCTCGTAGAAGGCTTTGAACCTCCTAGGGATAAAAGGGAGAAGTTCTAAAATTGAAGAAATAGACCCAAAAGCAACGGCGAAAATTCAAAACTGAAGCCAAGGTAAAAAAACTTTTAGAAGATTTGATACCTAATGATGTTTTGTCTAGGCTAGGTGAATATCTTGACGCCAAGGAGCTATGGAAACAATTGGCAAAATTCCATTAAGTGCCTCACTCAATCCAAGAAGAAAAGGAAGAGGAGGAAGAGAGCTCATCCTCACAAGCAAGTGAGGATTCAGAAGTTGAGGAGGAGTCAACTTCCAGGTCGGTGGAAGAGGAAGAGGAAGAATTGGAGAAGACCTCCACCTCTAGGATTGAGGGGGAGGATATTGGAGCATCCTCAACACTGGAGCAACAAGAAGAACCATCTACATTCGGTCGAGAGGAAGAGCAAGCTCAAGAGAACCTCACCACCACCCTAGGTAACTCAAGTAATTTGGTTTTAAACAAAAATCATATAATTTACTTTGAGTGTAGGGAGAAAGGACACTACAAGAGTAAGTGTCCTAAATGGGTCAAGAAAAGTCCACCGGCGCCAAAGGTCAAGGATGCCGTTTCCCAAAGTCAAAGGAGCAAGGAGCACATCATTTGCTTCAAGTGCCATCAAAAGGGGCACTATAGGAGTCAATGCTCTAGGGGGAGCAAGAAGACTCAAGAGGGAGTATCACATGTAGGGGGAGCTTCTAAAGCAATCCCTAAGGTAAAATTTAATATTGCTCCTTCTAATTTAAATGTTAAAAAGTATGCTAGGAATTTCAATTCTCTTGCAATTTATCATGACAAGCATACTAAGAACAATGAATATTGTTTAAGAGCTAAGAAGGTCAACCTTAGGAATAAGGAGAAATTTGAGACTAATGTCTCTAAAAATATCTTAGCTAAGGACAAATCTAGGTCAAATAATTCTAGACCAATTCTACCTAGGGAGACAATTAGAAAGGTACAAGAGCACTTAGGTCTTAACCCCAAATGGACTAGGCATATGCCTAGGAAAAACAATGCCTAAAGACCAAATGAAAAATAAAAAATTGGGCAATTAGAATTGGAAAACCAAGCCTTGAGGTCAAGGCTTGAGAAGCTTGAAAAGACCCTTGCAAAAATGACAAATCAAATGCAAAGGTCAAATAGTCAAATCATAGGGTCTAGAAGTCAAAGTCAAAACTTAGGGCCTAAGAGACAAGAGTCAACCAAGGGCAAGAAAGGTTAGGGTCACAAACCTAAGTCTAAGGTGACTTATCATAGTATTCCATTCAATTATGGAACACAACCTAGGTCTAGGAAGACCAAGGTCAATAGGAAAGTCATCCCTAAGGTTGACCAAGGTATGTGCCTAGTGGCTAGGGTTTCGAAGAAACCTAGGATGACCACTAAGAAGGTTACTAGGGAGGCAATCCCTAAGGTTAACCTAGACAAGATCCAAATGACCAAGGCTAACAAGCCTAGAAGGGTCATTAGAATGGTATCTAGGGAGGTCATCCCTAAGGAATACCTAATTAACCCTAGGAGCTCAAATAGGGTTTGGGTTCCTAAGAGCGTGATCGAATCATCCTAGGTGGGTTTAGGGTGTGCCAACTTTAAATGGATGGGTAGTTAACCTAACCATGGTAAAGGTGACACTTTAGGTTATTTTCAAGGTTATGGATACCTTGGAAATAGATTTGATATTATGATCCTAAAAGATTTTAGGATGTGCCAATATATTTTTAAATTATGAAAAATCAATCAAATTGACACAATTTAGGTTTAGAGGTTATAGTGTGTCATTTATGGTTTGTGGCACACATGGGGGTTTAGTAGCAATATGGAAAAATATAATTAATTATATCAAATGACAATTAATACTAAAATTTAGGTATTATTATACCTATACCTTTTACTTGCCATGCTTTGTTTGTCATATAACATGACATGACGTCATGTTTATTTTTAATCATTTAATATGTCATGATGATATTTTTAGGATTAGGGTTAATGTCATGCGTTTTTAGATTCCATCTTATGCCATGACATCATGATTATGAGCATGTGTTTATTTTATACCATCATCAATGCCATAATCATTCATGCATCTAAATTGATTAAAATTGATTTAAGGACTTTGGCATGACTTGAAGTCTCATTTATAAGGGAAACAAGTAGGGTTGCCTTAGAAAAATGCATGAAACCCTAGATTAAGAAAACAAAACCCACATTTCACATTACATTGACATGTATGTATATTTATTGATGCGCACATACACGACCTCAAATCTCGCGATGGAGACCGCCGAGGACTCAAAGCGCACACTTGCGCTCAACGCCCGCAAGTGCACGGATGTCGTCAAGTAATAAAGATTATTGCTCCCACAGGGACTGAGATTCGAGTACCAATATACTTAGTGGTTGTAATTGTTCGGACGTGACTCTAAGAGGTTTCGGTTGGTGAGGGCTGTCGGTGGACTCTACTCTGTACGGTGTCACACGGAGGAGGAAAGGAGTATGCCGAGGTCTTCAAAGGTGATTCTAGGACTTCGGTTTCGCTTGTGTATCACAGAACAATGTTGTCAAGTGGCATTGTCTAGATGTTTAGCTACGGTTTTATGGAAGGGACATCATACACTCTCCCGCAGAGCCGTCGCATCTACCGGGAGCTATCTCCGCCTAAAAGGACGGGATAGATGGTACGAGGATGCTAAATCAATCCCTATGGTGAACCGTTTCCGATTCCACCACACCCTTCTCCCCCCAGTTACAGAAGATCAGGTTTACCCCTAGGTTTCTTATATAAAATCCCCTAAATTTTAGATTGCGAGGGCTGTCACCCCTCGTATTGCCTAGGCACAGCAGAAAGAAAGCCAAACATGCATAGATATAGTAAAGAACAACTACCAATTGTCAAATCAAACTCATAGGCAGAATTTAACATGAACCAACATTGTATGTGTACACAAGCTACTCCCTAATCCTAGAATCGAAAGTACTACTGCATGTATACGAAGGAAGAAACACAAAGCATGTCTAAGTTCGAATACATAAGGAATAAAACACAGAAATAAAGATATACAATGCTTTCTTGGTCTTCTCTCCGGCGTTGAAGTGCAATGCGTGGACCTCCGGCGACGTTCCTCCTCCCCGTTGCGAGTTACCGAAGCTTTTTAAAGCTTCGGCGTACCGTCCTAGCCGCTGTGCCTCCCCCCTAGGGTTTGGGCGGAGCCATCCTTATATAGACAACGCCTCAAACCACTGTAAAATTTGAAAAAAGCCCTAGTCGTGCAAATCTATCGGGCCGCCACTCGACCGTGTGTTTCCACATGCCCAGGCCGTGCATGGCCCTGAGGTGCTAATCTCGCCCAATGGACACGACCGTGTGAATCCACATGCCCTGGCCATGTCCCACTCTGCGTCTAGTTGCGAAATGCCCTTCTTTTCCTCTGAAAATGCATCTTTTTCACCCGAAAAGCTATCCTGCACACAAAAGTACAATGAGCAGACCTCCGAACCAAAAAATAGAAAATGGGTGCAAAAATAGATTAACATATGCATGAAACTAACACAAAATGTAATGAGATGTGAGCAATAACTACTCCTAAAACCCTATAGGTTTTGCTCACATCACTTCCCCCAGACTTAAATCTTTACTTGTCCTTAAGCAAACCTCAGTGCCATGATGTTTTAAAAAGATATTGTTCCATAATTAGCATGTTAACTAAATTTATCAAGTGGTATTTGCAATCAAAGCAAAACAAATATGTTCTAAAATTCACTAAGTTAGCTCCTCGTGCTCATGCTAAGCGAACCATTCTTATGGGATGCCCTTTCCATGGTGAGTTAAGTCATTACCCCATAGCTTTCCTAAGGTCTCCAGCTCTTAGGCACTTACCTGCCCAAAGCGAGGGTCGTTCCCTAGATCTAGCACAAAATCTCAAAGGCGTGCTCGGTATTGAGATAAATTGGTAGGTGTTTCCACAGTAACCTAACTCGGTCTCAAAGGGGCACCTAGCCATTTCCACCCACGACAATTGTTTTTTATCCCTCATAATCTTTTTTTCTCCTCTCTTTTTTTTTTCATTTATTTTTCTATTTTTCTTTTATTTCTCTTTTATTTTGTGGCTCACTGAGATTTTCATTTTTCTAAATTGGCTTACACCATCCGAGCATCTCCAGTAACTAAAATGCTAAACCTAGAGTCACCTATGGATTCTAAAGTACTAGACTACTGAAGTGAATCATAACAAGGTATGTACTACATTCTTCCTTTCAGAATGTTCGACATTTGAAAGTGCAAAAACAAAACTAACCCGTGTAAGTTTAGAACATTCAATAGAGCGAATAAAATAAAATACCACAAGATAAATAGAGTTAAGCTACCTATGGGAACAACTCATGCAAGAAACTTTTAAAAATACTACTGAGGTAGCTTTACAGTAACAAAAATTAAGTACTGAAAGAAACTCAACAACTCAGGCATGAATAAATGAAAATACCAGAAAAGAAACTACTTCTAGGAAACAAAACAAAATAAACCTTGGGGTCTCCCCCCCAGACTTAAATGTAAATATACCTCTAATATGGTGGACGAGGTGGAAATTCTTGGAGCCTGGGCTGTAGGATCGATGTGGTGTGGATGTGGGGGGTGAATAGCCCTCTTTCGTTAGATGATGGAATTTGCTAGTCTACAAAGAAATTAGCGCAAGCGAAATATACAAATACAAACAAAGAAAGACAAAACAAAGGAAACAAACAATATTAACACCAAGTCGTAACGTGGTTCACGGCTACGCCGCTAATCCATGATCCCGATTCGTCCAAGGTGAATCACTCCTTTGCCACTAGATCTCTCTTTTGCACCAAGCTAGGTGGAGGTAACCTCTTTACAATCCCTCTTCTTACGATAGAATGAGAATTAACACAAGTAGAAGAGTGGAAAAACCCTTAGAGCACTTTGGGAGATGTTATGAGTTGAAGCATTAGGCCCCCAAAGCCCCACACCCTTCCTCTTTATAGAGGAAGAGGGTTTCTTCCCATTGACAGACCCCGATCGATGCCCTCATCACCGATCGATCCCGTGATCTGCCGCAATAATAATTCTTTGCTTTCCACATTGGATTTCATCCAACGACACCGGCATCAGTCAACTGATATTGCCATCAGTCGACTGATGCTCGATCAGTCGAGTGCTCGTGAGCTCGACTTCATTCTGTGCCTGAAACCCTTACGACCAGTCGACTGATGCCTTTCATCAGTCGACTGGTGGTCTCGCAGTCGGCTGCCAATCCATGGTAGTCAACTTTTGGCACTTGAACCGTACTCGAACACTAGTCGAGTCACAGTCGACTTAGAGTAGTCGACTACCATTACATGGCAGTCGACTGATGTCAGGAAATCCCATCCGACACTTAGCCAAATGGCCAAGTTTCACCTAAGATCTTCTACCCCTTCCCGAGTTACATTCGCTCACTCTCATCCCTCGGAGTCCCTCGCCTTTGAAGTTATCTTTGTCCGACCATGTCCCTCGGATGCGCCAAGCGCACGGCTCTGCAGCGCCATCCTTCGCGTCTCGCCCTGAAGTCTACTTCCTCCGGCTTCACTCCAAGCTCCTCGTCTGACGGTCCCTCGGATGCTCCAAGCGCACGACTTCCGCAAAGCCATCCTTCACAGACTCAAGGAGCGAGTCATGAGAGGTGAAACTCGCCAAGGCTCCATGTGCGAATTACTAAGCCCTGCAAGACTCAAAAGCACATATAAAATCATAATAACAATCTAACTTAAACCCTTTGCCACACACATCAAAACCTTATCATGGCAAGAGATTTCCCTAACAATCTCCCCCTTTTTTATGTGTGGCAATCCGTTTAAGTTAAGTAAAACATTTGATAAAATATTAAGGAAAGAAAGCATGTAAATAACATGATTAGCAACTCTCCCCCTTAATACATGAAACCCCCCCTAAATATATTCCCTCTTACTTAAACATATACATTTCTCCCCCTTTGACACCATCAAAAACAATTAACAAAGTTTATATAGCATGACATCAAGTCTACAGAGAAACAAAGACCAAAACATGCCTTAAAAGTGGATAAAAGAAATTACTGGGCATGTTATCAGACTACCAGTCGACTGGTTCAGACTACCAGTTGACTGGCACAAGCATTTCGGGTTTTTTATGTTTTCAGGTTGGATTTCAGAAATGCATTAGAAAATCTATAAAATTCGAAAAATCATGAAATTTGGGGAACATATTTCTTGTAAGTATATTTATCAATGAAAAATAGTTGTCCATGAAAAATAGTTGTCCATGAAAAATCATTATATTTTCAAATATTTGCCAAAACTTCAAAAGCTTTAAAAGTAACTAGGTTTTTGACCAAGTTAGTATCAAGTTTAACACCTAGTTTTGCTTTAAATTGTTTCAAAACATGAACACACAAATTTTAAAGTAAGAAATTGTTTTGAAAACATATGAAATATCAAACCATGATCTTTGGGCAATATGTCTATAAATTAAACATAAGCCTTCCCCATGATTGGTCTATTATTGCTATTTTGATACTTTAAATGACCATCTAAATGCCATAGGCATTAGTGGACATTTGTATCATCCTATCATCTCACCCATGCTAAGTTTTCAATCATGGTAGCCTATGGTGAGTGTGAGATGTATCCTAAAGGTATTTGTATGTACTTAACCATTATTTTCATGCAATTCTATCAAGGTTAAGTATCATCCTATCATTCCACATGATCATAAAGACATATATGAGTTAATTTTACATTATGACCATGAAACACATGTATTCATCAAAATTTTATCATGCATTAGGTATTACATGATGATAATAAAGTAAACATCACCTAAAGCATGATTTATCTATTTATAGGTGCATTATCTGTTGGATCGAGAAGCGTCGCTAGAGGGGGGGGGTGAATAGCGATCGTAAATCTTTTCGACATTTCGTTCGAGTAGATAATTAAATGAGTAAGAGCAGCGAAAAATAAAGAGACACGTTTATCTTTACTTTGTTCACAACTCAACGGTTGCTACTCCAAGGCCCTATTGGTCCTAGACCGCGTACAGAGGGCAAAGCACTATAATGTCTCCTCCTCGTTGGAGGTAGGAGACAACGATCACAAAATCGAAAGTACGAGGATGAGGCAACAAGCCTACCTCACCTCGTTACGATTAAAACAAAGAATACAATAAAAACAATTACTTACTACTGCTGCCGACGAAGGAGATTTAAACTTGTCGTCGCGTCGGCATTATGACGGCGTTGGAGCGTTGGCGTTGTAAGAGCACTTGCGAATAAACTTGATGTGATATGGAGTTGGAATCCTCCTCTCCTTTTATAGATTTTGGCCTCTGAATATGTCTCTTTTTTTTTTTGGAATAGATCATGAAGTTGTATAATTTTTATCGCGAAGTGGATGCATCAAACCTTATCCATTTTGACCTAGTGCAAAGGCTAATTCATCGCCATTAGTCGACTGATGACTCCCATCAGTCGACTGATGAGCATTAGTCGACTGCCCAATTGTTAGGACCCTTGAAACGGCTAGAGGGGGGGGGGTGAATAGCGTAGATGAAATTCGATCGCGTTTGTGTCTACAATTTCGTTAGTGCGCAGCGGAAATAGAAATAATAAAAGCAATAACGAAATAGACAACAAGCTAACACAATGATATAATGTGGTTCGGAACCGCACGGTTCCTACTCCACGGATCGAGCTCTAAAGAGCCCTAGTGATGCACACGCACTCACTAATGATAAACACTCCTTCTCGACACAAGTCGGAGGCGGAGAAACCCCTTACAATAGATCTTACAACAGTAAGAATGAAATACAAGAAATATACAATGTAAATATGAAATACAAGTACAGAAAAGACTTTACAACACTTGTTTTGATTGCTTGAATGCTTGGTTGCTTGCTTGCACTTGGAGACCTGATTTGCACCAACATATCGCCCCAATAGCCCTCAAGAACCTGTTACTTTTTCCTCCATCACGAGCTCCATATACTTTGGAAAAGTCTATCGATCGTGATCGGGACCATCGATCGCGATGCCATGCTGTCGTGAGACAACGGCTAGTTCCACGTTGGATAAGTCCAACGGAACTACCATCAGTCGACTGATTGTGACCATCAGTCGACTGATGGAGTCCTCACTCGACCCGTCGAGTCTCGACTCCATTCCGTGGCCAAATTCTCGAGCACCCGATCATCGCTAGGCCATAACCCACGATCAAACCCTAGTTGATTTCGGTCCAATCGATCGCCACATGGCACCCGACCGGGCACACCTCAAACATGAGGTTTTAACTCAAGTATGGTTCCCCCATACTTGCTAGACCACCCTTAGCCTAGACCTAAGCCTTCTAGCCACCTCCATCAGCCTCACGCCTCTCGGATCCCTCCAAGTCATCCATGACTTGTTCATCCATCGCGCTAGCCTTCAGGTGCTTCCGTCGGCTATGTCATGCTAATGGTGTCTACACCACCAAGGTACATTGGACTTACGCCGCCAAGACTCCGCTTGGACTTTACGCCGCCAACCATTGGACTTGTGCTGCCAAGACTACCGCTTGGACTTTACGCCGCCAATATTAAACCCCTTGGACTTCAAATGCTAACCCATGTTAGACTTTCCATGCCAAGACCATGCTTGGACTTTCCTTGCCAACTCATGTTGGACTTTCCATTTGCCAAGACCCATGCTTGGACTTTCCTTGCCAACACATGTTGGACTTTCCATTTGCCAAGACCCATGCTTGGACTTTCCTTGACAATTATATTGTCATATGTTTTTGTCAAAACATCAAAACACATCAAAACTTCACTCGAGCCAAACTCGAGTCCTGGTCAATCGTGACCTGGGCCGATTGCACCAACAATCTCCCACTTTTTGATGTTTGACAAAAACCAAACAAACCAAACAAATAATTGAGTTAGAATACTAACTCAAATCCTTTACCAATTATCCCAAATTGATAAATACTCTCCAAATGTTTTTTTTTCCCAAAACATTCTCCCCCTTTTTGACTAACATCAAAAAGGTCTTCTCTTCAAGGAGGTCAATGTCTCATGTCCCAATGAGATCTTACAATCTCCCCCTTGGTCTAAAAATATCTAGGATGTCTACCATCTTCCTAGTGATAAGTCCCATATCACTCAAGAGAGACAATCCTATTTACTCTCCCAATTTCCAAATTGGGTCTCTCAAAAGTCCCCATCAATTTCCCAATTGATGTAAAAGCGTGCTCCCCCTTGACCATTGCACCAACAATGTCCTTGGGAAGTCCCTAAGCCAATAGGAACTCTAAACCATCAAAATTAAGGTTAGAAGTTCAACATTGAACTTTCCAACACCTTAAAATTGATACACACCCTAAACACCTCTCCTAATCCATATCCAATGGATTGTCACCCTTTATCATGCTTCCCAAAGCATATCATAGGGTTAAGAGTGGTTAGGGACCTTAACCGCAGCTGAAATCGGGTTAAACAACTTTGGTTACCCCGAAATCAGGCTATCAGTCGACTCTGTCAGCTACCAGTCGACTGATGTGTCCATCAGTCGACTGGCACGAAGCAACAGTCGAGTGATATAGCGCTGCAGTCGAGTCCAAACGCTGCCATCAGTCGACTGCACTGTAGAAGCAGTCGACTGATAACTGAAAACCTGATTTTCAGAAATCAGACTCGACTTCTGGAAATGCATAAGTAATTCTACGTAAATCAAAAAATCACGAAACTTGATACGTATATTACTTAACACACATACAATCAGTGAAAAATTTTGGAAAAATATTTTTACCATTGAATTAGGAGATTGATACAAAATCCAAAAGTGACTAAAAACTTTAAAGTTGAAGCTCACTTTGTATCAATCTTATCAATGGTGATTGCTATCAAAAGATAGACTTCACCAAGGTTTTTCAAAGTGATTTTAAAATGTTTTCAAAACCTTAACTTGGATCATATTCATTGGGCTCTATGTACGTGACTTGTACACAAGCTCTCCCAATGATCCACAACTAAAATTAGATGAGTTTTAGTTTATCTAGATGCAAAAACTATGCACCTTGAACTTAACTCATATCCTAGCATCTCACATGTATCTAGGGTGTATACATACACATACATGTCAATTAGATGTGATATGTGGGTTTTGTTCTCCCTAAACTAGGGTTTCATGCATTTTCTAAAGCAACTCTACTTGATTCCCTTATAACTGGGACTCCAAGTCATGCCATAGTCCTTAAATCAATTTTAATCAAGTTAATGCATGAATGTATGATCATGGCATAAATATAGCAATAATTAAGCATGGCCAATGATCATGATGTCATGGCATATGATAAAATCTAAAAACACATGACATTGGTCCTTAATCCCTAAGCATACTCATGACATATAAATGATAGAACATAAACATGATGTCATGTCATGACATATGGCAAACAAATCATGGCAAGTAAAAAGTATAGATATAAGTATACCTAAGTTTTAATATTAATTACCATTTGATATAATTAATTATATTTTGCCATATTATCACTAATCTTCCTAGTGTGCCAAAAACCCAAAATGGCAAACTAATCTCTAAAACTAAATTGTGCCAATTTAATCATTTTATCAAACTTCTCAAATAATATTAGCACATCCTAAAATCTTTTAGGATTAAAGCTCGAATGTATTTTCAAGGTAACCATAACCTTGAAAATATCCTAAAGTGCCACCTTTATCATGGTTGAGTTAACTACCCATCCATTTAAGGTTGGCACACCCTAACCCATCTAGCGTGAATCAATCACGCTCTTAGGAACCCAAAACCGATTTGAGCTCCTAGGGTTAATTAGGTATTCCTTAGGGATAACCTCCCTAGATACCTTCCTAATGACCCTCCTAGGCTTATTAGCCTTGATCATTTGGGTCTTACCTAGGTTGACTCTAGGGGTAACTCCCCTTGCAACCTTCTTAGTGGCCATCCTAGGTTTCCTAGAAACCCTAGCCACTAGGCACACACCATGGTCAACTCTAGGGATGACTTCCCTATTGACCTTGGTCTTCCTAGACCTAGTTAGTGTTCCATAGTCAAATAGAACACAATGATAAGCCACCTTAGGCTTAGGTTTGTGACCCAAACCTTGCTTGCCCTTGGTTGGCTTTTGACTCTTAGGTCCTAGGTGTTGACTTTGACTTTTGGACCTAGAAGTTTGACTAATTGACCCTTGCATTTGATTTTGCATACCCTTAAGGGTCTTTTCAAGTTTTTCAAGCCTTGATCTCAAGGCTTGATTTTCCTTTTCTAATATCTCAATTTTTGATTTTTCATTTTCTCTTGAGATATTTCTATTTCTAGGCATATGTCTAGATTTCTTAGCATTAAAGCCTAGATGTTCTCCTATTTTCTTAATGCTTTCCTTAGGTAATATATTTTTAGGGACATTAGTCCCAAATTTCTCCCTATTTTCTACATGGACTCTCTTAGCTCCTAAGCAAAAATATTTATTCCTATTAGCATGCTTTTCATAAATTGCAAGAGAATTAAGGTTCCTAGCATGCTTTTTAGCATTTAAATTAGAAGATGCATTACTAAAATGTACCTTAGGGTTAGCCTTAGCTCCCCCTACTTGTGATGTTTCTTCTTGGGTCTTTTTGCTCCCCCTAGGACATTGATTCCTATAATGTCCTTTTGAATTGCACTTGAAGCATATGATGTGCTCCTTGCCTTTAGGTGTTGGGGAACTGACATCCTTGACTTTTGGTGCCAGTGGAGCTTTCTTAATCTTCTTTGGGCACTTGCTCTTGTAGTGCCCGGTTTCCCTACACTCAAAACATATTATATGCATTTTATTATTAACACACATGTTTGAGTTACCTAGGGTAGTGGTGGAGGCCGGAGTTGGATTTTGAGCTTCCTCATCTTGACCGGATGTTGAAGGCTTTTCTTGAGGTTGCTCCGGTATGAAGGTTCTCTCCTCCCCCTCAATCCTTGAGGTGGATGCTTCTACCACTTCCTCCACCTCTTCCGACCCGGAAGTTGACTCCTCACTTTCTTGTGAGGATGAAGATGATTCTTCTTCGGTCTCCTCTTCTTCCAAGTCTTCTTGGACCGATTCGGGATTGTCGTGGAACTTGATCAACTTGTTCCACAACTCTTTGGCATCCCTATAGCTTCCTAATCTTGACAAAATATCATTAGGTATCAAATCAATCAACATTTTTGTTACCTTAACGGTTGTCTTGAATTTTTCCCGTTGCTCTTCGGTCCATCTCTTCATCTTGAGGATGTTGCCGTTTTCTCCTCTCGGAGCATCAAAACCTATAGTCATGGCAAACCAATTTTTGATATTTTTCATTAGAAAATATTCCATCCTACCTTTCCAATATGCGAAATGTTCGCGGTTGAAGGAAGGTGGGATGTTGACGTCATCACCCAATCTTTCTTGGAAATCCATATTCTTCCCTCTAGATTCTTGACTCCGGGTTGTTAATCTGTAGAAGAGCCCCGGGCTCTGATACCACTTGTTAGGACCCTTGAAACGGCTAGAGGGGGGTGAATAGCGTAGATGAAATTCGATCGCGTTTGTGTCTACAATTTCGTTAGTGCACAGCAGAAATAGAAATAATAAAAGCAATAACGAAATAGACAACAAGCTAACACAATGATATAACGTGGTTTGGAACCGCACGGTTCCTACTCCACGGATCGAGCTCTAAAGAGCCCTAGTGATGCACACACACTCACTAATGATAAACACTCCTTCTCGACACAAGTCGGAGGCGAAGAAACCCCTTACAATAGATCTTACAACAGTAAGAACGAAATACAAGCAATATACAATGTAAATATGAAATACAAGTACAGAAAAGACTTTACAACACTTGTTTTGATTGCTTGAATGCTTGGTTGCTTGCTTGCACTTGGAGACCTGATTTGCACCAACAAATCGCCCCAATAGCCCTCAAGAACCTGTTACTTTTTCCTCCATCACGAGCTCCATATATAGCTTCAACCTGTGCTGGAAAAAGTCTATCAGTCGACTGATCGGGACCATCAGTCGACTGATGCCACTGTTGTCGTGAGACAACGGCTAGTTCCACGTTGGATAAGTCCAACGGAACTACCATCAGTCGACTGATTGTGACCATCAGTCGACTGATGGAGTCCTCACTCGACCAGTCTCGACTCCATTCGCGGTCGGCGACTCTCGAGCACCACCGATCGATCACACGATCGGGCCGATCGCTGAGCATCACCGATCGCCAACCTATGGCGATCCAGGCTACAACCCGCAATAAACCCTAGTTGACTCGGCCCTAGCCGATCGCCACATGGCACCGGGGCTTGATGCACACCTCAAACATGAGGTTTTAACTCAAGTATGGTTCCCCATACTTGCTAGACCACCCTTAGCCTAGACCTAAGCCTTCTAGCCACCTCCATCAGCCTCACGCCTCTCGGATCCCTCCAAGTCATCCATGACTTGTTCATCCATCGCGCTAGCCTTCAGGTGCTTCCGTCGGCTATGTCATGCTAACGGTGTCTACACCGCCAAGGCACATTGGACTTACGCCACCAAGACTCCGCTTGGACTTTACGCCGCCAACCATTGGACTTGTGCTGCCAAGACTACCGCTTGGACTTTACGCCGCCAATATTAAACCCCTTGGACTTCAAATGCTAACCCATGTTAGACTTTCCATGCCAAGACCATGCTTGGACTTTCCTTGCCAACTCATGTTGGACTTTCCATTTGCCAAGACCCATGCTTGGACATTCCTTGCAAACACATGTTGGACTTTCCATTTGCCAAGACCCATGCTTGGACTTTCCTTGACAATTATATTATCATATGTTTTTGTCAAAACATCAAAACACATCAAAACTTCACTCGAGCCAAACTCGAGTCCTAGTCAATCGTGACCTGGGCCGATTGCACCAACACCAATGACCAGCAGTCGACTGCCAGCCTGGCCACTTCCCTGCAGTAAGAGGTTAGCTCGAAAAATGATAAATGCGACGGTTTCTAACCGTCCGATCTCAACCTAGACCTTCCACATGAAGTCTTAGTCGGATTGCGGCCTACGGTCATCCCCGTAAAGAGGACACGACCTTACAATCTCTCACTCACACGAGCTTTCCTTGATACTTACCTTGTAGCTCTCGCTTCCGGCCTTCCACTCGATTCCTTCGGCTCCCTCCGAAGTCACTCGAGTGTCGCCCGACCACCACGGCTTCCTCCGGGTGTCGCTAGCCT
Organism: Wurfbainia villosa; assembly: GCA_025175895.1. Lineage (NCBI taxonomy): Eukaryota > Viridiplantae > Streptophyta > Magnoliopsida > Zingiberales > Zingiberaceae > Wurfbainia > Wurfbainia villosa. The sequence continues at coordinate 77,971,488 of CM045987.1, read as the reverse complement.
ACAGCTCCAGCTTTAGTACTTTTCTGCACACTCGATTTATCTCGTGAGATAGCGATGTAAACTTAACTTTGTGTCTTTGCCATAATCAAAACACAGGTTCGATTATCTAGTGCCCCTGCACCAACAATCTCCCCCTTTTTGATCTATGACAAACCAACACAAAGTTAAGGGAAATTAAAGCATAAAACAAGTATAGTAAATGATGAATGTCATTTTCAAAAACTCCCCCTTAACCAAAACTCCCCCTTAACCCTAGGTGAGTTTTGAAAGAGATACTTTAGTTTTCAAAATTAAATAAATTTTGTGTTACTCCCCCTTAACTTTCGCTCTTCTCCCCCTTTTGCCATAAATCAAAACAAATATTGGGGTTTGTTATGCAAAATTGAAGTTTGTTATATCAAATAGGGGTTTGAAAACAATATGGTATATGCATGCATCAAGATAAATCAACTATGAGTCCAAGCATGCGTCTAACAGTAATTAGATAGATTGGTTCGAGGTGTGTCCCTCTGCACCAATAATCTAAAGGTTTGTAATATAACCCTTAGGGTTAGTTTGCTTTCCCCTTTAGTCAAATATATGAAGTATAAGAGATGTAGGGGGCACTAAACTTTGGCCTAAGAGTTGTTAAATACAATACTTGGGAAAATAAGTAGTCTTTTGAAGAGGTTATATTTCAATTATCCTTAACATCTCACCCATTCTATGTGTCTCAGAATTTGTTCACCTTATATGTTTTGTGAGATGATTTTAAATTGATTAAAGATAGTCAACCTTGGGTTAGATTCGGATTTAACCTTTAGATCGTTAAGTAACTTTTCGAGAAATTGGCTTCCAGGTCGTGGCGAGGCACAGGGGCCTTCTTTGATCGGAACAATGACCACTTCCTTAGACAAAGCCAAATTCAAGAAAATATCACTTAAGTCACTTAGGGTTACTTCCTAGTCTAACTAGTTCAGGATACGGCGAGGTAGCTTCAGCTAGTTCCACTTGGTCAAGTTCACCAAGCTAGATACGCCTTATCTAGCTCGAATACATGAGACTTTGTTTCCCTAACGTACTATCATCTCGCCGCATCCTGATACTATGTTGTCAAGAGTTGACTATCTATTTTCCCTATCTAGCCGTTCTACAAATTAAAGTAAAATATTCAATGATTTTGCTAAGTAAGCGGGTATACTATTTTAGTGTTATTTCCCCCTGGACCATTGAACCAATATGGTCTATTCAAATAATGAATTTGATCTTGGGGAATCCAAAACTTATTAGTCCTTATATGTGAATTCAATAAAACCTTTGGGACTCATGCTTGGACTCTTTGATGACTACGATTTACGATAGACATATATGACCTATTCATAGTCATTGACCTAAATCCGAGTCCGGCTTTGTTGTACACGGCTCTTTGGGTTCCAAGTAGTCGGTTAAGATTCTTAGATCCCAACGTGAACCTTTCCAACGTAGCCTCAACCTCTTGAACTCGGTCTTTCAAGAGAGAATTCTTCTCCTCAAGTTTTTCAATTTGGGTTGAGTTTCCCTCTTGAACTTGACTAGTTGAAGAGGTTAGAGTAGCCTCTTGCTTGAGGGTTTCAACCTCCTCAAGTAACGACTCAACCCTAGACTCGGACTTAGTTAATTTCCTATTAAGCATTTTAATTATATTGTAAAGCGTATGAATTAGTGAGCGGCTAACCTTAATTTTCTCTTTTGGTCCGGCTTTGAGTTGCTTCTCGAAGTAGTCCTCGAGTTCGGAGTCGGTCTTGTAATTGGATTCGGATTCGGACTCTGACTCGGACTTTTCGGGTCTTGCCATGCATGCTATGCCGCCGCCTTCTTCGTTGTACCATGTTGCATGAAAATCCTTCTTTTGATTTGATTTGAATTGTGCCCTCTTTTGATTTCTAGTAGCCTCCTTTCCCTCCGAACGATCTTCCGCACTACGTTCACTATTGCTTCCACCTTTTCGGATTCGGACTCTAATTCGTCATCGGGTTCGAGTCCATCTTCTTGCCTGGTAGGTGGCTTGCTTCTTTGTCATGCAAGTAGAGCAATACCTCTCTCGGCCCGGACCACGTTAGTTTGCTCGTGAAGTTCAAACTCAGAAAATAATTTGTCTAACCTAAGCTTCGAAAGGTCCTTAGAGACCTTGTAGGCATCGACCATGGATGCCCACAAGGTAGTCCTAGGAAATGAATTAAGAACGTACCTTAGTAGGTCGCGGTTTTCGACCTTGTGTCCGATGGTGTGCAGGCCGTTGACAATGTCCTGGATGTGGGCGTGTAGTTGCGTCGCCATCTCATGTTCCTGCATCTTAAGGTTATACAACTTATTGAAAAGAAGGTCACGTTTACATACCTTAGCATCGGACGTTCCTTCGTGTAGCTCAATTAATTTGTTCCATAGGTCTTTGGCGCTAATGAATGGTCCGATGCGGTTGAGTTCCTCCTTGGACAAGCCGCATTGCAATATTTGGGTTGCTCTTGCATCAGCTTCGATTTGCCTCTTGGTTGCATTTGTCCACTTGTTGAAATCCAAGGGCTCTCCTTGATCATTGGTGGGTAGAGCAAAGCCGGTTTGGATTATTATCCAAGTCTCGACTTGTGTTTTCAAGAAACACTCCATCCGACCTTTCCAATAGCGGAAATCATCTCCGTTAAAGAACGGAGGTCGGGTGGTGCTATACCCCTCAATGTGAGCCATTAAGTATCTTGCAAAACACGAATAAAAACCAAAGGGAATTCCAAGACTTGGTCTTGGATTAGTAATGTGGGAAATAAATAGGAAATAAACAGAATTAAATGAGAAAAATGTTGGTGCAATTGGCCCAGGTCACGATTGACCAGGACTCGAGTTTGGCTCGAGTGATGTTTTGATGTGTTTTGATGTTTCGACAAAAACATATGACAATGTAATTGTCAAGCATGGGTCTTGGCAATGTAAAGTCCAACATGGGTTGGCAAGGAAAGTCCAAGCATGGTCTTGGCATTTGAGAAGTCCAAGGGTTTGATATTGGCGGCGTAAAGTCCAAGCGGGAGTCTTGGCAGCATAAGACCAATGGTTGGCGGCGTAAAGTCCAAGCGGGAGTCTTGGCAGCATAAGACCAATGGTTGGCGGCGTAAAGTCCAAGCGGAGTCTTGGCGGCGTAAGTCCAAAGTGCCTTGGCGGTGTAGACATCGTTAGCATGACATAGCCGACGGAAGCACCTGAAGGCTAGCACGATGGATGAACAAGTCATGGATGACTTGGAGGGATCTGAGAGGCGTGAGGCTGATGGAGGTGGCTAGAAGGCTTAGGTCTAGGCTAAGGGTGGTCTAGCAAGTATGGGGGAACCATACTTGGGTTAAAACCTCATGTTTGAGGTGTGCGGTCGGCCCAGTGCCATGTGGCGATCGGCCGGACCGAAAGTCAACTAGGGTTTGATTTGCGGGTTATGGCTAGCGATCATTGAGGTGGGCGATTGGTGATGGCTCAGCCGATCGGCCCGATCGTGTGATCGATCGGGTGCTCGAAAATCGACCGTGAGAATGGAGTCGAGACTCGACTGGTCGAGTGAGGACTCCATCAGTTGACTGATGATCACAATCAGTCAACTGATGAAGGTTCCGTTGAACTTATCCAGCGTGGATCTAGCCGTTGTCTCACGACAACAGTGGCATCAGTCGACTGATGGTCCCGATCAGTCGACTGATCGACCTTTTCCAGCACAGGTTGAAGCTTTATAAGGAGCTCGTGATGGAGGATTTTGGAATCGGTTCTTGAGGGCTATTGGGGTGATTTGTTGGTGCAAATCAGGTCTCCAATTGCAAGCAAGCAACCAAGCATTCAAGCAATCAAAACAAGTGTTGTAATGTCTTTTCTTTACTTGTATTTCGTATTCATTATTGTAATTGCTTGTATTTGTATCTTATTGTTGTAAGATTACGTGTAAGGGGTTTCTCCACCCTTGACTTGTGTCAAGAAGGAGTTTTATTGGTTAGTGGTGTTTGTGGCATCGCTAGGGTTCGTACGAACCCAATCCATGGAGTAGGAATCGGTTCGGTTCCGAACCACATTATATGTTCTTGTTGTGATTTGTGTTGTGTCCATTTCGTTATTTCTTTTATTATTATATATATTCCGCTGCGCTAACGAAATTGTAGACACGAACGAGATTGAATTCCATCCACGATCGGGCGAAACGCTATTCACCCCCCCTCTAGCCGTTCCAATATTCCTAACAAGTGGTATCAGAGCCCGGGGCTCTTCTACGGATTAACAACCGGGAGCTAAGGCAAAAGGCTAGAGGGTGAAGATGGAATTCCAAGACAAGCTTGGATGGGAAATCAACACTCCACCTCCATATGATCCAGAAGATTTTCCGTCATGGAGAGCAAGAATGGAAACATTCTTGATGATGAACATAGAGGATTGGTTCATCCTCATTGAAGGCCTTGAACCCCCTAGGGATAAGAAGGGGAATGTCCTAAAATTGAAAAAGTGGACCCAAGAGCAACGCCAAAAGCTCAAGACCGAAGTTAAGGTAACGAAACTTTTGGAAGATTTAATCCCTAATGATGTTTTGTGCAAGCTAGGGGATTACATGTATGCTAAGGAGCTATGGAAAAAATTGACAAGATTCCATGAGGAGAGTTCATCCTCAAGTGAAAGTGAGGAATCAGAAGTTGAGATGGAGTCAACTTCCGAATCGGAGAAAGAAGAAGTAGAAGAGGTGGAAGAAGCATCTACTTCTAGGATTGAGGAGGAGAGACCATCCTCTACACCGGAGCAACCTCAAGAAGAGCTTTCAACATCCGATCAAGATGAGGAAGCTCAAAATTCAACTCCGGCACCTACCACCACCCTAGGTAACTCAAACACTTTATTTTCAAAAAAAAATCATATCATGTGCTTTGAGTGTAGGGAGTATGGGCATTACAAGAGCAAATGCCCAAAGAGGATCAAGAAAGCTCCTCCGGCGCCTAAAAGTCAACGGACGCCGGTTCTCCAAGTCAAAAGAGCAAGGAGCATGTCATTTGCTTCAAATGCCGACTACCGGGTCATTACCGGAGTCAATGCCCAAAGAAGAAGAAGAAGGGGCAAAGGGGAGCATCACAAGTAGGGGGAGCCACTAAGGCAAACCCTAAGGTATATTTAAATAATGCTCCGTCTAATTTAAATATTAAAAAGCATGCTAGAACTAATTTTAGCAATTTTGTTATGTATCATAAAGAGCATGCTAGAAATAACAAACATATTTGTTTAGGAGCTAAGAATGTTCACCTTAAGAATAAGGAGAAATTTGGGACTAATGTCCCTAGAAAAACAATACCTAGGGAATCTATTAAGAAAATACAAGAACATCTAGGTTTTAATCCAAAATGGACTAGGCATATGCCAAGAAAGTCCAATGCCCAAGATTTAAATAAAAATTCTAAAATTGGGCAATTAGAATTAGAGAACCAAGCCTTGAGGTCAAGGCTTGAGACATTGGAAAAGACCCTAAACAAGATACAAAATCAATTTCAAGGGTCAAATTGTCAAACTCTTAGGTCAAGAAGTCAAAGTCAACATCTAGGACCTAAGAGTCAAAAGTCAACCAAGGGCAAGAATGGTTTGGGTCACAAACCTAAGTCCAAGGTGACTTACCATAGTGTTCCATTTGACTATGGGACACTAACTAGGTCTAGGAAGACCAAGGTCAATGGGGGAGTCATTCCTAGAGTTGACCAAGGTCTGTGCCTAATGGTCAAGGTTTCGAAGAAACCTAGGATGGCCACTAAGAAGGTTGTTAGGGAGGCAATCCCTAAGGTTAACCTAGGCAAGACCAAAATGACCAAGGCTAATAAGCCTAGGAGGGTCATTAGGAAGGTATCTAGGGAGGTTATCCCTAAGGAATACCCTAGGAGCTCAAATCGGTTTTGGGTTCCTAAGAGCGTGATTGATTCACGCTAAATGGGTTTAGGGTGTGCCAACCTTGATTGGATGGGTAGTTAACTCAACCATGATAAAGGTGGCACCTTAGGTTACTTTCAAGGTTATGGTTACCTTGGAAATATCTTTGAGCCTTAACTTCAAAGAATTTTAGGATGTGTCAATATATATCTTGAAAAACATGAAAATCAATAAAATTGACACGATCTAGATTTAGATGTCATAGTGTGTAACTTTGATTGTTGGCACACTTTAGAAGTTCATGTATCAAGAGATGTGTGTTTAAGATGTTAAAAGTAACATCTAGAGTGATACTCAAGTGCCACACAACTTGATGTCTTGTACTCACCATGCTTCATATGTTTTACCATATGTTTGCATGGAAGGAATATCTAGGATAGATTGCATCTCACAAAACAAGTCTTTCACCTTGATTGTGTATTTTAACACTTAGAAAGGGTGAGATGTTAGGTTTTAGAAATCATTGAATGTTAATGTTTGCAAAAATGAAATAAAACATTAAAATACATTAACGAATACATGAATAAAAGTATAACATCAATACATTCGATATACAAGATCTAACGTGATAAAATGGAATAATTAAGATGATGAAATCGAGATCTTCTAATTTGGAAATCGAGATATCGATCGATAGCGTCGATTATCGATCGATAACTCAGAGCGCGATACGATACGGCCATCAGTCGAGTGCTAGCTTCATGACTCGACTGATTGAACATCAGTCGACTGATGAGGTCCATCAGTCGACTGATGGTACTGTTCACCGAGGCCGAGGGCCATCAGTCGAGTGCTCGACGAGCAGTCGAGTGATGTGCACATCGCCGATCGTGATGATGAGCAACATCGCCGATCGATGCTATCTAGCACGTTACGAAGGTTCGCGATCGATTGCAAGGCGGATCGACTGCCGGCTCGGTAAACCCGGTAATAAACCGCTATCAGTCGACTGATGCTCCACATCAGTCGACTGAATCGCATTTTTATAACGCCGAACCGCTAGGGTTCGGCGTCTTCACGCGACGAGCCTTTCTTCTCCTTTCCTTCTCCGATCGCCGTCTCCCTCTCCGACCAACTCTTCCGGCCGTGCCAACCTCCCAAGTGTTAGGTTTGATAGACAAGCCTCTCCTCTTCCGTTTTTCACTTATTTCGAGCCCTAGTTCACGCGATTTAGGGCTTATTTTTCCTTGTTCCGATTAGGGTTCCGGCGTCTGAAATTCTCCGGCGACTTTTCTGACGACCCCCAGCAACATTTGAGTCTTCCCTCCGGCCACACCTTCAAATGGCGCCTAAGTAACGATTTTTTTTCCGAGCCCTAATTTTCATTTCCATTACAATTTAGGTTTATCTAATCGTGTATTATTGCCATTGCATGTCATATCATTACATTGCATTCATAATAGGAGAGCCCGTAGGAATGATCCACCCGAGGGTGAATCTCGATTGTACCAACCTATGTTGGTTAGGTACATCGATAGGGATTTTTTCAATCGACATTGTAGTGATGTCATGGAATTAATTGCATACTACAATCTAATGAAAATTGTCTTATGCACGCATCCAATTAATGATGACCTTGTTAAGGAATTCTATCAAAACCTAAAAAAGGTGGATGACGGCCCTACTTACACTACTCGCATTGCAAAACTCGAGTTAGAGTTCACTCCTGCGATACTGCAGGAGTTTCTCGAGTGTAGGCCCTCAGATGACACCTTTATCTGTTACCCTACCATGGACTTCCCTTTACCAGAGCCCTTTGCCCATATCTCTATGGAGTCCATGCATGAGCATATTTTTGGTTATCCACGTCCACTGGCCCAAAACTTATTTCCTATCATCGAAGTTATGACTTTTTGACAATGTCCTTTACAAGGTCATTGTTGGGTGTTTTCTTCCCATTGTCACTCGGGGTGTGGCCAAGATTCGGCCTCCCCATCTTTTTCTTCTATATGCCATGCATCATCAGTTAGATATAAACTTTGCATTAAACATTTTCTACTGCATTGTGCACTTCATTTCTCCTGTACAAGGGAAAGTGCATATGCCATTTGGTCATATCATCACAACATGGCTAGAGTCCGTAGGCGTTAACATCCATAGGGGTTCTCTGCGAGCGCTATCGGAGGTGTACGACTGTATATCAGTTCGTAACTTCTCGTTAGCAAAGCTACGGATGGGCGCTGGACAGATGGAGTTGGCGCCATGACCACCACCCAGGGCACGCAGAGAGCATCCTCCGGCACCCAGAGAGGCGACATAGGACTATGAGGATGCGGATACCACTGATGAGGATGACCAGATGCCGGCAGACACATCAGCGGCGGGTCCATCAGATCGTCGTGGCCGGCTGGAGTCCAGATTTCAGGACTATCAGCAGTCGGTGGACTCTAGGCTGTCAGAGATATTGGCAGGCCAGGCATCCTTCGGCGCACGTCTCGATAGGATGGAGGAGTCCCAGGCCCGCATAGAGCAGCATCAGCTCGATATGCTAGAGATGATGCGGGCCTGGACCCTGAGTCAGCAGCCTCCTCCACCGCCGCCTCCTACGGACAATTAGAGGATATTAGATGTTCTGTGGTCGTCAGTTTTTGTAGTGAGATTGAGCATAGCCAATCTCCATTTTGAATGTAAAAGACAAGTTTTAAGTTAAATGAAATCTTTGTTTCTGAAAATCTTGTGTGTATGGATGAATATTTGTATAATTGTATTGCTTATGAAAGTTGATATATTATGACATGAAATTGCATCCTATCATATACCATGTCATGACATTGTTTAGGGTTATTTTAGATGTCATGTGTTCTTAAATTTCATCATATGTCATGACATCATGATCATTGGCCATGTTTTAATAATGCTATTATTTATGCCATGATCATACATTCATGCATTAACTTGATTAAAATTGATTTAAGGACTATGGCATGACTTGGAGTCGATTATAAGGAATCAAGTAGAGTTGCTTTAGAAAATGCATGAAACCCTAGTTTAGGGAGAACAAAACCCACATCTCACATCTAATTGACATGTATGTGTATTTATACACCATAGATACATGTGAGATGCTAGGATATGAGTTAAGTTCAAGGTGCATAGTTTTTGCATCTAGATGAACTAAACTCATCCAATCCCATTTGGATCATTAGGAAAGCTTGGGTACAAGCCATGTGCATAGAGCCCAAGGAAAATGATCCAAATTAGGGCTTTAAAAACATTTTAAAATCATTTTGAAAAACCTTGGTGAAGTCTATCTTTTGATAGCAATCACCATTGATAAGATTGATACAAAGTGAGCTTCAACCTTAAAGTTGTTAGTCACTTTTGGATTTTGTATCAATCTCCTAATTCAATGGTAAAAATATTTTTCCAAAATTTTTCACTGATTATATGTGTGTTAAGTAATATACGTATCAAGTTTCGTGATTTTTTGATTTACGTAGAATTACTTATGCATTTCCAAAAGTCGAAGTCGATTTAAAATCAGTTTTCGCATTATCGATCATTGCTTCTACTGAGGCGATCGTGATGGCGGCGTTTGACTCATTGATCAGTATCACTCATTGTTGCCGTGCGGTCGGTGATGGATACATCACGACCGTAGGTAGTAACAGAGTCGACTGATAGCCTGATTTCGGGGTAACCAAAGTTGTTTAACCCGATTTCAGCTGCGGTTAAGGTCCCTAATCACTCCTAACCCTAGGATATGCTTTGGGAAGCATTATAAAGGGTGAAAATCCATTGGATATGGATTAGGAGAGGTGTTTAGGGTTTGTATCAATTTCAAGGTGTTGGAAAGTTCAATGTTGAATTTCTAACCTTACTTTTAATGGCTTAGAGTTCCTATTGGCTTAGGGACTTCCCAAGGACATTGTTGGTGCAATGGTCAAGGGGGAGCAAGCCTTTAGGGGGAGGTATCCATCTTGGGATGATGGATGTATTTTTTTTTCTCCTTGAAGAGGAGAAGTTATTGGGAGAATATATCATCAATTGGAAAATTTTTTAGAGACCCAATTTGGAAATTGGGAGAGTGTATAGGATTGCCTCTCTTGAGTGATATGAGACTTATCACTAGGAAGATGGTAGGCATCCTAGGTATTTTTGGACCAAGGGGGAGATGGTAAGATCTTATTGGGACATGAGACATTGACCTCCTTGGAGAGAAGACCCTTTTGATGTTAGTCAAAAAGGGGGAGAATATTTGGGGGAGAATATTTGGAGAGTATTTACAAATTTGGGATAATTGGTAAGAGATTTGAGTTACTGTTCTAACTCAATAATTTGTTTGGTTTTTGTCAAACATCAAAAAAGGGGAGATTGTTGGTGCAATCGGCCCAGGTCACAATTGACCAGGACTCGAGTTTGGCTCGAGTGATGTTTTGATGTGTTTTGATGTTTCGACAAAAACATATGACAATGTAATTGTCAAGCATGGGTCTTGGCAATGTAAAGTCCAACATGGGTTGGCAAGGAAAGTCCAAGCATGGTCTTGGCATTTGAGAAGTCCAAGGGTTTGATATTGGCGGCGTAAAGTCCAAGCAGAAGTCTTGGCAGCATAAGACCAATGGTTGGCGGCGTAAAGTCCAAGATGGAGTCTTGGCAGCATAAGACCAATGGTTGGCGGCGTAAAGTCCAAGCGGAGTCTTGGCGGCGTATGTCCAAAGTGCCTTGGCGGTATAGACACCGTTAGCATGACATAGCCGACGGAAGCACCTGAAGGCTAGCGCGATGGATGAACAAGTCATGGATGACTTGGAGGGATCCGAGAGGCGTGAGGCTGATGGAGGTGGCTAGAAGGCTTAGGTCTAGGCTAAGGGTGGTCTAGCAAGTATGGGGGAACCATACTTGGGTTAAAACCTCATGTTTGAGGTGTGCCAGTCGACTGGTGCCATGTGGCAGTCGACTGGACCGAGTCAACTAGGGTTTGACTGCGGGTTATGGCCTAGCGCGATGCCGCGAGGTGGGCGGTCGTGATGGCTCAGCGATCGGCGATCGTGATCGATCGGACTGGTGCTCGAGAAATCGGCCACAGAATGGAGTCGAGACTCGACTGGTCGAGTGAGGACTCCATCAGTCGACTGATGGTCACAATCAGTCGACTGATGAAGGTTCCGTTGAACTTATCCAGCGTGGATCTAGCCGTTGTCTCACGACAACAGTGGCATCAGTCGACTGATGGTCCCGATCAGTCGACTGATCGACCTTTTCCAGCACAGGTTGAAGCTTTATAAGGAGCTCGTGATGGAGGATTTTGGAATCGGTTCTTGAGGGCTATTGGGGCGATTTGTTGGTGCAAATCAGGTCTCCAAGTGCAAGCAAGCAACCAAGCATTCAAGCAATCAAAACAAGTGTTGTAAAGTCTTTTCTTTACTTGTATTTCGTATTCATTATTGTAATTGCTTGTATTTGTATCTTATTGTTGTAAGATTACGTGTAAGGGGTTTCTCCACCCTTGACTTGTGTCAAGAAGGAGTTTTATTGGTTAGTGGTGTTTGTGGCATCGCTAGGGTTCGTACAAACCCAATCCGTGGAGTAGGAACCGGTTTGGTTCCGAACCACGTTATATGTTCTTGTTGTGATTTGTGTTGTGTCCATTTCGTTATTGCTTTTATTATTATATATATTCCACTGCGCTAACGAAATTATAGACACGAACGAGATTGAATTCCATCCACGATCGGGCGAAACGCTATTCACCCCCTCTCTAGCCGTTCCAATATTCCTAACAAAAAATAAGAAACTAACAAAAACTAACAACTTACGACCTTCGATGTCCCCGAAAGGGTACTAGACATTGGATTTTGGGTCTGGAAATAGCTTGTTACAAGGGTAAACCCTCATAACAAATGTATATCTCTCAGAGAGCTTCGATTTGGTAGGTAGATCGTTATGTGAGTCCACTTGTGTGAAAAGTTATGACCGTTTTACCGTCGGCTACTCCAAGAGAGAATATTTGCAAGCACACAACCAAAAGAAACGTACCAAGACTTCGTCTTGGATTAGTAGTGCTGAAGGAAAAAGACCTAAAAAAAAATACGAATCGAAAAATATGAACAGAAAACCAAAACGTGCTAGATCGGTGGTTTCACTAAATCTTAGCGCCCCCGCTCTGATACCAATTGTTGGATCGAGAAGCATCGCTAGAGGGGGGGGGTGAATAGCGATCGTAAATCTTTTCGACGTTTCGTTCGAGTAGATAATTAAATGAGTAAGAGCAGCGGAAAATAAAGTGACACATTTATCTTTACTTTGTTCACAACCCAGCGGTTGCTACTCCAAGGCCCTATCGGTCCTAGACCGCGTACAGAGGGCAAAGCACTATAACGTCTCCTCCTCGTTGGAGGTAGGAGACAACGATCACAAAACCGAAAGTACGAGGATGAGGCAACAAGCCTACCTCACCTCATTACGATTAAAACAAAGAATACAATAAAAATAATTACTTGCTACTGCTGCCAATGAAGGAGATTTGAACTTGTTGTCGCGTCGGCGTTATGACGGCGTTGGAGCGTTGGCGTTGTAGGAGCACTTGAGAATAAACTTGATGTGATATGGAGTTGGAATCCTCCCCTCCTTTTATAGATTTTGGCCTCTGAATATGTCTCCTCTTTTTTTTTGGAATAGATCACGAAGTTGTATAATTTTTATCGGGAAGTGGCCGCGTCAAACCTTATCCATTTTGACCTAGCGCAAAGGCTGATTCATCGCCATCAGTCGACTGATGACTCCCATCAGTCGACTGATGAGCATCAGTCGACTACCCAATGGCCAACAGTCGACTGCCAGCCTGGCCACTTCCCTACAGTAAGAGGTTAGCTCGGAAAATGATAAATGCGATGGTTTCTAACTGTCCGATCTCGACCTAGTCCTTCCACAGGAAGTCTTAATCGGATTGCCACCTATGGTCATTCCCGTAAAGAGGACAAGACCTTACAATCTCTCACTCACACGAGCTTTCCTCGATACTTACCTTGTAGCTCTCGCTTCCGGCCTTCCACTCGATTCCTTCGGCTCCCTAAGAAGTCACTCGGTCGCCCGACCACCACGGCTTCCTCCGGGTGTCGCTAGCCTACAGCTCCAGCTTTAGTACTTTTCTGCACACTCGATTTAGCTCGTGAGATAACGATGTAAACTTAACTTTGTATCTTTGCCATAATCAAAACACAGGTTCGATTATCTAGTGCTCCTACACCAACATTATCATCACATAACACTATTTCAAAAATGTTGTCCCGCCATCCTAAGTAAACCAAAAATATGATATAGGTAAATTTCATATGGTTGACTACCCTAGGGTTTTCCTAACCTTTAAGGATGGATTTTGGAACCCAAAATAGGTTCTTTCCTATTGGGTTCACTAAATACTCCTTAGGGATCCATTTTCTAGCTATTACCTTCTTTTTGTCTTGACCCCTAGCAATTAAGCATTTATAGGACTTTTCATTTTTCTTTTCCTTATATCCTAGGTCTTTCTTACTAAAGCTTGCCCTTTGGCTCCCTATGATCATGTTCAAGGTGTTGAGCCTATTGTAAACTTTTCTAGGGCCTTGGTCAAATAGTCTACCTTTTTCCTTAGAACCCTATTTTCATCCATACATGCATCACTAACATTAAATGACATATATTCATGTGAGCATGCATCATTTAAGCTAGAAGAAATATTATCATTATCATTTAAGCATGCTTTTTCTAGCTTATTTTCTAAATCCTTAATTTGATCCATCATGCTCTTATTTTTCTTCTTTTCTATAAATAAATCCCTAGTTAAGCTAGAAACCATGGAAACTATTTTCTTGGGAGTTAGATTTGTTACCATATCTTCCATGTCTTCTTCTTCTTCGGATGAGGATGGTGAAGAAGCTCCCCCTTCACTAGAGCTCTCCTCACTTGTGCTTGATTCTTCATTTTCGGTGGAGGATGAGTCTAGGTCGTCAAAGGCCATCAATGCCAAATTTGTGACAAAGGCATTTTCTTCCTTGGATGATGATGATGAGGAGGAGGAAGAGTCATCCCAAGTCCTTGGTTTGAGTGCTTTTGTCTTCCCTTTCTCTTTGGTCTTCTTCTCTTCTTCTTTCTTCTTCTTGCTACCCTTCTTCTTCTTCTTTTTTTCTTTCTTTCTCTTCTCCTCCTTGCTCTTGTTCAAGAGAGGACAATTGTCCCTTATGTGTCCCTCTCCTTGGCAATTGTAGTAAATAATCTTCCCCCTTGGTCTTCTACTCTTATCATTAGATTTATTAAATTTAAAACCTTTTAATGCACGCCTTACCCTTCTTACCATATAGGCTTCTTCCGTGCTATCCATGGAGGAGGAGGAAGATGCTTCATCGGAGGAGGAGGGGATCTCCATCTTCTTCTTCCCCTTGTTGGCCAAAAGTGCTACTCCTCTTGAAGGTTGAAATCTTGGCTCTTCTATTATTCCTTCAAGTCTTGTTTCGTGGAGCTCCATGGTTGAGAAGAACTCCTCCAAGGTGCTCACTTCTAAATTCTTGGACATGTAGAAGGAGTCCACCATTGAGCTCCATTTCGATGATCGGTGAAAAGCATCAATTGCTTTCATGAGCATGTCCCGGTTCGAAATTCTTTCTCCTACACTAGTTAGCCCAATTAAAATTTCTTTGAATCTAGAATGTAAGGAGGATACCTTTTCTCCCTTTTCAAGCTTGATATTTGATAGTTGGGAGCGGAGGAGATCTCTTCTTGCAAGCTTGGCCTCCGAAGTGCCTTCATGAAGCTCTACTAGCTTTTCCCACATCTCCTTGGCACTTGCACACTCCCCTATCCTATTTACTTCTTGTTGAGGGAGTACATTGTAGAGGTGGTTCTTGGCTTTTGAATTCACTAAATACTCCTCTCTTGTCTTTTACTCCATCTTGATTTCTCCAATAGCTCCCCTTTTTCATTCCTAGGCATCTCGAAACCGTTTTCCATAATTAATAAAATTTCGAAGTTGGTTTCGAAGAATACCTCCATTCTCTTTTTCCACCAAGAGAATTCACCTTCAAATTTTGGTGGGTGAATGTTGGAGCCGGCCATTCTTGAATGTGCTTGTTGTGGCGGTTAGTCCTCGACAAGCTTTCCTTGGCTCTGATACCACTTGTAGGATCGATGTGGTGTGGATGTGGCCGGCTAGAGGGGGGGGTGAATAGCCCTCTTTCGTTGGATGACAGAATTTGCTCGTCTACAAAGAAATTAGTGCAAGCGGAATATGCAAATACAAACAAAGAAAGACAAAACAAAGGAAACAAACAATGCTAACACCAAGTCGTAACGTGGTTCACGGCTACGCCGCTAATCCACGATCCCGATTCATCCAAGGTGAATCACTCCTTTCCCAAATCCACTAGATCTCTCCTTTGCACCAAGCTAGGTGGAGGTAACCTCTTTAAAATCCCTCTTCTTATAATAGAATGAGAATTAACAAAAGTAGAAGAGTGGAAAAACCCTTAGAGCACTTTGGGAGATGTTATGAGTTGAAGCATTAGGCCCCCAAAGCCCCACACCCTTCCTCTTTATAGAGGAAGAGGGTTTCTTCCCATTGACACAGGACCAGTCGACTGATGTCCCTCATCAGTCGACTGATCTTGTAGCCGTTGCCCAATAATGGCTGCTTTCCACGTTGGATTTCATCCAACGGCACTGGCATCAGTCGATTGATATTGCCATCAGTCGACTGATGCTCGATCAGTCGAGTGCTCGCGAGCTCGACTCCATTCTGTGCCTGAAACCCTTGCGACCAGTCGGCTGATGCCTTTCATCAGTCGACTGGTGGTCTCGCAGTCGACTGCCAATCCATGGCAGTCGATTGTTGGCACTTGAACCAGACTCGAATACTAGTCGAGTCACAGTTGACTTAGAGTAGTCGACTCCCATTACATGGCAGTCGACTGTTGTCGGGAAATCCCATCCCACACTTAGCCAAATGACCAAGTTTCACCTAAGAGCTACTACCCCTTCCCGGGTTACATTCGCTCACTCTCATCCCTCGGAGTCCCTCGCCTTTGAAGTTATCTTCGTCCGGCCACGTCCCTCGGATGCGCCAAGCGCACAACTCTGCAACGCCATCCTTCGCATCTCGCCATAAAGTCTACTTCCTCCAGCTTCACTCTAAGCTCCTCGTCCGGCGGTCCCTTAGATGCTCCAAGCACACGGCTTCCGCAAAGCCATCCTTCACCGACTCAAGGACCGAGTCATGAGAGGTGAAACTCGCCAAGGCTCCATGTGCAAATTACTAAGTCCTGCAAGACTCCAATGCACATATCAAATTATAATAACAATCTAACTTAAACCCTTTGGCACACACATCAAAACCTTATCATGGCAAGAGATTTCCCTATCATGGGCATCTCTAAATCCTGGGAGAACCTGCTGCTGAGTCGCTGATGCCACATATACATGTGATCGATCTGGGAGCTGGTGGATTCAGCGATTGCTCGATGCTTCTCCTCCCTATCCCACTGTGCCTGCTGGGTGTGTATGTGCTGCCTCATCTCCCTGCGGTAGGTGGCCTCATCCTGGCGACGAACAACCTCTTCGTAGAAGTATATGCGGGCCTCGTCGTAGAACTCCTCAGCCCACTGGAAATGCTCCTGGAATCCCTAGAACTCCGCCTGCTGGTAGGTGCTCTGCTCCTCCCATCGCTACCTCTGCATATGCTGCTCAGTGAAATATCGTCGAGGCACGATCGAAACTCCAAGAAATCATAGGGCGACGTACCTGCATCCTGCTCAAAAGTAGAAAAAGGTGGTGTTGTAGGTGCAGGCTCATGTCGGCGTGGACTAGGTGGGCTCCTATGCACATGTGGACTAGAGGGAGAGTGATACAAAGGTGGAGAGATGGGCGCCGATGTGGATGGTCTCTCATGTGGAGGGGACTCCACTATCAGGTCCAAGCGTCAGTTGGCGCGTATAGCCATGGTGGTACGATCCGGGTCGGGGAGCCTAAGGGTTGTCAAATTTTTCCTTACAAAGCATAAGGAGTCTCCTCTCACAATCATTTTCATGGCCATGCATACTCCTAGGTCGATCCTAGGGCTCCCCTCTATACTCTCTAATGTAGTGTAATCGTACCCCATCCTATGTCAAATGTGGGTAAGTAGGCCTCCCACATTGATCTCTCCTCGTGCTGCTTTGCCCATCTTCACTAAGTGTCTGATGAAGTGGGACCCAACATCGATGCTACTCCTTTCTTGTAGCAAATCCCATAGGCAAAGCAGCTCGCTAGCTCTAACTACACCGTCACTCTCCCAACGACCAAATATAGTACTGACCATGATGCGGTGGAGGTATCAAAAGATGGGGTTTTGGAGGCGCGACGCTTTGGCCCTAGAAGGGTCATAAGCATTCTCCCCTGTCAACTCGGTCAAACATTTCTGAGAGTTGAACCCAATAGGGGTTCTTCTCTCTCCCCCACTCGGCAAGCCAAAGCATGAGTTCCATTGGTGAAGGGTCCACTCATGCTCAATGTTAAAAAGCCTAAAAGTTATCCAACCCTCCTGGCTCTCTCTACCCGTTAAAATTTCCGGCTCTAATGAACTCAAAAATTCTAGAACTGTCATAGGGTAGGTTAGGTGCCTAATTCCCATTATCTCTTCCCACCCCATTTTTGCAAATAGGGTTTGCATATGACCCAACAATCCTAAGGACTCTAGCAAATCCTCATCTAAGTACCTAGTAGCAGTAAGTTTATGAGTAGAGAGCATATTATATCTATCTCTTTGTTCATTATTGCGAAAAAGAAGAGTGGGTAGGGCGTTACCCTCCTCTAGAGTTTGAGGGGCGTCAACTCTCCTTGTTCGTCGCTTCGAGGCGCCGGATCGGGGTGCTATAGGCTTAGTCCTCCTCATCTTTGCTTCTTTTGGCTTCCTTAGAATTTAAAAATGCTTCTAGATGGTGGGTAAGACGAAATCACACGGCTAGGGAAAGAACTTTCGAAGCACACGGTGCAAATGGGGTGAAAACACATAGCTCACCCTTTTTAACCTCGCGCCCCCACGACCGTGTGAAAACACATGGCTAGGCTATGTGCGCCTTGGGTCAGTCGGGCACGACAATGGAAAAACACACGGCCAGGCGGTGTGCCCCCATTTTCCGCCCATTTATGCACCACGATCCAAATTTTCTCATACACTTCGCCGTGTAGGCTAATATGCATTTTATTTTTGCCTAGCAAAGTTCTTTTCTAGTCCTAACTCTAAATATGATGGAAATCGAAACTAAAATCAAACAAATGTATGCAATGCAATCAAAAAGGGAAATCTAAAACTAAACTTGGGTTGCCTCCCAAGAAGCGTTTTGTTTAAGATTGTTTAGCTCGACCGCACTCCACTATCAATTCGGCTCTGGTGGTTCAGTGAACCTCCATTCATCCATCTCAGGATCTGGGGACTCCCCTAGATACTTCTTCAATCGTTGTCCATTTACCTTGATCTCCCCGATTCTCTACTCCATATATCCACTGCCCCATATGGGTATACCCTTTTTACCCGAAACGGTCCTGACCACCTTGATTCTAGTTTTCCTGGAAAAAGTTTCAACCTGGAGTTATACAGGAGAACTAAGTCTCCTTCCTCAAACTTCCTTCTCAAGATGTGTTGGTCATGCCATTTCTTGGTTCTTTCCTTATATGCCTTAGCATGCTCGTATGCATCTCTTCGAATTTCGTCCAACTCGCTTAACTGTAGTTTCCTTTTCTCTCCCACCGCGCCCTAGTCCAAGTTGAGCTTCTTGATGGCCCAGAAAGCCTTGTGTTCTAATTCAATGGGGAGATGGCAAGGCTTCTCGTAGACTAAGCGAAATGGGGTCATGCCTATCGGAGTCTTATAAGCTATGCGGTAAGCCCAAAGAGCATCGTCCAACTTCGGTGCCTAATCTTTCTGTGATGCCACTATCATTTTCTCTAGGATACTTTTGATTTCCAGATTTGAAATTTCCACCTGTCCGCTAGTTTGCGGGAGGTATGCTGTTGAGACTCTGTGGATAACCCCATACTTATGTAGCAATTTTTCAAACTGTTTTTCAATGAAATGGGATTCTCCATCACTGATCACTACTCGAGGAACTCCGAATCTAGGGAATATGTTTCTTTTGAACATTTTTATTATGATCCTAGCATTGCAATGGGGTGATGCCACGACCTCCACCCATTTGGAGACGTAGTCTACAACGACCAGGATGTATCTGTTTCCGTCGGAAACGGGAAAGGGCCCCATGAAATCCACTCCCCATACGTCGAAGAGTTCTACCTCTAATATAGTGCTTGTCAGCATCTCATGTCTCCTTCCTATATTTCCTGTTCTCTGACACCTATAGCAGGAAACTACATAGTTGTGCGTGTCCCTAAATAGACTAGGCCAGTAGAATCCTGACTGAAGCACTTTTGCGACCATTTTTGCAGAACAATATTGTCAATTGGCGTTGTCTAGACGTTTAGCTACGGTTTTGTATAAGGGACATCATACACTCTCCCGCAGAGCTGCCGCATCTACTGGGAGCTATCTCCTCCTAAAAAGACGGGATAGATGGTACGAGGATGCCAAATCAATCCCTACGGTGAACCATTTCTGATTCCACCGCACCCTTCTCCCCGCAGTTACAGGAGATCAGGTTTACCCCTAGGTTCCTTATATAAAATCTCCTAAATTTTAGATTGCGAGGGCTGCCACCCCTCGTATCGCCTAAGCACAGCAGAAAGAAAGCCAAACATGCATAGATATAGTAAAGAGCAATTACCAATTGTCAAATCAAACTCATAGGCAAAATTTAATATGAACCAACATTGTATGTGTACACAAGATACTCCCTAATCTTAGAATCGAAAGTACTATTCCATGTATACGAAGGAAGAATCACAAAGCATGTCTAAGTTTGAATATATAAGGAATAAAATGCAAAAATAAATATATACAATGCTTTCGTGGTATTCTCTCCGACGTTGAAGTGCAAGGCGTGGACCTCCGGCGGCGTTCCTCCTCCCTGTTGCGAGTTACTGAAGCTTTGTAGGGCTTCGGCGTGCAGTCCTAGCCATCGTGCCTCCCTCCTAGGGTTTGGGCGGAGCCATCCTTATATAGACATCGCCTCGGACCGCTACAAAATCCGAAAAAAGCCCTAGTAACGCAAATTTGTCGGGCCACCACACGACCGTGTGTTTCCACACGGCCAAGCCGTGTGCAGCCCTAGGGTGCTGATCTTGCCGATTGGACATGACCGTGTGAATCCACACGCTCTGGCCATGTCCCACCCTGCGTCTAGCTGCGAAATGTCCTTCTTATGCTCTAAAAATGCATCTTTTTCACTCGAAAAGCTATCCTGCACACAAAAGTACAACGATCAGACCTCCGAACAAAAAAATAGGAAATACGTGCAAAAATAAGTAACATATGCATGAAACTAACACAAAATGTAATGAGATGTGAGCGAAAACTACTCCTAAAACCCTATATGTTTTGCTCACATCACTTCCCCCAGACATATATCTTTGCTTGTCCTCAAGCAAACCTCAGTGCCATGATGTTTTAAAAAGATATTGTTCCATAATTAGCATGTTAACTAAATTTATCAAATGGTATTTGCAATCAAAGAAAAACAAATATGTTCTAGATATTCACTAAGTTAGCTCCTCGTGCTCGTGCTAAGCAAACCATTCTTAGGGGATGCCCTTTCCATGGTGAGTTAAGTCGTCACCCCATAGCTTTCCTAAGATTTCCGGCTCTTAGGCACTTACCTGCCCAAAGCGAGGGTCGTTCCCTAGATCTAGCACAAAGTCTCAAAGGCGTGCTTGGTATTGAGAGAAATTGGTAGGTGTTTCCCCAGTAACCTAACTCGGTCTCAAAGGGGCACCTAGCCATTTCCACCCACGACAATTGTTTTTTATCCCTCATAATCTTTTTTTCTCCTCTCTCTTTTTTTTTTCTTCATTTTTTTTTCTCTTTTTCTTTTATTTCTCTCTTTTTTTTCTCTTTTATTTTTAGGCTCACTGGGATTTTGATTTTTCCAAATGGGCTTACACAATTCGGGCATCTCCAGTAACTAAAATGCTAAACCTAGAGTCACCTATGGATTCTAAAGTACTAGACGACTAAAGTGAATCATAACTAGGTATGTACTAGATTCTTCCTTTCAGAATGTTCGACATGTGTAAGTGCAAAAACAAAGCTAACCAATGTAAGTCTAGAACATTCAATAGAGTGAATAAAATAAAATACCATAAGATAAATGGAGTTAAGCTACCTATGGGAATAACTCATGCAAGCAACTTTTAAAAATACTACTAAGGTATCTTTACAGACAACAAAAATTAAGTACTGAAAGAAACTCAACAACTCAGGCATGAATAAATGAAAATATCAGAAAAGAAACTACTATTAGGAAACAAAACAAAATAAACCTTGGGGTCTCCCCCCCAGACTTAAACGAAAATATACCTCTAATATGGTGGACGAGGTAGAATGTCTGGGAGCCTGGGCATCTCTGGATCCTAGGAGAACCTGCTGCTGAGCCGCTGATGCCACATATACATGTGATCGATTTGGGAGCTGGTGGATACAACGGCTGCTCGATGCTCCTCCTCCCTAGCCCACTGCGCCTGCTGGGCATGCATGTGCTGCCGCATCTCCCTGCGGTAGGCAGCCTCATTCTGATGATGAACAGACTCCTCCTGGAAGTATATACGGGCCTCATCTTAGAGCTCCTCAGCCCGCTAGAAATGCTTCCAGAAACCCTGGAACTCCGCCTGCTCGTAGGTGCTCTGCTGCTCCCATCGCTGCCTCTGCGTCTGCTGCTCAGTGTAAATATCGTTGAGGCACGATTGGAACTCCGAGAAATCATAGGCTGACGTACCTGCATCCTGCTCAAAAGTAGAAAAAGGTGGTGGTGCAGGTGTAGGCTCTTGTCGGCGTGGACTAGGTGGACTCCTATGCACATGTGGACTAGAGGGAGAGTGATACAAAGGTGAAGAGATAGGCGCCGATGTGGATGGTCCCTCATGTGGAGGGGACTCCACTATCAGGTCCAAGTGCCAGTTGGTGCGTATAGCGATGGTGGTACGATCCGGGTCGGGGAGCCTAAGGGTGGTCAGATTTTTCCTTATAAAGCATAAGGAGTCTCCTTCTCTCACAATCATTTTCATGGCCATGCATACTCCTAGGTTGATCTTAGGGCTCCCCTCTATACTCTCTAATGTAGTGTAATCGTACCCCATACTATGGCAAATGTGGGTAAGTAGGCCTCCCACATTGATCTCTCCTCATGCTGCTTTGCCCATCTTCACTAAGTGTCTGATGAAGTGGGACCCTACATCGATGCTAGTCCTTTATTGTAGCATATCCCATAGGCAAAGCATCTCGCTAGCTCTTGTTGGTGCAATCGGCCCAGGTCACGATTGACCAGGACTCGAGTTTGACTCGAGTGATGTTTTGATGTTTCGACAAAAACATATGACAATGTAATTGTCATTTGGTAAAGTCCAAGTCTTGAGTACTTGGCATGGAAAGTCCAAGTGGGACACTTGGCATTGGGAAAAGTCCAAGCATGGGTCTTGGTAATGTAAAGTCCAACATGGGTTGGCAAGGAAAGTCCAAGCATGGTCTTGGCATGAAAAGTCCAACATGGGTTGGCAAGGAAAGTCCAAGCATGGTCTTGGCATGGAAAGTCCAACATGGGTTGGCAAGGGAAAGTCCAAGCTTGAGTCTTGGCATTTGAAGTCCAAGGGGTTTTGATATTGGCTGCATAAAGTCCAAGCGGGAGTCTTGGCAGCATAAGACCAATGGTTGGCGGCGTAAAGTCCAAGCGGAGTCTTGGCGGCGTAAGTCCAATGTGCCTTGGCAGTGTAGACACCGTTAGCATGACATAGCCGACGGAAGCACCTGAAGGCTAACGCGATGGATGAACAAGTCATGGATGACTTGGAGGGATCCAAGAGGCGTAAGGCTGATGGAGGTGGCTAGAAGGCTTAGGTCTAGGCTATGGGTGGTCTAGCAAGTATGGGGGAACCATACTTGGGTTAAAACCTCATGTTTGAGGTGTGTACGGTCGGGGTGCCATGTGGCGATCGGTGACCGACCGAATCAACTAGGGTTTTGTGCCTAGGTTATGATCAGCGCCGACCGCCAGGTGGGCGGATCGGTGAGCTCAGCGCGATCGATCGTGTAATCAGTCGACTGGTGCTCGAGAAATCGGCCACAGAATGGAGTCGAGACTCGACTGGTCGAGTGAGGACTCCATCAGTCGACTGATGGTCACAATCAGTCGACTGATGAGGGTTCCGTTGGACTTATCCAGCATGGATCTAGCCGTTGTCTCACGACAACAGTGGCATCAGTCGACTGATAGTCCCGATTAGTCGACTGATCGACTTTTTCCAGCACAGGTTGAAGCTATATATGGAGCTCGTGATGGAGGAAAAACAAAAGGTTTCTTTGAGGCGATTTGGGGCGATTTGCTGTTGCAAATCAGGGTCTCCAAGTTAATATCAAGCAACCAAGTGATCAAGCATTCAAAGAGCATTTGTAAAGTGTGTTCTTTACTTGTATTGCTTTGTATTTCATTATATTGCTTGTATTCATCTTGTATTACTGTTGTATACATTTTACGAGGTTTCTCCACCTCCGGATTGTTCCGAGAAGGAGTTATTACATAGTGGTGTGCTTGTGGCATCGCTGGGGCTCGTTTGAGCCCAATCCATGGAGTAGGAACCGTGCGGTTCCGAATCACATTACATACTCGTGTTCGTGTGTAATTATCTATTTCGTTATTGTATTATTTCTATTTCTGCTGCGCACTAACGAAATTGTAGACACGAATGAGATCGAATTCCATTGACGCTATTCACCCCCTCTAGCCGTTCCAAAATATTCCTAACAAGTGGTATCAGAGCCCGGGGATCTTCTACGGACTAACCGCCGGGAGCTTAGACAAAAAGCTAGAGGGTGAAGATGGAAGGGCAATTAGGATGGGACATCAACACACCGGTCCCTTATTCATTCTATGGACGAGAAGGTTTCAATTCTTGGAAGGCGAGAATTGAAGAGTTTTTGATGATGAGAGACCTTGAGGAATGGTCCGCCTTGATGGAAGGATTTGAATATCCTAAGGGACCAAAGGGAGAATGTCTCAAGAAGAAGAAATGGAGTGAAGAACAACTACGACAATTCAAGAAAAATAAGAAGGTAATCAAATTTATATTTGATTTAATTCCTAATGACATCTTGTGTAGCCTAGGTGACTATGGGGATTGTAAAGACGCCAAAGAGGTATGGAACATATTGGCAACATTCCATGAAGAGTCTCATTCAATCCAAGAAGACAAGGAGGATGAAGAGGAGAGCTCATCTTCAAGTGAGAGTGAGGAATCGGAAGTTGAGATGGAGTCAACTTCCGAATCGGAGAAAGAAGAAGTAGAAGAGGTGGAAGAAGCATCTACTTCTAGGATTGAGGGGGAGGAAAGGATCTCCACTCCGGAGCGACAAGAAGAAGCTTCCACCTCCGTCAAGATGGAGAAGCTCCAACTCCGCACCCACCACCACAAATACCCTAGGTAACTCAAACACTCAAGGTTCAAATAAAATTCATATTATGTGTTTTAAGTGTAGGGAATTTGGGCACTATAAGAGCAAGTGCCCAAAGAAGATTAGGAAAGCTCCACCGGCACCAAAAGTCAAGGATGCCGGTTCCCCAACACCAAAAGGCAAGGAGCACATCATATGCTTCAAGTGCAATTCAAAGGGGAATTATCGGAGTCAATGCCCTAGGGGGAAGAAGAAGGGGCAAGGAGGAGCATCACAAGTAGGGGGAGCTTCTATAGCTAACCCTAAGGTATATTTTAATAATGCATCTTCCAAATTTAAAAGTCAAAAGCATGCTAGAAATTTTAATTCTCTTGCAATTCACCATGAAAAGCATGCTAGAGATAGATATTTTTGCTTAGGAGCCAAGAGGGTAAATTTTTCAAGAAAGGAGAAATTTGAGACTAATGTCCCTAAAAATATATTACCTAAGGAAAGCATTAAGAAAATAGGAGAACATCTAGGCTTTAATGCTAAGAAATCTAGACATATTCCTAGAAATAAAAATATCTCAAGAGAAAATGAAAAATAAAAAATTGAGATATTAGAAAAGGAAAATCAAGCCTTGAGATCAAGGCTTGAAAAACTTGAAAAGACCCTTAAGGTTATGCAAAATCAAATGCAAGGGTCAATTAGTCAAACTTCTAGGTCCAAAAGTCAAAGTCAACACCTAGGATCTAAGAGTCAAAAGTCAACCAAGGGCAAGCAAGGTTTGGGTCACAAACCTAAGCCTAAGGTGGCTTACCATAGTGTTCCATTTGATTATGGAACACAAACTAGGTCTAGGAAGACTAAGGTCAATAGGGAAGTCATCCCTAGAGTTGACCAAGGGTTGTGCCTAGTGGCTAAGGTTTCTAGGAAACCTAGGGTGACCACTAAGAAGGTTGCAAGGGGAGTTACCCCTAGAGTCAACCTAGGTAAGACCCAAATGACCAAGGCTAATAAGCCTAGGAGGGTCATTAGGAAGGTATCTAGGGAGGTTATCCCTAAGGAATACCTAATTAACCCTAGGAGCTCAAATCGGTTTTGAGTTCCTAAGAGCGTGATTGATTCACGCTAGATGGGTTAGGGTGTGCCAACCTTAAATGGATGGGTAGTTAACTCAACCATGGCAAAGGTGGCACTTTAGGTTATTTTCAAGGTTATGGATACCTTGGAAATAGATTTGAATTATCATCCTAAAAGATTTTAGGGTGTGCCAATATTACTTGAGAAGGTTGATAAAGTGATCAAAATTGACACAATTTAGGTTTAGAGTGTTAGTGTGCAATTTTGGGTTGTTGGCACACTAGGGAGATTAATGATAATATGGCAAAATATATCTAACCATATCAAATGGCAATTAATATTAAAATTTAGGTATTACTATACCTATATATTTTATATGCCATGCTTTGTTTGCCATATAACATGTCATGACATCATGCTTATTTTTAATCATTCTATATGTCATGTACATGTTTAGGATTAAGGATTAAATGTCATGTGTTTTTAGATTTCATATTATGCCATGACATCATGATTATGAGCATGTGTTTATCTATATCATCTCAAATGCCATAATCACTCATGCATTTAAGATAATTTGATTGAAATTGATTTAAGGACAATGACATGACTTGGAGTCCCATTTATAAGGGAATCAAGTAGGGTTGCCTTAGAAAAATCATGAAACCCTAGATTAAATGAACCAAAACCCACATCTCACATCCAATTGACATGTATGTGTATTTATACACCCTAGATACATGTGAGATGCTAGGATATGAGTTAAGTTCAAGGTGCATAGTTTTTGCATCTAGTTGAACCCAAACTCATCTTAACTCAACATGTGGATCATTGGGAAAGCTTGTGTACAAGTCATGTACATAGAGCCCAAGGAATATGATCCAAAATAAGGTTTTGAAAATATTTTAAAATCATTTTGAAAAACCTTGGTGAAGTCTATCTTTTGATAGCAATCACCATTGATGAAGTTGATACAAAATAGGGCCAAAACATTGAAAATTTCAATGGTTTTGAGTTTTGTATCAAATTCACTATTTTATGGGTAAAATAATTTTAAAATATTTTTCACCCATTGTATGTGTCATAAGTATTATACGTATGAACTTTCAGGATTTTTCGATAAACGTATAATTATTTATGAATTTCCAAAACTCGATTCTGATAACTGAAATTCGGAAATTTCAGTTATCAGTCGACTGGTAGCTGACAGAGTCGACTACCAAGGCTGATTTCGGGAAAACTAGGTTTGGTTAGCCCGTGTTCAGCCATGGTAAAGGTCCCTAATCACTCCTAACCCTAGGATATGCTTTGGGAAGCATTATAAAGGGTGAAAATCCATTGGATATGGATTAGGAGAAGTATTTAGGGTTTGTATCAATTTTAAGGTGTTGGAAAGTTCTATATTGAATTTCTAACCTTAATTTTGATGGTTTAGAGTTCCTATTGGCTTAGGAACTTCCCAAGGACATTGTTGGTGCAATGGTCAAGGGGGAGCAAGCCTTTAGGGGAAGGTATCCATCTTGGGATGATGGATGTGTTTTTCTCCTTGAAGAGGAGAAGTTATTGGGAGAATATGACATCAATTGGGAAATTGATGGGACTTTTGAGAGACCCAATTTGGAAATTGGGAGAGTAAATGGGATTGTCTCTCTTGAGTGATATGTGACTTATCACTAGGAAGATGGTAGGCATCCTAGGTATTAATTTTTGGATCAAGGGGGAGATTGTAAGATCTCATTGGGACATGAGACATTGACCTCCTTGGAGAGAAAACCTTTTTGATGTTAGTCAAAAAGGGGGAGAATGTTTGGGGGAGAACATTTGGAGAGTGTTTACCAATTTGGGGTAATTGGTAAGGGACTTGAGTTAGTGTTCTAACTCAATCATTTGTTTGGTTTTTGTCAAACATCAAAAAGGGGGAGATTGTTGGTGCAATCGGCCCAGGTCACGATTGACTAGGACTCGAGTTTGACTCGAGTGATGTTTTGATGTTTCGACAAAAACATATGACAATGTAATTGTCATTTGGTAAAGTCCAAGTCTTGAGTACTTGGCATGGAAAGTCCAAGTGGGACACTTGGCATTGGGAAAAGTCCAAGCATGGGTCTTGGCAATGTAAAGTCCAACATGGGTTGGCAAGGAAAGTCCAAGCATGGTCTTGGCATGAAAAGTTCAACATGGGTTGGCAAGGAAAGTCCAAGCATGGTCTTGGCATGGAAAGTCCAACATGTGTTGGCAAGGGAAAGTCCAAGCTTGAGTCTTGGCATTTGAAGTCCAAGGGGTTTTGATATTGGCTGCGTAAAGTCCAAGCGGGAGTCTTGGCAGCATAAGACCAATGGTTGGCGGCGTAAAGTCCAAGCGGAGTCTTGGCGGTGTAAGTCCAATGTGCCTTGGCGGTGTAGACACTGTTAGCATGACATAGCCGACGGAAGCACCTGAAGGCTAGCGCGATGAATGAACAAGTCATGGATGACTTGGAGGGATCCGAGAGGCGTAAGGCTGATGGAGGTGGCTAGAAGGCTTAGGTCTAGGCTAAGGGTGGTCTAGCAAGTATGGGGGAACCATACTTGGGTTAAAACCTCATGTTTGAGGTGTACCACCGGTCAGTGCCATGTGGCGCGATCGACCGAAGTCAACTAGGGTTTGACTGCGGGTTATGGCCTAGCAATGCCGCGAGGTGAAGCGGGGTCGATGAGCTCAGCGATCGATCGTGTGATCGGACCGGGGTGCTCGAGAAATCGGCCAAAGAATGGAGTCGAGACTCGACTGGTCGAGTGAGGACTCCATCAGTCGACTGATGGTCACAATCAGTCGACTGATGAGGGTTCCGTTGGACTTATCCATCGTGGATCTAGCCGTTGTCTCACGACAACAGTGGCATCAGTCGACTGATGGTCCCGATCAGTCGACTGATCGACTTTTTCCAGCACAGGTTGAAGCTATATATGGAGCTCGTGATGGAGGAAAAACAAAAGGTTTCTTTGTGGCAATTTGGGGCGATTTGCTGTTGCAAATCAGGGTCTCCAAGTTGATATCAAGCAACCAAGTGATCAAGCATTCAAAGAGCATTTGTAAAGTGTTTTCTTTACTTGTATTGCTTTGTATTTCATTATATTGCTTGTATTCATCTTGTATTACTGTTGTATACATTGTACGAGGTTTCTCCACCTCCGGATTGTTTCGAGAAGGAGTTATTACATAGTGGTGTGCTTGTGGCATCGCTAGGGCTCGTTTGAGCCCGATCCGTGGAGTAGGAACCGTGCGGTTCTGAACCACGTTACATACTCGTGTTCGTGTGTAATTGTCTATTTCGTTATTGTATTATTTCTATTTCCGCTGCGCACTAACGAAATTGTAGACACGGACGAGATCGAGTTCCATTGACGCTATTCACCCCCCTCTAGCCGTTCCAAAATATTCCTAACAGCTCTAACTACACCGTCACTCTCTCTACGACCAAATATAGTACTGGCCTTGATGCAGTAGAGGTATCGAAAGATGGGGTTTTGAAGGCGCGAAGCTTTGGCCCTAGAAGGGTCATAAGTGTGCTCCCCCGTCAACTCAGTCCAACATTCCCGAGAGTTGAACCCAATAGGGGTTCTTCTCTCTCCCCAACTCGGCAAGCCAAAGCATGAATTCCATTGGTGAAGGGTCCACTCATGCTCAATGTTAAAAATCCTAAAAGTTATCCTACCCTCCTCTCTCTCTCTACCCGTTAAAATTTTTGCCTCTAATAAACTCAAAAATTCTAGAACTATCCTAGGGTAGGTTAGGTGCCTTATTCCTATTATCTCTTCCCACCCCATTTTTGCAAATAGGGCTTGCATATCACCCAACAATTCTAAGGACTCTAGCAAATCCTCATCTAAGTACCTAGTAGCAGTAAGTTTACGAGTAGAGAGCATATTATATCTATCTCTTTATTCATTATTGGGAAAAAGAAGAGTGGGTAGGGCGTTACCCTCCTCCAGAGCTTGAGGGGTGTTGGCTCTCCTTGTTCGTCGCTCTGAGGCGCCGGATCGGGGTGCTACATGCTTGGTCCTCCTCATCCTTGCTTCTTTTGGCTTCCTTAGAGGTTAAAAATGCTTCTAGATGGTGGGGAAACGAAATCACACGGCTAGAGCAAGAACTTTCAAAGCACACGACGCAAATGGGGTGAAAACACACGGCTCACCCCTTTTAACCTCGCGTGCCACGACCGTGTGAAAACACATGGCTAGGCATGTGCGCCTTGGGTCAGTCTAGCATGGCTGTGGGAAAACACATGGCCAGGCCGTGTGTCCCCATTTTTCGCCCATTTATGCACCACGGTCCGAATTTTCTCATACACTTCGCCGTGTAGGCTAATATGGATTTCATTTTTGCCTAGCAAAGTTCTTTTCTAGTCCTAACTCTAAATGGGATGGAAATAAAAACTAAAAATCAAACAAATGTATGCAATGCAATAAAAAAGGGAGATCTAAAATTAAACTTGGGTTGCCTCCCAAGAAGCGCTTTGTTTAAGGTCTTTTAGCTCGACCTTATTCCTACATTTCATTTGAGGCATTTGAATCTTGCTCATGGGGGAGCAAGATATTTGCTCACCTTACACCTCCTCCCTTGTGGTCCCTTATCACCATATCTCTTAAATCTTGCTCGTGGAGGGGCAAGGTATTTATTAGCTGCCTTCCTTGGTTCAAGATTGAACATGCTTAGCCTCAAGTAATCATTAGGAGTTTGATCATAATATTCTATTTTTCCCAAAGGTTGTAAATAACATAACTCATCACGAACATCCTCAACAAAAGATTGGTTAGCAGATTCTATTATGTCGAATGGAATTTTTTCATTACAAATTGCTAAATGGGATTCATTATTGGTAACTAAAGCTTCGGTGAGGGTTATGGTAGGCTCTTCTAGATCCTTGAGGTTAGGAGGTGTTTGGATTGAAGCAATGCTCTCCTAAAGTATCAATTATATAATCCTCAAGTTCTTCTTCCAATGGTGATTGAATTGATTGTCCTTCTTCACTTCCTATGTCATCTATGCCCTCCTCATTCATTCGCTCAAAGTGAGTCTCCACCCAATTAGGTGTGATCTAGTCATTAAAGCCACCTTCTAGTCGTTTGGTTTCTATTCTAGCTAGATCCCGTTCCATCATCTCTGCAAATTGTGTTGGAGATTAGACGCCCGCTAGAGGGGGGGGGGTGAATAGCGTGTGACCCGTACGTAGATGGAAATCGTTCGCGTGCTTGTCTACAATTCGTGTTAGCACAGCGGAATAATAATAATAAAAGCAATACACGAAATACAATCACACACGAACACGATGATATAACGTGGTTCGGAACCGTAACGGTTCCTACTCCACGGATCGGGCTCAAACGAGCCCTAGCGATGCCAAACACACACCACTATCAAATAACTCCTTCTCGACACAAGTAGGAGGTGGAGAAACCTCTTACAATAAGATTACAACAATAATCTAAATACAACAAGAAAATATAATAGGAAATACAACAAGAGAAGTAAAGAATACTTTACGAAAACTCTTTAGATCGCTTGCTTGTTGATCGCTTGAATCATGGTTGAAGATCCTGATTTGCAGCAGCAAATCGCCTCAAAAACGTCCAAGAAATCGCTGCTCAAACCCTCATTCCGAGCTGCCTTTATAACCTGCGTCGGGCTGGATTTCCGCATATCAGTTGACTGCCATAAGTCACCAGTCGACTGATGCCACTGTTGTCGTGAGACAACGGATCGATCCACGCTGGAAAAACTCCAACGGATCTCTTGGCAGTCGACTACCAACATTGGCGATCATTCGCTAACGCCTGTAATCGACGCCTGCCGGTTGGCTACGGAGCGTTCATGCTCGACACTAGGCAGCGATCAGCCATCCCTCGGCGATCGCCGCGAGCATTTTCGACCTCGTGGCAGTCGAACTCAAGTCGACTCACGGCAGTCGAACCGGCCATAATGCCAGTCGACTGCCAACCTCAAGAATGAGGTTTTAACCCAAGTATGGTGCCCCCATACTTGCTAGACCACCCTTAGCCTAGACCTAAGCCTTCTAGCCACCTCCATCAGCCTCACGCCTTTCGGATCCCTCCAAGTCATCCATGACTTGTTCATCCATCGCGCTAGCCTCCAGGTGCTTCCCTCGGCTATGTCATGCTAACGGTGTCTACACCGCCAAGGCACATTGGACTTACGCCGCCAAGACTCCGCTTGGACTTTACGCCGCCAACCATTGGTCTTATGCTGCCAAGACTCCCGCTTGGACTTTACGCTGCCAATATCAAACCCTTGGACTTCTCAAATGCCAAGACTCAAGCTTGGACTTCTCATGCCAAGTACACACGACTTGGACCTTCCCAATTGCCAAGTGTCCCACTTGGACTTTCCATGCCAAGTACCCATGACTTGGACTTTACATTTGCCAAGACCCATGCTTGGACTTCTCATTTGCCAAGACCCATGCTTGGACTTCTCATGCCAAGTGCTCAAGACTTGGACTTTCCCATAATCACATGGTCAACCCTGGTCAACCATCAAGTCAATTATAACCTGGGTCGATTGTATAAACAATCTCCCCAACATATTAACCGACATCAATGTCCAACATCAATGTCAATCCTATGTCAAACATACTTTGTCAAACATCAAAACATCACTCGAGTCAAACTCGAGTCCTGGTCAATCGTGACCTGGGCCGATTGCACCAACAATCTCCCCCTTTTTGATGTTTGACAAAAACCAATCAAATCATGAGTTAGAACACTCACCAAATGTTCTCCCCCAAACATTCAAGTGAAAATGTAAATCAAATGTTATCCCCCAAACATTCTCCCCCTTTTTGACTAACATCAAAAAGGTTTTCTCTCCAAGGAGGTCAATGTCTCATGTCCCAATGAGATCTTACAATCTCCCCCTTGATCCAAAAATACCTAGGATGCCTTCCATCTTCCTAGTGATAAGTCACATATCACTCAAGAGAGGCAATCCTATACTCTCTCCCAATTTCCAAATTGAGTATAAAAAACCCATCAATCCTATACTCTCCCAAAAACTTCTCTTTTTCAAGGAGAAAAACACATCCATCATCCCAAGATGAATTCCTCCCCCTAAAGGCATGCTCCCCCTTGACCATTGCACCAACACTGTCCTTGGGGAGTCCCTAAGCCAATAGGAACTCTAAACCATCAAAATTAAGGTTGGAAATTCAACATTGAACTTTCCACCACCTCAAATCGATACTTTGACCTAACACCTCTCCAAATCCATATCCAATGAATTTTCACCCTTCATAATGCTTCCCAAAGCATATCCTAGGGTTAGGGGTGGTTAGGGACCTTTACCATGGCTGAAAATGGGCTAAACAAACTTTGTTAACCCGAAATCAGACCTGGCAGTCGACTGGTACATACATCAGTCGACTGCCACCAATGGCAGTCGACTGGTAGCTGAATTTTCCGAAATTCAGCTATCAGAATCCAATTTCAGAAAATCATAACTAATTATACGTATATCGAAAAATCACGAAATTTGATACGTATAATACTTATGACCAAAACAATGGGTGAAAAATATTTTAAAATTATTTTACCCATAAAATAGTGAATTTGATACAAAACTCAAAACCATTGAAATTTTCAATGTTTTGGCCCTATTTTGTATCAACTTCATCAATGGTGATTGCTATCAAAAGATAGACTTCACCAAGGTTTTTCAAAATGATTTTAAAATGTTTCCAAAACCTTATTTTGGATCATATTCCTTGGGCTCTATGTACATGACTTGTACACATGCTCTCCCAATGATCCACTAATAAAATTAGATGAGTTTTGGTTCATCTAGATGCAAAAACTATGTACCTTGAACTCAACTCATATCCTAGCATCTCACATGTATCTAGGGTGTATAAATACGCATACATGTCAATTGGATGTGAGATATGGGTTTTGTTCTCCCTAATCTAGGGTTTCATGCATTCTCTAAGGCAACCCTACTTGATTCCCTTATTAAATGGGACTTCAAGTCATGCCATAGTCCTTAAATCAATTTTAATCAAGTTAATGCATGAATGTATGATCATGGCATAAATAATAGCATTATTAAAACATGGCCAATGATCATGATGTCATGGCATAAAATGAAATCTAAAAACACATGACATTTAAAACCTTAATCCTAACCATGAATCATGACATATAAAATCATAGAACTAGGCATGATGTCATGACATGGCATATGACAATCAAAGCATGACATATAAAATATATAGGTATAATAATACCTAAATTTTAATATTAACTGCCATTTGTTGGAATTAATCATATTTTGCCATATTAACCTAATCTCCCTAGTGTGCCAAAAACCCAAAATGACACACTAACCTCTAAACCTAGATTGTGCCAATTTTGATCATTTTATCAAACTTCTCAAGTAATATTGGCACATCCTAAAAACTTTTAGGATTATAGCTCAAATGTATTTCCAAGGTGACCATAACCTTGAAAATATCCTAAAGTGCCACCTTTACCATGGTTGAGTTAACTACCCATCCAATCAAGGTTGGCACACCCTAAACCCATCTAGCGTGAATCAATCACGCTCTTAGGAACCCAAAACCGATTTGAGCTCCTAAGGTTAATTAGGTATTCCCTAGGGATAACCTCCCTAGATACCTTCCTAATGACCCTCCTAGGCTTATTAGCCTTGGTCATTTGGGTCTCACCTAGGTTGACTCTAGGGGTAACTCCCCTTGCAACCTTCTTAGTGGCCACCCTAGGTTTCCTAGAGACCCTAGCCACCAGGCACACCCTTTGGTCAACTCTAGGGATGACTTCCTTATTGACCTTGGTCTTCCTAGACCTAGTTTGTGTTCCATAATCAAATGGAACACTATGATAAGCCACCTTAGGCTTAGGTTTGTGACCCAAACCTTGCTTGCCTTTGGTTGACTTTTGACTCTTAGGTCCTTGGTGTTGACTTTGACTTTTGGACCTTTGACTTTGACTATTTGACCCTTTAAATTGGTTTTGTATATTCCTAAGGGTCTTTTCAAGTTTTTCAAGCCTTGACCTCAAGGCTTGGTTCTCTAATTCTAATTGCCCAATTTTAGAATTTTGATTTAGACCATGGGCATGGGACTTCTTAGGCATATGCCTAGTCCATTTAGGGTTAATACCTAGGTGCTCTTGCACCTTTCTAATGGTTTCCCTAGGTAAAATTTTTCTAGAGTTATTTGACCTAGGTTTGTCCTTAGATAAGTTGTTTTTAGGGACATTAGTCCCAAATTTCTCTCTATTATCTAAATGGACACTTTTAGCTCTTAAGCAAAAATATTTATTCCTATTGGCATGCTTTTCATAAATTGCAAGAGAATTAAAATTCCTAGCATGCTTTTGCTTATGATTAAGAGAAAGAGCATTATGAAAATATACCTTAGGGTTAGCCTTAGCTCCCCCTACATGTGATGCTCCATTTTGAGCCTTTTTCTCCCCTTTCTTGCATTGACTCCGGTAGTGTCCCGGTTGTCGGCACTTGAAGCAAATGACTTGCTCCTTGCTTTTAGTTGTTGGGGAAATGGCGTCCTTGATCTTTGGTGTCGGTGGAGCTTTCCTAACCCGTTTAGGACACTTACTCTTGTAGTGCCCTTGCTCCCTACACTCAAAACACATTATATGAATTTTATTTGACATTAAAGTGTTTGAGTTACCTAGGGTGGTGGTAAGTGCCGGAGTTGAATTTTGAGCTTCTTCATCTTGACCGGATGTTGAAGCTTCCTCCTTATTTTGTTCTGGCTCCGGTGTGGATGGTCTAACTTCCTCCCCCTCTATCCTAGAGGTTGAGGTTTGTCTTAACTCTACCTCTTCCACCACTTCTTCCTCCTCGGATGTCGAACACTCCTCGACCTCCGAATCCTCACTTTCTTGTGAGGATGAGCTCTCTTCCTCATCCTCCTCATCTTCTTGGATTGAGTGAGGCTCTTCATGGAATTTTTCCAATTTGTTCCATATTTCCTTGGCGTCTTTACAATCCCCTATCTTGATCAAAATATCATTAGGGATTATATTAAGCAAAATACCCATTACCTTATTGTTGATGTTATAGTATCGGAGTTGTTCTTGACTCCAATTCTTCTTCTTGATTTTTCTTCCTTCTTCATCTTTTGGAGTGTCAAAACCTACTAAGACACTAATCCAATTATCAAAATCACACATTAGAAAATGCATCATTCTACCTTTCCAACTCGTGTGAATCCACACGCCCTGGCCGTGTCCCACTCTGCATCTAGCTGCGAAATGTCCTTCTTTTGCTCTGAAAATGTGTATTTTTCACCCGAAAAGCTATCCTACACACAAAAGTACAACGAGCAGACCTCCAAATCAGAAAATAGGAAATGCGTGCAAAAATAAGTAACATATACATGAAACTAACACAAAATGTAATGAGATGTGAGCGAAAATTACTCCTAAAACCCTATATGTTTTGCTCACATAATTACCTGGGTGACAGAAAAACCCACATCCACCACAAAGATCACATACATAAATTGACAAATGAAAGCACATGTTAGATCAAGATTACCTGGGATTGGAACCTCCCCCTCGACAGTTCTCCTCCCCAATTGCTCAGTTTGCCGGAAAGCTCCACCTCTGGCCGGAACGACCCACCACAGTGACACCATGGACATGCTGTTCGCATGAGAAAACAAGCTGAGAGGGATGAGATCAACTAAAACCAGCAAAGAATCATGCCCTAATCTTTCTCCGGCGACCAAGATCTCAGCGATCACAAGGTCGGCTACTGCAGAGATCGTGAGAAGAACAACAGTGGAAGGAGAGAAAAATCAGTAACGGAAAGAAAACATATTGAGCAGAGGAAGGTACGATCGGCTGGCTACTACAATTGCAATGACCGGAGACACCTACTACTGCTAGATCGGAAGAAGAAATGAGCAGTGCTCGTGAGATCGGGAGAAGAAGAAGACGCTGACAATTAAGGTCGCGCACGACGATGCGGTGAGGAGGGTGGCGTGTGAAAAGCCGAGATGGTCGAAGCGATCGAAAGAGGAATCGACCTCGGGAGTTTTGGGCGGCTGATTAACACTCGGGAGAAAGGGGAAGGGTCGCGCGGTGAAGAGGGAAATCAGAGCCGATGGGCATTCGCGGAGGAGAAAATGTGGAAATTTAATGCTCGGTGTTAATTAGGGGGAAACTGGTTGTAGCGCCCGCCCTTATCTGCTCTCAGGGCGGCGCTACTTGGGTCTATATATATTTTTTTTTATTAGCATACTACATATGGATCCGTTCAAAGTCTACATGCTTAAACAGGTTATCATAACTGAAACCTTCTTTGGCACTTGCATCACCTATCTTATTCATCATTAGCATGACCACATATCTTATCTCATTTCATAACATGCATAACGAAAGGATTCGTTCATGAGTTCTAACATATCGAACCTCTTAAATAAAGGGATACTCATTAAACACAAGTCTTATAAGCGGAAGCAATGTCTTAAATTGTTCTTAGAGCATATAAATATAAGCAGATAGTGAAGGGTCTTCTTCCACCATGCCACTATCACACACACACATGGCCCCCCCTGCCACTTCCTCTAGTGCAGACTTCCTTTATCTGCAGTATATGGACAACATAAACTATAAGCATATAGCTTAGTAAGATCCTTGCCTACTCACAAAAGCCACGATTTCATCAAACTATTAGAACATGAGCATGCTGGCATAGAAAATGACCTAAGCATTTCATAGCAACACTAATCAACAACATATCCAGGTAATAGTACAAAAAGAACTAAGCATGGCATAGAATTGTTCATAAGCAGGTTAAGCATAATTAATCTAAGCAGGGCATACTTTGAACATGAGCGTTATAACTGCATAAACTAAGCATGCATGAAAGAACGTAATCATAAGCATTTGGTTAACTTGAACACAAACATTTGTAATAACATAAACCCTAATCATGCAGAAGGAACATAGTCGCAAGTATTCTTAACCTTACCCTTAACCTTCACCACATCATAAATCCTAAACTAGCATAAAGTACATAGTCACCACATACTTAGACTTAACTCTAACCATCATAACTTCATAACATCTAGCATGCATAAAGAACCTAGTTCGTAAGCATTCAGAGCATTTAACATAAGCATACACAATATCATAAAAGTCTTTTCTTTTCAAAACATATACTTATAAATACTTCAATATCATCATAACTTCATAACATCTAGCATGCAAAAAGAACCTAGTTAAGTAAGCATTGTGGCCTTTAACATAAGCATACACAATATCATAAAAGTCTTTTCTTTTCAAAACATACACTTATAAATACTTCAATATCATCATAACTTCATAACATCTAGCATGCATAAAGAACCTAGTTCATAAGCATTTAGAGCATTTAACATAAGCATACACAATATCATAAAAGTCTTTTCTTTTCAAAACATATACTTATAAATACTTCAATATCATCATAACTTGTTTGGGGGGCCCCAGGTTAAGTACCACATAATGCGCGTTCCCTAATAGGTCAGGTAGCGAGCCACCGATCCTACTAGAGCAAGACCTCTTACGTCTTACTGTGGCAAGACCTCTTACGCGTCTTCTTGTGTCCCTATGGATTTGATTAACGACCACTGACGGGTGGGTACTTAACCTCTTGCAAAGTAAAATACTTAATTCTTTCCTTTTTATTGTCATAATATAAAGAATGCTCTTGATCCCCAACACAAACAGGGAAGCATCTTGATTTTATCTTGTCATAAAGAGAGCTCTTGATCCCTACTTGAAAGGGAAGCATCTCCATCTTATCATATCATAAGGAGAGCTCTTGATCCCTACTTAAAGGAAGCATCTCCATCTTATCTTGTCATAAGGAGAGCTCTTGATCCCTACTTGAAAGGGAAGCATCTCCATCTTATCTTATCATAAGGACACATGCATTCATAACGTAAGAGTACCCTAAAGGGGTCCTAAAGCATAAACGAGTTCATCACATAAGCATGTTTCATTGCATCGTAAACATGAAGCATATTTCCTAAGCATATTCATGACATATTAAATCACAAAACATGTTCTTCACCTAGGCAAATCACAATATTCATGGCACATTACATCATAAACATGTAGCACATTTCCTAGGCATATTCATGGCATATTGAATCATAAAACATGTTCATCACATGGCCTAATTTCATGGCATACTAATTCATAAACTTGAAGCATATTCCCTAAACATATACATGGCATATTAATTCACACAACATGTTCATCACCTAAGCATATTTCATGGCACATTACATCATAACATGAAGCTTATTTCCTAGGCCTATTCAAGGCATATTAAATCATCAAACATGTTCATCACATAGCCTAATTTCATGTTGCATTGAATCATAACATATTCATCACACAAGCATAGTTCATGTCATAAAAAAAACATACCCATAGCACAACTACATATAGGGGTGTTTTCATGAAACCCTAACCCTAAAATCATTGGTTGGCCGAATCTTGTAAGGGGCTCAAGCTTAGGTTTTGTCCCCTAAAATTCATTCATAAAGCATTATAACCTAGCATAGCCTCATTAGGGATATTTTCATGCAACCCTAACCCTAGTTACCTAGGGTGGCCGAAACCTATAAGGGCTCAACTAGGGTTCTTGTCACCTAATATTCATTCATGAGCACTACACCCTAGCATAGCATCTTTAGGGATATTTTCATGCAACCCTAACCCTAGTTACCTAGGGTGGCCGAAACCTATAAGGGCATCATCTTGGATGGTGGTTACTTAAAGGTCTTACTTGAAACATACCATCTAAGAACATAACTTTAGAATCAAGTTCATGCAACCCTAACCCTAAAATCTTGGGGTTGGCCGAACCATATAGGGTCATCCCCTTTGGACTTTGGACTCCTAAAGGTATCTACTTGAAACATACCACCCATACAAACCTCCCTTAGTAGCATTTTCATGAATCCTAGCCCACCAACTTAGTTGGCCGAAACTTATAAGGCTACAATTTCATATTTCTTTCAAGCAACCTAACCTATCAAACTAATACACTGCAGGTGAGGGGA
This sequence comes from Wurfbainia villosa, assembly GCA_025175895.1. NCBI lineage: Eukaryota > Viridiplantae > Streptophyta > Magnoliopsida > Zingiberales > Zingiberaceae > Wurfbainia > Wurfbainia villosa. Next base: position 77,931,895 of record CM045987.1, on the reverse strand, counting down.
AAACTTACTTCCTTCGCTTTGCTTGAGGAGATGACCTAATGGAAGTTACCTAGCTCTCTCCTAGCTTGCAAGGGGCTCTCGGCCAAAGGAAGAAGAAGAAGAGCTTAGGTTTCGGTGAGAATGAAGAGAAGAGGAAGAAGGAAAGAAGAAGTGGCCAAGTGGAACTTCTCTCTTCTTTATAAAGGGGAGGAAGAGAAGTTTCTCTTCTCTTTGTCAAGCCTCTTCATTTACCCTCCTCCCATTTATCTATAGGTTCCCCTTTTCCTCTAATGATATGATTCTATTGGGCTCATGGTTAGTGGGTGCATCTATAAGGCTTGGCTATCTCTAGAGGTGGGGGGTTCAATTCCTAGGCTTTGCATCTCTTTTTGGCTTATTTTCTTTTATTTCTCCAAAAAGGCCTACATAAAGCCTATCATCATAAAGCCAAAAATTCTCGTAAAATTGCTAGAATTTCACGGGCGTTACACTGGTCGGGTTTTAGGACTCCGTTAAGTATTAATTAAACCCACTTAGGTTTAATTAATTAATACTGTTATTCCTTTAACATTTTTTTGCCGTATTTTACACTTAGCCTCAATGAATGATCAGGAGTTTTAACATTATATTCCATTTTATCTATATGCTGTAAATAATATAACTCACCACAAATATACCCACCAAAAGATTGATCAGCCGATTCTATTATGACAAATGAAGTTTTATCATTACAAATCACTAAATGGGCTTCGTTATTGGTAGCTAAAGTTTCGGTGAGGGTTAAGATAGGCTCTTCTAGACCCTTGAGGTTGGTAGGTGTTTTGATTGAAGCAATGCACTCCTCGATTAAAGTATCAATTATATAATCCTCAAGTCCTTCTTCAAGTGGTCATCGAATGGATTGCCCTTCTTTACTTCCTATGTCATCCACATCTTCCTCATTTGTTCGTTCAAAGTGAGTCTCCGCCATATTAGGGGTAATCCAATCATCTAAGCCACCTTCTCGTCATTTGATTTCTTCTCTTTCTAGATCTCGTTGCATAATCTCAGCAAATTGTCGGCAATGCTCCTCGCATTCCCTAGTAAAATCGGCTAGCAAGGCTTCTAAGTGGGGACTTGGTTCTGGATAAAATTTGTATGATGATTCATAGCTCTCGTGCTCACTTGGGAAATAATATTGAGGGTTCAAGTAGCCAGGGTCATAACTATATGAATAATAATTATTTCGTGGCCCCTGGTAGTAATCATAGGTGACATCTTCTTTCTCAAATTGCAAAAGTTCAAATATATCCGAACAATCATTAATGGTATGCCATGTTTCACCACAATGCTCACAATAAATCTTACCAAAACTCACAACATTAACTTGACCATAATCATGAGAGAAATCATGCATGTTTATCTACGAGAAAATATGAATAAGGAAAAACTAAAATAAAATAAAATAAAACAAAACAAAAAAAGTAAATCTAGCCTAGGAAATTAATAAAGACTAAGAAAATAACCCTAAACTGAATAGAGATAACAAAAATTTCAAAGTATATAAACTGAAATAAAGTAAAACTAGAAGTAAATCTACTCTAGGTCCGATCCAATTATCCACCTCTTGATTCAATATCGAATCAACAATCCCTGGCAACGATGCAAAAAACTTGATGCATGCGAACGCGACCTAAAATCTCTCGATGGGAACCGTCAAGGACTCGAAGCGCGCACTCGCGCTCAATGCCTGCAAGTGCACGGATGCCGTCAAGTAATAAAAAGATTATCGATCTCACAGGGACTGAGATTCGAGTACCGATTGATTTAGTGGATGTTATTGTTCAGAGTTCCATTCTAATGGTTGTGATGAGAGGGTTGTCGGCGATCCTAACTCTAGTACGGTGTCACACGGAGGAAGAGAAGGGTTGCTATGAGTCTTTTGAGGGAATTCTAGGATTTCGGTTTCGCTTGTGTGTCATATAACACACTATTAATTGGGTATTATCTAGACGTCTAACTATGGTCTTGTGGAAGTGACATCATACACTTCCTCGATGAGCCTTCACATCTATCGGGAACTACCTCTGCCATACCAGGTCGACCTCTGACTTTAGGATGGGATAGGCGGTACGAGTATGCCAGATCAATCCCTATGATAAGTCGGAATGTGTCCCATTTATGACTCTATCACACCCTTCTATCTACGATTACTGAAGATGAGGCCAACCCCTAGGTTCCTCCTTAATTATCCAAAATCTTTGATACGATGGTTGTCACCCCTCGTATCAGCTACGCACAGTAAATAGAAGACTAAAACAATTAGCTATCAATCTAAACAATCACCAATTGCAAATATGATTTCAAGAATAGAAATATATTTAAAATAACATGTTCTATGCACACAAACTACACCCTAATCCTAGAATAGGAAAATCTACTCTATAAATACGAGAAGAGAAACACAAAGCATATTAGAATTCATAAAAACAATGTAAACTACGCATAGAACGTGAATTACAATGCACTTTGGCTCTCCTCTCCGATGTTGATGTGCAGAACTTGAACCTCGAGCGATCTTCTTCCTCCCCGTTGTGAGTTCCTGAAGCTTTTTAGGGCATCGGAGTGCTATCCTGGCCGTCGTGCCTTCCCCCTAGGATTTGTGCATAGATTCCTTTATATAGACATCAGATCGGATCTTTCCGAAACCTGGAAAATAATAGAATCGAATCAAAATCACCCAGTGCCACATGACCGTGTGGATTCACACGGTCAGGCCATGTGTGGCACTGGGGTGCGAGCCGTGTGGATTCACAGGGCCAGAGTGTGTGTCCTTATGTTCTAATTGCCAAATGCCTTCTTTTCGCTCCAAAAGTGTGCCATTTTCCCCGTAGAATGCTATCCTGCACACAAGAGTACAAAGAGCATATCTCCGAACTAGAAAATAGGAAATGCATGCAAAATAAAGTGAAATATACAAGAATCAAATATATAATACAACGGGATGCGAGTGAAAACTACTCCTAAAATCCTATATATTTTGCTCACATCACTTATTTATTTCTCCGTTGCATTACTCATAGTTTTAATCGAATGAACAAAAAGATGAAAAGTTTTACGCTCGCTATTCACCCCCCCTCTAGCGACGCTTTTTCGATCCAACAATATGTTGTTACTGAGAAGGGTATAAAAGCTAATCCTATTAAAATTGATGCTATTCAGCAGATGCAACCTCCAAAAAATTAGAAGGAAGTTAACGGCTATTAGGCAGAATTACTACTTTATCACGGTTTATATCCCGGTCGGCAGATGGAAGTCTTCCTTTCTTTAAGCTTTTAAAAAGGGCCACTCGATTTTAATGGGATGAACATTGTGATAAAGCTTTTCAATCTTTGAAAGAATACTTAATTGAGCCACGTTTCTTAGCTTAGCCTCAGCCTGGAGAAATGTTATGGATATATTTATCTCTTTCTGAGGTTGTTGTGAGTTTAGTGTTAGTTCGAGAGGATAAGGGATAGCAACATCAAATTTATTATATTAGTTATCTGGTGAAGGGGCCTTATATTCGTTATACTAATTTGGAAAAGTTAACTTGGGGATTGGTTTTGATTTCTTGGAGACTGCGATCTTATTTTCTGTCACATCCTTTGGTGGTATTCACTGATACTCCTTTTGGAAGAATACTTACTCATCCAGAGGCTACGGGAAATCTTATTAAGTGGGCTAATGAACTTAGTGAATATGATATTACTTATCAGACTCGTACATATATTAAAGCTCAGGTATTAGCAGACTTCTTGGTGGAAACTATACATAAAGAAGAATCTGATTCATGGGTGATATATGCCGATGGGTCCTCTAAAAAGGAAGGTTGTGGAGTTGGGGTCATTTTGATTTCACCTCAAGGAGAAGAAGTTAAGTTAGTAGTTAGATTGCATTTCAGGGCCTCTAATAATGAAGCTGAATATTAAGCCTTACTTATAGCTTTGCAGGCTGCTAAGAACATAGGAGTTGAGCAGGTAGTAGTGCATATGGACTCTCAGTTGGTGGTATAGCCGACGGGAGGAGGATTTGAGGTTAAGGATGATAAGTGTTGAAGTTATTGTGAATTGGTAGAGAAGGCCAGGTGGAATTTCTTAGAAGTATTGATAAAAAAGATTACTCGAACAAAAAATCAAAAGGCTAATGAATTGGCTCAAATGGCTAGCTCTTTGGGAAATTGGAATACTTGTGAAGTGATTGCACAGATTGAATTACTGCCTCAAGGAGAAAGATCAGAAGAGTTAATAGAGGATGATTGGAGGAAGGAATTAGTTTCATTTTTTCAAGATAAGAAGATGCCGAGTGATTCTACAAGGACCCGACAATTTAAACAACAAGTGGTTCAGTTTTGTATGATAAAAGGAATTTTATATAAAAGAACTTGTGATGGACCTATGTTGCGCTATTTAGGGAAAGCAGAAGCAAGCTATGTTCTAAAAGAGGTGCATGAAGGAGCCTGTGGAAGTCATATAGGAGGTCGGGCATTGGCTCAGAAGGTATTGTTAGCGGGATATTTTTGGCCTACCTTGATGAAAGACTCTATACAGTTGGTTCAACAATGTGAAAGTTGTCAAAGGCATCATAATTGACAACATCAACCAGCCGAGTATATGAAAATAGTGGTATCGGCTTGTCCTTTTGATCAGTGGGGTATGGATATAGTCGGGCCATTTCCGATCGGGATAGGTCAAATGAAGTTCTTGCTAGTAGCTATTGACTATTTTTCTAAGTGGGTGGAAGCTGAACCTTTGGCTCATATTACTGAACAGATGGTATTGAAATTTTTATAGAAAAATATTGTGTGTCATTTTGGTATTCCTAGGAGATTGATTCTGATAATGGTTGACAATTTCAGGGTAAGAAGTTAACAAAATGGTGTCAAGACTTTAAGATTGAGCAAATATTTACATCAGTAGCTTACCCTCTAAGTAATTGACAGATTGAGGTAACCAATAGAGAGCTAGTGCATGGATTAAAAACTAAGTTGGAACATGTGGGAGGTAGTTGGGTTAAGGAGTTACCTAGTGTACTCTGGTTTTTTTGAACTACTCCTAGGAGGGCTACGGGAGCAACTCCTTTTAGTATGGTGTATGGTTCAGAAGCAATACTGCCTATGGAAGTGGGGGTGGAGGAGTCTGCCCGAGTAATGACTTATTTCCCGAGCGATAACAAGGTGGCTCGACATATGGAATTAGACTTGATTCAAGAAAGGAGGGAGGCTGCTTATATAATGCTGAAAGGTATAGATCGCAAGTAATTAAATCCTATAATAAGAAGGTAGTGCCTCATTCTTTTCAGGTGGGAGACTTAATGCTAAGGAAAGTGCTGCCTGAAGGATCTAAGGGTAAGCTGTGACCCAAATGGGAAGGCCCTTTCCATGTGGAGAGACGAGCAGGAACATGAGCTTATTACTTGAAGTATGCTCATGGAAGGCTTTTATCGAGGCCTTGGAATGTGTATCACTTGCGCCATTATTTTAGTGGATAAAAAATTGTAAAGTCTATGTTTTTATTCTTTTAAGAATAGCACAGTGTAGAAAAGTTATGTATTGTATTGCAAATATTATGATAAATACAAGTTACATTTTTTCAATAATGGAAGGGAAAGGAAAAGATAGTAAATCGGGAGGAGTGCGGTCAATTGTGTTATCAATGTCCAAAAAGTTGGTAGAGTGCTCAGGAGGTGGATAGTCGACTGCTTTGAATTGATTGATACAATCTTGGAAGCCCCATTGAAGGAAGGCAAATCCTCTGTCCAAGAACATGTCATTTATAGCAGCTGAAGTCCATGAGTTTTCATAGGTACTGGTTCTTGCTTGAAGAGATCGGGCTTTTAAAATATTTAGTGTTCTATAAATAAGAAGTCTAGAAGTGAAGGGCTAATAGTTCTGCTCGGTCGGCTTGTGCCTTTGTATAGGAGACTTGCAATTCTCGTTCAAGTCTTTGATAGGCTTGTTGTAATGTCAATTCTCTGGTGTGACATTCTTGTAATTCTTTTTTGAGATTATTAGTGTATTGCACCCATTGATTGTTTAAGTGAGTTATGCTTGTGATACCTTGTAGAAATTGGTGCCAGTATTGAGAAAAATAAGTAAAAGAAATTGTATGCTGACCTCGTTAATACTGGATAATAAGGAATCTGGCATATCAGGTGTTGAAAAGAAGAGAGAGGAGTTTGTGGAGTTTGATGAGTGGGTAAAGGTTAGATGGAAAGTGTTGGCTGTCGAGGATGGAGTTGAATAGGATTTATACGGGAAGGTGGAGTATGTTCGATAGCCTATAGTAATAATAATTCTGAAAAAGAAACAAGCAAACACTTACATGGGTCATAACAAGTATGCAACGGTACAGTCAGAAGCGATTGCTACCGAGCATGCCAGTCGACTGTAGAGGGCAACTGGTCCTGATTAATGACAGTGTCATTCTGGTCAATAGCTGGTTCAAGTTGAATCGTTCTTCTGATAACAATAAAGTCATCATTTGATATTCTTCATTATCTCAGTAGGAGCCTAGGGAAGGGTGAGGAGGAAGAGTAGTTAACCATGTAGAGGAAAAAGGAAAGGGAGAGGGAGAGTGTACAAAGAAGTAATGTTCCTTTCATCCTTTGTGTGAGGAAGGGATACCGATAAGGAATTGAAAGTCCGACCAAGCTTAGAAGTAAAAATTGCCTATTTCTGATGATTTTATTTGGAAAAAGCAGTGGAAAAGAAAGTTCGAAGGAGTAATTGATAAAAAGGATGTGATAAGATAAAATCCTAGCATTAAATGGAAAGAGTTGGTACTTAGTTGGTTTAAGGGGATAGAAAAATATTCAAAAACTTCTAAGAGGAAGGGATGAATGGGGAAAAATAGATTGGCCTCTACTTGATCGGAGAAAAAGGCTTTGGTATGCCCAGGAGGTAGGTGAGGGTGCTCAGTGGAGTTGGCCGCAATAATGTGGTAGCCGGAGGGAAGTTGTATGCGAGAGGAAAGGGTGTGGCAGTGCTCTCCTGTCATTTTGGAGTGTGTGGAAGCGAACCATGGATGAGGGATTGAGGAAAGAGGCTGCATTTTCTTGAAGGTATAGGATGATGGTCAATCTTGGAGAGTTTCTGATTGTTTTGAAGAGGAAGGGATTGCTTCTGTATTTATAGGGGAGAAAGGGGTTGAAAAGGAGGGAAATCACAACTTTTCACTCTCAGTTTTGGAGAAGTGGGATTACAGAATCATATGATGTAAGTTTGTTAGGGTGAAGATGATGGGTAAGTGAAGAATTCAGTTTTTTATTGAGGTAAGACTGGGGTATATCAGTTTTTGTTAGGAAAGGAGCATTATGGGTCGTTTCTGAAATGGTAGATGATGTATCCATTTTTGGGAATTTCGTTATAGGGCATATATACATATTATGAAATAAAGTTTGGAAAAGTGAATGGTCATAATATAAGTTAGGAAGGGCATTTATAGTAGACAGAGGATAATAAACAAAGAAATTATGTGCAATATGTTAGTGAAAGCCCTAGAGCCAATCATGTGATGATTGTTGTATGGATTTTGTTGTATCATATTCCTATTTATAAAGGCATTTCTTTATGGTTATTATACTTACTTGTATTGGTGCCAAATAACTAAGTATAATAACGTCCTTGAGTAGAAGATTCTTATCTATATCAATCGATTGGTTGAATCGATAATGAGATGATATAGAGAACACTACTCTTAATCATTCCTAGTCAAGTATTAACATTCAGGGATAATGTTAATGCGAAGAGACTAGCATGTAGGTCAACTCGATGACTTGATCTCACAAGTCATGGATATGAGATATCAAATTGACATATGGGTATGCATTAGAGAATGTATATTGAATGACCCGCCATGAGAAAGTATCATGAATCATTATATGAATGTCATATACTTTCTCATGTGACTATTAGTATGACTATTAGTCCTTGGACCTGAAGTCACCATGGTTCCCTACATAAGGAGTTGCATACTTTGGCTTCGTCAAACGTCACCCATAAATGGGTGGACCATAAAGGCGATTATTGGGTATGTAACAAATTATGAAGAGGGATGTGAGTGATGTAGATGGGATCTATCCCTCCTATATAACGGGAGTGACATCATGATTCTTGATAGAGTGAGACCACTAAGTGCATGACCATGCCCAAATGAGTCAATATGAGATATTGAGCTCATTTGATTAGAGTGAGTCTACTTGGAGTTCAAGATATAGATTGTACATAGGATGACATGGTCTATGCCTCAATTAGTCAATCTAGATATCAAGGATAGAGGGACATTGTAACATATTGTGAGAGTCAAAATTAGTAGTCACAAAGGTGATGTTGGATCTCAACATTCTTGTAACTTGGGTAGCAATGATGTGTTGCTAGATACCGCTCATTGCTTATGTTTCTAAATTGGTTTAGGAGAATTGCCAACGTTACAAGAACCTATAGGGTCACACACAAAGGGCAATTAGATGGAGATTAGGTCCATATGATGGACCTTGAGGATTAGGTTCATGTGATGAACCAAATTGGATTAACAGTAATCCAAATTAGACTAATTGAGTTAGACTCAATTTGATTCAAGTGTTGAATAAGTCTAATTTATATTTGATTCATCGAGTCAATTTAAACTAATGAATAGAGATTCATTATATTAAAATGACTTGAATCAAATGGTTGGATTTGATCAACCATGGGAGATAAGAGGTCAAGTTTGACTTGACTTGAGAGGGAAGATGAATGGTCAAGTTTGACTTGACCAAATGCCATATCATGGTGACCTGGCATGAGGCCGGCCAATGATGATGTTCCACATCATCATGGACACATCATGGGGTGCCAACTCATGAGGGAAACCATGACCCATGGCTCTTGGTATTACATGGAGGTATTTAACTCTCCATGAAGTGGCCGACCACTTTGATGGATGAGCATTAGTGTGAAGTTAGTGGGAATTAACTGTTAGGGCAATCTCTTGCAATGATAAGGCTTTGATGTGTGTGGTAAAGGGTTTAAGTTAGGTTGTGATTATGATTTGATATGTGCGTTGGAGTCTTGCAGGGCTTAGAAATTCGCACATGGACTCTTGGCGGGTTCACCACTCACTACCTCGTGCTTGAGTCGGAGAAGGAGCATTGCAGAGCCGTGCGGTTGATGTTGCCGAGGGACCGCGGGACGAGATGACTTGAAGCGAAGCCAAGGAAGCAGACTTCGGAGGCAAGATACGCGAAGGAGCATTGCAGAGTCGTGCGCCTGATGCTGCCGAGGGACGTGGTCATGAACGAAGAGAGCTTTGGCGAGGGACTTCGAGTGAGATGAGAGAATGAGTAAATTGTAAGTATCTCATTAGGTGAACTTGGCCGAATGGCTAAGTGCCGGATGAGTTTTCCCGACATCAGTCGACTGCCATGGAATGACAGTCGACTGCTCTTAGTCAAATGGGTCCGACTGATGGGTTTATGCCCGTGATCGGCGCCTCAGAATAATGATCATTGCCGGAGGATGTCGCGAGCGCAGAACCGCTCGTAGTCATTGGGCCGATCGACTACGAGGCGACGATCGGCCCGATGAGGACTATCATTCGGCCAAGTGTTCCATTGTACTACAGCGGTCGGGATCCGAGCGTGTTCGGAGGCCGTTGAGTGGCGGCGATCGGCGCCAAGAGATCGGTGGTGGCGGAAGAAATCAACCCTCTCTATAAAAAGAGAGGGTGTGGGATTTTGGATGGCTAATGCTCATATCCCAAACGATCATCCAAGTGCCCCACAAGCTTTAAACTATTCTTACTTGCTTTTACTTCATTCTTATTGTAAGAAGAGTGATCTTGATTGTAAAGGTTACCTCCACCTAGCTTGGTGCAAAGGAGAGACCATTAGTGGATTGGTTTTGGCGGAGTGATTCACCGAGGATGAATCAGGGACCGTGGATTAGCGGCGTAGCCGTGAACCACATTATATTATCTTGTTAGCGTTTGGTTTCTTGTCATTTCTATTTGCTTGTCTTGCTTTGTTATTTCCGTTGCGCTAATTAGTTTTGTAGACGAGCAAAATCCACCATTCAAGTAAAGAGGGCTATTCACCCCCCTCTAGCCGGCCAATCGATCCCCTACAAGTGGTATCAGAGCCAAGTTGCTTGTCGAGGACTAACCGCCGCAACAAGCACTTCATCAAAAGATGGCCGACTCGAACATTCATCCGCCGAAGTTCGAAGGGGAATTCGCTTGGTGGAAGAAGCGAATGGAGGTATTCTTCAAGACAGATTTTGATATTATGCTTATAATGGAAAATTGTTTTGAGTTGCCTAGGGATGAAAGGGGTGAACCAATTGAAAAATCACGATGGACTAAGAAGCAAAGAGAGGAGCACCTTGCAAACTCAAAGGCAAAACATCATCTTTTCAATGTGCTCCCTCAATAAGAGATCAACCGGATCGGAGAATGTGCTAGCGCCAAAGAGATGTGGGAGAAGCTTATAGAACTCCATGAAGGCACATCTGAGGCCAAGCTAGCAAGGAGAGATGTCTTCCGCTCCCAACTCAACAACATTAAACTAGAAAAGGGAGAAAAGGTACTTTCCTTACATTCTCGTTTCAAGGAAATTATAACCGGTTTATCAAGTGTAGGAGAAAGGCTATCCAACCGGGATATGATAATGAAGGCCATAGATGCCTTTCCTCGGTCCTCAAAGTGGAGCTCCATGGTGGACTCCTATATTTCGAAGAATTTAGAAGTGAGAACCTTGGAGGAGTTCTTCTCAACAATGGAGCTCCACGAAACGAGGCTTGAAGGAATACAAGAAGAGCCAAAGTTTCAACCTTCAAGAGGAGTAACATTTTTGGCAAACAAAGGGAAGAAGAAGATAGAGATCTCCTCCTCCTCCGATGAAGCATCCTCCTCCTCCTCCATGGATAGCACGGAAGAAGCCTACATGGTAAGGAGGGTAAGGCGTGCTTTAAAAGGTTTTCAATTTAATAAATCTAATGATAGGAGTAGAAGATCAAGGGGGAAAATTATTTGCTACAATTGCCAAGGAGAGGGACACATAAGGGACAATTGTCCTCTCCTAAACAAGAGCAAAGAAGAGAGGAAGAAGAAGGAAGAAAAGAAGAAGAAAAAGGGAAGCAAGAAGAAAGAAGAAGAGAAGAAGGCAAAGAAAAAGGGGAAGGCCAATGCATTAAAAGCAAGGACTTGGGATGACCCCTCCTCATCATCTTCATCATCATCAGAAGAGGAGAATGCCTTTGTCACCAACTTGGCATTGATGGCTTTCGACGACTTGGATTGCTCCACCTCCAAAAATGAAGGATCAAGTTCAAATGAAGGGAGCTCAAGTGAAGGGGGAGCCTCCTCTACCTCCTCATCCGAAGAAGAGGACATGGAAACTATGGTAACTAACCTTTCACCTAGTAAAATAGTTTCTATGATTTCTAGCCTCACTAAGGATCTATTTAGAGCAAAGAAGAAAAATAAAACCATTCTTGATCAAATTAAAGATTTAGAGCAAAAATTAGAAAAAGCATGTTTTAATGATGATAATGATGATGCATGCTCACATGATCTTTATGTGCCATTAGATATTAATGATGCATGCATAGAAGAAAATAGGGCTTTAAGGGAAAAGGTAGATTATTTGACCAAAGCCCTAGAAAAGTTCACTATTGGCTCAAACACTTTGAACATGATCATAGGGAGCCAAAGAGCTAGTTTTAACAAAAAAGACCTAGGATATAAGGAAAAGAAAAATGAAAAAGCCTATAAATGCCTAATTGCTAGGGGACAAGATAAGAAGAAGGTAATAGCTAGAAAATGGATTCCTAAGGAATTTCTAGTGAACCCCATAGGTAAGAATTTGTATTGGGTTACAAAATCCATCCTTAAGGGTTAGAAAAACCCTAGGATAGTCAACCATAGGGACTTGACCTATATCATATTTTGGTTGACTTAGGATGGCGGGACAATATTTTTTGAAATAGTGTTAGGTGATGATAATGCACCTATAAGTAGATAAATCATGCCTTAGGTGATATTTGCTTTAGTATGATCATGAAATACCTAATGCATGATAACAATTTGATGTATACTTTAATTCCATGATCATAATGTGAAATTAAGTCATATACATCTTTATGATCATGTGGATTGTTAGGATGATACTTAACCTTGATAAAATTGCATGAAAATAATGGTTAAGTACATACAAATACCTTTAGGATACATCTCATACTCACTATAGGCTACTTTGATTGAAAACATAGCATGAGTGAGATGTTAGGATAATACAAATGTCCACTAGTGCCTATGACATTTAGATGGTCATTTAAAGTATCAAAATAGCAATAATAGACCAATCATGGGGAAGACTTTTGTTTAATTCATAGAAATATTGCCCAAAGATCATGGTTGGATATTTCATATGTTTTCAAAACAATTTCTTACTTTAAAATCCATGTGTTCATGTTTTGAAACAATCCAAAGCAAGACTAGGTGTTAAAATGGATACTAACATGCTCAAAAACTAGTGGTTTTTAAAGCTTTTGGTTTTTTGGCATATACTTGAAAATATAATGATTTTTCATGGAGAACTATTTTTCACTGATAAATATACTTACAAGAAATGTGTTCCCCAAATTTTACTATTTTTTGAATTTTTTGGAATTTATAATGCATTTCTGAAATTTGTCCATAAAATCAGAAATTCGGACTTCCTGGTGCCAGTCGACTGCCATACTGATAGCAGTCGACTGTTGGCCTAAAAATCAGAACAGTAAAGGCTGAATTTAGGGTTTTAAACCAATTGTTGGTATTTTCCTTCTATTAAACTTGATGCCATAAGTTTATAACTTAGTATTGATATTTTTTTGATGGTGTCAAAGGAGAAGAAATGATTATGTTTAAGTAAATTATGATAGAGGAAGAAATATATTTAGGGGGAGTTTCATGTATTAAGGGGGAGAGTTACTAATCATGTTTATTCACATACTTTCCTTTCTTAATATTTTATCAAATGTTTTACCTAACTTAAACGGATTGCCACACATCAAAAAGGGGGAGATTGTTAGGGCAATCTCTTGCCATGATAAGGTTTTGATGTGTGTGGCAAAGGGTTTAAGTTAGGTTGTGATTATGATTTGATATGTGTGTTGGAGTCTTGCAGGGCTTAGAATTCGCATATGGAGTCTTGGCGGGTTCACCACTCACTACCTCATGCTTGAGTCGGAGAAGGAGCATTGCACAGCCATGCGCTTGATGCTGCCGAGGGACCGCGGGACGAGATGACTTGAAGCGAAGCCAAGGAAGCAGACTTCGGAGGCAAGAGATGCGAAGGAGCATTGCAGACCCGTGCGCCTGATGCTGCCGAGGGATGTGGCCGCGAACGAAGAGAGCTTCGGCGAGGGACTTCGAGTGAGATGAGAGAATGAATAAATTGTAAGTAGCTCATTAGGTGAACTTGGCCGAATGACTAAGTGTCGGATGAGTTTTCCCGACATCGAGCGCCATGGAATGACAATGATTGCCATGGAATGGCGAATGATCGCGAGGGTGTCGCGGGCAAAACCGCTTCGTAGCCGAGGCCGGCGATCGACTACGGAGGGCGAGGCCGATCGATGAGGACTATCGATCGCTAAAGTGTTCCATTGTACTACAATGGTCGGGATCCGACGTGTTCGGAGGCCGTTGGAGTGGCGGCAGTCGACTACCAAGGGCAGCAGTCGACTGGTGGCGGCCAACGAGATGAAATCAGCCCTCTCTATAAAAAGAGAAGGTGTGGGCTTTTGGATGGCTAATGCTCATATCCCAAACGATCATCCAAGTGCCCCACAAGCTTTAAACTCTTCTTACTTGCTTTTACTTGATTCATATTGTAAGAAGAGTGATCTTGATTGTAAAGGTTACCTCCACCTAGCTTGGTGCAAAGGAGAGACCATTAGTGGATTGGTTTTGGCGAAGTGATTCACCGAGGATGAATCAGGGACCGTGGATTAGCGGCGTAGCCGTGAACCACGTTATACTATCTTGTTAGCATTTGTTTTCTTGTCATTTCTATTTGCTTGTCTTGCTTTGTTGTTTCCGTTGCGCTAATTAGTTTTGTAGACGAGCAAAATCCACCATTCAAGTAAAGAGGGATATTCACCCCCCTCTAGCCGGCCGATTGATCACCTACATTAACTTCATCTTCTTCCTTCCTCCTCTCTTGTGATCTTCCTCATCCTTCTTGCCGTGGGGTTCTTGGAGTGCTAGCACACTCTAAGTTGCCTTCTCCATCTATTGTTTGTGTGGATACTTGTAGAGGAGTGTACGCTTGACACTCGCGAGTTCCAGCAAGCCGTTTGGATGAGCGGGATAAGCGAAGGGCATCGCTACAAGGGTAATGCTCTTCACAAGTAGATCTAAGGTAGATCTAAGGTTTTTCTTAACATGTACATGTATTATTTTGTTAATCTTTGCATGGATCCGTGGCTGACTTCCGAGGTTTCCGCAACACCAAAAGCAGTTTTTGCGGCTCGGATAGTCCAACAGTTGTATCAGAGCCACGTGCGAAGCATGTACGTGTTTAGTTTTGTAATTTTTGTATTAGATATGAAAAATTACAGATCTATAAGTTTCTGTAATTTTTATAATTTTATGGATTTTGTGAGTATTTTTCTCGTAGAGTCGAAGCAACAAGTGTTTGGACACTTGTAGGCTTCAACCACCGAGAAAAACTCTCCAAATCGGTGAAGTGTCACTTTAGTCTTTTGGGACAGTGACTTAAGGTGCTGTAAGATCAAGATGGGATACTCACAAGATTCATTTTTCGAGAAGGGGCGCTGCCCCTAACCCCACAAGGGGCATTGTCCCGTGATCGTGCCCGAAAATCGTTTAGCGGGACCGTTGCGGAGATGTGACTCATAAAATAAAAAAAAGGATAGGAAAATTATAAAAATTTATTTAAAATACATAATTTAGAATTTATGTATTATACTGTGATGGTCACGGCCCAAGAACCCCAATGTGATTGGATAAAATGTGTTGTAATTCATAATATGGCTTGCACGCCATTTTTGTGTTGTGCATGTTGTATATGGTATGCGACCTGCGCGTCATGCCTCTCCTTTTAATATTCCTATTGTAAATAGTTTTTAGACTCAAATGTAACTCGATTTTCATGTTTGTAATGTACAAAATGAAGCGGTGGAAGGTCCAATAGTAGAAGGAGTTACGAGGAGGGTGCCGACGACACATGGCGGTCAAAGGAGGCACTTGGAGAAGCCGCTAACCCTAGGTTGACCGTCTGATCTTCTCATTGGCTTGAGAAAATCGTAGTAGGGCCATGGCCTCATCACAATTTAATATATATATATATATATATATATATATATATATGTGATGCATGCTAGTATATTTTGCTTGTATGTATATGATGCATGCTAGTACATTTTGCTTGTATGTATGTGATGCATGCTAGTGTAGGATAATTAAGGCCTTAATACGTATATGATACACATTCATGATTAGATTAGATCTTAATCAAATCAACTCAAAATGCCTACCAAGTTTTGATACCCATCACTACCTCGATCATTTGTTGTTGTTGAATCTGCCAAAGCAGAGCAATGCATATTATCTTGGTAGGGTGCGGAAGGACAATCTTGGTCCCTCCTATCACAGCTTGGGTGAGAATAAACTCAATTAAATTGTGTGAAACTAGTTAACTCAATTAGATCGAGTAAAACTATAGGCATATTCCAACGGTTGGAAAGATAGGATAATATCACATTTACACTAAATCTTGGGCGATTTAGCCAAAGCTAACTCAATTTCTTTTGTAAATGTGGATCTTGATCCTATAAACAAGAGTTGCAGAGAGATGTAATCGGTAATTTGTTACCTACTGATCATACTAAATCTTGGGCGATTTAGCCAAAGCTAACTCAAGGCGTAGTATGATGTGGATCTTGTCCCGCGAGAATTAAAGCTTGTTTGTATGAATCTAGTAATGTGGTTTGACCACATCCATGACTCGATTCTACAAAATGTCTATAATTTAGTGGGAGCATCATTTAATTAAAGGCTTAATTAAATGATAAATGGAATATGATATTTACTTTCTGCATTGTTTATGTTGTAGATTGCCATGTCGTCAAACACGAACACTCTCTCCTTGCGTTCTGTCCTTGAGAAGGACAAGCTCAATGGAGCTAATTTCCTGGACTAGTACAGGAATCTGAGAATTGTTTTTACTCAAGAAAGAAAACTGTATGTCTTGGAGCAGCCCATTCCAGAAGCACCTCCAGCCGCTGCCTCGCGAGCTAACTGAGATGCTTACAAGAAGCATCAAGATGATGCATTAGATGTGTCATGCCTCATGTTCGCGACCATGAACTCTGAGCTTTAGAAGCAACACGAGTTCATGAATGCTTTTGATATGGTTGAACGTCTTCATCAACTGTATTAAGGATAAGCAAGGCACGAGAGATACAAGATTTCCAAGGCACTATTTCAGTGCAAGATGTAAGATGGGACTCTTGTAGGTCCATATGTACTTAAGATGATTGGGTACATAGAGAACCTACAGAGGTTGGGATTCACACTTGGCCAAGAACTGGCCACTGACTTGATCTTGCAATCTTTGCCAGAAAGCTACAATCAATTTGTCATGAATTACAACATAAATGAAATTGATAAGCCACTGCCTGAGATGCTTAGCATGTTGAGAACTGCTGAGCTCAACCTTAAGAAGGGAAAACCTGACTCCATTTTGATGGTGCAAAAGAAGAAAGGCAAGGGCAAGCCTAAAGTTAGGGGAAAGTCCCAAGCCAAGGGCAAAGGCAAGGCACTGAAACCGAAAGGAGGGGTGACCAAGGAAGGGACTTGCTTCCACTATAAGAAAGTTGGACACTAGAAGCATAACTGCAAAGCATACCTGGAAGATCTTAAGAAGAAGAGAAGTGAGACTTCTACTTCAGATATATATGTTATAGAAGTCAATCTATCTATTTCTTCATCATGGGTATTTGATACCGGATGTGCTTCTCACATTTGTACTAATGTGCAGACGCTGAGAAATAGCAGGGCATTGACAAAGGGTGAGGTAGACCTACGAGTGGGCAATGGAGCAAGGGTTGCTGTTGTTGCTGTAGGAACTTATTTTCTATCTCTGCCCTCTGGGCTTGTATTAGAATTAGATGAATGTTGTTATGTGTCTGCTCTGACTAAGAACATAATTTCAGTTTCTTGTTTAGACAAGAAAGACTTTTCATTTATAATAAAGAACAAATATTGTTCAGTTTATTTAAATGATATGTGAAGGTTTTTGCTTATCGAGTCCGTGAGAGGAAACTTCGCTTCCCACTTCACCTTGGTTGTTTGTTCATGGCGATCCCATCGATGTCCCTGGATTAAAAAAATTTAATCCTAGATAAAAGGGATTGCCCAAACAATCAAGTCATCATCGTGCTATTCGTTTAGAGAGGTCACTTGAACAAACTAGTTGTTCAAGCGACCATCCTCTATACTACGAGTAGCCGTGGAATAGACGATGTACGGATAGCCGGCTTTTGTATTTATGATCAGGATCCAAGTATTATTTAGCCACAAAAAGAATTTATCATGCTCATAATTGGAAAAACAAATACAAGCAAGTAACAAAAGAGAATAGAGAATAGGTATACATCTCGATCTTCTAATGTATAACCTTCCTCCTTTCGGACGTCGTGTGGGCGACGTGTTGGGATGTATACTGAAAGCCTAGCTCTTTGGTATGAACATTTTATTTTGAAATAAGAATCACATGATCATTGATTGCATTTTATATTTATATATGTGCATATTGTCTAATACTTTACATTGTAGATAACATGGTGCTTGGGTGTGGCACAGAAGATCATGTTATCAGTCCCTTGTAGAGTATAAGTAGAGGCTCACAACCAATATGGTTTTGGACAAACCATTGGCATGGTTGTAGTGTAGCTTGGTATTGTTTTATCTTGAACATAGAGTTACACTTGTACACTTAGGTGTATTGAGCAGGACCGACATAGAGGTGATTCAATTTATTGCTGACTGCATAATTGAATCGGACCTCGGATATTATGTTGTACATGCTCTTAATCCCGATATAATAACGGGCACATGTACTTAATATTTATTTCTTTGATTTACCAGAGGGTGAGATTTCTATGGATTAAATCAATATGCCCAGTAAGTTGGGAAATGATATTATTTACATGGTGTGCCGTTGATTATAGGAGGAAACCGTGTCCTATATATTAGGTTGATGATGTCCCCTTGAGAAGCTCATAAGGTTCATCATGTAAACCCTGCAGGTTGACTTAGTCAACATGATGATAAGGTTGAGTGGTACTACTCGAGGAGTTAGATGTTAATTGATTGATGGTCAGTAAATCAATCAATTGACGGACATTCGATATCTTAAACACGGGGAGATGGATGTACAAATAATATATGGAGCCCATATTAATTTATGGGGGCTGGTGAGGTAGTTCGATGATGATCCTCTAGTGGAATGGAACATCATTGATGGATCAAGTTTGTGTGGTTCCGATCCATCGGGTGGCCAAGACCCAACTCCTCCTCATGGTCCCTATCGTAGCCTAATATAAACCTCTTGAAGTCTAGATCAAATGATGGAAAACAAATCTCTAGATCCGACGGTTAGGATTAAATCCCTAGAACCGACGGTTGAGATTAAATCTCTAGATCCGACGGTTGGGATTAAATCCCTAGAACCGACGGTAGAGATTAAATCTCTAGATCTGACGGTTGAGATTAAATCCCTAGAACCGACGGTAGAGATTAAATCTCTAGATCCGACGGTTGGGATTAAATTCCTAAAACTGACGGTAGATATTAAATCTCTAGATCCGACGGTTGAGATTAAAATCCTAGAACCGACGGTGGAGATTAAACCAAGGCCTAAACCCTAACTCTATAAAAGGGTGGCTTAGGGTGGGCGGCAAGATGATGATGGAATATGAAAAACCTAATTGAGGGGCTTTGGCTTGGGCGGCAAGAAAGTGGAGGAGCTAGGGTTTTTGGGTGGCCACAAAAGGAGAGGGAGCTTCTTCTTCTTCTTCCTAATGGTGGCCGGCATCCTTCTTCCTCCTTCCTCCATGGTTTGGCCGGCGCCCATGCTTCTCCTTTTGATCTAGGTTGATGATTTGGTTTTGGAGATTTGGGTTTTGCCAAACCTAAAGTGGGCGGCAAGAAACCCTAAGGGAGTTAGGGTTTTGCCTATCTTTGGTTGGGCGGCAAGAAACCCTAGGAGGTTAGGAGGTTGGGCGGCTAGGTTATGGAAGCTAAGGTGGGCGGCAAATATAGGAGGAGGGTTCTTCTTCCTCCTAAGGTTTGACCGGCTCCTACCTTCTCTTCCTTCTACCTTGGTCGGGGCTCAACCGATTTCCTATTCTCCTCTTCATTCCATCTTGGCCGGCGGCACCAAAACTAGGGTTTGTCCCTAGTTCGGTTCCTTGGTTGTTTCCATATTATTCTCTCTATTCTTGGGGCCGGCGGCATCAATCCTTTATGGATTGGTGGTTGGCTCAAGCAAGAAGGGAAAGAGAGTTCTTCATTCTTTGGATTGAAGAAGATCTAGGATGCTTCAACTTGTGGAGGATCTTCGCCCACACGATGTCTACAAGGAGGTTAGGACATACGATAGAAGATCAAGAGGTATAAAAGTTTTATAACTTTTATTATTGTTCTTTGCATGTTCTTATTTGATATGCTAGCTTATGTTCTTTATGTTAGTATATGTTGATTATACTAGTTTACATTTGCATGTATTTGTATAATCATGGACCCCGATAAGAAACACAAAAACCGGCGATCCGTCCGTCGTCTCTTCCGCGGCTAAAGAGTTGTGTAGCTTGAACAACTAGTTTGTTCAAGCGATCGCTCAAGTCGTTAGCACCACGACGAATTGGTTGTGCTTAGGAAACTCATCCCATCCGGATTAGTTTTCATTAGTGAAAATTTTAATCCGGGGACATGGGAGCCTATGAGCATTCCGAGAATTAGCACGGTTACCAACAATTGGTATCAGAGCCATGGTTTCCGGTTTTATGTGTTTTAGATTCGGTTACTTTCACGCATTTATCATATATTGTTTATGCCGGATAATAGTAGGATGTGCGTAGGCTAACTTTTTGGTTGCAGGCATAAGATCCAACTATTATGGCTATATATGTGTGTATGTGATTGCATGTGTGTGTGATTGTATATTATTTGAATCCTCGGGGTTGACGAGGCTAGATTAGTATTTAATTTTTGTAATTAAATACGACATTGTTTAGCCGCTCATTTTAGTTTACTTTCGATCTAGATTATTTGTACACTCCTTCGTGGAGTATAGGATCGATGGATGTAAATTAAAATGTTTTATCTCGGCTCGGAACTCTTTGGTGACTTGCGCACGGGAAAAGATGGAGCGGACGAGGTGGCGACACGACGGGACGCATATTGGAGAACAATGCCATAATAGTTGAAAAAATTCTTATTTTTCCATATTTATTGCTGATTTGTTTTATATGCATGTTGTGTGTGCTTGAAAATTCCTTATTTGAAATTTACTAAGTGGGAGAGGGACATTTTAATTAATTCCCACGGCCTCCATTACAATTTGACATGTGATGCAATAAACTTGCGCGTCGGCTCTGAGTGCCTTCCTCCCCATCGGATGAGTTTGTTTGCGGATCACTAGGTCAAATAATGGTTATAGGAAATTATTTAGGAGCGTGTGTACTTCCCCATCGGTAAGGCACATAATCCGAAATAATTCCCTTAGTACCGTGTAATGGTGCACACTTAGATGCAAATAAAAAGTAGTTTTATTTGTAGGGCCGAAGAGAAACCAACTATTAATTTTATTTGTCAAAAAGTAAGGTTGACAAGATAATAAAATTAATGGGTAAAACCTCCTCTTACAAATGTAGAATTCGTATACGTCCACACTATCGTGGCATGCGATATTCTCGGTGTTTGAGGTGTTGGTTGATTTCAAATTTTATTGTTTGAGGAATCAATAATTTTTTATTGAAATCTACAGTAATAATAAGCATGTTGTGTGTGCTTAAAAATTCCTCATTATCAATTTACTAAGTGGGAGAGGGATATTTTAATTAATTCCCGCGGCCTCCATTACAATTTGACATGTGATGCAAAAAACTTGCGCGTCGGCTCTGAGTGCCTTCCTCCCCATCGGATGAGTTTGTTTGCGGATCACTAGGTCAAATAATGGTTATAGGAAATTATTTAGGAGCGTGTGTACTTCCCCATCGGTAAGGCACATAATCCAAAATAATTCCCTTAGTACCGTGTAATGGTGCACACTTAGATACAAATAAAAAGTATCCTCCCCATCGGAGTCACTGCTTTTATTTGTAGGGCCAAAGAGGAACCAACTATTAATTTTATTTGTCAAAAAGTAAGGTTGACAAGATAATAAAATTAATGGGTAAAACCTCCTCTTACAAATGTAGAATTCGTATACGTCCACACTATCGTGGCATGCGATATTCTCGGTGTTTTGAGGTGTTGGTTGATTTCGAAATTTTATTGTTTGAGGAATCAATAATTTTTTGAAATCTAAAGCAATGATCTATGTGATTCTTAGGATTTTCAAAATGACTTTCAGTCCACTTATTTTGATACTAAAGGAAATAAACTTACTGTACCCAAATTATATTGATTGGAAATGAATCCAAATATTGTCTTATCTGCTAGTATGCACTCTTCGAAGAGTATCCTCAAGCCATGGTTGCTCAAAAAGGTTTCTACTTCTAAGTAAAAGGCAAGAAGAAGGAGAAACAAGGTGGAGCAAATGTGGTGGGAGGATCTCATGGAGGAGTGAAGAAGCCGAAAGGCAAGTACTTCACTTACTAGCAGGATGGACATTGGAAGAAAGACTGTCCCAATCCAAAGAAGAACAAAGGTATATCCTTTGGTCCAGTCATTGAAACATGGTTAGAGGCATTATCTACCGGCACCTGGTGTGTAGATACGAGAGCCACTAATCATGTCTGCAACACTTTGCAGGGGTTCTAGGAAACCCGACGACTAACTAAAGGGGATATTACCATTTACTTGGGCAATGCCATGAAGATGGCGGCTATTGCAGTGGGAGATGTTTTATTTTTCTTTTGAGAAAAATAAAGGTTTTGGTTCTTAAGAATTTCCTTTATGTACCCTTATTTAGAAAGAATTAATTTCGGTTTCTAAATAGTTTTTGGATGGATAATCTATTTCTCTTCATGACAGATTTGTTATAAAAGGAATAGGGATATTATCTATTCAGGTACATAGATAGGAAATTTATAACTTTAACCACAAGCTCCCACGATGCAAATTGAAGTTAATAACTCATCTTCTAATTCCAATAAGAGAAAAGAACCTTCGAAGAGGAACCAAACATATCTTTGGCTTCTTAGGCTTGGTCACATTAACCTAAGCAGAATTCAAAGGTTGGAAGCTGATGGACCTTTGGGTTCATTAGTGGTGGAGGATCTCCCAACCTACGAATCTTGCTTGGAGGGTAAGATGACCAAGAGGCCTTTAAAGGCCAAGGGGTATAGATCCAAAGATGTGTTGGAATTGGTTCATTCTGATTCGTATGGTCCTATGTCTATCCAGGCAAGAGGTAGTTTTGAATATTTTGTCTTTTTCATAGACAATTATTCAAGATGACACTACGATCTGATTGTGGTGGTGAGTACCTCTTGGGAGAGTTTAGGAACTACTTATCAGAGGTTGGGATTCAATCCCAATTGACTGCACCTGGCACACCCCAGCAGAACAGTGTAGCAGTACGAAGGAATAGGACTCTTATGGAGATGGTTAGATCGATGATGAGTTATTCTGACTTGTTTTGTAGTCCTAGAGATCAGAGGGTGATCGTTAACACGAATGCCAGATTTCTAGAGGAAGACTATGTGATAAGCCACAAGCCCAAGAGTAAAATTGTTCTGGAGGAGTTAAAAGGGAAGTCACTTCTTTAGTACCACCGGTACAAGAGGATATACCACATGTCACTGCACCGCATGTCACAGAGGATACACAGGTGATACCTCGTCGTAGTAGGTGGGTTGTTGGACAACCTCTCATATTCATGTTTTTGGACAAATCTTCTGATTTGGTCCCTAGCAAACATGAACCTGATCCCTAGACATACGACGAGGCAATCCAAGATATAAATACAGCATCTTTGCAAAGTGCAATGAATACTGAGATTGAATCTATGGATTCAAGACAGGTCTGGGAGCTCTTATGCATAGTAACTCATATGGATTATGAGGTGTGACAGATGGATGTCAAGACAACATTCCTTAGTGGAAGTCTTGAGGAATCCATCTACATGAAACGACCAGAGGGATTCATTGCTAAAGGCAAAGAGCGTATTGTATATAAGCTTAATCGGTCCGTTAATGGACTGAAGCAAGCTTTGAAGTCTTGGGACATCCGTTTTGAGGAGGTAAATCCAGTCTTATGGATTTATTCAAAGTTCGGATGAGTCTTGTGTATATCAGAGATGTGACGGAAACGTAGTGGTATTTTTGTACTATACGATGACATTTTGTGGTTGGCACAACATCAAGTGTTATCGACGTAAGGGTATGGTCGTTCAAACAAGATGATATAAGGACTTGGGAGAAGTGGGTCACAAACTGGGGATCAAGGTCACAGTTTATCATCTCAAGCTTCATACATAGACATGGTTTTGGATCGTTTTAGCATACAAAACTCCAAGAAGGGTTTTCTACCCTTCAGGCATGGAGTTCCTTTATCTAAGCAGATGTGTCCTAGATCATCTGAGCAGATAGAGGAGATATAGGCAGTTCCTTATGCTTCGGCGGTAGGAAGCCTAATGTATGCTATGTACGAGACCAGATATACGCTGCCGTAGGCATGGTAGAATATCGAGTAATCGGGACAGGGACATTGAACTGCGGTAAAGCATATATGGTAGTGCCTGAGAAGGACTAGAGATTATATGCTAGTTTATCGGGCAGACCAATTACTCCCTGTGGGTGGCATGGATTGCGATTTCCAATCAAATAGGAATAACAGTAAGTCTACCTCAGGTTTTGTGTTTACTTTAGGAGGTGGAGCCATTGTATGGAGGAGTGCCTAGCAGAAATGCGTGGCGGACTCCACCATGGAAGCTGAGTATGAGGCAGCCTATGAGGCGGCCAAAGAAGCTGTGTGGCTCAGGAACTTCCTGATGGACTTGGATGTGATTCCTGGTTTGCTCAGAACTATCACAATTAATTGTGATAATAATGGTGCAGTTGCAAACTCGAAGGAACCACGAGCCCATAAGGCTAGTAAACACATAGAGTGCAAGTACCACCTGATACGAGAAATCGTAAAAGAGGTAGAAGTTGCTGTCACCTAGATTGCATAAGAGAATGACCTGGTAGACCCTTTTCACTAAGGCCCTTCTAGCGAGAGCTTTGATAGGCATGTGGAGGGAAGGGGAATCAGATGTATGGCAGTGTGATGACAGTATAGTCTTTTAGTATAAGTGGGAGATTGTTGGGATGTATACTGAAAGCCTAGCTCTTTGGTATGAACATTTTATTTTGAAATAAGAATCACATGATCATTGATTGTATTTTATATTTATATATGTGCATATTGTCTAATACTTTACATTGTAGATAACATGGTGCTTGGGTGTGGCACAGAAGATCATGTTATCAGTCCCTTGTAGAGTATAAGTAGAGGCTCACAACCAATATGGTTTTGGACAAACCATTGGCATGGTTGTAGTGTAGCTTGGTATTGTTTTATCTTGAACATAGAGTTACACTAGTACACTTAGGTGTATTGAGCATGACCGACATAGAGGTGATTCAATTTATTGCTGACTGCATAATTGAATCGGACCTCGGATATTATGTTGTACATGCTCTTAATCCCGATATAATAACGGGAACATGTACTTAATATTTATTTCTTTGATTTACCAGAGGGTGAGATTTCTATGGATTAAATCAATATGTCCGGTAAGTTGGGAAATGATATTATTTACATGGTGTGCCGTTGATTATAGGAGGAAACCGTGTCCTATATATTAGGTTGATGATGTCCCCTTGAGGAGCTCATAAGGTTCATCATGTAAACCCTGCAGGTTGACTTAGTCAACATGATGATAAGGTTGAGTGGTACTACTCGAGGAGTTAGATGTTAATTGATTGATGGTCAGTAAATCAATCAATTGACGGACATTCGATATCTTAAACACGGGGAGATGGATGTACAAATAATATATGGAGTCCATATTAATTTATGAGGGTTGGTGAGGTAGTTCGATGATGATCCTCTAGTGGAATGGAACATCATTGATGGATCAAGTTTGTGTGGTTCCGATCCATCGGGTGGCCAAGACCCAACTCCTCCTCATGGTCCCTATCGTAGCCTAATATAAACCTCTTGAAGTCTAGATCAAATGATGGAAAACAAATCTCTAGATCCGACGGTTAGGATTAAATCCCTAGAACCGACGGTTGAGATTAAATCTCTAGATCCGACGGTTGGGATTAAATCCCTAGAACCGACGGTAGAGATTAAATCTCTAGATCCGACGGTTGGGATTAAATCCCTAGAACCGACGGTAGAGATTAAATCTCTAGATCCGACGGTTGGGATTAAATTCCTAAAACCGATGGTAGAGATTAAATCTCTAGATCCGACGGTTGAGATTAAAACCCTAGAACCGACGGTGGAGATTAAACCAAGGCCTAAACCCTAACTCTATAAAAGGGTGGCTTAGGGTGGGCGGCAAGATGATGATGGAATATGAAAAACCTAATTGAGGGGCTTTGGCTTGGCGTGCAAGAAAGTGGAGGAGCTAGGGTTTGTGGGAGGCCACAAAAGGAGGGAGCTTCTTCTTCTTCTTCCTAATGGTGGTCGGCATCCTTCTTCCTCCTTCCTCCATGGTTTGGCCGGCGCCCATGCTTCTCCTTTTGATCTAGGTTGATGATTTGGTTTTGGAGATTTGGGTTTTGCCAAACCTAAAGTGGGCGGCAAGAAACCCTAAGGGAGTTAGGGTTTTGCCTATCTTTGGTTGGGCGGCAAGAAACCCTAGGAGGTTAGGAGGTTGGGCGGCTAGGTTATGGAAGCTAAGGTGGGCGGCAAATATAGGAGGAGGGTTCTTCTTCCTCCTAAGGTTTGGCCGGCTCCTACCTTCTCTTCCTTCTACCTTGGTCGGGGCTCAACCGATTTCCTATTCTCCTCTTCATTCCATCTTGGCCGGCGGCACCAAAACTAGGGTTTGTCCCTAGTTCGGTTCCTTGGTTGTTTCCATATTATTCTCTCTATTCTTGGGGCCGGCGGCATCAATCCTTTGTGGATTGGTGGTTGGCTCAAGCAAGAAGGGAAAGAGAGTTCTTCATTCTTTGGATTGAAGAAGATCTAGGATGCTTCAACTTGTGGAGGATCTTCGCCCACACGAAGTCTACAAGGAGGTTAGGACATACGATAGAAGATCAAGAGGTATAAAAGTTTTATAACTTTTATTATTGTTCTTTGCATGTTCTTATTTGATATGCTAGCTTATGTTCTTTATGTTAGTATATGTTGATTATACTAGTTTACATTTGCATGTATTTGTATAATCATGGACCCCGATAAGAAACACAAAAACCGGCGATCCATCCGTCGTCTCTTCCGCGGCTAACCGACTAGAAGAGTTGTGTTGCTTGAACAACTAGTTTGTTCAAGCGATCGCTCAAGTCGTTAGCACCACGACGAATTGGTTGTGCTTAGGAAACTCATCCCATCCAGATTAGTTTTCATTAGTGAAAATTTTAATCCGGGGACATGGGAGCCTATGAGCATTCCGAGAATTAGCACGGTTGCCAACACGATGATCTACCAAAAGTTGAAGCTCCTAGATCGCAAATCTTCCTTCCTTGCTCTTCGAAAACAAGAGGAAGAATAGAAACAAGGCTCTTCTCCTTCCTATAGCCAACCAACAAGCAACAAGGAGAATGCTTGCCGCCGGACAACAAGGAGAAGGAGATTATGGTGGAAACCGGCCAAGACACCAAGGGAAAGCCCTATATCTTGTTTCTGTTGGGTTTCCGGCACCGCGGCGAGTGTGTGTTCGAACATGTTTCGTAAACATGTGCACAGTGGAAGGAATAAAATAATAAATCTAATTTATTACAACACACACATCACACACATGCATAGTACAACATGTGTAGATATAACCGTAAATTCAAATTTTGCAATAAAAGGAAATATATACTACGTATACCTGACGTATCACGTGTAGCGGGAAAGGCATCAACCGGAATGATTCTCGCTAGAATCGTCTCTATGCGTATCCATGCTGAGTATCTTCGGGATGACTTCACAAAGTCATGAGCCTCGTTTTCATACGGGTTACTAGCCTCGTGTTGAAGACGATGTGATCGAGAGAAGATCACGATCCGAATCAAAATTCGGATCCAAAACGAGTCCTCAAAAACTTACTTCTCCGGAGAGGTATTCGTCAACCGTTTGATGAATCCTTCGTTCTCCACCTATGAGGATTACCGGAGATCGAATCCCCGGTAAGGAAGGCACTGTCGGAGCTCCAAACGTCATCCAAACGACGCTCCGACAAGAAGGAAACAAGCTGTCCAGAAAACTGGACAGCTTTGGTAGAGACCTTGCGCCGGCCAAAGGGAAGAGGACCGGCTAGTCCTTGGTCACCGGAGCCAAGGAGGGTCACCGGAGGATCACCGGCAGCAGCAAGTGGCCGGAGGCAGCAGGTGGTTGTCCGGCGGCAAGGAGGTGGTAGCAGCTCCATGAAGTTGGTGGCAACACAATGTTGGGCGGCAACAACAAAAGAGGAGCTAGGGTTTTGGGCGGCAACTCAATGGCTTATTCCCTTAGGTCAATGGAAAAACCCTTAAACTGTGTTTTTATAGAGAACACATTCTCCTAACGGTTATTGGTTCATAACAAAAACCCGTTAACCTGCTCCAATAACTTAAGTTAAAATAAACCAAACCATGTTGGTCTATTTTAAGTTAAAACGAACCGAACCAACTTTTGGTTCATTCGTTTAAAACAAACCAAACCCCTTTGGTTTATTCTCCTCCATTGGATTAGAACCAAGCCAATTTGGTTCATCCATCATGTCTTCATAAGACACGGCCCATCCACGCTTCCATTGCGACTGAAACGATTTCATGCTCGCTTCATTGTTTGGTCTAACCAAACTTAGTTTCTCTCGGTCTGAGAATCTCATTCTCAAGCTCGTTTTAAATCCTTCGGATTACGCTCGTTGTGCGTGTGACCAAATAGGTTATCGGTTTATATTGGCCATCTATAATTAAACATTAATTATAGAATGATCATGAGTGACACCTAGTAGTACATCATGATCCCCAATTAACCGAAAAGATCAACGGTTGATCCAGAACTATTCCTGAAACCCTTCAGCAGCTCGAATGAATCGTGCCCCATTCCCTTCACTCATCTTATACCCACTTGGTTCAGGACATGGTCTATAGTGTCAGTCCCCACTAGGCTGACTACGTCACACCTAGCCCAAGTATCATTTCCTCGTCCTATAGATTCTAGTTACTGCACATGCATTTAAGAGTACCTTACTCTAAACATGTAATGCTTTGGCCAAAGACTTTAGTAACAATCCGACGAGAGGCCATGGGTATACATCTCCTTGCAAGGAGTGGTGAATCCTTTATAGGCTATTCAAACACCTTCGATCACTTCGACTTATACCCAATCATCCCGGGTCTACATCTCCTCAGAGATGCTTGCTTAAGATGTCAAAGCATAAGTCTTCATGATCAAGATGACTTGAATACCACAAGTCAAAGGAACATCGCACTTAAGCTGCAGTAAGAACTTCATTGACATATCTATATATGCAGAGAACCATATGAAGTCTTACGGCTGGTCACTCCAATGAACTAGTTACCTTAACTAGAATCCACGATTAACTCTGGACATCACAATGTCTCCAGCTAGTGAGTATCAGCTGCTTGGATACATGAAGGAGTATACCTTATGCTAGTCTTGACAGAATTGATGGTGTCCAAATCCATCAATTCATCGACTAGGGATAATTCCGATACATCACAATTACACATGTAGAGATACTCACTAGTTGTGATTCAATCAAAAATTCTCTCATGCTGTGAATCGTATCGTGGACATTCAGTAAATGAGTTTAAGATCTAATCAAATACATGAAAATATGTATACTCAAATAGTGAATCTTCATTTATCATATAAATGGTTCAAACATAAGGCGATTGCCTTAGGACATCTCTCATATATTACTAACAAACTCCCACTTGGCCTAATGCCAATCGCTACGGTATCCAAGACCATAGGCTCTAACATGACCCTCGAACTTACTTTGAGGTAATGCCAAAGTCAAAGGATCCGCTAAGTTCGTTTTAGTGGGGATTTTTTCGATTTGTATTTCCTTCCTACTAATGATCTCTCTGATCAGATGATAGCGGCGAAGCACATGTTTGGATCATTGATGAGACCACATCAAGTTCAGAGATGAACTTCTTGATCCAAACCGCTTCCTTTGCTGCTTCCAAAGCTGCAATGTATTCTGCCTTAGTGGCAGAATCCGCTATAGTGTCAAGCTTAGAACCTTTCCAACTTATTGTGCCTCCATTCCAGGTGAATACATACCCAGACTGAGACATGGAATCATCCTTGTCTGTCTGGAGTTGGCATCCGTATACCCACGTATCACCATGTACCCTTCTCCATATATTAGGAACACATCCTTAGTTCTTCTCAAGTACTTAAGGATTGTCTTAACAGCCACCCAATAATCCATTCCTGGATCAGACTGGTATCTACTCGTGACACTCAGAGCATACGATACATCGGGCCTCGTAGATAACATAGCATACATGATAGATCCTATTGCGGATGCAGAGGGAATCTTACTCATGCAAATCCTCTCATCTTCTGTGCACGGACACATAGACTTCGAAAGGTGTATCCCATGCCTGATGGGTAGGAAACCTTTTTTGGATTCCGACATGCTAAACCTATTTAGCACTCGGTATATATATGTAGACTGCAAAAGACCAAGCAACCATTTCGATCTATCTCTATAGATCTTAATCCCGAGGATGTAGGTTGCTTCTCCCAGGTCTTTCATGGAGAATGTATTGGATAACCAAATCTTAACTGACTGTAAGACTGAAACATCGTCTCCTATATGTAATATGTCATCGACATACAATACTAGGAACACGACTGCACTCCCACTAACCTTTTTGTAGACACAAGGTTCGTTTGGATTTTGTGAGAAATCAAACCTTTTAATTGTCTCATCAAAACGAATATTCCAGCTCCTAGATGCTTGCTTCAATCCATATATGGACCGTCACAATTTGCATACCTTGGTTTTATCAACCGATGTGAAACCTTCAGGCTGTATCATATACACGTCCTCGAGCAGGTTTCCATTAAGGAAAGATATTTTCACATCCATCTGCCATATCTCATAATCATAATGAGCCGCTATGGCCAGGAGTATCCGAATGGATTTAAGCATAGCTATAGGCGAATAGGTTTCGTCATAATCAACACCTTGTTTTTGACGATATCCTTTCGCCACTAATCTAGATTTATAGGTAATCACATTACCATCCATGTCGGTTTTCTTCTTGAAAACCCACTTGCACCCTATAAGCTTGATGCCTTCAGGTGGGTCAACCAAGTTCCAAACATGGTTTTCATACATGGAATCCATTTCTGACTTCATGGCATCAAGCCACTTATCCCTTTCTGAACTTGTCAGCACTTCTTCATAACTGGTAGGCTCCTCATCATCAATGAGTAACACATCGTTCGATTCACTTATGAGAAATCCATATCTCTCAGGAATGTTGTGTGTTCTACCAGATCTACAAAGATGTGGTGTTTCAATAGGTCCAGCCGATTGCTCATCACTATGTGTTATCGGCTGTTGTGCTTCACCAGGTATCTCATCAATGTCTATTTGAGTCTCTCGAGCCTCCTCAAGCTTGACGACACTCCCACTGTTTTCTTGCAAGAGAAACTCTTTCTCTAGAAACACAGCATGCCTTGAAACAAACACCTTTTGTTCCACAGGATGATAGAATTGGTAACCCCTTGTTTTCTTAGGGTATCCAATAAATAGACATTTATCAGACTTAGCATCCAATTTGTCTGATACAGTATGCTTCACATAAGCAGGACAACTCCATATCTTCAAGTAAGATACATGAGATTTCATACTATTCCATATCTCATATGGAGTAGCAGAGACTACCTTGGTTGGTATTCTTTTTAACAAGTAAACAGCTGTCTGAAGTGCATAGCCCCAAAAGGACTTAGGAAGATTCGCATGATTCATCATTGACCTGACCATGTCCAACAAGGTTTGGTTACGCCTCTCAGATACACCATTATGCTGTGGTGTGTATGGCGGAGTCCATTGAGACAATATACCATTGTCTCTTAGATAATCAAGAAACTCTTAACTTAAGTATTCACCACCTCGATCGGATCGAAGTATTTTAATACTCTTGTCATGTTGTTTCTCTACTTCATTTCTGAATTCTTTGAACCTTTTAAAGGCTTCAGACTTGTGTTTCATCAAGAACACATACCCAAACCGTGAGTGATCATCGGTGAAGGTAATGAAGTAGCTATAGCCTCCTAAAGCTTGAGTTGACATAGGTCCACATACATCAGTATGTATTAGACCTAGCAACTCTCCCACTCATTCACCTTTTCCTATAAAAGGTAACTTAGTCATCTTGCCTTTCAAGCATGATTCGCATGTATCGTATGAATCCAATTCAAACGATTCTAGAATTCCATATCGATGTAATTCGGACATGCGTTTCTTGCTTGCATGGCCAAGACGAAAATGCCACATGTAGGAGTCTAATTGATTATCCTTTCGAGCATGCTTGTTGCTCGCTCCGATATTGAAAACATTACTGGATACGTCCAATGTATAAATACCATTGCTTAAAGTTCCAGTCCCATAAAAAACTCCATTCAAAGTTATGTAACAACAATTGTTACTAAAAGTCAAATGGTACCCATTTCTATTTAAACAAGAAATAGAAATGATGTTCTTTATCAACGAAGGAACTTAAAAACAATTGTCCAGTTCTAAGACAAGTCCTGTAGGGAGTTTCAATAAATACGTTCCGATGGTGAGTGCAACAACCTTTGCTCCATTCCCAACGCGTAAATTTGACTCTCCCTTGACGAGTCTTCTTCTATTCCTTAGCTCATGTATGTCATTACATATATGTGAGCCACACCCAGTATCCAATACCAAAGTGTTTGAGGAAATAGAATGACAATTAATAACGAAGATATCTGAAGAAGATGGGGCATCGGATGCCTTCTTCTTCTTCATGGACTCAAGATAAATCTTGCAGTTTCTTCGGCAATGGCCCTCCTTGCCATAATGATGGCAAGTGCCCTTTTGAGCTAGTTCTGCCTTTTTAGGATTTTTCTTCCCCTTCTACTATTCCTTTGACTTCCTCTTAGAACCTTTCTTCGAGGAATCAACTTACAGCACCGTCCCCTGCTCATGCTTCACAGAAGACTCCACAGTCTTCAACATGTTGAGCAGTACCACAGATGAACCTTCTTGCATCTCATAGGTGAAGAGGAGCTTGGAGACTTCGAACCTTTCGAATCTCACTTGCTCATCAACCAACTCATAAAGATGAAAGACTATGGTATGAGCATCCATATGCTCATGCTGCTTCCGCAGCTTAGGTACCATCGTGGCTAGCATGATGCAACTCGCCATTTCAGAATCAGTCACATGTTTCTGATAGGCCAACAATTGGTCCAGAGTTGCATTGTCACTAGGACGGGCGGGAAGAGGCGCTTCGAGGACATTTGCAAGCTTTTCAACCTTGAGAACAATTCTCAAGTTTCTAAGCCAGTCCAAGAAGTTCAGCTCAGTCAATTTATTCGAATCCAAAATGGAACGCAAATTCAAAGACATCATGATCAATAGATTAACCTAGAAATACAAAACGAGTATATATGAGAAAATGATTTTAAAATGCATCAATATACATTTATAAATCCCATTCATTTTTCGAATTTCAAAAACCCCAAAATCACTTCGGGAGATCGTAGGTCCATCTCCGAATGGGCTGATATCCATCATAGATATGAACAACCTTGGAGAGAGTCCAACAAGCCATTCATAACTACGATGGTAGGTATCAAATATACTGATTGCATATCACGTATATGCAACTATCACAATGTGCTATCAACTAATTAAATGTTCACACATACATCGGGTTGTTAACACATTAACAAGTATGCATCATATGCATAGCACCCAACTTCACCTCCCTTTACATCGACCTTGGAGAGAGTCCAACAAGCCGATGCTCCAGGTTAAAGCCAACCCATTAATCGAGAAATAGTTTTAATATGGTTAGAGTGCATTCAACCAATTAGCCCGACTTGGAGAGAGTCCAACAACCAAAGCTAACGATTGACCTCTGACTCTTACCATATTAGTATTAAACTATTCCATGGTTTGAACATGTTCGGGTTCGAGCCGGGCTTGGAGAGAGTCCAACAACCCGAACAAGAAACGGAACTCTAGTTCAAACCATATTAATGGAAGGTGTAGGCTTTAATATTGAGTTAGGGTTTTTATGTCTCATCCTCTTTGCATGCAAATAACTATTATCTACATGGCATGACATACATGGCATACATCTACATGTTACGACACGCATGACATAATGATATGCATCTAATGCAATTACATGGCATACAATTATGTCATGTACAAAATTTCCTTATATGTCATAACTATTTATGGAAATAAAATATATTTAAGATTTTATTTTCCAAATCAAATCATGATTAAATTAGGAAACAAATTTCCAAATCTAATCACATATTTTATTTGTGGAAAAAGTTGATTAAGGAAAGTCAATTTAGGAAACCAATTTCCTAAATCATCAACACTACTTATGGAAATAAAATATTTTAAGATTTGATTTCCCAAATCAAATCAAGATTAAATTAGGAAACAAATTTCCAAAACTAATCAAGTATTTTTATTTATGGAAAATATCAATTTTCATAAATACTTCCAACTTTCCAAAAGTAGAAGATTTCCATAAATACTTCAAGACTTTCTAAAATTAAAAATTTCCATAAATACTTCTAACTTTCCAAAAGTAGAAAATTTCCAGAAATACCATTATGACTATCGCAAAATAATTTTACGATTATGTCAAAACACAACCTGGGCTCTGATACCACTGTTGGGTTTCTGGCACCGCGGCGAGTGTGTGTTCGAACATGTTTCGTAAACACGTGCACAGCAGAACGAATAAAATAATAAATCTAATTTATTACAACACACACATAACACACATGCATAGTACAACATGTGTAGACATAACCATAAATTCAAATTTTGCAATAAAAGAAAATTTATACTACGTATATCTAACGTATCACGTGTAGCGGGAAAGACATCAACCGGAACGATTCTCGCTAGAATGGTCTCTATCCATATCCATGCCGAGTATCTTCGGGATGACATCACAAAGTCACGAGCCTCGTCTTCGTACGGGTTACGAGCCTCATGTTGAAGACGATGTGATCGAGAGAAGATCACGATCCGAATCAAAATTCGGATCCAAAACAAGTCCTCAAAAACTCGCTTCTCCGGAGAGGTATTCGTCAACCGTTTGACGAATCCTTCATCCTCCACCTATGAGGATTACCGGAGATCGAATCCCCGGTAAGGAAGGCACTGTCGGAGCTCCAAACGTCATCCAAATGATGCTCCGACAAGAAGGAAACAAGCTGTCCAGAAAACTGGACAGCTTTGGTGGAGACCTTGCGCCGGCCAAAGGGAAGAGGACCGGCTAGTCCTTGGTCACCGGAGCCAAGGAGGATCGCCGGAGGATCACCGGCAGCAGTAAGTGGCCGGCGGCAGCAGGTGGTTGTCTGGCGGCAAGGAGGTGGCAGCAGCTCCATGAAGTTGGCAGCAACACAATGTTGGGCAGCAACAACAAAAGAGGAGCTAGGGTTTTGGGTGGCAACTTAATGGCTTATTCCCTTAGGTCAATGGAAAAACCCTTAAGCCGTGTTTTTATAGAGAACACATTCTCCTAACGATTATTGGTTCATAACCAAAACCTGTTAACCTGCTCCAATAACTTAAGTTAAAATAAACCAAACCATGTTGGTCTATTTTAAGTTAAAACGAACCGAACCAACTTTTGGTTCATTCGTTTAAAACAAACCAAACCCCTTTGGTTTATTCTCCTCCATTGGATTAGAACCAAACCAATTTGGTTCATCCATCATGTCTTCATAAGACACAACCCATCCACGCTTCCATTGTGACTGAAACGATTTCATGCTCGCTTCATTGTTTGGTCCAACCAAACCTAGTTTCTCTCGGTCTTAGAATCTCATTCTCAAGCTCGTTTTAAATCCTTCGGATTACGCTCGTTGTGCGTGTGACCAAATAGGTTCTCGGTTTATGTAGGCCATCTATAATTAACCATTAATTATAGAACGATCATGAGTGGCACCTAGTAGTACATCATGATCCCCAATTAACCGAAAAGATCAACGGTTGATCCAGAACTATTTCTGAAACCCTTCAGCAGCTCGAATGAATCGTTCCCCATTCCCTTCACTCATCTTATACCCACTTGGTTCAGGACATGGCCTACAGTGTCAGTCCCCACTAGGCTGACTACGTCACACCTAGCCCAAGTATCATTTCCTCGTCCTACGGATTCTAGTTACTGCACATGTATCGAAGAGTACCTTACTCTAAACATGTAATGCTTTGGCCAAAGACTTTAGTAACAATCTGACGAGAGGCCATGGGTATACATCTCCTCACAAGGAGTGGTGAATCCTTTATAGGCTATTCAAACACCTTCGATCACTTCGACTTATACCCAATCATCCCGGGTCCACATCTCCTCAGAGATGCTTGCTTAAGATGTCAAAGCATAAGTGTTCATGATTAAGATGACTTGAATATCGCAAGTCAAAGGAACATCACACTTAAGCTGCAGTAAGAACTTCATTGACATATCTATATATGCAGAGAACCATATGAAGTCTTACGGCTGGTCACTCCAATGAACTAGTTACCATAACTAGCATCCACGATTAACTCCAGACATCACAATGTCTCCAGCTAGTGAGAATCAACTGCTTGGATACACGAAGGAGTATACCTCGTGCTAGTCTCGACAGAATTGATGGTGTCCAAATCCATCAATTCATTGACTAAGGATAATTCCGATACATCACAATTACACATGTAGAGATACTCACTAGTTGTGATCCAATCACAAATTCTCTCATACTGTGAATCGTATTGTGGACATTCAGTAAATGAGTTTAAGATCTAATCAAATACATGAAAACATGTATACTCAAATAGTAAATCTTCATTTATCATATAAATGGTTCAAACATAAGGCGATTGCCTTAGGACATCTCTCATATATTACTAACAGTTTCCACCACCCAAGGAGAAGGAGAAGAGTGTCTTTGGATGCCAGCCAAGGGCTGGAAAGAAGGTTGTGGGCGCCGGCCACCAAGGGAGAGAAAGAAGAAAGCAAACTACTTCCTTATTTGGTGCCGCCCAAGCCTCCTAAACCCTAAGCCTCCAAACCCTAATCCTAGCTCTCCTAAATGTCGGCCATGAAAGAGGGGAAGAAGAATAGGATGAGCACGGGCCAAGGTAGAGGAAAGAAGGAAGGAACCGGCCAAACCTTAGGAAGAAGAAGGAAAAGCCTCCTCCACTTGTTGCCGCCCACCTCTAGCTCCCAAAACCTAGCCGCCCACTCCTAGTCCTACCCTAATTAGGATTGCTAGCCACCCAAGGAAAGCAAACCCTAATCCTCTTAAGACATCATCAAGTTGCCTCCCACTTTTAATCTCTATTTATTGAGTTGGGCTCAAGCCATGATTTAATCTCCTCCATTGGTTCTAGGGATTTAATCTCAACCGTCGGATCTAGAGATTTAATCTCAATCGTCGGATCTAGAGATTTAATTGCTACCTTTGGATCTAGAGTTTTGTTTCTATCCATTGGATCTAAGCTTCATGAGGTGTTAATAGGCTACATTAGGGATCGTGAGGAGGAGTTGGATCTTGGCCACCCATGGATCAAGCCCACATAAAGTTCGATCCACTAATGATAATCCAATCCACTAAAGGATTATCATTGATCTACCTCACCAACCCCCATAAGATAATATGGGCTCCATATATTATTTGTACATTTTCTCCCCATGTTTAAGATCTCGAATGCCCATCGATTAATTAATTTACTGACCATTAATTAATCAACATCTAACTCCATGAGTAGTACCACTCAACCTTTTCATCATGCCGGACCTGTTGGGTTTTGCCCGTAAGCTCTGATACCAATTGTTGGGGTTGATCCGTGAGGGGAAACTTCGCTTCCCCTTCACCTCGGTTGCTTGACCATGGTGATCCCTTTGATGTCCCCGGATTAAAAATTTAATCTTAGACAAAAGGGATTGCCAAAGCAACCAAGTCATCATCGTGTTATTCATTTAGAGAGGTCACTTGAACAAACTAGTTGTTCAAGCGACCATCCTCTATCCTCAGTAGCAGCGGAATGAGCGATGTCCGGATCGCCGGTTTTTGTGTTTGTACTCGGGATCCAAGTATTATTTAGCCTATTTACAGAAATATAACATGCTTATATTTTAAAAAACAAACACAAGCAATGAATAAAAGAGATAGAAGAATAGTTATACCTCTTGGTCTTCTAATGTATGACCCTCCTCCTTTTGGACGTCGTGTGGGCGACGATCCACCAAAAGTCGAAGCTCCTAGATCGTAAAACTTCCTTCCTTGCTTTCCCAAGCAAGAGGAAGAAGAGAAACAATGTTTTTCTCCTTCCAAAACTCAACCAACAAGGAATCAATCCCTTCCTTGCACTTGGCCAAGTAAATGAAGGAGATGGTGGTGGGAAGCAACCAAGATACCTAGGAAACCCTATATCTTGTTTCCACCACCTAAGGAGAAGAAGAAGGAGGCTTTTCGGCCAAGGCTGGAAAAAGCTGGGAGAAGCTGCTGGACGTTGGCACAAGAGGAAGAAGAAGAGAGAAAGAACCTTCCTTATTTGGTGCCACCCTAGCCTCAAAACCCTAACCCTAATTCCAATCCTATCTCAACTAGGATTGCCCTATTCTTGCCGCCCAAGCCTTGCTCCCTCTCTATATTGATCTTCACGCCAACCCCATGCCACCTTTTATAGAGTTTGGGGATAAGCCATGAATTAATCTCCTCCAGTGGTTCTAGGGATTTAATCTCAACCGTCGGATCTAGAGATTTAATCTCAACCGTCGGATCTTAGAGATTTAATCTCTACCAATGGATCTTAGTGTTTTGTTTCTATCCATTGGATCTAAGCATCTTGAGGTGTTAATGGGCTACATTAGGGACCATGAGGAGGAGTTGGGTCTTGGTCACCCATGGATCAAGCCCACATAAAGTCCGATCCACTAATGATGGTCCAATCCACTAAAGGTCCATCATTGATCTACCTCACCAACCCCCATATGATAATATGGGCTCCATATATTATTTGTACATTTTCTCCCGTGTTTAAGATCTCGAATGTCCATCGATTAATTAATTTCTGACCATTAATTAATCGACATCTAACTCCATGAGTAGTACCACTCAACCTTTTCATCATGCGGACCCGAGTCCTGCGGGGTTTACATGATGAACCTTATGACTCCTCGAGGACATCATCATCCTAATATATAGGACCACGGTTTCCTCCTATAATCAGCGGCACACCATATAAATAATATCATCTCCCAACTTACGAGTCTATCGATTTAATCTATAAATCTCGCCCGTTGGTAAATCGAAGAGATGAGTACCAAGTATATGTGCAGTTATTATATCGGGATTAAGAGCATGTACTAAATAATATCGTCGGTCGATTGATTATGTAGTCGGCAATAAATCGAATCACCTGCATCAGTCTGCTCAATACACACAAAGTGCACTAGTGTGCTTATATGGTCAAGACAAACCAATTCCATATCACACTACAACCATTCCGATGGTTTGTCCAAAGTCATCTCGGTTGTGAGCCTTTACTTATACTTTACAAGGAGCCGATAACATGATCTCCCGTGTGACACCACACACCATGTTATCTACAATGTAAGGTATTAGACAATATTGCATAACCATAAAAATATGCAAACAATGATCATGTGATTCTTATTTCAAAATAAAGATGTTCATACAAAAATAGACTTTTAAGTATACATCCTACAATCTCCCACTTATACTAAAAGACTATCTTTGTCCTCGAGTGCCATACATCGATCCCCATTCCCTCCACATGCCTATCAAAGCTCTGTAGGAAGGCCTTAGTGAAAGGATCTGCCCGGGTTATCCTCCGATGCAATCTTAGCCGCGACAACTTCTCCTCGCTTTCGATTTCTCGTGTCGGGTGGTATGCGCTCTATGTGTTTACTAGCCTTATGGGCTCGTGGTTCCTTGAGTTTACATTGCACCACTATTATCACAATAAATGTGATAGTTACGGGCAAACTAGGAATCACATCCAAGTCCATCGAGAAGTTCTGAGCCATCTGACTTCTTTGGCGCCTCGGAGGTGCCACATACTCGCTAAACTTCCATGGTGGAGTCGCCACGCATTTTGTGACACTCCTCCATACAATGGCTCCACCTCCCAAAGTAAACACAAAACACGAGGTAGACTTACTTTATTATCCCTATCAGATTGGAAGTCGGAATCAGTGTAACCCACGAGAGTAATTAGTGCACTTAAACTGATATAATCCCTAGTCCTTCTCAGGTACTTCAATATATGCTTTACCGTAGTCCAATGTCCCTGTCCTAGATTACTCTGATATCTGCTGACCATGCCCATGGCAAAACAGATATCTGGTCTCGTACAGAGCATCGCATACATGAGGCTTCCCTCGAAGCATAAGGAACCGCCTTCATCTCCTCTATCTCCTCAGATGATCTAGGACACATCTCCTTAGATAGAGGTACTCCATGCCTGAAAGGTAGAAAACCCTTCTTGGAGTTCTGCATGCTAAAACGCTCCATAATCGTGTCTATGTATGAAGCTTGGGATAAGCACAACATCCTTTTCTTGCGATCCCTT
Organism: Wurfbainia villosa; assembly: GCA_025175895.1. Lineage (NCBI taxonomy): Eukaryota > Viridiplantae > Streptophyta > Magnoliopsida > Zingiberales > Zingiberaceae > Wurfbainia > Wurfbainia villosa. Next base: position 77,891,686 of record CM045987.1, on the reverse strand, counting down.
ATAACCTTGATCCCAAGGATGTGTCCCACTTCTCCCAAGTCCTTCATATCAAACTGTTTGGACAACCATACCCTTACGTCTGATAACACCTTGATATTGTTGCCAATCAACAAAATGTCATCTACGTATAGTACAAGAAATACCACTACGTTTCCGTCACATCTCTTGTATACACAAGACTCATCCGGACTTTGAATAAATCCATAAGACTGGATCACCTCATCAAACCGAATGTTCCAAGACCTCGAAGCTTGTTTCAATCCATAAATGGACCGATTAAGCTTACATACAAGATGCTCTTTGCCCTTAGCAATGAATCCCTCTGGTTGCTTCATGTAGATGTTTTCCTCAAGACTTCCATTAAGGAAAGCTGTCTTGACATCCATCTGCCACACCTCATAATCCATATGAGCTGCTATGCATAAGAGAATCCGGATAGATTTAAGCATGGCTACCGGCGAAAAGGTCTCCTCATAATCGATACCCTCTTTCTGAGTATACCCCTTCGCAACAAGCCTCGCTTTGAAGGTCTCAACCTTCCCATCTATTCCTCTCTTTCTTTTGTAGATCCACTTGCATCCAATGGTTTTTACACCATCGGGTGGTTCTACTAGCTCCCAGACCTGATTTGAATCCATAGATTCAATCTCAGCATTCATTGCACTTTGCCAAGATACTGCATCTTTATCTTGGATTGCCTCATCATATGTCCAGGGATCAGGTTCATGTTCGCCAGGGACCAAATCAGAAGATTCTCCCAAGAACATGAATCTATCAGGCTATCTCACAACCCTCCCACTACGACGAGGTATCACCTGTGTATCCTCTGTGACACGCGGTGCAGTGACATGTGGTATATCCTCTTGTACCGGTGGTACTAAAGAAGTGACTTCCCCTTTTAACTCCTCCAGAACAATTTTACTCTTGGGCTTGTGGCTCATCACATAGTCTTCCTCTAGAAATCTGGCATTCGTGCTAACGATCACCCTCTGATCTCTAGGACTATAAAACAATCCACCCTTCGTTCCCCTGGGATAGCCAATGAACATGCACACATACATGCGAGGTTCCAACTTACCAAACATCGCCTTGGCATGTGTCTTTGGACTCCCCATATCCGAATATGTCTCAGACTAGGCTTTCGCCCAGTCCACAATTCTACGGGAGTAGAAGGCACTGATTTAGATGGAACCAAGTTCAGAATGTATACCGCCGTATCTAGAGCATATCCCGAATGAATCGGAAAGTCGAATAACTCATCGATCTAACCATCTCCATAAGAGTCCTATTCCTTCGCTCTGCTACACCATTCTTGGGTGTGCGTGACAATTGGGATTGAATCCCACCTCGATAAGTAATTCCTAAACTCTCCCAAGAGGTATTCACCACCACGATCGGATCGTAGGATCTTGATACTTTTACCTTGACGGTTCTCCACATCACCTTGAATTCTTTGAACTTGTCAAAGCATTGGACTTTGTGCATCAAGTAAATGCATCCATATCTTGAATAATCGTCTATAAAAGAGACGAAATATTCAAAACCACCTCTAGCCTGGATAGACATAGGACCACACAAATCAGAATGAACCAATTCTAACACATCTTTGGCTCTATACCCCTTGGCCTTGAAAGGCCTCTTGGTCATCTTACCCTCGAGCAAGATTCAGGTTGGGAGATCCTCCACCACTAATGAACCCAAAGGTCCATCACTATCAACCTTTGAATTCCGCTTAGGTTAATGTGACCAAGCCTTAAGATGCCAAAGATATGTTTGGTTCATCTTGAAGGTTCTTTTCTCTTATTGGAATTAGAAGATGAGTTATTAACTTCTGATTTGCATCGTGGGAGGTTTTGGTTCAAGTGTATACAAATTTTCTATCAATGTACGAGCAGATAATGTCCCTATTCCTTCTTATAACAACTCTGTCATTAAAAGAAATAGAATATCCATCCATAAACAATTTAGAAACCAAAATTAAATTCTTTCTAAATAAGGGTACATAAAGGCAATTCTTAAGAACCAAAATTTTATTTTTCTCAAAAGATAAATGAATATCTCCCATCGCAATGCGCCACCTTTGTGGCATCGCCCAAGTACAGTAATCTCCCCTTGACATCGTGTTTCTGGAACCCCGCAAAGTATTGCAGACATGATCGATGGCTCCAGTATCTACACACACCAGGTGCCGGTAGATAACACCGCTAAACATGTTTCAACGACTAGTCCAAAAGATATACCTTTGTTCTTGCGGTTGGGGCAGTCCTTCTTCCAGTGTCCAGTCTGCTTACAAGTGAAGCACTTGCCTTTCGGCTTCTTCACTCCTCCCTGAGTACCTCCCACCGCCTTCGCCCCAGTTTGTTTCTTCTTCTTCTTGCCTTTCGCAGAAGTAAACCTTCGGGTCATCACCATGCACTGAGCACTCGACGAAATAGTCCCCTCAGCCGGAGTTACTCGGAAGTTCCAATGAATACAACCTCTTGTTCATGTTGTAGTTGAGGCCTGCCAAAACTCCTTGGCAGAGACTGGAGTATGATATCGACCTGGGTTTCCCCATCGATCTCAGCTCCTAGGACTTCCAGCTCATTCAAATGAGCCATCATCTTGAGAACATGATTCCTCACGGGTGTTCCCTCGATCATGGTGGTCGTCATCAAGTTTCTCATGGCCTCTTGCCTCGCAGCCCGATTCTGGTGTCCGAAAAGCTCCTTGAGATTGAGCATCATATCATAGGCAGTGGGCATGGCTTGATGCTGATGTTGGAGTACATTTGACATAGATGCCAAAATGTAACACCGTGCCATCTCATCGGCCTTGTTCCACTTCCTATAGCTCTCTCTCTCCTTTTCCCCAGAATTATCTGTAGGCTTGGGAGGGCACTCTTCGAGGAGTACATATTTGTATTCCTCAGCAGTCAAGACAATATCTAGATTCCTCTTCCAATCTACATAGTTGGGTCCAGTAAGTTTGTTCTCTTTCAGTATCACAGCAAGTGGGTTGAAAGTCATTTTGAAAGAAAACCTAAGAATCACATAAATCAAAACATTAGATTTCAAAAAATTATTGATTCCTCAAACAATAAAATTTTGATATCAACCAACACCTCAATCCACCGAGAATATCGCATGCCACGCAGTGTGGACGTATACGAATTCTACATTTGTAAGAGGAGGTTTTACCCATTAATTTTATTATCTTGTCAACCTTACTTTTTGACAAATAAAATTAATAGTTGGTTCCTCTTTGGCCCTACAAATAAAAGCAGTGACTCCGATGGGGAGGATACTTTTAATTTGAATCTAAGTGTGCACCATTACACGATACTAAGGGAATTATTTCGGATTATGTGCCTTACCGCTGTGGAAGTACACATGCTCCTAGATAATTTCCTATAACCATTATTTGACCTAGTGATCCGCAAACAAACTCATCCGCAGGGAGGAAGGCACTCAGAGCCAACACGCAAGTTTGTTGCATCACACGTCAAATTGTAATGGAGGCCGCGGGAATTAATTAAAATATCCCTCTCCCACTTAGTAAATTGAAAATGAGGAATTTTCCTCGACATGCATATCAAACAAAAGCAATAAATATGAAAAATAAATTATTTTCCAACTATTATGGCCTTTGTCTTCAATATGGCTCCGTCGCATCGCCCGTCTCCTCCTCCTACGCCATGTACAAGCCCTCCGAGATCCGTGAGACTAAAACCTATTTTAATTTACATCCATCGATCCTATACTCCACGAGTGTACATGAAATCTAGATCGAAAGTAAAATAAAATAAAGAGCGGCTAAACAATGCCGTATTTAATTTACAAAAAACTAAATACTAGCCTCGTCAACCCCGAGAATTCAACAAAATAAATATTTACACACATACAATCACATACACACACGACCATAATAGTGGATCTTGTATACGCAGCAAAGAGTTAAAACGCATATCCTACTATTATCGGCACAGACATAATATATGAAAAGTGCATAAAATTAGAATCCTAAACACACAAAATCGAATGGCTCGATCCTTGCTTGTAATTGTTGGAGTTTTCGATACCAATTGTTGGGGTTGATCCGTGAGGGGAAACTTCGCTTCCCCTTCACCTCGGTTGCTTGACCATGGTGATCCCTTTGATGTCCCCGGATTAAAAATTTAATCTTAGACAAAAGGGATTCCCAAAGCAACCAAGTCATCGTCGTGCTATTCATTTAGAGAGGTCACTTGAACAAACTAGTTGTTCATCCTCTATTTAGCCTATTTACAGAAATATAACATGCTTATATTTTGAAAAACAAACACAAGCAATGAATAAAAGAGATAGAAGAATAGTTATACCTCTTGGTCTTCTAATGTATGACCCTCCTCCTTTTGGACGTCGTGTGGGCGACGATCCACCAAAAGTCGAAGCTCCTAGATCGTAAAACTTCCTTCCTTGCTTTCCCAAGCAAGAGGAAGAAGAGAAACAATGTTTTTCTCCTTCCAAAACTCAACCAACAAGGAATCAATCCCTTCCTTGCCGCCGGCCAAGTAAATGAAGGAGATGGTGGTGGGAAGCAACCAAGATACCTAGGGAAACCCTATATCTTGTTTCCACCACCTAAGGAGAAGAAGAAGGAGGCTTTGGGAGTCGGCCAAGGCTGGAAAAAAGCTGGGAGAAGCTGCTGGACGTTGGCACAAAGAGGAAGAAGAAGAGAGAAAGAACCTTCCTTATTTGGTGCCACCCTAGCCTCAAAACCCTAACCCTAATTCCAATCCTATCTCAACTAGGATTGCCCTATTCTTGCCGCCCAAGCCTTGCTCCCTCTCTATATTGATCTTCACGCCAACCCCATGCCACCTGTTATAGAGTTTGGGGATAAGCCATGAATTAATCTCCTCCCTTGGTTCTAGGGATTTAATCTCAACCGTCGGATCTAGAGATTTAATCTCAACCGTCGGATCTTAGAGATTTAATCTCTACCAATGGATCTTAGTGTTTTGTTTCTATCCATTGGATCTAAGCATCTTGAGGTGTTAATGGGCTACATTAGGGACCATGAGGAGGAGTTGGGTCTTGGTCACCCATGGATCAAGCCCACATAAAGTCCGATCCACTAATGATGGTCCAATCCACTAAAGGTCCATCATTGATCTACCTCACCAACCCCATATGATAATATGGGCTCCATATATTATTTGTACATTTTCTCCCCGTGTTTAAGATCTCGAATGTCCGTCGATTAATTAATTTACTTGACCATTAATTAATCGACATCTAACTCCTTGAGTAGTACCACTCAACCTTTTCATCATGCCGGACCAAGTCCACCTGCGGGGTTTACATGATGAACCTTATGAGCTCCTCAAGGGGACATCATCATCCTAATATATAGGACACGGTTTCCTCCTATAATCAGCGGCACACCATATAAATAATATCATCTCCCAACTTACCGAGTCTATCGATTTAATCTATAAATCTCGCCCATTGGTAAATCAAAGAGATGAGTACCTAAGTATATGTGCCCGTTATTATATCGGGATTAAGAGCATGTACTAAATAATATCGAGTCGATTCGATTATGTAGTCGACAATAAATCGAATCACCTCTACATGTCAGTCTGACACACAAAGTGCACTAGTGTGATTCTATGGTCAAGACAAACCAATACCAAATCACACTACAACCATTCCGATGGTTTGTCCAAAGCCATCTCGGTTGTGAGCCTTTACTTATGCTTTACAAGGAGCCGATAACATGATCTCCCGTGTGACACCACACACCATGTTATCTACAATGTAAGGTATTAGACAATATTGCATAACCATAAAAATATGCAAACAATGATCATGTGATTCTTATTTCAAAATAAAGATGTTCATACAAAAAATAGACTTTTAAGTATACATCCCTACAGGACCAAGTCCACCTGCAGGGTTTACATGATGAACCTTATGAGCTCCTCAAGGGGACATCATCATCCTAATATATAGGACGCGGTTTCCTCCTATAATCAACGACACACCATATAAATAATATCATCTCCCAACTTACCGAGCCTATGGATTTAATCTATAAATCTCGTCCATTGGTAAATCAAAGAGATGAATACTAAGTATATGTGCCCGTTATTATATCGGGATTAAGAGCATGTACATAATAATATCTGAGGTCCGATTCGATTATGTAGTCAGCAAGAAATCGAATCACCTCTGTGTCGGTCCTGCTCAATACACACAAAGTGCACTAGTGTGATTCTATGGTCAAGACAAACCAATACCAAATTACACTACAACCATTCCGATGGTTTGTCCAAAGCCATCTCGGTTGTGAGCCTTTACTTATACTTTACAAGGAGCCGATAACATGATCTCCCGTGTGACACCACACACCATGTTATCTACAATGTAATGTATTAGATAATATTTCATAACCAAAAATATGCAAACAATGATCATGTGATTCTTATTTTAAAAATAAAGATGTACATACAAAAGATAGACTTTTCAATATACATCCCAACAATATGTTCTATTGTAGTGCACCTCTGATGAACAGACTCTATTTTCTAGACTTAGAGAACCCCATCTATAACATAAGTACAAAAAGGTTCAAGTCAAATGAGTTGAACCAAACATATCTCTGGCATTGTCGCTTATGTCACATAAATAAGAGTTGCTTATCCCAACCCCATAAGGATGGGTTCCTGGACTCATTTGATTTTGAATCATATGAGACATGCGAGTCTTGCCTTTTAGGTAAGATGACCAAGACTCCCTTTAGTGGGCTCAGCAAAAGAGCAACAGACTTATTAGGACATATACATAGTGATGTGTGTGGCCCTTTCAATGTTACTGCTAGAGGTGGTTATAGGTACTTCATTACATTTATTGATGACTTCAGTAGATATGGTTATGTGTATCTAATGACACATATGTCAGAATCCTTTGAAAAGTTTAAAGAATTAAAGAATGAAGTACAAAACTAACTTGGCAAGAGTATTAAGATACTTCGATCAAATCGAGGTGGTGAATACCTTAGCCATGAGTTTCGTGACTATCTAGCTGAGTGTGGGATTCTATCCCAACTCACTCCTCCTGGAACACCATAGTGGAATGGTGTATCCAAAAGGAGAAATAATATCCTATTAGATATGGTATGATCTATGATGAATCACACAGATCTTCCTATATCCTTTTGGGGATATGCTCTAGACACAACAACCTTCACACTTAACCATGTTCCATCCAAATATATGATAAAGACACCATATACAATATAGACAGAGAAAAATCCCAAGATGTCTTTCATGAGGATTTGGGGTTGTGAGGCTTACGTTCGACGTCAAGTCTTAGACAAACTGGGACCCAAATTTGATAAGTGCTATTTTGTTGGATATCCCAAGGAAATGAAGTGATATTACTTCTACATTCCCAATCAACACAAAGTATTTGTGGCAAAGACTGGGGTATTTCTAAAAAGGGACTTTATTTCTAGAAAAACTAGTGGGAGTACGTTCGATCTTGAAGAAATTCAAGATAAGGACCATAGCACTGAGGCCGAGATGGAGGTTGAATAGGAACCACAAAGTGTTGTGGGTGATAAGATTGTTGCACAAAGAGTTGTGAAACAACAACTTGTTTCAGGTAGACCTACCTCTTCATAGATATGATAGGGTACGTCATCAGCCTGAGAGATACTCATTTCTCTTGTCTGACCATGATGACGTTATGCTTATTGAGAATGAGGCTACCTCCTATCAGGAAGTTGTGATGAGCCCAGATTCTGAGAAATGGCTAGAGGCCATAAGATCCAAGATGGAATCCATGTACACTAACCAAGTATGGACTTTGGTTGATCCACCTGAAGACGTCAAACCCATTGGGTGTAAGTGGGTCTTTAAGAGAAAGACTAACATGGATGGACTTACGCATACCTATAAGGGTTAATTGGTAGCGAAAGGTTTCAAGCAAATTCATGGTATTGACTATGATGAAACCTTTTCTCCAGTTGCGATGTTTAAATCCATTCGGATCTTGCTTACTATTGCAGAATACCACGATTATGAGATTTGGTAGATGGATGTCAAGACCGCATTTCTGAATGGAAACTTGCTCGAGGATGTGTACATGATACAACCTGAGGGTTTTGTAGATCCACAACATACTGGCAAAGTATGCAAGCTGCAAAGGTCCATTTATGGGCTAAAGCAAGCTTCTCGAAGCTGGAATCTTCGATTCGATCATGCAATCAAATAGTTTGGTTTCATCAAGAATGAAGATGAAACCCGTGTCTACAAGAGGGTTAATGGGAACATAGTTGTCTTCCTTGTATTGTATGTGGATGACATACTACTCATTGGGAATGACATCCCTTCGCTACAGTCTATGAAGACTTGGCTAGGGAAGTATTTTTCAATGAAGGACATAGGTGAAGCAGCCTGTATTCTAGGCATCAAGATCTATAGAGATAGATCTAAGAGATTGCTTGGCCTAAGTAAGAGTACATATATTGACACGGTATTACTACAGTTTGCCATGCAAAATTCCAAGAAGCGACTTCTATCGATGTCACATGGTGTGAGTCTTTTAAAGACTCAAAGTACCTCTTCTAGAGAGGAAAGAGACCGCATGGATAAGATCCCTTATGCATATGCCATAGGATCTATCATGTTCGCCATGCTATGTACTCGTCCTGATGTCTCGTATGCTTTGAGCATGATGAGTAGATACCAGTCAGATCCAGGTGAGCGTCACTGGATAGCAGTCAAGAATATTCTTAAGTACTTGAGAAGGACTAAAGAATATTTCTTGATATTTGGAGGCGATGAGAAGCTAACTATAAAGGGTTACAGCGATGCCAGCTTCCAAACTGACCAGGATGATTATATATCGCAGTCAAGGTTCGTGTTTTGCTTGAATGGTGGCGCTGTGGGCTGGAAGAGTTCGAAGCATAACACAATTGCTGATTCTTCAACAGAGGCCGAGTATATTGCTGCATCAGAGGCAGTACAGGAGGCAGTTTGGATCCGCAAGTTCATTACTGAGCTTGGGGTGGTTCCTAGCATAGAAGATCCTATAGAGCTCTATTGTGACAACAATGGAGCGATTGCGCAGGCTAAGGAACCTCGCTCACACCAGCGGACCAAACACATACTACGACGCTTCCATCTTATTCGAGAGATTATCGATAGAGGAGATGTGAAGATTTGCAGAGTACCCACAGAGGCTAATGTTGCAGATCCCTTGACCAAGGCTTTGGCACAGAAAAAACATGATGGTCACACTAGGTCATTGGGTAATATATACTACAATGATTGACACTAGTGCTAGTAGGAGATTGTTAGTGAATGCCCTAGAGCCAATCATGTGATGATTGTTGTATGGACTTTGTTGTATCATATTCCTATTTATAAAGGCATTTATTTATGGTTATTATACTTACTTGTATTTGTGCCAAATAACTAAGTATAATAATGTCTTTGAGTAGAAGGTTCTTATCTATATCAATCGATTGGTTAAATCGATAATGAGATGATATAGAGAACACTATTCTTAATCATTCCTAGTCAAGTATTAACATTCAGAGACAATGTTAATGGAAAGAGACTAGCATGTAGGCTAACTCGATGACTTTATCTCACAAGTCATGGATATGAGATATCAAATTGACACATGAGTATGCATTGGAGAATGTATACTGAATGACCCGCCATGAGAAAGTATCATGGATCGTTATATGAGTGTCATATACTTTCTCATGTGACTATTAGTCCTTGGACCTGAAGTCACTATGGTTCCCTACATAAGGAGTTGCATACTTTGGCTTCGTCAAACGTCACCCGTAAATGTGTGGACTATAAAGGCGATTACTGGGTATGTAATAAATTATGCGGAGGGATGTGAGTGATGTAGATGAGATCTATCCCTCTTATATGATGGGAGTGACATCATGATTCTTGATAGAGTGAGACCACTAAGTGAATGGCCATGACCAAATGAGTCAATATGAGATATTGAGCTCATTTGATTAGAGTGAGTCTACTTGGAGTTTAAGATATAGATTGTACAGAGGATGACATGGTCTATGTCTCAATTAGTCATTCTAGATGTCAATGATAGAGGGACATTGTCACATATTATGAGAGTCACAATTAGTAGTCACAAAGGTGATGTTGGATCTCAACATTCATGTAACTTGGGTAGCAATGATGTGTTGCTAGATACTACTTATTGCTTATGTTTCTAAAATGGTTTAGGAGCATTGCCAATGTTACAAGAACCTATAGGGTCACACACAAAGGGCAATTAGATGGAGATTAGGTCCATATGATTGACCATGAGGATTAGGTTCTTGTGATGAACCAAATTGGATTAAGAGTAATCCAAATTAGACTAATTGAGTTGGACTCTATTTGATTCAAGTGTTGAATGAGTCTAATTTAGATTTGATTTATTGAGTCAATTTAAACTAATGAATAGAGATTCATTAAATTAAATTGACTTGAATCAAATGGTTGGATTTGATCAACCATGGGAGATAAGAGGTCAAGTTTGACTTGACTTGAGAGGGATGATGAATGGTCAAGTTTGACTTGACCAAATGCCACGTCATGGTGACATGGCATGGGCCCGGCCAATGATGATGTTCCACATCATCATAGACACATCATGGGGTGCCACCTCATGAGGGAGACCAAGAGCCATGGCTCTTGGTATTACATGGAGGTATTTAACCCTCCATGAAGTGGCCGGTCACTTTGATGGATGAGCATTAGTGTTAAGTTAGTGGGAATTAACTTCATCTTCTTCCTTCCTCTTCTCTTGTGATCTCCCTCATCCTTCTTGCCATGGGGTTCTTGGAGTGATATCACACTCTAAGTTGCCTTCTCCACCTATTATTCATGTGGATACTTGTAGAGGAGTGTACGCTTGACACTCTCGAGTTTCGGCAAGCCGTTTGGATGAGCGGGATAAGCGAAGGGCGTAGCTACAAGGGTAATGCTCTTCACAAGTAGATCTAAGGTTTTTCTTAATACGTACATGTATTATTTTGTTAATCTTCGCATGGATCCATGGATGACTTTCGAGGTTTTCGTAACGCAAAAAGCGGTTTTTGCGGCTCGAATAGTCCAACACAATATGTGCAAGGAAGATTCAAGAAGGAAAGCTAAGATATTCATTGAAAACATGAAAAGCTAAGACATTCATTACAAAACATGTTTAGAAATAGTAAGTGTTACAAAAGTGATTTTTTATTACGGATATTCATAATTTACAGAATGTTTATTACAAAAGACTACTGCTCGGAATCAGTATCCGAGTCAATATTGAAAGCCTCCGAAGGGGACTTCTTATAGGCGTCTTCTATGCTGAGTTCGTGGTTAGGCAGACCTAGCATGAAGTATTTGTTGGATCGAAAAATGAGCCAGAGGGCGGGGGGTGAATAGTGAGCGTAAATCTTTTCTTTCGTTCGATTAAAAATAAAAAGATGTAGCGGAAAAATAAATATGACAAATTTATTTTTACTTGGTTAACAACCCAGTGGTTGCTACTCTAATGCCCCGCGATCCTTGACTGCGTACGAAGGGGCAATTCACTATAGAGTCTCCTCCTCGTTGGAGGTAGGAGACAACGATCACAACAAACCCAAATCTCAAGGATGAGGCAAGAAGCCTACCTCACCTCGTTTACGAAAAAAAGCTCCGAGTACAAAGTAATGAAATAACTAACTAAGCTACCAACGCTTAAGGAGTTGAAACTTGGTGTGCCGTCGGCGTTACGACGTTGTAGCATTGATACAGAACCTTGTCATTTTGGGAGCACTTAGTATCAAATTGATGATATTTGGGCTCGAGTCCTTTCCTCCTTTTATAGTCTCGTGCCTTGGAATTAGTCTGGTTCTAGATCCTCAATTTTTCAAACTTATCACGAGGTGACATCTCCCTTATCATCGGTGATGATGTGATGCCCTTCATCGATCGATGATCATGGATCGATCGCCACCGGCCACTTCCCTATAGTAAGAAGTTAGCATGGAATATGGTAAATATGATGGTTCCTTACCGTTCGATATCGACCTAGACCATCCACTGGAAGTCTTAGTCAGATCGCCTCCTACGGTCGTCCCCGTATAGAGGACACGACCTTACCATCTCTCTTCGCACTCGTGCTTACCTCTTGTCTTTTATGACCTGTCTCTTTGCTTCTGGTATTCACCTGGGTTCTTTGACTCCCATGAAGTTCTCCTAGTGTCGCCCGACCACCACAGTTTCCCGACTCGGGATTCTCTGGGTGTCGCTGACCTTCGACTTGGCTTAATCATTTCCTGCATAATTATTCAGCTCATGAGATAACAATATGACCTTAACTTTGGATATTTTTCATAATCAAAACCTAGGTTCGATTATCTGGTGCCCTACACCAACAATATCTCCCTTTCTATTCTATGGCAAACCGCCACAAAGTTTAGGGAAATTTAAAGCATAAAACAAGTAGAGTAAATGGTAAATGCTATTTCAAAAACTCTCCCTTAACCCCAGGTGAGTTTTGAAGGGTATACTTTAATTTAAAAAAAAAAAATTGTGTTACTCCCCCTTAAGTTTCACTCTTCTCCTTCTTTTTCCATAAATAAAAAAAAATGGGGGTGTTTATATAAAATAGAAGTTTAAAAACAACATGTGTCTAAAATTATTAAGGATAAATCAACTATGAGTCCAAGCATGCATCTAGCATTAGTTAGATAGATTGGTTCGAGATGTGTCCCTCTGCACTAACAATTTAATAAGTTTTTGACATACTTTTCAAAATACTTATAAGTTTATTTTCAAAAAGAACTTCAAAGATATGTAATATAACCCTTAGGGTTAGTTTTCTCTCCCCCTTAGTCAAATATATGAAGTATAAGAGATTTAGGGGGCGCTAAACTTTGGCCTAGAGAGTTGTATACTTAGCGTTGGCCAATCGAAGTGATAATTATTCATTAAGTGCAAGAAAAGAAGTAGCATTTTGAAAAAGTTATGTTAAGTGTATTTCAATTATCCTTAACATCTCACCCATTCTATGTATCTTAATAATGCATTTGCCTTATATGCTTTGTGAGATGATTTTAACTTGATTAAAGTTAGTCAACCTTGGGTTAGATTCGGATTCAACCCTTAGTTCGTCAAGTAAGCTTTTCAAGAAATTGGCTTCCATGTCGTGGTGAGGCACAGGGGCCTTCTTTGATCAGAACAATGATCACTTCCTTAGACAAAGCCAAATTCAAGAAATTGATTACTTGAGTCACTTAAGATCACTTTCTGGTCTAACTAGTTTAGTATACAGTGAGGTAGCTTGAGCTAGTTCAACTTGGTCGAGTGTACCAAGCTAGATATGCCTTATTTAGTTCAGACACACAAGACTTCATTTTTCTAATGTACTATCATCTCGCCATGTCCTGATACTATGTTATCAAGATTGATTAACTATTTGTCTTATCTAACTGTTCTAACAATTAAAACAAGGATTAATTAGGCATGCAAAGCTTTAACTAAGAAAGTGGGTACACTTTTTAGTACTAGCTCCCCCTAGACCATTGAACCAACATGGTCTATCCACATAGTGGCTCGATCCAGGGGAATCCAATACTTATTGGTCCTTATTTGTGAATTTAATAAAATTTTTGGGACCCATTCTTGGACTCTTTAATGACTACGATTCACAATAGACATGTACAATTTATTCGTAGTCGTTGACCTAAATCCGAGTCCAGCTTTGTTGTACACGGCTCTTTGAGTTCCAAGTAGTCGGTTAAGATTCTTGTATCCCAATGTGAACCTTTCCAACCTAGCCTCGACCTCTTGAACTCATCCTTTCAAGAGAGAATTCTCCTCCTCAAGTTTTTCAACTTGAGTTGAGTTTCCCTCTTGAACTTGACTAGTTGAAGAGGTTAGAGTAACCTCTTCCTTGAGGATTTCAACCTCCTCAAGTAATGACTCAACTCTACACTCGGACTTAGTCTATTTCATATTTAGCAACATAATTGCATGATATAAGTTTACAATTAATGAATGACTTACCTTAATCTTTTCTTTTGATCCGACTTTGAGTCTTGACTCAAATTCATCCACGGAGTCGGAGTCGGAATTGGATTCATAGTCGACTTCGGACTCGAACTCTACCGCCTTTGCCATGAATGCTAAGTCATTGTTTTGATCTTTTTGTTTCTCCCATGTTGCTTGAAATGCTTGCTTTGGTTGCTTGTGTTTTGGCTTCATTTTTGGGTAGTTTAACTTGTAATTACCCTTCTTGTTGCACCCATAACATGTGTATGTTTGTGAGGGTTTCTTGCTCTTCAATTGCTCCCTTTTCTTTTTGATGATTCTCTGAACTAGATTGACTAGTTCGTCCTCCATCTCCTCTTCGGATTCTAATTTGGATTCACCTTCCGATTCAGATTCTTCTTCTTCGGGAGTTATCTTGCTCTTTGCTTTTCGTCTTCGTCCTGCAAATAATGCTACACCTTTCTCGACCAAGACCGCATTAGTTTGTTCATGTAACTCAAATTCTAAAAAGAATTCATCTAACCTAATCTTAGATAAATCTTTAGATATCTTGTGGGCATCAAACATGGATGCCCACAAGGTTTTGATGCCTACAAGGTGGTCCTAGGAAATGCATTGAGTGCGTACCTTATTATGTCTCGATTGTCTACCTTTTGTCCGATGGCATGTAGACCGTTCAAGATATCTTGGAATCGTGCATGGAGTTGTGAAGCGGTCTGTGATCCTGCTGTTGGGAATCATCATGATTCTCGGAAGGCTCATTGGCTCCCATGTCCCCGGATTAAAATTTTCACTAATGAAAACTAATCCGGATGGGATGAGTTTCTTAAGCACAACCAATTCGTCGTCGTGCTAACAACTTGAGCGATCGCTTGAACAAACAAGTTGTTCAAGCAACACAACTCTTCTAGTTGGTTAGCCGCGGAAGAGACGACGGACGGATCGTCAATTTTTGTGTTTGTCTTCGGGGTCCATGATTATACAAATACATACAAATGCAAACTAGTATAATCAATACATACATAAAGTAAGCATCCACACAAAACATGCATATAATTGAAAAGCAATTATAAACATAATACAAAAGAACATTAATCAAAATAAATAAGATTATACCTCTTGTTATACCTCTTGATCTTCTATTGTATGTCCTCCCTCCTTTTGGACGTCGTGTGGGCGATGATCTACCAAAAGTTTAAGCCTCCTAGATCACCAATCTTCCTTTCCTTGTTCACTAGGAACAAAGGAAGATCCTAAATGAAAACTCATCTTCCTTTCTAGAACCGGCCACCAAGTCAATAAACTCGATGTTGCCGCCGGCAAAGGAAGATCAAATGGAGTATGGAAACCAACCAAAAGAGAAACAACAAGGGCATGGGCGCCGACCAACACTTGGAGAAAGGAAAGGAAAACAATCCTCCTCCTTGTTGCCGCCCAAACCCTAGACAAAGCTCTCCCAATTTCCGGCCATGGATGAAGGGAAGGAGAATAGGTTGAGCTCCGGCCAAGGTAGAGAGAACAAGGATAGTGGCCGGCCAACACTTAGAAGGAAGAAGAAAAGGATCTTCACCTTCTTGTTGCCGCCCAACCTAATCCCAAAACCCTAACCCTAGCTGCCCAACCCCAATCCTATCCCAACTAGGATTTGATTGCCGCCCAAGGGAAGCTATCCTAATGCCATCCAACCTAAGCCATAGAAGGAAGGGAGAAGCTTGGGCGCCGGCCAAACCAAGGAGGAAGGAGGAAGAAGGGTTGCCGCCCACCATTGTGAACCAAACCCTAACCCTAGCCTCCTCCTATTTCTTGCCGCCCAAGCCACCTTATCTCAATTAGGTTTTTCCATCTCTTTTTCTGCCCAAGCCTAAGCCCATATATATAGAGTTAGGTTTAGACCTTGGTGTAATCTCCTCCATTGGATCTAGGGTTTTAATCTCAACCGTCGGTTCTAGAGATTTAATCTCCACCGTCGGTTCTAGAGATTTAATCCCAACCGTCGGATCAAGAGATTTAATCTCAACCGTCGGATCTAGAGATTTAATCCCAACCATCGGATCAAAAGATTTAATCTCAACCGTCGGATCTAGAGATTTGATCTCAACCGTCGGATCTAGAGATTTGATCTCAACCGTCGGTTCTAGAGTTTTGTTTTCCATCATTGGATCTAGACTTCATGAAGTGTTAATAGGCTACAATAGGGACCATGAGGAGGAGTTGGATCTTGGCCACCCGATGGATCGGAACCACACAAACTTGATCCATCAATGATGTTCCATTCCACTAGAGGATCATCATTGAATTACCTCACCAACCCCTATATGATAATATGGGCTCCATATATTATTTGTACATTCATCTCCCCGTGTTTAAGATATTGAATGTCCGTCAATTAATTGATTTACTGACCATCAATTAATTAACATCTAACTCCTCGAGTAGTACCACTCAACCTTATCATCATGTTGACTAAGTCAACCTGCAGGGTTTACATGATGAACCTTATGAGCTCCTCAAGGGGACATCATCAACCTAATATATAGGACACGGTTTCCTCCTATAATCAATGACACACCATGTAAATAATATCATTTCCAAACTTACTGGGCATATTGATTTAATCCATAGAAATCTCACCCTTTGGTAAATCAAAGAAATAAATACTAAGTACATGTGCCCGTTATTATATCGGGATTAAGAGCATGTACAACATAATATCCGAGGTTCAATTCAATTATATAGTCAGTAATAAATTGAATCACCTCTATTTCGGTCCTGCTCAATACACCTAAGTGTACTAGTGTAACTCTATGTTCAATACAAAATAATACCAAGCTACACTACAACCATGCCAATGGTTTGTTTGTCCAAAACCATCTTGGTTGTGAGCCTCTACTTATATTCTACAAGGGACTGATAACATGATCTTCTGTACCACACCAAGCACCATGTTATCTACAATGTAAAATATTAGACAATATGCACACATATAATAAATATAAAGTACAAACAATGATCATGTGATTCTTATTTCAAAATAAAATGTTCATACAAAAAAGCTAGGCTTTCAGTATACATCCCAACAATCTCCCACTTATACTAAAAGACTATGCTGTCATCACACTGCCATACATCTGATTCCCTTTCCCTCCACATGCCTATCAAAGCTCTCGCCAGAAGGGCCTTGTGAAAGGGTCTACCAGGTCATCCCTTAATCTCCACAGGCATATTTACTTTAGAGGCTGCCACTTACTCAGCTTCCATGGTGGAGTCCGCCACGCATTTCTGCTGGACACTCCTCCATACAATGGCTCCACCTCCCAAAGTAAATACAAAACCTGAGGTAGACTTACTGTTATCCCTATCATATTGGAAATCAGAATCTATGTAACCCACAGGGAGTAATTGGTCTGCCCGGTAAACTAGCATATAATCCCTAGTCCTTCTCAGGCACTACAATATATGCTTTACCGCAGTCCAATGTCCCTGTCCTGGATTACTCTGATATATGCTAACCATGCCCACGGCATAGCAGATATCGAGTCTCGTACATAGCATCGTATACATGAGGCTTCCTACTGCCGAAGCATAAAGAACCGCCTTCATCTCCTCTATCTCCTCAGATGATCTAGGACACATCTCCTTAGATAAAGGAACTCTATGCCTGAAAGGTAGAAAACCTTTCTTGGAGTTTTGCATGCTAAAATGATCCATAATCGTGTCTATGTATGAAGCTTGGGATTAGCACACTAACCTTGATCCCAAGGATGTGTCCCACTTCTCCCAAGTCCTTCAAAACTGTTTGGACAACCATACCCTTACGTCCGATAACATTCTGATATTGTTGCCAACTATCAAAATGTTATCTACGTATAGTACCAGAAATACTACTACGTTTCCGTCACATCTCTTGTATACACAAGACTCATCCAGACTTTGAATAAATCCATAAATTTGGATTTACCTCATCAAGGCGGATGTTTCAAGACCTCGAAGTTTGTTTCAATCCATAAATGGACCGATTAAGCTTACATACAAGATGCCCTTTGCCCTTAGCAATGAATCTCTGGTTGCTTCATATAGATGTTCTCCTCAAGACTTCCATTAAGGAAAGCTGTCTTGACATCCATCTGTCACACCTCATAATCCATATGAGCTGCTATGCATAAGAGCTCCCAGACGTGATTTGAATCCATAAATTCAATCTCAGTATTCATTGCACTTTGCAAAGATGCTGCACCTTTATCTTGGATTGCCTCGTCATATGTCCAGGGATCAGGTTCATGTTCGCCAGGGACCAAATCGGAAGATTCTCCCAAGAACATGAATCTATCAGGCTGTCTCACAACCCTCCCACTACGACGAGGTATCACCTGTGTATCCTCTGTGACACGCGGTGCAGTAACATGTGGTATATCCTCTTGTACCGGTGGTACTGAAGTCGGGACTTCCCCTGTCAACTCCTCAAGAACAATCCTACTCGTGGGCTTGTGGTTCATCACATAGTCCTCCTCTAGAAATTTGGCATTCGTACTAACGATCACCCTCTGATCTCTATGACTATAAAACAAACCACCCTTCGTTCCCCTAGGATAGCCAACAAACAAGTGCACATCTGTACGAGGTTCCAACTTACCAAAGATCGCCTTGGCAAAGATGTCGACTCCCCATATCTGAATATGTCTTAGACTAGGCTTTCGCCCAGTCCACAACTCTGTGGGAGTAGAACGCACTGATTTAGATGGAACCAAGTTCGAATGTACGTAGAGCATATCTAGAGCATATCCCATAATTCATCATCGATCTAACCATCTCCATAAGAGTCCTATTCTTTCGCTCCGCTACACCATTCTGCTGGGGTGTGCCAGGTGCAAACAATTGGGATTGAATCCCAGCCTCTGATAAGTAATTCCTAAACTCTCCCAAGAGGTATTCACCACTACGATCAGATCGTAGTGTCATCTTGAATAATTGTCTATGAAAAATATGAAATATTCAAAACTACCTCTTGCTTGGATAGACATAGGACCATACGAATCAGAATGAACCAATTCCAACACATCTTTGGATCTATACCCCTTGGCCTTGAAAGGCCTCTTGGTCATCTTACCCTCCAAGCAAGATTCGCAGGTTGGGAGATCCTCCACCACTAATGAACCCAAAAGTCCATCAGCTATCAACCTTTGAATTCTGCTTAGGTTAATATGACCAAGCCTAAGATCCCAAAGATATGTTTGGTTCATCTTCGAAGGTTCTTTTCTCTTATCGGAATTAGAAGATGAGTTATAAACTTCAATTTGCATCGTGGGAGCTTGTGGTTCAAGTTATAAATTTCCTATCTATGTACCTGAATAGATAATATCCCTATTCCTTTTATAACATATCTGTCATAAAAAAAAATAGATTATCCATCCATAATTTAGAAACCGAAATTAATTCTTTTTAAATAAAGGTACATAAAGAAAATTTCTAAGAACCAAAAACTTTATTTTTCTCAAAAGATAAATAAAACATCTTCCACTGCAATAGCTGCCATCTTCATGGCATTGCCCAAGTAAATGGTAATATCCCCTTTAGCTAGTCGTCGGGTTTCCTGGAACCCCTGCAAAGTATTGCATATATGATTAGTGGCTCCAATACCTACTCACCAGGTGCCGGTAGATAAGACCGCTAATCATGTTTCAACGACTAGTTCAAAGAATATATCTTTGTTCTTTTTTGGATTGGGACAGTCTTTCTTCCAATGTCCATCCTGCTAGTAAGTGAAGTACTTGCCTTTCGGCTTCTTCACTCCTCCCTGAGATCCTCCCACCACATTTGCTCCACCTTGTTTCTCCTTCTTCTTGCCTTTCGGCTTAGAAGTAGAAACCTTTTTGAGCAACCATGGCTTGAGGACACTCTTTGAAGAGTTCATACTTGTACTTCTTAGCAGATAAGACAATATCTAGATTCTTTCCAATCAACATTATTTGGGTACAATAAGTTTATTTCCTTTAGTATCATAGTAAGTGGACTGAAAGTTATTTTTGAAAATCCTAAGAATCATATAGATCATTACTTTAGATTTCAAATATTATTGATTCCTCAAAACAATAAAATTCCGAAATCAACCAACACCTCAAAACACCGAGAATATCGCATGCCACGCTGTGTGGACGTATACGAATTCTACATTTGTAAGAGGAGGTTTTACCCATTAATTTTATTATCTTGTCAACCTTACTTTTTGACAAATAAAATTAATAGTTGGTTCCTCTTTGGCCCTACAAATAAAAGCAGTGACTCCGATGGGGAGGATATCTTTATTTGCATCTAAGTGTGCACCATTACATGATACTAAGGGAATTATTTCGAATTATATGCCTTACCGCTGTGGAAGTACACACGCTCCTAGATAATTTCCTATAACCATTATTTGACCTAGTGATCCGCAAACAAACTCATCCGTAGGGAGGAAGGCACTCAGAGCCGACACGCAAGTTTGTTGCATCACACGTCAAATTGTAATGGAGGCCACGGGAATTAATTAAAATATCCCTCTCCCACTTAGTAAATTGAAAATGAGGAATTTTCTAGCACACACAACATGCATATAAAACAAATCAGCAATAAATATGGAAAAAATAGAATTTTTCCAACTATTATGGCTTTGTTCTCCAATATGCGTCCCGCCGTGTCGCCACCTCGTCCGCTCCACCTTTTCCGTGCACAAGCCACATAAAGAGATCCGAGCCGAGATATATCATTTTAATTTACATCCATCGATCCTATACTCCACGAAGGAGTGTACAAATACTCTAGATCGAAAGTAAACTAAAATGAGCGGCTAAACAATGTCGTATTTAATTATAAAATTTAAATACTAATCTAGCCTCGTCAACCCCGAGGATTCAAATGATATACATACAATCATACACATACAATCACATACACACATATAGCCATAATAGTCGGATTTTATGCCTGCAACCAAAAAAGTTAGCCTACGCACATCCTACTATTATCCGGCATACTCAATATATGATATGTGCATGAAAGTAACCGAATCCAAAACACACAAAATCGAAAACCGTGGCTCTGATACCAATTGTTGGGAATCATCATGCTTCTCGTGAGGCTCATTGGCTCCCATGTCCCCGGATTAAAATTTTCACTAATGAAAACTAATTTGGATGGGATGAGTTTCCTAAGCACAACCAATTCGTCATCGTGCTATCAACTTGAGCGATCGCTTGAACAAACTAGTTGTTCAAGAAACACAACTCTTCTAGTTGGTTAGCCGCGGAAGAGACGATAGACGGATCGCTGGTTTTTGTGTTTTTCTTCGGGGTCCATGATTATAAAAATACATACAAATGCAAACTAGTATAATCAATACATACATAAAGTAAGCATCCACACAAAACATGCATATAATTGAAAAGCAATTATAAACATAATACAAAAGAACATTAATCAAAATAAACAAGATTATACCTCTTGTTATACCTCTTGATCTTCTATTGTATGTCGTCCCTCCTTTTGGACGTCGTGTGGGCGACGATCTACCAAAAGTTGAAGCCTCCTAGATCACCAATCTTCCTTTCCTTGTTCACTAGGAACAAAGGAAGATCCTAAAACAAAACTCATCTTCCTTTCTAGAACCGGCCACCAAGTCAATAAACTCGATGTTGCCGCCGGCCAAGGAAGATCAAATGGAGTATGGAAACCAACCAAAAGAGAAACAACAAGGGCATGGGCGCCGGCCAACACTTGGAGAAAGGAAAGGAAAACAATCCTCCTCCTTGTTGCCGCCCAAACCCTAGACAAAGCTCTCCCAATTTCCGGCCATGGATGAAGGGAAGGAGAATAGGTTGAGCTCCGGCCAAGGTAGAGGGAACAAGGATAGTGGCCGACCAACACTTAGAAGGAAGAAGAAAAGGATCTTCATCTTCTTGTTGCCGCCCAACCTAATCCCAAAACCCTAACCCTAGCCGCCCAACCCCAATCCTATCCCAACTAGGATTTGATTCATCCAACCTAAGCCATAGAAGGAAGGGAGAAGCTTGGGTGCCAGCCAAACCAAGGAGGAAGGAGGAAGAAGGGTTGCCGCCCACCATTGTGAACCAAACCCTAACCCTAGCCTCCTCCTATTTCTTGCCGCCCAAGCCACCTTATCTCAATTAGGTTTTTCCATCTCTTTTTCCGCCCAAGCCTAAGCCCATATATATAGAGTTAGGTTTAGGCCTTGGTTTAATCTCCTCCATTGGATCTAGGGTTTTAATCTCAACCGTCGGTTCTAGAGATTTAATCTCCACCGTTTGTTCTAGAGATTTAATCCCAACCGTTGAATCAAGAGATTTAATCTCAACCGTCGGATCTAGAGATTTAATCCCAACCGTCGGATCAAGAGATTTAATCTCAACCGTTGGATCTAGAGATTTGATCTCAACCGTCGGATCTAGAGATTTGATCTCAACCGTCGGTTCTAGAGTTTTGTTTTCCATCATTGGATCTAGACTTCATGAAGTGTTAATAGGCTACAATAGGGACCATGAGGAGGAGTTGGATCTTGGCCACCCGATGGATCGGAACCACACAAACTTGATCCATCAATGATGTTCCATTCCACTAGAGGATCATCATTGAATTACCTCACCAACCCCCATATGATAATATGGGCTCCATATATTATTTGTACATCCATCTCCCCGTGTTTAAGATATCGAATGTCCATCAATTAATTGATTTACTGACCATCAATTAATTAACATCTAAATCCTCGAGTAGTACCACTCAACCTTATCATCATGTTGACTAAGTCAACCTGCAGGGTTTACATGATGAACCTTATGAGCTCCTCAAGGGGACATCATCAACCTAATATATAGGACACGGTTTCCTCCTATAATCAATGACACACCATGTAAATAATATCATTTCCCAACTTACCGGGCATATTGATTTAATCCATAGAAATCTCACCCTTTGGTAAATCAAAGAAATAAATACTAAGTACATGTGCCCATTATTATATCGGAATTAAGAGCATGTACAACATAATATTCGAGGTTCGATTCAATTATATAGTCAGCAATAAATTGAATCACCTCTATGTCGGTCCTGCTCAATACACCTAAGTGTACTAGTGTAACTCTATGTTTAAGACAAAACAATACCAAGCTACACTACAACCATGCCAATGGTTTGTCCAAAACTATCTTGGTTGTGAGCCTCTACTTATATTCTACAAGGGACTGATAACATGATCTTCTGTGCCACACCAAACACCATGTTATCTACAATGTAAAATATTAGACAATATGCACACATATAATAAATATAAAGTGCAAACAATGATCATGTGATTCTTATTTCAAAATAAAATGTTCATATAAAAAAGCTAGGCTTTCAGTATACATCCCAACACCTGCATCTTTAGATTATACAATTTATTCGATAGTAAGTCTCTTTTTCATACCTTAGCATCGAATGCCCCTTCGTGTAGCTCGATTAACTTGGTCCAGAGGTCTTTGGCACTAATGAATGGTCCAATTCGGTTGAGCTCCTCCTTGGACAAGCCGCATTCCAACATTTGGATTGCTTTTGCATTGGCTTTGATTTGCCTCTTGGTTGAGCTGGTCCATTTGTCGAAGTCCAAAGGCTCCCCTTGATCAATGGTGGGTAGAGCAAAGCCGGTTTAGATTATTATCCAAGTCTAGACTTGTGTTTTCAAGAAACACTCCATCCGACCTTTTCAATAATTGAAATCATTTCTGTTAAAGAATGAAGGTCGGGTGGTGCTATACCCATCATTGTGAGCCATTAATTATCTTACAAAAATACGAATAAAAACCAAAAGGAATTCCAAGACTTGGTCTTGGATTAGTAATGTAGTAAATAATAAGAAATAAAAAGAAATAAATGAAAAAAATAAAAAGCTAAACAAAACTAGAAACTTACGACCTTCGATGTCCCCGAAAGGGTACTAAATGTTATTTTTTGGTGATGAGAATAGCTTATTATGAGGGCAAACCCTTATAAGAAGTGTAGATCTCTGAAAGAGCTTCGATTCGGTGGGTAGCACATTTTGTGGGTCCACTTGTATGAAACGTTATGCTTATTTTATCGTGAGCTACTCCCCAGGTGATGAGATACTTGCAAATATAAAAACAAAAACATAAATTGGCAAGACTTCGTCTTGGATTAGTAGTGCGGGAGAAGAATTAACCAAAATCCAAAAAAAAACAAAACAAAAAGAAAATAAAAAATTTGCTAGATTGGTGGCTACACCAAATCTTAGCGCCCCCGCTCTGATACCAATTATTGGATCAAAAAGTGCATTAGAGGGGAGGGGGGGGGTGAATAGCGAGCATAAATCATTTCTTCCGTTTGATTTAAAATAAAGAGATGCAGTGGAAAAATAAATATGACATATTTATTTTTACTTGGTTCACAACCCAGCGGTTGCTACTCCAAGGCCCCGCGATCCTTGACCGTGTACGAAGGGGCAATTCACTATAGAGTCTTCTCCTCGTTGGAGGTAGGAGACAACGATCACAACAAAACCAAAACTCGATGATGAGGCAACAAGACTACCTCACCACGTTTACGAAAAAAAGCTCCAAGTACAAAGTAATGAAATAACTAACTAAGCTACAAACACTTAAGGAGTTGAAACTTGGTGCAGCGTCGGTGTTACGACGTTGTAGCATTGATGCAGAACCTTGGCATTGTGGGAGCACTTAGGAGCAAATTGATGATCGAGTCCTCCCCTCCTTTCATAGATTCATGCCTTGGAATTAGTCTGGTTCCAGATCCTCAATTTGTTAAACTTATCACGAGGTGACACCTTATCTTATCGCGAAGTGGCGGCATCAAATGTTATCCTTTTTGACCTAGTGCAAAAGGTTGATTTGTCTCCATCAGTCGACTGATGTGTAATAGTCGACTACCAGTCTAGCCACTTCCCTACGGTAAGAGGTTAGCATAAAATATGGTAAATATGATTGTTCCTTACTCTCCGATCTCGACCTAGACCTTTCATTGGAAGTCTTAGTCAGATTGTCGCCTATGGTCATCCTTATACAGAGGACACAACCTTACCATCTCTTTTCGCACTCATTCTTACCTCTGGTCCTTTATGACCCATCGCTTTACTTTCGGTCTTCACCTGGGTTCTTCGACTCCCACGAAGTTCTCCCGGTGTCACCCGACCACCACGGTTTCCTGACTCGGGATTCTCCGGGTGTCGCTGACCTTCGGCTTAGCTTAATCATTTCCTGCACACTTAATTCTGCTCATGAGATAACAATATGACCTTAACTTTGGATCTTTGCCATAATCAAAACCTAGGTTTGATTATCTGGTGCCCCTGCACCAATAGTATTTTCTCTCATTCGCCACCTATAAAGCACCTTCAAACCTCTTTGAAAGTATCTGCTGTATTTTTTGGCCGTCTGGGTTAGAATTCTAGTTTGTTCAGTGGCCCATCTTTCGACTTCTGTCTCTTTAAGTTGGGACAACTCCTGGATATGTAGACTGGCTCGGGTAGCTTATTCATTTGTAGCATTGGCTAGTGCATGAAAATATTGTTTTAGTACATTAAAATGGAAGTGGAATTCATCCAGACTATTGAGAATTCTATCTTTGAGTTCAAGATGGGTATCTATAAGGCCTTCCATAGGTTGGAAGCACTCGCCTGACTGAAGATGCCAATCACTTTCCTTTTGTTACCATTTCCGAATTTTTGACTGTTGGAAGGCTATTGTTCGATTTGATATTTCAGCACATTCTCTTACTAATATGATATCAGTGTTTTGGAGGGAAATTGTTGGAGGATCGTGGCCCGACTAGAAGGGGGGGGGTTGAATAGCCTACGATGCGTGCTGGATGGAAATCGTTCGTTCGTCTACAATATTCGTTAGCACAATGGAAATACAATATACAAATGCGAATACAAAGACGAATACATAAACACACACAGTAGACACGTGATATATGTGGTTCAGAACCTTAGGGTTCCTACTCCACAAGGCGAGCTTAACGAGCTCTAGTGATAAATACACCACTAATAAAACTCCTTATCAATAACAAGTTGGAGGTGGAGAAACCTCGTACAAGCAATTACAAAGTAATACAAAAATGTACAAGAAAATACAAAGACGAAATGAAATACGTAAAGAAAACTTTACAATAAATGGCTTTGAACACTTTGCTTCTTGCTTGCTTTGGTTTGCTCTTGAAGGTCTGGAATGAAGCAACAATTCTCCTCCAAAATCTCCCCAAATATTGTTGTGGAAATCCTCCCTAAGCTTCTCCTTTTATGCTTGTCTCGGGCTGATTCCACACCTAGCAGTCGACTTCCATAAGGCCTCAGTCGATTGCTCCTGTAGCCATTGTGAGACAACGACCTACTCCACGTTGGCATTCCAACTAATGGATACACTGGCAATCGACTACCAACCTCGTAGCTGACTTATCAGTCGGCTACCGAGCATTCTGCTCGTGTCCTCGACCAGCAATCGACTACCATCCATGGCAATCGACTACTCAAGCCATCAGTCGACTGCCCAATGTTGGCAGTCAACTTCCATGACATACAATGCAGTCGAACAATAGTTGACTTCTCACCCGTTGACTGGGACATACCATCAGTCGACTATTGTTGGGTAAAATCTCAAACACAAGTTGTTTGAGCATCCGACCGTCGGGTAAAACCTCAAACACCAATGTTTGAGCATCCAACACTGATCTTAGCCACTTAGCCAAGTTCACCTCATCCTCCCATGGAGTTCCCCATCGAAGCTCACTTCCTCCGGCCTACATCCCTCAGATGCACTAAGCTCACGACTTCTCCCCATGTCATCCTTCGTGTCTTTCCCTAAAGTCTTCTTCCTTTGGCTTAACTCCATTGCTCCTTATTCGACGGTCCCTCGGATGCACTAAGCTCATGGCTTCTCCCCGTGCCATCCTTCACCGAATCAAGGACCCAAGCCA
Source organism: Wurfbainia villosa (assembly GCA_025175895.1). Classification (NCBI taxonomy): domain Eukaryota; kingdom Viridiplantae; phylum Streptophyta; class Magnoliopsida; order Zingiberales; family Zingiberaceae; genus Wurfbainia; species Wurfbainia villosa. The sequence goes on along the minus strand of CM045987.1, from coordinate 77,864,685 downwards.
TGTGACAAGTGACCTTTCCAAGTACTCAAGACTTTCCCATTGCCAAGGCTACACACTTGGACTTTGCCAATGTTAACTCCATGTTGGACTTTCCCTTGCCAACCCATGTTGGACTTTCACCGCCAAGGGTACACACTTGGACTTACGTGACCAAGGCTACACACTTGGACTTCCCATTGCCAATGCAAACTCATGTTGGACATTCACTGCCAAGGCTACACACTTGGACTTACGTGGCCAAGGCTATACACTTGGTCTTCCCATGCATGATGGTGCAATCGGCCCAGGTCACGATTGACTAGACTCGAGTTTGACTTGAACAGTATTTTGATGTTATAAAAAATGTATGACATGTGAGTGTCATGGAAAATACAAGCATGGGACTTGGTGTTGGAAAAATTCAAGCATAGGGCTTGGTGTTGGTAAAGTCCAAGTGTGTAGCCTTGGCATGGAAAATCCAAGCACGGGGCTTGGTGTTGGTAAGTCCAAGTGTGTAGCCTTGGGAATGGGAAGTCTTGAGGACTTGGCAAGGTCACTAGTCTCGTAGGCTCGGGGTCCTTGATTCGGTGAAGGATGACATTATGAAGTCGTGCGCTTGGTGCATCTAAGGGACCATCGGACGGGGAGCGAATGAAGTGAGGCCCAAGGGAAACAAACTTCGAAGGCAAGAGACGAGAAGGATGACATTGCGAAGCCGTGTGCTTGGTGCATCCGAGGGACGTAGGTCGAGGGAAGAGAGCTTCGCAGCTGAACTCCATGAGAGGATGAGGTTGTTAGTGAAAGCCCTAAAGCCAATCATGTGATGATTGTTGTATGGACTTTATTGTATCATATTCCTATTTATAAAGGCATGGTTATTATATTTACTTGTATTGGTGACAAATAAACTAAGGATAATAACGTCCTTTAGTAGAAGGTTCTTATCTATATCAATCGATTGGTTGAATAGATAATGAGATGATATAGAGAATAGTACTCTTAATCATTCCGAGTCAAGTATTAACATTCAGGGACAATGTTAATGCGTAGAGATTAGCATGTAGGTCAACTCGATGACTTGATCTCAAAAGTCATGGATATGAGATATCAAGTTGACGCATAGGTAAGCATTAGAGAATGTATACTGAATGACCCACCATGAGAAAGTATCATTGATCATTATATGAGTGTCATATACTTTCTCATGTGACTATTAGTATGACTATTAGTCCTTGGACATGAAATCACCATGGTTCCCTAAATAAGGAGTTGCATACTTTGGCTTCATCAAACGTCACCCGTAAATGGGTGGACTATAAAGGTGATTACTGGGTATGTAACAAATTATGTGGAGGGATGTGAGTGATGTAGATGAGATATATCCCTCCTATATGACGGGAGTGACATCATTATTCTTGATAGAGTGAGACCAGGAAGTGCATGGCCATGCCCAAATGAGTCAATATGAGATATTGAGCTCATTTGATTAGAGTGAGTCTACTTGGAGTTCAAGATATAGATTGTACCGAGGATGACACGGTCTATGCCTCAATTGGTTAATCTAGATGTCAAGGATAGAGGGATATTGTCACATATTGTGAGAGTCATAATTAGTAGTCACAAAGGTGATGTTGGAGCTCAACATTCTTGTAACTTGGGTAGCAATGATGTGTTGCTAGATACCGCTCATTGCTTATTTTCCTAAATCGGTTTGGGAGCATTTCCAACATTACAAGAAACTATAGGGTCACACACAAAGGGAAATTAGATAGAGATTAGGTTCATATCATGAACCATGAGGGTTAGGTTCATGGGATGAACCAAATTGGATTAAGAGTAATCCAAATTAGACTAATTGAGTTAGACTCAATTTGATTCAAGTGTTGAATGAGTCTAATTTAGATTTGATTTATTGAGTCAATTTAAATTAATGAATAGAGATTCATTAAATCAAATTGACTTGAATCAAGTGGTTAGATTTGATCAACCATGGGAGATAAGAGGTCAAGTTTGACTTGACTTGAGAGGGAAGATGAATGGTCAATTTTGACTTGACCAATTGCCATGTCATGGTGACATGGCATGGGGGCCGACGAATGATGGTGTTCCACATCATCATGGACTTATCATGTGGTGCCACCTCATGAGGGAGACCAAGAGGCATTGGCTCTTGGAGTTACATGCATGCATGTAACCCCCCAACTTGAAGTGGTCGGCCACTTTCATTAGATGAGAAATTATTTTGTGTGTAACTCCATATTCTTCTTCCTTGGTTCTTTCTCTCTTGCTCTACCAATCCCTCATCTTGGTCGAAACTTCCAAGGAGTGCTATCACACTCTAGGTTGTTTTTCTCCACCATTTGTCCGTGTGGATACTTGTAGAGGAGTGTACACTTGACACTCTTGAGTTCCGACAAAGCATTTGGATGAGCGGGATAAGCGAAGGGCGTCGCTACGAGGGTAACGCTCTCATCATATAGATCTATGGTAGATCTAGGTTTTCCATAACACATACATGTAGTTTTATTTTTTTTATATCTTTGCACGGATCCGTGGCCGGGCTTCCGAGGTTTCCACAACGCAAAAAGTAGTTTTTGCCGCTCGGAATGTTCAACAGTGGTATCAGAGCCACATGAGAAGCATGTATGTGTTTTAAATTTGTAGTTTTTGTATTAGATATAAAAATTATAGATTTGTAAGTTTCTATAAATTTCCTATTTTTATAGATTTTTTGGGTATTTTTCTCGAAGAGTCGAAGCAACAAGTGTTGGGACACTTATAGGCTTCAACCACCGAGAAAAACTCTCCGAAACGGCGAGTTCTCGCTTTAGGTTTTTCGGATAGTGACTTAAGTCACTGTAAGATCAAGTAGGGACACTCACAAAGTTTATTTTTACGAGTAGGGGTGTTGCCCCTATCCCCAAAAGGGACCTTGTCCCGCGATCGCGCCCGAAAATCGCTTAGCGGGACCGTTACGAAGATGTGACTCATAAAATTGAAAAAAATAGGAAAAATTATAGAAATTTTCTGTAAAATACATAATTTAGAATTATGTATAATTCTGTGATGGTCATGACCCAAGAACCCCAATATGATTGGATGATAATGTGTTGTAATTCATAATACGGCATGCGTGCCATTTTTGTGGTTGTGCATGTTGTATATGGTATGCGACCTGCGCGTCGTACCTCTTCTTTTAAAATTCTAGTTGTAAATAGTTTTAGACTCGAATGTAACTCGAGTTTCATGTTTGTAATGTAAAAAAATGGAGCGGTGGAAGGTCCACTTGTAAACGGAGTTACGAGGAGGGAGCCGACAACACATGGCGGTCAAAGGAGGCGCTTGGAGAAGCCGCTAACCCTAGGTTTACCGTCCGATCTTCTAATTGGCTTGAGAAGTTCGTAGTAAGGCCATGACCTAATCACAATTAATTTATATATATATATATATATATATATATATTTGTTTTGCTTTTATGTATGTGATGCATGCTAGTAAATTTTGTTTGTATGTATATGATGCATGCTAAGATATTTTACTTGTATGTATATGATGCATGCTAGTATAATGCTTGTATGTATGTGATGCATGCTAGTATAGGATAATAAAGGCCTTGATTCGTATATGATACACATTCACGATTAGATTAGATCATAATCGAATCAACTCGAAAAATGCCTACCAAGTCTTGATACCCATCACTACCTCGATCATTTGTAGTTGTTGAATCTGCCAAAGTAGAGCAACGCATATTATCTTGGTAGGGTGCCGAGGGACAATCTTGGTCCCGCCTATCACGGCTTGGGTTAGAGTAAGCTTAATTAGATTGAGTAAAACTAGTTAACTCAATTGGATCGAGTAGAACTATAGGCATATTCCAACCATTGGAAAGATAGGATAAGATCGCATTTACACTAAATTTTGGGCGATTTAGCCAAAGCTAACTCAAGGTCTTTTGTAAATGTGGGTCTTGATCCTATAAACAAGAGTTGCATGGAGATGTAATCGGTAATGTGTTACCCACCGATCATACTAAGTCTTGGGCGATTTAGCCAAAGCTAACTTAAGGCTTAGTATGATGTGGATCTTGTCCCGCAGGAATTATAGCATGTTTGTATGAATCTAGTAATGTGGTTTGACCACATCCATAACTCGATTCTACAAAAGTTTTATAATTCAGTGGGATCATCATTTGATTAAAGTCCTAATTAAATGATAAAAGGAATATGATATTAATTTTTTGCATTGTGTATGTTGTAGATTACTATGTTGACAAACACGAACACTCTCTCCCTGCGTTCTGTCCTTGAGAAGGACAAGCTCAATGGAGCAAATTTCCTGGACTGGTACAGGAACCTGAGAATTATTCTCACCCAAGAAAGGAAACTAGACTATCCCGAGCAACCCATTCCGAGGCACCTCCCACGCCTTTGCCTGAATCGACAAAGATGCTTACAAGAAGCATCAAGATGATGCATTAGATGTGTCATGTCTCATGCTCGTGACCATGAACTCTGAGCTTCAGAAGTAACACGAGTTCATGAATGCTTATGATATGGTTGAACATCTTCGTCAACTATATCAAGGACAAGCAAGGCACGAGAGATATGAGGTCTCTAAGGCATTGTTTCAGTCCAAGATGCAAGATGGGACTCACATAGGTCCATATGTACTCAAGATGATTGGGTAAGTAGAAAACCTACAGAGATTGGGATTCCCACTTGGCCAAGAGCTGTCCACTGACTTAATCTTGTAGTCTTTGCCTCAAAGCTACAATCAATTTGTTATGAATTACAACATGAATGAAATTGATAAGTCACTGCCTGAGATGCTCAGCATATTGAGAACTGCTGAGCTCAACCTTAAGAAGGGAAAATCTGACTCCATTTTGATGGTGCAAAAGAAGAAAGGAAAGGGCAAGCCTAAAGGTAAGGGAAAGTCTCAAGCCAAGGGCAAAGGCAGAGAACTGAAACCCAAAGGACGGGTGGCCAAAGAAGGGGCTTGCTTCCGCTGCAAGGAAGCTGGACACTAGAAGCGTAACTGCAAAACTTACCTGGAAGATCTTAAGAAGAAGAGAAGTGAGACTTCTACTTCAGGTATAAATGTTATAGAAGTCAATCTATCTATTTCTTCATCATGGGTATTAGATACCGGATGTGCATCTCACATTTGTACCAATGTGCAGGTGCTGAGAAATAGCAGGGCATTGACAAAGGGCAAGGTGGACCTACGAGTAGGCAATGAAGCAAGAGTGGCTGCTGTTGCTGTAGGAACTTATGATCTATCTCTGCCCACTGGGCTTGTACAAGAACTAGATGAATGTTATTATGTGCCTGCTTTAACTAAGAACATAATTTTGATTTCTTGTTTGGACAAGAAAGGATTTACATTTATAATAAAGAACAAATATTGTTCAGTTTATTTAAATGATATGTTCTATTGTAGTGCACCTCTAATGAACGGACTCTACTTTCTAGACTTAGAGAGCACCATCTATAACATAAGTACCAAAAGGTTCAAGTCAAATGAGTTGAACCAAACCTATCTATGGCATTGTCGCTTAGGTCACATAAATGGGAGTCGCTTATCTCAGCTCCATAAGGATGGGCTGCTAGACTCATTTGATTTTGAATTATATGAGACATGCGAGTCTTGCCTTTTAGGCAAGATGACCAAGACTCTCTTTAGTGGACACAGCGAGAGAGCAACAGACTTGTTAGGACTTATACATAGTGATGTATGCGATCCTTTCAATGTTGCTGCTAGAGGTGGTTACAGGTACTTCATTACATTTACTAATGACTTCAGTAGATATGGTTATGTGTATCTGATGACACATAAATCAGAATCCTTTGAAAAGTTCAAGGAATTCAAGAATGAAGTACAAAACCAACTTGGCAAGAGTATTAAGATACTTCGATCAAATCGAGGTGGTGAATACCTTAGCCATGAGTTTCGAGACTATCTAGTTGAGTGTGAGATTCTATCCCAACTCACTCCTCCTAGAACATCACAGTGGAATGGTGTATCCGAAAGGAGGAATCGTATCCTATTAGATATGTTACGATTTATGATGAGTCACACAGATCTTCCTATATCCTTTTGGGGATATGCTCTAGACACAGCAACCTTCACACTTAACCGTGTATCATCCAAGGCTATGATAAGGACACCATATATGATATGGACAGGGAGAAATCCCAAGATGTCTTTCATCAGGATTTGGGGTTGTGAGGCTTACGTTCGACGTCAAGTCTCAGACAAACTGGGACCCAAATCCGATAAGTGCTATTTTGTTGGATATCCCAAGGAGACGAAGAAATATTACTTCTACATTCTCAGTTAGCACAAAGTGTTTGTGGCAAATACTGGAGTTTTTCTAGAAAAAGGATTTTGTTTCTAGAAAAACTAGTGGGAGTACATTCGATCTTGAAGAAATTTAAGATAAGGACCATAGCACTGAGGCCTTGATGGAGGTTGAATAGGAACCATAAAGTGTTGTGGGTGATGAGATTGTTGCACAAAGAGTTGTGGAACAACCACTTGTTCAGGTAGACCTACCTCTTCGCAGGTCTGATAGGGTACGTCGTCAGCCTGAGAGATACTCATTTCTCTTGTCTGACCATGATGACGTTATGCTCATTAAGAATGAGCCTACCTCCTATCAGGAAGCTGTTATGAGCCTAGACTCTGAGAAATGGCTAGAGGTGATGAGATCCGAGATGGAATCCATGTACACTAACCAAGTATGGACTTTGGTTGATCCACCTGAAGGGGTCAAACCCATTAGGTGTAAGTGGGTCTTTAAGAGAAAGACTGACATGGATGGACTTACGCATACCTATATGGGACGATTAGTGGCTAAAGGTTTCAAGCAAATTCATGGTATTGACTATGATGAAACCTTTTCTCCAGTCACGATATTTAAGTCCATTCAGATCATACTTGCTATTGCAGCATACCATGATTATGAGATCTGGCAGATGGATGTCAAAACTGTGTTTCTGAATGGAAACTTACTCGAGGATGTGTACATGACACAACCTGAGGGTTTTGTAGATCCACAGCATATTGGGAAAGTATGCAAGCTGCAATGGTCCATTTATGGGCTAAAGCAAGCTTCTCGGAGCTAAAATTTTCGATTCGATGATGCGATCAAACAGTTTGGTTTCATTAAGAATGAAGATGAACCCTGTGTCTATAAGAGGGTTAATGGGAATACAGTTGTCTTCCTTGTATTGTATGTGGATGACATACTACTCATTGGGAATGACATCCCTTCGCTACAGTCTATGAAGACTTGGCTGGGGACGTGCTTCTCAATGTAGGACTTAGGTGAAGCAACCTGTATTCTAGGCATCATGATCTATAGAGATAGATCTAATAGATTGCTTGGCCTAAGTTAGAGTACATATATTGACACGGTATTACTACAGTTTGCCATTCAGAATTTCAAGAAGGGACTTCTGCCGATGTCATATGGTGTGAGTCTTTCGAAGACTCAAGGTCCCTCTTCTAGAGAGGAGAGAGATCGCATGGATAAGATCCCTTACACATCTGCTATAGGATCTATCATGTATGTCATGCTGTGTACTCATCCTGATGTCTCGTATGCTTTGAGCATGATGAGTAGATACCAGTTAGATCCAGGTGAACGTCACTGGATAGCAGTCAAGAATATTCTTAAGTACTTGAGAAGGACTAAAGAATATTTCTTGATATTTGGAGGCGATGAGGAGCTAGCTGTAAAAGGTTACAGCGATGCCAGCTTCCAAACTGACCAGGATGATTATAGATCATAGTCAGGGTTCGTGTTTTGCTTGAATGGTGGCACTGTGAGCTGGAAGAGTTCGAAGCAGGACACAGTTGCTGATTCTACAACAAAAGCCAAGTATATCACTGCATCTGAGGCAACAAAGGAGGCAGTTTGGATCCGCAAGTTCATTACTGAGCTTGGGATGGTTCCTAGCATGGCAGATCCCATAGAGCTCTATTGTGACAACAATGGAGCGATTGCATAGGCTAAGGAACCTCGCTCACACCAGCGGACAAAACACATACTACGACGCTTCCATCTCATTCTAGAGATTATCGATAGAGGAGATGTGAAGATTTGTAGAGTACCCACAGAGGCAAACATCGCAGATCCTTTGACCAAGGCTTTGGCACAGAAAAAGCATGATGGTCATACTAGGTCATTGGGTATTACATACTACGGTGATTGGCACTAATGCTAGTGGGAGATTGTTAGTGAAAGCCCAAGAGCCAATCATGTGATGATTGTTGTATGGACTTTATTGTATCATATTCCTACTTATAAAGGCATGATTATTATATTTACTTATATTGGTGCCAAATAAACTAAATATAATAACATCCTTGAGTAGAAGGTTTTTATCTATATCAATCGATTGGTTGAATCGATAATGAGATGATATAGAGAACACTACTCTTAATCATTCCTAGTCAAGTATTAACATTCAGGGACAATGTTAATGCGTAGAGACTAGCATGTAGGTCAACTCGATGGCTTGATCTCACAAGTCATGGATATGAGATATCAAGTTGACACATGGGTATGCATTAGAGAATGTATACTCAATGACCCGCCATGAAAAAGTATAATGGATCATTATATGAGTGTCATATACTTTCTCATGTGACTATTAGTATGACTATTAGTCCTTAGACCTGAAGTCACCATGGTTCCCTACATAAGGAGTTGCATACTTTGGCTTCATCAAATGTCACCCGTAAATGGGTGGACTATAAAGGCGATTACTGGGTATGTAACAAATTATACGGAGGGATATCAGTGATGTAGATGGGATCTATCCCTCCTATATGATGGAAGTGACATCGTTATTCTTGATAGAGTGAGACCACAAAGTGCATGGCCATTCCCAAAAGAGTCAATATGAGATATTGAGCTCATTTGATTAGAGCGAGTCTACTTGAAGCTCAAGATATAGATTGTACCGAGGATGACACGGTCTATGCCTCAATTGGTCAATCTAGATGTCAAGGATAGAGGGACATTGTCACATATTGTGAGAGTCACAATTAGTAGTCACAAAGGTAATGTTGGAGCTCAACATTCTTTTAACTTGGGTAACAATGATGTGTTGCTAGATACCGCTCATTGCTTATGTTCCTATATCGGTTTAGGAGTATTGCCAACGTTACAAGAACCTATAGGGTCACACACAAATGACAATTAGTTGGAGATTTGGTTCATATGATGAACCATGAGGATTAGGTTTATGGGATGAACCAAATTGGATTAAGAGTAATCCAAATTAGACTAATTGAGTTAGACTCAATTTGATTCAAGTGTTGAATGAGTCTAATTTAGATTTGATTCATTGAGTCAATTTAAATTAATGAATAGAGATTTATTAAATCAAATTGACTTGAATCAAGTTGTTAGATTTGATCAACCATGGGAGATAAGAGGTCAAGTTTGACTTGACTTGAGAGGAAAAATGAATGGTCAATTTTGACTTGACCAATTGCCATGTCATGGTGACATGGCATGGGGGCCGGCCAATGATGGTGGTCCACATCATCATGGACTTATCATGTGCTGCCACCTCATGAGGGAGACCAAGAGCCATTGGCTCTTGGATTTACATGCATGCATGTAACCCCCCAACTTGAAGTGGCCGACCACTTTCATTAGATGAGAAATTATTTTGTGTGTAACTCCATCTTCTTCTTCCTTGGTTCTTCCTCTCTTGCTCTCCCAATCCCTCATCTTGGCCGAAACATCCAAGGAGTGCTAGCACACTCTAGGTTATTTTTCTCCACCATTTGTTCATGTGGATACTTGTAGAGGAGTGTACACTTGACACTCTTGAGTTCCGGCAAAGCATTTGGACGAGCGGGATAAGCGAAGGGCATCGCTACGAGGGTAACGCTCTCATCATATAGATCTATGGTAGATCTATGTTTTCCATAACACATACATGTAGTTTTATTTTTATTTTTATATCTTCGCATGGATCCGTGGCCAGACTTTCGAGGTTTCCGCAATGCAAAAAGTAGTTTTTGTGGCTCGGAATGTTCAACAGAGGTGGACTTTGCCAAGTGGCAAAGACGAGGTGTCAGATGCTCCAACATGATGTTTGAGGTTTTACCTGATGGTCGGATGCTCAAACAAATGGTTTGTTTGAGGTTTTACCCGACAACAGTCGACTGGTATAGGTGTTGATTCGACTTGTCTAAGTCGATGGCAATCGACTGTTGGTGCAATCTACCTGGTCTCGAGTTTGGCTCGAACTATATTTTGATGTTAGACAAAACGCATGACATGGGATTGTCATGAGAAGTCCAACATGGGTTGGCCACGTAAATCCAAGTGTGTAGCCTTGGTGGTAAAAAGTCCAAGCATGGGGCTTGGTGTTGGGAAAATCCAAGCATAGGGCTTGGTGTTGAAAAGTCCAACATGGGTTTGCCACGTAAGTCCAAGTGTGTAGCCTTGGCGGTGAAAGTCCAAGCATGGGGCTTGGCAAGGAAAATCCAAGCATGAGGCTTGGTGTGGGAAGTCTTGGGGACTTAGCAAGTTCACTAGGCTCGGGGGCCTTGAGTCGGTGAAGGATGACATTGCGAAGCCGTGCGCTTGGTGGATCCGAGGGACCGTCGGACAGGGAGCGAATGGAGTGAGGCCCAAGGGAAGCAGACTTCTAGGGAAAGAGATGTGAAGGATGACATTGCGAAGCCGTGCGCTTGGTGCATCTGAGGGACGTAGGCTGAGGGAAGAGAGCTTTGATGGGGAACTCCATGAGAGATGAGGTAGACTTGGCCAAGTGGCTAAGACTGAGTGTTGGATGCTCAAACATGGTATTTAAGGGTTTACCCGACAGTCGGATGCCTAACAACTTGGTGTTTGAGGTTTCACCCGATAGCAGTCGACTGGCATAGGTGCCAGTTCGACTGATCCAAGTCGATGGCAATCGACTAGTGTTAGACTGCCTTCTATGGCACGACGGTTGCGAGGATGGCGATCGTGATGTCGGCTCTGATCAACAACCAAGGGATGATGATCGGTGATAAAAGTATCGTGGACCGAGAATGCTTCAGTAGTCGGGTAGTCGGCTCTGGTCGGCGATCGTGATGGTCATCATTAGTCGACTGATGGAGGATCTGTTGGAACTTGTCCATAATGGATCAAGCCGTTGTGAGACAACGACTACAGGATCAGTCGACTGGGGCCTTTTGGCAGTTGACTGCTAGGCGCAAAATCAGCTCGATGCAGGTTATAAATGGAGCTTGAGATGGAGAATTTTGCAAAGACTTTAAGGGTGATTTTGGAGGGGAATTGCTGCTGCATTCCAAACCTTCAAAGCCAATCCAAAGCAAGCAACAAGCAAGTGATTCAAAGCGATTTGTGTAAAGTGTTCTTTACTTATATTTCGTATTGTATTTGTATTCTTGCTTGTACTTTAGTATTATTGTTGTAATAGCTTGTACGAGGTTTCTCCACCTCCGATGTGTTGTCGAGAAAGAGTTTAGTTAGTGCCTTGCGCATAACTAGAGCTCATTGAGCTCCCCCTGTGGAGTAGGAACCATTCGGTTCCGAACCATGTATATCTTGTATATGCTTGTATGTGTTGTTAGTATTTTCATTTATATTACTATTCCGCTACGCTAATGACAATCGTAGACAAGCGACACGTGACGAACGATTGAATTCCATTCTACGATGACTTAGGGCTATTCACCCCCCTCTAGCCGGCCACATACACTCCAACAAGTGGTATCAGAGCCAAGTCGCTTATCGAGCACTAACCGCCAACACAAGCACGATAAGATGGCCGACTACTACCTCCAACCACCAAAATTCGAAGGAGATTTTCAATGGTGGAGAAGGAAGATGGAGGTATATCTAGAAACTGATTTTGATATTATGTTAATTCTAGAAAACGGTTTCAAAATGCCTAGGGATGAAGAAAATAGGCAAATTGAGAAGTCAAGGTGGACCCAAGACCAAATCAAGGACTTCAAGACAAATCTCAAGGTAATCAAATTGCTTAGTGATTTGATTCGTAACTATATTTGGTCTAGATTAGGTGAATATAGGGATGCAAAGGACTTATGGGATAAGGTGATAAAATTTCATGAAGAGCCTACATTGGTCCATGCCGAGGAAGAATGCTCATCAACATCCAGATCCGAGGATGTTGAAGAATCGCCATCCACAATCGAAGATGTTGGTGATTTAGTGGAGACCTCCACCTCTAGCATTGAGGGGGAGGAGAGGCCTTCCATCCCGGAACAAGTTCAAGAAGAAGCTTCAACATCTGGGAGAAGTGAAAGTTCCCTAGGTAACTCAAGTATTGTGATTATAAATAAAAAACATATAACATGCTTTGAGTGTAGGGAATAAGGGCACTATAAAAGTAAGTGTCCCAAGAAGGTGAAGAAGGTTCAACCGGCAACAAAGGTGAAAGATGCCGGTGTCCCCACAATTAGAAGCAAGGAGCACATTGTGTGCTTCAAATGCAACCAAAGGGGGCATTATAGAAGCCAATGCCCTAGGGGGAGGAAGAAAGGGCAAGAAGGTGTATCTCATGTAGGGGGACCTTCCAAAGCTAACCCTAAGGTAAATTCAATTAATGCACCTTCAATTTCTAGGACTTATAAGCATGCTAAAAATTATTTTAGTTCACTTGCTATTATCAATGAAAAGCATGCTAATATGAATAAATATGTTTGTTTATGTTGGGTTTCCGGCACCGCGGCGAGTGTGTGTTCGAACATGTTTCGTAAACATGTTCACAATGAAAGAAATAAAAATAATAAATCTAATTTATTACAATACACACACCACACACATGCATAGTACAACATGTGTAGACATAACTGTAGTTTCAAATTTTGCAATAAAAGGAAATTTATTCTACGTATACCTGACGTATCACGTGTAGCGGGAAAGAGATCAATCGGAGCGACCCTCGCTAGAATCGCCTCTATCCGTATCCACGCTGAGTATCTTCGGGATGACTTCACAAAGTCATGAGCCTCATCTTCGTATGAGTCACTAGCCTCGTGTCGAAGACGATGTGATCGAGAGAAGATGACAATCCGAATCAAAATTCGGATTCAAAATGAGTCCTCAAAAACTCGCTTCTCCGGAGAGGTATTTGCCCACCGTTTGACGAATCCTTCGTCCTCCACCTATGAGGATTACCGGAGATCGAATCCCCGGCAAGGAATCCGCTGTCGGAGCTCCAAATGTCATCCAAATGATGCTCCGATACGAAGTAAACAAGCTGTCCAGAAAATTGGACAGTTTTGGTGGAGGATTAGCACCGGCCAAATAAGGAAGCTAGATGCTCACCTTGTCGTCGGAGCCAAGGAAGATCACCGGAGGGTCGCCGGCTGAAGCTTGGACGCCGACAACAACTTGGACGGCGGCACAAGAGGTGGGCGGTGGCTAGGGTTCGGGCGCCGACCACAAGAGGAGAGGAGGGAGAGGGGCGACAACTTTGGATTAGGGCTCTCATTAAAACTTTAGCCCTTTTTTATAGAGAACAAATTCTCATAATGGTTATTGGTTCATAACCAAAACCCGTTAACCCGCTCCATTAATTTAAGTTAAAATAAACCAAATCGATTTGGTCTATTTTAAGTTAAAACGAACTGAACCAACTTTTGGTTCATTCGTTTAAAACAAACCAAACCCCTTTGGTTTATTCTCCACCATTGGATTAGAATCAAACCAATTTGGTTCATCCATCATGTCTTCATAAGACACAGCCCATCCACGCTTCCATTGCGACTGAAACAATTTCTTGCTCGCTCCTTGTTTGGTCCAACCAAACCTAGTTTCTCTTGGTCTGAGAATCTCATTCTCAAGATCGTTTTAAATTCTTCGGATTATGCTCATTGTGCATGTGACCAAATAGGTTCTCAGTTTATGTTGGCCATCTATAATTAACCATTAATTATAGAACGATCATGAGTGGCACCTAGTAATACATCATGATCCCCAATTAACCGAAAAGATCAACGGTTGATCCAGAACTATTTCTGAAACCCTTCAGCAGCTATAATGATTCGTGCCCCATTCCCTTCACTCATCTTATACCCACTTGGTTCAGGACATGGTCTATAGTGTCAGTCTCCACTAGGTTGACTATGTCACACCTAGCCCAAGTATCATTTTCTCATCCTACGGATTCTAGTTACTGCACATGTATCCAAGAGTACCTTACTCTAAACATGTAATGCTTTGGCCAAAGACTTTAGTAACAATCCGACGAGAGGCCATGGGTATACATCTCCTCGCAATGAGTGGTGAATCCTTTATAGGCTATTCAAACACCTTTGATCACTTCGACTTATACCCAATCATCTCGGGTCCACATCTCCTTAGAGATGCTTGCTTAAGATGTCAAAGCATATGTCTTCATGATCAAGATGACTTGAATACCGCAAGTCAAAGGAACATCGCACTTAAGCTGCAGTAAGAACTTCATTGACATATCTATATATGCAGAGAACCATATGAAGTCTTACAGTTGGTCACTCCAATGAACTAGTTACCATAACTAACATCCACGATTAACTCTGGACATCACAATGTCTCCAACTAGTGAGAATCAACTATTTGGTTACACCGAGTATACCTCGTGCTAGTCTCGACAAAACTGATGGTGTCCAAATCCATCAATTCATCCACTAGGGATTATTCCGATACATCACAATGACACATGTAGAGATACTCACTAGTTGTGATCTAATCACAAATTCTCTCATGCTGTGAATCATATCGTGGACATTCAGTAAATGAGTTTAAGATCTAATCAAATACATGAAAACATGTATACTCAAATAGTGAATCTTCATTTATCATATAAATGGTTCAAATATAAGGCGATTGCCTTAGGACATCTCTCATATATTACTAATAGTTTAGGTGCCAAGAATATTAGTTTATCTAAGGACAAACCTAGGACCAATAACACTAGACCAATCCTACCTAGGGAGTCAATTAGGAGAATAGAAGAGAACTTGGGCATTAACCCCAAGAAATCTAGGCATATGCCTAAAAGGAAAAATAATTCCTAAAAGATTAATGAAAAATCAAAATTGGGAAGATTTGAGTTGGAAAACCAAGCCTTGAGGTCAAGGCTTGAGAAACTTGAGAAGACCCTTAAAATTATTACAAAATCATTTGAGGGGTCTAGTGATCAAAATTTAAGGCCTAGGAAACAAGAAATGTCCAAGGGCAAGAAAGGTTTGGGTCACAAACCTATGTCCTACCATAATGTTCCATTTAATTATGGAACAATTTCTAGGTCTAGAAAAACCAAGGCTAATAGGGAAGCTATCCCTAAGACTAGCCATAGTGTGTGTTTAGTGGCTAAGGACTTAAGAAAAACCAAGAAAGCCACTAAGAAGGTCAAAAGAGGAGTCACCTCTAGAGTTGACCTAGGAAAGACCCAAATGACTAAGGTGTCAAAACCTAAAAGGGTCATTAGAAAGGTATCTAGGGAAGTTATCCCTAGTGAATACCTAGTTAACCCAAGGAGCTCCAATAGGTATTGGGTTCCTAGAAGCATGATCGATTCACGCTAGATGGGTTAGGGTGTGTCAACCCTAAGTGGATGGGGAGTTAACCTAGCCATGGAAGAGTTGAGACATTAGGATGTGCCAATGTGGTTTGAGAAGGTGAAAAATGATTAAATTGACGCTATTAGGTCTTAGGAGTAATGGTGTGCCATTTTGGGCTTTTGGCACACTAGGGGGATAATTAGCATTAAGGCAAAAATGGACTTAATCCTAGAAATGGAAATTTGGGTATAACACTTAGGTATTCAATACCTTAGTATTTTATAATTGCCATGGTTTGTTTGCCTTGCCATGACATGACATCATATTTAGTTTTATCATATAAAATGTCATGATCATTTTTAGGGTTATTTCTATATCTCATGTATGCTTAGATTTCATTCACATGCCATGACATCATGATTTTGGCACATGCTCTAATCTTTGTATCATTTATGCCACAATCATCATTCATGCATAAATAAAATGAATTTAAGGACTAAGACATGATTTGAAGTCCCATGCATAAGGGAATCAAATAATGTTGCCTAGAGATATGTATGAAACCCTAAATAACAAAGTCCCCACATCTCACTAATATTTGACTTGTATGTATTTTATACATGTAGATACAAGTGAGATGTTTAGGAAAAAGGAATTAAAGGTTTTAAAAATATTTCAAAAACATTTTTAAAAAACCTTGGTGAAGTCTATCTTTTGATAACAATCACCATTGAATGAGATGATACAAAGAGGGCTCAATATTAAAGCCTTTCTCAACTTTTAAACTTTGTATCAATCTCGCTATTTTTTGAGTAAAATAATTTTCTAATATTTTTCACCCATAGTGTTTGTTGTAAGTATTATATGTATGTATTTTCAAGATTTTTCAACTTATGTATATTTACTTATCATTTTTGGAATTTCATATCTGATAATTGAAAAATTAGATTTTTCAGTTATCAGTCAACTGCCATGTATGGCAGTCGACTGGTGTGGGAAGGAGTCGACTGATATCTGATATAGTCGACTGATACAGCTGATTTTGGGTAAACCTTGGTTGTTAGACCTATGTTTAGTTATGTTTTGGTCCCCTAACCACTCCTAACCCTAGGACATGCTATGGAGAGCATTTGAAAGGGTGGAAATCTAGTGGATATGGATTAAGAGAAGTGTTTAGAGTGAGTATCAATTTTAAGGTGGATGGAAGTTCATTGTTGAACTTTTACCTTAATTTTAATTGTTTAAATGTTCTTATTGGCTTAGGGACTCTCCAAGGACATTGTTGGTGCACTGGTCAAGGGGGAGCAAGCCTTTAGGGGGAGGTATCTATCATGGAAAGATGGATGTGTCTTTTTCCTCATGGGAGGAAAATTGGGTTGCCTCTCTTAAGTGATATGGGAATTATCACTAGAAAGATTGTAGGCATGTGTTTCTCCAAGAGAGAGATTGTAAGATTTCATTAGGATATAAGACATTCATAACCTTTGGGAGGACCTTTTTGATGTATGTCAAAAAGGGAGAGAAGTTACCAATTGGGATAGCTGGAATTCTCATTGGGATGTGAGAATTGCCAATTGAAGATAATTGGTAGACTTGGGTTTGAGGTTTTGTCGAACATCAAAAAGGGGGAGATTGTTGGTGCAATCGGCCCAAACTCGAGTTTGGCTCGAACTATATTTTGATGTTAGACAAAACGCATGACATGGAATTGTCATGAGAAGTCCAACATGGGTTGGCCACGAAAATCCAAGTGTGTAGCCTTTGTGGTGAAAAGTCCAAGCATGGGGCTTGGTGTTGGGAAAATCCAAGCATAGGGCTTGGTGTTGAAAAGTCCAACATGGGTTGGCCACGTAAGTCCAAGTATGTAGCCTTAGCAGTGAAAGTCCAAGCATGGGGCTTGGCATGGAAAATCCAAGCATGAGGCTTGGTGTGAGAAGTCTGGAGGACTTGGCAAGTTCACTAGGCTCGGGGTCCTTGAGTCGATGAAGGATGACATTGTGAAGCCGTGCGCTTGGTGCATCCGAGGGACGTAGGCCGAGGGAAGAGAGATTTGATGGGGAACTCCATGAGAGATGAGGTGGACTTGGTCAAGTGGCTAAGACTGAGTGTCGGATGCTCAAACATGGTGTTTGAGGGTTTACCCGATAGTCGAATGCTCAAACAACTTGGTGTTTGAGGTTTCACCCGACAGCAGTCGACTGGCATAGGTGCCGGTTCGACTGATCCATGTCGATGGCAATCGACTGGTGTTAGACTGTCTTCTGTGGTAGGGCAGTCGACTGCTAAGGGATGGAAGTCGACTTATGTCGATAGCAGTCGACTGCCAAGGGATGGTAGTCAACTGATGGAAGTGTCGCGGGCACAGAATGCTACATAGCTGACTGGGTAGTCAGATACGAGGTCAACAATCGACTGATGGTCATCATCAGTCGATTGATGGAGGATCTGTTGGAACTTGTCCAGCATGGATCAAGCCGTTGTGAGACAACAACTACAAGATCAGTCGACTGGGGCCTTTTGGCAGTCGACTGCTTGGCGCAAAATCAGCTCGATGCAAGTTATAAATGGAGCTTGAGATGGATGATTTTGCAAAGACTTTAAGGGTGATTTTGGAGGGTAATTGCTACTGCATTCCAGACCTTCAAAGCCAATCCAAAGCAAGCAACAAGAAAGTGATTCAAAGTGATTTGTGTAAAGTGTTCTTTACTTGTATTTCGTATTGTATTTGTATTCTTGCTTGTACTTTAGTATTACTGTTGTAATAGCTTGTACGAGGTTTCTCCACCTCCGACGTGTTGTCGAGAAGGAGTTTAGTTAGTGTCGTGCGCATAACTAGAACTTATTGAGCTCGCCCCATGGAGTAGGAACCATTCTGTTCCGAACCACGTATATCTTGTGTATACTTGTATGTGTTGTTAGTATTTTCATTTATATTACTATTCGGCTGCGCTAATGACAATCGTAGAGAAGCGACACATGACGAACGATCGAATTCCATTCTACTATGACTTAGGGCTATTCACTCCCCTCTAGCGGACCACATACGCTCCAACATCGACTAGTGTACGACTGGTGGTTTCTGGCCCAGCAGTCGACTGCCAAGGTATGGCAGTTGACTGCTAGACCATCAGTCGACTGCCAAGGGACGACAGTCTATTGATGAAGGTGAATGCGAGCACATAACCATTTTGAGTCGACTGATTGCCTGAATCACTCGACTGATAGTTAGATTAGTCGACTTATGGTAATGATCAGTCGACTAATGGTGGATCCGTTGGAACTTGTCCAGCGTGGATCGAATTGTTGTGAGACAACGACTACAAGAGCAGTCGACTGATGGTCTTGATCAGTCCACTAATTGGTGCAAAATCAGCTCGATATAGGTTATTTAAGGAGCTCGAGATGGAGGATTTTGCAACAATTTTTGGGGCAATTTTGGAGGGGAATTGCTGCTACATTCCAGTCCTTCAAGAGCAAACCAAAGCAAGCAACAAGAAAGAGTTCAAATCCATTGTTGTAAAGTTTTCTTTATGTATTTCGTTGTTGCATTTGTATTTTCTTGGACCTTTGTGTAATACTTAGTGTAATTGCTTGTACGAGGTTTCTCCACCTCCGACTTGTTGTCGAGAAGGAGTTTCATTAGTGTCGTGCGCATAACTCGAGCCCGTTGAGCTCACCTCGAGGAGTAGGAACCCTGAGGTTCCGAACCACATATATCATTGTGTATTTGTGTGTGCTTGTATTGTTGTTTAGTATTTCTATTATTTCCGCTGTGCTAACGACAATTGTAGATAAGCGACATGCACGAATGATCGAACGACACCATCGTCTATGAATTTGGCTATTCACCCCCCTCTAGCCGGCCACCGATCCTCCAACAATGACAATCACATGTCATATGTTTTGTCTAACATCAAAATACTACTTGAGTCAAACTCAAGTCCGGTCAATCGTGACCTGGGCCGATTGCACCAACAATCTCCCCCTTTTTGATGTTTGACAAAACCACAAATACCTTTGAGTTAGGTCACCTAACTCAAGTCTATCAATTATCCCCAATTGGCAATTCTCACATCTTGTGAGAATTCCAACTAACCCCAATTGGTACATTCTCCCCATTTTTAGCATACATCAAAAAGATCCTCCCTAAGCGTGTCAATGTCTCATATCACAATGAGATCTTACAATCTCTCCCTTGGTCCAAAAACACATCTAGGATGCCTTCACTCTTCCTAGTGATAAGTCCCATATCACTTAAGAGAGGCAATCCCCCAATTCTCCTCCCATGAAGAGAAATACATCCATCATCCCAAGATGGATAACCTCCCCCAAAAGGTTTACTCCCCCTTGACCATTGCACAAACAATGTCCTTGGAGAGTCCCTAAGCCAATAGGAGAACTAAACAATTGAAACTAAGGGCAAAGATTCAACATTGAACTTTCACCTCCCTTAAAATTTGATATAAACCCTAGGGTTAGGAGCAGTTAGGGAATCAAGACATAGCTGAACATGAGCCTAACAAACCTTGTTTACTTGAAATCACCTCTGGCAGTCGACTCTTACACTCACCAATCGACTACCCTTGATGTCAGTCGACTGCCGTCCATGGCAGTCGACTGATTTCTGCACAGTGTAGAAATCAAGGTTCAAAAATGAAATTTCAAAATTCATAAGTAAAAATACGTATTTTGAAAAATCTTGAAAATTCATACGTACATTACTTATAACAAACATTATGGGTGAAAAATATTTGAAAAATAAAATACCCATAAAATAGTAAGATTGACACAAAGTTCAAAACCATTGAAATTTTCAATGTTTAACCATACTTTGTATCACCTCATTCAATGGTGATTGCTATCAAAAGATATACTTCACCAAGGTTTTTCAAAATGGTTTTAAAATTATTTTAAAACCTTAAATTCATTCTCCTAACATCTCACTCGTATCTAAGTGTATGAAACACATACAAGTCAAGTGTTCTTGTGAGATGTGGGTTTTGTTCATTTAGGGTCTCATGCATTTTTCTAGGCAACACTATTTGATTCCCTTATGCATGAGACTTCAAATCATGTCATTGTCCTTAACTCAATTTTATTGAATGCATGAATAATGATTATGACATAATTGATAACATAAATAAGACATGTGCAAATAATCATGATGTCATGACATGTGATTCTAACTTTATCATAACATGACACTAAAAATAAACCTAAACATGATCATGATATTTTATATGATAAAAATAAATATGATGTCATGACATGGTAAATGGAAATCAAGGAATGAAAAATAAAAGGTAAAGGTATAGGAATACCTAGATTTTAATATTAGTTGCCATTTGATATAATTAAGTTTATTTTGTCATATTAACCAACTCTACCAAGTGTGCCAAAACCCAAAATGGCACACCAAGATCTCTAACCCTAATTGTGCCAATTTGATTAATATTCAAACTTCTCAAAACACATTGGCACATCCTAAAGTGTCAACTCTACCATGGTTAGGTTAACTATCCATCCACTTAGGGTTGACACACCCTAACCCATCTAGCGTGAATTGATCACACTCCTAGGAATCTAATACCTATTGGAGCTCCTTGGGTTAACAAGGTATTCACTAGGGATAACTTCCATATATACCTTCCTAATGACACTTTTTGGCTTTGAAGCCTTAGTCATTTGGGTCTTGTCAAGATTAACCTTAGGGATTGCCTCCCTAGTAACCTTCTTAGTTGTCTTCCTAGGTTTTATAGAACCCTTGGCCACTAGACACACACCATGGTTAACCTTAGGGATGAATTCCCTATTAACCTTGGTTTTCCTAGACCTAGACATTGTTCCATAATTGAATGAAACATTGTGGTAGATCTTCTTGGGGTTAGGTTTGTGACCCAAACCTTTCTTTTCCCTTAATGGTTCTTGCCCCCTAGAACCTAGATTTTGACCATTATACCCCTTAAATGAGTTTGTCATTTTTGCTAGGGTCATTTCCAATTTTTCAAGCCTTGACCTCAAGGCTCGATTTTCTAATTCTAACTTTCCTAATTTTGATTTTTCATTAATCTTTTGGGAAAGACTCTTCCTAGGCATATGTCTATGATTCTTGAGATTAATGCCTAGATGGTTCTCTACCTTCCTAATACTCTCCCTAGGTAGAATGGGTCTAAAGTTATTGTTCCTAGGTTTGTTCTTAGATAAATCTACATGCTTGGCACCAAAACAATAAAATCTATTATTTTTACTAACATGATTTTCATTAACAATTGCAAGAGTACTAAAAACATGCTTTTTAACCCTAGAACTAGAAGGTGCATTAAAATATACCTTAGGATTTGCTTTAGAAGCTCCCCCTACTTGTGATAATCCTTGGGTTTTCTTCTTCCCCCTAGGGCATTGGATTCAGTAGTGTCCCCTTTGGTTGCATTTGAAGCACACAATGTGCTCTTTGCTTTTCCTAGTGAGGACTCCGACATCCTTTGATTTGTCCTTGACTTTTGGAGCTGGTGCTTTCTCTTTGACCAATTTCGGGCATTTACTCTTATAATGCCCGACTTCCCTACACTCAAAGCATATGATATGATTTTTATTTTTAATTAAGATGCTTGAGTTACCTAGGTCGGTAGAGGCGATATGGTAAGATTCTTCACTTCTCCCGGAGGTGGATGCTTCTTCTTGTTCTTGCTCCGGGATGGAATATCTCACCTCCTCCTCTATGCTAGAGATGGAGGTTTCCTCCAATTCATCCACATCCTCGGATGTTAATGGACCTTCTTCCTCGGCTTCCTTTTCTACTTGTGCCGGTTAAGAATTTTCATGGAATTTTATGTGTTGGGATGTATACTGAAAGCCTAGTCTTTGTATGAACATCTTCATTTTGAAATAAGAATCACATGATCATTGTTTTCATTTTATATTTATTATATGTGTGAATCTTGTCTAATAATTTACATTGTAGATAACATGGTGTGTGGTGTCACACAGAGGATCATGTTATAAGTTCTTTGTAGAGTATAAGTAGAGGCTCACAACCAAGATGGTTTTGGACAAACCATTGGTATTGTTGTAGTGTAATTTGGTATTAGTTTATCTTGACCATAGAATTACACTAGTACACATTGTGTGTATTGAGAAAGACCGACTTAGAGGTGATTTAAATTATTGCTGACTACATAATTGAATCGGACCTCGGATATTATGGTGTACATGCTCTTAATCTCGATATAATAATGGGCACATTTACTTAATATTTATTTCTTTGATTTACCAATGGGCGAGATTTATGGGTTAAATCAATAGGCCCGGTAAATTGGGAAATGATATTATTTACATGGTGTGTCGTTGATTATAGGAGGAAACTGTGTCCTATGTATTAGGATGATGATGTCCCCTTGAGGAGCTCATAAGGATCATCATGTAAATCCTACAAGTGGACTTGGTCCAACATGATGATAAGGTTGAGTGGTACTACTCATTGAGTTAGATGTTAATTAATTAATTTTCAATAAATTAATTAATTAACGGACATTCGATATCTTAAACACGGGGAGATATTTGTACAATTAATATATGGAGCCCATATTTAATTATGGGGGTTGGTGAGGTAGATCAATGATAATCCTCTAGTGAAATGGTTTATCATTAATGGATCGGATTTTATGTGGGTCGGATCCATTAGGTGGCCAAGATCCAACTCTTCCTCATGGTCTCTATTGTAGCCTATTAAAACCCTCATGAAGCCTAGATCCAACGGACACGATTAAATAAAGGCTTGGGAAAAATCTATAAATAGATTCCAAGGCTTGGGCGAAAATATCTTTTGGAGAGTTTTTTCAAGGCTTGGGCGGCGAGGGTTTTTGGGTGCTAGGGTTTGGAGTTTCAAGGGTTGGGATGCAAGCTTGGCTTCTCCCTTAGGGCCAGCGGCAACACCACAAAGGATTAGGGTTTCATCTTCTCCTTTGCTCTTGGCTGGTTCCTCCTCCTCTCCTAGGGTAGCACCTTCTTCCCTCAAGCTTCGGCCGGCGGCAACAAGAGTTCATCTCTTAGACGACACCCATATCTCCTCTCCCTCTCCTAGGGCCGGCGACAACCTCTCTTTGTGATTGGTGGTCGACACAAGCAAGGAGAAGAAGGGAGATTGTTCTTCCCTTGTTCGAAGCGATCAAGGACGGGAAGACGCGATTTAGGAGGCTTCGACTCTTGGAGGATCGTTGCCCACACAATGTCCAAGAGGAGGATAGATCATACAATAGAAGATCAAGAGGTAAACAAGAGGTATAATCTTGTTTGTTTTGATTTAGTTCTTTTGTATCATGCATGTAGTTAATTTACTTGGACCCCGATGATAAACACAAAAATCGGCGATCCGTACATTATTTATTCCGCGGCTAATCGAGGAAAAGAGTTAGGTTGCTTGAACAACAAGTTTGTTCAAGCGATGACTCAAATCGAGAAGCACGATGATAGATCGGTTGCTTGGGTAATCCATCTTCGTTTGGATTATTTTTTTTTAATCTGAGGACGTATGATTGGATCGCCATGGACAAGTGACTGAGGCGAAGCGAGAAGCAAAGCTTCAAACCTTTAAGTGGTATCAGAGCTATGGTTTCTAGTTTTGTGTGTTTAGGATTCAGTTACTTTTATTCACTTATCATATATTATGTGTGTCGGATATTAGTAGGATGCGTGTAGGCTAACTTTTTGGTTGCATGCATAAGATCCAACTATTATGGCCATATGTGTGTGTATGTGATTGGATGTGTGTAATTGTAATATTATTTGAATCCTCGGGGTTGACGAGGCTAGTATTTAATTTTTATAATTAAGTACGACATTGTTTTTCCACTCTTTTATTTTAGTTTACTTTCGATCTAGATTTCATGTACACACCTTTGTGGAGTATATGATTGATGGATGTAAATTAAAATAATTTCTCTCGGCTCAGATCTTCGGATGGCTTATAAATGGCGTAGGGAGGAGCGGACGAGGTGGCAACATGACTGGAGGCATATTGGAGAACAAAAGGCATAATAGTTGGAAAATTTGTTTTTCATATTTATTGCTTTTGATTTATATGCTTGTTGTGATTGCATAGTTAAAATTCCTCAATTTTAAATTACTAAGTGGGAGAGGGATATTTTTTAAATTCCCGCGGCCTCCATTACAATTTGACATGTGATGCGAACAAACTTGCACATTGGCTGTGAGTGCCTTCCTCCATATCGGATGAGTTTGTTTTGCGGATCACTAGGTCAAATATGGTTATAAGAAGTTATTTAGGAGCATGTGTACTTCCCCATCCGAAGACACATAATCCGAGGTAATTGCCTTAGTATCGGGTAATGGTGAACACTTAAATGCAAATAAAAGTATCCTCCCCATCGGAGTCACTACTTTTATTTGTAGGGCTGAAGAGGAACCAACTATTAATTTTATTTGTCAAAAAGTAAGGTTGACAGGATAATAAAATTAATGGGTAAAATCTCCTCTTACAAATGTAGAATTCGTATACGTCCACACTATCGTGACATACGATATTCTCGATGTTTTGAGGTGTTGGTTGATTTTAAAATTTTATTGTTTGAGGAATAAATAAATTTTTGAAATCTAATGTGATGATCTATGTGATTCTTAGGTTTCTTCAAAATAACATTCAACCCACTTGCTGTGATTCTAAAAGAAAATAAATTTACTGGACCTAACTATGTGGATTGGAAAAGGAATCTGGACATAATCTTGATTATTGAGGAGTACAAGTATGTACTTCTCGAGGAGTGTCCTCTTAAGCCTACAGATGATTCTGGGGAAAAGGAGAAAGAGAGTTATAAGAAGTGGATCAAGGCTGATGAGATGGCATGGTGTTACATTTTGGCTTCTATGTCAAATGTATTGCAACATCATCATCAGGCCATGACTACTGCTTATGACATGATGCTGAATCTCAAGGAACTTTTCGAACACCAGAATAGGGCTGCTAGGTAAGAAGCCATGAGAAACTTGATGACGACCACCATGGTTGAGGGAACACTCGTGAGGGATCATGTTCTCAAGATGATGTCTCATTTGAATGAGCTGGAAGTCCTTGGAGCTGAGATCGATGGGGAAACCCATGTCGATATCATTCTCCAATCTCTACATAGGAGTTTTGAGCAGTTTCTCCTGAACTACAACATGAATAAGAGGTTGTATTCATTGGCGGAGCTTCTGACAGAACTCCAGGTGACAGAGGGGCTTTTTCATCAGAGTTCTCAGGTATTGGTTGCCCAGAAGATTTCTACTTCTAAGCCGAAATGCAAGAAGAAGAAGAAACAAGGAGGAGCATAGGTGGGGGGAAGATCTCATAGAGGAGTGAAGAAGCCGAAAGGCAGGTGCTTCACTTGCAAGCAGACTAGACATTGGAAGGTTGGCTGCCCCAACCAGAAGCAGAACAAAGGTATATCTTTTGGTCTAGTCGTTTAAACATGTTTAGCGGTGTTATCTACCGACACATGTGTTGGTGCAATCGACCCAGGTCACGATTGACCGGGCTCGAGTTTTCCTCGAGTCATGTTTTGATGTTTGACAAAGTGAGTTGACATTGATGTTTGACATTGATGTCTGTTAATGTTTTGGGGAGATTGTTTATACAATCAACCCGGGTTATGTTTAACCGGACTCAAGTTTGACTCGAGGGAGACTTTGATGGTTGACTGGAGTTGACCACGTCATGGAAAGTCCAAGCATGGGTCTTGGCATGGAAAGTCCAACATGGGTTGGCAAGGGAAAGTCCAAGCTTGAGTGTTGGCATTTGAGAAGTCCAAGGGTTTGATATTGGCGGCGTAAAGTCCAAGCGGAGTCTTGGTTGTTAGGGAAATCTCTTGCCATGATAAGGTTTTGATGTGTGTGGCAAAGGGTTTAAGTTAGTTTGTAATTGTGATTTGATATGTGCGTTGAAGTCGTGCAGGACTTAGTAATTCGCACATGGAGCCGTGGCGAGTTTCACATCTCATGACTCGGGCCTTGAGTCGGTGAAGGATAGCTTTGTGGAAGCCGTGCGCTTGGAGCATCCGAGGGACCACCGGACGAGGAGCTTGGAGTGAAGCCGGAGGAAGTAGACTTCGAGGCAAGAGACGCGAAGGAGCATTGCAGAGCCGTGTGCCTGATGCTGCCGAGGGGCGTGGCCGCAAATGAAGAGAACTTCGAAGGCGAGAGACTCCGAGGGATGAGAGTGAGCGATGTAACCCGGGAAGGGGTAGCTCTTAGGTGAAACTTGGCCATTTGGCCAAGTGTCGGATGAGTTTTCTCTACACTAGTGGACTGCCATGTCATGGCAGTCGACTGCTCTGAGTCGATGGTTCGATCGACTGGTTTAAGTCAAGAATCCGATCCGCAGCATAAGGGCGATCGATTGATCGATCGACCGCTCATAGGCGAGATCGGATCGTGGCACTGCACGGACCGCAATGGAGTCGACCTCATAAAAGCACTCGACTGATCGAGCATCAGTCGACTGATGGTAAGATCAGTCGACTGATGCCAATACCGTTGGATGGAATCCAACGTGGAAAGCGGCCGTTATTGGGCAACGACTACAGGACCAGTCGACTGATCGAGGGCATCAGTCGACTGCTCCTGTGTCAACGGGAAGAAACCCTCTTCCTCTATAAAAAGGAAGGGGATGGAGCTTTGGGAGGCTAATGCTTATGCTCTAATCTTCTCCCAAAGTGCTCTAAGGGTTTTTCCACTCTTCTTACTTGCTTTATTTCCATTCTATTGTAAGAAGAGAAATTGTAAAGAGGTTACCTCCACCTAGCTTGGTGCAAAGGAGAGATCTAGTGGATTTGGAGGAGTGATTCACCTTGGACGAATCGGACCGTGGATTAGCGGCGTAGCCGTGAACCACGTTACATCTCGGTGTTAATGTTTGTATTCTCTTTTGTTTATTTACTTGTCTTGTATTGTTGTTTCCGCTTGCGCTAATCTTTTGTAGACGAGCAAAATCCTCCATCCAAGTAAAGAGGGCTATTCACCCCCCTCTAGCCAGCCGATCGATCTCCAACATTGGCGGCGTAAGTCCAATGTGCCTTAGCGGTGTAGACACCGTTAGCATGACATAGCCGATGGAAGCACCAGAAGGCTAGCGCGATGGATGAACAAGTCATCGATGACTTGGAGGGATCAGAGAGGTGTGAGGCTGATGGAGGTGGCTAGAAGGCTTAGGTCTAGGCTAAGGGTGGTCTAGCAAGTATGGGAGAACCATACATGGGCTAAAACCTTATGTTTGAGGTGTACCAGCCGACTGGTGCCATGTGGCAGTTGACTGGTAAGAGTCAACTAGGGTTTGAATGCGGGAAGTGGCCTAGCAGTCGACTACCAGAGATGGGCAGTCGACTGATGGATGAGCAGTCGACTGATCATGTGATCAGTCGACAAATGCTCGGTGTTTCAGCCACAGAATGGAGTCTCACTCGACTGCTGTAGCCAACAGTCGAGTGGAGGCTTGATCAGTCGACTGATGGTCATGATCAGTCAACTGATGATGGTTTCGTTGGATTTTTCCAGTGTGGATCTAGCCGTTGTCTCATGACAACAGTGCCATCAGGCGACTGATGGTCCCGAGAAGTCGATTGATCGACATTTTCCAGCATAGATTGAAGCTTTAAATGGAGCTCGTGAAGGAGGAAAATGCAAGCAATTTCTTGAAGATTGTTGAGGTGATTTACTGCTGCAAATCAGGGTCTTCAACCAAGATTCAAGCAATCAAAGATCAAGCAACCAAAGTGCTATTGTAAAGTGGTTTTTTTTTACTTGCATTGTATTTTATACTTGTATTAGCTTGTATCTTTTGTATTACTTAGTGTAATCATTGTAAGGGGTTCTCCACCTCCGACTTGTGTCGAGAAGGAGTTATTTGTGATTAGTTATTGCGTGTGCATCACTAGAGCTCTTTAGAGCTCGATCAGTGGAGTAGGAACCATTTGGTTCTGAACAACGTTATATGCTTGTTTTCATGATTGTATATTTCGTTATTGTTATCATTATCTATATTCCACTGCGCTAACAAAGTTTGTAGACGAACACGCAAAAGAATTCCATCACGCACTAGCTCGATGCTATTCACCCCCTCTAGCGTTACAACGATCCCCTAACAAGTGGTATCAGAGCGAGGCCGGTCTTCTATCTTTAACAACAAAGGGAGCACGCTAGAGGGTGAAGATGGAGTTGGAAGAACAATTGGGATGGGATATCAACACCCCAATTCCCTATGCCTTCTATGGATGAGAAGGCTTCAATTCATGGAAGGCGAGAATTGAAAACTTTTTGATGATGAGAGACCTTGAGGAGTGGTCCGTTTTGATGGAAGGTTTCAAATATCCAAAAGGACCAAAGGGTGACTTTCTCAAGAAAAAGAAATGGAGTGAAGATCAACTCCAAAGATTTGAGAAAAACAAGAAGGTAATCAATTTCATTTTTGATTTAATTCCTAATGATTTCTTGTGTAGCCTAGGTGAGTGCATGGATGCCAAGGAGCTATGGAGCGATTTGGCCAAGCTTCATGAAAATTTATCATCAATCTAAGAAGAAGAGGAGTGCTCACCCTCTCAAGCTCAAGCAAGTATATCGTCATCTAAAGAGCTTGAGGATTCGGAAGTTGATAGGGAATCAATTTCCGAATCGGTGGAAGAAGTGGAAGAAGCCTCCACTTCAAGGATTGAGGGGGAAGAGAGACCATCCACACCGGAGCAAGAGCAAAGTCAAGAAGAAGCTTCTACTTCCGGTCAAGAAGAAGACCAAGATCAAGCTTCCACCACCACCCTAGGTAACTCAAGCAATTTGGTTTTAAATAAAAAACATATAATTTGCTTTGAGTGTAGGGAATCCGGGTACTACAAGAGTAAGTGTCCAAAAAGGGTAAAGAAAGCTCCTACTGTAGGGATTTCTTATGCAAAATAGCATATGCGCAACGGAAAAATAGGATCCCTTCCAAGTGATCCTTGCGAAAGAAAACCTCGTACAAAAATAAATTTCTCAAAACCTATCTTATAGGAGAATATTACCTTTTTTGTGTGCCCTTTTAAATCCAGCTTCTCCTTGGGTTTGTTGGATCTTTTAGCACGTTCAAATGTCCGTGCCTCTATATGTATCCACACGAGCAAGCTCTTGTCTCACAAAAGAAACTAGAAGAGCTCTCCTTTACTTCTTGCTAGAGAAGTCCCTAAAGGAGAGGAAGGTAGGGAAAAAGAGAAAGGAAGAAGAAGACCACTCTTCTTGATACACTCACAAAAGCCACACAACCAAAGCCTCTCACCACCAAGCTCTCTCCAAGCCTCAAGCTTCCCACTAAGCCTCAAGTTTTTCACCTAGTTGGCCGGCCACCCCATGGGGTGTTTTATAGGATTGAAAAAACCTTTCACCTCCTATCACATTCAATGCAATCAATTGCATTGAAATATAATCAACACTCCTTGTTTGGCCGGCCACATGTGCAGGAAATCCAAAGGTCAAAACCCTTTGTCTCCTTCCACCTCATCAAGCTTAGGTGGCATGCTTATGTGGCATTCATGCATGTTGAATTAATCTTATTAATTCAATAAGCTTATGTTATCATATTGAATTAATCTCATTAATTCAATAAGGTAACATATTGAATTAATCTTATTAAATCAATTTAGCTTAGGATATCATGATAACATATTTATTTAATCTTATTAAATTAATAAGCTTAGCATATTGAATTAATCTCATTAAATCAATAAGCTAAAATTCTCTTTAAGCTTAAATCCCAAAAACCATTTTGTACTTAAGTTTATTCCCAAATTATTCTAGTCAAACTAGAATGCACTAATTCTTCTAATCATCATGCTCTTTGTGTGTGACCCTATAGGCTCTCATAACGTTGGCAGTGGATCTAAACTCTTTTAGATACACAAGCAATGAGCGGCATCTAGCAATACATCATTGCTACCCAAGTTACGAAATAAGTCAAGATCCGACTAACCTTTCCGTGACTACTATAATGTATGACCGTGTCCTTCTATCCTTGATATCAGATTGACCAATGAGGCATAGACCGTGTCATCCTCGATCAATCTATGTGTTTCTTGATCCCTGAGTAAACTAACTCAAACAAATGAGCTCAATATCTCATATTGATTCATTCGAGCATGGCCATGCATTTTAGTAGTTCTACTCAATCAAGGGGCCCACAGATATCACTCCCGTCATATGGGAGGGATATATCTCATCTACATCACTCACATCCCTCCGCATAATTTGTTATATACCCAGTAATCGCCTTTATGGTCCACCCTGTTACGGGTGACGTTTGACGATACCAAAGTACATAACTCCTTATGTAGGGAACCGTAGTGACTTCAGGTTTGAGGACTATTCATACCAATAGTCACATGAGAAAGTTTATGACACTCATATGACGATCCATGAAACTTTCTCATGTGGTCGAATTGATGATATATTCTCTAATATATACCCATGTGTCAACTTGATATCATATATCCATGACTTGTGAGATCAAGTCATCAATTGACCTACATGCTAGTCTTTATGTATTAATATTGCCCTTGCATATTAATACTTGACTAGGAACATTTAGGAAAGTATTCTCTACAGCCTCTCATAATCAATTCTGTCAATTGATGTGTTGTAGATAAGAACCTACTTTTCTAGGGTATTATTATATTTAATTTAGCTGGCACAAGCAAGACGTAAATATAATAACCAATCCTTTGCCTTTATAGAATATGATACAAAATGTTCCCTATTCAACCATCACATGATTGGTTCTAGGGCTATAACTAACAATCTCCCACTAGCACTAGTACCAATCACTATAATATCTGATACCTAGTGACCTAGTGTGACCATCATGCTTCCTCTGTGCCAAAGCCTTGGTCAATGGATCTGCGATGTTAGCTTCTGTCGGTACTCTGCATATCCTCACATCTCCTCTATCGAGGATCTCTCGAATGAGATGGAAGCGCCGCAGTATGTGTTTGGTCCGCTGATGTGATCGAGGTTCCTTAGCTCGCAATAGCCCCATTGTTGTCACAATAGAGGTCTATTGGATCTGCAATGCTAGGAACTACCCCAAGTTCATCGATGAACTTACGAGCCAAACATCCTCCTTTCACGTGCATCGACGCGCAATATACTCGGCTTCACATTGTAGAATCAAGAATCGTGTCCTCCAACTCTTCCACCACACTCTACCATTCAGCAAAACACGCACTCGATTGCGATCTATAGTCATCCTTGTCTGCTTGGAAGCTTGCATCATCGTAACCCTTTACAGCTTAGCTCTCATTGCCTCCAAATATCGTGAAATATTATTTCGCTTCTTCGTAAGTATTTAAGAATATTTTTGATCGCTATCCGCTGACTTTCACCGATCCGATCGTATCTACTCGTCATGCTCAAAGCATACGAGACGTCAGGATGAGTACAAAGCATGGCGTACATGATAGACCCTATGGCAGATGCATAAGGGATCTTATCCATGCAATCTCTCTCCTCCTTAGAAGAGGGACATTGAGTCTTCGAAAGACTCACACCATGTGATAAAGGCAGAAATCCTTTCTTGGAATTTTGCATAGCAAAACGATCTAGCACTTTATCAATGTATGTACTCTGACTTAGGCCAAGTAATCCTTTAGATCTATCTCTATAGATCTTGATGCCGAGAATATAGGCAGCTTCTCCTAAGTCTTTCATCGAGAAACAATTCCCTAACCACATCTTCACAGACTGGAGTGAGGGAATATCATTTCCGATGAGAAGTATGTCATCTACATACAAGATAAGAAATACAACTGTGCTCTCACTATTTCTCTTGTAGACACAAGGTTCATCTTCATTCTTGATGAAACCAAACTCCTTGATTGCATCATCGAATCGAAGATTCCAGCTTCGAGAGGCTTGCTTTAGTCCATAAATGGACCTTTGCAGTTTGCATACCTTTCCAGGATGCTTTGGATCTTCAAAACCTCAGCCGTGTCATGTCATGTACACATCCTAGTAGCTTTCCATTCGAAAAGCGGTTTTGACATCCATCCGCCAGATCTCATAATCGTGGTAGGTCGCAATAGCAAGTATGATCCGAATGGATTTAAGCATCGCAACTGGTGAAAAGGTTTCATCATAGTCAATACCATAAATTTGTTTGAATCCTTTAGCCACCAATCTACCTTTATAGGTATGCTTATTACCATCCATGTCAGTCTTTACTTTAAAGACCCACTTACACCCAATGGGTTTTACCCCTTCAGGTGGATCAACCAAAGTCCATACTTGGTTAGTCTACATGGATTCCATTTCGGATCTCATGGCCTCTAGCCATTTCTCGGAATCTGGGCTCATCATAGCTTCTTGATAGGATGTAGGCTCGTCAAGATCGACAAGCAATACCTCACCTGTGTCAGTCAAGAGAAAAGAATATCTCTCGGGTTGACGACGGATCCTATCAGATCTACGAAGAGGTTGGTCTACTTGAACAGTGTTTGCTCCACAACTCTTGGGCAACAATTTCCTCATCCACAACACTTTGTGGTGCCTGCTCATTTTCCATCGCCTTAGTGTTATCTTCATCTTGAATTTCTTCAAGATGAATTTTACTCCCACTAGTTTTTCTAGAAATAAATTCTCTTTCTAGAAAGACAGCATTTCTGGCAACAAACACCTTGCCAAGTGTGGGATTGTAAAAGTAATATCCTTTAGTTTCCTTGGGATATCCTACAAAATAACACTTATTTTATTTGGGTCCTAGTTTATCTGAGACTTGACGTCTAACATAAGCTTCACAACCCCAAATCTTTATAAAAGACATTTTGGGACTCTTCCCAGTTCATAACGTATATGGTGTCTTTTCTACGGCTTTTGATGGGACGCGATTAAGTGTGAAAGCTACTGTCTAGAGCTAAACCCCAAAAGGAAGTAGGTAGATCACCGCTCATCATTGATCGTACCATATCTAATAGAGTATGATTTCTCCTCTCGATACACCATTCCATTGTGGTGTTCCAGGGAGTGAGTTGGGATATTATCCCACACTCACCAGTGATCACGAAACTCTTGACTAAGGTATTCACCACCTCGATCTGATCGAAGTAGCTTAATACGCTTACCAAGTTGGTTTTGTACTTCATTCTTGAATTCTTTGAACTTTTCAAAGGATTTTGACTTATGTCTCATCAAATATAAGTAGCCAAATCTACTCATATCATCAGTGAAAGTAATAAAGTACTTATAGCCTCCTCTGGCTTCGACATTGAAAGGGCCACATACATCAGTATGTATTAGTCCTAACAAGTCCGTCGCTCTCTCGCCATGTCCACTAAATGGAGTTTTAGTCATCTTTCCTAAAAGACAAGATTCGCATACCTCATATGATTCAAAATCAAATGAGTCCAATAATCCATCTTTATGGAGTTGGGATATGTGTTTTTCATTTATGTGACCTAGGCGACAGTGCCAGAGATATGTTTGGTTCAAATTATTCGATTAGAATCGTTTGGTATTTACGTTATAAATTGCGTTTTCTAAATCTAGAACATAGAGACCATTCATAAGTTGTGCATTACAATAGAACATTTCATTCAAATAAATGGAACAACATTTGTCCTTTATTATAAAAGAAAAGTTTTTCTTGTCAAAACAAGATACAGAAATTATGTTCTTCGTCAATGCAGGTACATAAGAGCACTCCTCTAGTTCTAAGATAAGCCCAGTGGGCAAAGACAAAGAATATGTTCCTACAGCTACAGCAGCAACTTTTGCGCCATTGCCTACTCGTAGGTCCACTTCGCCCTTTGCCATTATTCTACTATTTCTCAGTCCCTGCACATTAGTACAAATGTGAGATGCACATCCGGTATCTAATACCCATGTAGAAGAAATAGATAGATTAACTTCTATAACGTGTATACCTGAGGCAGAAGTCCCACTTCTTTTCTTCTTTACTTCCTCAAGGTAGACTTTGCAGTTCCGCTTCCAATGTCCAGTCTTACTGCAATGGAAACAGTCCCCTTCCTTAGGTTCTTTACCTTTACCCTTTGAAGTGGATGAATTGGCCTTGCCTTTGGCTTGGGTCTTACCCTTGCCTTTGCGCTTACCTTTGCCCTTTTTGACCATTAGTACGTTACTAACTTTCTTCTTGAGATTCGGTTCAGCAGTTCTCAACATGCTGAGAATCTCAGGCAAAGGTTTATCAATTTCATTCATGTTATAATTCATGACGAATTGATTATATTCTTCCGGCAACGATTGCAGGATAACATCGGTTGCCAATTCTTGGCTCAGTGGAAAACCTAGTCTTTCAAGGTTCTCAACGTACCCTATCATTTTAAGTAAGTGAGTTCCTACAGGTGTTCCTTCTTGCATCTTCCATGAAAAAAGAGCCTTAGACACTTCAAAATGCTCGTGCCTAGCTTGTCCTTGATATAGTTGTTTCAAATGCTCAACCATATCATAGGCATCCATGTTCTCATGTTGCTTCTGAAGCTCAGAGTTCATGGTGGCAAGCATAAGACATGACACATCTAATGCGTCATCTTGATGCTTCTTATAAGCATCCTTTTCAGCACGAGTGGACGTAGGGGCGGGTGTTTCAGGGATAGACTGCTCTAGGACATACAGTTTACGTTCTTGCTTGAGGATAATCCTCAAGTTCCTATACCAGTCTAGAAAGTTAGCTCCATTGAGCTTGTCTTTCTCAAGGACAGATCGCAAGTTGAGGGGGTGTGTCGTGTTAGATGACATGGTGATCTACAACATTAAAATGCAAAATTAAGTCTCATACCTAAGTCATTTAATTAGGCCTTTAATTAAATGAGGCTCCCACTAAATTCTCATAGCTTTGATATGAGCTAATCATTGATGTAGGCAAACACATTTTGCTTACATCATTAGCTTCTATTTAGCTATAAATTTATATGGGATAAAGATCCACATCATACTTCGTCTTGAGTTAGCTTTGGCTAATCGCCCAAGACGTAGTATGATTAGGTAGGCAATCTTTTGCCAATTACATCTGATGTAACTCTTTAATAGCTTTGGTTAAGTTTAGATTAGTTTAGTGCTTATTCCTAAACCAGCTTCCAGGCCGTGGCGAGGCACAGAGGCCTTCTTTGATATCGGAGCAACGACCACTTTCTAAGACAAAGCTGATGTTCGGAAATCACACAAAACTAATTTTTAAAACTTATGTTCAAAGCTAATATATGCCTCTACTTTCTTAATTAATTAAGAAAAACTTAATTAAGTCATAACCAAGTTTGATAGCGGGACATCACGATTGTCCACTCGCACTCTTCCAAGATAAAATGCATTGCTTTGCTTTGGCAAACCCAACAACAAATGATCGAGGAAGTAGTGAGTACCAAACTTTGGTAGGCATATCATTTTTGACTTATTAAGAAATAAACTTAAACATGCATCACATACATATTAGCATACATCACATATAAGCTAAATTAACATGCATCACATACATATTAAACTAAGCGTGTCATGGTTATGGCCCTTATTCTACAATCTTCTCAAATGAAAAGATTGATTGGTCAACCTAGGGATAACATCTTCTCCCAAGTGCTTCCTTTTGGTTGTCTTGTGTTGTTGACTTCCTCCTTGTAATGTCATCTTCCAATGGACCCTCCATCTTTATTTTGTATATTACAAAAGGAGAAATACTCGAGTTACATTCGAGTCTAAAACTAATTTTACAACAAGAATTTTAGGAGAAAGACACGACACGCAGGCCGTATTAAGAATTACAACACACACATTCATAAACTTTTTGGGACTAGGCCATAACCATGCACCATGTCAATTTTAACTTTTAAAAGACATCGAATATTTTATTATGTTTGAAAAATTGCTAATGCAATTATCAACTCATAATAAAATTTATCCTACTTCTATATCATATATAAAATAGAGAAAACCTATTTTTATACGATCTTTCGCAAGTGGCTCTGATACCACTGTAGGGATTTCTTATGCAAAATAGCATATGCGCAATGGAAAAATAGGATCCCTTCCAAGTGATCCTTGCGAAAGAAAACCTCGTACAAAAATAAATTTCTCAAAACCTATCTTATAGGAGAATATTACCTTTGTTACGTGCCCTTTTAAATCCCGCTTCTCCTTGGGTTTGTTGGATCTTTTAGCATGTTCAAATGTCCGTGCCTCTATATGTATCCACACGAGCAAGCTCTTGTCTCACAAAAGAAACTAGAAGAGCTCTCCTTTACTTCTTGCTAGAGAAGTCCCTAAAGGAGAGGAAGGTAGGGAAAAAGAGAAAGGAAGAAGAAGACCACTCTTCTTGCTACACTCACAAAAGCCACACAACCAAAGCCTCTCACCACCAAGCTCTCTCCAAGCCTCAAGCTTCCCACTAAGCCTCAAGTTTTTCACCTAGTTGGCCGGCCACCCCATGAGGTGTTTTATAGGATTGAAAAAACCTTTCACCTCCTATCACATTCAATGCAATCAATTGCATTGAAATATAATCAACACTCCTTGTTTGGCCGGCCACATGTGGAGGAAATCCAAAGGTCAAAACCCTTTGTCTCCTTCCACCTCATCAAGCTTAGGTGGCATGCTTATGTGGCATGCTTATGTGACATTCATGCATGTTGAATTAATCTTATTAATTCAATAAGCTTATGTTATCATATTGAATTAATCTCATTAAATCAATAAGGTAACATATTGAATTAATCTTATTAAATCAATTTAGCTTAGGATATCATGATAACATATTTATTTAATCTTATTAAATTAATAAGCTTAGCATATTGAATTAATCTCATTAAATCAATAAGCTAAAATTCTCTTTAAGCTTAAAGCCCAAAAACCATTTTGTACTTAAGCTTATTCCCAAATTATTCTAGTCAAACTAGAATGCACTAATTCTTCTAATCATCATGCTCTTTGTGTGTGACCCTATAGGCTCTCATAACGTTGGCAGTGGATCTAAACTCTTTTAGATACACAAGCAATGAGCGGCATCTAGCAATACATCATTGCTACCCAAGTTACGAAATAAGTCAAGATCCGACTAACCTTTCCGTGACTACTATAATGTATGACCGTGTCCTTCTATCCTTGATATCAGATTGACCAATGAGGCATAGACCATGTCATCCTCGATCAATCTATGTGTTTCTTGATCCCTGAGTAAACTAACTCAAACAAATGAGCTCAATATCTCATATTGACTCATTCGAGCATGGCCATGCGTTTTAGTAGTTCTACTCAATCAAGGGGCCCACAGATATCACTCCCGTCATATGGGAGGGATAGATCCCATCTACATCACTCACATCCCTCCGCATAATTTGTTATATACCTAGTAATCGCCTTTATGGTCCACCCTGTTACGGGTGACGTTTGACGATACCAAAGTACATAACTCCTTATGTAGGGAACCGTAGTGACTTCAGGTTTGAGGACTATTCATACCAATAGTCACATGAGAAAGTTTATGACACTCATATGACGATCCATGAAACTTTCTCATGGCGGGTCAGTTCAGTATATATTCTCTAATATATACCCATGTGTCAACTTGATATCATATATCCATGACTTGTGAGATCAAGTCATCAATTGACTTACATGCTAGTCTTTATGTATTAATATTGCCCTTGCATATTAATACTTGACTAGGAACATTTAGGAAAGTGTTCTCTACAGCCTCTCATAATCAATTCTGCCAATTGATGTGCTGTAGATAAGAACCTACTTTTCTATGGCATTATTATATTTAATTTAGCTGGCACAAGCAAGACGTAAATATAATAACCAATCCTTTGCCTTTATAGAATATGATACAAAATGTTCCCTATTCAACCATCACATGATTGGTTCTAGGGCTATAACTAACACCTCCGGCATCTAAAAGTCAACAAAAGTCAAAGGATGTCGGTCCCCCAACAACTAAAAGCAAGGAGCAAATCATTTGCTTCAAATGTCGGCTACCGGGACATTACCGGAGTCAATGCCCAAGGGGGAAGAAGAAGGGCCAAGAAGGAGCACCACAAGTAGGGGGAGCTTTCAAAGCTAACCCTAAGGTATTTTTAAATAAAGCTCTTTATTCAAATAATGTTAAAAGACATGCTAGAAATAATTTTAGCAATCTTGCTATTTATCATAAAGAGCATGCTAGAAATAAGGAATTTTGTCTAGGAGCTAAGAATGTCTACCTTTCAAAGAAGGAGAAATTTGAGACTAATGTCCCTAGAAATATTTTACCTAAGGACAATCCTAGGTCAAACAATTCTAGATAAATTCTACCTAAGGAGACCATTAGAAAGGTACAAGAGCATCTAGGTCTTAATCCCAAATGGACTAGGCATATGTCTAGAAAGGACAATGCCCAAAGACCAAATCAAAATTCTAAAATTGGGCAATTAGAGATTGAAAACCAAGCCTTGAGATCAAGGCTTGAAAAACTTGAGAAGACCCTTAGGAATATACAAAATCAATTTAAAGGGTCAAATGATCAAAAGTCTAGGTCCAAAAGTCAAAGTCAACACCTAGGGCCAAAGAGAGAAAAGTCAACCAAGGGCAAGAAGGGTTTAGGTCACAAACCTAAGCCTAAGGTGGCTTATCATAGTGTTCCATTTGATTATGGAACACAAATTAGGTCTAGAAAGACCAAGGTTACTAGGAAAGTTATCCATAAGAGTAACCAAGGTATGTGCCTAGTGGCTAGGGTTTCAAGGAAACCTAGGGAAGTCATTAAGAATGTTGCAAGAGGAGTCACCCCTAGAGTCAACCTAGGTAAGACCACAATGACCAAGGCTAACAAGCCTAGGAGGGTCATTAGGAAGGTATCTAGGGAGGTTATCCCTAAGGAATACCTAATTAACCCTAGGAGCTCAAATAGGTTTTGGGTTCCTAAGAGTGTGATTGATTCACACTAGATGGTTTTAGGGTGTGCCAACCTTGATTGGATGGGTAGTTAACCCAACCATGATAAAGGTTGAATTTTAGATAATTTTCAAGGTTATGGGTACCTTGAAAATAAATTTGATTCTTAATCCTAAATGATTTTAGGATGTGCCAATACATTCTTCGAATTATTAAAAATCAATTAAATTGACACAATTTAGGCTTAGAGGTTAGTGTGCCATTTTGGATTTCTGGCACACTTGGAAAGTTAGTAGTAATATGGCAAAATAAATCTAATCATATCAAATGGAAATTAATATTAAAGTTTAGGTATTATTATACCTATATATTTTATATGCCATGCTTGATTTTCCATATTACATGCCATGATATCATATCTATTTTTAATCATCTAAAATGTCATGATCATGTTTAGGGTTAGGTTAAATGTCATGTATGCTTAGATTATATCACATGCCATGACATCATGATCATTGGTCATACTTTATTATGCTATCATTTATGCCATGATCATATTTCATGCATTTAAATTAATGAAAATTGATTTAAGGACTTTGGCATGACTTGGAGTCCCATTTATAAGGTAATCAAGTAGAGTTGCCTTAGAAAAATGCATGAAACCCTAGATTAGGATGAACAAAACCCACATCTCACATCTAAATTGACATGTATGTGTATTTATACACCTTAGATACATGTGAGATGTTAGGATATGAGTTAAGTTAAAGGTGCATAGTTTTGTATCTAGATGAACTAAAACTCATCTAATTTCATTTGTGGATCATTAGGAAAGCTTGGTACAAGTCATGTACATTGAGCCCAAGGAATATGATCCAAAATAAGGTTTTGAAAATATTTTAAAATCCTTTTGAAAAACCTTGGTGAAGTCTATCTTTTGATAGCAATCACCATTGATGAGATTGATACAAAGTGAGCTAAAACTTTGAAGTTTTTATTCACTTTTGGATTTTGTATCAATTTTGATATTTTATGGGTAAAATATTTTTCTATCATTTTCACCCATTTTATTGACTATAAGTAATATACATATGAAGTTTCACGATTTTTCGATATACGTAGAATTACTTACGATTTTTTGAATTTCATTTCTGATAGTTGAAATTCGAAATTTGATTATCGATCATTGCCCTTCTTGTGTGATCGTGATAAAAATGATCGTAGTGAGAGAGTCGACTGTCAATGCTGATTTTGGAAAAATAAGATTGTTTAGCTCGTGTTCAGCTGTGGTTAAGGTCCCTAACCACTCTTAACCCTAGGATATGCTTTGGGAAGCATTATAAAGGGTTAAAATCCATTGGATATGGATTAGGAGAGTGGTTTAGGGTTTGTATCAAATTTAAGGTGTTGGAAAGTTCAATGTTGAATTTTTAACCTTATTTTTGATGGTTTAGAGTTCCTATTAGCTTAGGGACTTCCCAACGACATTGTTGGTGCAATTGTCAAGGGGGAGCAAGCATTTAGGGGGAGATATCCATCATGGGATGATGGATAGTATTTTTCCTCATGAGGAGGAAAATGGGATTTTAAGATACCCAATTTGGAAATTGGGAGAGTGTATAGGATTTCCTCTCTTGAGTGATATTGAACTTATCACTAGGAAGATGGTAGGCATCCTAGGTATTCTTGGACCAAGGGGGAGATTGTAAGATCTCATTGGGACATGAGACATTGACCTCCTTATAGAGAACCTTTTTGATGTTAGTCAAAAAGGGGGAGAATGTTTGGGATTGCCAATTTGGGAGATTGGTAAGAAAAATTGAGTTAGTGTTCTAACTCAAAGGTATATGTTTTTGTCAAACATCAAAAAGGGGAAGATTGTTGGTGCAATCGACCTAGGTCACGATTGACCGGACTCGAGTTTGACTCGAGTGATGTTTTGATGTTTGACAAAGTGAGTTGACATTGATGTTTGACATTAATGTCTGTTGATATTTTGGGGAGATTATTTATACAATCAACCTGGGTTATGTTTAACCGGACTCGAGTTTGACTCAAGGGAGACTTTGATGGTTGACTGGAGTTGACCACGTCATGGAAAGTACCAGTCTTGAGTACTTGGTGTGTAAAGTCCAAGCATGGGTCTTGGCATGGAAAGTCCAACATGGATTGGCAAGGGAAAGTCCAAGCTTGAGTGTTGGCATTTGAGAAGTTCAAGGGGTTTGATATTAGCGGCGTAATGTCCAAGCGGAGTCTTGGCGGCATAAGTCCAATGTGCCTTGGCAGTGTAGACACAGTT
Organism: Wurfbainia villosa; assembly: GCA_025175895.1. Taxonomy (NCBI): domain Eukaryota; kingdom Viridiplantae; phylum Streptophyta; class Magnoliopsida; order Zingiberales; family Zingiberaceae; genus Wurfbainia; species Wurfbainia villosa. Next base: position 77,822,972 of record CM045987.1, on the reverse strand, counting down.
AGCATGACATAGCAGATGGAAGCACCTGAAGGCTAGCACGATGGATGAACAAGTCATGGATGACTTGGAGGGATCCGAGAGGTGTGAGGCTGATGGAGGTGACTAGAAGGCTTAGGTCTAGGCTAAGGGTGGTCTAGCAAGTATGGGGGAACCATACTTGCGCTAAAACCTCATGTTTGAGGTGTGCCAGTCGACTGGTGCCATGTGGCAGTCGACTGGTAAGAGTCAACTAGGGTTTGACTGCGGGAAGTGGCCTAGCAATCAACTGCCAGAGATGGGCAGTCGACTTATCATGTGATCAGTCGACTGATGCTCGTTGTTTCGGCCATAGAATGGAGTCTCACTCGACTGCTACGGCCAGTAGTCGAGTGGAGGCTTGATCAGTCAACTGATGGTCATGATCAGTCGACTGATGATGGTTCTGTTATATTTTTCCAGCGTGGATCTAGCCGTTGTCTCACAACAACAGTGGCATCAGTCGACTGATGGTCCCGAGCAGTCGACTGATCGACATTTTCCAGCACTGGTTGAAACTTTAAATGGAGCTCGTGAAGGAGGAAAGTGCAAGTGATTTCTTGAGAATTATTGAGGCAATTTGCTGCTGCAAATTAGGTTCTTCAACCAAGATTCAAGCAATCAAAGATCAAGCAACCAAAGTGCTATTGTAAAGTGGTTTTTCTTTACTTGCATTGTATTTTATACTTGTATTAGCTTGTATCTTTTGTATTACTTAGTGTAATCATTGTAAGGGGTTTCTCCACCTCTGACTTGTGTCGAGAAGGAGTTATTTGTGATTAGTGATTGTGTATGCATCACTAGAGCTCTTTAGAGCTCGATCCGTGGAGTAGGAACCGTTCGGTTCCGAACTACATTATATGCTTGTGTTCGTGATTGTCTATTTTGTTATTGTTATCATTATCTATATTCCGCTGTACTAACGAAGTTTGTAGATGAACATGTGAAAGAATTCCTTCACACACTAGCTCGACGCTATTCACCCCCCCATCTAGCGTTACAACGATCCCCTAACAACCTGGTGTGTAGATACGGGAGCCACTGATCTTGTCTGCAATACTTTGTAGGGGTTCTAGGAAACCAGACGACTAGTTGAGGGGGAGATTACCGTCTACATGGGTAATGCTACTAAGGTGGCAGCTATTGTAGTGGTAGATGTTTATTTATCTTTTGATAGGAATAAAACTTTGGTTCTGAGAAATTGCCTTTATGTACCTTCATTTAGAAAGAATTTGATTTAAGTTTCTAAATTATTTTTGGATGGATATTCTATTTCTTTTAATGATAGAGTTGTTATAAAAAGGAATAGGGAGATTATCTGTTTTGGTACGTTGGTAGAAAATTTGTATACTCTTGAACCAAAAGCTCCCACGATGCAAATAGAAGTAAATAACTCATCTTCTAAATCTAATAAGAGAAAAGAACTTTCGAAAATGAACCAAACATATCTTTGGCATCTAAGGTTATGTCATATTAACCTGAGTAGAATTCAAAGGTTGATAGCTGATGGACCTTTGGGTTCATTAGTGGTGGAAGATTTTCTAACCTGTGAATCTTGCTTGGAAGGTAAAATGACCAAGAGGCCTTTTAAGGCCAAGAGGTATAGAGCCAAAGATTTGTTGGAATTGGTTCATTCTGATTTGTGTGGTCCTATGTCTATCCAGGCTAGAGGTGGTTTTGAATACTTCGTCTCTTTTATAGACGATTATTCAAGATATGGATATATTTACTTGATGCTCCGCAAGTCTAAATGCTTTGACAGGTTCAAAGAATTCAAGGTTGATGTGGAGAAACGTCAAGGTAAAAGTATCAAGACACTACGATCTGATCGTGGTGGTGGAGACCTTTTGGGAGAGTTTAGGAGTTACTTATCAGAGGTTGGGATTCAATCCTAACTGTCTTCACCTAGTACACCCCAATAGAATGGTGTGGCAGAGCAAAGGAATAGGACTCTTATGGTGATGGTTAGATCGATGATGAGTTATTCTGATTTACCATATTCGTTCTTGGGGCATGCTCTAGATATGATAGTGTATATTCTGAACTTGGTACCATCTAAATCAGTACCTTCTACTCCCATAGAATTATGGACTGGGCGAAAGCCTAGTCTGAGACATATTCGGATTTAGGGGAGTCCAACACATGTACTGAAGGTAGATGCTGGTAAGATGGAACCTCGTACAGAAGTGTGCTTGTTCGTAGGCTATCCTAGAAGAACGAAAGGTGGTTTGTTCTATAGTCCTAGAGATCAGAGGGTGATCGTTAGCACGAATGCTTGATTTTTAGAGGAAGACTATGTGATGAACCACAAGCCCATGAGCAAGATTGTTCTGGAGGAGTTAAGAGGGAAAGTCACTACTTTAGTACCAATGGTACAAGAGGACATACCACAAGTGATTGCACCGCGTGTCATAGAGGATACACAGGTGATACCTCATCGTAGTGGGAGGGTTGTTAGACAACCTGAGAGATTTATATTCTTGGAAGAATCTTCTGATTTGGTCCTTGGCAAACATGAATATGATCCCTGGACATATGACGAGGCAATCCAAGACAAAGATGTAGTATCTTGGCAAAGGGCGATGAATTCTGAGATAGAATCTATGGATTCAAATCAGGTCTAGGAGCTAGTAGAACCACCAAATGGTGTAAAAATCATTGGATGCAAGTGGATCTACAAAAGAAAGAGAAGATCGAATGGGAAGGTAGAGATCTTCAAAGAAAGGCTTGTTGTGAAAGGGTATACTCAGAAAGAGGGTATCAATTATGAGGAGACCTTTTCGCCGGTAGCCATGCTTAAGTCTATCCAGGTTCTCTTATCTATTGCTGCTCATATGGATTATGAGATTTGGCAGATGGATGTCAAGACATATTTCCTTAATGGAAGTCTTGAAGAAAACATCTATATGGAGCAACTAGAGGGATTCATTGCAAAGGGCAAAGAACATTTTGTGTGCAAGCTTAATCGTTCCATTTATGGATTGAAGCAAGCTTTGAGATCTTGGAACATCCACTTTGATGAGGTAATCCAGTCATATGGATTTATTCAAAGTTCGGATGGGTCTTGTGTATACAAGAGATGTGACAGAAACATAGTGGTATTTCTTGTACTATAAGTAGATGACATTTTGTTCATTGGCAACAATGTCAAAGTGTTGTCAGATGTAAGAGTATGGTTGTCCAAACAATTTGATATGAAGGATTTGGGAGAAGTGGGACACATCCTTGGGATCAAGGTTATAAGGGATCGCAAGAAAAGGATGTTGTGCTTTTCTCAAGCTTCATACGCAGACACTATTTTTGCTCATTTTAGCATGCAAAACTCCAAGATAGGTTTTCTACCTTTTAGGCATGGAGTACCTTTATCTAAAAAGATGTGTCCTAGAACATCAAAGGAGATAGAGGAGATGAAGGTGGTTCCTTATGCTTTGGCGGTAGGAAGCCTCATGTATGTTATGTTATGTACGAGGTCGGATATCTACTTTGCCGTGGGCATGGTTAGCAAATATCAGAGTGATGCACGCGAATATGACCTCAAATTTCACGACAGAGGCTGTCGAGGACTCAAAGGTCATGCTTGTGCTCAACGCCCACAATTGCACGGATGTCGTCTAGTTAAAAAAGATTATCGATCCCACAGGAACTGAGATTCGAATACTGATATGTTCAGTGGTTGAAATTGTTCGAAAGTAAAATCTAAAAGGTTTCGATTATGAGGGTTGTCGGTGGACTAAACTCTAATACGGTGTCACATGGAGGAAGAAAGGAGCATGCCGAGATCTTTAAAAAGGGATTCTAGGACTTCGATTTCGCTTGTGTGTCGTAAAATATGCTGTCAACTGGGCGTTGTCTAAACATCTAGCTTTGGTTTTGTGGAAGGGACATCATACACTCTCCCGATGAGCCACCGCATCTACCAGGAGCTATCTCTGTCTTACAAGAACAGGATAGACCATACGAGGATGCCAAATCAATCCCTGCGACGAATTGTTTTCGGTTCCAAGCATCCTTCTATCCGCGATTACAGCAGATCAGGTTTACCCCTAGGTTCCATGTATAAAATTCCCTAAATCTTAGATACGAGGGCTGTCACCCCTCGTATTGCTAAGCACAGTAGGTAGAAAACCAAATACGCATAGATATGGGTATAAACAATTTCCAATTGCAAATTCAAAATTAAAAAAAAAATTAATTTGAACCAACATGTCATGCGCACACAAGCTACTCCCTAATCCTAGTATCGAAGGAACTACTCCATATATAAAAGAGGAGAATCACAAGGCATGTATATGTTCAAATATATCAGAAATAAAATGCAAGAAAAAGAAATTACAATGCCTATGTGTCCTCTCTGGTGTTGAAGTGCAGAACGTGGACCTCCGGCGGCATTCTTCCTCCCCGTTGCGAGTTCCCGAAGCTTTTTAGGGCTTTGGTGTGTCGTCTCATCCGTCGTGCCTCCCCCCTAGGGTTTGGGTGGAGCCGTCCTTATATAGACATCACCTTGCACCATTGTAAAATCCGAAAAAAGCCCTAGTCGCGTTAATCTGCTGGGCCGCCACATGACCGTGTGTTTCCACACGGCCATGCCGTGTGCAGCTCTAGGGTGGCTGATCTTGCCCATTAGACACGGCCGTGTGTAGCCACACGCCTTGGCCGTGTCCCATTCTGCGTCTAGCTGCAAAATGTCTTTCTTTTGCTCCGAAAGTGCACCTTTTCCCCCCGAAATGCTATCCTGCATGCAAAAGTACAAAGAGCAGACCTCCGAACCAGAAAATAGGAAATGCATGCAAAATAGAGTGACATATGCATGAAACTAACATAAAACGTAACGAGATGTGAGCAAAAACTACTCCTAAAACCCTATATGTTTCACTAACATCACTTCCCCCAGACTTAAATCTTTGCTTGTCCTCAAGCAAACCTCAGTGCTATGAAATTTTAAAAAGATATTGTTCCATTCTTAACATGTTAACTAAATTTATCAAGTGTTATTTGCAATTAAAGCAAAATAAAAATGATCTAGAAATTCACTAAGTTAGCTCCTCGTGCTCGTGCTAAATGAATCATTCTTAGGGGATGGTGAGTTGAGTCGTCATTCTATAGCTTTCCTAAGGTCTCTGGCTCTTAGGCACTTACCTGGCCAAAGCGAGAGTCATTCCCTAGATCTAGCACAAAGTCTCAAAGGCATGCTCGGTATTGAGAGAAATTGGAAGGTGTTTTCCCAGTAACCTAACTCGGTTTCAAAGGGGCACCTAGCCATTTCTACCCACGACAACTGTTTTATTATCCCTCATAATCTTCTCTCTCTCTCTCTTTGTTTTCTTTTTCATTTCTTTTTCTCTTTGTCTTTTATTTTTCAGCTCACTGGGATTTTGATTTTTCCGAATGGGCTTACACATTCCGAGCATCTCCAGTAACTAAAATGCTAAACCTAGAGTCACCTATGGATTCAAAATTACTAGACTACTGAGATGAATCATAACTAGGTATGTACTAGATTCTCCCTTTCAGAATGCTCGACATGTGTAGGTGTAAAAATAAAAGCTAACTAGTGTAAGTCTAGAACATTCATTAGAGTGAATAAAATAAAATACCACGAGATAAATGAAGTTAAGATACCTATGGGAACAACTCTTGTAAGTAACTTTTAAAAATACTACCGAGTCAGCTTTACAGATAACAAAAATTAAGTACTGAAAAAAACTCAACAACCTATGCATGAATAAATGAATGCTAATAATAATGCAAATACCATGAAAGAAACTATTGCTAGAAACAAAATAAAATTTGGGGTTCCCCCCAGACTTAAATGAAATATACCTCTAGTATGGTGGACGAGGTGGAAAGTCAGGGAGCCTTGGCATCTCGGGATCCTGGGAGAACCTACTACTGAGCCGCTGATGCCACATGTATGTGTGGTCGATCTGGGAGCTGGTGGATGCAGTGACTGCTCGGTGCTCCTCCTCCCTAGCCAACTGTGCCTGCTGGGCATGCATGTGCTGCCGCATCTCCTGGCGGTAGGCAGCCTTATCTTGGCGACGAGTAGCCTCCTCCTAGAAGTAGATGTGGGCCTCATCGTAGAACTTCTCAGCGTGCTGGAAGTTCTCTCAGAAACTCTGGAACTCCGCCTGCGTGTAGGCGCTCTGCTCCTCTCATCGCTACCTCTGCATCTGCTGCTCGGTGCATATGTCATCGAGGCGCGATCGGAACTCTATGAAATCATAGGCTGACGTACCTTCATCCTACTCAAGAGTGGAAAAAAGTGGTGGTGCAAGTGCAGGCTCATGTCAGCGTGGACTAGGTGGGCTCCTATGCATGTGTTGACTGGAGAGAGAGTGATGTAAAGGGGGAGACATGGGCGCCGATGTGGGTGGTCCATCATGTGGAGGGGACTCCACTATCAGGTCCAAGCGCCAGTTGGCGCGTGTAGTGATGGTGGTACGATCAGGGTCGGAGAGCCTAAGGGCCGTTAGATTTTTTCTTACAAAGCATAAGGAGTGTGCTTCTCTCACAATCATCTTCATGGCCATGCACACTCCTAGGTCGATCCTAGGGCTCCCCTCTATACTCTCTAATGCAGTGTAATCGTACCCCATCCTATGGAAAATGTGGGTAAGTAGCCCCCCCCCCCCCCCGCATTAATCTCTCCTCGTGCTGTTTTGCCCATCTTCACTAAGTGTCTGATGAAGTGGGACCCTACATTGATGCTAATCCTTTCTTGTAGCATGTTTCAGAGGCAAAGCAGCTCGCTAGCTCTAACTACACCATCATTCTCCCCACGACTAAATATAGTACTGGCCATGATGCAGTGGAGGTATCGGAAGACAGGGTTTTAGAGGAGCGACGCTTTGGCCCTAGAAGGGTCATAAGCGTGCTCCCCCATCAACTCAGTCCAAAATATCCAATAGTTAAACCCAATAAGGATTCTTCTCTCTCCCCCACTCGGCAAGCCAAAGCATGATTCCATTGGTGTAGGGCTTGAATGTCACCCAACAACCCTAAAGACTCTAGCAAATCTTCATCTAGGTACCTAGTAGCAGTGAGTTTACGAGTAGAAAGCATATTATATCTATCTCTATGTTCATTATTGCGAAAAAGAAGGATTTATAGGGCGTTACCCTCCTCCGAAGCTTGAGGGGCATCGATTCTCCATGCTCGTCGCTCCGAAGCACTGGATCGAGGTGCCACATGCTTGGTCCTCCTCATCCTTGCTTCTTTTGGCTTCCTTTGAGGTTAGAAGAGCTTCTAGGTGGCAGGGAAGATGAAACCACATGGCTAGGGAAAGAGAAATCGAAGCACACGACACAAATGGGGTGAAAATACATGACTCGCCCTATTTAACCTTGCGCGACACGACCATGTGAATACACATGGCCAGACCATGTGCACCTCGGGTCAGTCGGGCAGAGACGTGGGAAAACACACGTCTAGGCCGTGTGTCCCATTTTTGCATAACGGTCTGAATTTCCTCACACACTTCTCCGTGTAAGCTAATATGGATTTTATTTTTACCTAGCAAAGTTCTTTTCTAATCCTAATTCTAAATGAGATGGAAACCAAAACTAAAATTAAATAAATGCATGCAATACAATCAAAGGGAAATCTAAAACAAAAAAAAACTAAACTTGGGTTGCCTCCCAAGAAGTGCTTTGTTTAAGGTCGTTTAGCTCGACCTTATTCCTACGTTTCATTTGAGGCGTTTGAATCTTGCTCGTGGGGGAGCAAGATATTTGCTCACCTTATGCCTCCTCCCTTGTAGTCCCTTATCACCAAATCTCTTAAATCTTGCTCGTGGAGAGGCAAGATATTTATTTGCTGCTTTCCTTGGCTTGAGATTGAGCATGCTTAGCCTCAAAAAAATTTCAGAAGTCTGAACATAATATTTCATTTCATCCATATGTTGTAAATGATATAACTCACCACAAATATCCTCACCAAAAGATTGATTAGCAGATTCTATTATGTCGAATGATACTTTATCATCACAATTCGCTAAAAGGGCTTCGTTATTAGCGACTAAAGTTTCAATAACGATTAGGGTAGGGTCTTCTAGATCCTTGAGGTTAGGAGGTGTTTTGATGGAAGCAATGCACTCCTTGATTAAAGTATCAAGTATATAATCCTCAAGTTCTTCTTCAAATGGTGATTGAATGGATTGTCCTTCTTTACTTCCAATGTCATCTACGTCCTCCTCATTCATTCACTCAAAGTGAGTCTCCACCCAGGTGTGATCCAGTCATCAAAGCCGCCTTCTAGTCATTTGGTTTCTTCTTTTGCTAGATCTCGTTCCATAATCTCTGCAAATTGTTGGCTATGCTCCTCGCATTCCCTAGTAAAATTATCTAGTGGGGCTTCTAAGTGGGGACTTGGTTCTGGATAAAATTTGCATGGTAACTCATAGCTCTCGTTCTCATTTTGGAAACAATATTGAGTCTCTGGTTTCGAATGCCGCCATCGAAATTCAGCATTCGCCGCTTGCTGCGTTTGAATGAAATCTTCCATCATTTGCTCCAGTTGGGATTTAGGACGACAATATTGAGGGTTTAAGTAGCCATGGTCATAACTATATAAATAGGAATCATCTTGTGGCCACGCGTTGTAATTGTAGGTGACATCTTCTTGTTCAAATTGTGAGGGTTCGAATATATCCGGACAATTATTAATAGTATGCCATGTTTCACCATAATGCTCACAATAAATGTTACCAAAACTTACAACATTAAATTGACTATAATCATGAGTAAAAGCTTGCATCGTTATATGTCGAAAATTATAAATAAGGAAAGAGCAACTGAATAAACAACAATGAAATAAAATAAAATAAAATAAAATAAAATAAAACAAGAAAAGTAAATCTAGCCTAGGTCCGATCCAATTATCCACTTCTCGATTCGATATCGAATCGATCAGTCCTCGGTAACAGCGCCAAAAACTTGATGCACGCGAACGCGACCTCAAATCTCACGACAGAGGCTATCAAGGACTCGAAGCGCGCGCTCTCTCTCAATACCCGCAAGTGTACGGATGTCATCAAGTAATAAAAGATTATCGATCCCATAGGGACTGGGATTCGAATACTGATATGTTCAGTGGTTCAAATTGTATAGAAGTAAAATCTAAAAGGTTTCGATTGCGAGAGTTGTCGGAGGACTAAACTCTAATACGGTGTCACACGGAGGAAGAAAGGAGTGTGCCAAGATCTTTAAAAAGGGATTCTAGGACTTCGTTTTCGTTTGTGTGTCACAAAACATGCTGTCAATTGGGCGTTGTCTAAACGTCTAGCTATGGTTTTGTGAAAGGGACATCATACACTCTCCCGATGAGCTACCATATCTACCGAAAGCTATCTCTGCCTTACAAGGACGGGATAGATGGTACGAGGATGCCAAATCAATCCTTGCGACGAACCGTTTACGGTTCTATTGCATCCTTCTACCCATAGTTACAGGAGATCAGGTTTACCCCTAGTTTCCTTGTATAAAATCCTCTAAATCTTAGATACGAGAATTGTCACCCCTCGTATCGCCTAAGCACAGTAGGTAGAAAACCAAATATGCATAGATATGGGTATAAACAATTTCCAATTGCAAATTCAAACTCAAAAATAGAATTTAATTTGAACCAACTTGTCATGCGCACACAAGCTACTCCCTAATCTTAGAATCGAAGGAACTACTCCATATATAAAAGAAGAGAATCATAAGGCATGTACATGTTCAAATATATCAGAAATAAAATGCAAGAACAAGAAATCACAATGCCTATGTGTCCTTCTCTCCAGCGTTGAAGTGCATAACGTGGACCTCCGACGACATTCTTCCTCCCCATTGCAAGTTCCCAAAAAACTTTTTAGGGCTTCGGTGTGCCGTCCCAGCCATCGTGCCTCCCCCCTAGGGTTTGGGCGGAGCCATCCTTATATATATATAACCTTGGACTGCTGCAAAATCCGAAAAAGCCCTAGTCACATCAATCTACTGGGTCGCCACACAGCCGTGTGTTTTCGCACGACCAGGCCGTGTGCGACAATAGGATGGCTGATCTCGCCCATTGGACATGACCGTGTGTAGCCACAGGCCCTGGCCATGTCCCATTTTGCATCTAGCTGCAAAATATCCTTCTTTTGCTCTGAAAGTGTGCCTTTTCCCCTGAAATGCTATCCTGCACGCAAAAGTACAAAGAGGAGACCTCCGAACCAGAAAATAGGAAATGCATGCAAAATAGAGTGACATATGCATGAAACTAACATAAAACATAATGAGATGTGAGCGAAAACTACTCCTAAAACCCTATATGTTTCACTCACATCACAGAGTAATCAAGGACAGGGACATTGGACTGTGGTAAAGCATATATTGAAGTACCTAAGAAGGACTAGGGATTATATTCTAGTATACCAGGCAGATCAATTACTCCCTGTGGGTTACACAGATTCTGACTTCCAATCAGATAGGGATAACTGTAAGTCTACCTCGGGTTTTGTGTTTACTTTGGGAGGTGGAGCCATTGTATGAAGGAGTGTCAAGCAGAAATGCATGGCGGACTCCACCATGGAAGTTGATATGTGGCAGCCTCTGAGGCAGCCAAAGAAGCTGTATGGCTCAGGAACTTCTTGATGGACTTGGATGTCATTATTGGTTTGCCCAAAACTATTACAATTTATTGTGATAACCATGGTGCAATTGCAAACTCGAAGGAACCACGAGCCCATAAGGCAAGTAAATACACAGAGCGCGAGTACCACCTGATACGAGAGATCGTAAAGCGAGGAAAAGGTGTTGTCGCCAAGATTGCATCTGAGGATAACCTGACAGATCCTTTCACTAAGGCCCTTTCAGCGAGAGCTTTTGATAGGCATGTGGAGGGAATGGGAATCAAATGTATGACACTTTGATGGCAGCATAGTCTTTTATTATAAGTGAGAGATTGTTGGGATGTGTACTGAAAGCTTATACTTTGTATGGACATCTTCATTTTGAAATAAAAATCACATGATCATTGTTTTCATTTTATATTTATTATATGTGTGCATCTTGTCTAATACTTTATATTGTAGATAACATGGTGTGTGGTGCCACATAGAGGATCATATTATCAGTTCATTGTAGAGTGTAAGTAGAGGCTCACAACCAAGATGGTTTTGGACAAACCATTTGTATGGTTGTAGTGTAATTTGGTATTGGTTTATCTTGACCATAGAATTACACTAGTACATTGTGTGTATTGAGCATGACCGACAGAGAGGTGATTCAATTTATTACTGACTACATAATTGAATCGAACCTCGGATATTATGATGTACATGCTCTTAATCCCGATACAATAATGGTCACATGTACTTAATATTTATTTCTTTGATTTACCAATGGGCAAGATTTATGGGTTAAATCAATAGGCCCAGTAAGTTGGGAAATGATATTATTTACATGGTGTGTCGTTGATTATAGGAGGAAACCGTGTTCTATGTATTAGGATGATGATGTCCCCTTGAGGAGCTCATAAGAATCATCATGTAAATCCTCCAAGTGGACTTGGTCTAGTATGATGATAAGGTGGAGTGGTACTACCCATGGAGTTAGATGTTAATTAATTAATTGTCAGTAAATTAATTAATTAATAGATACGATGATAAGGTTGAGTGGTACTCCTTTGCTCTTGGTCGGTTCCTCCTTCTCCTCTCCTAGGGTAGCACCTTTTTCCCTCAAGCTTTGGCCGCACGACAACAAGAGTTCATCTCTTGGCCGGCGCCCATATCTCCTCTCCCTCTCCTAGGGTCGGGAACAACCTCTCTTTGTGATTGGTGGTCGGCACAAGTAAGGAGAATAAGGTAGATTGTTTTTCCCTTGTTCGGAGCGAGCAAGGATGGGAAGACGCGATCTAGGAGGCTTCAACTCTTGGAGGATCGTTGCCCACACAATGTCCAAGAGGAGGATAGGTCATACAATAGAAGATCAAGAGGTAAACAAGAGGTATAATCTTGTTTGTTTTGATTTAGTTCTTTTGTATCATGCATGTGGTTAATTTACATGGACCCCGATGATAAACACAAAAACCGGCGATCCGTACATCATCAATTTCTCGGCTAATCGGGGAAAATAGTTAGGTTGCTTGAACAACAAGTTTGTTCAAGCGACGACTCAAATCGAGATGCATGATGATGGATCGGTTGCTTGGGTAATCCATCTTCATTTGGATTAATTTTTTTTAATCCGGGGATGTATTATTGGATTGCCATGCACAAGCGACCGAGTCAAAGCAAGAAGCGAAGCTTCAAACCTTCATTACCAACTTATTCTACAAGTCCTTAGCACCCCGATATTCACCTAGTTTGCACAAAATATTGTTAGGTATTAATTTTACTAACATAATCGTTACCTTAACATTTGTTTTGAATTGTTGTCGTTGCTCCTCGGTCCATCTTGATTTTACTAACGGCTTGTTGTCTTCACCTCTAGGCACTTCAAAACCATTTTCCATGATTAGTATCATATCGAAATCGGTTTCGAAGTATACCTCCATCCTTTTCATCCACCACAAAAATTCTCCCTCAAACTTCGGTAGATATATGTTGATGCTGACCATTTGTTTGTTGTTGCGGCGATGAGTCTGATGACAACCTCTTCGCTTTTATACCACTTGTTGGAGGATCGTGGCCCGGCTAGAAGCAGGGGTTGAAAAGCCTATGATCAATGCTTGATAGAAATTGTTCGTTCGTCTACAATATTCGTTAGCATAGTGGAAATACAATATACAAATGTGAATACATAGACGAATAGACAAACACACACAATAGACACACGATATATGTGGTTCGGAACCATAGGGTTCCTACTCCATGGGGTGAGCTCAACGAGCTCTAGTGTGTTGGTACAATCGACCCAGGTCACCATTGACCAGACTCGAGTTTGACTCGAGTAGTGTTTTGATGTTTGACATTGATGTCTGACAATGTGTTGGGGAGATTGTTGGTACAATCGACCCAAGTCATACTTGATATTTGACGATGGTTTAACCATTGTCATGGGAGAAGTCCAAGTCATGTGTACTTGGCATGGAAAGTCCAAGCTTGAGTCTTGGCATGGAAAGTCCAACATGGGTTGGCAAGGAAAGTCCAAGCATGGGTCTTGGCAAAGAAAAGTCCAACATGGGTTGGCAAGGGAAAGTCCAAGCTTGAGTCTTGGCAATTGAGAAGTCCAAGGGGAATATTGGCGGCGTAAAGTCCAAGGGTGAAGTCTTGGCAGCATAAAGTCCAAACGGAGTCTTGGCAGCGTAAGTCCAATGTGCCTTGGCGATGTAGACTACATAAGTATGACAATAGCTGATGGAAGCACCTGAAGGCTAGCATATGGATGAACAAGTCATGGATGACTTGGAGGGATCTGATAGGCACGAGGCTGATGGAGGTGGCTAGAAGGCTTAGGTCTAGGCTAAGGGTGGTCTGACAAGTATGGGGGCACTATACTTGGTATTAAATCTCATGGTTGAGGTTTGTCAGTCGACTGGGGTTATAGACCAGTCGATTGGTCAAGTGTTTTGACACTTGGCGGTAGTCGACACTCGTGATCGGGGATTATGGTGATTGCGAATGAGTCGACTAGGGTTATTTGTGGCAAAATAAGCTAGCGATCACGGTATTATAGCAGTTGATTATTGGTTGATCAGTCGATTGCCATGGATGACAGTCGACTGATGGTTCGACTATGAGCACAGAATGCTTCATAGCCAACTGGGCAGTTGGCTACGGGCGCTGGAAGTCGACTGGCAATGTTGGCAGTCGACTTATGAGAGTCTCGTTGGAACTTTTCCATCGTGGATCGAGCCATTGTCTCACAACAACAGTGTTGGCAATCGATTGGGGCCTTATGGCAGTCGACTGCCAAGCAAAAATCCAGCCCGATGCAGGTTAAAAGGAGCTATTCATGAGAGATTTGGCTACCAGTTTTCTTGGACGATTTGGAGTGATTTGCTAGGGAAAATCAGGGTCTTCAAGGCTAGTCCAAGGCAATCAACAAGCAAGCTTCCAAAAGAATTTTTGTAAAGTGTTCTTTACTTCTTTTGTTGTATTTCATTCATATTCACTTGTTTTTCATTGTATTACATAGAGTAATCACTTGTATGAGGTTTCTCCACCTCTGGATTGTTTCGAGAAGGAGTTATTTAGTAGTGGTGTGTGATTTGCATCGCTAGGGCTCATTCGAGCCCAATCCGTGGAGTAGGAACCATTTGGTTCCGAACCACGTTATATTGTCTCTTGTGCTTGTGTTGTATTTACTTTTGTTATTATATATTCCGCTGCGTTTGAAGGGAGGAAACTTCGCTTCCCACTTCAACTTGGTCGCTTGTTCATGGCGATCCCGTCTTCTTCCCCGGATTAAAAAAAAATAATCCTTGACAAATAGGGATTACCCAAGCTACCGTTCTATCGTCATGCTATTCGATTAGAGTGGTCACTTGAACAAACTTGTTGTTCAAGCAACCTACCTCTATTCTTTGATTAGTCGCGGAATAGATGATGTATGGATCGTCGGTTTTTGAGTTAGTATTCGGGGTCCAAGTTAATTAGCCACACAACAAAGTATACAACATGCATAGAATAAGAAAAGATTCATAAACAAGAATTATACCTCTTGTTATACCTCTTGATCTTCTATTGTATGTCCTTCCTCCTTTTGGATGTCGTGTGGGCGACGATCTTCCAAAAGTTGAAGCCTCCTAGATCACGTTCTTCCCTTCCTTTCTCGCTCCAAACAAAGGGAAGAATGAAACGAAACTCTTCCCTATCTAGGACTGGCCACCAAGTCAAGAGACTTGATGTTGCCGCCGGCCAAGGAGGGGATGTAGGGTACCGGCCAACCTTGAAGAAAGGTTGCCGTCGACCAACATAGAGAGAGAGAGAGAATGGGAGAAGCTATCGTTGATCTAGAGAGAGAGAGGGTGGTGATGATGCTGCCGGCCAAAGAGAACACCAAACCCTAGTCTTGTTTGCTGCCGCCCAAAAGGAAGAACAAACCCTAGGGTTGCCGCCGCCCACCTCTCCTCTCAAGCCAAGCTCCAAAACCCTAATCTCCCTTGTTGGTTTCCACACCCAAGCCCTTAGCCCTCCTTTTATAGAGCTAGGCTTAAGCCTCCTTTTAATCTCCACCATCGGATCTAGGGATTTAATCTCAACCGTCGGATCTAGGGATTTAATCTCCACCGTCGGATCTAAAGATTTAATTTCTACCGTTGGATCTAGAGATTTAATCTTCACTGTTGAATATAGAGTTTCATTTTCCATCATCGGATCTAGGCTCCATGAGGGTTTTAATAGGATATAATAGAGACCATGAGGAGGAGTTGGATCTTGGCCACCCAATGGATCAAGCCCACATAAAGTCCGATCCATTAATGATAATCTATTCCACTAGAGGATTATCATTGATCTACCTCACCAACCCCCATAATTAAATATGGGCTCCATATATTAATTGTACAAATATCTCCCCGTGTTTAAGATCTCGAATGTTCGTCGATTAAATAATTTACTGACAATTAATTAATCAACATCTAACTCCATGAGTAGTACCACTCAACCTTATCATCATGCCGGACCAAGTCCACCTGCAGGGTTTACATGATGAACCTTATGAGCTCCTCAAGGGGACATCATCATCCTAATATATAGGACATGATTTCCTCCTATAATCAACGACACACCATATAAATAATATCATTTCCCAACTTACCGAGCCTATCGATTTACTCTATAAATCTCGCCCATTGGTAAATCAAAGAAATAAATACTAAGTATATGTGCCCGTTATTATATCGGGATTAAAAGCATTTACACCATAATATCCGAGGTCCGATTCAATTATGTAGTCAGCAATAAATCGAATCACCTCTAAGTCGGTCTTGCTCAATACACACAAAGTGTACTAGTGTAATTCTTTGGTCAAGACAAACCAACACCAAATCACACTACAACCATTCCAATGGTTTGTCCATAACCATCTAGGTTGTGAGCCTTTACTTATACTTCACAAGGAACTGATAACATGATCTCCTGTGTGACACTACAAACCATGTTATTTACAATGTAATGTATTAGATATTATGCATAACCATAAATATGCAAACAATGATCATGTGATTCTTATTTCAAAAATAAAGATGTTCATACAAAAGATAAACTTTTTAGTATACATCCCAACAACATTAAAAAGTGTTGTAGAGACGAACGCGATCAAATTCCATCCATGACGAAAACACACTATTCACCCCCCTCTAGCGGCCACCGAGGTCCTAACATAGTGATGAACACACCACTAATAAAACTCCTTATCGACAACAAGTCGGAGGTAGAGAAACCTTGTACAAGCAATTACAATGTAATACAAAAATGTACAAACAAATACAAAGATGAAATAAAATACATAAAGAAAACTTTACAACAAATGGCTTTGAACACTTTGCTTGTTGCTTGCTTTGGTTTGCTTTTGAATGTCTGGAATGTAGCAGCAATTCCTCTCCAAAATCTCCCCAAATATCATTGTGGAAAGCCTCCCCAAGCTCCTCCTTTTATCCTTGTCTTGGGCTGATTCCATGCCTAGCAGTCGACTTCCATAAGCCCCCAGTCGACTGCTCATGTAGCAATTGTGAGACAACGACCTACTCCACGTTGGCATTCTAGCCAACGAATACACTAGAAGTCCACTTCCAATTACAATCAATCGACTACCAACCTCGTAGATGATTGATCAGTCGGCTACCGAGCATTCTGCTCACGTCCTCAACCAGCAGTCGACTGCCCAATGATGGCAGTCGATTGCTGTGGCATACGATGCAATCGAACAACAATCGACTTCTCACCAGTCGACTGGGACATATCACGAGTCGACTATAGTCGGGTAAAACCTCAAACACAAGTTGTTTGAGCATTCGACCATCGAGTAAAACCTCAAACATCGATGTTTGAGCATCTAACACTGATCTTAGCCACTTGGCCAAGTTCACCTCATCCTCCCATGGAGTTCCCCATCGAATCTCTCTTTCTCCGGCATATGCCCCTCAGATGCACTAAGCTCACGACTTCTCCCAGTGCTATCCTTCGCGTCTTCCCCTAAAGTCTTCTTCCTTTGGCTGACCGATCAGGAGAGGGGGGGCTAGTCTGTGTTCCCAGGTTAATTGTTGTGATTTCTTTGGGGTCGGTTTGGGTGCCCGTAGTGGAGGTTGAAGGAACAAATGGCAATGTTGAGGGTTGTAGTGGTTTTGAATAAGAGGTGGATGGTCTGTAATTTTGACTCTGATATTCAGATAACCACTTTTCGAAGGATTGCAGCTTGGAGGTACTCTAAAAAATATAGGGAAATACTATAAAATGAATTGTTTGTACAAGGAAATAATTAATAGGTAAAGAAATTTACTATCCAATGGCTTTCTTGTAATTCTTGGATGATGTGAGAGGTATTAGAGGAAGGGGGAAAGAAAGTAGGTTGCGGTAGGGAAGAATCGGATATGGTGGGAGGACTATCATAAGGGATGATAGGTGAAGGAAGTAAAGGAAGAGAACCTAAAATAGGCATAATAGGAAGGGAAGAAAGAATATGGCTCGGGTAAGAGTCTAACATTGCTTGCACTAGTAGGTCTAAAGGTGAAGAAGCTGTAGGTTCTGGATTTATTGGACTGGAAGGAGGTGTGGGTTGTTGTTGCCTGGTGGGGAACAAGGAGGCTAAGGGAAGATTATCTGTGGAGGAAGAAGGGGAAGGAGATGAGGAGAGTTCAATAGGTTCATTAAGGGTATCCGTAGGAGGACTATGGACAAGTGTGTTAGAGGGGGGTAGAGATTCTGATGGAGGAAGGGAGGAAGATGGTTCTGAAAGAGAGGAAGTGGTAAGAAGAGGAAAGAGGTTAGGAATTGGTTCTAGTGGAGGAGGAAGTAGATGGGGATTAATATAGGTAAGAGTGAGTTGGTCTGGTTCGGCAATAGTTATAAGAGGGACTTGAGGGATTTCAGGGGGAACCTGTGTTATAGAAGTATAAGTTATTCTTTCAGGAATTGAATTAAGAAATTCAAAGTAAGAAGTAATGGAAGAGTAAGGATTAGTTACTGGAGTGGGTGGCTCGAGGATGGTAGAGGAAGTAGCTCCCAGTTCTATTCTTTTCCTTTTCTTTTGCTGTTTGGCCAGAGTCCTGGCAATACCTACACTCATCATATCCTCTGCAAAATAGAATGTTAGTGAACATCTTAAAGTAAAATCAATAAGTATGTAGAATGTAGTATTTGTATATATTGGAAAGTAGAAATTGTAACTGTTTGGCACGGAATGAAAGTAACAGTTCAGTGTTTGTGCAGGTCAGGAGATTGGTTGGTGTTCAAAAGTAAATATAGTAGGTATGTAAAGCAAGGCATCAACATATTTTTTATATATAGGGAAGGAAGTATTAATATGTGTTTCTAGGATAGTATGGTAAGAAAGCAGGGTATGGTGTTAATATGCATATTACAAGAAACAAAGTGCAGTTTTATTACATGTATAAAGGCAAATGTAGTAAATAAAATTTACTAATTGGATGCGCATCTAGTGATTGATTGGGTGATAGTCCATAGTAGGAATGGATAGGTTCTTGGAGAAGTTCATTGATACTGAAGTGTTTGTTTTTGAGTTTGGCTTTGATGGAGGGAAAGTTGATGGTATCTTTAACCATTTTAAGGTAAGAAAGATTTTTAAGTGTGGTTTTCCAGGAGTAGGAGAATTGAAGGATGGGATCCATGGGGATAAAGAAGTACAATTCTTTCCATCCCTTGTGGGAAGTAGGCATATCAGTTAGAAATTGGTAACCTTGGCATGCCATGAAATAAATTATGCCTGAGTCAGCCATTTTTAGTTGGTATAGGCAGTGGAATATGTGAGGGATTTGTGGGATGTCAAGATGCTGGAACACGATTATGGTGTCGACTAGTATGCGGATGGAGTTGGGGGCCAACTGGTTGATAGGAAGGTCGTAATAGGTGAGAAGTGAAAGAGAGGCTTTAGCACAGGAAAGCGAAGACCTCCTTCTAGCTGCCCTATGAAGAGGGTGCTAGTGCCAGGCGGAGGACTGTGAGGACGTTGGTCGCGAGTGGGGATAATAGTAGTAAAAACCTTAGGGATGTATTTGGGTTTGCGGAGGAAGAATGAATGGTTGAGGGTCAGTTGCTGGGCATGGTTTCGTACCAACGAACGGTGGAGGAAGAGGAGGCCATGGAGGACAGTGTCACAGAGAGTTTGAAGATGTCGAAGAAACAGGAATCTAGGGTTTCAAGCGCAAGAGGAGGTTGAGCGGTGTGTTGGCGAAGGCAGGGGTTTTTTTAAAGAGGGAAATGGTTGAGAAAATAAGGTTATAAGTATTTTTTTTCTTAATGAGAAAATGAGGTTCAAAATTTTTATAAATCCTAATATTTTTTCTTAATGAATTTTTTCTCTAGCATTGGTTATAAGGGTTTTTTCTAAGGCGTCTTACGCCTAATACACAAGCTCGGAGTTATCAATGTTCTTGAAGCATTTTATGCCTAAGGGTTTTAGGCTATCTAATATTCTTTGGTGAATGGCTATATGATTTTTTCTAAGGCATTCTAAGTCTGATGCAGAATTTAAGGGATATCTTGTGTTCTTTTACGGAAGGGGGGCTATCAAATTTTTCTAAGTTGTTAATGACAATTATGCTAAGTGTTCCTATGCTTAATCAGAATTTCTTCTTTCTTATGACAATGGTGTTCTTTCTATGGTATGACAAGTTTGTTACAATTTTCTTGTAAAATTAATAGTATTTTTTGTATGTGTTGAAAACTAACTCAGGCTCTTATGGCTCCTATAACAACCTATGGGCTAGATAGCTATTTTCCCCCACAGGGAACTATAATGCCACTATATGACATATGTAAAATATTTTCAAGTCTTCACGCCTACTATAATAGCCTATGGGCTAGATAGTTATTTTCCCTTATGGGGAACTATAACACCACTATATGGCTTATGTAAAGTGTTCTTAAGGCTTCTACGCCTCTTATAACAACCTATGGGCTATGTAGATACCTTCCTCCATGGGGAACTATAATGGCAACTATAATGGGCAGGTAAATGCTAACTAGGCTCGACGCCTACCATGAGAGTTTAAGGCCCAATGCCTATCATGAGAGTTTAAGGCCCTATGCCTAATGTGAGAGGTTAAGGACTTACGCTTATTGTGACACCTTGTGGTTTATGACATAATCTATATCAGTGAATACTTGTGAAACTTCAATCGATTTTGCTCTTCAGTTTCACTAAAAAGGTGGAACTTGTGATGTGTGTGGCTTTTTCAGCTAAGGCAGTGTAGTCTTTTGGTATTTGTCGCTAAAATAGTAAAAATTATATTATTGGAAGCCAGGGCAGAGAAGTTTTTGTTCTCGAGTAGCATAAGTGATGACTAAGGAGTAACTGTGTTGGTGGAGTAATTTGGGTATTGGCAGAACAATATATGCAATTGCTGAGCAGTATATGGGGCGCCCGAGTAGAGTAGGGGTAAACAGAGTAACTGTATTTAGAAGTGTTGTTTGGCAAAGTAGTCTATATAATTCCCGATCCCCTTACTTATAAAACTTCATTCGATTTCGCTCTTCAGTTTTACTAAAGAGGGAGAAGTTATGATGGGGTCGGGGTTTTTTTTATTAGATTAAAGCTTTTCCCGAGTAATTTAGGAAATTTTCGAGCGGTATGTGTTTCTCGAGCAGTGTATGGGATTCCCGAGCCTAGTAAGGAAGATTAGTGCAGTGTTGTTTAGAAGTGAAGTATGATGTTGACAGGGTAGTAAGTGCATTTCTCGTGCAGTATATTTGTTTTTCGAGTGGTATATGTTTTTCCCGAGTAGTGTACGTGTTTCCCGAGCAGTCTATGGGATTCCCGAGCCCAGTAAGGAAGAGTAGTGCAGTATTGTTCAAAAGTGAAATATGGTGTTGATGCAGGCGATCGATTTTTCGGCGGTATGTGTTTCCAGCGGTTTATGGGATTCCCAAGAAAAGAGTAGAAAGATTGTTCAGAAGTAAAGTAAGGTGTTGATAGGGCAGTAAGTGCTTTTCCCGAGAAATGTATGTGTTTCCCAACCTGTGTATGGGAGTCCCGAGCCAAGTAAGTAATAGTAGTGCAGTATTGTTCAAAAGTGAAGTATGATGTTGACAGGGCAATAAGTGCTTTTCCCGAGTAGTATATGTGTTTTTCGAGCAGTATATGTATTTACTGAGTGATATGAGCAAAACATATAGAGTTTTAGGAGTAGTTTTCGCTCACATCTCATTTCGTTTTATGTTTGTTTCATGCATTTTTTACTTTGTTTTGCATGCATTTCTTGTTTTCTGGTTCGGAGATCTGTTCTTTGTACTTTTGTGTGCAGGATAGCATTTCATGGGGAAAACGGCGCACTTTCGGAGCGAAAAAGAGCATTTGGAAGTTGGATACTGTAGGGCACACGACCACGGCGTGTGGCTACACACAATCTGTTGGGTATTCGGCACCGCGGTGTGTGTGTGTTCGATCACATTTCGTAAACATGAACACAGCGGAAGCAATAAAAATAATAAATCTACATTTATTACAACACACACAACACACGCATGCATATTACAACAAGTGTAGACATAACCGTAAATTTAAATTTGTAATAAAAGGAAATTTATCTACGTTATACCTTTCGTATGACGTGTAGCGGGAACGGCATCAACCGGAACGATCCTCGCTAGAATCGTCTCTATCCGTATCCACGCCGAGTTCCTCGGGATGACTTCGCTAAGCCACGAGCTTCGTCTTCGTACGGGTTACTAGCCTCGTGTTGAAGACGACGTGATCGAGAGATGATCACGATCCGAATCCAAATTCGGATCCTAATACGTGTTCTCAAAACTCGCTTCTCCGGAGAGGTATTCATCAACCAATTGACGAATCCTTCGTCCTCCACCTCAGAGGATTACCGGAGATCGAATCCCCGGTAAGTTAGCCGCTGTCGGAGCTCTAACCATCGTCCAAACGACGCTCCGACGAGAGGAGAACAAGCTGTCCAGAAAACTGGACAGCTTTGGTGGAGGAGATAGGCGCCGGCCAACCAAGGGAAGATAAAGCTCACCTTGATGCCAAACCTAAAGGAGATCACCGGAGTACCAACCGGCAGCAGCTCGACGCTGGTGAGAGGGAAGGTCAGCACCTTCTGGACGCCGGTTGGAGCCTCAAGGTGGGCGGCGGCAAGGAGGAGGAGAGTTGGCGCCGAATTTCTCCAAGGAGAGGTGGGCGGCAACTTAGGGTTGTGGATTAGGGCTTAATTATCCCTTAAGCCCTCTTTTATAGAGAACTAATTCTCTTAATGGTTATTTGATCATAACCATTAGGCCCGTTAACCCGCTCCATTAAGATAAGTTAAAATAAACCAAACCATGATGGTTTATTTTAAGTTAAAACGAACCGAACCAACTTTTGGTTCATTCGTTTAAAATAAACTAAACCCTTTGGTTTATTCTCCTCCATTGGATTAGAACCAAACCATTTTGGTTCATCCATTACATCTTCATAAGACTCGGCCCATCCACGCTTCCATTGCGACTGAAACGATTTCATGCTCGCTTTATGTTTGGTCCAACCAAACCTAGTTTCTCTCGGTCTGAGAATCTCATTCTCAAGCTCGTTTTAAATCCTTTGGATTACGCTCGTTGTGCGTGTGACCAAATAGGTTCTCGATTTATGTTGGCCATCTATAATTAACCATTAATTATAGAACGATCATGAGTGGCACCTAGTAGTACATCATGATCCCCAATTAATCGAAAAGATCAACGGTTGATCGAGAACTATTTACAAACCCTTGATGTTTCGAATGAATCGTGCCTCATTCCCTTCACTCATCTTATACCCACTTGGTTCAGGACATGGTCTATTGTGTCAGTCCCCACTAGGCTGACTACGTCACACCTAGCCCAAGTGTCATTTCCTCGTCCTACGGATTCTAGTTACTCCACATGTATCGAAGAGTACCTTACTCTAAACATGTAATGCTTTGGCCAAAGACTTTAGTAACAATCCGACGAGAGGCCATGGGTATACATCTCCTTGCAAGGAGTGGTGAATCCTTTATAGGCTATTCAAACACCTTCGATCACTTCGACTTATACCCAATCATCCCGGGTCCACATCTCCTTAGAGATGTTTGCTTAAGATGTCAAAGCATAAGTCTCCATGATCAAGATGACTTGAATACCGCAAGTCTATGGAACATCGCACTTAAGCCACAGTAAGAACTTCATTGACATATCTATATATGCAGAGTGTTAGTGAAAGCCCTAGAGCCAATCATATGATGATTGTTGTATGGACTTTATTGTATCATATCCCTATTTATAAAGGCATGGTTATTATATTTACTTGTATTGGTGCCAAATAACTAAATATAATAATGTCCTTGGGTAGTAGGTTCTTATCTATGTCAATCGATTGGATGAATCGATAATGAGATGATATAGAGAACACTACTCTTAATCATTCCTAGTCGAGTATTAACATTCAGGGACAATGTTAATGCATATAGACTAGCATGTAGGTCAACAAGATGACTTGATCTCACAAGTCATGGATATGAGATATCAAGTTGACACATGGGTATGCATTGGAGAATGTATACTGAATGACCCGCCATGAGAAAGTATCATGGATCGTTATATGAGTGTCATATACTTTCTCATGTGGCTATTAGTATGACTATTAGTCCTTAGACCTGAAGTCACCATGGTTCCCTACATAATGAATTGCATACTTTGGCTTCGTCAAACGTCACCCGTAAATGGGTGGACTATAAAGGCGATTACTGGGTATGTAACGAATTATGCGGAGGGATGTGAGTGATGTAGATGGGATCTATCCCTCCTATATGACGGGGGTGACATCGATATTCTTGATAGAGTGAGACCACGAAGTGCATGGCCATGCCCAAATGAGTCAATATGAGATATTGAGCTCATTTGTTTAGAGTGAGTCTACTTGGAGTTCAAGATTTAGATTGTACCGAGGATGACACGGTCTATGCCTCGATTGGTCAATCTAGATGTCAAGGATAGAGGGACATTGTCACATATTGTGAGAGTCACAATTAGTAGTCACAAAGGTGATGTTGGAGCTCAACATTCTTGTAACTTGGGTAGCAATGATGTGTTGCTAGATACCGCTCATTGCTTATGTTCCTAAATCGGTTTAGGGACATTGCCAACGTTACAAGAACCTATAGGTAAGTCACACATGAGAGCAATTAGATGGAGATTAGGTTCATATGATGAACCATGAGGATTAGGTTCATGGGATGAACCAAATTGGATTAAGAGTAATCCAAATTAGACTAATTGAGTTAGACTCAAGTTGATTCAAGTGTTGAATAAATCTAATTGAGATTTGATTCATCAAATCAATTTAAATTAATGAATAGAGATTCATTATATTAAATTGACTTGAGTCAAGTGGTTAGATTTGATCAACCATGGAGATTAGAGGTCAAGTTTGACTTGACTTGAGGGAAGTTGAAAGGTCAAGTTTGACTTGACCAATTGCCATGTCATGATGATGACTAGGCTTGGCCGGCCAAGGATGATGCTCCACATCATCTTTGACTGGGTCAATTAGTGCCACATCATGAGGGAGACCAAGGGTCATGGGAGTTACATGCATGCATGTAACTCCCCCTCCATGAAGTGGCCGGCCACCATTTGGGGGTTATGTGAGTGAGTAATCACTCATTACTTCATCTTCTTCCTTGGGAATTTTCCTCTCAAGCTCTCCCTCTCCTTCCTCTCTTTGGCCGAACCAACCAAGGAGTGCTAGCACACTCAAGGTTGAGTTTTCTTCCACCTATTGCTTGTGTGGATACCATAGAGGAGTGTGCACTTGACACTCTCGAGTTCATGGACTTTGGACGAGCGGGATTTGCGAAGGGCATCGCATCAAGGGTAACATCCTTATCTCTTAGTTCTAAGGTAGATCTAGAGGATTTTGTAAGCACATACATGTAATTAGTTTTAATACTTCTTCGCACGGATCCGTGGCCGGGACTTCCGGGGTTTCCGCAACGCAAAAAGCGGTTTTTGCGGCCCGGAAAAGCCCAACACAGAGAACCATATGAATTCTTACGGTTGGTCACTCAAATGAACTAGTTACCATAACTAGCATCCACGATTAACTCCGGACATCACAATGTCTCCAGCCAGTGAGAATCAACTGCTTGGATACACCAAGGAGTATACCTCGTGCTAGTCTCGACAGAATTGATGGTGTCCAAATACATCAATTCATCGACTAGGGATAATTCCGATACATCACAATTACACATGTAGAGATACTCACTAGTTGTGATCCAATCACAAATTCTCTCATGCTGTGAATCGTATCGTGGACATTCAGAAAATGAGTTTAAGATCCAATCAAATACATAAAACATGTATACTCAAATAGTGAATCTTCATTTATCATATAAATGGTTCATACATAAGGCGATTGCCTTAGGACATCTCTCATATATTACTAACAGACTCCCACTTGGCCTAATGCCAATCGCTACGGTATCCAATACCATAAGCTCGAACATGACCCTCAAACTTATTTTGAGGTAATGCCTTAGTCAAGGGATCCGCTAAGTTCCTTTCAGTGGGAATTTTCTCGATTTGTATTTCGTTCCTACTGATGATCTCTCTGATAAGATGATAGCGGCGAAGCACATGTTTGGATCATTGATGAGACCACATCAAGTTCAGAGATGAACTTCTTGATCCAAACCGCTTCCTTTGCTGCTTCCAAAGCTGCAATGTATTCTGCCTTAGTGGCAGAATCCGCTATAGTGTCAAGCTTGGAACCTTTCCAACTTATTGCGCCTCCATTCCAGGTGAATACATACCCAGACAAAGACATGGAATCATCCTTGTCTGTCTGGAGCTGGCATCCGTATACCCATGTATCACCATGTACCCTTCTCCATATATTAGGAACGTATCCTTAGTTCTTCTTAAGTACTTAAGGATCGTCTTAACAGCCGCCCAATGATCCATTCCCGGATCGGACTGGTATCTGCTCGTGACACTCAGAGCGTACGATACGTCGGCCCTTGTACATAACATAGCATACATGATAGATCCTATTGCGGATGCATAGGGAATCTTACTCATGCAAATCCTCTTGTCTTCTGTGCGCGGACACATAGACTTCGAAAGGTGTACCCCATGCCTGATGGGTAAGAAACCTTTCTTGGATTCCGACATGCTAAACCTCTTTAGCACTCGGTCTATATATGTAGACTGCGAAAGACCAAGCAATCGTTTCGATCTATCTCTATAGATCTTAATCCCGAGGATGTAGGTTGCTTCTCCCAGGTCTTTCATGGAGAATGTCTTGGATAACCAAACCTTAACTGACTGTAAGACTGAAACATCGTTTACTATAAGTAATATGTCATCGACATACAATACTAGGAACACGACTGCACTCCCACTAACCTTCTTGTACACACAAGGTTCGTCTGGATTTTGTGAGAAATCAAACTTTTTGATTATCTCATCAAAACGGATATTCCAGGTCCTGGATGCTTCCTTCAATCCATAAATGGACCGTCGCAATTTGCATACCTTGGTTTTATCAACTGATGTGAAACCCTCAGGTTGTATCATATACACGTCCTCGAGCAGATTTCCATTAAGGAAAGCTGTTTTCACATCCATCTGCCATATCTCATAATCATAATGAGCCGCTATGGCCAGGAGCATCCGAATGGATTTAAGCATAGCTACCGGTGAATAGGTTTCGTCATAATCAACACCTTGCTTTCGACGATATCCTTTTGCCACTAATCTAGCCTTATAGGTAATCACATTACCATCCATGTCGGTTTTCTTCTTGAAAACCCACTTGCACCCTATAGGCTTTATGCCTTCAGGTGGGTCAACCAAGTTCCAAACTTGGTTTTCATACATGGAATCCATTTCTGACTTCATGGCACCAAGCCACTTATCCCTTTTTGAACTTGTCAGCACTTCTTCATAACTGGTAGGCTCCTCATCATCAATGAGTAACACGTCGTTCGATTCACTTACGAGAAATCCATATCTATCGGGAATATTGCGTGTTCTACCAGATCTACAAAGATGTGGTGTTACAATAGGTCCAGCCGATTGCTCATCACTATAAGTTGTCGGCTGTTGTGCTTCACCAGGTATCTCATCAATGTCTATTTGAGTATCTCGAGCCTCCTCAAGCTTGACGACACTCCCACTGTTTTCTTGCAAGAGAAACTCTTTCTCTAGAAACACAGCATGCCTTGAAACAAACACCTTTTGTTCCACAGGATGATAGAATTGGTAACCCCTTGTTTCCTTAGGGTATCCAACAAATAGACATTTATCAGACTTAGCATCCAATTTGTCTGATACTGTCCGCTTCACATAAGCAGGACAACCCCATATCTTCAAGTAAGATACATGAGGTTTCTTACTATTCCATATCTCATATGGAGTAGTAGAGACTACCTTGGTAGACATTCTGTTTAACAAGTAAACAGCTGTCTGAAGTGCATAGCCCCAAAAGGACTTGGGAAGATTCGCATGATTCATCATTGACCTGACCATGTCCAACAAGATCCGGTTACACCTCTCAGATACACCATTATGCTGTGGTGTATATGGCGGAGTCCATTGAGACAATATACCATTGTCTCTTAGGTAATCAAGAAACTCCTGACTCAAGTATTCACCACCTTGATCCGATCGAAGTATTTTAATACTCTTGTCATGTTGTTTCTCTACTTCATTTCTGATTTCTTTGAACCTTTCAAAGGCTTCAGACTTGTGTTTCATCAAGAACACATACCCAAACCGTGAGTGATCATCGGTGAAGGTAATGAAGTAGCTATAGCCTCCTAATGCTTGAGTTGACATAGGTCCACATACATCAGTATGTATTAGACCTAGTAACTCTCCCACTCGTTCACCTTTTCTAGTAAAAGGTAACTTAGTCATCTTGCCTTTTAAGCATGATTCGCATGTATCGTATGAATCCAATTCAAACGATTCCAGAATTCCACATCGGTGTAATTCGGACATGCATTTCTTGCTTATATGGCCAAGACGACAATGCTACATATGGGAGTCTAATTGATTATCCTTTTGAGCACGCTTGTTGCTCGCTTCGATATTGAAGATGTCACTGGATACGTCCAATGTATAAACACCATTGCTTAAAGTTCCAGTCCCATAAAGAACTCCATTCAAAGTTATGTAACAACAATTGTTACTAAAAGTCAAATGGTACCGATTTCTATTTAAACAAGAAATAGAAATGATGTTCTTTATCAACGAAGGAACATAAAAGCAATTGTCCAGTTCTAAGACAAGTCCGCAGGAGTTTCAACAAATGCGTTCCAATGGCTCGCAGCAACCTTTGCTCCATTCCCAACACGCAAATTTGACTCCCTTGACGAGTCTTCTTCTATTCCTTAGCCCATGTATGTCATTACATATATGTGAGCCACACCCAGTATCCAATACCCAAGTGTTTGAGGAAATAGAATGACAATCAATAACGAAGATATCTGAAGAAGATGGGGCATCCGATGCCTTATTCTTCTTCACGGACTCAAGATAAATCTTGCACTTTCTTCGCAAATGGCTCTCCTTGCCATAATGATGGCAAGTTTCCTTTTGTGCTAGTTCTACCTTCTTAGCCCTTCTCTTCTTTCCCTTCTGCTGTTCATTTGACTTCCTCTTAGAACCTTTCTTCGAGGAATCAACTAACAGCACCGTCCCCTGCTCATGCTTCTCAGAAGACTCCACAGTCTTCAGCATATTGAGCAGTACCACAGATGAACCTCCTAGCATCTCAGAGGTGAAGAGGAGCTTTGAGACTTCGAACCTTTCGAATCTCACTTGCTCATCAACCAACTCACAAAGATGAAGGACTACGATATGAGCATCCATATGCTCATGCCGCCAGAGCTTGGGTTCCATCATGGCTAGCATGATGCAACTTGCCTGTAATCACCACATGTTTCTGATAGGCCAACAATTGGTCCAGAGTTGCATTGTCACTAGGATGGGCGGGAAGAGGCGCTTCGAGGACATACGCAAGCTTTTCACCTTGAGAACAATTCTCAAGTTTCTAAGCCAGTCCAAGAAGTTCGGCCCAGTCAATTTATTCGAATCCAAAATGGAACGCAAATTAAAAGACAACATGATCAATTTTAGAAATACAAAACGAGCATATATGAGAAAGATGATTTTTAAAATGCATCAATATACATTTATAAATCCCATTCATTTTTCGAATTTCAAAAACCCCAAAATCACTTCGGGAGATCGTAGGTCCATCTCCGAATGGGCTGATATCCATCATAGTTATGAACAACCTTGGAGAGAGTCCAACAAGCCATTCATAACTACGACGGTAGGTATCATCTATACCGATTGCATATCACGTATATGCAACTATCACAATGTGCTATCAACTAATTGAATGTTCACACATACGTTGGGTTGTTAACACATTAACAAGTATGCATCATATGCATAGCACCCAACTTCACCTCCCTTTACATCGACCTTGGAGAGAGTCCAACAAGCCGATGCTCCAGGTTAAAGCCAACCCATTAATCGAGAAATAGTTTTAATATGGTTAGAGCGCATTCAACCAATTAGCCCAGCTTGGAGAGAGTCCAACAACCAAAGCTAACGATTGACCTCTGACTCTTACCATATTAGTATTAAACTATTCCATGGTTTGAACATGTTCGGGTTCGAGCCGGGCTTGGAGAGAGTCCAACAACCCAAACAAGAAACGGAACTCTGGTTCTAACCATATTAATGGAAGGTGTAGGCTTTAATATTGTTTAAGGGTTTTATGTCTCATCCTCTTTGCATGCAAATAACTATTATCTACATGGCATGACATACATGGCATACATCTACATGTCATGACACGCATGGCATAATGATATGCATCTAATGCAATTACATGGCATACAATTATGTCATGTATATAATTTCCTTATATGTCATAACTATTTATGGAAATAAAATATGTTTAAGATTTGATTCTCCAAATCAAATCATAATTAAATTAGAAAACAAATTTCCAAATCTAATCACATATTTTATTCATGGAATTATTTGATTAAGGAAAATCTATTTAGGAAACCAATTTCCTAAATCATTAAAACTACTTATGGAAATAAAATATTTTAAGATTTGATTTCCCAAATCAAATCATGATTAAATTAGGAAACAAATTTTCAGAATCTAATCAAATATTTTATTTATGGAAAATATCGATTTCCATAAATACTTCCAACTTTCCAAAAGTGGAAGATTTCCATAAATACTTCTAGACATTCCAAAATTGAAAATTTTTCCATAAATACTTCTAAATTTCCAAAATTAGAAAATTTCCAGAAATACATTATGACTATTGCAAAACCATTTTTACGATTATGTCGAAACACAACCTGGGCTCTGATACTACTGTTGGATTTCCGGCACCGCGGTGTGTGTGTGTTCGATCACGTTTCGTAAACATGAACACAGCGGAAGCAATAAAAATAATAAATCTACATTTATTACAACACACACAACACACGCATGCATATTACAACAAGTGTAGACATAACCATAAATTTAAATTTGTAATAAAAGGAAATTTATCTGCGTTATACCTTTCGTATGACGTGTAGCGGGAACGGCATCAACCGGAACGATCCTCGCTAGAATTGTCTCTATCCGTATCCACGCCGAGTTCCTCGGGATGACTTCGCTAAGCCACGAGCTTCGTCTTCGTACGGGTTACTAGCCTCGTGTTGAAGACGACGTGATCGAGAGATGATCACGATCCAAATCCAAATTCGGATCCTAATACGTGTTCTCAAAACTCGCTTCTCTGGAGAGGTATTCGTCAACCAATTGACGAATCCTTCATCCTCCACCTCAGAGGATTACCGGAGATCGAATCCCCGGTAAGTTAGCCGCTGTCGAAGCTC
Organism: Wurfbainia villosa; assembly: GCA_025175895.1. Taxonomy (NCBI): domain Eukaryota; kingdom Viridiplantae; phylum Streptophyta; class Magnoliopsida; order Zingiberales; family Zingiberaceae; genus Wurfbainia; species Wurfbainia villosa. The sequence goes on along the minus strand of CM045987.1, from coordinate 77,791,934 downwards.
TAACCGTCGTCCAAACGACGCTCCCACGAGAGGAGAACAAGCTGTCCAGAAAACTGGACAGCTTTGGTGGAGGAGATAGGCGCCGGCCAACCAAGGGAAGATAAAGCTCACCTTGATGCCAAACCTAAAGGAGATCACCGGAGTACCAACCGGCAGCAGCTCGATGCCGGCGAGGGGGAAGGTCAGCACCTTCTGGACGCCGGTTGGAGCCTCAAGGTGGGCGGCGGCAAGGAGGAGGAGAGTTGGCGCCGAATTTCTCCAAGGAGAGGTGGGCAGCAACTTAGGGTTGTGGATTAGGGCTTAATTATCCCTTAAGCCATCTTTTATAGAGAACTAATTCTCTTAATGGTTATTTGATCATAACCATTAGGCCCGTTAACCCGCTCCATTAAGATAAGTTAAAATAAACCAAACCATGATGGTTTATTTTAAGTTAAAACGAACCGAACCAACTTTTGGTTCATTCGTTTAAAATAAACCAAACCCTTTGGTTTATTCTCCTCCATTGGATTAGAACCAAACCATTTTGGTTCATCCATTACGTCTTCATAAGACTCGGCCAATCCACACTTCCATTACGTCTGAAACGATTTAATGCTCGCTTTATGTTTTGTCCAACCAAACCTAGTTTCTCTCGGTCTGAGAATCTCATTCTCAAGCTCGTTTTAAATCCTTTGGATTACGCTCGTTGTGCGTGTGACCAAATAGGTTCTCGATTTATGTTGGCCGTCTATAATTAACCATTAATTATAGAACGATCATGAGTGGCACATAGTAGTACATCATGATCCCCAATTAACCGAAAAGATCAACGGTTGATCCAGAACTATTTCTGAAACCCTTCAGTAGCTCGAATGAATCGTGCCCCATTCCCTTCACTCATCTTATACCCACTTGGTTCAGGACATGGTCTATTGTGTCAGTCCCCACTAGGCTGACTACGTCACACCTAGCCCAAGTGTCATTTCCTCATCCTACGGATTCTAGTTACTCCACATGTATCGAAGAGTACCTTACTCTAAACATGTAATGCTTTGGCCAAAGACTTTAGTAACAATCCGACGAGAGGCCATGGGTATACATCTCCTTGCAAGGAGTGGTGAATCCTTTATAGGCTATTCAAACACCTTCGATCACTTCGACTTATACCCAATCATCCCGGGTCCACATCTCCTTAGAGATGTTTGCTTAAGATGTCAAAGCATAAGTCTCCATGATCAAGATGACTTGAATACCGCAAGTCTAAGGAACATCGCACTTAAGCCACAGTAAGAACTTCATTGACATATCTATATATGCAGAGAACCATATGAAGTCTTACGGCTGGTCACTCCAATGAACTAGTTACCATAACTAGCATCCACGATTAACTCCGGACATCACAATGTCTCCCAGTGAGAATCACCGCTTGGATACACCAAGGAGTATACCTCGTGCTAGTCTCGTGTAATTGATGGTGTCCAAATCCATCAATTCATCGACTAGGATAATTCCGATACATCACAATTACACATGTAGAGATACTCACTAGTTGTGATCCAATCACAAATTCTCTCATGCTGTGAATCGTATCGTGGACATTCAGTAAATGAGTTTAAGATCCAATCAAATACATAAAATATGTATACTCAAATAGTGAATCTTCATTTATCATATAAATGGTTCATACATAAGGCGATTGCCTTAGGACATCTATCATATATTACTAACACAATCATGTCCGAAGCTCGAGATTGGCAACCACAGGGCCACACACAACCAGGCCGTGTGGAAACACATGGTCGTGTGGCGGCCCAGCGTTTTGGCATGATTAGTTCTTTTTTCGAATTTCATGAAGAGCCGACCTCATGTCTATATAAAGAAACCCACGCCCAAACCCTAGGGGGAAGGCATGACAGCCTAGACAAGACTCCTTAGCCCTAAAAAGCTTCGGAAACTCATAACGAGGAGGAGGGAGGCCGCTCAAGATCCAAGTTCTGCACCTCAATGCCAGGGAGAAGAGCCTCAACGCATTGTAATCTATATTCTTTCCATACTTTATCTTGTATATATGAATTCGACAATGCCTTGTGATTCTTTTCTCGCATTCATGGAGTAGATTCTCTGATTCTAGGACTAGGGAGTAGTTTGTGTTGAGTTAGAATATGTTGGTTCAAATATCTTTTCGTTCTTGAATCTATATTTGCAATTGGTGTTTGGTTTAGGTCTATAGCTATTGTTTTAGTTTTCTAGTCACTGTGCTTAGCCGATACGAGGGGTGACAACACTCGTATCAAAGATTTAGGAAAATTTAAAGAGGAACATAGGGGTTGTCCTCATCGTCGGTAATTGTGGGTAGAAGGATGCAATAGAGTAGGAAACGTGCCCCATTTTTGACTCATCGCAGGGATCAATTCGGCTTCCTTGTACCGACTATCCCATCCTAAAGCCAGGGGTTGACCTAGTATGACAGAGGTAGCTTCTGATAGATACGAAGGCTCATCGGGGGAGTGTATGATGTCCTTTCCACAAAACCGTAGCTAGAAACCTAGACAAAACCCAATTGGCAACGTGTTCTGCGACACACAAACGAAACCAAAATCCTAGAATCCATCCAAAGACTCATAGCGTCCCTTCTCTTCCTCTGTGTGACACTGTACTAGAGTTAGGACCACCGAAAACCCTTTGAACTGCAACCATTAGAATCGATTTCTAAACAATAACGTCCATCGAATATATCAGCACTTGAATCTCAGTCCCTATGGGATCGATAAATCTTTATTACTTGACGACACCCATGCACTTGCGGGCGTTGAGTGCGAGCGCGCGCTTCGAGTCCTCGATGGTATCCATCGTGAGATTTGAGGTCGGGTCCCCGTGCATCAAGTTTTTTGCACCATTGCAGTGACTGATTGATTCGATATCGAATCAAGAAGTGGATAATTGGATAGGACTTAGGTTAGATTTATTTACTTGCTTTACTTGAATTTATTTATTTATTTTATTGCATTTACTTCAATTTTAGATTTTTCGTATCTAGAATTAGTTTTTATTTTAGCAGTAGTTCTATGTTTTCTTTTTAGCCCTTCTTCATTTGATTTAGTTAGCTAGATTAGTTTATTTCTTGTATTTGAGCATTAGGCAATACTCCTAATTTTGTGGCTCGGTTCTTCGTAAGCTAGACGCCTAGGATCGGAAGGCCTGATTCCGATAGATCTAGAAATCGAACGAACCTACCATCGTCGGAGAGATAAACAGAAGAGGATGGAAGACAAAGCTGCATCTGTGGTAAACGTAGGTAGCCGACCTTTGTGGGAGTACGCATCTCCTAGTGCTAGAGGATTTAGGCCGAGTATAGCTGGACCGTTCATTTCAAAAAACAACTTTGAGATGAAACCGACACTCATACACATGGTCTAGTAGAGCCAATTCGGGGGAGCTGCGACTGAAGACCCGAACCAGCACCTGGAGACATTTTTGGAAATCTGCTCGACAATGAAGATCAATGGAGTCCCTGCCGACGTGATCCGCCTGAGCCTATTCCCTTTCTCATTGCGGGATACGGCTAAGGCATGGCTTCACTCCCTGCCATCGGGAAGCATTACTATATGGGAGCAGTGTGAGCAACAATTTTTGAACAAGTACTTTGAGCCAAGCATGACTGCTCACATGTGCCATCTAATCACAAGCTTCCGTTAGAAGAAAGGAGAGTCCCTATTTGAAGCCTAGGATCACTACAAGGGGCTACTCTACCAATGCACCCACCATGGACTGGAAAGTGTTGGGATGTATACTGAAAAGTCTATCTTTTGTATGAACATCTTTAGTTTTGAAATAAGAATCACATGATCATTGTTTGCATATTTATGGTTACGCATATCGTCTAATACATTACATTGTAGATAATATGGTGTGTGGTGTCACATGGGAGATCATGTTATCAGTTCCTTGTAAAGTATAAGTAAAGGCTCACAAACGAGATGGTTATGGATAAACCATTGGAATGGTTGTAGTGTGATTTGGTATTGGTTTGTCTTGACCATAGAATTACACTAGTACCCTTTATGTGTATCGAGCAGGACCGACATAGAGGTGATTCGATTTATTGCTGACTACTTAATCGAATCGGACCTTAGATATTATATTGTACATGCTCTTAATCCTGATATAATAATGGGCATATATACTTACTATTAATTTCTTTGATTTACCAATGGGCGAGATTTAGAGAGTAAATTGATAGGCTCAGTAAGTTGGGAAATAGTATTATTTATATATGTGCCATTGATTATAGGAGGAAACTGTGTCCTATATATTAGGATGATGATGTCCCCTTGAGGAGCTCATAAGGTTCATCATGTAAACCCTACAGGTGAACTTGGTCCGACATGATGATAAGGTTGAGTGGTATTGCTCATTGAGTTATATGTTGATTAATTAATTGTCAGTAAATTAATTAATCGACGGACATTTGAGATCTTAAACATGGGTAGATAAATGTATAAATAATATATGGAGCCCATATTAACTTATGGGGGTTGTTGGGGTAGATCAATGATAATCCTCTAGTGGAATGGATTATCATTAATGGATCGTGTAGGGATGTATACTGAAAAGTCTATCTTTTTTATGAACATCTTTAATTTTGAAATAAGAATCACATGATCATTGTTTGTATATTTATATGGTTATGCAATATTGTCTAATACATTACATTGTAGATAACATGGTGTGTGGTGTCACATGGGAGATCATGTTATCGGCTCCTTGTAAAGTATAAGTAAAGGCTCACAACCGAGATGACTTTGGACAAACCATCAGAATGGTTGTTGTGTGATTTGGTATTGGTTTGTCTTGACCATAGAATCACACTAGTGCACTTTGTGTGTATTGAGCAGGACCGACATAGAGGAGATTCGATTTATTACTGACTACATAATCGAATCGGACCACAGATATTATTTTGTACATGCTCTTAATCCCGATATAATAATGGGCACATATACTTAGTAGTCATCTCTTTGATTTACCAATGGGCGAGATTTATATATTAAATCGATAAGCTCGGTAAGTTGGGAGATGATATTATTTATATGGTGTGCCATTGATTATAGGAGGAAACCGTGTCCTATATATTAGGATGATGATGTCCCCTTGAAGAGCTCATAAGGTTCATCATGTAAACCCTGCAGGTGGACTTGGTCCGGCATGATGAAAAGGTTGAGTGGTACTACTCAAGGAGTTAGATGTTGATTAATTAATGGTCAGTAAATTAATTAATCGATGGACATTCGAGATCTTAAACACGGGGAGAAAATGTACAAATAATATATGGAGCCCATATTATCATATGTGGGTTGGTGAGGTAGATCAATGATAATCCTTTAGTGGATTGGATTATCATTAGTGGATCGGACTTTATGTGGGCTTAATCCATGGGTGGCCAAGATCCAACTCCTCCTCATGGTCCCTAATGTAGCCTATTAACACCTCATGAAGCTTAGATCCAATGGATGAAAACAAAACTCTAGATCCAAAGGTAGTGATTAAATATCTAGATCCGACGGTTGAGATTAAATCTCTAGATCCGATGGTTGAGATTAAATCCCTAGAACCAATGGAGGAGATTAAATCATGGCTTGAGCCCAACTCTATAAATAGAGATCATGAAGTGGGTGGCAAGAAGAGCATGGCTTAAGGGGATTAGGGTTTGCTTCCTTTGGAGGTTAGGAATCGTAGTTTGTTTAGGATTAGGTTTGGGTGGCTAGGTTTTTGGGAGCTTATGGGTGGGCGGCAACTCAAGGAGGAGTTTTTCTTCTTCTTCCTAAGGTGTGGCCGGTTCCTTCCATCTTCCCTCTACCTTGGATTGTGCTCATCCTAATCTTCTTCCCCACTTCCATGGTCGGCCATAAGGAGAGCAAGGATTAAGGTTTGGAGGCTTGGGTGGCACCAAATAAGGAAGTAGTTTGCTTTCTTCTTACTCTCCTTTGGTGGCCGGCATCCACAACCCTTTCCCAGCCCTTGGCTGGCATCCAAAGACCCCTTCTCCTTCTCCTTAGGTGGTGGAAACAAGATATAGAGCTTTCCCTTTGTGTCTTAGCCGGTTTCCACCATTATCTCCTTCTCCTTGTTGGTCGGCGGCAAACATTCTCCTTGTTGCTTGTTGGTTGGCTATAGAAAGGAGAAGAGCTTTGTTTCTATTCTTCCTCTTGCTTTGGAAGAGCAAGGAAGGAATATTTGCGATCTAGGAGCTTCTACTTTTGGTAGAGCATCACCCACACGACATCCGAAAGGAGGAAGGACATACATTAGAAGATCGAGAGGTATATCGATTCTCTAATCTTTATATGTTACATGTTTGTATTTGATTTTAAACTATGAGCATGATATAAATCTGTTTATGGCTAAATAATACTTGGATCCCGAGCATAAACACAAAAACCGGCGATCCGGACATCGTCTATTCCGCGGCTACTCGTAGAATAGAGGAAAGTCGCTTGAACAACGAGTTTGTTCAAGTGACCTCTCTAAATGAATAGCACGATGATGACTTGGTTGCTTCGGCAATCCCTTTTGTCTAGGATTAAATTTTTTTAATCCGGGGACATCGAAGGGATCGCCATGAACAAGCTACCGAGGTGAAGTGGGAAGCGAAGTTTCCCCTCTCGGACTCGATAAGCAAAACCCTTCAAATGGTATCAGAGCATCCGGGCAACACCTACAATTGGTATCAGAGCCAAGGTTTCCAGTTTTGTGTGTTTAGGATTCGGTTAATTTTTATGCACTTTTTTATATATTATATGTGCCGGATAATAGTAAGATATGCGTTGTTTAATTCTTTGGTTGCAGGCCAAAGATCCGACTATTATGGCCATATGTGTGTATGTGATTGTATGTGTGTAAATATTTATTTTGTTGATTCCTCGGGGTTGACGAGGCTAGTATTTGATTTTTTTGTAAATTAGATACGACATTGTTTAGCCACTCTTTATTTTATTTTACTTTCGATCTAGATTGCATGTACACTCCCTTGTGGAGTATAGGATCGATGGATGTAAATTAAAATATGTTTTAGTCTCGGCTCGGATCTCCGGATGGCTTGTACATGGCGTAAGAGGAGCGGACGAGATGGCTATGCGACGGGAGACATATTGAAGACAAAAGTCATAATAGTTGGAAAATATTTTTATTTTTCATATTTATTGCTTTTTGTTTGATATGCATGTCGTAACCTAGAAAATTCCTCATTTTCAAATTACTAAGTGGGAGAGGGATATTTTTATAAATTCCCACGGCCTCCATTACGATTTGACAAGTGATGCAAACAAACTTGCGCGTCGGCTTTGAGTGCCTTCCTCCCCATTGGATGAGTTTGTTTGCGGATCACAAGGTCGAATATGGTTATAGGAAATTATTAAGGAGCGTGTGTACTTGCCCATCGTAAGGCATATAACCCGAGATAATTACCTTGGTACCAAGTAATGGTGAACACTTAGATACAAATATAAGTATCCTCCCCATCGTAGTCACTGCTTTTATTTGTAGGGCCGAAGAGAAACCAACTATTAATTTTACTTGTCAAAAAGTTAGGTTGACAAGATAGTAAAATTAATGGGTAAAACCTCCTCTTACAAATGTAGAATTCGTATACGTCCACACGATCGTGGCATGCGATATTCTCGGTGTTTAGAGGTGTTGGTTGATTTTAAAATTTTATTGTTTGAGGAATCAATAATTTTTTGAAATATTAAGTAATGATCTATGTGATTCTTAAGATTTTCAAAAATGACTTTCAGTCCACTTGTTATGATACTAAAGGAAAATAAGCTTACTGTACCCAAATTATGATGATTGGAAAAGAATCTAGATATTGTCTTATCTGCTAAGGAGTACAAGTATGCACTCTTCGAAGAGTGTCCTCAGGCCATCGTTGCTCAGAAGGTTTCTACTTCTAAGTCAAAAGGCAAGAAGAAGAAGAAACAAGGTGAAGCAAAGGTGGTAGGAGGATCTCATGGAGGAGTGAAGAAGCCGAAAGGCAAGTACTTGCAAGCAGGATGGACATTGGAAGAAGGACTGTCCAAATCCAAAGAAGAACAAAGATATATCCTTTGGACTAGTCGTTGAAACATGATTAGCAGTGTTATCTACCGGCACCTGGTGTGTAGATACGGGAGTCACTAATCATGTCTGCAACACTTTGCAGGGGTTCCAGGAAACCCGACGACTAGCTAAAGGGGAGATTACCATTTACTTGGGCAAATGCAATGAAGGTGTCTACTATTGCAGTGGGAGAAGTTTTATTTATCTTTTAGAAAAATAAAACTTTGGTTCTAGAAAATTCCCTTTTTGTACCTTTATTTAGAAAGAATTTAATTTCAGTTTCTAAATTGTTTATAGATGGATATTCTATTTCTTTTAATAACAGAGTTGTTATAAAAAGAAATAGGGAGAATATTTGTTCAGGTACATTGATAGGAAATCTGTATACACTTGAACCAAAACCTCCCATGAAGCAAATTGAAGTTTATAACTCATCTTCTAATTCCAATAAGAGAAAAGAACCTTCGAAGATGAACCAAACATATCTTTCGCATCTTAGGCTTAGTCATTTTAAAGACGAATTCAAAGGTTGATAGCTGATAGACCTCTGGGTTCATTAGTGGTGGAAGATTTCCCAACCTGCAAATCTTGCTTGGAGGATAAAATAACCAAGAGGCCTTTTAAGGCCAAGGGGTATAGAGGCAAAGATGTGTTAGAATTGGTTCATTCTGATTTGTGTGGACCTATGACTATCCAGGCAAGAGGTGGTCTTGAATATTTCATCTCTTTCATAGATGATTATTCAAGATATAGATGACACTACGATCTGATCGTGGTGGAGAGTACCTCTTGGGAGAGTTTAGGAACTACTTATCAGAGGTTGGGATTCAATCCCAATTGTCTGCACCTGGCACATCCCAGCAGAATGGTGTAGCAGAGTGAAGGAATAAGACTCTTATGGAGATGGTTAGATCGATGATGAGTTATTCTGAGTTGCCAGATTCGTTCTGGGGATATGCTCTAGATACGGCGGTGTACATTTTGAACTCAGTTCCATCTAAATCAGTGCCTTCTACTCCCACAGAATTGTGGACTGGGCGAAAGCCTAGTCTAAGACATATTCGGATATGGGGGAGTCCAGCCCATGTGCTGAAGGCAGATACTGGTAAGTTGGAACCTCGTACAGAAGTACGCATGTTCGTTGGGTATCCTAGAGGAACGAAGGGTGGTTTATTTTATAGTCCTAGAGATCATAGGGTGATCATTAGAACGAACGCCAGATTTCTAGAGGAAGACTATGTGATGAACCACAAGCCCAAGAGTAAAATTGTTCTGGAAGAATTAAAAGGGGAAGTCACTTCTTTAGTACCATCGGTATGAGAGGATATACCACAAGTCACTGCACCGCGTGTCACAGAGAATACACAGGAGATACCTCGTCATAGTGGGAGGGTTATTAGACAACCTCATAGATTCATGTTCTTGGGTGAATCTTCTGATTTGGTCCTTGGCAAACATGAACCTGATCCCTGGACATACGACGAGACAATCCAAGATATAGATGCATCATCTTGGCAAAGTGCAATGAATACTGAGATTGAATCTATGGATTCAAATCAGGTTTGGGAGCTCTTATACATAGCAGCTCATATGGATTATGAGGTGTGGCAGATGGATGTCAAGACAACTTTCCTTAATGGAAGTCTTGAGGAAAATATCTATATGTAGCAACCAGAGGGATTCATTGCTAAAGGCAAAGAGCATCTTGTGTGTAAGCTTAATCGGTCCATTTATGGATTGAAGCTAGCTTCGAGGTCTTGGAACATCCTCTTTGATGAGGTAATCTAGTCTTATGGATTTATTCAAAGTCCGGATGAGTCTTGTGTATACAAGAGATGTGACGGAAACATAGTGGTATTTCTTGTACTATACGTAGATGGCATTTTGGGGATTGGTAACAATATCAAGGTGTTATCGGGCATAAGGGTATGGTTGTCCAAACAGTTTAATATGAAGGACTTGGGAGAAGTGGGACACATCCTTGGGATCAAGGTTATAAGGGATCGCAAGAAAAGGATGTTGTACTTATTCCAAGCTTCACACATAGACACGATTATGGATCATTTTAGCATGCAGAACTCCAAGAAGGGTTTTCTACCTTTCAGGCATAGATTTCCTTTATCTAAGGAGATGTGTCCTAGATCATCTGAGGAGATAGAGGAGATGAAGGCAATTCCTTGTGCTTCGGCGGTAGGAAGCCTCATGTATGCGATGCTATGTACGAGACTAGATATCTGATTTTCTGTGGGCATGGTCAGCAGATATCAGAGTAATCCAGGACAGGGACATTGGACTGCGGTAAAGCATATATTGAAGTGCTTGAGAAAGACTAGGGATTATATGCAAGTTTACCGGGCAGACTATTTACTCCCTGTGGGTTACATGGATTGCGACTTCAAATCAGATAGAGATAACAGTAAGTCTACCTTAGGTTTTGTGTTTACTTTGGGAGGTGTAGCCATTGTATGGAGGAGTGTCCAGCAGAAATGCGTGGTGGACTCCACCATGGAAGCTGAGTATGTGGTAGCCTCTGAGGCGGCCAAAGAAGCTGTATGGCTCAAGAACTTCCTGATTGACTTGGATGTGATTCCTGGTTTACCCAGTACTATCACAATTTATTGTGATAATAATGGTGCAGTTGCAAACTCGAAGGAACCACGAGCCCATAAGGTAAGTAAACACATAGAGATCAAGTACCACCTGATACGAGAAATCGTAAAGGAGGTAGAAGTTGTTGTCGCCTAGATTGCATCATAGGATGACCTGGTAGACCCTTTCACTAAGGCCCTTCTAGCGAGAGCTTTGATAGGCATGTGCAGGGAAAGGGAATCATATGTATGGCAGTATGAGGACAGCATAATCTTTTAGTATAAGTGGGAGATTATAGGGATGTATACAGAAAAATCTATCTTTTGTATGAACATCTTTAATTTTGAAATAAGAATCACATGATCATTGTTTGCATATTTATATGGTAATGCAATATTGTCTAATACATTACATTGTAGATAACATGGTGTGTGGTGTCACATGGGAGATCATGTTATCGGCTCCTTGTAAAGTATAAGTAAAGGCTCACAACCGAGATGGCTTTGGACAAACCATCGGAATGGTTGTAGTGTGATTTGGTATTGGTTTGTCTTGACCATAGAATCACACTAGTGCACTTTGTGTGTATTGAGCAGGACCCACATAGAGGTGATTCGATTTATTGCTGACTACATAATCGAATCGGACCTCAGATATTATTTTGTACATGCTTTTAATCCCGATATAATAACGGGCACATATACTTAGTAGTCATCTCTTTGATTTACTAATGTGCGAGATTTATAGATTAAATCGATAGGCTCGGTAAGTTGGGAGATGATATTATTTATATGGTGTGCCATTGATTATAGGAGGAAACCGTGTCCTATATATTAGGATGACGATGCCCCCTTGAGGAGCTCATAAGGTTCATCATGTAAACCCTGCAGGTGGACTTGGTCCGACATGATGAAAAGGTTGAGTGGTACTACTCAAGGAGTTAGATGTTGATTAATTAATGGTCAGGAAATTAATTAATCGACGGACATTCGAGATCTTAAACCCGGGGAGAAAATGTACAAATAATATATGGAGCCCATATTATCATATGGGGGTTGGTGAGGTAGATCAATGATAATCCTTTAGTGGATTGGATTATCATTAGTGGATCGGACTTTATGTGGGCTTGATCTATGGGTGGCCAAGATCCAACTCCTCCTCATGGTGCCTAATGTAGCCTATTAACACCTCATGAAGCTTAGATCCAATGGATGAAAACAAAACTCTAGATCCAAAGGTAGAGATTATATCTCTAGATTCAACGGTTGAGATTAAATCTCTAGATCTGACGGTTGAGATTAAATCCCTAGAACCAATGGAAGAGATTAAATCATGGCTTGAGAACAACTCTATAAATAGAGATCATGAAGTAGGCGGCAAGAAGAGCATGGCTTAATGGGATTAGGGTTTGCTTCCTTTGGAGGCTAGGAATCCTAGTTGGTTTAGGATTAGGTTTGGGTGGCTAGGGTTTTGGGAGCTTATGGGTGGGCGGCAACTCAAGGAGGAGTTTTTCTTCTTCTTCCTAAGGTGTGGCCGGTTCCTTCCATCTTCCCTCTACCTTGGCTTGTGCTCATCTTAATCTTCTTCCCCACTTCCATGGCTGACCATAAGGAGAGCAAGGATTAGGGTTTGGAGGCTTAGGGTTTAGGAGGCTTGGGTGACACCAAATAAGGAAGTAGTTTGCTTTCTTCTTCCTCTCCTTTTGTGGCCGGTGCCCACAGCCCTTTCCCAGCCCTTGGCCGGCATCCAAAGACCCCTTCTCCTTCTCCTTAGGTGGTGGAAACAAGATATAGGGCTTTCCCTTGGTGTCTTGGCCGGTTTCCACCATTATCTCCTTCTCCTTGTTGGCCGGTGGCAAGCATTCTCCTTGTTGCTTGTTTGTTGGCTATAGAAAGGAGAAGAGATTTGTTTCTATTCTTCCTCTTGATTTGGAAGAGCAAGGAAGGAATATTTGCGATCTAGGAGCTTCGACTTTTGGTAGAGCGTCGCCCACACGACGTCCGTAAGGAGGAAGGACATACATTAGAAGATCGAGAGGTATATCGATTCTATAATCTTTATATGTTACATGTTTGTATTTGTTTTCCAACTATGAGCATGATATAAATCTGTATATGGCTAAATAATACTTGGATCCCGAGCATAAACACAAAAACCGGGGATTCATACATCGTCTATTCCGCGGCTACTCGTAGAATAGAGGATGGTCGCTTGAACAATGAGTTTGTTCAAGTGACCTCTCTAAATGAATAGCACGACGATGACTTGGTTGCCTCGGAAATACCTTTTGTCTAGGATTAAATTTTTTTAATCCGGGGACATCGAATGGATCGCCATGAACAAGCTACCGAGGTGAAGTGGGAAGCAAAGTTTCCCCTCACGGACTCGATAAGCAAAACCCTTCAAATGGTATCAGAGCTTCCGGCCAACACCTACAGATCGGACTTTATGTGGGCTTTATCCATTGGGTGGCCAAGATCCAACTCCTCCTCATGGTTCCCATTGTATCCTATTAAAACCTCATGAAGCCTAGATCCAATGGTTGAAAACAAAACTCTAGATCCGATGGTGGAGATTAAATCTCTAGATCCGACGGTTGAGATTAAATCTCTAGATCCGACGGTTGAGATTAAATCCCTAGAACTGGCGGTGGAGATTAAAGGAGGCTCAGGCCTAACTCTATAAAAGGAGGCAAGGGGGTGGGCGGCAAGAGCAATTGAAGAGGGGCTAGGGTTTGGGCGGCTAGGGTTTGGAGGTTGGGCAGCCACAAATAAAGAAATTGTTTCCTTCTTCTTCTTCTTCCTTGGTGGCCGGCACCCATCTTCTTCTCTCCTCTCCTTGGCCGTCGTCCAAAATACTTCCTCCTCTTCTCCTTGGCCGGTGGAAACAAGGGCTAGGGTTGTTCCTTGGAGCGCTTGGCTGACACCCACATCTCCTTGTTCTTCTTCTTTGCCGGCGGCAAGCACCAAGCTTGGAGCTTGGTGGTTGGTTAAGGGAAGAGGAGAGTTTTGTTTCATATTCTTCCTTTTGTTCAGAGAAAGCAAAGAAAGGAAGATTGGTGATCTAGGAGGCTTCGATTTTTTGAAGATCGTCTCCCACACGACGTCCAAAAGGAGGAAGGATATACAATAGATGATCGAGAGGTATAACGCTTGTTTATTTTCTTTTGTAACATGTCTATAATTGTTTTTCAATCATATACATGTTGTATATTCTATTTTGTGGTTAAATTAACTTGGACCCAGAATACAAACACAAAAGTCGACAATCCGTACATCGTATATTCCTCAACTATTCGTAGAATAGAGGTTGGTGGCTTGAAAAACAAGTTTGTTCAAGTGACTACTCTAATCGAATAGCACGACGATGAAATGGTAGCTTGGGTAATCCCTCTTGTCAAGGATAAATTTTTTTATCCGGGGATGTAGAAGGGATCGCTATGAACAAGCGACCGAGTTGAAGTAGGAAGCGAAGTTTCCCCCCCTTCAAGTGGTATCAGAGCCACGGTTTCCGATTTTGTGTGTTTAGGATTCGGTTACTTTTGTGCACTTTTCATATATTATATGTGCCGGATAATAGTAGGATGTGCGTAGGTTAACTTTTTGGTTGCAGGCATAGGATCCAACTATTATAGCCATATGTGTGTATGTGATTGTATGTGTGTAATTGTATATTTTGTTGAATCCTCGGGGTTGACAAGGCTAGTATTTAATTTTTGAAATTAGATACGGCATTGTTTAACCACTCTTTTTATTTTAGTTTACTTTCGATCTAGATTTCATGTACTCTCCTTTGTGGAGTATAGGATTGATGGATGTAAATTAAAATAGTTTTTCTCGACTCGGATCTCCGGATGGCTTGTACATGGCGTAGGGAGGAGCAGACGAGATAGCGATACGACAGGAGACATATTGAAGACAAAATACATAATAGTTGGAAAATATTTATTTTTCATATTTATTGCTTATTGTTTGATATCCATGTCGTAGGCTAGAAAATTCCTCAATTTTAAATTACTTAGTGGGAGAGGGATATTTTTATAAATTTCCACGACCTCCATTACGATTTGATATGTGATGCAAACAAACTTGCGCGTCATCTCTGAGTGCCTTCCTTCCAATCAAATGAGTTTGTTTACGGATCACAAGGTCGAATATGGTTATAGAAAATTATTAAGGAGCGTGTGTACTTCCCCATCGGAAGGCACATAACCCGAGATAATTACCTTGGTACCTTGTAATAGTGAACACTTAGATAAAAATATAAGTATCCTCTCCATCGGAGTCACTGCTTTTATTTGTAGGGCCGAAGAGGAACCAACTATTAATTTTATTTGTCAAAAAGTTAGGTTGACAAGATAATAAAATCAATGGGTAAAACCTCCTCTTACAAATGAAGAATTCGTATACGTCCACACTATCGTGGCATACGATATTCTCGGTGTGTTCAGGTGTTGGTTGATTTTAAAATTTTATTTTTTGAGGAATCAATAATTTTTTGAAATCTAATGTTTTGATCTATGTGATTCTTAGGTTATTTTCAAAATGACTTTCAACCCGCTTGCTGTGATACTGAAAGAAAATAAACTTACTGGACCCAACTATATTGATTGGAAGAGAAATCTTAACATTGTCTTGACTGCTGAGAAATACAAATATGTACTCTAAAGAGTGCCCTCCTAAGCCTGCGGATGATTCTGGGGAAAAGGAGAAGGAGAGTTATAAGAAGTGGATCAAGGTCGATGAGATGGCACGGTGTTACATTTTGGCATCTATGTCAAATGTACTGCAACATCAGGATCAAGCCATGCCCACTGCTTATGACATGATGCTCAATCTCAAAGAGCTTTTCGAACACCAGAATCGGGCTGCCAGGTAGGAAGCCATGAGGAACTTGATGACGACCACCATGATCGAGGGAACACCCATAAGAGATCATGTTCTCAAGATGATGGCTCATTTGAATGAGTTGGAAGTCCTCAGAACTGAGATCGATGGGGAAACTGAGGTCGATATCATTCTCCAGTCTCTACCTAGGAGTTTTGAGCAGTTTCACCTAAACTACAACATTAACAAGAGGTTGTATTCGTTGGCGGAGCTTCTGACAGAACTCCAGGAAGCATAGGGGCTTTTTCGTCAGAGTGCTCAGGCGCAAGCCATAGTTGCCCAAAAGGTTTCTACTTCTAAGCCGAAAGGAAAGAAGAAGAAGAAACAAGCTGGGGAAAAGGTGCTGGGAGGAACTCAGGGATGAGTGAAGAAGCCGAAAGGCAAGTGCTTCACTTGTAAGCAGACTGGACACTTGAAGAAAGACTGCTCCAACCGCAAGTAGAACAAAGTTATATCATTTGGTCTAGTTGTTGAAACATGTTTAGCGGTGTTATCTACCGACACCTGGTGTGTAGATACGGGAACCACTGATCATGTCTGCAATACTTTACAGGGGTTCCAGGAAACTAGATGACTGGCTGAGGGGGAGATTACCGTATACTTAGGCAATGTCACAAAGGTGGCGACTATTGCAGTGGGAGATATTTATTTTTCTTTTGAGAGAAATAAAATTTTGGTTCTTAAAAATTACCTTTATGTACCTTTATTTAGAAAGAATTTAATTTTGATTTCTAAATTGTTTATGGATGGATATTCTATTTCTTTTAATGACAGAGTTTTTATAAAAAGGAATAGGGAGATTATTTGTTCTGGTGCATTGATAGGAATTTTGTATACACTTGAACCAAAAGCTCCCACGATATAAATAGAAGTTAATAACTCATCTTCTAATTCCAATAAGAGAAAAGAACCTTCGAAGATGAACCAAACATATCTTTAGCATCTAAGACTTGGTCATATTAACCTAAGAAGAATTCAAAGATTGATAGTTGATGGACCTTTGGGTTCATTAGTGGTGGAAGATTTCCCAACCTGCGAATCTTGCTTTGAGGGTAAAATGACCAAGAGGCCTTTTAAGGCCAAGGGGTATAGAGCCAAAGATGTGTTGGAGTTGGTTCATTCTGATTTGTGTGGTCCTATGTCTATCCAGGCAAGAGGTGGTTTTCAATATTTTGTCTCCTTTATAGACGATTATTCGAGATATGGATACATTTACTTGATGCACCGCAAGTCTAAATGCTTTGACAAGTTCAAAGAATTCAAGGCTGATGTGGAGAAACATCAAGGTAAAAGTATCAAGACACTACGATCTGATCGTGGTGGTGAGTACCTCTTGGGAGAGTTTAGGAATTACTTATCAGAGGCTGGGATTCAATCCCAATTGTCTGCACCTGTCACACCCCAGCAGAATGGTGTAGTAGAGCAAAGGAATAGGACTCTTATAGAGATGATTAGATCGATGATGAGTTATTCTGAGTTGCCAGATTCATTCTAAGGATATGCTCTAGATACGACAGTGTATATTCTGAACTTGGTTCCATCTAAATCAGTACCTTCTACTCCCACAGAATTGTGGACTGGGCAAAAGCCTAGTCTGAGACATATTCAAATTTAGGGGAGTCCAACACATGTGCTGAAGGTAGATACTGGTAAGTTGGAACCTTATACAGAAGTACGTATATTCGTTGGCTATCCTAGAGGAACGAAAGATGGTTTGTTTTATAGTCCAAGTGATCAGAAGGTAATCGTTAGCACGAACGCCAAATTTCTAGAGGAAGACTATGTGATGAACCACAAGCCCATGAGTAAGATTGTTCTGGAGGAATTGAAAGGGGAAGTTACTACTTGAGTACCACTAGTACAAGAGGATATACCACAAGTCACTGCACCGCATGTCATAGAGGATATACAGGTGATACCTAGTCGTAGTGGGAGGGTTGTTAGACAGCCTGATAGATTCATGTTCTTGGGAGAATCTTCTGATTTGGTCCCTGGCGAACATGATAGATAGATTTCCTTAATGGATGTCTTGAGGAAAACATCTATATGAAGAAGCCAGAAGGATTCATTGCAAAGGGCAAAGAGTGTCTTGTGTGTAAGCTTAATCGGTCCATTTATGGATTGATGCAAGCTTCGAGATCTTGGAACATCCACTTTGATGAGGTAATCCAGTCTTATGGATTTATTCAAAGTCTGGATGAGTCTTGTGTATACAAGAGATGTGACAGAAACATAGTGGTATTTATTGTACTATATGTAGATGACATTTTGTTAATTGGCAACACTGTCAAGGTGTTATCGGACGTAAGGGTATGGTTGTCCAAACAGTTTGATATGAAGGACTTGGGAGAAGTGGGACACATCCTTGGGATCAAGGTTATAAGGGATCGCAAGAAAAGGATGTTGTGCTTATCTCAAGCTTCATACATAGACACAATTATGGATCATTTTAGCATGCAGAACTCCAAGAAAGGTTTTCTACCTTTCAGGTATGGAGTTCCTTTGTCTAAGGAGATGTGTCCTAGAACATCTGAGGAGATAGAGGAGATGAAGGGGGGTCCTTATGCTTCGGCAGTAGAAAGCCACATGTATGCAATGTTATGTACGAGACCAGATATCTGCTTTGCCATGGGCATGGTCAGCAGATATCAGAGTAATCTAGGACAGAGACATTGGACTGCGGTAAACCATATATTTAAGTACCTGAGAAAAACTAGGGATTATTTGCTAGTTTACCAGGCAGACCAATTACTCCATTTGGGTTACACAGATTTTGACTTCCAATCAGACAGGGTTAATAGTAAGTCTACCTCAGGTTTTGTGTTTACTTTAGGAGGTGGAGCCATTGTATGGAGGAGTGTCAAGAAGAAATGCGTGGCAGACTCCACCATGGAAGCTGAGTATGTGATAGCCTCTGAGGCGACCAAAGAAGCTGTGTGGCTCAGAAACTTCTTGATGGACTTGGATGTGATTCCTGGTTTGCCCAGAACTATCACAATTTATTGTGATAATAGTGGTGCAGTTTTAAACTCGAAAGAACCATGAGCCTATAAGGCAAGTAAACACATAGAGCGCAAGTACCACATCATACGAGAAATTGTAAAGAGAGGAGAAGTTGCTGTGGCCAAGATTGCATCGGAGGATAACCTAGAAGATCCTTTCACTAAGGCCCTTCCAGCGAGAGCTTTTGATAGGCATGTGGAGGGAATGGGAATAAGATGTATGGCAGTTTGAGGACAACATAGTCTTTTAGTATAAGTGGGAGATTATTGGAATGTACACTGAAAAGTCTATCTTTTGTATAAACATCTTTAGTTTTGAAATAAGAATCACATTATCATTGTTTGCATATTTATGGTTATGCATATCATCTAATACATTAGATTATAGATAACATGGTGTGCGGTGCCACACGGGAGATCATGTTATCAGTTCCTTGTAAAGTATAAGTAAAGGCTCACAATCGAGATGGTTATGGACAAACCATTGGAATGATTGTAGTGTGATTTGGTATTGGTTTGTCTTGACCATAGAATTACACTAGTAAACTTTGTGTGTATCGAGCAGGACCGACATAGAGGTGATTCGATTTATTGCTGACTACATAATCGAATCAGACCTCAGATATTATATTGTACATGCTCTTAATCCCAATATAATAACAGGCACATATACTTAGTATTCATTTCTTTGATTTACCAATGGGCGAGATTTATAGACTAAATTGATAGGCCCGGTAAGTTGGGAAATTGTATTATTTATATGGTGTGCCATTGATTATAGGAGGAAACCATGTCATATATATTAGGATGATGATGTCCCCTTGAGGAGCTCATAAGGTTCATCATGTAAACCCTGCAGGTGGACTTGGTCCGACATGATGATAAGGTTGAGTGGTACTGCTCATGGAGTTAGATGTTGATTAATTAATTCTCAGTAAATTAATTAATTGACGGACATTCGAGATCTTAAACACGGGGATATAAATGTACAAATAATATATGGAGCCCATATTAACTTATGGGGGTTGGTGAGGTAGATCAATGATAATCCTCTAGTGGAATGGATTATCATTAATGGATTGGACTTTATGTGGGCTTGATCCATTGGGTGGCCAAGATCCAACTCCGCCTCATGGTCCCTATTGTAGCCTACTAAAGCCTCAAGAAGCCTAGTTCCAATGGTTGAAAACAAAACTCTAGATCTGACGGTGGAGATTAAATCTCTAGATCCGACGGTTGAGATTAAATCTCTAGATCCGACGATTGAGATTAAATCCCAAGAAATGACAGTGGAGATTAAAGGAGGCTTAGGCCTAACTCTATAAAAGGAGGCAAGGGGGTGGGCGGCAAGAGCAATTGAAGAGGGGCTAGGGTTTTGGCGGCTAGGGTTTGGAGGTTGGGCGACCACAAATAAGAAAATTGTTTCCTTCTTCTTCTTCTTCCTTGGTGGCCAGCGCCCATCTTCTTCTCTCCTCTCCTTGGCCGGCGTCCAAAGCACTTCCTCCTCTTCTCCATGGCCGGTGGAAACAAGGGCTAGGGTTGTTCCTTTGAGCTCTTGGTCGGCACCCACATCTCCTTGTTCTTCTTCTTGGCCGGTGGTAAACACCAAGCTTGGAGCTTGGTGGTTGGTTAAGGGAAGAGGAGATTTTTGTTTCATATTCTTCCTTTTGTTTGGAGCGAGCAAAGAAAGGAAGATTGGTGATCTAGGAGGCTTCGACTTTTGGAAGATCGTCGCCCACACGATGTCCAAAAGGAGAAAGGACATACAATAGAAGATCGAGAGGTATAACACTTGTTTATTTTCTTTTGTAACATGTCTATAATTGTTTTTCAATCATATACATGTTGTATATTCTATTTTGTGGTTATATTAACTTGGACCCCGAATACAAACACAAAAGACGACGATCCGTACATCGTTTATTCCACGGCTATTTGTAGAATAGAGGTTGGTGGCTTGAACAACAAGTTTGTTCAAGTGACTACTCTAATCGAATAGCATGACGATGAAATGGTAGCTTGGGTAATCCCTCTTGTCAAGGATAAATTTTTTTATCCGGGGACGTAGAAGGGATCGCCATGAACAAGCGACCGAGTTGAAGTAGGAAGTGAAGTTTCCCCCCTTCAGAAAGATGGCTGGTGATCCACATATTCTATAATGGAATCATGTACACCACACATATGTCCCTTGATTCTGCTATAGGAGGAGCGCTAATGAACAAGACTATCGAAGAAGCGGAGGAGCTGATAGAAGAGGTGGCAAGAACCACCATCAATGGGCTTTTGAACGTAGTCACCCAACTCCTGCAGCGGGACAATATGTTGTCAAGTCCATGGATGACCTAGCAGCGAGGATGGATGCGCTTAGCAGACGGTTCGACTCTTTAAATCCTATATCTGCATGTGCGGCCAATGACTTTGGAGAAGGAGCAGCAGCGTATTCGGAGGACTACTATGGAGGGCAGGGTGGCTTAGAAGAGCAGGTTGAGCATGTCGATGCAGTTAGGGATTATAATCAAAGCCCAACAACCAATACTCTGGTACTTTCAATCCCGGATGGAGGAATCACCCGAATTTTTCCTATCGGAATAACTCGGGAAACTTCCAACCATTAGGAAGTTATGGGCAATAACAGGGCAATGGCCAACAACAACCATAGAAGTCTATGCTAGAATTGATGATGGAAGAGTTCATTGCTACCCAAACAAAGGCCAATGAAGAATTCCGATGCCAACATCAGAAGATAGAAGAGTCACATAAGAATTTGAAGGCCACTGTTGATAGTCTTGCAAGTCACACGAGGATGTTGAAAACATAAGTGACCCAGATAGCCCAAACTGTGTTGTAACCTATGGATAGTTCTCCATCATTACTTGAGCCAAGTCAAGTCAAGGAAGAGGGAGTGTCCAGCGAGAGAGTAACACAGAGAAACAGATTCGCCAAGGGGTGTGCAACCATGATTTTCACCCTACCCGACCAAGCTGAAATTGAAGATAAGATTTTACCGCAGCTTGAGGACCCTGGTGAATTTGTTATACCCTGCTTGATTTATGGGAAGAGCTTCGATGAAGCGCTATGTGATTTAGGGTCATCAGTCAGCGTGATGCCCTACGCACTCTATCTGAAGATGGGACTGAATGGGATCCAAACAGGGAACCTTGGTATTCGTATGGGGGATGATTCAGTTAAGGAACCCGTCGGTATTCTAGCACATGTGCTTGTGGTGATTGAGAACTTCGTTATACATATAGATTTTATTATACTCGACATAGAACCAAATCCTCAGAATCCCTTCATCTTGGGAAGACCCTTTCTGGCGATTGTGGGAGCATGCATAGATGTAAAGGCGCACAAGATCTTTTTAGAGGTAGATGGGGAGATCATCCTCTTCAATCTGTCAGAGTGTAAAGCTCCCTTCTTAGACGAGCCCACAAGATATCAACACCGAGATGGATGAATAGAGGTTTACAAAACCTCCGGAGCCAATTTGAAATAATGAATTGTGGTCGAGCTAAAAGACTTAAAACAAAGCACTTCTTAGGAGGCAACCTAAGTTTAATTTTACATGATTTTAATCATTATGCATTCATGTTGATAATTTAGACATTTATTTATTGTCGCTTATGTTCTTTGCAAATAGCTTAGGATTAGGGAAATCCTGCTAGGAAGAAGCAAAGATCATTTTGAGCCCACCTAGTCCACGTTAACATGAGCCTGCACCTGCACCGACACCTTTTTCTACTTTTTAGCAGGATGTAGGTACATTTGCCTATATTTTTTGGAGTTTCGATCGTGCCTCGATGACATATATACCGAGCAGCAGATGTAGAGGTATCGATGGGAGGAGCAGAGCGCCTACACGCAGGTAGAGTTTCAGGGCTTTTGGGAGCACTTCCAGTGGGCTGAGGAGTTTTACGACGAGGCCCGTATCTACTTCTAGGAGGAGGTTGTCCATCGCTAGGAGGAGGCCACCCACCGTCAGGAGATGTGACAGCACATGCGTACCCAGCAGACATAGTGGGCTAGGGAGGAGGAGCACCGAGCAGCCGCTGCATCCACCAGCTCTCAGATCGACCACATGTATATGTGGCATTAGCAGCTCAATGATGTGAGCAAAATGTATAGGGTTTTAAGAGTAGTTTTTGCTCACATCTTGTTACATTTCATGTTAGTTTCATCCATATGTTACTCTATTTTGCAAGCACTTCCTATTTTCTGGATCAGAGGTCTGCTCGTTGGACTTTCGTGTGCAAGTTAGCATTTTGGGTTAAAAAGACGCGCTTTTAGAGCAAAAGAAGAACATTTCGCAGCTAGACGCAGAGTGGGACACGACCAAGGCATGTGGATTCACACAGTCATGCCTAATGGGCGAGATTAGCACCCCAGGGTCGCACACGGCCGTGTGGTGGCCCGCCATATTTGCGCGACTAGGGTTTTTTCTGGATTTTGCAGCGGTCCGAGGTGATGTATATATAAGGATGGCTCCACCCAAACCCTAAGGGGGAGGCACGATGGCTAGGACGGCACGCCGAAACCCTAAAAAGCTTCGGTAACTCGCAACGGGGAGGAGGAACACCGCCGGAGGTCCATGCCTTGCACATCAACGCCGGAGAGAAGACCACGGAAGCATTGTAATTCTTTGTTCCTGCATTTTATTCCTTATGTATTCGAACATAAACATTCTTTGTGATTCTTCCTTCATATACATGGAGTAGTACTTTCGATTATAGGATTAGGGAGTAACTTGTGTGCACATTACATTGTTGGTTCATGTTAAATTTTGCCTTTGAGTTTGATTTGATGATTAGTAGTTGTTTTTACTATATCTATGCATGTTTGGTTTTCTATCTGCTGTGCTTAGGCGATACGAGGGGTGACAACCCTCGTATCTAAGATTTAGGGGATTTTATAGAAGGAAGCTAGGGGTAAACCTGATCTCCTGTAACTGTGGGTAAAAGGGTACGGTGGAATCGGAAATGATTCATCGTAGGGATTAATTTGTCATCCTCGTACAATCTATCCCATCCTTTTAGGCGGAGATAGCTCCCGGTAGATGCGGCGGCTCTGTGGGAGAGTGTATGATGTCGCTTCTACAAAACCATAGCTAAACGTCTAGACAATGCCAATTGACAACATTATTTTGTGATGCACAAGTGAAACTGATGTCCTAGAATCACCTTTGAAGACCTCGGCACACTCCCTTCCTCCTCTGTGTGACACCGTATAGAGTAAAGTCCATCGACAGCCCTCACCGATCGAAACCTCTTAGAGTTATGTCCAAACAATTACAACCACTGAATATATTGATATTCGAATCCCAGTCCCTGTGGGATCGATAATATTTATTACTTGATGACATCCATGCACTTGTGGGCATTGAGCGCGAGCGCGCACTTTGAGTCCTCGATGGTCTCCGTCGCGAGATTTGAGGTCGCGTTCGTGCACATCAAGTTTTTGGCGCCGTTGCTGGGGACTAATCGATTCGATATCAAATCGAATAGTGGTAAATTGGATCGGACTTAGGATTAGATTTATTTACTTGCTTTATTTTCTTTTTAGTTTTCTTCATTTGTTTTAGTTCTATACTTTCCATATTTAGATTTAGTTTTTACTTTTAGCAGTAGTTTCCTATTTACGTATTGAATCTTAGATTTTGATTTGCTAGATTGTTTTATTTTCTGCTCTTAGAATTAGATTATCACTCGTAACTTTGTGGCTTGGTTCGTCGTATGCTTAGATGTTTAGGATAGGAAGGTCTAATTCCGATCGACTTGGAAATTGAGCGAACCTTGTTAGTTATAGCCCTAGAACCAATCATGTGATGGTTGAATAGGGAACATTTTGTATCATATTCTATAAAGGCAAAGGATTGGTTATTATATATTTACGTCTTGCTTGTGCCAGCTAAATTAAATATATAATAATACCCTAGAAAAGTAGGTTCTTATCTACAGCACATCAATTGGCAGAATTGATTATGAGAGGCTATAGAGAACACTTTCCTAAATGTTCCTAGTCAAGTATTAATATGCAAGGGCAATATTAATACATAAAGACTAGCATGTAGGTCAATTGATGACTTGATCTCATTAGTCATGGATATATGATATCAAGTTGACACATGGGTATATATTAGAGAATATATACTGAACTGACCCGCCATGAGAAAGTTTCATGGATCGTCATATGAGTGTCATAAACTTTCTCATGTGACTATTGGTATGAATAGTCCTCAAACCTAAAGTCACTACGGTTCCCTACATAAGGAGTTATGTATTTTGGTATCACAAATATCACCCGTAATAGGTGGACCATAAAGGCGACATCGGGTATATAACAAATTATGCGGAGGGATGTGAGTGATGTAGATGAGATCTATCCCTCCCATATGACGGGAGTGATATCTGTGGGCCCCTTGATTGAGTAGAACTACTAAAACGCATGACCATGCTCGAATGAGTCAATATGAGATATTGAGCTCATTTGTTTGAGTTAGTTTACTCAGGGATCAAGAAACACATAGATTGATCGAGGATGACACGGTCTATGCCTCATTGGTCAATCTGATATCAAGGATAGAAGGACACATATACATTATAGTAGTCACAAAGGTTAGTCGGATCTTGACTTATTTCAGAACTTGGTAGCAATGATGTATTGCTAGATGCCGCTCATTGCTTGTGTATCTAAAAGAGTTTAGATCCACTGCCAACGTTATGAGAGCCTATAGGGTCACACACAAAGAGCATGATGATTAGAAGAATTAGTGCATTCTAGTTTGACTAGAATAATTTGGGAATAAGCTTAAGTACAAAATGGTTTTTGGACTTTAAGCTTAATGAGAATTTTAGCTTATTGATTTAATGAGATTAATTCAATATGCTAAGCTTAATTGATTTAATAAGATTAACTCAATATGTTACCTTATTGATTTAATGAGATTAATTCAATATGATAACATAAGCTTATTGAATTAATAAGATTAATTCAATATCCATGAATGCCACATAAGCATGCCACCTAAGCTTAATGAGGTGGAAGGAGACAAAGGGTTTTGACCTTTGGATTTCCCCCACATGTGGCCGGCCAAACAATGCAATTGATTGCATTAAATGTGATAGGAGGTGAAAGGTTTTTCAATCCTATAAAACACCCCATGGGGTGGCCGGCCAAGCTTGGTGGATTGGTTGAAGCTTGAGGCTTGGAGAGAGCTTGGTGGTGAGAGCATTTGGTTGTGTGGTTTTTGTGAGTGTAGCAAGAAGAGTAGTCTTCTTCTTCCTTTCTCTTTTTCCCTACTTTCCTCTCCTTTAGGACTTCTAGCAAGAAGTAAAGGAGAGCTCTTCTAGTTTCTTTTGTGAGACAAGAGCTTGCTCGTGTGGATACATATAGAGGCACGGACATTTGAACGTGCTAAAAGATCCAACAAACCCAAGGAGAAGCGGGATTACAAAGGGCACGCAACAAAGGTAATATTCTCCTATAAGATAGGTTTTGAGAAATTTATTTTTATACGAGGTTTTCTTTCGCAAGGATCACTTGGAAGGGATCCTAATTTTCCGTTGCGCATATGCTATTTTGCATACGAGATCCCAACAGTGGTATCAGAGCCACTTGCGAAAGATCGTATAAAAATAGGTTTTCTCTATTTTATATATGATATAGAAGTAGGATAAATTTTATTATGAGTTGATAATTGCATTAACAATTTTTCAAACATAATAAAATATCCGATGTCTTTTAAAAGTTAAAATTGACATGGTGCATGGTTATGGCCTAGTCCCAAAAAGTTTGTGAATGTGTGTGTTGTAATTCTTAATACGGCCTGCGTGTCGTGCCTTTCTCCTAAAATTCTTGTTGTAAAATTAGTTTTAGACTCGAATGTAACTCGAGTATTTCTCCTTTTGTATTATACACAACAAAGATGGAGGGTCCATTGGAAGATGATGTTACAGGGAGGAAGTCAACAACACAAGACAACCAAAAGGAAGCACTTGGGAGAAGATGCTATCCCTAGGTTGACCAATCAATCTTTTCATTGGCTTGTGAAGATTGTAGAATAAGGGCCATAACCATGACACGCTTAGTTTAATATGTATGTGATGCATGTTAATTTAGCTTGTATGTGATGCATGTTAATTTAGCTTATATGTGATGTATGCTAATATGTATGTGATGCATGTTTAAGTTTATATCTTAATAAGTCAAAAACGATATGCCTACCAAAGTTTGGTACTCACTACTTCCTCGATCATTTGTTGTTGGGTTTGCCAAAGCAAAGCAATGCATTTTATCTTGGAAGAGTGCGAGTGGACAATCATGATGTCCCGCTATCAAACTTGGTTAAGACTTAATTAAGAAAGTAGAGGCATATATTAGCTTTGAACATAAGTTTTAAAAATTAGTTTTTTGTGATTTCCGAACATCAGCTTTGTCTTAGAAGTGGTCATTGATCCGATATCAAAGAAGGCCTCTGTGCCTCGCCACGACCTGGAAGCTGGTTTAGGAATAAGCACTAAACTAATCTAAACTTAACCAAAGCTATTAAAGAGTTACATCAGATGTAATTGGCAAAAGATTGCCTACCTAATCATACTACGTCTTGGGCGATTAGCCAAAGCTAACTCAAGACGAAGTATGATGTGGATCTTTATCCCATATAAATTTATAGCTAAATAGAAGCTAATGATGTAAGCAAAATGTGTTTGCCTACATCAATAATTAGCTCATATCAAAGCTATGAGAATTTAGTGGGAGCCTCATTTAATTAAAGGCCTAATTAAATGACTTAGATATGATACTTAATTTTGCATATTAATGTTGTAGATCACCATGTCATCTAACACGACACACCCCCTCAACTTGCGATCTGTTTTTGAGAAAGACAAGCTCAATGGAGCTAACTTTCTAGACTGGTATAGGAACTTGAGGATTATCCTCAAGCAAGAACGTAAACTGTATGTCCTAGAGCGCCTCTATCTCAAACACCGCCCTGCGCCACTCGTCTTGAAAAGGATGCTTATAAGAAGCATCAAGATGACGATTAGATGTGTCATGTCTTATGCTTGCCACCATGAACTCGAGCTTAAGCAACATGAGAACATGGATGCCTATGATATGGTTGAGCATTTGAAACAACTATATCAAGGACAAGCTAGGCACGAGCGTTTTGAAGTGTCTAAGGCTCTTTTGCATGCAAGATGCAAGAAGGAACACTGTAGGAACTCACGCATTAAAAATGAATTGGGTACGCTTGAGAACCTTGAAAGACTAGGTTTTCCATTGAGCCAAGAATTGGCAACCGATGTTATCCCGCAATCGCTGTCAAGCATATAATCAATTGTCATGAATTATAACATGAATGAAATTGATAAACCTTTGCTCGAGATTCTCAAGATGTTAAGAATCACAACCAATCTCAAAAAGAAAGTTAGTAATGTACTAATGGTCAAGAAGGGCAAAGGTAAGCGCAAAGGCAAGGGTAAGACCCAAGCCAAAGGCAAGGCCAATTCATCCACTTCAAAGGGTAAAGGTAAAGTACCTAAGGAAGGGATTGTTTCCATTGCGGTGAGATCGATGGACCGAAGCGAACTGCAAAGTCTACCTTGAGGAAGTAAAGAATAAAAGAAGTGGGACTTCTGCCTCAGGTATACACGTTATAGAAGTTAATCTATCTATTTCTTCTACATGGGTATTAGATACTGGATGTGCATCTCACATTTGTACTAATGTGCGTGGATTGAGAAATAGTAGACTAATGGCTAAGTGGACCTACGAGTAGGCAATGGCGCAAAAGTTGTAGTTGTAGGGAACATATTCTTTGTCTTTGCCCACTAATCGGGCTTATCTTAGAACTAGAGGAGTGCTTTTATGTACTGCATTAAAAGAACATAATTTCGTATCTTGTTTAGACAAGAAAACTTTTCTTTTATAATAAAGGACAAATGTTGTTCCATTTATTTAAATGAAATGTTCTATTGTAATGCACCACTTATGAATGGTCTCTATGTTCTAGATTTAGAAAACCCAATTTATAACGTGAATAAAACGGTTCAAATCGAATGATTTGAACCAAACATATCTTCGCAATCACGCTTAGGTCACATAAATGAAAAACGCATATCCCAACTCCATAAAGATGGATTATTGGACTCATTTGATTTTGAATCATATGAGGTATGCGAATCTTGTCTTTTAGGAAAGATGACTAAAACTCCATTTAGTGGACATGGCGAGAGAGCGACGGACTTGTTAGGACTCATACATACTGATGTATGTGGCCCTTTAAATGTCGAAGCCAGAGGAGGCTATAAGTACTTTATTACTTTCACTGATGATATGAGTAGATTTGACTACTTATATTTGATGAGACATAAGTCAGAATCCTTTGAAAAGTTCAAAGAATTCAAGAATGAAGTACAAAACCAACTTGGTAAGCGTATTAAGCTACTTCGATCAGATCGAGGTGGTGAATACCTTAGTCAAGAGTTTCGTGATCACCTGGCTGAGTGTGGGATAATATCCCAACTCACTCCACCTGGAACACCACAATGGAATGGTGTATCTGAGAGAAGAAATCGTACTTTATTAGATATGGTACGATCAATGACGAGCCAGACTGATCTACCTACTTCCTTTTGGGGTTTAGCTCTAGAGACAGCCGCTTTCACACTTAATCGCGTCCCATCAAAAGCCATAGAAAAGACACCATATACGTTATGGACTGGGAAGAGTCCCAAAAAGTCTTTTATAAAGATTTGGGGTTGTGAAGCTTATGTTAGACGTCAAGTCTCATATAAACTAGGACCCAAATCAGATAAGTGTTATTTTGTAGGATATCCCAAGGAAACTAAGGGATATTACTTTTACAATCCCACACTTGGCAAGGTGTTTGTTGCGAAATGTTGTCTTTCTAGAGAATTTATTTCTAGAAAAACTAGTGGGAGTAAAATTCATCTTGAAGAAATTCAAGATGAAGATAACACTAAGGCTTGATGGAAAATGAGCAGGCACCACAAAGTGTTGTGGATGAGAAATTGTTGCCCAAAGAGTTGTGGAGCAAACACTGTTCATGTAGACCAACCTCTTCGTAGATCGATAGGATCCGTCGTCAACCCGAGAGATATTCTTTTCTCTTGGTGACAACGGTGAGGTATTGCTTGTCGATCTTGACGAGCCTACATCCTATCAAGAAGTTATGATGAGCCCAGATTCCGAGAAATGGCTAGAGGCCATGAGATCCGAAATGGAATCCATGTACACTAACCAAGTATGGACTTTGGTTGATCCACCTGAAGGGTTAAAACCCATTGGGTGTAAGTGGGTCATTAAAGTAAAGACTGAAATGGATGGTAATAAGCATACCTATAAAGGTAGATTGGTGGCTAAAGGATTCAAACAAATTCATGGTATTGACTATGATGAAACCTTTTCACCAGTTGCGATGCTTAAATCCATTCGGATCATACTTGCTATTGCAGCCTACCACGATTATGAGATCTGGCAGATGGATGTCAAAATCGCTTTTTTGAATGGAAAGCTACTCAAGGATGTGTACATGACACAGCCTGAGGGTTTTGAAGATCCAAAGCATCCTGGAAAGGTATGCAAACTGCAAAGGTCCATTTATGGACTAAAGCAAGCCTCTCGAAGCTGGAATCTTCGATTCGATGATGCAATCAAGGAGTTTGGTTTCATCAAGAATGAAGATGAACCTTGTGTCTACAATAGAAATAGTGGGAGCACAGTTGTATTTCTTGTCTTGTATGTAGATGACATACTTCCCATCGGAAATAATATTCCCTCACTCCAGTCTGTGAAGATGTGGTTAGGGAATTGTTTCTCGATGAAAGACTTAGGTGAAGCTGCCTATATTTTAGGCATCAAGATCTATAGAGATAGATCTAAGAGATTACTTGGCCTAAGTCAGAGTACATACATTGATAAAGTGCTAGATCGTTTTGCTATGCAAAATTCCAAGAAAGGATTTCTGCCTTTATCACATGGTGTGAGTCTTTCGAAGACTCAATGTCCCTCTTCTAAGGAGGAGAGAGATCGCATGGATAAGATCCCTTATGCATCTACTATAGGGTCTATCATGTACGCCATGCTTTGTACTCGTCCTAACGTCTCGTATGCTTTGAGCATGACGAGTAGATACCAGTCGGATCCAGGTGAAAGTCACTGGATAGCAGTCAAAAATATTCTTAAATACTTACGAAGAATGAAAGAATATTTCCTGATATTTGGAGGCAATGAGGAGCTAACTGTAAAGGGTTACAGTGATGCAAGCTTCCAAACAGACAAGGATGACTATAGATCACAATCGAGTCGTGTTTTGCACGAATGGTGGGTATGGTGGAAGAGTTGAGCGAGGACACGATTCTTGATTCTACAATGAGCCGAGTATATTGTTTGCGTCTGATGCAGAAAAGGAGGTTGTTTGGCTCCGCAAGTTCATCAGTGAACTTGGGGTAGTTCCTAGCATTGCAGATCCAATAGACCTCTATTGTGACAACAATGGGGCTATTGCACAGGCTAAGGAACCTCGATCACATCAGCGGACCAAACACATACTGCGGCGCTTCCATCTCATTCGAGAGATCATCGATAGAGGAGATGTGAGGATATGCAGAGTACCGACAGAAGCTAACATCGCAAATCCATTGACCAAGGCTTTGGCACAGAGGAAGCATGATGGTCACACTAGGTCACTAGGTATTAGATATCATAGTGATTGGTACTAGTGCTAGTGGGAGATTGTTAGTTATAGCCCTAGAACCAATCATGTGATGGTTGAATAGGGAACATTTTGTATCATATTCTATAAAGGCAAAGGATTGGTTATTATATATTTACGTCTTGCTTGTGCCAGCTAAATTAAATATATAATAATACCCTAGAAAAGTAGGTTCTTATCTACAACACATCAATTGGCAGAATTGATTATGAGATGCTGTAGAGAACACTTTCCTAAATGTTCCTAGTCAAGTATTAATATGCAAGGGCAATATTAATACATAAAGACTAGCATGTAGGTCAATTGATGACTTGATCTCATAAGTCATGGATATATGATATCAAGTTGACACATGGGTATATATTAGAGAATATATCTTAGGCCCGACCCATGAAGAAAGTTTCATGGATCGTCATATGAGTGTCATAAACTTTCTCATGTGACTATTGGTATGAATAGTCCTCAAACCTAAAGTCACTACGGTTCCCTACATAAGGAGTTATGTATTTTGGTATCGTCAAACGTCACCCGTAACAGGGTGGACCATAAAGGCAATTACTGGGTATATAACAAATTATGCGGAGGGATGTGAGTGATGTAGATGGGATCTATCCCTCCCATATGACGGGAGTGATATCTGGGGGCCCCTTGATTGAGTAGAACTACTAAAATGCATGGCCATGCTCGAATGAGTCAATATGAGATATTGAGCTCGTTTGTTTGAGTTAGTTTACTCAGGGATCAAGAAACACATAGATTGATCGAGGATGACACGGTCTATG
Source organism: Wurfbainia villosa (assembly GCA_025175895.1). Taxonomy (NCBI): domain Eukaryota; kingdom Viridiplantae; phylum Streptophyta; class Magnoliopsida; order Zingiberales; family Zingiberaceae; genus Wurfbainia; species Wurfbainia villosa. The sequence goes on along the minus strand of CM045987.1, from coordinate 77,759,860 downwards.
CCTCATTGGTCAATCTGATATCAAGGATAGAAGGACACGGTCATACATTATAGTAGTCACGGAAAGGTTAGTCGGATCTTGACTTATTTCGTAACTTGGGTAGCAATAATGTATTGCTAGATGCCGCTCATTGCTTGTGTATCTAAAAGAGTTTAGATCCACTGCCAACGTTATGAGAGCCTATAGGGTCACACACAAAGAGCATGATGATTAGAAGAATTAGTGCATTCTAGTTTGACTAGAATAATTTGGGAATAAGCTTAAGTAAAAAATGGTTTTTGGACTTTAAGCTTAAAGAGAATTTTAGCTTATTGACTTAATGAGATTAATTCAATATGCTAAGCTTAATTGATTTAATAAGATTAACTCAATATGTTACCTTATTGATTTAATGAGATTAATTCAATATGATAACATAAGCTTATTGAATTAATAAGATTAATTCAATATCCATGAATGCCACATAAGCATGCCACCTAAGCATGCCACATAAGCATGCCACCTAAGCTTGATGAGGTGGAAGGAGACAAAGGGTTTTGACCTTTGGATTTCCCCCACATGTGGCCGGCCAAACAAGGAGTGTAACTCCTTGTTTGATTATATTTCAATGCAATTGATTGCATTAAATGTTATAGGAGGTGAAAGGTTTTTCAATCGTATAAAACACCCCATGGGGTGGCCGGCCAAGCTTGGTGGATTGGTTGAAGCTTGAGGCTTGGAGAGAGCTTGGTGGTGAGAGCATTTGGTTGTGTGGTTTTTGTGAGTGTAGCAAGAAGAGTAGTCTTCTTCTTCCTTTCTCTTTTTCCCTACTTTCCTCTCCTTTAGAGACTTCTCTAGCAAGAAGTAAAGGAGAGCTCTTCTAGTTTCTTTTGTGAGACAAGAGCTTGCTCGTGTGGATACATATAGAGGCACGGACATTTAAACATGCTAAAAGATCCAAAAAACCCAAGGAGAAGCGGGATTACAAAGGGCACGCAACAAAGGTAATATGCTCCTATAAGATAGGTTTTGAGAAATTTATTTTTGTACGAGGTTTTCTTTCGCAAGGATCACTTGGAAGGGATCCTAATTTTCCGTTGTGCATATGCTATTTTGCATACGAGATCCCAACAAACCTTTCATCGCCGGAAAGCAGAGCAGCGAAGGATGGAGGATCAAGCTGCATCCGAAGTAAACATAGGTAGCCGACCTCTGCGGGATTACGTAGCTCCTAGCGCTAGAGGATTTAGGTCGAGTATAGCTAGACCATCTATTTCGGCGAATAACTTTGAACTTAAACCAGCACTAATACATATGGTCCAATAGAGTCAATTCGGGGGAGCTACGACTGAGGACCCAAATCGGCACCTAGAGGCATTTTTAGAAATTTGCTCAACAATGAAGATGAACGGAGTCCCTGTTGACGCGATCCTCCTGAGCCTATTCCCATTCTCATTCCGGGATAAGGCTAAGGGATGGCTTCACTCCCTACCTTCAGGAAGCATCACTACATGGGAGCAATGTGAGCAGCAGTTCCTGAACAAATACTTCCCACCAAGCAAGACTGCTCACATGCGCCATCTTATCATGAGCTTCCTCTAGAAGGAGGGGGAGTCCTTATTCGAGGCTTGGGATCGCTACAAGGGGCTACTCTACTAATGCCCCCACCACAGACTGGAAAGGTGGATGGTGATCCACATTTTCTACAATGGAATCACTTAAGCCATGAAGATGTCCCTAGATTCTACCGTAGGAGGAGCACTGATGAATAAGACCATAGAGGAAGTGGAGTAGCTAATTGAAGAAGTGGCTTAGAACCACCATCAATGGGCATCCAAATGTGGTCAACCTATACTTGCAGTGGGACGATACACTGTCAACTCCATGGACCAACTTTCAGCAAGGATGGATGCACTCAGAAGATGGTTTGAATCTTTGAATCCTTCTTCTGCATGTGCGGCCATTGACTTTGGAGAGGGAGCAACAACGTATCGAGAGGACCACTATGGAGGGCAGGGAACCTCAGAGGAGCAGATTGAGCACTACGATGCGGTTGGACGCTACGACCAAAGGCCCAACAACCCATACTCCAATACCTATAATCCCGGACAGAGGAATAACCCGAATTTCTCCTATAAGAATAACTCGGGAACCTCCCAACCATCAGGGGGTATGGGCAGCAGCAGGGCAATGGGCAGCGACCACAGAAGTCCAAACTGAAACTGATGATGGAGGACTTCATCGCTACCCAAACTAAGGTCAATGAGGAATTTCGACGCCAACATCAGAAGTCTGAAGAATCACTCAGAGACTTGATAGCCACCGTTGACGGCCATGCAAGTCACACCAGGATGTTGGAGATGCAAGTGGCCTAGATAGCCCAATCTGTGTCGCAACCTAAGAGCTCTCCGATGAGTCAAGAAAAAGAAGGAGTGGAGCAGAGTAGCCAATTCGCCAAGGGGTGTGCAGCCATGATTACCACCCTACCCGAACAAGCTGAGTTTGAAGAGAATATTCCATTATAGCTTGAGGACCCTGGTGAATTTGTTATTCCCTGCTCGATTTATGGAGAAAGCTTCGATAACGCGCTGTGCGACTTGGGGTCATCAGTGAGTGTGATTCCCTATGCATTCTACCTGGAGATGGGATTGGGTAATATACAACCAACGGGTATAGGTATACATATAGTGGACGACACGATCAAGAAGCCCATTGGCCTTCTACCACACGTGCCTATGGTGATTGAAGATTTTGTGATACCCATGGACTTCATCATACTGGACACATGACCAAATCCCAAGAATCCCATCATTCTGGGAAAACCTTTTCTAGCGACTGCAGGGGAGTGCATAGATATGAAGGCACACCAGATCTCCCTAGAGGTAGATGGGAGATTATCCACTTCAGCCTTTGGGAGCATAGAGCTCCCTACCTCGACGGCTTCATGTTTAGCAGAATGAAGCCAGGGCCACCGGATGAATATCCCGAGACAGATGAATAGAGGTTCACTGAACCTCCAGAGCCAAGTTGATAGTGGAAGTGTTGTCGAGCTAAACGACCTTAAATAAAGCGCTTTTTGGGAGGCAACCCAAGTTTAGTTTTAGATTTCCCCTTGATTGTATTGCATGCATTTGTGATTTTAGTTTTGATATCCATCTCATTTAGAGTTAGGACTAGAAAAGAACTTTTCTAGGAAAAAATGAAATCCATATTAGCCTACACGGCGAAGTGTATGAGAAAATTCGGACCGTGGTGCATAAATGGGCGAAAAATGGGGACACATTGTATTGCATGCATTTTTGATTTTAGTTTTGATATCCATCTCATTTAGAGTTAGGACTAGAAAAGAACTTTTCTAGGAAAAATGAAATCCAAAGTGTATGAGAAAATTCGGACCGTGGTGCATAAATGGGCGAAAAATGGGGACACACGGCCTGGTCGTGTGTTTTCCCACGGCTGTGACCGACTGACCCGAGGAGAACATGGCTTGGCCGTGTGTTTTCACACGGCTGTGTCACGCGAGGTTAAAAGGGGTGAGCCATGTGTTTTCACCCCATTCACGCCATGTGCTTTGAAAGCTCTTTCCCAAGCCATGTGATTTTGTCTTCCCCACCATCTAGAAGCACTTTTAACCTCTAAGAAAGCCAAAAGGAGCAAGGATGAGGAAGACCAAGCAAGTAGCACCTTGATCCAGCATTTTGGAGTGACGACCAAGGAGAGCCGACGCCCCTCAAGCTCCGGAGAAGGGTAACACCCTACCCACTCTTCTTTTTTGCAATAATGAACATAGAGATAGATATAATGTGCTCTCTACTCATAAGCTCACTGCTACTCATAAGCTCTTTAGGGTTGTTGGGTGATATTCAAGCCCTATTTACAAAAATGGGGTGGGAAGAGAGGATGGGAATAAGGCACCCAACCTACCCTAGGATAGTTCTAGAGTTTTTGAGTTCCTTAGAGGCGGAAATTTTAACGGGTAGAGAGAGCGAAGAGGGTAGGATAAATTTTAGGCTTTTTAACATTGAGCATGAGTGGACCCTTCACCAATGGAACTCATGCTTTGGCTTGCCGAGTGGGGAAGAGAGAAGACTTCTATTGGGTTGAACTCTCGGATAGTTTGGACTGAGTTGATAGGTGAGCACGCTTATGACCCATCTAGGGACAAAGCATCACGCCTCCAAAACCCCATTTTCCGATACCTCCACCGCATCATGGCCAGTACTATATTTGGTTGTGGGGAGAGTGACGGTGTAGTTAGGGCTAGCGAGTTGCTTTGCCTCTGGGACATGCTACAAGAAAGGAGTAGCATTGATGTAGGGTACCACTTCATCAGACACTTAGTGAAGATGGGCAAAGCAGCACGAGGAGAGATTAATGTGGGAGGCCTACTTACCCACATTGCCATAGGATGGGGTACGATTACACTACATTAGAGAGTATAGAGCAGAGCCCTAGGATCGACCTAGGAGTGTGCATGGACATGAAGATGATTATGAGAGAAGGAGGCTTCTTATGCTTTGTAAGGAATAATCTGATGGCCCTTAGGCTCCCCGACCTTGATCATACCACCATCACTACACGCGCCAACTGGCGCTTGGACCTGATAATGGAGTCCCCTCCATGTGAGGGACCCTCCACATTGGCACCCATCTCTCCACCTTTATATCACTCTCCCTCTAGTCCACACATGCATAGGAGCCCACCTAGTCCACGCCGACATGAGCCTACACCTGCATCACCACCTTTTTCTACTTTTGAGCAGGATGCAGGTATGTTGGCTTATGATTTATCGAAGTTTCGATCGTGCCTCGACGATATTTACACTAAGCAGCAGACACAGAGGCAGCGATGGGAGGAGCAGAGCGCCTACCAGCAGACGAAGTTTCAGGGATTCCAAGAGCATTTCCAATGGGCTGAGGAGTTCTACGACGAGGCCCGCATATACTTCCAGGAGGAGGTTGTTCGTCGCCAGGATGAAGCCGCCTACTGCAAGGAGATGCGGCATCACATGCATGCCCAGCAGGCGCAGTGGGCTAGGGAGGAGGAGCACCGAGCAGCTGCTGCATCCACCACCTCCCATATCGACCACATGTACATGTGGCATCAACGACTCAGCAGCAGGTTCTCCTAGGATCCAGAGATGCCCAGGCTCCCATATTTTCCACCTCGTCCACCATACTAGAGGTATATTTTCATTTAAGTCTAAGGGGGGGAGAGACCCCAAAGTTTATTTGGTTTTGTTTCCTAGTAGTAGTTTCTTTTCTGGTATTTTCATTCACTTATTCATGCATGGGTTGTTGAACTTCTTTCAATACTTAATTTTTGTTATCTATAAAGTTGCCTCAGTAGTATTTATAAAAAAAAAAGTTGCTTACATGAGTTATTCCCATAGGTAGCTTAGCTTCATTTATCTCGTGGTATTTTATTTTATTTTCTCTAATGAATGTTCTAGACTTAAACTGGTCAGCTTCTATTTTTACACCTACACATGTCGAACACTCTGAAAAGGGAAAATCTAGTACATACCTAGTTATGATTCATCTCAGTTGTCCAGTACTTTGGAATTCATAGATGACTCTAGGTTTAGCATTTTAGTTACTGGAGATGCTTAGATTGTGTAAGCCCATTCGGAAAAATCAAAATCCCAGTGAGCCAAAAAAATAAAAGAGAGAAAAGAAAAGAGAAATAAAAGAGAGAGAAAAAAAATGAAATGAAAAAGAAAACAAAAAAAAGAGAGAGAAGATTATGAGGGATAAAAAAACAGTTGTCGTGAGTGGAAATGACTAGGTGCCCCTTTGAGACCGAGTTAGGTTACTGGGGAAACACCTACAAATTTCTCTCAATACTGAGCATGCCTTTGAGACTTTGTGCTAGATCTAGAGAATGACCCTCGCCTTGGGCAGGTAAGTGCTTAAGAGCCGGAGACCATAGGAAAGCTATAGGATGACGACTTGAATCACCATGGAACGAGTATCCCCTAAGAATGATTCACCTAGCACGAGCACGAGGAGCTAACTTAGTGAATTTCTAGGACATATTTATTTTGCTTTGATTGTAAATACCACTTGATAAATTTAGTTAACATGCTAAGTATGGAACAAAAACTTTTTAATTTTCATGGCACTGAGGTTTGCTTGAGGACAAGCAAAGATTTAAGTCTGGGGGAAGTGATATGAGCAAAACGTACAGGGTTTTAGGAGTAATTTTTGCTCATATCTTGTTACATTTCATGTTAGTTTCATGCATATGTTACTCTATTTTGCACGCATTTCCTATTTTCTGGATTGGAGGTATGCTCGTTGGTATTTTGTGTGCAGGTTAGCATTTCGGGTTAAAAAGACATGTTTTCAGAGCAAAAGAAAGACATTTTGTAGCTAGATGCAGAGTGGGAAATGGCCAGGGCATGTGGATTCGGAAACACTGACTAGGGCTTTTTCTGAATTTTATAGTGGTCCGAGGTGATGTCTATATAAGGATGGCTCCGCCCAAACCCTATGGGGGGAGGCACGATGGCTAGGATTAAACGCCGAAGCCCTAAAAAGCTTCGGTAACTCGCAACGGGGAGGAGGAATGCCACCGGATGTCCACACCTTGCACTTCAACGCCGGAGAGAAGACCATGGAAGCATTGTAATTCTTTGTTCTTGCATTTTATTCCTTATGTATTCAAACATAAACATGCTTTGTGATTCTTCCTTCATATATATGGAGTAGTACTTTCGATTCTAGCATTAGGGAGTAACTTGTGTGCACATTACAATATTGGTTCATGTTAAATTCTGCCTTTGATTTTGATTTGACAATTGGTAGTTGTTTTTACTATATATATGCGTGTTTGGTTTTCTATCTATAGTGCTTAGGCGATACGAGGGGTGACAACCCTCATATCTAAGATTTAGGGGATTTTATACAAGGAACCTAGGGATCAACCTGATCTCCTATAACTGTGGGTAGAAGGGTGCGGTGGAATCGGAAACAGTTCATCGTAGGGATTGATTTGACATCCTCATACCGTCTATCCCATCCTTTTGGCCGGAGATAGCTCCTGGTAGATGCGGCAGCCCTGCGGGAGAGTGTATGATGTCCCTTCCACAAAACCATAGCTAAATGTCTAGACAATGCCAATTGACAACATAGTTTTGTGATGCACAAGCAAAATCAAAGTCTTAGAATCACCATTGAAGACATCGACACACTCCCTTCCTCCTTCGTGTGACACCGTATAGAGTAAAGTCCACCGAAAGCCCTCACCAATCAAAACCTCTTAGAGTTACGTCTGAACAATTACAACCACTGAATATATTGATATTCGAATCCCAGTCCCTGTGGGATCGATAATATTTATTACTTGACGACATCCATACACTTGTGGGCATTGAGCGCGAGTGCGCGTTTTGAGTCCTCGACGGTCTCCGTTGCGAGATTTGAGGACACGTTTGTGTTCATCACTCAACACCAGATCCTCCCAGGATCCCGAGATGCCGAGGCTACCGAACTTTCCACCTCGTCCACCATACTAGATGTATGCTTCGCTTAAGTCTGGGCGGACCTCAAGTTTTGATTTATTTTGTTTCTAGCACTAGTTTCTTTCCTGATATTAGCATTATGGTTAGCATTCATTTGTTCATGCATAAGTTGTTTAGTTGCTTTCAGCACTTAATTTTGGTTATCTATAAAGCTGCCTCAGTAGTATTTCTAAAGTTTATTCATGAGTTGTTTCCATGGGTAGCTTAACTTCATTTACCTAGTGGTATTTTATTTTATTTGCTCTAATGAATGTTCTAGACTTACACTGGTTAGCTTTTATTTTTACACCTACACATGACGAACATTCTGAAAGGGAAAATCTAGTATGTACCTAGTTATGATTCATCTCAATAGTCTAGTACTTTGGAATCCATAGGTGACTCTAGGTTTACCATTTTAGTCATTGGAGATGGTCGGATTATGGAAGCCCATTCGAAAAAATCAAAATCCCAAGAGAGAGAGAAAAGAAAGAAAGAAAAAAAAATGGAATAAGAAAAGACAAAAAGAGAGTAAAAAAAAAAAGATTATAAGGGATAAAAAAAAATAGTTATCGTGGATGGAAATGGTTAGGTACCCCTTTGAGACCGAGTTAGGTTACTGGGGAAACACCTGCCAATTTCTCTCAATACTGAGAACACCTTTGAGACTTTATGCTAGATCTAGGGAACGACCCTCGCTTTGGGCAGATAAGTGCCTAAGAGGTGGAGGCCTTATGAAACCTATAGGATGACGACTTAACTTACCATGGAACAAGTATCCCCTAAGAAGATTTGCTTGGCACGTGCACGAGGAGCTAACTTAGTGAATTTTTAGAACACATCTATTTTTTTTTTTGATTGAAATTACCACTTGATAAATCTAGTTAACATGCTAAGTATGGAATGATACCTTTTTAAAATTTCATGGCACTGAGGTTTGCTTGAGGACAAGCAAAGATCTAAGTCTGGGGGAATTGATGTGAGAAAACATATAGGGTTTTAGGAGTAGTTTTCACTCACATCTCATTTCATTTTATGTTTGTTTCATCCATATTTTACTTTGTTTTGCATGCATTTCCTATTTTCTGGTTCGGAGATCTGTTCTTTGTACTTTTGTGTGCAGGATAGCATTTCATGGGGAAAACGATGCACTTTCAGAGCGAAAAAGAGCATTTGGCAGCTGGATGCAGTAGGGCACATGGTCAGGGTGTGTGGCTAGACACGACAGTGTCCAAAGATTGAGATTGGCAACCACAGGGCCATACATAGCCTGGCTGTGTGGAAACACATGACCATGTGGTGGCCCAATGTTTTGGCATGATTAGGTATTTTTTCAGATTTCGTGAAGAGCCGACCTCATGTCTATATAAAGAAAGCCACACCCAAACCCTAGGGGGGAGGCACGACGGCCGGGACAACACTCTGAAGCCCTAAAAAGCTTCTGAAACTCGCAACGGGGAGGAAGGAAGCCGCTCAAGATCCAAGTTCTGCGCCTCAACGCCAGGGAGAAGAGCCTCAACGCATTGTAATCTATATTCTTTCCATACTTTATCTTGTATATATGAATTCGTCAATGCCTTATGATTCTTTTCTCGTATTCATCGAGTAGATTCTCTGATTCTAGGACTAGGGAGTAGTTTACGTTGAGTTAGAACATGTTGGTTCAAATATCTTTTCATTCTTGAATCTATATTTGCAATTGGTGTTTGGTTTAGATCTATAGCTATAGTTTTGGTTTTCTAGTCAGTGTGCTTAGTCGATAGGAGGGGTGTCATCCCTCGTATCAAAGATTTTGAGGAATTTAAAGAGGAACCTAGGGGTTGCCCTCATTGCCGATAATTGTGGGTAGAAGGATGCGATAGAGTAGGAAACACGACCTATTTTTGACTCGTCGCGTGGATCAATTCAACATCCTTATATCGACTATCCCGTCCTAAAGCTAGGGGTTGACTTGGTATGGCAGAGTTAGCTTCCGATAGATGCAAAGGTTCATCGAAGGAGTGTATGATGTCCTTTCCACAAAACCATAGCTAGAAACCTAGACAAAACCCAATTGACAACATGTTTTGCGACACACAAATGAAATCAAAATCCTAGAATCCATCCAAAGACTCGCAGCATCCCTTCTCTTCCTCCGTGTGACACCATATTAGAGTTATGACCGCCGACAACACTCTGAACTACAACCATTAGAATTGATTTCTGAACTTAACGCTCATCGAATACATTGTACTTGAATCTCAGTCCCTGTGGGATCAATAAATCTTTATTACTTGACGAAACCCGTGCACTTGCAGGCGTTGAGCGTGAGCACGCCTTCGAGTCCTTGACGGTCTTCATCGCGAGATTTGAGATGGCGTTCATGTGCATCACTGATGAATGTATGTATTCTCTGAGCTCTGTACAGGTGAGCAGGGGCAGTGTTGATCAGTGTTTATTATGGCATCGACAGAGTAGTCTATGTGAAATCCTGAGCAATTATTATATTTCTTGAATAGTATGTTCATTTCCCGAGATTTATGTTCATTTCCCTAGCAGAATGTTCATTTCTGAGCCATTTATGGGTTTCGTGGTTTCTTGCTGAATATGGTGAAATAAGGGGGACAGGGGTATTCTTGGGCATTCTAGAGTGTGAAAAGTGGTAGGAGGAGGTTGAGGATGATTGGTTTAATATATTTACTCATTTATTTTTATATTTTATTTAATTATTATGTGGTAGGGAAACATAAGATTTATGAAGCATTTGAAGGAGATATTTTGAATTGAAGTGGGAAAAGCAGTTGTAATCGACAGCTTGGAAAAATGGTATTAAAGTAAATTCACTCCAAGGAGAAGGCAGAGCAAGCCATCTATAAAGGGGCAGAGGTGGAAGGAAGGAGGGGTTGGTTTTTTTCTTTGCTATTCGGTACCTCAAAGATCTTCTTCTCACTTCTTTTTCTTTATTTTTTCTGCATTATAATTTTTCTTTATACTCTTACTGACTTGAGCGTCAGAGTGGCCACGCCGAGAAGTCGGCCTATCTCTAACACTCCTCACAAAGTGACAGATCTAGCTCTATTCCAAGTATCCAAGGTGAATCAAGAGGAAGATATCTCTTTATCTCATCTTTAACATTCTTTGGTGACAGATCCAACAATTCACAAGAAGAGAGAGGGAGATCTTGGCAAGTCGAAGAAGTGAACGCCATCAATTAATTTTTTGCAGGGAAATATAAGGCATGTGAAACATTTGAAAGAGATATTTTGAATATAGGCGGGAAAAAAGTTACACTTGACAGCTGGGCGAGGGTACTAGAGTAAATTCACTTCAAAGAGGTGGTGGGATGAAGCATCTATAAAAGGGGCAGAGGTAGAAGGGAGTAGGGATGGTTGTTTCTTCGCTATTCGGTACCTCAAAGATCTTCTAACTTCTTCTTCATTCTTTCTGTACTTATACTTTATTCATCCTACTTTTTCAAACTTGAGCATTGGAGGGGCTATGCCGGGAAGCCGACTCATCTCTAACACTCTCTTGTGAAGTGGCAGATCTAGCACTTATTCCGAGGATACAAGGTGATCAAAGAAGAAGCTATCCATTATTTCATTCCTAACACTCTTTGGTGACAGATCTAGCTAGGAGCTTCTAGATATGAGGTGATTAGAGGAGATTCGTAAGAAGGCGGAGGGAGATCTTAGCAGGCCAAAGAAGTGAACACCATCAAATTGGCACCGTCTGTGGGAAACTTAACAAAAAGTCATGATGGTGAACACTAGGAGGATGCTGAAGGAGCCTATGGAGGAGGAGAAATCTATCTCTAATACTTCTAAAGGGGGCACCAGCAGAAGGCATCGCGAGCCCTTGTACAAGGAGGATCTTATGCAAGTGGTGGCCGCTGTGATGGATCAAATGTCACAGAGGGCCACCCCAAAGAAAGTGAAGGAGAATGATGCATCCAATGAGGACTCTAAAGAAGAGGTAGTCAGAGTTTCTTGCCCGAAGAATGATTCCTCTCGCATATTCAAGCAAGCTAAGGGGAAGAAAAAGAAGTGTGTAACTCTTATTGAGAGTGCGCAGCTTGAGGAGGATGTTCCTTTTGTAAGTACCAATTAAAAAATAGAGGAGTTAAATCCCTTTACAGAGGATATTCTGAACGAAGAGTTACCTCTTCACTTTAGAATTCCTTAGATGCCAGAAGATACTGGTTCCTCTAATTCAAAGGACCATTTGAGTAGATTTGAAAATTTTGCTTTATTATACCACTATACTGATGGGAGTAAATGTTGAGTGTTTCTTAATTCAATAGTAGGACCAGCACAGCAATGGTTTAGTGATTTGAAAGCCTAAAGTATTGCTTCGTTTAAGTATTTCTTGACATTATTTGTAAGCCATTTTTCTAGATCTAAAAAATATTTGCATCAACCGTTGAGTCTTTTTTATCTTAAGCAGAGAGAGCAAGAAAGTTTGCGGCAATATGTTGATGCACGCGAATGCAACCTCAAATCTCGCGACGGAGGCCGTCGAGGACTCGAAGTGTGTGCTCGCGCTCAATGCCCACAAGTGTACGGATGTCGTCAAGTAATAAAAGATTATCGATTCCACAGAGACTGGGATTCGAATACTGATTTGTTCAGTGGGTGAAATTGTTCGAAAGTAAAATCTAAAAGGTTTCGATTGTGAGGGTTGTCGGTGGACTAAACTCTAATACGGTGTCACACGGAGGAAGAAAGGAGCATGCTGAGATCTTTAAAAGGGATTCTAGGACTTCGGTTTCACTTGTGGGTCGCAAAACATGCTATCAACTGGGCATTGTCTAAATGTCTAGCTATGGTTTTGTGGAAGGGACATCATACACTCTCCCGATGAGACAACGCATCTATCGGGAGCTATCTCTGCCTTACAAGGAAGGGATAGATGGTACGATGATGCCAAATCAATCCTTGCGATGAACCGTTTCAAGTTCCATCGCATCCTTCTTCCCACGATTACAAAAGATTAGGTTTACCCCTAGGTTCCTTGTATAAAATTCCCTAAATATTAGATAAGAGGGCTGTCACCCCTCATATTGCCTAAGCACAGTAGGTAGAAAACCAAATACGCATAGATATTGGTATAAACAATTTCCAATTGCAAATTCAAACTCAAAAACAGAATTCAATTTGAAGCAACATGTCATTTACATATAAGCTACTCCCTAATCCTAGAATCGAAGGAATTACTTCATATATAAAAGAGGAGAATCACAAGGCATGTACATGTTCGAATATATTAGAAATAAAGTACAAGAACAAGAAACTACAATGCCGATGTGGCCTTCTCTCCGACTTTGTAGTGCAGAACGTGGACCTCCGGCGGTGTTCTTCCTCCCCGTTGTGAGTTCCCAAAGCTTTTTAGGGTTTTGGTGTGTCGTCCCAGCCGTCGTGCCCCCCCTAGGGTTTGGCCGAAGCCATCCTTATATAGACATCACCTCGCACCATTGCAAAATCTAGAAAAAGCCCTAGTCGCATCAATCTACTGGGCAACCACACGACTGTGTGTTTCCACATGGCCAGGACATGTGCGGCCCTAGGGTGGCTGATCTCGCCCATTGGACATGGCGGTGTGTACACACCCTGGCTGTGTCCCATTTTGCGTCTAGCTACAAAATGTCCTTCTTTTGCTCCAAAAGTGTGCCTTTTCCCCCGAAATGCTATCTTGCTTGCAAAAGTACAAAGAGAAGACCTCCGAACCAAAAAATATGAAATGCGTGCAAAATAGAGTGACATATGCATGAAACTAACATAAAATGTAATGAGATGTGAACGAAAACTACTCCTAAAACCCTATATGTTTCGCTCACATCACTTCCTTCAGACTTAAATCTTTGCTTGTCCTCAAGCAAACCTCAGTACCATGAAATTAAAAAGATATTGTTCCATATTTAGCATGTTAACTAAATTTATCAAGTGGTATTTGCAATCAAAGCAAAATAACAATGTTCTAGAAATTCACTAGGTTAGCTCCTCATACTCATGCTAAGCGAATCATTCTTAGTGGATACTCATTCCATGGTGAGTTAAGTCATCATCCTATAGCTTTCCTAAGGTCTCTGGCTCTTAGGCACTTCCTCAGACACTAACTCAGCAGAGGAGGTAGTGTAGGAAATTCTGACACATTTTCAGAGCCAATTAGGAGAGCAGGGGTCCCAATCTCAGTTCCAAGGAGATAATATGCATTTCGGCAGAATGCTCACTGAGGTACAACAGTTATACCTCGTCAGGCTCCCAACTAAGGATGAAATCAAAGATGCTCTATTCGACATAGGAGACCTCAAAGCTTCGTGTCCAGATGGTTACAACTCAAAATTCTTTAAACTCATGGAGTACAGTCAAGCAGGATATTATAGCTGTGGTCAAGGAATTCTTTGTAAGCGGGCAACTCCTTAAATCATGGAACCATACCTTTATTGCTCTAGTCTCGAAGACCTCCCATGCTTGCAAGGTGCAAGACTACAGGCCATCTCCTGTTGCACAGTGATTTACAAGATCATAGGCAAGATTTTAGCTAGCAAGTTGGCAACAGTTGTAGACCACCTCCTCTACCCTGCGTAGACAGCTTTTGTGAAGGGACGTACCATAACAGATAACATCCATCTTGCTCAAGAAATCATGCACAACTGCACCAGGAAAAGGTTCTCTCCGAGATGTATCTTGAAAGTGGACTTAAAAAAGGCATTTGATTCGGTCAATTGGGAGTTTCTTCAGGATTTCCTTGCATCTTTATATTTTCCCAGTAGGTTCATCAACTTGATTAAAGAAAGTATCACTACCACAACTTATTTGGTGGTAATCAATGGCAACATGCATGGGTCCTTTAGAGGAGGCAGAGGCCTTGGACAAGGGGACCCTTTATCCCCATACCTATTTGGAATATGCATGGAATTCCTCTCCAGACTCCTAGCTAGGCGCACCAGCTGATCAGATTTTCACTTTCACCCTAAGTGTGTGCAACTGAGAATAGCTCACCTAGTTTATGCGAATGACCTTCTACTCCTAGGGCGTGGAGATGTATCAACTGTCAAGGTGTTGATGGACTGCTTATCACAGTTTGCGGGAATGGTAGGATTAATTGCAAACATGGCCAAATCCAGCATCTACATGGCAGGAATCGATGCAGCCACCAAAGAAAGACTCTTAGCCATCACTAGATTTCAAGAAGGGGAGATGCCATTCAGATATCTAGGAGTCCCCGTAGCGTCAAGAAAGCTAAAAATCACTGATTACAGTGTACTCGTGGATGCTCGGGGTAGATGGATCAGTTCTTGGCGCAAAAACACACTATCATATGTGGGGAAAAGCCAACTTATAGCCTCTGTCCAGCAGGGAGTTGAATGTTATCGGATGTTTATTTTTCCCCTTCCATTAGGAGTGATTGACAGAATATACAGTACCTGTCGTGCATTTCTGTGGACAACAAAGAATCCACCGATAGCATGGACTGAGATGTGCAGACCTAAAGAAGGAGGGATGGGTTTGTGAGATTTGAAGGCATGGAACCTAGCACTGCTAGCAAAAGTTCTGTGGAGAATACAGGAGAAGCACGACACATTATGGATTAGATGGGTGCACCACACATACATATGTTAGGGAGGAATCTGGGAGTGGCAAAGCAAGCACACCGATTCACCACTAATCAAGAAACTGATCTTCATCAAAAATAATATCCTATTCTCTGCAGGCACCTCGAAAAGAGCAGAGCAACTACTTACTGCATGGTTCAATCAATGTAAGGGTGGAGTCTGGAGAGCCTATTATCACTTTAGAGAGGTCGGGGACAGAAGGCCATGGGCAGTTATGGTGTGGCAAAAAGACATAAAACCAAGCCATGCATTCACATTATGGATGTTAGCACAAGAGAAGCTACTAGTGAGAGCCAGACAAGGGTTTTTGGAAGATAGGAGATGTGCCTTCTGCAAGCAAGAGGAGGAAACTTTGAATCATGTTTTCTTCAGGTGTGAGCCGATAAGACAGATTTGGGGAAGAGTTAGAGGATGGCTGCAGATGAGGGCAGAGATGGGCACATATCGACACATTTTGAGGATCTTCATAACTCAGTACAGGAGGAACACTGGGATGAATTGTGCCCGACACCTTGCTATGTCAACCCTGGTTCATTTCACTTGGAGGATGAGAAATGCATGCAGGTTTGACGAAGCAAGATTTGAAGGAGGCCTGATCTTCCACAAAATACAAGTTCATGTATTCAGGGTAAAAGAGGATTACAACTTCCAGTTCTCACAAGGTATCACATGAAGGCAGGGCAGTGGCACCCCCCCTCTCTCCTTTTATTTACTTCCCTTGTATTTCATTGTCTTTCCAGGGCACATCTCTCTTCCAGTATCCACCTCTTCTGTCATCTCTTCTAGTCTCCCCTCCCCAAGTCAGTTATCCATCTCCTCAGAGCAATTCCTTTATTCCAGGGTAGTAGGACCCCACATTCTCAAAGGTGTTTCCACAGTCCTTGCCCTGGGTCCCCTCTACCTCTTCCAGGCCAGTTTTCACAGTCCTTGGCCCCTCTCCCTCTATCCTAGCCAGTTCTATACCTTCCCAGGGAAGTCCCCTAGCCCCGGGCAGTTTCCCTTGAGTTCACGGAAACTCCCCCTCCCCCCTAGTTCTAGGGTAGTTTCTTTGATCCCCCTCCCCCCAGGCCAGTATCCCACCTTTCTAGAGTAGTCCCATGTCCCACGGAAGAAGGGCACCATTTCTAGGGTAGCTCCCCCAATCCCCGACCACTTCCCCTTGCTCTAGGGTAGTTTTCCAATAAGGGTCTCTATATTCTTTATCCTTAGCCCTCCCCCCGGTCAGTCCTTCACCTTCCCAGTGCAGTTCTCCATCTTCCCAGAGTAGCCTCCTTGTTTCCAGGGCAATCCTCCTTAGTCCTAGAGTAAGTGTCTCTATTCTCTTCACCCTTGGTCCTCTCTACCCCTCTACCATCCCTCTCCTGGCTAGCTCTGGAACTTCCCAGGGTAGCTCTACAATTCCCCAATGCAGCTTACCTATTCCAGTATGCTCACTTTGATCCAGTGCATTTCCTCCCGATCGATCGCATTGTCCAGTGCAGCTTCTTACTAAAAAAACTCACTGTGGTGGTTTTACATCTGGTCAGGGTAGTTTTCTTCAGCTTCAGGGTGGTTTCTGCCCTGGAAAGCAAACCTTGTTGGTGCAATCGGCCCAGGTCACGATTGACCAGACTCGAGTTTGACTCGAGTGATGTTTTGATGTTTGACAAAGTGGTTTGACATTGATGTTTGACATTGATGTCGGTTAGTGTGTTGGGGAGATTGTTTATACAATCGATCCAGGTTATAATTGACTTTGATGGTTGACCAGGGTTGACCATGTGATTGTGGGAAAGTCCAAGCATGGGTCTTGGCAGGGTAAAGTCCAAGTCATGGGTACTCGGCATGGAAAGTCCAAGTCATGGGTACTTGGCATTTGGGAAAGTCCAAGTCTTGAGTACTTGGCATGAGAAGTCCAAGCATGGGTCTTGGAAAATGAGAAGTCCAAGCATGGGTCTTGGCAAATGGAAAGTCCAAGCATGGGTCTTGGCATGGAAAGTCCAACATGGGTTGGCAAGGGAAAGTCCAAGCTTGAGTCTTGGCATTTGGGAAGTCCAAGGGGATTGATATTGGCAGCGTAAAGTCCAAGCAGAGTCTTGGCGGCATAAGTCCAATGTGCCTTGGCGGTGTAGACACCGTTATCATGACATAGCCGAGGGAAGCACCTGGAGGCTAGCGCGATGGATGAACAAGTCATGGATGACTTGGAGGGATCCGAGAGGCGTGAGGCTGATGGATGTGGCTAGAAGGCTTAGGTCTAGGCTAAGGGTGGTCTAGCAAGTATGGGGGCACCATACTTGGGTTAAAACCTCATGTTTGAGGTTGGCAGTCGACTGGCAATATGGCCGGTTCGACTATCGTGAGTCGACTTGAGTTCGACTGCCAATTTAGAGCTGGAATTGCTCTGGCAGTCGACTGCTCATTGGAGCAAATGATCGATGTCTACGCGCTTGATCGCCAAGGTCGGGCCACATTCGCTAGTTCTGTGTCGAGCATAGAATGCCGTAGGCTTAATCGCCGCCGATCGACTACGGGCGCTGCCGATCACAAGAGTCTCGTTGGAACTTGTCCAACGTGGATTGAGCCGTTGTCTCACAGAACTTATAAATCCAGCCCGATGGAGGATAAAAGTAGCTGTTCGTTGAAGGCTCAAAAATCAGTTCTTTGGGGGCTTTGGTGAGGCGATTTGAAGGCGATTTGCAGGTGCATTTCAGGGTCCTTCAAGCTCATCCAAGCAACCGACAAGCAAGCGCTCAAAACCCTAGTTTGTAAAGTGTTCTTTACATTTTCACTTGTATTTGCTTGTATTTCTTTCGTTTATTGTTGTAAACATTTGTACAAGGTTTCTCCATCTCCGACTTGTTGTCGAGAAGGAGTTTATTGATTAGTGATTGCATTGGCATCGCTAGAGCTCGATCCGTGGAGTAGGAACCGTGTAGTTCCGAACCACGTTAAATCTTCGTGTTATTGTGTTTATGATTGTGTTTCGTTATTGTTATTATATATATATATATATTCCGCTGTGCTAACAAAACTTGTAGACATGAACACGCGATCGAATTCCATCATTGTACGGTCACGCACTATTCATCCCCCCTCTAGCGGCGTCAAATTTCCAACAAGTGGTATCAGAGCAAGGTTTCTCTTCAATGGATTAACAACCGGGAGCAAGACGCTAGAGGGTAAAAGATGGAAGTCCAAGATCAATTAGGTTGGGACATCAACACACCGGTGCCCTACACCCTATACGGACGAGAAGGATTCAATTCTTGGAAGGGAAGAATTGAGGATTTTATTATGATGAGAGACTTTGAGGAATGGTCCATTTTGATGGATGGATTTGAATATCCAAGAGGACCAAGAGGTGGATTCCTCAAAAAGAAGAGATGGACCGAAGAGCAAGTTCAAGCATCCGAGAAAAATGATAAGGTGATAAAATTTTTAATTGATTTAATGCCTAACAATATCTTGTGTATGTTAGGTAATTATGTAGATGCTAAAGAGTTATGGAGCCAAGTGGCAAAGCTCCATGAAAACTTATCATCGGTCCAAGAAGAAGAAGAAGAAGAGGAGTGCTCACCCTCTCAAGCTCAAGAAAGTTCACCATCAATTCAAGAAGATAAGGAGGGTGAAGAAGAGAGATCATCCTCACAAGGAAGTGAGGATTCGGAGGTTGATAGGAAATCAACATCCGGATCGGAAGAGGTGGAGGAAGTGGAAGAAGCATCCACCTCAAGTATTGAGGGGGAGGAGAGAACCTCCACACCGGAACATTAAGAAAAGCTTCGACATCCGGTCAAGATGAAGAAGCCCAAAGTCAAATTCCGGTCCTCATTAACCTAGGTAACTCAAGCAATTTAAGTTTAAATAAAAATCATATAATTTGCTTTGAGTGTAGGGAAACCGGGCACTATAAGAGCAAGTGCCCAAAGAAGATCAGAAAAGCTCCTCCGGCACCAAAACCTCAAGAAAGATCAAAAGATGTCGGTGCCACCACTAGAAGAAGTAAAGAGAACGTCATTTGCTTCAAGTGTCAACAACCGGGGAATTTTAGAAATTCATGCCCTAGGGGGAGTAAGAAAGTCAAAGAGGGAGCTATACATGTAGGGGGAGCCTCCAAGGCAAACCTTAAGGTATATTTCAATAATGCACCTTCTAGATTTAATAGTCAAAAGCATGCTAGGAATTTTAATTCTCTTGCAATTCATAAAGAGCATGCTAGAAGTAAAGAATTTTGCTTAGGTGCTAAGAATGTTAACCTTAGGAGTAAGGAGAAATTTGGGACTAATGTCCCTAAAAATATTTTACCTAAGGAATCAATTAAGAAAATAGGAGAACATCTAGGTCTAAATCCTAAATGGACTAGGCATATACCTAGAAAGTCCCATGCCCAAGGATTTAATCAAAAATCAATTGGGCAATTAGAATTAGAAAACCAAGCCTTGAGGTCAAGGCTTGAGAAACTAGAAAAGACCCTTAGGAATATACAAAACCAATTTAAAGGGTCTAATGGTCAAAGTCAAAGGTCCAAAAGTCAAAATCAACACCAAGGACCTAAGAGTCAAAAGTCAACCAAAGGCAAGCAAGGTTTGGGTCACAAACCTAAGCCTAAGGTAGCTTACCATAGTGTTCCATTTGATTATGGGACACAAACTAGGTCTAGGAAGACCAAGGTCAATAGGGAAGTCATCCTTAGAGTTGACCAAAGGGTGTGCCTAGTGGCTAGGGTTTCTAGGAAACCTAGGGTGGCCACTAAGAAGGTTGCAAGGGGAGTTACCCCTAGAGTCAACCTAGGTAAGACCCAAATGACCAAGGCTAACAAGTCTAGGAGGATCATTAGGAAGGTATCTAGGGAGGTTATCCCTAAGGAATACCTAATTAACCTTAGGAGCTCAAATCGGTTTTGGGTTCCTAAGAGCGTGATTGATTCACGCTAGATGGGTTTAGGGTGTGCCAACCTTGATTGGATGGGTAGTTAACTCAACCATGGTAAAGGTGGCACTTTAGGATATTTTCAAGGTTATGGTTACCTTGGAAATAGATTTGAATCAATATCCTAAAAGATTTTAGGATGTGCGAATGCATTTTTGAAATTGAGAAAAATCAATTAAATTGGCACAATTTAGGTTTAGAGGTTAGTGTGCCATTTTGGGTTTTTGGCACACTAGAGAGATTAATGATAATATGACAAAATATATCTAACTATATCAAATGACAATTAATATTAAAATTTAGGTATTACTATACCTATATATTTTATATGTCATGCTTTGATTGTCATTTGCCATGTCATGACATCATGCCTATTTCTATGATTTTATATGTCATGAGTATGCTTAGGTTTTAGGTTAATGTAATGTATGCTTAGTTTTATATCATATGTCATGACATCATGATTATGAGCATATTCTTATTTATATCATTTCTAATGCCATAATCATTCATGCATTTAAGACAATTTGGTTGAAATTGATTTAAGGACTATGGCATGACTTGAAGTCCCATTTATAAGGGAATCAAGTAGGGTTGCCTAGGAAATGCATGAAACCCTAGATAAAATGAATCAAAACCCATATCTCACATCCAATTGACATGTATGTGTATTTATACACCCTAGATACATGTGAGATGCTAGGATATGAGTTAAGATCAAGGTGCATAGTTTTTGCATTTAGATGAACTAAAACTCATCTAATTTCAATTTGTGGATCATTGGGAGAGCATGTGTACAAGTCATGTACATAAAGCCCAAGGAATATGATCCAAAATAAGGTTTTGAAAATATTTTAAAATCATTTTTTTTAAAAAAAAACCATGGTGAAGCCTATCTTTTGATAGCAGTCACCATTGATGAGATTGATACAAAGTGAGCTAAAACATTGAAGTTTTTCTTCATTTTTGGATTTTGTATCAATTTCAATATTTTATGGGTAAAATAATTTTCAAATATTTTTCACCCATTGTGTATGTCATAAGTATTATGCGTATGAATTTTAACGATTTTTCGAATTACGTATAATTATTTATGAATTTCCAAAATTCATTTCTAATAGATGAAAATCACCAATCGCCTGGTGGCGCGACTAATATGAGTGGCAATGATCGATTACCGGCCGTCGAGTCGATGCTGTGTCCGATTTCGGGTTAACAAGGTTTGTTTAGCCATTTTTCAACCATGGTAAAGGTACCTAACCACTTCTAACCCTAGGATATGCTTTGGGAAGCATTATAAAGGGTGAAAATCCATTGGATATGGATTAGGAGAGGTGTTAGGTCAAAGTATCAAATTTAGGGTGTGGAAAGTTCAAGTTTGAACTTTGAACCTTAGTTTTGATGGTTTAGAGTTTCTATTGGCTTAGGGACTTCCCAACGACATTGTTGGTGCAATGGTCAAGGGGGAGCAAGCCTTTAGGGGGAGTTATCCATCTTGGGATGATGAATGTGTTTCTCTTCTTGAAAGGGGGAGAAGTTATTGGGAGAGTATCATCAATTGGAAAAATTGATGGGATTTTGAGAAACTCAATTTGGAAATTGGGAGAGAGTATAGGAGTGCCTCTCTTGAGTGATAAGGGACTTATCACTAGGAAGATGGTAGGCATCCTAGGTATTTTTAAATCAAGGGGGAGATTGTAAGATCGCATTGGGACAATGAGACATTGACCTCCTTGGAGAGATAACCTTTTTGATGTTAGTCAAAAAGGGGGAGAAGTTTTGGGAGAGTATTTGGGATTACCAATTTGGGATAATTGGTAAGGAAATTTGAGTTAGTGGCCTAACTCAAGGTTTGTTTTGTCAAACATCAAAAAGGGGGAGATTGTTGGTGCAATCGGCCCAGGTCACGATTGACCAGACTCGAGTTTGACTCGAGTGATGTTTTGATGTTTGACAAAGTGGTTTGACATTGATGTCGATTAGTGTGTTGGGGAGATTGTTTATACAATCGATCCAGGTTATAATTGACTTTGATGGTTGACCAGGGTTGACCATGTGATTGTGGGAAAGTCCAAGCATGGGTCTTGGCAGGGTAAAGTCCAAGTCATGGGTACTCGGCATGGAAAGTCCAAGTCATGGGTACTTGGCATTTGGGAAAGTACAAGTCTTGAGTACTTGGCACGAGAAGTCCAAGCATGGGTCTTGGCAAATGAGAAGTCCAAGCATGGGTCTTGGCAAATGGAAAGTCCAAGCATGGGTCTTGGCATGGAAAGTCCAACATGGGTTGGCAAGGGAAAGTCCAAGCTTGAGTCTTGGCATTTGGGAAGTCCAAGGGGATTGATATTGGCAGCGTAAAGTCCAAGCGGAGTCTTGGCGGCGTAAGTCCATTGTGCCTTGGCGGTGTAGACACCATTAGCATGACATAGCCGAGGGAAGCACCTGGAGGCTAGCGCGATGGATGAACAAGTCATGGATGACTTGGAGGGATCCGAGAGGCGTGAGGCTGATGGAGGTGGCTAGAAGGCTTAGGTCTAGGCTAAGGGTGGTCTAGCAAGTACGGGGGCACCATACTTGGGTCAAAACCTCATGTTTGAGGTTGGTAGTCGACTGGCAATATGGCCGGTTCGACTGCCATGATTCGACTTGAGTTCGACTGCCAATTTAAAGCTGGAATTGCTCGGCGATCATTGCTCATTGGAGCGATCGTGATGTCTCTGACGATCAGCAAGTCGGCGATCGCTAGTTCTGTGTCGAGCACAGAACGCTTCGTTGCCGACTGGCCAGTCGACTACGGGCATTGGCAGTCGACTGCCAATGTTGGCAGTCGACTGCCAAGAGTCCCGTTGGAACTTGTCCAACGTGGATTGAGCGGTTGTCTCACAGCTACAGTGCTGGCAGTCGACTGGGAACTTATGTCAATCGACTGCTAGGCAGAAATTCAGCCCGATAGAGGATAAAAGCAGCTGTTCATGGAAGGTTCAAGAATCAATTCTTTGGGGGCTTTGGTGAAGCGATTTGAAGGCGATTTGCAGGTGCATTTCAGGGTCCTTCAATCTCATCCAAGCAACCGACAAGCAAGCGCTCAAAACCCTAGTTTGTAAAGTGTTCTTTACATTTTCACTTGTATTTGCTTGTATTTCTTTCGTTTATTGTTGTAAACATTTGTACAAGGTTTCTCCGCCTCCGACTTGTTGTCGAGAAGGAGTTTATTGATTAGTGATTGCATTGGCGTCGCTAGAGCTCGTTAGAGCTCGATCCGTGGAGTAGGAACCGTGTGGTTCCGAACCACGTTAAATCTTCGTGTTATTGTGTTTGTGATTGTGTTTCGTTATTGTTATTATATATATATATATATTCCGCTGTGCTAATGAAACTTGTAGACACGAACACACGATCGAATTCCATCATCGTACGGTCACGCGCTATTCACCCCCCCTCTAATGGCGTCAAATTTCCAACAAATCTCAGTCAAAGTGGTTTCCTAGACCAGAGCACTCGGTTCTGCGCCTCCAGGGTGGATCAGGTGGGAACACTTGCTCACTCCTAGACTAGTTTACCCTTGGGTAGGGCAGTCTTCTTCGACCCCAAGCAGTATCTCCTTGTCCCGGCTGGAACCCCTGCTCCCTCTCCAGACTAAGCGGTTCTGCAATGCTCCAGAGTTGATCAGGGTGGACCCGCACTCTTCTAGTTGCCTTCGCCAGGGTAGTTCAGGGTGGTTCAGCGGCTCCAGGGCAGCTCCAGGGCGGTTCAGTGGCTCCAGGGCAGCACAGGGAAGCTGCCAGCTCCAAGGTGGTTCAGGGCAGTTCAGTGGCTCTAGGGCGGCCCTAGGGCGGTTCAGCGGCTCTTTAGTCGCCTTCGCTAGGATGGTTCGGGCCGGTCCAGGGCGGCTCCAGGGTGGTTCAGTGGCTCCAGGGCAGCACAAGGAAGCTGCCAGCTCCAAGGGGGGATCACCTTTTCCAGGGTAGTATATTTGGGAAAAAAAATCTTTGACATTGCTGTTAGGATAAGGTATGGTGAATAGGCCCACCTATAATGGCCTATTTAGTCTGTAGCAAACGGCTACGGTAAAGACGTTGCAAATCCATTTATGGCTGTGGCTTGGCCAAAAAGCCTAACAGAGGTGAATAGGCCCACCTGAATGGCCTATCTAGTCCGTAGCAAATGACTATGGTAAAGACACGCCAAATCCATTATCAGCTGATCACTTGCTAAAAGTTACAAACATTGGAGGACACGCAGCTAGGAATACATTGGAGGATAAACATTGCACTGGATGACACAAGGACGTACACAGGAGGAGTTGAGTACACATGGATGATACGCAAGCGTGTAATGAGACATGGATGGTACACATGCGCTTGTGGCAGGATTGGACATGAGAAGGAGAATAATGAAGGTATCAAGTGAGTGTTAGTTCCCATGAGAGCACATATACGCCTGACCTTGGATACATCTCAGATCTAACACTTCGTCAGACATGACATGAGCATGAATCCTAGGCTATTGTATGATTGTATTTTTCTTTGATGATATATATTTACCTTTCATAAAAAAAAGCATGAATTCCATTGGTGAAGGGTCCATTCATGCTCAATGTTAAAAATCCTAAAAGTTATCCTACCCTCTTCTCTCTTTCTACCCGTTAAAATTTTCGCCTCTAAGAAACTCAAAAATTCTAGAACTATCCTAGGGTAGGTTGGGTGTCTTATTCCCAACATCTCTTCCCACCCCATTTTTGCAAATAGGGCTCCTAAAGACTCTAGCAAATCTTCATCTAGGTACCTAGTAGCAGAGAGTTTACGAGTAGAAAGCATATTATATCTATCTCTATGTTCATTATTGCGAAAAAGAAGGGTTGATAGGGTGTTACCCTCCTCTGGAGCTTGAAGGGCATCGGCTCTCCTTGTTCGTCGCTCCGAAGCACCGGATCGAGATGCTACAAGCTTGGTCCTCCTCATCCTTGCTTCTTTTGGCTTTTTTTCGAGTTAGAAGAGCTTCTAGGTGGCGGGGAAGATGAAACCACGCGGCTATGGCAATAGCAATCGAAGCACACGATATAAATGGGGTGAAAACACACGACTCACCCTATTTAACCTTGCGTGACACGGCCGTGTGAAAACACACGGCCAGGCCATGTGCGCCTCGGGTCAATCGAGCACGACTGTGGGAAAACACACGACCAGGCCGTGTGTCCCCCTTTTTCTCCCATTTTTGCATAACAGTTCAAATTTCCTCATACACTTCGTCGTGTAAGCTAATATGGATTTTATTTTTACCTAGCAAAGTTCCTTTCTAGTCCTAACTCTAAATGAGATGGAAATAAAAACTCAAATTAAATAAATGCATGCAATACAATCAAAGGGAAATCTAAAAAAAAAACTAAACTTGGGTTGCCTCCCAAGAAGCACTTTGTTTAAGGTCGTTTAGCTCGACCGCACTCCACTATCAACTTGGCTCTGGACGTTCAGTGAACCTCTATTCATCTGTCTCGAAATCTTCATCTGGGGGCTCCAGCTTCATTCTGCTAAACGTGAAGCCATCGAGGTATGGGGCTCTGTGCTCCGAAAGGCTGAAGAGGATGATCTCCCCATCTATCTCTTGGGAGATCTGGTGTGCCTTGACATCTTTGCACGCTTCCGTAGTTACCAGAAAAGGCCTTCCCAGAATGATGGCATTCTAGGTATTGGGTCTTGTGTCCAGTATGATGATGTCCGTGGGTATCACGAAATCCTTGACAACCACAGGCACATGTGCTAGTAAGCCGATAGGTTCCTTGACTGAATCATCCCCATAAGAATACCAAGATTCGCTGGTTGGAGCCCATTCAGTCTCATCTTCAGATAGTATGCGTAGGGCATCACACTAACTGATGATCCCAAGTCGCATAGCGCTTCATCGAAGCCCTCCCCATAAATTGAGCAGGGCATCACAAATTCACTGGGGTACTCAAGCTGTGGTGGAATCTTATCTTCAATTTCAGCTTGGTCAGGTAGGGTGGAAATCATGGCTGCACACCCCTTGGCGAATTTGTTACTCTGCCCCACTCCTTCCTCTTTAGCTTGACTCTGCTCAGGTAATGACGGAGAGCTCTTCATGGGTTGTGACACGGTTTGGGCTATCTGGGCCACTTGTGTCTCCGACATCCTTATGTGACTTGCAAGGCTGTCAATAGTGGCCTTCAAGTCTCTGAGTGATTCTTTAGATTTCTGATGTTGGTGATGAAATTCCTCATTGGCCTTAGTTTGGGTAGCAATGAAGTCCTCCATCATCAGTTCCAGTCTGGACTTCTTTGGTTGCTACCCATTGCCCTGCTGCTGCCCATACCCCCCTGATGGTTTGGAAAATCGGGTGATTCTTCCATCCAGGATTGTAGGTAATAGAGTATGGGTTGTTGGGCCTTTGATTATACTCCCCAACCTCATCAACATGCTCAATCTTCTCTTCTAAGGTTCCTTTCCCTCTATAGTTGTCCTCTCAATACTCTGTCGCTCCCTCTCCAAAGTCAATGGTTGCACATGCAAATGAAGGATTCAAAGATTAGAACTGTCTGCTGAGCGCGTCCATCCTTGCTGCTTGGTGGTCCATGGAGTTGACAGCGTATCGTCCTGCTGCAGGCGTTGGTTGACTACGTTCGAAAGCCCATTGATGGTGGTTCTGGGCCACCTCTTCTATCAGCTTCTCTGCTTCCTCTATGGTCTTATTCATCAGTGCTCCTTCTATAGCAGAATCCAAGGACATCTTCGTGGCATACGCAATCCCATTGTAGAAGATGTGGATCACCACCCACCTTTCTAGTCCGTGGTGGGGGCATTGGTAGAGTAGGCCTTTGTAGCAATCCCAAGCTTCGAATAAGGACTCCCCCTCCTTCTGGCGGAAGCTCATGATGAGATGGTGCATGTTAGCAGTCTTGCTTGGAGGGAAGTATTTGTTCAAAAACTGCTGCTTGCATTGCTCCCATATAGTGATGCTTCCCAAAGGTAGGGAGTGAAGTCATGCCTTAGCCTTATCCCGCAATGAGAACAAGAATAGACTCAGGTGGATCACGTCAGTAGGAACTCCGTTCATCTTCATTGTCGAGCAGATTTCTAAAAATGCCTCTAGGTGCTGATTCGGGTCTTCAGTCACAGCTCCCCTGAATTGACTCTGTTGGACCATATGTATAAGTGCTGGTTTAAGTTCAAAGTTATTCGCCGAAAAAGATGGTCCAGCTATACTCATCCTAAATCCTCTAGCGCTAGGATCTACGTAATCCCGCAGAGGTCGGCTACCTATATTTACTTCGAATGGAGCTTGATCCTCCATCCTTTTCTGTTCTGCTTTCCAGCGATGAAAGGTTCGTTCAATTTCTAAGTCGATCAGAATCAGGCCTTCTGATCCTAAGCGTCTAAGCATACGAAGAACCGAGCCACAAAAATATGGAGTGCTACCTAATTCTAAGAAACAGGAAATAAAACAATATAGCTAATAAAATCTAAGATGCAATAAGGAAATAGAAACCTACTAGTAAAAAAAATTAAAATAAAAAACCAAATCTAAATATGGAAAATTTAGAGCGTAATAAAATAAGGCAAAAGAAAATAAAGCAAGTAAATAAATCTAATCCTAAATCCGATCCAATTTTCCACTGTTCGATTCGATATCGAATCGATCAGTCCTCGGCAATGACACCAAAAATTTGATGCACGTGAATGCGACCTCAAATCTCACGATGAAGGTTATCGAGGACTCAAAGCACATGCTCACGCTAAATGCCCACAAGTGTATGGATGTCGTCAAGTAATAAAAGATTATCGATCCCACAGGGACTGGGATTCGAATACTGATTTGTTTAGTAGGTGAAATTGTTCGGAAGTAAAATCTAAAAGGTTTCAATTGCGAGGGTTGTCATTTTAGTGCCTATAAGATTAACATATCTCCACAATGGTATGATATTGTCCCCTTTGGACCTAAGCCCTCATGGTTTTATTTTTGGGCTTTACCCAAAAGGCCTCATACCAATGGAGATATCTTTTCATCTTATAAGCACATGATCTTTTCCAAGTCTTACCAATGTGGGACTTTGATTGTATTCTCAATACTCTAACAATCCCCCCCTCAAACAAAGGACCACATTGACCCCCCCTCAAGTCTATCCGTCCTCGAAGGATATCCTTTGTTTGATGTTCGATTCTCAACCCACCAGGACTTCCTGCCAACTGTCTAGTCCTCCTGACCCAGCTGGACTTCTTACCAATTGTCTAGCCCTTTTGACCCAATTGGACTTTCTGCCAGTTGTTCGGTCCTCCCGACCCAACTGGACTTCCTGCTTGGTGGCCGGTTCTCTTGATACGGACATGGGAGCTCAACTTCCTTCGTTCAAGGTTCATGGTTTGACATGAACCATGGCTCTGATATCAATTGTTAGACTTTCCGAGCCGTAAAAACCGCTTTTTGTGTTGCGGAAACCTCGGAAGCCCGGTCACGGATCCGTGCGAAGATATAAAATTAAAACATGTATGTGTTTAAGTAAACCTAGACCTACCTTAGATCTACAAGATGAGAGCATTACCATCGTAGCGACGCCCTTCGCTTATCCCGCTCGTCCAAATGCTTTGTCGGAACTCAAGAGTGTCAAGTGTACACTCCTCTATTGGTATCCACACGGACAAATGGTGGAGAAAAATAACCTAGAGTGTGCTAGCACCCCTTGGAAGTTTCGGCCAAAGTGAGGAATGGGAGAGAGCTTGAGGAAGAGCAAGGAAGAAGATGAAGTTGAAGTTAATTCCAATAATCTTCACCAAATGAAAGTGGTCGGCCACTTTATTCTTGGGGGGGTACATGCATGCATGTACCTCAAAGAGCCAATGGCTCTTGGTCTCCCTCATGAGGTGTCACCACATGATAAGTCCATGAAGATGTGGAACATCACCATTGGCCGTCCTGTTGAGTTTCCGGCACCGCGGCGAGTGTGTGTTCGATCATGTTTCGTAAACATGAGCACAGCGGAAGCAATAAAATTAATAAATCTACATTTATTACAACACACACATCACACGCATGCATAGTACAACATGTGTAGACATAACCGTAAATTTAAATTTGCAATAAAAGGAAATTTAACTACGTTATACCTTTCGTATGACGTGTAGCGGGAACGACATCAACCGGAACGATCCTCGCTAGAATCGTCTCTATCCGTATCCACGCCGAGTATCCTCTAGATGACTTCACTAAGCCATGAGCTTCGTCTTCGTACAGGTTACTAGCCTCATGTTGAAGACGACGTGATCGAGAGATGATCACGATCCGAATCAAAATTCGGATCCAAAAACGAGTCCTCAAAACTCGCTTCTCCGGAGAGGTATTCGTCAACCGATTGACGAATCCTTCGTCCTCCACCTCAGAGGATTACTGGAGATCGAATCCCCGGTAAGTTAGCCGCTGTCATAGCTCTAACCGTCGTCCAAACGATGCTCCGAAGAGAGGAGAACAAGCTGTCCAGAAAACTGGACAGCTTTGGTGGAGGAGATAGGCGCCGGCCAACCAAGGGAAGATAAAGCTCACCTTGATGCCAAACCTAAAGGAGATCACCGGAGGGTCGCCGGAGGATCACCGGCCGAAGCTTGGACGCCGGCAACAACTTGGACGGCGGCACAAGAGGATGGGCGGCAATGAAGGTTGGCGCCAACTCTTAGAGGGGATGAGGTGGGCGGCAACTTGAGCTAGGGTTTTTGGATTAGGGCTTAATTATCCCTTAAGCCCTCTTTTATAGAGAACTAATTCTCTTAATGGTTATTGGATCATAACCATTAGGCCCGTTAACCCGCTCCATTAAGATAAGTTAAAATAAACCAAACCATGATGGTTTATTTTAAGTTAAAATGAACCGAACCAACTTTTGGTTCATTCGTTTAAAATAAATCAAACCCTTTGGTTTATTCTCCTCCATTGGATTAGAACCAAACCATTTTGGTTCATCCATTATGTCTTCATAAGACTCGGCCCATCCACGCTTCCATTGCGACTGAAACGATTTCATGCTCGCTCCATGTTTGGTCCAACAAAACTTTATTTCTCTCGGTCTGAGAATCCCATTCTCAAGCTCGTTTTAAATCCTTCGGATTACGCTCGTTGTGCGTGTGACCAAATAGGTTCTCGGTTTATGTTGGTCGTCTATAATTAACTATTAATTATAGAACGATCATGAGTGGCACCTAGTAGTGCATCATGATCCCCAATTAACCGAAAAGATCAACGGTTGATCCAGAACTATTTCTGAAACCCTTCAGCAGCTCGAATGATTCGTGCCCCATTCCCTTCACTCATCTTATACCCACTTGGTTCAGGACATGGTCTATAGTGTCAGTCCCCACTAGGCTGACTACGTCACACCTAGCCCAAGTATCATTTCCTCGTCCTACGGATTCTAGTTATTGCACATGTATCGAAGAGTACTTTACTCTAAACATGTAATGCTTTGGCCAAAGACTTTAGTAACAATCCGATGAGAGGCCATGGGTATACATCTCCTCGCAAGGAGTGGTGATTCCTTTATAGGCTATTCAAACACCTTCGATCACTTCGACTTATACCCAATCATCCCGGGTCCACATCTCCTTAGAGATGTTTGCTTAAGATGTCAAAGTATAAGTCTCCATGATCAAGATGACTTGAATACCGCAAATCAAAGGAACATCGCACTTAAGCTATAGTAAGAACTTCATTGACATATCTATATATGCAGAGAACCATATGAAGTCTTACGGCTGGTCACTCCAATGAACTAGTTACCATAACTAGCATTCACGATTAACTCCGGACATCACTATATCTCTAGCTAGTGAGAATCAGCTGCTTGGATACACCAAGGAGTATACCTCATGCTAGTCTCGACAGAATTGATGGTGTCCAAATCCATCAATTCATCGACTAGGGATAATTCCGATACATCACAATTACACATGTTGAGATACTCACTAGTTGTGATCCAATCACAAATTCTCTCATGCTGTGAATCGTATCGTGGACATTCAGTAAATGAGTTTAAGATCCAATCAAATACATAAAACATGTATACTCAAATAGTGAATCTTCATTTATCATATAAATGGTTCATACATAAGGCGATTGTCTTAGGACATCTCTCATATATTACTAACAGACTCCCACTTGGCCTAATGCCAATCGCTACAGTATCTAATACCATAAGCTCTAACATGACCCTCAAACTTACTTTGAGGTAATGCCTTAGTCAAAGGATCCGCTAAGTTCCTTTTAGTGGGAATTTTCTCGATTTGTATTTCGTTCCTACTGATAATCTCTCTGATAAGATGATAGCGGCGAAGCACATGTTTGGATCATTGATGAGACCACATCAAGTTCAGAGATGAACTTCTTGATCCAAACCGCTTCCTTTGCTGCTTCCAAAGCTGCAATGTATTCTGCCTTAGTGGCAGAATCCGCTATAGTGTCAAGCTTGGAACCTTTCCAACTTATTGTGCCTCCATTCTAGGTGAATACATACCCAGACTGAGACATGGAATCATCCTTGTCTGTCTGGAGCTGGCATCCGTATACCCACGTATCACCATGTACCCTTCTCCATATATTAGGAACACATCCTTAGTTCTTCTCAAGTACTTAAGGATCGTCTTAACAGCCACCCAATAATCCATTCCTGGATCAGACTTGTATCTGCTCATGACACTCAGAGCATACGATACATCGGGCCTCATACATAACATAACATACATGATAGATCCTATTGCGGATGCATAGGGAATCTTACTCATGCAAATCCTCTCATCTTCTGTGCGCGGACACATAGACTTCGAAAGGTGTATCCCATGCCTGATGGGTAGGAAACCTTTCTTGGATTCCGACATGCTAAACCTCTTTAGCACTCGGTCTATATATGTAGACTGCGAAAGACCAAGCAACCGTTTCAATCTATCTCTATAGATCTTAATCCCGAGGATGTAGGTTGCTTCTCCCAGGTCTTTCATGGAGAATGTCTTGGATAACCAAACCTTAACTGACTGTAAGACTGAAACATCATTTCCTATAAGTAATATGTCATCGACATATAATACTAGGAACACGATTGCACTCCCACTAACCTTCTTGTACACACAAGGTTCGTCTGGATTTTGTGAGAAATCAAACTTTTGATTGTCTCATCAAAACGGATATTCCAGCTCCTGGATGCTTCCTTCAATCCATAAATGGATCGTCGCAATTTGCATACCTTGGTTTTATCAACCGATGTGAAACCCTCAAGCTGTATCATATACACGTCCTCGAGCAGGTTTCTATTAAGGAAAGCTATTTTCACATCCATCTGCCATATCTCATAATCATAATGAGCCGCTATGGCCAGGAGCATCCGAATGGATTTAAGCATAGCTACAGGCGAATAGGTTTCGTCATAATCAACACCTTGCTTTTGACGATATCCTTTCGCCACCAATCTAGCCTTATAGGTAATCACATTACCATCCATGTCGGTTTTCTTCTTGAAAACCCACTTGCACCCTATAGGCTTTATGCCTTCAGGTGGGTCAACCAAGTTCCAAACTTGGTTTTCATACATGGAATCCATTTCCGACTTCATGGCACCAAGCCACTTATCCCTTTCTGAACTTGTCAGCACTTCTTCATAACTGGTATGCTCCTCATCATCAATGAGTAACACGTCGTTCGATTCACTTACGAGAAATCCATATCTCTCAGGAATATTGCGTGTTCTACCAGATCTACGAAGATGTGGTGTTACAATAGGTCCAGTCGATTGCTCATCACTATGAGTTGTCCACTGTTGTGCTTCACCAGGTATCTCATCAATGTCTATTTGAGTCTCTCGAGCCTCCTCAAGCTCGACGACACTCCCACTATTTTCTTGCAAGAGAAACTCTTTCTCTAGAAACACAGCATGCCTTGAAACAAACACCTTTTGTTCCACAGGATGATAGAATTGTTTCCTTAGGGTATCCAATAAATAGACATTTATCGACTTAGCATCCAATTTGTCCGACATCGTCACTTCATATAAGGTGACAACCCCATATCTTCTAGTAAGATACATGAGGTTTCTTACTATTCCATATCTCATATGGAGTAGTTGAGACTACCTTGGTAGGCATTCTGTTTAACAAGTAAACAGTTGTCTGAAGTGCATAGCCTCAAAAGGACTTGGGAAGAGTCGCATGATTCATCCTTGACCTGACCATGTCCAACAAGGTCCGGTTACGCCTCTCAGATACACCATTATGCTGTGGTGTATATGGCGGAGTCCATTGAGACAATATGCCATTGTCTCTTAGATAATCAAGAAACTCTTGACTTAAGTATTCACTACCTCAATCCGATCGAAGTATTTTAATACTCTTGTCATGTTGTTTCTCTACTTCATTTCTGAATTCTTTGAACCTTTCAAAGGCTTCAGACTTGTGTTTCATCAAGAACACATACCCAAACCGTGAGTGATCATCGGTGAAGGTAATGAAGTAGCTATAGCCTCCTAAAGCTTGAGTTGACATAGGTCCACATACATCAGTATGTATTAGACCTAGTAACTCTCCCACTCGTTCACCTTTTCCAGTAAAAGGTAACTTAGTCATCTTGCCTTTTAAGCATGATTCGCATGTATCGTATGAATCCTATTCAAACGATTCCAGAATTCCACATCGGTGTAATTCGGACATGCGTTTCTTGCTTACATGGCCAAGACGACAATACCACATGTAGGAGTCTAATTGATTATCTTTTCGAGCATGCTTGTTGCTCGCTTCGATATTGAAAATATCACTGGATACGTCCAACGTATAAACACCATTGCTTAAAGTCCAGTCCCTTAAAGAACTCCATTCAAAGTTATGTAACAACAATTGTTACTAAAAGTCAAATGGTACCCATTTCTATTTAAACAAGAAATATAAATGATGTTCTTTATCAACGAAGGAACATAAAAGCAATTGTCCAGTTCTAAGACAAGTCCTACAGGGAGTTCCAATAAATACGTTCCGATGGCGAGTGCAGCAACCGTTGCTCCATTCCTAACACGTAAATTTGACTCTTCCTTGACGAGTCTTCTTCTATTCCTTAGCCCATGTATGTCATTACATATATGTGAGCCACACCCAGTATCAAATACCCAAGTGTCTGAGGAAATAGAAAGACAATCAATAAAGAAGATTTCTGAAGAAGATGGGGCATCCGATGCCTTATCCTTCTTCACGGACTCAAGATAAATCTTGCACTTTTTTCGCAAATGGCCCTGCTTTCCATAATGATGGCAAGTGCCCTTTTGAGCTGGTTCTTCCTTTTTAGCCTTTTTCTTCTTCCCCTTCTGTTGTTCCTTTGACTCTCTCTTAGAACCTTTCTTCGAGGAATCAACTAACAACACCGTCCCCTGTTCATGCTTCTCAGAAGGCTCCACAGTCTTCAGCATGTTGAGCAGTACCACAGATGAACATTCTTCCATCTCAGAGGTGAAGAGGAGCTTGGAGACTTCGAACCTTTCGAATCTCACTTGCTTATCAAACAACTCATAAAGATGAAGGACTACGATATGAGCATCCATATGCTCATGCTGCTTTCGTAGCTTGGGTTCCATCACGGCTAGCATGATGCAACTTGTCAGTTCAGAATCAGTCACATGTTTCTGATAGACCAACAATTGGTCCGGAGTTGCATCGTCACTAGGATGGGCGGGAAGAGGCGCTTCGAGGACATATGCAAGCTTTTCACCTTGAGAACAATTCTCAAGTTTCTAAGCCAGTCCAAGAAGTTCGGCCCAATCAATTTATTTGAATCCAAAATGGAACGCAAATTAAAAGACAACATGATCAATTTTAGAAATACAAAATGAGCATATATGAGAAAGATGATTTTTAAAATGCATCAATATACATTTATAAATCCCATTCATTTTTCGAATTCAAAAACCCTTGAAATCAATTCGGGAGATCGTAGGTTAATCTCCGAATGGGCTGATATCCAATATAGATAAGAACAACCTTGGAGTGAGTCCAACAAGCCATTCTTAGCTATGATGGTGGGTATCAAGTATACCGATTACATATCATGTATATGTAACTATCACAATGTGTTATCAACTAATTGAATGTTTACACATACATTGGGTTGTTAACACATTAACAAGTATGCATCATATGCATAGCACCCAACTTCACCTCTCTTCACATCGACCTTGGAGTGAGTCCAACAAATCGATGCTCCAAGTTAGAGCCGACCCATTAATCGTGAAATAGTTTTAATATGGTTAGAGCGCATTCAACCAATTAGCCAGGCTTGGAGTGAGTTCAACAACCCAAACTAACGATTGACCTCTGACTCTTACCATATTAGAGTTAAACTATTCCAATGATTTGAACATGTTCAGGTTCAAGCCGGGCTTGGAGTGAGTCCAACAACCCAAACAAGAAACAGAACTCTGGTTCTAACCATATTAATGGAAGGTGTAGGCTTTAATATTGAGTTAGGGTTTTATGTCTCATCCTCTTTGCATGCAAATAACTATTATCTACATGGCATGACATACATGACATACATCTACATGTCACGACACACATGGCATAATGTTATGCATCTAATGCAATTACATGGCATACAATTATGTCATGTACATAATTTCCTTATTTGTCATAACTATTTATGGAAATAAAATATGTTTAAGATTTGATTCTCCAAATCAAATCATGATTGAATTAGGAAACAAATTTCCAAATCTAATCACATATTTTATTTATGAAAATAATTGATTAAGGAAAATCAATTTAGGAAACCAATTTCCTAAATCATCAAAACTACTTATGGAAATAAAATATTTTAAGATTTGATTCTCCAAATCAAATCATGATTAAATTAGGAAACATATTTCCAGAATCTAATCAAATATTTTATTTATGGAAAATATCAATTTCCATAAATGCTTCCAACTTTCCAAAAGTGGAAGATTTCCATAAATACATCTAGACTATCCAAAATTGAAAAATTTCCATAAATACTTCTAAATTTCCAAAATTAGAAAATTTCCAGAAATAACATTATGACTATCGCAAAACCATTTTACGATTATGTCGAAACACAACCTGGGCTCTGATACCACTGTTGGGTTTCCGGCACCGCGGCGAGTGTGTGTTCGATCATGTTTCGTAAACATGAGCACAGCGGAAGCAATAAAATTAATAAATCTACATTTATTACAACATAAAAATCACACGCATGCATAGTACAACATGTGTAGACATAACTGTAAATTTAAATTTGCAATAAAAGGAAATTTAACTACGTTATACCTTTCGTATGACGTGTAGCGGGAACGGCATCAACCGGAATGATCCTCGCTAGAATCGTCTCTATCCGTATCCACGCCAAGTATCCTCTAGATGACTTCACTAAGCCATGAGCTTCGTCTTCGTACAGGTTACTAGCCTCATGTTGAAGACGACGTGATCGAGAGATGATCACGATCCGAATCAAAATTCGGATCCAAAAACGAGTCCTCAAAACTCGCTTCTCCGGAGAGGTATTCGTCAACCGATTGACGAATCCTTCGTCCTCCACCTCAGAGGATTACTGGAGATCGAATCCCCGGTAAGTTAGCCGCTGTCATAGCTCTAACCGTCATCCAAACGATGCTCCGAAGAGAGGAGAACAAGCTGTCCAGAAAACTGGACAGCTTTGGTGGAGGAGATAGGCGCCGGCCAACCAAGGGAAGATAAAGCTCACCTTGATGCCAAACCTAAAGGAGATCACCGGAGGGTCGCCGGAGGATCACCGGCGAAGCTTGACGCCAACAACTTGACGGCGGCACAAGAGGATGGCGGCAATGAAGGTTGGGCGCCAACTCTTAGAGGATGAGGTGGGCGGCAACTTGAGCTAGGGTTTTTAGATTAGGGCTTAATTATCCCTTAAGCCCTCTTTTATAGAGAACTAATTCTCTTAATGGTTATTGGATCATAACCATTAGGCCCGTTAACCCGCTCCATTAAGATAAGTTAAAATAAACCAAACCATGATGGTTTATTTTAAGTTAAAATGAACCGAACCAACTTTTGGTTCATTCGTTTAAAATAAATCAAACCCTTTGGTTTATTCTCC
This sequence comes from Wurfbainia villosa, assembly GCA_025175895.1. Taxonomy (NCBI): domain Eukaryota; kingdom Viridiplantae; phylum Streptophyta; class Magnoliopsida; order Zingiberales; family Zingiberaceae; genus Wurfbainia; species Wurfbainia villosa. The sequence goes on along the minus strand of CM045987.1, from coordinate 77,722,769 downwards.
TCCATTGGATTAGAACCAAACCATTTTGGTTCATCCATTATGTCTTCATAAGACTCGGCCCATCCACGCTTCCATTGCGACTGAAACGATTTCATGCTCGCTCCATGTTTGGTCCAACAAAACTTTATTTCTCTCGGTCTGAGAATCCCATTCTCAAGCTCGTTTTAAATCCTTCGGATTACGCTCGTTGTGCGTGTGACCAAATAGGTTCTCGGTTTATGTTGGCTGTCTATAATTAACCATTAATTATAGAACGATCATGAGTGGCACCTAGTAGTACATCATGATCCCCAATTAACCGAAAAGATCAACGGTTGATCCAGAACTATTTCTGAAACCCTTCAGTAGCTCGAATGATTCGTGCCCCATTCCCTTCACTCATCTTATACCCACTTGGTTCAGGACATGGTCTATTGTGTCAGTCCCCACTAGGCTGACTACGTCACACCTAGCCCAAGTATCATTTCCTCGTCCTACGGATTCTAGTTACTCCACATGTATCGAAGAGTACTTTACTCTAAACATGTAATGCTTTGGCCAAAGACTTTAGTAACAATCCGATGAGAGGCCATGGGTATACATCTCCTCGCAAGGAGTGGTGAATCCTTTATAGGCTATTCAAACACCTTCGATCACTTCGACTTATACCCAATCATCCCGGGTCCACATCTCCTTAGAGATGTTTGCTTAAGATGTCAAAGTATAAGTCTCCATGATCAAGATGACTTGAATACCGCAAGTCAAAGGAACATCGCACTTAAGCTATAGTAAGAACTTCATTGACATATCTATATATGTAGAGAACCATATGAAGTCTTACGGCTGGTCACTCCAATGAACTAGTTACCATAACTAGCATTCACGATTAACTCCGGACATCACTATATCTCTAGCTAGTGAGAATCAGCTGCTTGGATACACCAAGGAGTATACCTCATGCTAGTCTCGACAGAATTGATGGTGTCCAAATCCATCAATCCATCGACTAGGGATAATTCCGATACATCACAATTAAACATGTTGAGATACTCACTAGTTGTGATCCAATCACAAATTCTCTCATGCTGTGAATCGTATCGTGGACATTCAGTAAATGAGTTTAAGATCCAATCAAATACATAAAACATGTATACTCAAATAGTGAATCTTCATTTATCATATAAATGGTTCATACATAAGGCGATTGTCTTAGGACATCTCTCATATATTACTAACAGACTCCCACTTGGCCTAATGCCAATCGCTACAGTATCTAATACCATAAGCTCTAACATGACCCTCAAACTTACTTTGAGGTAATGCCTTAGTCAAAGGATCCGCTAAGTTCCTTTTAGTGGGAATTTTCTCGATTTGTATTTCGTTCCTACTGATAATCTCTCTGATAAGATGATAGCGGCGAAGCACATGTTTGGATCATTGATGAGACCACATCAAGTTCAGAGATGAACTTCTTGATCCAAACCGCTTCCTTTGCTGCTTCCAAAGCTGCAATGTATTCTGCCTTAGTGGCAGAATCCGCTATAGATCCAAGCTTGGAACCTTTCCAACTTATTGTGCCTCCATTCTAGGTGAATACATACCCAGACTGAGACATGGAATCATCCTTGTCTCTCTGGAGCTGGCATCCGTATACCCACGTATCACCATGTACCCTTCTCCATATATTAGGAACACATCCTTAGTTCTTCTCAAGTACTTAAGGATCGTCTTAACAGCCACCCAATAATCCATTCCTGGATCAGACTTGTATCTGCTCATGACACTCAGAGCATACGATACATCGGGCCTCATACATAACATAACATACATGATAGATCCTATTGCGGATGCATAGGGAATCTTACTCATGCAAATCCTCTCATCTTCTGTGCGCGGACACATAGACTTTGAAAGGTGTATCCCATGCCTGATGGGTAGGAAACCTTTCTTGGATTCCGACATGCTAAACCTCTTTAGCACTTGGTCTATATATATAGACTACGAAAGACCAAGCAACCGTTTCGATCTATCTCTATAGATCTTAATCCCGAGGATGTAGGTTGCTTCTCCTAGGTCTTTCATGGAGAATGTCTTGGATAACCAAACCTTAACTGACTGTAAGACTGAAACATCATTTCCTATAAGTAATATGTCATCGACATATAATACTAGGAACACGATTGCACTCCCACTAACCTTCTTGTACACACAAGGTTCGTCTGGATTTTGTGAGAAATCAAACTTTTTGATTGTCTCATCAAAACGGATATTCCAGCTCCTGGATGCTTCCTTCAATCCATAAATGGATCGTCGCAATTTGCATACCTTGGTTTTATCAACCGATGTGAAACCCTCAGGCTGTATCATATACACGTCCTCGAGCAAGTTTCCATTAAGGAAAGCTGTTTTCACATCCATCTGCCATATCTCATAATCATAATGAGCCGCTATGGCCAGAAGCATCCGAATGGATTTAAGCATAGCTACAGGTGAATAGGTTTCGTCATAATCAACACCTTGCTTTTGACGATATCCTTTCGCCACCAATCTAGCCTTATAGGTAATCACATTACCATCCATGTCGGTTTTCTTCTTGAAAACCCACTTGCACCCTATAGGCTTTATGCCTTCAGGTGGGTCAACCAAGTTCCAAACTTGGTTTTCATACATGGAATCCATTTCGACTTCATGGCACCAAGCCACTTATCCCTTTCGAACTTGTCGACTTCTTCATAATGTATGCTCTCATCATCAATGAGTAACACGTCGTTCGATTCACTTACGAGAAATCCATATCTCTCAGGAATGTTGCGTGTTCTACCAGATCTACGAAGACGTGGTGTTTCAATAGGTCCAACCTATTGCTCATCACTATGAGTTATCGGCTGTTGTGCTTCACCAGGTATCTCATCAATGTCTATTTGAGTCTCTCGAGCCTCCTCAAGCTCGACGACACTCCCACTATTTTCTTGCAAGAGAAACTCTTTCTCTAGAAACACAGCATGCCTTGAAACAAACACCTTTTGTTCCACAGGATGATAGAATTGGTAACCCCTTGTTTCCTTAGGGTATCCAATAAACAGACATTTATCAGACTTAGCATCCAATTTGTCTGATACTGTTCGCTTCATATAAGCAGGACAACCCCATATCTTCTAGTAAGATACATGAGGTTTCTTACTATTCCATATCTCATATGGAGTAGTTGAGACTACCTTGGTAGGCATTCTGTTTAACAAGTAAACAGTTGTCTGAAGTGCATAGCCTCAAAAGGACTTGGGAAGAGTCGCATGATTCATCCTTGACCTGACCATGTCCAACAAGGTCCGGTTACGCCTCTCAGATACACCATTATGTTGTGGTGTATATGGCGGAGTCCATTGAGACAATATGCCATTGTCTCTTAGATAATCAAGAAACTCTTGACTTAAGTATTCACTACCTCAATCCGATCGAAGTATTTTAATACTCTTGTCATGTTGTTTCTCTACTTCATTTTTGAATTCTTTGAACCTTTCAAAGGCTTCAGACTTGTGTTTCATCAAGAACACATACCCAAACCGTGAGTGATCATCGGTGAAGGTAATGAAGTAGCTATAGCCTCCTAAAGCTTGAGTTGACATAGGTCCACATACATCGGTATGTATTAGACCTAGTAACTCTCCCACTCGTTCACCTTTTCCAGTAAAAGGTAACTTAGTCATCTTGCCTTTTAAGCATGATTCGCATGTATCGTATGAATCCTATTCAACGATTCCGAATTCCACATCGTGTAATTCGGACATGCGTTTCTTGCTTACATGGCCAAGACGACAATACCACATGTAGGAGTCTAATTGATTATCCTTTCGAGCACGCTTGTTGCTCGCTTCGATATTGAAAATGTCACTGGATACGTCCAACGTATAAACACCATTGCTTAAAGTTCCAGTCCCATAAAGAACTCCATTCAAAGTTATGTAACAACAATTGTTACTAAAAGTCAAATGGTACCCATTTCTATTTAAACAAGAAATATAAATGATGTTCTTTATCAACGAAGGAACATAAAAGCAATTGTCCTTCTAAGACAAGTCCAACAGGAGTTCAATAAATACGTTCCGATGGCGAAAAGAACCTTTTGCTCCATTCCTAACACGTAAATTTGACTCTTCCTCGACGAGTCTTCTTCTATTCCTTAGCCCATGTATGTCATTACATATATGTGAGCCACACCGATCAAATACCCAAGTGTCCGAGGAAATAGAATGACAATCAATAAAGAAGATTTCAAGAAGATGGGGCATCCGATGCCTTATCCTTCACGGACTCAAGATAAATCTTGCACTTTCTTCGCAAATGGCCCTCCTTGCCATAATGATGGCAAGTGCCCTTTGTGCTAGTTCTTCCTTTTTAGCCTTTTCTTCTTCCCTTATTTGTTCCTTTGACTCTCTTAGAACCTTTCTTCGAGGAATCAACTAACAACACCGCCCCTCGCTCATGCTTCTCGAAGGCTCCACCTTCTCAAAGATTGAGCAAGACTACAGATGAACATTCTTCCATCTCGAGGTGAAGAGGAGCTTGAGACTTGAACCTTTCAATCTCACTTGCTTATCAAACAACTCATAAAGATGAAGGACTACGATATGAGCATCCATATGCTCATGCCGCCAGAGCTTGGGTTCCATCACGGCTAGCATGATGCAACTCATTTGTTCGTAATCAGTCACATGTTTCTGATAGACCAACAATTGGTCCAGAGTTGCATCGTCACTAGGATGGGCGGGAAGAGGCGCTTCGAGGACATATGCAAGCTTTTCACCTTGAGAACAATTCTCAAGTTTCTAAGCCAGTCCAAGAAGTTCGGCCCAGTCAATTTATTCGAATCCAAAATGGAACGCAAATTAAAAGACAACATGATCAATTTTAGAAATACAAAATGAGCATATATGAGAAAGATGATTTTAAAATGCATCAATATACATTTATAAATCCCATTCATTTTTCGAATTTCAAAAACCCCAAAATCACTTCGGGAGATTGTAGGTCCATCTTCGAATGGGCTGATATCCATCATAGATAAGAACAACCTTGGAGTGAGTCCAACAAGCCATTCTTAGCTATGATGGTGGGTATCAAGTATACCGATTACATATCATGTATATGTAACTATCACAATGTGCTATCAACTAATTGAATGTTTACACATACATTGGGTTGTTAACACATTAACAAGTATGCATCATATGCATAGCACCCAACTTCACCTCTCTTCACATCGACCTTGGAGTGAGTCCAACAAATCGATGCTCCAAGTTAAAGCCGACCCATTAATCGTGAAATAGTTTTAATATGGTTAGAGCGCATTCAACCAATTAGCCAGGCTTGGAGTGAGTCCAACAACCCAAACTAACGATTGACCTCTGACTCTTACCATATTAGAGTTAAACTATTCCAATGATTTGAACATGTTCAGGTTCAAGCCGGGCTTGGAGTGAGTCCAACAACCCAAACAAGAAACAGAACTCTGGTTCTAACCATATTAATGGAAGGTGTAGGCTTTAATATTGAGTTAGGGTTTTATGTCTCATCCTCTTTGCATGCAAATAACTATTATCTACATGGCATGACATACATGACATACATCTACATGTCACGACATACATGGCATAATGTTATGCATCTAATGCAATTACATGGCATACAATTATGTCATGTACATAATTTCCTTATTTGTCATAACTATTTATGGAAATAAAATATGTTTAAGATTTGATTCTCCAAATCAAATCATAATTAAATTAGGAAACAAATTTCCAAATCTAATCACATATTTTATTCATGGAATAATTTGATTAAGGAAAATCTATTTAGGAAACCAATTTCCTAAATCATTAAAACTACTTATGGAAATAAAATATTTTAAGATTTGATTTTCCAAATCAAATCATGATTAAATTAGGAAACAAATTTCCAGAATCTAATCAAATATTTTATTTATGGAAAATATCAATTTCCATAAATACTTCCAACTTTCCAAAAGTGGAAGATTTCCATAAATAGTTCTAGACTTTCCAAAATTGAAAAATTTCCATAAATACTTCTAAATTTCCAAAATTAGAAAATTTCCAGAAATACATTATGACTATCGCAAAACCATTTTTACGATTATGTCGAAACACAACCTGGGCTCGATACCATCTGGGTTTTGATCACAAGGCAGTGTGTGTGTTCGATCACGTTTCGTAAACATGAACACAGCGGAAGCAATAAAATAATAAATCTACATTTATTACAACACACACAACACACGCATGCATATTACAACAAGTGTAGACATAACCGTAAATTTAAATTTGCAATAAAAGGAAATTTAACTACGTTATACCTTCGTATGACGTAGCGGAACGGCATCAACCGAACGATCCTCGCTAAGAATCGCCTCTATCCGTGATTCCACGCCGATTCCTCTGGATGACTTCGCTAAGCCACGAGCTTCGTCTTCGTACGGGTTACTAGCCTCGTGTTGAAGATGACGTTATTGAGAGATGATCACGATCCGAATCCAAATTCGGATCCAAAAACGAGTCCTCAAAACTCGCTTCTCCGGAGAGGTATTCTTCAACCGATTGACGAATCCTTCGTCGTCCACCTCAGAGGATTACCGGAGATCGAATTCCCAGTAAGTTAGCCGCTGTCGGAGCTCTAACCGTCGTCCAAATGACGCTCCGACGAGAGGAGAACAAGATGTCCAGAAAACTGGACAGCTTTGGTGGAGGAGATAGGCGCCGGCCAACCAAGGGAAGATAAAGCTCACCTTGATGCCAAACCTAAAGGAGATCACCGGAGGGTCGCCGGAGGATCACCGGCCGAAGCTTGGATGCCGGAAACAACTTGGACGGTGGCACAAGAGGTTGGGCGGCAATGGAGGTTAGCGCCAACTCTTAGAGGGGATGAGGTGGGCGACAACTTGAGCTAGGGTTTTTGGATTAGGGCTTAATTATCCCTCAAGCCATCTTTTATAGAGAACTAATTCTCTTAATGGTTATTGGATCATAACCATTAAGCCCGTTAACCCGCTCCATTAAGATAAGTTAAAATAAACCAAACCATGATGGTTTATTTTAAGTTAAAATGAACCTAACCAACTTTTGGTTCATTCGTTTAAAATAAACCAAACCCTTTGGTTTATTCTCCTCCATTGGATTAGAACCAAACCATTTTGTTTCATCCATTATGTCTTCATAAGACTCGGCCCATCCACACTTCCATTGCGACTGAAACGATTTCATGCTCGCTCCATGTTTGGTCCAACCAAACTTTATTTCTCTCCGTCTGAGAATCACATTCTCAAGCTCCTTTTAAATCCTTCGGATTATGCTCGTTGTGCGTGTGACCAAATAGGTTATTGGTTTATGTTGGCCGTCTATAATTAACCATTAATTATAGAATGATCATGAGTGGCACCTAGTAGTTCATCATGATCTCCAAATAACCGAAAAGATCAACGGTTGATCCAGAACTATTTCTGAAACCCTTGAGCAGCTCGAATGATTCGTGCCCCATTCCCTTCACTCATCTTATACCCACTTGGTTCAGGACATGGTCTCCCTCACTAGGTCGACTCACGCCACACCTAGCCCAAGTATCATTTCCTCGTCCTACGGATTCTAGTTACTCCACATGTATCGAAGAGTACTTTACTCTAAACATGTAATGCTTTGGCCAAAGACTTTAGTAACAATCCGACGAGAGGCCATGGGTATACATCTCCTCACAAGGAGTGGTGAATCCTTTATAGGCTATTCAAACACCTTCGATCACTTTGACTTATACCCAATCATCCCGGGTCCACATCTCCTTAGAGATGTTTGCTTAAGATGTCAAAGCATAAGTCTCCATGATCAAGATGACTTGAATACCGCAAGTCAAAGGAACATCGCACTTAAGCCACAAAGAAGAACTTCATTGACATATCTATATATGCAGAGAACCATATGAAGTCTTACGTCACTCCAATGAACTAGTTACCATAACTAGCATCCACGATTAACTCCGACATCACAATGTCTCCACCAGGAGAATCACCGCTTGATACACCAAGGAGTATACCTCGTGCTAGTCTCGACAGAATTGATGGTGTCCAAATCCATCAATTCATCGACTGGGGATAATTCCGATACATCACAATTACACATGTTGAGATACTCACTAGTTGTGATCCAATCACAAATTCTCTCATGCTGTGAATCGTATCGTGGACATTCAGTAAATGAGTTTAAGATCCAATCAAATACATAAAACATGTATACTCAAATAGTGAATCTTCATTTATCATATAAATGGTTCCTCCTTCGAGGGGGAGATCTTAGTGAAAGCCCCAGAGTCGATCAAGTGCTACGCTGGGGTCAGTACGTAACTCATGGCAATTGGTCAAGTCAAAATTGATCACTCATCTTCCCTCTCAAGTAAAGTCAAACTTGACCTCTAATCTCCCATGGTTGATCAAATCCAACCACTTGATTCAAGTCAATTTGATTTAATTAATCTATATTCATTAATTTAAATTGACTCAATGAATCAAATCAAAATTAGACTCATTCAACACTTGAATCAAATTGAGTCTAACTCAATTAGTCTAATTTGGAATACTCTTAATCCAATTTGGTTCATCCCATGATCCTAATCATCATCGTTCATCATATGAACCTAATCTCCATCTAATTGCCCTTTGTGTGTGACCCTATAGGTTCTTGTAACTTTGGCAATGCTCCTAAACTGATTTAGGAACATAAGCAATGAGCGGTATCTAGCAACACATCATTGCTACCCAAGTTACAAGAATGTTGAGCTCCAACAACACCTTTGTGACTACTAATTGTGACTCTCACAATATGTGACAATGTCCCTCTATCCTTGACATCTAGATTGATCAATTGAGGCATAGACCGTGTCATCCTCGGTACAATCTATATCTTCTACTCCAAGTAGACTCACTCTAATCAAATGAGCTCAATATCTCATATTGACTCATTTGGGCATGCCCATGCACTTCGTGGTATCACTCTATCAAGAATAACGATGTCACTCCCATCATATAGGAGGGATAGATCTCATCTACATAACTCACATTAGAGTGGCACAACAGAAGCATGGTGGGCCCATAACCCACAGGTCCTATGGCAAAGTCAACGGTACGAAGAAGCCACCTGGGAACGCGAGGAGTACATGAAACAGAAGTATCCAGAGATGTTCTAATTTCGAAGACGAAACTTTTAAAAGATATGAAGGATTGTAATGCCCGTAAAATTTCTAGCAAGAATTATAAGAATTTTGCATGACTATAATGGGATTTTATGTGGGCTCTTTCAAAAATAAAAGAGAATAGAGGCAAAAAGGATGCATGGCCCAGGGTTTGAACCCTGAACTTCCAAGAAGGTAAATAACCTTAAGATGCATGTGATAACCAGAAGCCCAGCAGGGGTGTGCTGTTAGAAGGGTAAGGGAAATGATAGATAAGGGTAGGGGAGGCAAAGGGACACCTTCACTTGAATAAATAGGAGTAAAGAGGAGACAAGAGAACACTAATTCATCATTCTCTTCTTCCTTTCTTCTTGCTCCACCGAAAACCATCCCTTTCCCTTCTCCCATTTCCAAAACCTCAAGAAGAAAAGAGGAGGCTTTGTCTTGGCTCCAAGGGTATAGTTCTATTAGTAAACCAAGCGAAAGGATGTAAGTAATGCCCTCACCTGTAGTACAAGTTGTTTCGATTGTTTATTTCTTAAGATCATGCTTTGAAAGTTTTGGCCAAGACCCCATTTATGCTCCTAATGATCTTCCATGCCATGCTAGGTGTATATATGATGTTAACATGATGTTAGCTAGACCTTGGACAAGTTGTTTGAGTGTTTGATTTCAACCCCCTCCTTGAAAGTTTCGGCCAAGTCCCTATTTATGCTCCTAATGATCTTCCATGCCATGCTATGTGTATATATGATGTTAATATGATGTTAGTAAGACCTTGTATAAATTGTTTGAGTGTTTGATTTCAATCCCCTCTTTGAAAGTTTTGGCCAAGACCCCATTTATGCTTCTAATGATCTTCCATGCCATGCTAGGTGTATATATGATGTTAACATGATGTTAGTTAGACCTTGTGTAAGTTGTTTGAGTATTTGAATCCTTAAAACCCTCATTGGGGTTTCGGCCAAGACCATGTATGGGCTACTAATGATATTCCATGCCATGCTACATGTATATAAGATGTTAACATGATGTTAGTAAGGCTTTGTGTAAGTTTTTTGAGTATTTGAGTCCCTTAAACCTCTATTAGGGTTTCGGCCAAGACCATGTATGTGCCTACTAATGACCTTCCATGCCATGCTACATGTATATAAGATGTTAACATGATGTTAGTTAGGCTTTGTGTAAGTTGTTTGGGTGTTGAATTCTTACAAACCTTCCTTTGATGTTTCAGCCATGATAAGTTTATGCTCACTAATGATCTTCCATGCCATGATATATATGTATATGATGTTAGCTTGATGTTAGTTAGACCTTGTACAAGTTGAATTAGGGTTTGAATTCTTAAGATGCCCCTTAGAAGTTTCGGCCAAACCTTGTTCATGCTCACCCATGATCTTCCATGCCATGATATATCTATATATGATGTTAACATGTTGATAGTTAGACTTTATTATAGCATGATTTGTTTATGCCACTACCTTATGACCATGTTAATTGTATGAATGTATGATTATGTTATGCTCATTGCGTCATGATGAACAAGTATGTATGATGAAATGCCTAAGAGACGCTTCCCTATGAATGGGGACTAAGTGCACTCTTTATGTTATGAAAAGGAACATGATATGTTATGAAAAAAAACATGATATGTTATGATAAGGAACATGATATGTTATGATAATGAATATGATATGTTATGATAAGGAACATGATATGTTATGATAAGGAACATGATATGCTATTTTACTTTTGTATGGCTTGTACCGTACCCTAGCAAGGTCCACGGGATGGGCTCCTACGTGCCCCTAGGTCGACGATCATAGTACAGACCTAGTATGGGATGTGCTCCTAAGTTGCCCTAGGTCGACGGTCGTAGTACGGGCCTAGGATGAGCTCCTATATTGCCCCTAGGTCGACGGTCGTAGTACATACCTAGTACCCTAGTAGGTTCGGGATTAACTACCTCGGGTCTATTTAGGGATGCGCACAAAGATGATGATGTATGTGGTACAATATCGGACCCTCAATGTTGAGATTATGTTTAAGTACCTATAAAATATATGTTTTCAAAGAACATCTTGCATATACCCATTTCATGTCTATGTGATTATTATATTTTATATGAATGCTATGCCTACATGTTGTTTAGATGAACATGTCAATGTTTTTATGAATTCTAGTCTTATGTTCCTAAATGATCATGTCAAGACTTTTATATGAATTCTATGCCTATATGTTTCCTAAATGATCATGTCATGACTTTTATATGAATGCTATGCCTATATGTTGTTTAGATGAACATGTCAATGTTTTTATGAATTCTAGTCATATGTTCCTAAATGATCATGTTAAGACCTTTTATATGAATGCTATGCCTATATGTTATCTAGATGAACATGTCACTACTCTATGTCTAATACCTGATGTATGTTTTTTTTTGTGAGTAGGAAAGGATCTTACTAAGCCTATGTGCTTATAGTTTCATGTTTTCCTTGTACTGCAGATAAGGATAAAGAATGGCTAAACTAAAGGGAGCAGTAGGAGGGGCAAAGTGTGTGTGTGGCAGTGGCATGGTGGAAGAGATCTGTTTTATGTTCCAAGACTTATGCATGTTTTAAAGTTTTGCATGTTAGTTGTTAAGAGTTGATTACTACTTGATGTTTTGATGGTTGCTGCTTGGTGTTCATTATATTGATTATCATGAACTTGAACCAAGTAGTTGTAGGAATGTATACTGAAAAGTCTATCTTTTCTATGAACATCTTTATTTTTTAAATAAGAATCACATGATTATTGTTTGCATATTTTTATGCATATTGTCTAATACGTTACATTGTAGATAACATGGTGTGTGGTGTCACACGGGAGATCATGTTATCGGCTCCTTGTAAAGTATAAGTAAAGGCTCACAACCGAGATGACTTTGGATAAACCATCGGAATGGTTGTAGTGTGATTTGGTGTTGGTTTGTCTTGACCATAGAATCACACTAGTGCACTTTGTGTGTATTGAGCAGGACCGACTTAGAGGTGATTCGATTTATTGCTGACTACATAATCGAATCGGACCTCAGATATTATTTAGTATATGCTCTTAATCCCGATATAATAACGGGCACATATACTTAGTACTCATCTCTTTGATTTACCAATGGGCAAGCTTTATAGATTAAATCGATAGGCTCGGTAAGTTGGGAGATGATATTATTTATATGGTGTGTCGTTGATTATAGGAGAAAACCGTGTTCTATATATTAGGATGATGATGTCCCCTTGAGGAGCTCATAAGGTTCATCATGTAAACCCTGCAGGTGGACTTGGTCCGGCATGATGAAAAGGTTGAGTGGTACTACTCAAGGAATTAGATGTTGATTAATTAATGGTCAGTAAATTAATTATTCGACGGAAATTCGAGATCTTAAACACGGGGAGAAAATGTCCAAATAATATATGGAGCCCATATTATCATATGGGGGTTGGTGAGGTAGATCAATGATGATCCTTTAGTGGATTGGATCATCATTAGTGGATCGGACTTTATGTGGGCTTGATCCATGGGTGGCCAAGATCCAACTCCTCCTCATGGTCCCTAATGTAGCCTATTAACACCTCATGAAGCTTAGATCCAATGGATTAAAGCAAAACTCTAGATCCAAAGGTAGAGATTAAATCTCTAGATCCGACGATTGAGATTAAATCTCTAGATCCGATGGTTGAGATTAAATCCGTAGAACCAATGGAGGAGATTAAATCATGGCTTGAGCCCAACTCTATAAATAGAGTCATGAAGTGGGCGGCAAGAATAAGCTTGGCTTAAGGGGATTAGGATTTGCTCCCTTTGGAGGCTAGGAATCCTAGTTGGTTTAGGATTAGGTTTGGGTGGCTAGGGTTTTGGGAGCTAGGGGTGGGCGGCAACTCAAGGAGGTGTTCCTTCTTCTTCCAAAGGTTGGCCGGCCCCTATTCTTCTCCACTCTACCTTGGCATGAGCTCATCCTATTCTTCTTCCCCTCTTCCATGGCCGACAATAAGGAAATCTAGGATTAGGGTTTGGAAGCTTAGGGTTTAGGAGGCTTGGGTGGCACCAAATAAGGAAGGTTTCTTTCTTCTTCATCCTTTGGTGGTCGGCGCCCACAACCCTATCCTAGCCCTTGGGCAGCATCCAAAGACCCCTTCTCCTTCTCCTTAGGTGGTGGAAACAAGATATAGGGCTTTCCCATGGTGTCTTGGCCGGTTTCCACCATTATCTCCTTCTCTTTGTTGGCCGGCGGCAAGCATTCTCCTTGTTGCTTGTTGGTTGGCCATAGGAAGGAGAAGATCTTTGTTTCTATTGTTCCTCTTTCTTTGGAAGAGTAAGGAAGGAAGATTTGCGATCTAGGAGCTTCGACTTATGGTAGAGCGTCGCCCACACGACGTCCGAAAGGAGGAAGGACATACATTAGAAGATCGAGAGGTATATCGATTCTCTAATTTTTATATATTACATGTTTGTATTTGTTTTTAATTTATGATCATGATATAAATCTGTATATGGCTAAATAATACTTGGATCCTGAGCATAAACACAAAAACCGGAGATCCGGACATCGTCTATACCGTGGCTACTTGTAGAATAGAGGATGGTCGCTTGAACAACTAGTTTGTTCAAGTGACCTCTCTAAACGAATAGCACGCCGATGACTTGGTTGTTTGGGCAATCCTTTTTGTCTAGGATTAATTTTTTTTTAATCCGGGGACATAGAAGGGATTGCCATGAAGGAAGCTACTGAGGTGAAGTGGGAAGCGAAGTTTCCCCTCACGGACTCGATAAGCTAAAATCCTACAATTAGTGGGAGAGCTTCCGGGCAAAAACCCTTCAGTAGTGTCCTTATGAAATGATTATGCATGCTTAGTAAATGTTCACCTGTTACATGGTTAAGAATGTTGAGTTATTTGCATGGTCGAAGGTAAATGCATGTTCCATGTTTTATGTTTTTTTTAAAAAAATTTTTTTTAAAGTCTTCCGCTGAATATTCACGCATGTATGATCGCGTCGCGTCGCCCTTCCTCCCCCTCTAGATTACGGGGAAGGGCGAACGTGAAAGGTAAAAGTTTAAAGTCTTCCGCTCCATTTTGTACATTACAAATATTAAACTCGAGTTACATTCGAGTCTAAAACTATTTACAACTAGAATTTTAAAAGAAGAGGCACGACGCACAGGTCACATACCCCATACAACATGCACAACCAAAAAAATGGCGCGCAAGCCGTATTATGAATTACAACACATTTATCATCCAATTATATTGGGGTTCTTGGGCCATGACCATCACAGAATTATACATAATTCTAAATTATATATTTTACAAAAATTTCTATAATTTTTCCTTTTTTTTTTCAATTTTATGAGTCACCTCTCCGTAACGGTCCCGCTAAGCGGTTTTCGGGCGCGATTGCGGGACAATGCCCCTTTCGGGGTTAGGGGCAGCGCCCCTACTCGCAAAATGAACTTTGAGAGCATCCCATCTTGATCTTACAGTGACTTAAGTCACTGTCCCAAAAACCTAAAGCGAGATTTCGCCGTTCCGGAGAGTTTTTCTCGATGGTTGAAGCCTACAAGTGTCCCAACACTTGTTGCTTCAACTCTTCGAGAAAAATACCCAAAAATTCTATAAAAATAGAAAATTTACAGAAACTTACATATCTATAATTTTTATATCTAATACAAAAACTACAAAATTAAAACACATACATGCTTCGCACGTGGCTCTGATACCACTGTTAGACTTTTCGAGCCGCAAAAACTGCTTTTTTGCGTTGCGGAAACCTCGGAAGCCCGGCCACGGATCCGTACGAAGTATAACAAAAATTACATGTATGTGTTTAAAACCTTAGATCTACCTTATATCTACATGAGAAGAGCATTACGATACTTCGATCAGATCGAGGTGGTGAATACCTTAGCCATGAGTTTTGTGACTATCTAGCTGAGTGTGGGATTCTGTCCCAACTCACTCCTCCTGGAACACCATAGTGGAATGGTGTATCTGATAGGAGGAATCGTATCCTATTAGATATGGTACGATCTATGATGAGTCACACAGATCTTCCTATATCCTTTTGGGGATATTCTCTAGACACAGTAGCCTTCACACTTAACCGTATACCATCTAAGGTTGTGATAAAGACACCATATACGATATGGACATGAGGAAATTCAAAGATGTCTTTCATGAGGATTTGGGGTTGTGAGGCTTACGTTCGACATCAAGTCTTAGACAAACTGGGACACAAATCCGATAAGTGCTATTTTCTTGGATATCCCAAGGAAACAAAGGGATATTACTTCAACATTCCCACTCAGCACAAAGTGTTTGTGGCAAAGACTAGGGTTTTTCTAGAAAAACTAGTGGGAGTACGTTCGATCTTGAAGAAATTTAAGATAAGGAACATAGCACTGAGGCCTTGAAGGAGGTTGAACAAGAACCACAAAATGTTGTGGGTGATGAGTTTGTTGCACAAAGAGTTATGAAACAACCACCTGTTCAAGTAGACCTACCTCTTCGCAGGTCTGATAGGGTACATCGTCAGCCTAAGAGATACTCATTTCTCTTGTCTGACCATGATGATGTTATGCTCATTGAGAATGAGCCTATCTCCTATCAGGAAGCTGTAATGACCCCAGATTCTGAAAAATGGCTAAAGGCCATGATATCCGAGATGGAATCCATGTACACCAACCAAGTACTTTTGTTGATCCACCTGAAGGCGTCAAACCCATTGGGTGTAAGTGAGTCTTTAAGAGAAAGACTGACATGGATGGACTTACGCATACCTATAAGGGCCGATTGGTGGCTAAAGGTTTCAAGCAAATTCATGGTATTGACTATGATGAAACTTTTTCTCCAGTGACGATGTTTAAGTCAATTCGGATCATGCTTGCTATTGTAGCATACCACGATTATGAGGCCTTTTGGGTAAAGCCCAAAAATAAAACCATGAGGGCTTTGGCCTAAAGTGGAAAATATCATACCATTGTGGAGATATGTGGATCTTATAGGCACTAACAATTGGTATCAGAGTCATGGTTCATGTCAAGCCTGAAGGTTTTTGCTTATCGAGTCCGTGAGGGGAAACTTCGCTTCTCACTTCACCTCGGTCGTTTGTTCATGGAGATCCCATTGATGTCTCCGGATTAAAAAATTTAATCCTAGACACAAGGGATTGCCCAAACAACCAAGTCATCGTCGTGCTATTCGTTTAGAGAGGTCACTTGAACAAACTCGTTGTTCAAGCGACCATCCTCTATTCTACGAGTAGCCGCGGAATAGACGATGTATGGATCGCCGATTTTTGTATTTATGATCGGGATCCAAGTATTATTTAGCCACAAACAGAATATTACATGGTCATAATTGAAAAACAAAAACAAACATGTTACAAAAGAGAATGAAGAATCGATATACCTCTCGATCTTCTAATGTATTACCTTCCTCCTTTCGGACGTCGTGTGGGCGACGATCTAACAAAAGATGAAGCTTCTTGATCGCCAATCTTCCTTCCTTGCTCATTCCGAGCAAGAGGAAGAATAGAAACAAGGTTCTTCTCCTTCCTATAGCCAACCAACAAGCAACAAGGGGAATCCTTGACGTCGGCCAACTAGGAGGAGGAGATGATGATGGAAATCGACCAAGACACCAAGGGAAATCCCTAAGTCTTGTTTCCACTACTCAAGGAGAAGAGAAGAGAGTCTTTGGCTGCTGGCTAATGGCTGGAAAAGGGCTGTTAAAGCTGCTGGACGCCGGCCACATTGAAGGAAGAAGAAGAAAGGAAAAACTTCCTTATTTGGTGCCGCCCAAGCCTCCAAAACCCTAAGCCTCCAAACCCTAATCCTATCTCAATTAAGACTCCTTATCTTGCCGTCCACCCCTTGCCCTCCTTTTATAGAGTTAGGGATAAGCCATGATTTAATCTCCGCCATTGGTTCTAGGGATTTAATCTCAACCGTCGGATCTAGAGATTTAATCTCAACCGTCGGATCTTAGAGATTTAATCTCTACCTTTGGATCTAGAGTTTTGTTTCTATCCATTGGATCTAAGCTTCATGAGGTGTTAATAGGCTACATTAGGGACCATGAGGAGGAGTTGGATCTTGGCCACCCATGGATCAAGCCCACATAAAGTCCGATCCATTAATGACAATCCAATCCACTAAAGGATTATCATTGATCTACCTCACCAACCCCCATATGATAATATGGGCTCCATATATTATATGTACATTTTCTCCCCGTGTTTAAGATCTCGAATGTCCGTTGATTAATTAATTTACTGACCATTAATTAATCAACATCTAACTCCATGAGTAGTACCACTCATACTTTTCATCATGCCGGACCAAATCCACCTGTAGGGTTTACAAGATGAACCATATGAGCTCCTTAAGGGGACATCATCATCCTAATATATAGGACACGGTTTCCTCCTATAATCAACATCACACCATATAAATAATATCATCTCCCAACTTACCAAGCCTATCGATTTAATCTATAAATCTCGCCCATTGGTAAATCAAAGAGATGAATACTAAGTATATGTGTCCGTTATTATATCAGGATTAAGAGAATGTACAAAATAATATCTGAGGTCCGATTCGATTATGTAGTCAGCAATAAATCGAATCACCTCTAAGTCGATCCTGCTCAATACACACAAAGTGCACTAGTGTGATTCTATGGTCAAGACAAACCAATACCAAATCACACTACAACCATTCCGATAGTTTGTCCAAAGCCATCTCGGTTGTGAGCCTTTACTTATACTTTACAAGGAGCCGATAACATGATCTCCCGTGTGACACCTCTTAGTAATATATGAGAGATGTCCTAAGGCAATCGCCTTATGTTTGAACCATTTATATGATAAATGTAGATTCACTATTTGACTATACATGTTTTCATGTCTTTGATTAGATCTTAAACTCATTTACTGAATGTCCACGATACGATTCACAGCATGAGAGAATTTATGATTGGATCACAACTAGTGAGTATCTCTACATGTGTAATTGTGATGTATCAGAATTATCCCTAGTCGATGAATTGATGGATTTGGACACCATCAATTCTGTCGAGACTAGCACGAGGTATACTCCTTGGTGTATCCAAGCAGCTGATTCTCACTAGCTAGATATATTGTGATGTCCGGAGTTAATCGTGGATGCTAGTTATGGTAACTAGTTCATTGGAGTGACCAGCCGTAAGACTTCATATGGTTCTCTGCATATATAGATATGTCAATGAAGTTCTTACTGCAGCTTAAGTGCGATGTTCCTTTGACTTGCGGTATTCAAGTCATCTTGATCATAAAGACTTATTCTTTGACATCTTAAGCAAGCATCTCTGAGGAGATGTGGACCCGGGATGATTGGATATAAGTCGAAGTGATCGAAGGTGTTTGAATAGCCTATAAAGGATTCACCACTCCTTGCGAGGAGATGTATACCCATGGTCTCTCGTCGGATTGCTACTAAAGTCTTTGGCCAAAGCATTACATGTTTGGAGTAAGGTACTCTTCGATACATGTGCAGTAACTAGAATCCGTAGGACGAGGAAATGATACTTGGGCTAGGTGTGACGTAGTCAACCTAGTGGGGACTAACACTATAGACCATGTCCTGAACCAAGTGGGTATAAGATGAGTGAAGGGAATGGGGCACGATTCACTCGAGCTGTTGAAGGGTTTCAGAAATAGTTCTGGATCAACCGTTGATCTTTTCGGTTAATTGAGAATCATGATGTACTACTAGGTGTCACTCATAATCATTCTATAATTAATGGTTAATTATAGACGGCCAACATAAACCGAGAACCTATTTGGTCACACGCACAACGAGCATAATCTGAAGGATTTAAAATGAGCTTGAGAATGAGATTCTCATACCGAGAGAAACTAGGTTTGGTTGGACCAAACATGGAGCGAGCATGAAATCATTTCAGTCGCAATGGAAGTGTGGATGGACCGTGTCTTATGAAGACATGATGGATGAACCAAATTGGTTTGGTTCTAATCCAATGGAGGAGAATAAACCAAAGGGTTTGGTTTATTTTAAACGAATGAACCAAAGTTGGTTCGGTTCGTTTTAACTTAAAATAAACCATCATGGTTTGGTTTATTTTAACTTAAATTAATGGAGTGGGTTAACGGGCTTTTGGTTATGATCTGATAACCATTAAGAGAATTTGTTCTCTATAAAATAGGGCTTAAGGGTTTTGTTAAGCCCTAATCTAATAGTTTCCGCCCAACCCCCTCTCCTCTCCAAGTCTTGTTGGCGCCAACCCTCTTGCCGCCGCCCAACTCCCTTGCCGGCGTCCAGAAGGTGCTGTCCTTCCCTCTTGCTGGCGTCGAGCTGCTGCCGGAGGAGCTCCGGTGATCTCCTTTAGGTCCGGCGACAAGGTGAGCCTCAACCTTCCTTATTTGGCTGGACCCTATTCCTCCACCAAAGCTGTCCAGTTTTCTGGACAGCTTGTTTCCTTGTCATCGGAGCATCGTTTGGACGACGTTTGGAGCTCCGACAATGGTAACCTTGCCGGGGATTCGATCTCCAGTAATCCTCATAGGTGGAGGACGAAGGATTCGTCAAACGGTTGACGAATACCTCTTTAGAGAAGCGAGTTTTTGAGGACTCATTTTGGATCCGAATTTTGATTCGGATCGTGATCTTCTCTCGATCACATCGTCTTCAACACGAGACTAGTAACCCGTACAAAGACGAGGCTCGTGACTTTGTGAAATCATTCCGAAGATACTCGGCGTGGATACGGATAGAGACGATTCTAGCGAGAATCGTTCCGGTTGATGTCTTTCCCACTACATGTGATACGTCAGGTATACGTAGTATAAATTTCCTTTTATTGCAAAATTTGAATTTATGGTTATGTCTACACATATTGTACTATGCATGTGTGTGATGTGTGTATTGTAATAAATTAGATTTATTATTTTTATTCCTTCCGCTGTGCACATGTTTACGAAACATATTCGAACACACACTCGCCGCGGTGCCGGAAATCCAACAGTGGTATCAGAGCCCAGGTTGTGTTTCGACATAATCGTAAAATTGTTTTGTGATAGTCATAATGATATTTCTGGAAATTTTTTACTTTTGGAAAGTTAGAAGTATTTATGGAAATTTTTTAATTTTGGAAAGTCTAGAAGTATTTATGGAAATCTTCTACTTTTGGAAAGTTGGAAGTATTTATGGAAATTGATATTTTCCATAAATAAAATATTTGATTAGATTTTGGAAATTTTTTTCCTAATTTAATCATGATTTGATTTGGGAAATCAGATCTTAAAATATTTTATTTCCATAAGTAGTTTTGATGATTTAGGAAATTGGTTTCCTAAATTGACTTTCCTTAATCAACTATTTCCACAAATAAAATATGTGATTAGATTTGGAAATTTGTTTCCTAATTTAATCATGATTTGATTTGGAGAATCAAATCTCAAACATATTTTATTTCCATAAATAGTTATGACATATAAGGAAATTTTGTACATGACATAATTGTATGCCATGTAATTGCATTAGATGCATATCATTATGTCATGCGTGTCGTAACATGTAGATGTATGTCATGTATGTCATGCCATGTAGATAATAGTTATTTGCATGCAAAGAGGATGAGACATAAAAACCCTAACTCAATATTAAAGCCTATACCTTCCATTAATATGGTTAGAACCAGAGTTCCGTTTCTTGTTCGGGTTGGTGGACTCTCTCCAAGCCCGGCTAGAACTCTAACATATTCAAACCATAGAATAGTTTAATACTAATATGGTAAGAGTCAGAGGTCAATCGTTAGCTTTGTTTGTGTTGGGATGTACACTGAAAGCCTAGCTCTTTTGTATGAACATCTTTATTTTGAAATAAGAATCACATGATCATTGTTTGCACTTTATATTTATTATATGTATGCATATTGTCTAATACTATACATTGTAGATAAAATAGTGCTTGGTGTGGAACAGAAGATCATGTTATCAGTCCCTTGTAGAATAAAAGTAGAGGCTCACAACCAAGATGATTTTGGACAAACCATTGGCAAGGTTGTAATGTAGCTTGGTATTGGTTTGTCTTGACCATAGAGTTACACTAGTACACTTAGGTGCATTGAGCAGGACCGACATAGAGGTGATTCGATTTATTGCTGACTACATAATTGAATCGGACCTCGGATATTATGTTGTACATGCTCTTAATCCCGATATAATAATGGGCACATGTACTTAGTATTTATTTCTTTGATTTACCAAAGGGTGAGATTTCTATGGATTAAATCAATATGCCCGGTAAGTTGGGAAATAATATTATTTACATGGTGTGCCATTGATTATAGGAGGAAATCGTGTCCTATATATTAGGTTGATGATGTCCCCTTGAGGAGCTCATAAGGTTCATCATGTAAACCCTACAGGTTGACTTAGTCAACATGATGATAAGGTTGAGTGGTACTACTCGAGGAGTTAGATGTTAATTGATTGATGGTTAGTAAATCAATTAATTGACAGACATTCGATATCTTAAACACGGGGAGAGGGATGTACAAATAATGTATGGAGACCATATTAATTTATGGGGGTTGGTGAGGTAATTCAATGATGATCCTCTAGTGGAATAGAACATCATTTGATGGATCAAGTTTGTGTGGTTCCGATTCATTGGGTGGCCAAGATCCAACTCCTCCTCATGGTCCCTATCATAGCCTAATATAATCCTCATGAAGCCTAGATCCAATGATGGAAAACAAATCTCTAGATCCGATGGTTGATATTAAATCTCTAGATCCGACGGTTGAGATTAAATCCCTAGATCCGACGGTGGAGATTAAATCTCTAGATCCGACGGTTGAGATTAAATCTCTAGATCCAACGAATGAGATTAAATTCCTAGATCCGACGGTGGAGATTAAATCTCTAGTTCCGACGGTTGAAATTAAATCTCTAGATCCGACGGTTGAGATTAAAAGCCTAGAACCGACGGTGGAGATTAAATCAAGGCTTATCCCTAACTCTATAAAAGGGTGGCTTAGGGTGGGCGGCAAGAAAAGTTTATTTTTTGGAGATTAGGGTTTTGCCCATCTTTGCTTGGGCGGCAAGAAATCCAAGGACACCTTGGGTTGGGCGGCTAGGGTTTGGATGGTAAGGTGGGCGGCAACTATAGGAGAGGTGATCTTCTTCTTCCTAGGGTGTGGCCGGCTCCTACCTCTTCTTCCTTCTACCTTGGTCGGGGCTCAACCGGTTTCCTCTTCTTTTCCTCTTGGCTGGCGGCACAAAGGAGCTAGGGATTGTTCCCTAGTTCGGTTCCTTGGTTGGCCATCTTGTTCTCTCCATTCTTGGGGCTGGCGGAATCAATCCTTTGTGGATTGGTGGTTGGCTCAAGCAAGAAGGGAAGGAGACTTATTCTTTCTTTGGATTGAAGGAGATCTAGGAAGCTTCAACTTGTGGAGGATCTTCGCCCACACGAAGTCTACAAGGAGGATAGGACATACGATAGAAGATCGAGAGGTATAAAAGTTTTACAACTTTTATTATTGATCGTTGCATGTTCTTATTGATATGCTAGCTTATATTCTTTATGTTAGTATGTGTTGATTATACTAGTTTAGATTTGTATGTATTTGTATAATCATGGACCCCGAAGATAAACACAAAAACTGGCGATCCGTCCGTCGTCTCTTCCACGGCTAAGCGACTAGAAGAGTTATGTTGCTTGAACAACTAGTTTGTTCAAGCGATCGCTCGAGTCGTTAGCACGACGACGAATTGGTCGTGCTTAGAAAACTCATCCCATTCGGATTAGTTTTCATTAGTGAAAATTTTAATCCGGGGACATGGGAGCCGATGAGCCTCCGAAGCGATTCCATCAAATGGTATCAGAGCCATGGTTTCTTATTTTGTGTGTTTGGATTCGGTTACTTTCACGCACTTATCATATATTGTGTATGTCGGATGATAGTAGGATATGCGTAGGATAACTTTTTGGTTGTAGGCATAAGATCCCACTATTATGGCTATATATGTGTGTATGTGATTGCATGTGTGTGTGATTGTATATTATTTGAATCCTCGGGGTTGACGAGGCTAAATTAGTATTTAATTTTTGTAATTAAATATGACAATGTTTAGCCACTTATTTTAGTTTACTTTCTATCTAGATTATTTGTACACTTCTTCGTGGAGTATAGGATCGATGGATGTAAATTAAAATAGTTAATCTTGGCTCGGATCTCTTTGGTGACTTGCGCACGGGAAAAGATGGAGCGGACAAGGTGGTGACACGATAGGACGCATATTGAATAACATTGTTATAATAGTTGGGAAAATTCTATTTTTTCCATATTTATTGCTGATTTGTTTTATATGCATGTTGTGTGTGCTTGAAAATTCCTCACCGTCAATTTACTAAGTGGGAGAGGGACATTTTAATTAATTCCCGCGGCCTCCATTACAATTTGACATGTGGTGCAACAAACATGCGCATCGGCTCTGAGTGCCTTTCTCCCCATCGGATGAGCCTCCGAAGCGATTCCATCAAATGGTATCAGAGCCACGGTTTCCTATTTTGTGTGTTTGGATTCGGTTACTTTCACGCACTTATCATACATTGTGTATGTCGGATGATAGTAGGATGTGTGTATGATAACTTTTTGATTGCAGGCATAAGATCCAACTATTATGGCTATATATGTGTGTATGTGATTGCATGTGTGTGTGATTGTATATTATTTGAATCCTCGGGGTTGACGAGGCTAAATTAGTATTTAATTTTTGTAATTAAATATGACATTGTTTAGCCACTCATTTTAGTTTATTTTCGATCTAGATTATTTGTACACTCCTTCGTGGAGTATAGGATCGATGAATGTCAATTAAAATAGTTTATCTCGGCTTGGATCTCTTTGGTGACTTGCGCACGGGAAAAGATGGAGCGGACGAGGTGGCGACACGACGGGATGCATATTGGAGAATAATGCCATAATAGTTGGGAAAATTCTGATTTTTTTCCATATTTATTGCTGATTTATTTTATATTCATGTTGTGTGTGTTTGAAAATTCCTCACTGTCAATTTACTAAGTGGGAGAGGGACATTTTAATCAATTCCCACGACCTCCATTACAATTTGACGTGTGATGCAACAAACTTGCGCGGTGGCTCTGAGCGCCTTTCTCCCCATCGGATGAGTTTGTTTGTGGATCACTAGGTCAAATAATGGTTATAGGAAATTATTTAGGAGCGTGTGTACTTCCCCATCGGTAAGGCACATAATCCGAGATAATTCCCTTAGTATCGTGTAATGGTGCACACTTAGATGCAAATAAAAAGTATCCTCCCCATCGGAGTCATTGCTTTTATTTGTAGGGCCAAAGAGGAACCAACTATTAATTTTATTTGTCAAAAAGTAAGGTTGACAAGATAGTAAAATTAATGGGTAAAACCTCCTCTTACAAATGTAGAATTCGTATACGTCCACACTATCGTGGCATGCAATATTCTCGGTGTTTTGAGGTGTTGGTTGATTTCGAAATTTTATTGTTTGAGAAATCAATAATATTTGAAATCTAATGTTTTGATCATTGTGATTCTTAGGATTTTCAAATGGCTTTCAACCCACTTACTATGATGCTAAAGGAAACAAACTTATTGTACCCAAATTACATTGATTGGAAAAGAAATTTGGATATTGTCTTAACTGCAGAGGAGTACAAATATGTACTCTTCGAAGAGTGTCCTCAAACCATGGTTGCCCAAAAGGTTTCTACTTCTAAGCCGAAAGGCAAGAAGAAGAAGAAACAAGGTGGAGCAAAGGTGGTGGAAGGATCTCAGGGAGGAGTGAAGAAGTCGAAAGGCAAGTGCTTCACTTGTAAGCAGACTGGACATTGGAAGGCGGACTGTCCTCGCCAAAAGAACAAAGGTATATCCTTTGGTCTAGTCGTTGAAACATGTTTAGCGGTGTTATCTACCAGTATTTGGTGTGTAGATACAGGAGCCACTCATCATGTCTGCAATACTTTGCAGGAGTTCCAGGAAACCCGACGACTAGCTGAGGAAGAGATTATCGTTTTCATGGACAATGCTACAAAGGTGGCTGATATTGCAGTGGGAGACGTTCATTTATCATTTGATAGAAATAAAGTTTTGGTTTTGAAAAATTGTCTTTATGTACCTACATTTGGAAAGAATTTGATTTCGATTTCTAAATTGTAAATGGTTGGATATTCTGTTTCTTTTAATGATAGAGTTGTTATAAAATGAAATAGAGAGATTATCTGTTCAGGTATATTGGTTGGCAATTTGTATACTCTTGAACCAAAAGCTCCCACGATGCATATAGAAGTTATTAACTCATCTTCTAATTCCATTAAGAGAAAAGAACCTTCGAAGATGAACCAAACATATCTTTGGCATCTAAGGCTTGGTCATATTAACCCGAGTAGAATTCAAAGGTTGATAGCTGATGGACCTTTGGGTTCATTAGTGGTGGAGGATCTCCCAACCTGTGAATCTTGCTTGGAAGGTAAAATGACCAAGAGGCCTTTCAAGGCCAAGGGGTATATAGCCAAAGATGTGTTAGAATTGGTTATTCTGATTTGTGCGGTCCTATGTCTATCTAGGCTAGAGGTGGTTTTGAATATTTCGTCTCTTTTATAGACGATTATACAAGATATGGATACATTTACTTGATGCGCCAAAAGTCTGAATGCTTTGACAGGTTCAAAGAATTCAAGGCTGATGTGGAGAACCATCAAGGTAAAAGTATCAAGACACTACGATCTGATTGTGGTGGTGAGTACCTCTTGGGAGAGTTTAGGAGTTACTTATCAGAGGCTGGGATTCAATCCCAATTGTCCGCACCTGGCACACCCCAGCAGAATGGTGTGGCGGAGCGAAGGAATAGGACTCTTATGGAGATGGTTAGATCGATGATGAGTTATTCTGAGTTACCTGATCTGCTCGGGTTTGCTCGAAACATAAAGACACATTCTCGAACTTGGTTCCATCTAAGCCGCACTTCTACACCCACAGAATTTTGGATCGGAGAAAAGCCTAGTCTAAGCATATTCGATTTGGGGTAATCCAAAGACATGTGTCAAGGGAGATGCCGGTAAGTTGGAATCTCGCATGTATACGCTTGTTTGTTGGCTACCCTAAGGGAACGAAGGGTGGTTTGTTCTCTATAGTCCTAGAGATCGAAGGTGATCGTGAGTACGAATGCCGTGATTTCTAGAGGAGGACTATGTGATGAACCACAAGCCCACGAGTAGGATTGTTCTGAGAGTTAAGGGGAAGTCCCGACTTCAGACACCGGATACAAGAGGAGATACCACAAGTCACGCATGTGTCACAGAGCATACAGGAGGCACTCGTCGTAGTGGGAGGGTTGTTAGACAACCCGAGAGATTCATGTTCTTGAAAGAGTGTTCGGACTTAGTCCCTGGTGAACATGAACCTGATCCCTGGACATATGACGAGGCACTCCATGATAGATATGCGGTATCTTGGCAAAGAGTGATGAATTTAGAGATAGAATCTATGGATTCTAATCATGTATGGGAGCTAGTAGAACCACCCGATGGTGTGAAAGCCATTGGATGCAAGTGGATCTACAAGAGAAAGAGAGGAGTAGACGGGAAGGTTGAGACCTTCAAAGCTAGGCTTGTTGCGAAAGGGTATACTCAGAAAGAGGGTATCGATTACGAGGAGACCTTTTTGCCGGTAGTTATGATTAAGTCTATCCGGATTCTCTTATCTATTGCTGCTCATGAGGATTATGAGATTTGGCAAATGGATGTCAAGACAGCTTTCCTTAACGGAAGTCTTGAGGAAAACATCTATATGAAGTAACCAGAGGGATTCATTGCAAAGGGCAAAGAGCATCTTGTGTGTAAGCTTAATCGTTCCATTTATGGATTGAAGCAAGCTTTTAGATCTTGGAACATCTGCTTTGATGAGGTAATCCAGTCATATGGATTTATTCAAAGTCCAGATGAGCCTTGTGTATACAAGAGATGTGATGGAAACGTAGTGTTATTTCTTGTACTATACGTAGATGACATTTTGTTAGTTGGCAACACTATTAGAGTGTTATCAGACGTAAGGGTATAGTTGTCCAAACAGTTTGATATGAAGGACTTGGGAGAAGTGGGACACATCCTTGGGATCAAGGTAATAAGGGATCGTAAGAAAAGGATGTTGTGCTTATCTCAAGCTTCATACATTGACACTATCCCTGATCGTTTTAGCATGCAGAACTCCAAGAAAGGTTTTCTACCTTTTAGGCATGGAGTACCTTTATCTAAAGAGATGTGTCCCAAAACATCAAAGGAGATAGAGCAGATGAAGGCGGTTCCTTATGCTTCGGCAGTAGGAAGCCTCATGTATGCTATGCAATGTACGAGACCAAATATCTGCTTTGCCGTGGGCATGGTTAGCAGATATCAGAGTAATCCTGGACAGGGACATTGGACTGCAGTAAAGCATATATTGAAGTACCTGAGAAAGACTAAGTTTATCGGGCAGATCAATTAGTCCTATGGGTTACACGGATTCGATTTCCAATCGATAGGGACAACAGAGTAAGTCTACCTCGGGTTTGTGTTTACTTTTGGAGGTGGAGCCATAGTATGGAGGAGTGTCAAGGTAAATGCGGACTCTACCATGGAAGTCGAGTATGTGGCACCGAGGCGCAAGGAAGTCAGATGGCTCAGAACTTCTTGATGGACTTGGATGTGATTCTTGGTTTTCCCAGAACTATCACAATATATTGTGATAACAGTGGTGCAGTTGCAAACTCGAAGGAACCACGAGCCCATAAGGCGAGTAAACACATAGAGCGCAAGTACCACCTGATACGAGAGATCATAAAGCGAGGAGAAGTAGCTGTCGCCAAAATTACATCAGAGGATAACCTGGCGGATCCATTCACTATGGCCCTTCCAACGAAAGCGTTTGATAGGCATGTGGAGGACATGGGGATCAGATGTATGGCAGTGTGATGACAGCATAGTCTTTTAGTATAAGTGGGAGATTGTTGGAATGTATACTGAAAGCCTAGCTCTTTTTGTATGAACATTTTTATTTTGAAATAAGAATCACATGATCATTGTTTTCACTTTATATTTATTATATGTGTGCATATTGTCTAATATTTTACATTGTAGAAAACATGGTGCTTAGTGTGACACAGAAGATCATGTTATCAGTCCCTTGTAGAATATAAGTAAAGGCTCACAACCAAGATGGTTTTGGACAAACCATTGGCATGGTTGTAGTGTAGCTTGGTATTGTTTTGTCTTGAACATAGAGTTACACAAGTACACTTAGGTGTATTGAGCAGGACCGACATAGAGGTGATTCAATTTATTGCTGACTACATAATTGAATCGGACCTCGGATATTATGTTGTACATGCTCTTAATCCCGATATAATAACGGGCACATGTTCTTAGTATTTATTTCTTTGATTTACCAAAGGGTGAGATTTCGATAGATTAAATCAATATGCCCGGTAAGTTGGGAAATGATATTAGTTACATGGTGTGTCGTTGATTATAGGAGGAAACCGTGTCCTATATATTAGGTTGATGATGTCTTCTTGAGGAGCTCATAAGGTTCATCATGTAAACCCTGCAGGTTGACTTAGTCAACATGATGAAAAGGTTGAGTGGTACTACTCGAGGAGTTAGATGTTAATTGATTGATGGTCAGTAAATCAATTAATTGACGGACATTCGATATCTTAAACACGGGGAGATGGACGTACAAATAATGTATGGAGCCCATATTAATTTATGGGGGTTGGTGAGGTAATTCAATGATGATCTTTTAGTGGAATGGAACATCATTTGATGGATCAAGTTTGTGTGGTTCCGATCCATCGGGTGGCCAAGATCCAACTCCTCCTCATGGTCCCTATCGTATCCTAATATAATCCTAATGAAGCCTCGATCCAATGATGGAAAACAAATCCCTAGATCCGACGGTGGAGATTAAATCTCTAGATCCGACGGTTGAGATTAAATCTCTAGATCCGACGGTTGAGATTAAATCCCTAGATCCGACAGTGGAGATTAAATCTCTAGATCCGACGGTTGAGATTAAATCTCTAGATTCGATGGATGAGATTAAATCCCTACATCTGACGGTGGAGATTAAATCTCTAGTTTCGACGGTTGAGATTAAATCTCTAGATCCGAGGGAAGAGATTTAAACCCTAGAACCGACGGTGGAGATTAAATCAAGGCTTATCCCTAACTCTATAAAAGGATGGCTTAGGGTGGGCGGCAAGAAGGGTTTTTTTTTTGGAGATTAGGGTTTTGCCCATCTTTGCTTGGGCGGCAAGAAATCCAAGGAAACCTTTGGTTGGGCGGCTAGGGTTTGGAAGGTAAGGTGGGCGGCAACTATAGGAGAGGTGCTCTTCTTCTTCCTAGGGTGTGGCCGGCTCCTACCTCTTCTTCCTTCTACCTTGGTCGGGGCTCAACCGGTTTCCTCTTCTCCTCTTGTTTTCCTCTTGGCCGGCGGCACAAAGGAGCTAGGGATTGTTCCCTAGTTCGGTTCCTTGGTTGGCTATCTCGTTCTCTCCATTCTTCGGGCCGGCGGCATCAATCCTTTGTGGATTGGTGGTTGGCTCAAGCAAGAAGGGAAGGACAGTTCTTCTTTCTTTGGATTTAAGGAGATCTAGGATGCTTCAACTTGTGGAGGATCTTTGCCCACACGAAGTTTACAAGGAGGATAAGACATACGATAGAAGATCGAGAGGTATAAAAGTTTTACAAAGTTTATTATTGATCTTTGCATGTTCTTATTTATATGTTTGTATGTGTTGATTATACATGTCTACATCCATATGTTTTTGTATAATCATGGACCCCGAAGATAAACACAAAAATCGGCAATCCATCCGTCGTCTCTTCCATGGCTAACCGACTAGAAGAGTTGTGTTGCTTGAACAACTAGTTTGTTCAAGTGATCGTTCGAGTCGTTAGCACGACGATGAATTAGTTGTGCTTAGGAAACTCATCCCATCCGGATTAGTTTTTATTAGTGAAAATTTTAATCCGGGGACATGGGAGTCGATGAGCCTCCGAAGCGATTCCATCAAATGGTATCAGAGCCATGGTTTCTTATTTTGTGTGTTTGGATTCGGTTACTTTCACGCACTTATCATATATTGTGTATGCCGGATGTGCGTAGGATGTGCGTAGGATAACTTTTTGGTTGTAGGCATAAGATCCCACTATTATGGCTATATATGTGTTTATGTGATTGCATGTGTGTGTGATTTTATATTATTTGAATCCTCGGGGTTGACGAGGCTAAATTAGTATTTAATTTTTGTAATTAAATATGGCATTGTTTAGCCACTCATTTTAGTTTACTTTCGATGTAGATTATTTGTACACTCCTTCGTGGAGTATAGGATCGATGGATGTAAATTAAAATAGTTTATCTCGGCTTGGATCTCTTTGGTGACTTGCGCACGGGAAAAGATGGAGCGGATGAGGTGGCAACACGACGGGACGCATATTGGAGAACAATGTCATAATAGTTGGAAAAATTCTGATTTTTTCCATATTTATTCCTGATTTGTTTTATATGCATGTTGTGTGTGCTTGAAAATTCCTCACTGTTAATTTACTAAGTGGGAGAGGGACATTTTACTTAATTCCCACGGCCTCCATTACAATTTGACGTGTGATGCAACAAACTTGCGCGTCGGCTCTGAGTGCCTTCCTCCCATCGGATGAGTTTGTTTGCGGATCACTAGGTCAAATAATGGTTATAGGAAATTATTTAAGAGTGTGTGTACTTCTCCATGGGTAAGTCACATAATCCAAGATAATTCCCTTAGTATCGTGTAATGGTGCACACTTAGATGCAAATAAAAAGTATCCTCCCCATCGGAGTCACTGCTTTTATTTGTAAGGCCAAAGAGGAACCAACTATTAATTTTATTTGTCAAAAAGTAAGGTTGACAAGATAGTAAAATTAATGGGTAAAACCTCCTCTTACAAATGTAGAATTCGTATACGTCTACACTATCGTGGCATGCGATATTCTCAGTGTTTTGAGGTGTTGGTTGATTTCGGAATTTTATTGTTTGAGAAATCAATAATATTTGAAATATAATGTTTTAATCATTGTGATTCTTAGGATTTTCAAATGGCTTTCAACCCTGTTACTATGATGCTAAAGGAAACAAACTTACTGTACCCAAATTATATTGATTGCAAAAGAAATTTGGATATTGTCTTAACTGCAGAGGAGTACAAATATGTACTCTTCGAAGAGTGTCCTCAAACCATGGTTGCCCAAAAGGTTTCTACTTCTAAGCCGAAAGGCAAGAAGAAGAAGAAACATGGTGGATTAAAGGTGGTGGGAGGATCTCAGGGAGGAGTGAAGAAGCCGAAATGCAAGTGCTTCACTTGTAAGCAGACTGGACATTGGAAGGCGGACTGTCCTCGCCAAAAGAACAAAGGTATATCCTTTGGTTTAGTCGTTGAAACATTTTTAGCGGTGTTATCTACCAGTACCTGGTGTGTAGATACAAGAGCCACTGATCATGTCTGCAATACTTTGCAGGGGTTCCAGGAAACCCGACGACTAGCTGAGGAAGAGATTACCATTTTCATGGGCAATGCTTCAAAGGTGGCGGCTATTGCAGTGGGAGACGTTCATTTATCGTTTGATAGAAATAAAGTTTTGGTTTTGAGAAATTGTCTTTATGTACCTACATTTAGAAAGAATTTGATTTTGGTTTCTAAATTGTAAATGGATGGATATTCTATTTCTTTTAATGACAGAGTTGTTATAAAATGAAATAGAGAGATTATCTGTTCAGGTACATTGGTTGGCAATTTGTATACTCTTGAACCAAAAGCTCCCACGATGCATATAGAAGTTATTAACTCATCTTCTAATTCCAATAAGAGAAAAGAACCTTCGAAGATGAACCAAACTTATCTTTGGCATCTAAGGCTTGGTCATATTAACCTGAGTAGAATTCAAAGGTTGATAGCTGATGAACCTTTGGGTTCATTCGTGGTGGAGGATCTCCCAACCTGCGAATCTTGCTTGGAAGGTAAAATGACCAAGAGGCCTTTCAAAGCCAAGGGGTATAGAGCCAAAGATGTGTTAGAATTGGTTCATTCTGATTTGTGCGGTCCTATGTCTATCCAGGATAGAGGTGGTTTTGAATATTTCGTCTCTTTTATAGATGATTATTCAAGATATGGGTACATTTACTTGATGCGCCGAAAGTCTGAATGCTTTGACAGGTTCAAAGAATTCAAGGCTAATGTGGAGAACCATCAAGGTAAAAGTATCACGACACTACGATCTGATCGTGGTGGCGAGTACCTCTTGGGAGAGTTTAGGAGTTACTTATCAGAGGCTGGGATTCAATCCCAATTGTCCGCACCTGGCACACCCCAGCAGAATGGTGTGGCGGAGTGAAGGAATAGGACTCTTATGGAGATGGTTAGATCGATGATGAGTTATTCTGAGTTACCTGATTCATTCTGGGGGTTTGCTCTGGAAATATCAGCACACATTCTAAACTTGGTTCCATCTAAGTCAGTACCCTCTACACCCACAAAATTGTGGACTGGGCGAAAACCTAGTCTAAGCATATTCGGATTTGGGGTAGTCCAACACATGTGCTGAAGGGAGATGCTAGTAAGTTGGAATCTCGTACAGAAGTATGCTTGTTTGTTGGCTACCCTAAGGGAATGAAGGGTGGTTTGTTCTATAGTCCTAGAGATCAGAAGTTGATCGTGAGTATGAATACCAGATTTCTAGAGGAGGACTATGTGATGAACAACAAGCCCACGAGTAGGATTGTTCTTGAGGAGTTGACAGGGGAAGTCCCGACTTCAGTACCACCGGTACAAGAGGAGATACCACAAGTCACTGCACCGCGTGTCACAGAGCATACACAAGAGGAACCTCGTTGTAGTGGGAGAGTTGTTAGACAACCCGAGAGACTCATGTTCTTGGGAGAGTCTTCGGACTTAGTCCCTGGGAACATGAACCTGATCCCTGGACATATGACAGGTACTCCAAGATAGAGATGCGGTATCTTGGCAAAGAGCGATGAATTCAGAGATAGAATCTATGGATTCTAATCATGTCTGGGAGCTAGTAGAATCACCCGATGGTGTGAAAACCATTGGATGCAAGTGGATCTACAATAGAAAGAGAGGAGTAGACGGGAAGGTTGAGACCTTCAAAGCTAGGCTTGTTGCGAAAGAGTATACTCAAAAAGAGGGTATCGATTATGAGGAGACTTTTTCACCGGTAGCTATGCTTAAATCTATCCGGATTCTCTTATCTATTGCTGCTCATGAGGATTATGAGATTTGACAAATGAATGTCAAGACAGCTTTCCTTAATGGAAGTCTTGAGGATAACATCTATATGAAGCAACCAGAGGGATTCATTGCAAAGGGCAAAGAGCATATTGTGTGTAAGCTTAATCGGTCCATTTATGGATTGAAGCAAGCTTCTAGATCTTGGAACATCCGCTTTGATGAGGTAATCCAGTCATATGGATTTATTCAAAGTCCGGATGAGCCTTGTGTATACATGAGATGTAATGGAAACGTAGTGGTATTTCTTGTACTATACGTAGATGACATTTTGTTAGTTGGCAACACTATCAGAGTGTTATCAGACGTAAGGTTATGGTTGTCCAAACAGTTTGATATGAAGGACTTGGGAGAAGTGGTACACATCCTTGGGATCAAGGTAATAAGGGATCGCAAGAAAAGGATGTTGTCGTTATCTCAAGCTTCATACATTGACACTATCCTTGATCGTTTTATCATGCAGAACTCCAAGAAAGGTTTTCTACCTTTTAGGCATGGAGTACCTTTATCTAAAGAGATGTGTCCCAAACCATCAAAGGAGATAGAGGAGATGAAGGCGGTTCCTTATGCTTCGGCAGTATGAAGCCTCATGTATGCTATGCTTTGTACGAGACCAGATATCTGCTTTGCCATGGACATGGTTAGCAGATATCAGAGTAATCCTGGACAGGGACATTGGACTGCAGTAAAGCATATATTGAAGTACTTGAGAAGGACTAGAGATTATATGCTGGTTTACCGAGAAGATCAATTAGTCCCTATGGGTTACACGGATTCTGATTTCTAATCAGATAGGGACAACAGTAAGTCTACCTCGGGGTTTCTGTTTACTTTTGGAGGTGGAGCCATAGTATGGAGGAGTGTCAAGCAGAAATGCGTGGCGGACTCTACCATGGAAGCTGAGTATGTGGCAGCCTCTGAAGCAGCCAAGGAAGCTGTATGGCTCAGGAACTTCTTGATGGACTTGGATGTGATTTCTGGTTTGCCCAGAACTATCACAATTTATTGTGATAATAGTGGTGCAGTTGCAAAATCGAAGGAACCATGAGCCCATAAGGCGAGTAAACACATAGAGCGCTAGTACCACCTGATACGAGAGATCGTAAAGCGAGGAGAAGTAGCTGTCGCCATGATTGCATCAGAGGATAACCTGGCGGATCCATTCACTAAGGCCCTTCCAGCGAAAGCGTTTGATAGGCATGTAGAGGACATGGGGATCAAATGTATGGCAGTGTGATGACAGCATAGTCTTTTAGTATAAGTGGGAGATTGTTGGAATGTATACTGAAAGCCTATCTCTTTTTGTATGAATATTTTTATTTTGAAATAAGAATCACATGATCATTGTTTGCACTTTATATTTATTATATGTGTGCATATTGTCTAATATTTTACATTGTAGATAACATGGTGCCTGGTGTGGCACAGAAGATCATGTTATCAGTCCCTTGTAGAATATAAGTAAAGGCTCACAACCAAGATGGTTTTGGACAAACCATTGGCATGGTTGTAGTGTAGCTTGGTATTATTTTGTCTTGAACATAGAGTTACACTAGTACACTTAGGTGTATTGAGCAGGACCGACATAGAGGTGATTCAATTTATTGCTGACTATATAATTGAATCGGACCTCGGATATTATGTTGTACATGCTCTTAATCCCGATATAATAATGGGCACATGTACTTAGTATTTATTATTTTGATTTACCAAAGGGTGAGATTTCGATGGATTAAATCAATATGCCCGGTAAGTTGGGAAATGATATTATTTACAAGGTGTGCCGTTGATTATAGGAGGAAACCGTGTCCTATATATTAGGTTGATGATGTCCCCTTGAGGAGCTCATAAGGTTCATCATGTAAACCCTGTAGGTTTACTTTGTCAACATGATGATAAGGTTGAGTGGTACTACTCGAGGAGTTAGATGTTAATTGATTGATGGTCAGTAAATCAATTAATTGACGGACATTCGATATCTTAAACACGGGGAGATGGATGTACAAATAATGTATGGAGCCCATATTAATTTATGGGGTTGGTGAAGTAATTCAATGATGATCCTCTAGTGGAATGGAACATCATTTGATGGATCAAGTTTGTGTGGTTCCGATCCATCGGGTGGCCAAGATCCAACTCCTCCTCATGGTCCCTATCGTATCCTAATATAATCCTAATGAAGCCTCGATCCAATGATGGAAAACAAATCCCTAGATCCGACGATGGAGATTAAATCTCTAGATCCGACGGTTGAGATTAAATCCCTAGATCCGACGGTGGAGATTAAATCTCTAGATCCGATGGTTGAGATTAAATCTCTATATCCGACGGATGAGATTAAATTCCTAGATCCAACGGTGGAGATTAAATCTCTAGTTCCGACGGTTGAGATTAAATCTCTAGATCCGACGGTTGAGATTAAAACCCTAGAACCGACGGTGGAGATTAAATCAAGGCTTATCCCTAACTCTATAAAAGGGTGGCTTAGGGTGGGCGGCAAGAATGATTTTTTTTTTTGGAGATTAGGGTTTTGCCCATCTTTGCTTGGGCGGCAAGAGATCCAAGGAAACCTTGGGTTGGGCGGCTAGGGTTTGGATGGTAAGGTGGGCGGCAACAATAGGAGAGGTGCTCTTCTTCTTCCTAGGGTGTGGTCGGCTCCTAACTCTTCTTCCTTCTACCTTGGTCGGGGCTCAACCGGTTTCCTCTTCTCCTCTTGTTTTCCTCTTGGCCGGCGGCACAAAGGAGCTAGGGATTGTTCCCTAGTTCGGTTCCTTGGTTGGCCATCTTGTTCTCTCCATTCTTGGGGCCGGCGGCATCAATCCTTTGTTGATTGGTGGTTGGCTCAAGCAATAAGGGAAGGAGAGTTCTTCTTTCTTTGGATTGAAAGAGATCTAGGAAGCTTCAACTTGTGGAGGATCTTCGCCCACACTAAGTCTACAAGGAGGATAGGACATACGATAGAAGATCGAGAGGTATAAAAGTTTTATAAAGTTTATTATTGATCTTTGCATGTTCTTATTTATATGTTTGTATGTGTTGATTATACATGTCTACATCCATATGTTTTTGTATAATCATGGACCCCGAAGATAAACACAAAAATCGGCAATCCATCCGTCGTCTCTTCCGCGGCTAACTGACTAGAAGAGTTGTGTTGCTTGAACAACTAGTTTGTTCAAGCGATCGCTCGAGTCGTTAGCACGACGACGAATTGGTTGTGCTTAGGAAACTCATCCCATCCGGATTAGTTTTCATTAGTGAAAATTTTAATCCGGGGACATGGGAGCCGATGAGCCTCCGAAGCGATTCCATCAATAGGGTCACACACAAAGGGCAATTAGATGGAGATTATGTTCATATGATGAACCATGAGGATTAGGTTCATGGGATGAACCAAATTGGATTAAGAGTAATCCAAATTAGAGTAATTGAGTTAGACTCAATTTGATTCAAGTGTTGAATGAGTCTAATTTAGATTTGATTCATTGAGTCAATTTAAAATAATGAATAGAGATTCATTAAATCAAATTGACTTGAATCAAATGGTTGGATTTGATAAACCATGGGAGATAAGAGGTCAAGTTTGACTTGACTTGAGAGGGAAGATGAATGGTTAATTTTTGACTTGACCAATTACCTTGTCATGGTGACTTGGCATGGGGCCGGCCAATGATGATGCTCCACATCATCATGGACACATCATGGGGTGCCACCTCATGAGGTAGACCAAGAACCATTGGCTCTTGGAGTTACATGTATGCATGTAACCCCCTTATAGTGGTTGGCCACTATTGATGGGTTATGAAAGTGTGAAGTTAAGTTGTGTAACTTCATCTTCTTCCTCCACTCTTCCCTCAAGCTTTCTCTTCCTCATCTTGCCGTGAGCCTCTAAGGTGTGCTAGCAACTCTAGGTTGCTTTTCTCCACCTATTGCTCATGTGGATACCAATAGAGGAGTGTACACATGACACTCGAGTTCCGGCAAGCCGTTTGGACGAGCGGGATAAGAGAAGGGCGTCACATCAAGGGTAAAACTCTTAACATGTAGATCTTGACTATGGATATGTACTTATTGGTTAGGGAGACATATTTGGTTTAAATTTGCACAAAAGTTGGAAATTTATTCACAAGTATCAGTGCTTTCGATGACTAGCAATACGTAGTCCAACAACCCGCGCCTTCTTGTACTCTAGAGGGGGAGGAAGGGCGGCGCGATGCGATCATACATGCGTGCATTTACAGAGGAATAATTTAAACTTTAAAAAAACATAAAACATGGAACATGCATTTACCTTCTTATGTACAAATAACTCAACATTCTTAACCATGTAACAGGTGAACATTTACTAAACATGCGTAATCATTTTATAAGGACACTACTTGGTGCAAGTTCATGATAATCAACATAATGAAGTTATGGGAGCCTAAATACAGGTATAGGGTACATGGACATCACTGAGGCATTTAGAGTATCATCTAGGTACATAGTTCTCTATCACTTAACAATTCAATCAAGATAGGAAGGTTCTTAGCAAATCTTTAACTAAATCATGTGCTTAACATACTATGGTTTCATAAAGCATATCGAGTATAGTTTCACATCATGTATAACCCTCGAAGCAAGTCTAAGTTAACATCAAGTAGCAACCATCAAAACATCAAGTAGTGATAAACTCTTAACAACTAACATGCAAACTTTAAAACATGCATAAGTCTTGAAAAATAAAACCAATCGCTTCCACCATGCCATTGCCACACACACACTTTGCCCCTCCTGCTGCTCCCTTTAGTTTAGCCATTCTTTATCCTTATCTGCAGTACAAGGGAAACATGAAACTATAAGCACATAGGCTTAGTAAGATCCTTTCCTACTCACAAAAAAAAACCATACATCAGGTATTAGACATAGATTAGTGACATATTCATCTAGACAACATATAGGCATGACATTCATATAAAAGGTCTTAACATGATCATTTAGGAACATATGACTAGAATTCATAAAAACATTGACATGTTCATCTAAACAACATATAGGCATAGCATTCATATAAAAGTCATGACATGATCATTTAGGAAACATATAGGCATAACATTCATATAAAAGTCTTGACATGATCATTTAGGAACATAAGACTAGAATTCATAAAAACATTGACATGTTCATCTAAACAACATGTAGGCATAGCATTCATATAAAATATCATAATCACATAGACATGAAATGGGTATATGCAAGATGTTCTTTGAAAACATATATTTTATAGGTACTTAAACATAATTTCAACATTGAGGGCACGACATTGTACCACATACATCATCATCTTTGTGCGCATCCCTAAATAGACACGAGGTAGCTAATCCCGAACCGACTAGGGTACTAGGTCCGTACTACGACCGTCGACCTAGGGGCAACATAGGAGCACATCCTAGGCCCATACTATGACCATCGACCTAGGGCGACTTAGGAGTCCATCCCGTACTATGTCCGTACTATGACAATCGACCTAGGGGCACAAAGGAGCCCATCCCGTGGACCTTGCTAGGGTCCGGTACAAGCCATACAAAAGTAAAATAGCATATCATGTTCCTTATCATAACATATCATGTTTCTTATCATAACATATCATGTTCCTTATCATAACATTTCATGTTTCTTTTCATAACATATCATGTTCCTTTTCATAACATAAAGAGTGCTCTTAGTCCTCATTCATAGGGAAGCGTCTCTTAGGTATTTCATCGTACATACTTGTACATCATGACGCAATGAGCATAACATAATCATACATTTATAAAATTAACATGGACATAAGGTAGTGGCATAAACAAATCATGCTATCATAAAGTCTAACTATCAACATGTTAATATCATATATAGATATATCATGGCATGGAAGATCATGGGTGAGCATGAACAAGGTTTGGCCAAAACTTCCAAGGGGGATCTTAATAATTCAAACCCTAATTCAACTTGTACAAGGTCTAACTAACATCAGGCTAACATCGTATACATATATATCATGGCATGGAAGATCATTAGTGAGCATAAACTTATCATGGCCGAAACATCCAAAGAAGGTTTGCAAGAATTCAACACCCAAACAACTTACACAAAGCCTAACTAACATCATGTTAACATCTTATATACATGTAGCATGGCATGGAAGGTCATTAGTAGGCACATACATGGTCTTGGCCGAAACCCTAATAGAGGTTTAAGGGACTCAAATACTCAAACAACTTACACAAAGCTTAACTAACATCATGTTAACATCTTATATACATGTAGCATGGCATGAAATATCATTAGTAGCCCATACATGGACTTGGCCGAAACCCCAATGGGGGTTTTAAGGATTCAAATACTCAAACAACTTACACAAGGTGTAACTAACATCATGTTAACATCATATATACACCTACCATGGCATGGAAGATCATTAGGAGCATAAATGGGGTCTGGGCCGAAACTTTCAAAGAGGGGTTTGAAATCAAACACTCAAACAACTTGTACAAGGTCTAACTAACATCATATATACACATAGCATGACATGGAAGATCATTAGGAGCATAAATAGGGACTTAGCCAAAACTTTCAAGGAGGGGTTTGAAATCAAACACTCAAACAACTTGTCCAAGGTCTAACTAACATCATGTTAACATCATATATACACCTAGCATGGCATGGAAGATCATTAGGAGCATAAATGGGGTCTTGGCCGAAACTTTCAAAGAATGATCTTAAGAAATCAACAATCGAAACAACTTGTACTGCAGGTGAGGGGATTACTTACATCCTTTTGCTTGGTTTACTAATAGAACTATACCCTTGGAGCCAAGAAAAAGCCTCTCTTTCTTGCTTCTTGAGTTTTTGGAAATGGAAGAAAGGAGGGGATAGGTTTTCGGTGGAGGAAGAAGAGAATGATAACTTGTGTTCTCTTGTCTCCTCATTACTCCTATTTATTCAAGTGAAGGTGTCCCTTTGCCTCCCTTATCCTTATCTATCATTTCCCTTACCCTTCTAATAGCACACCCCTGCTGGGTTTCTAGTTATCACATGCATCTTAAGGTTTAGTTATCTGCTTGGAGGTTCAGGGTTCAAACCCTGGGCCATGCATCTTTTTTGGCTCTATTTTCTTTTATTTTTGAAAGAGCCCACATAAAAGTCCATTATAATCATGAAAAATTCTTATAAAATTTGCTAGAAATTTTACGGGCATTACAGTCCTTCATACCTTTTAAAAGTTTCATCTTTGAAACTTAGAACAACTCTGGATACTTCTGTTTCATGTCCTCCCCGCGTTCCCAGGTTGCTTCTTCGTACCGTTGATTTTGCCACAGGACCTTCACTAAGGGCACCTCTTTATTCCTTAGTCTTTTGACTTCTCGGTCTAGTATCTGGATAGGCCGACTTTCATAACTCAGGTCCTCTTGAACTTGCACTATTTGTGGCCCAATCACTTGGTCTGTACTGGAAATGCACTTCTTGAGCATCAAAACGTGGAACACGTTGTGAATAGTCGACATCTCTTGAGGCAGCTCTAGCTCGTAAGCTACCTTGCCGACTCTCTTTAGTATCGAATACAGTCCCACATTTTGCGGGCTTAGCTTACCCTTCCTTCCGAATCTCATCACACCCTTCATAGGGGCCACTTTGAGGAATCCCGGATCCCCGACTTCGAATTCCAACGGTCTACGCCGCATATCTGCATAGCTCTTTTGCCGGCTCTGAGCAGTTTCAATTCTTTGGTGGATGTTCTGTATAGCTCGGGTGGTGTCGTCAACGAGATCTATTTGGAGTCCCATCCCCTTCTTTTAACCACCCTCGTACCAGCATATAGGAGATCTACATCTCCTCCCGTATAGAGCCTCGTAGGGCGCCATTCCAATAGTATCTTGGTAGCTATTATTGTAGGTGAATTCTGCCAAGCATAAGTATCGGCACCATCTCCCTTTGAAATCCAAGGTGTAAGCTCGTAACATATCCTCCAGTACTTGGTTCACCCTTTCCGTCTATCCCTCGGTCTGAGGATGAAAGACAGTACTGAATAATAGCTTCGTGCCAAGGGCCTTTTGAACACATTCCCAGAAATGGGAAATAAAGCGACCATCTCTATCAGAAATGATGGTCTTAGGAATCCCATGTAATCTGATAATTTCCCTAGCATATAATTGAGCTAGTTGCTCAGTCGAGTAGGTCATCTTGATTGCTAAGAAGTGGGCAAACTTCGTCAATCTGTCCACGATCACCCATATAGCGTCATATTCGTTCATCGTCTTGGGTAGTCCTGAGATGAAATCCATAGAAATATCTTCCCATTTCCATTCTGGAATTTGGATTGGCTGCAGTGTTCCTCTAGGTCTCTAGTGTTCTACTTTAATCCTCTGGCAGGTCAGGCAGGTACTGACATACTGAGCCACATCTCCTTTCATACTGAACCATCAGAACTTCCCTTTCAGATCTTGGTACATCTTGGTGGATCCAGGATGCATCGCATAGGGGGTTCCATGAGCTTCCTCAAATATCTTCTTCCATAATTCTAGATCATTGGGAATACATAAGCGATCCCTGAGGTATAGTACTCCACTGTCAGAGATACGAAATCCCTCATTCTTCCCTTCTACGATCTCTTGCTTGATCCTTTGGATGCTTGGATCACGGGCTTTCTTTTCTAATATATCGTCGAAAAGCGTCGGTGCTATCGTCATGGTAGAAAGCTGGCTGGAAATGATTTCAACCCCGTAACACATAATTTCATTTTCTAGGGGCCGAGATAATACCGATAGAGACATTAAGGTGGCACAGGACTTCCTGCTGAGTGCATCGGCCACTTTGTTCGCTTTTCCTAGATGGTAGAAGATCTCGCAGTCATAATCCTTGACTAGCTCGAGCCATCTACATTGTCTCATGTTTAGGTCTTTCTATGTGAAGAAATATTTCAGACTCTGGTGATCTGTATAAATCCTACACTGAGCTCCATATAGATAATGCCTCCATGTTTTGAGAGTAAAAACCACGGCCGCTAGCTCTAGATCGTGAGTGGGATAATTCCTTTCATGTTCCTTGAGTTATCTAGAGGTGTAGGCAATGACCTTGCCATTCTGCATGAGTACAACTCCAAGTACCAACTTGGAATCGCGTTATACATGTCGAAGACTTAGTTAATATCGGAAAGAGAAAGGATTGGAGCACTGGTCAGTCTCTTTTTCAATTCTGTGAAACTCTTCTCGCAGGCGTCCATCCATTCTTACTTTTTGTTCATTCTGGTGAGAACTGTCATAGGGGCTGCAATTCTAGAGAAGTCCTCTACAAACTTCCTGTAGTAGCTTGCTAGCCCGAGAAAGCTTCTGATTTTGCTGGCATTCTTTGGCCTATTCCAGTTACTCACAACTTCAATCTTTATTGGGTCTACCATCACTCCATGCTTGGATATAACGTGACCCAAAAATGATACTTGATCTAGCTAGAACTCGCATTTGGAGAACTTTGCATACAGCTGCTTTTCCTGAAAAATCTACAATACCATATTCAGGTGTTCGGCATGCTCTTCTTGGGTTCTCGAATATATTAGTATATTGTCGATGAAAACAATCACAAATTTGTCGAGGAATGCTGAGAATACCCGATTCATCAGATCCATGAACATAGCCGGTGCATTCGGCACTCTGAAAGGCATAACACATGGCTCTGATACCACTTGTTAGTGCCTATAAGATCCACATATCTCCACAATGACATGATATTGTCCACTTTGAGCCTAAGCCCTCATGGTTTTGTTTTTGGGCTCTACCCAAAAGGCCACATACCAATGAAGATATCTTTTCATCTTATAAGTGCATTATCTTTTCCATGTCTTACTAATGTGGGACTTTGATTGTATTCCCAATACTCCAACAATCCCCCCCTCAAACGAAGGACCACATTGACCCCCCCCCCCCTCAAGCCTATCTGTCCTCGAAGGACATCCTCTGCTTGATGTCTGATCCTTAACCAACCAGGACTTCCTGCAAACTGTTTGGTCCGGTTGACCCAGCTGGACTTCCTGCCAGTTGTTCGGTCCTCCCAACCCAACTGGACTTCGTTCCTGGTGTCTGGTTCCCTTGATACGGACATGGGAGCTCAACTTCCTTCGTTCAAGGTTCATGACTTGACACGGACCATGGCTCTGATACCAATTGTTTTCGCCAAGGAGGATTGGAAGAGCTTGAGAGG
Organism: Wurfbainia villosa; assembly: GCA_025175895.1. NCBI lineage: Eukaryota > Viridiplantae > Streptophyta > Magnoliopsida > Zingiberales > Zingiberaceae > Wurfbainia > Wurfbainia villosa. Next base: position 77,678,935 of record CM045987.1, on the reverse strand, counting down.
AAGTACCAAGGAAGAAGAAGATGGAGTTACCCACCAAAATAACTTCACCCTTGAATACAAGTGGTTGGCCACTTCAAGTTGGGAGGTTATATGCATGCATGTAACTCCAAGAGCCAATGGCTCTTGGTCTCCCTCATGTGGTGGCACTACATGATAAGTCCATGATGATGTTGAACATCATCATTGGCCGGCCCCCATGCTAAGTCACCATGACATGTCAATTGGTCAAGTCAAAATTGACCATTCATCTTCCCTCTCAAGTCAAGTCAAACTTGACCTCTTATCTCCCATGGTTGATCAAATCTAACCACTTGATTCAAGTCAATTTGATTTAATGAATCTCTATTCATTAATTTAAATTGACTCAATGAATCAAATCTAAATTAGACTAATTCAACACTTGAATCATATTGAGTCTAACTCAATTAGTCTAATTTGGAATACTCTTAATCCAATTTGGTTCATCCCATGAACCTAATCATCATGGTTCATCATATGAACCTAATCTCCATCTAATTACCCTTTGTGTGTGACCCTATAGGTTCTTGTAACGTTGACAATGCTCCAAAACCGATTTAGGAACATAAGCAATGAGCGGTATCTAGCAACACATCATTGCTACCCAAGTTACAAGAATGTTGAGCTCCAACATCACCTTTGTGACTACTAATTGTGACTCTCACAATATGTGACAATGTCCCACAATCCTTGACATCTAGATTGACCAATTGAGGCATAGACCGTGTCATCCTTGGTACAATCTATATCTTGAACTCCAAGTAGACTCACTCTAATCAAATGAGCTCAATATCTCATATTGACTCATTTGGGCATGGCCATGCACTTTGTGGTCTCACTCTTTCAAGAATAACGATGTCACTCCCGTCATATAGGAGGGATAGATCCCATCTACATCACTCACATCCCTCCGCATAATTTGTTACATACCCAGTAATCACCTTTATAGTCCATCCATTTACGGGTGATGTTTGACGAAGTCAAAGTATGCAACTCCTTATGTAGGAAACCATGGTGACTTCAGGTCCGAGAACTAATAGTCACATGAGAAAGTATATGATAATCATATAACGATCCATGATACTTTATCATGGCGGGTCATTTAGTATACATTCTCCAAAGCATACCCATGTGTCAACTTGATATCTCATATCCATGACTTGTGAGATCAAGTCATTGAGTTGACTTACATGCTAGTCTCTACGCATTAACAATGTTCCTGAATGTTAATACTTGACTAGGAATGATTAAGAGTAGTATTTCCTATATCATCTCATTATCGATTCAACCAATCGATTGATATAGATAAGAATCTTCTACTCAAGGATGTTATTATACTTAGTTATTTTACATCAATACAAGTAAGTATAATAACCATGCCTTCATAAATAGGAATATGATACAATAAAGTCCATACAACAATCATCACATGATTGGATCTTGGGCTTTTACTAACAATCTCCCACTAGCACTAGTGCCAATCACCATAGTATCTAATACCCAATGACCTAGTGTGACCATCATGGTTTTTCTGCGCCAAAGCCTTGGTCAAGGGATCTGCGATGTTAGCCTCTGTGGGTACTCTACAAATCTTCACATCTCCTCTATCGATAATCTCTCAAATGAGATAAAAGCGTCGTAGTATGTGTTTGGTATGCTGGTGTGAGCGAGGTTCCTTAGCCTACACAATAGCTCCATTGTTGTCACAATAGAGCTCTATAGGATCGGCTATGCTAGGAACCACCCCAAGCTCAGTAATGAACTTGCATATCCAAACTGCCTCCTTTGCTACCTCTGATGCAGAGATATACTCGGCTTTTGTTGTAGAATAAACAACTGTGTTCTGCTTCGAACTCTTACAGCTCACAGCGCCACCATTCAAGCAAAACACGAACCCTGAGTGTGATCTATAATCATCCTGATCAGTTTGGAAGCTGCTATCGCTATAACCCTTTACAGCGAGCTCCTCATCGCCTCCAAATATCAAGAAATATTTTTTAGTCTTTCTCAAGTACTTAATAATATTCTTGACTGTAGGGTGGATCGATGTGAATGTGTTGGCCGGCTAGAGGGGGGTGATTAGCCTTCTTTCGTTCGATGGTGGAATTCGCTTGTCTACAAATAATATTAGTGCAACGGAAACTAAACTAAACAAGCAAATCAAAACAACAAGAATAAAACCAATGCTAACAAAAGGAATATAACGTGGTTCACGGCCTCGCCGCTAATCCACTGTGCGATTCGTCCACGGTGAATCACTCCACAACCAATTCACTATTGGTCTCTCCCTTTAGCCAATGCAAGGTGGAGGTAAACCTTCTTACAACCCAAACACTCCTTCTTTCAATAAATGTGAAAGAAAACTAGGAGAAGGAGTTGAAAGCTTGTGGGGCACTTGGATGATCGTTTAAGACTTAAGCATGAGCCATCCAAAAGCCCACACCCTCTCTTTTTATAGAGAGGGCTGATTTCTTCCCGTTGGCCGCCACCAGTCGACTGCTGCCCTTGGCAATCGACTGCCGCCACTACAACAGCCTCCGAACACGTTAGATCTCGACGATTGTAGTCCAACGGAACCCTTGGCAGTCGACTGATGCCTCATAGTCGATTGCCCAGTCGGCTACGAGAGGTTCTGTGCCCAAAACCCTCTTGACGATCATTCGCCATCGCAATGATCGATGGTCTTGGCACGATCACCATCGACAATGGCGATGACTGGGCCAAAAACCCCATTAGTCGGATATCAGTCGAACCTAGTTCGACTCAGAGTAGTCGACTGCTATTCCATGGCAGTCGACTGATGTCGGGAAATCTCATCCGACACTTAGCCAAATGGCCAAGTTTCACCTAAGAGCACTACCCCCTTCCCGGGTTACATTCGCTCACTCTCATCCCTCGGAGTCCCTTGCCTTTGAAGTTATCTTCGTTTGGCCACGTCCCACGGATGCACCAAGCGCATAGCTCTGCAGCGCCATCCTTCTCGTCTCGCCCTGAAGTCTACTTCCTCTGGCTTCACTCCAAGCTCCTCGTTCGGCGGTCCCTCTGATGCTCCAAGCGCACGGCTTCCGTAAAGCCATCCTTCACCGGCTCAAGGACCGAGTCATGAGAGGTAAAACTTGCTAAGGCTCCATGTGCGAATTACTAAGTTCTACAAGACTCTGATGCACATATCAAATTACAATAACAACCTAACATAAACCCTTTGCTACACACATCAAAACCATATCAAGGGTTGATTGCCCTAACAATCTCCCCCTTTTTGATGTGTGGCAATCCGTTTAAGTTAGGTAAAAATATTTGATAAAATATTAAGGAAAGAAAGCATGTAAATAACATGATTAGGAACTCTCCCCTAATACATGAAACTCCCCCTAAATGCATTCCCCCTTTACTTAAACATATATCTTTCTCCCCCTTTGACACCATCAAAAAGATTAAACAGGGTTTATATGGCATGACATCAAGTCTAGAGAGAAGCAAAAATCAAAAACACTTAAAATCCTGATAAAATCAAGTTACTGTGCTCGTGCACAGTACATCAGTCGACTGCTATCAGTATGGCAGTCGACTGGCACAAGGAAATCAGAATTTCTGATTTTCTGGATGAATTTCAGAAATACACTATAAATTTCAAAAAATTTGAAAAATAGTGAAATTTGGGGAACACATTTATTTTAGGGTTCTTTATCAATGAAAAATAGTTTTCTATGAAAAAACATTATATTTTCAAAGATTTGCCAAAAATCCAAAAGCTTTAAAAACATCTAGTGTTTTAATCAAGTTTGTATCTATTTTAACACCTTATTTTGCTTTGGATTGTTTCAAAACATGATCACATAGATTTTAAAGTAAGAACTTGTTTTGAAAACATATGAAATATCCAACTATGATCTTTGGGCAATATGTCTATGAATTAAACATGTCTTCCCCATGATTGGTCTATTATTGCTATTTTGACACTTTATATGACCATCTAAATGTCATAAGCATTAGTGGACCATGAGTATCATCCTAACATCTCACCCATTCTATGTTTTCAATCAAGGTAGCCTATGGTGAGTGTGAGATGCATCCTAAAGGTATTTGTATATACTTAACCATTATTTTCATGCAATTCTATACAAGGTTAAGTGTCATCTTAACATCCCACATCATCATAAAGATATATATGAATTAATTTTACATTATGACCATGAAACAAATGTATTCATCAAATTGTGATCATGCATTAGGTATTAATCATGATAATAAGGAAAATATCACCTAAAGCATGATTTATCTATTTATAGGTGCATTATCATCACCTAACACTATGTCAAAAATATTGTCCTGCCATCCTAAGTCAACCAAAAATATGATATAGGTGAAATCCTTATGGTTGACTATCCTAGGGTTTTCCTAACCCTTTAGGATGGATTTAGGAACCCAAAATAAGTTCTTTCCTATGGGGTTCACTAAATACTCCTTAGGGATCCATTTTCTAGTAATTGTTTTCTTTTTATCTTGACCCCTAGCAATTAAGCATTTATAGGCCTTTTCATTTTTATTTTCTTTATATCCTAGGTATTTCTTGTTGAAGCTTGCCCTTTAGCTCCCTATAATCATGTTAAGAGTGTTAGAGCCAATTGTAAATTTTTCTAGGGCCTTGGTCAAATGGTCTACCTTTTTCCTTAGGGCCCTATTTTCCTCTATGCATGCATCATTAACATCAAATGGCATATAAAGATCATGTGAGCATGCATCATCATGACTAGAAGAAATATTTTCATTTACATTTAAGCATGATTTTTTTTAATTTTTCTTCTAAGTCCTTAATTTGATCTAGCATGTATTTATTTTTTATTTTTTTGCCCTAAACAAGTCCTTAGTGAGGCTAGAAATCATGGAAACTATTTTACTAGGTGAGAGATTCGTTACCATAGTCTCCATGTCTTCTTCCTCAGATTCGGAGGATGGTGAAGAAGCTCCCCCTTCACTAGAGCTCTCCTCACTTGTGCTTGATTCTTCATTTTCGGTGGAGGAGTCTAGATCGTCAAAGGCCATTAGTGCCAAATTCATGACAAAGGCATTTTCTTCCTCAGATGATGATGATGATAAGGAAGAAGGGTCATCCCAAGTCCTTGCTTTTAGTGCCTTTGCCTTCCCTTTTTCTTTGGCCTTCTTCTCTTCTTTCTTCTTCTTGCTCCCCTTCTTCTTCTTCTTTTCTTCTTTCTTTTTCTTCTCCTCTTTTCTTTTGTTCAAGAGGGGACAATTGTCTCTTATGTGTCCCTCTCCTTGGCAATTATAACAAATCACCTTCCCTCTTGGTCTTCTCCTCCTATCATTGGATTTATTAAATTTAAAATTTCTTAAAGCACGCCTTACCTTCCTTACCATGTAAGCTTCTTCCGTGCTATCCATGGAGGAGGATGAGGATGCTTCATTGGAGGATGAGGGGTTCTCCATCTTCTTCTTCCCTTTGTTAGCCATCAAGGCTACTTCTCTTGAAGGTTGAAACCTTGGCTCTTCTACTATTCATTCGAGCCTTGTTTTGTGGAGCTCCATAGTTGAGAAGAACTCCTCCAAGGTGCTCACTTCTAAATTCTTTGACATATAGAAGGAGTCCACCATTGAGCTCCATTTTGATGACCGAGGAAAGCATCAATTGCTTTCATGAGCATGTCCTGGTTCGAAAGTCTTTCTCCTACACTCGTTAGCCCAATTAAAATTTCTTTGAATCTAGAATGTAAGGAGGTTACCTTTTCTCCCTTTTCAAGCTTGATATTTCTTAGTTGGGAGTGGAGGAGATCTCTTCTTGCAAGCTTGGCCTCCAAAGTGCCTTCATGAAGCTCTACTAGCTTCTCCCAAATCTCCTTGGCACTACAGCATTCCCCAATCCAATTTACTTCTTGTTGGGGGAGTACGTTGTAGAGGTGATGTTTGTCTTTTGAGTTTGCCAAGTACTCCACCCTTTGCCTCTTGCTCCACCTTGATATCTCCAATGGCTCCCCATCTTCATTCCTAGACATTTCGAAACAGTTTTCCATAATTAAAAGAATTTCGAAATCGGTTTCGAAAAATACCTCCATTCTCTTTTTCCACCAAGAGAATTCTCCTTCAAATTTCGGTGGGTGAATGTTGGAGCCGACCATTCTTTAATGTGCTTGCGTCGATGGTTAGTCCTTGACAAGCGCCTTGATCTGATACCACTTGTAGGGTCAATTGATGTGAATGTGTTGGCCGACTAGAGGGGGGTGAATAGCCCTCTTTCATTCGATGGTGGAATTCACTTGTCTACAAATAATATTAGCGCAACGGAAACAAAACTAAACAAGCAAATCAAAACAACAAGAATAACACCAATGCTAACAAAAGGAATATAACATGGTATATGGCCTCGCCGCTAATCCACGGTCCGATTCATCCATGGTGAATCACTCCGCAACCAATTCACTATTGGTCTCTCCCTTTAGGCAATGCAAGGTGGAGGTAAACCTTCTTACAACCCAAACACCCCTTACAATAAATGTGAAAGAAAACTAGGAGAAGGAGTTAAAAGCTTGTGGGGCACTTGGATGATCGTTTAAGACTTAAGCATGAGCCATCCAAAAGCCCACACCCTCTCTTTTTATAGAGAGGACAGATTTCTTCCCGTTGGCCGCCACCAGTCGACTGTTGCCCTTGGCAATCGACTGCCGCCACTACAACGGCCTCCGAACACGTCAGATCCCAACCGTTGTAGTCCAACGGAACCCTTGGCAGTCGACCGATGTATCCATCAGTTGACTGATGCCTCATAGTCGACTGCCCTGTCGGCTACGAGAGGTTCTGTGCCCAAAACCTTCTCGACCAGTCGACTGTTGCCATCAGCAGTCGACTGATGGTCTTTGAAGTCGACTACCAACATATGACAGTCGACTTCTGGGCCAAAAACCCATTAGTCGGATACCAGTCAAACCCAATTTGACTCAGAGCAGTCGACTGTCATTCCATGGCAGTCGACTAATGTTGGGAAATCTCATCCGACACTTAGCCAAATGGCCAAGTTTCACCTAAGAGCACTACCCCCTTCTCGGGTTACATTCGCTCACTCTCATCCCTCGGAGTCCCTTGCTTTTAAAGTTATCTTCGTCCGGCCACGTCCCTCGAATGCGCCAAGCGCACAACTCTGCAGTGCCATCCTTTGTGTCTCGCCCTGAAGTCTACTTCCTCCGGCTTCACTCCAAGCTCCTCGTCCGGCGGTCCCTCGGATGCTCCAAGCGCATGACTTCTGCAAAGCCATCATTCACCGACTCAAGGACCGAGTCATGAGAGGTGAAACTCGCCAAGGCTCCATGTGCGAATTACCAAGTCCGGCAAGACTCGAACGCACAAATTAAATTACAATAACAACCTAACTTAAAACATTTTCCACACACATCAAAACCATATCAAGGGTTTATTGCCCTAACATTGACTTCTATCCAGTGACACTCACCTGGATCTAACTGGTATCTACTCGTCATGCTCAAAGCATACGAGACATCAAGACGAGTACACAGCATGACATACATGATAGATCCTATAGCAAATGCGTAAGGGATCTTATCCATGCAGTCTCTCTTCTCTCTAGAAGAGGGACTTTGAGTCTTCGAAAGACTCACACAATCTGACATCGAAAGAAGTACCTTCTTGGAATTCTGCATGGCAAACCGAAGTAATACCGTGTGAATATATGTACTCTGACTTAGGCCAAGCAATCTTTTAGATCTATCTCTATAGATCTTGATGCCTAGAATACAGGCTGCTTCACCTAAATCCTTCATTGAGAAGCACGCCCCGAGCCAAGTCTTCACCGACTGTAGCGAAAGATGTCATTCCCAATGAGTAGTATGTCATCCACAATGAATAAGGGGAAGACAACTGTCTTCCCATTAACCCTCTTGTAGATCTTCATTCTTGATGAAACCAAACTATTTGATCGCATCATTGAATTTTAGATTCCAGCTCCGAGAAGCTTGCTTTAGCCCATAAATGGACCTTTGCAGCTTGCATACTTTCCCAGTATACTGTGGATCTACAAAACCCTCAGGTTGTGTCATATACACATCCTCGAGCAAGTTTTGGTTCAGAAATGCGGTTTTGACATCCATCTGCCAAATCTTATAATCATGGCATGCTGCAATAGCAAGCATTATTCGAATGGACTTAAACTTCGCCATTGGAGAAAAGGTTTCATCATAGTCAATACCATGAATTTGCTTGAAACCTTTAGCCACCAATTGACCCTTATAGGTATGCGTAAGTCCATCCATGTCAGTCTTTCTCTTAAAGACCCACTTACACACAATGGGTTTGACCCCTTCAGGTGGATTAACCAAAGTCATTACTTGGTTGGTGTACATGGATTCCATCTCGGATCTTATGGCCTCTAGCTATTTCTATGAATCTGGGCTCATCACAGCTTCCTGATAAAAGGTAGGCTCAATCTCAATGAGCATAATGTCATCATGGTCAGACAAGAGAAATGAGTATCTCTCAGGCTGACGACGTACTCTATCAGACTAGCGAAGAGGAAGGTCTACCTGAACAAGTGGTTGTTCCACAACTCTTTGTGCAACAATCTCATCACCCACAACACTTTGTGGTTCATGTTCAACCTCCATCAAGGCCTCAGTACTATGGTTCTTATTTTGAATTTCTTCAAGATCGAATGTACTTCCACTAGTTTTTCTAGAAAAAAATCTTTTTATAGAAATACCCCAGTCTTTGCCACAAACACTTTGTGCTGAAAATGAATGTAGAAGTAATATCCCTTCGTCTCCTTGGGATATCCAACAAAATAGCACTTATTAGATTTGGGTCCTAGTTTGTCTGAGACTTGACGTCGAACGTAAGCCTCACAACCCCAAATCCTCATGAAAGACATCTTGGGATTTCTCTCTTTCCATATCGTATATGGTGTCTTTATCGTAGCCTTGGATAGTACACGGTTAAGTGTGAAGGTTGCTGTGTCTAGATTATATCCCCAAAAGGATATAGGAAGATCTGTGTGACTCATCATAGATCGTACCATATCTAATAGGGTACGATTCCTCCTTTCGGATACACCATTCCACTGTGGTGTTCCAAGAGGAGTGAGTTGGGATAGAAACCCACACTCAGCTAGATAGTCATGAAACTCATGGCTAAGGTATTCACCACCTCGATCGGATCGAAGTATCTTAATACTCTTGCCAAGTTGGTTTTGTACTTCATTCTTGAATTCTTTGAACTTTTCAAAGGATTCTGATTTATGCATCATTAGATACATATAACCATATCTACTGAAGTCATCAGTAAATGTAATGAAGTACCTGTAACCACCTCTAGCAGCAACATTGAAAGGACCGCATACATCACTATGTATAAGTCCTAAAAAGTCTGTTGCTCTCTCGTTGTGTCCACTAAAGGGAGTCTTTGTCATCTTGCCTAAAAGGCAAGACTCGCATGTCTAATATTATTTAAAATCAAATGAGTCCAGCAACCCATCCTTATAGAGCTGGGATAAGCGACTCTCTTTTATGTGACCTAAGCGACAATGCCAGAGATAGGTTTGGTTCAACTTATTTGACTTGAACCTTTTGGTACTTATGTTATAGATGGGGCTCTCTAAGTCTAGAAAGTAGAGTCCGTTCATTAGAGGTGTACTACAATAGGACATATCATTTAAATAAACTGAACAATATTTGTTCTTTATTATAAATGTAAATCCTTTCTTGTCCAAACAAGAAACCAAAATTATGTTCTTTATTAAAGCAGTCACATAACAACATTCATCTAGTTCTAGTACAAGCCCAGTGGGCAAAGATAGATCATACGTTCCTACAGCAACAGCAGCAACTCTTGCTCCATTGCCTACTCGTAGGTCCACCTCGCCCTTTGTCAATGCCCTTCTATTTCTCAGCATCTGAACATTGGTACAAATGTGAGATGCACATCCGTTATCTAATACCCATGATGAAGAAATAGATAGATTGACTTTCTATAACATTTATAATTGAAGTAGAAGTCTCACTTCTCTTCTTCTTAAGATCTTCCATGTAAGCTTTGCAGTTACGCTTCCAGTGTCCAACTTCCTTGTAGTGAAAGCAAGCCCCTTCTTTGTCCACCCCTCCTTTGGATTTTAGTTCTTTACCTTTGCCCTTGGCTTGGGACTTTCCCTTACCTTTGGCTTTCCCTTGCCTTTCTTATTTTGTACCATCAAAATGGAGTCAGATTTTCCCTTCTTAAGGTTGAGCTCAGCAGTTCTCAACATGTTGAGCATCTCAAGCAGTGGCTTATCAATTTCATTAATGTTGTAATTCATGACAAATTGATTGTAGCTTTGTGGCAAAGACTGTAAGATCAAGTTAGTGGCCAGCTCTTGGCCTAGTGGGAATCCCAATCTATGTAGGTTTTCAACGTACCCAATCATCTTGAGTACATATGGAGCTATGGGAGTCCCATCTTGCATCTTGGACTGAAACAATGCCTTAGAGACCTCATATCTCTCGTGCCTTGCTTGTCCTTGATATAGTTGACGAAGATGTTCAACCATAGCATAAGCATTAATGAACTCATGTTGCTTCTGAAGCTCAGATTTTATGGTCACGAGTATGAGACATGATGTAGGGATGTATACTGAAAAGTCTATCTTTTGTATGAACATCTTTATTTTGGAATAAGAATCACATGATCATTGTTTGCATATTTTTATGGTTATGCAATATTGTCTAATACTTTACATTGTAGATAACATGGTGTGTGGTGTCACACAAGAGATCATGTTATCGACCCCTTGAAAAGTATAAGTAAAGGCTCACAACCGAGATGGCTTTGGACAAACCATCGGAATGGTTGTAGTGTGATTTGTATTAGTTTGTCTAGACCATAGAATCACACTAGTGCACTTTGTGTGTATTGAGGAGGACCAACTAAGAGATGATTCGATTTATTGCTGATTACATAATCGAATTGGACCTCAAATATTATTTAGTACATGCTCTTAATCCCGATATAATAATGGGCACATATACTTAGTACTCATCTCTTTGATTTACCAATGGGCGAGATTTATAGATTAAATTGATAGGCTCGGTAAGTTGGGAGATGATATTATTTATATGGTGTGCCATTGATTATAGGAGAAAACTGTCTTATATATTAGGATGATGATGTCCCGTTGAGGAGCTCATAAGGTTCATCATGTAAACCCTGCAGGTGGACTTGGTCCGGCATGATGAAAAGGTTGAGTGGTACTACTCAAGGAGTTAGATGTTGATTAATTAATGGTCAGTAAATTAATTAATCGACGGACATTTGAGATCTTAAACATGGGGAGAAAATGTACAAATAATATATGGAGCCCATATTATCATATGGGGGTTGGTGAGGTAGATCAATGATGAACCTTTAGTGGATTGGATCATCATTAGTGGATCGGACTTTATGTGGGCTTGATCCATGGGTGGCCAAGATCCAACTGCTCCTCATGGTCCCTAATGTAGCCTATTAACACCTCATGATGCTTAGATCCAATGGATAGAAACAAAACTCTAAGATCTATTGGTAGAGATTAAATCTCTAAGATCCGACGGTTGAGATTAAATCTCTAGATCCAACGGTTGAGATTAAATCCCTAGAACCAATGGAGGAGATTAATTCATGACTTATCCCTAACTCTATAAAAGGAGGGCCTGGGAGTTGGCGTGAACAACATTGAAGAGAGCTAGGGTTTGGGCGGCAAGAAGGTGAATCCTAGTTGAGATAGGATTAGGGTTAGGGTTTGGAGTCTAGGGCGCCACCAAATAAGGCAAGGTTTCCTTTCTTCTTCCTTGTCCATTGGCCGGTGTCCAGCTTCTTTCCATCCCCATTCCAGCCCTTGGCCGGCGCCCAAAAGCTCCCATCTCCTTCTCCTTAGGTGGTGGAAACAAGATATAGGGCTTCCCTTGGTGTCTTGATTGTTTTCCATCATCTTCTCCACCTTCTAGTTGGCCGGCGGCAAAGAGATTGTGTGCTCCTTGTTGGTTGGTTTTGGGGAGGAGGAAGTCTTGTTTCTACTCTTCCTCTTGCTTTGGAAGAGCAAGGAAGGAAGATTTGTGATCTAGGAGCTTCGACTTTTTGTAGATCGTGCCCACACGACGTCCAAAAGGAGGAAGGTCACACATTAGAAGATCAAGAGGTATATCAATTCTCTTTTATCTTTTGTTTATTTCTTGTATTTGTTTTTCAATTATAAGCATGTTATAAATCTGTAAATGGCTAAATAATACTTGGATCCCAAGCATAAACACAAAAACCGGCGATCCGGACATCGTCTATTCCGTGGCTACTCGTAGAATAGAGGATGGTCGCTTGAACAACAAGTTTGTTCAAGTGACCTCTCTAAACGAATAGCACGACGATGACTTGGTGGTTTAGGCAATCCCTTTTGTCTAGGATTAAATTTTTTTTTAATCCTGGGACATCGAAGGGATCGCCATGGACAAGCTACCGAGGTGAAGTGGGAAGCGATGTTTCCCCTCACGGACTCGATAAGCAAAACCCTTCAATTGGTATCAGAGCCAAGGTTTCCGGTTTTGTGTGTTTAGGATTTGGTTAATTTTTATGCACTTTTTCATATATTATATGTGTCGGATAATAGTAGGATATGCATAGTTAACTCTTTGGTTGTAGGCATAAGATCCGACTATTATGGCCATATGTGTGTATGTGATTGTATGTGTGTAATATTTATTTTGTTGAATCCTCGGGGTTGACGAGGCTAGTATTTAGTTTTTGTAAATTAAATACGGCATTGTTTAGCCACTCTTTATTTTATTTTACTTTCGATCTAGATTTCAAGTTACACTCCCTTGTGGAGTATAGGATCGATGGATGTAAATTAAAATAGGTTTTAGTCTCGGCTCGGATCTCCGGATGGCTCGTACATGGCGTAGGAGGAGCGGACGAGATGGCGATGCGACGGGAGTCATATTGAAGACAAAAGCCATAATAGTTGGAAAATAATTTTTTTTTCATATTTATTGCTTTTTGTTTGATATGCATGTCGTAGGCTAGGAAAATCCCTCAATTTCAAATTACTAAGTGGGAGAGGGATATTTTTATAAATTCCCGTGGCCTCTATTACGATTTGACAAGTGATGCAAACAAACTTGCGCGTCGGCTCTGAGTGCCTTCCTCCCCATCGGATGGGTTTGTTTGCGGATCACAAGGTCGAATATGGTTATAGGAAATTATTAAGGAGCGTGTGTACATGCCCATCGTAAGGCATATAACCCGAGATAATTACCTTGGTACTGAGTAATGGTGAACACTTAGATACAAATATAAGTATCCTCCCCATCGGAGTCACTGCTTTTATTTGTAGGGCCAAAGAGGAACCAACTATTAATTTTACTTGTCAAAAAGTTAGGTTGACAAGATAGTAAAATTAATGGGTAAAACCTCCTCTTACAAATGTAGAATTCATATACGTCCACACTATCGTGGCATACGATATTCTCGGTGTTTTGAGGTGTTGGTTGATTTTAAAATTTTATTGTTTGAGGAATCAATAATTTTTTGAAATCTAATGTTTTGATTTATGTGATTCATAGGTTTTCTTTCAAAATGACTTTCAACCCACTTGTTGTGATACTGAAAGAGAACAAACTTACTGAACCCAACTATGTAGATTGGAAGAGGAATCTAGACATTGTCTTGACTGCTGAGGAATACAAATATGTACTCCTCGAAGAGTGCCCTCCCAAGCCTGCAGATAATTCTGGGGAAAAGGAGAGAGAGAGCTATAAGAAGTGGATCAAGGCCGATGAGATGACGCGGTGTTACATTTTAGCATCTATGTCAAATGCATTGCAACATCAACATCAAGCCTTGTCCACTGCTTATGATATGATGCTCAATCTCAAGGAGCTTTTCAGACACCAGAATTGGGCTACGAGGCAAGAGGCCATGAGAAACTTGATGACGACCACCATGATCGAGGGAACACCCGTGAGGGATCATGTTCTCAAGATGATGGCTCATTTGAATGAGTTGGAGGTCCTAGGAGCTGAGATCGATGGGGAAACCCAGGTCGATATCATACTCCAGTCTCTACCTAGGAGTTTTGAGCAGTTTTGCATGAACTACAACATGAACAAGAGGTTGTATTCGTTGGCGGAACTTTTGACAGAACTCCAGGCGGCAGAGGGACTATTTCGTCAGAGTGCTCAGGCGCATGCCGTGGTGACCCAGAAGGTTTCTACTTCTAAGCCGAAAGGCAAGAAGAAGAAGAAACAAACCGGGGCGAAGGCGGTGGGAGGTACTCAGGGAGGAGTGAAGAAGCCGAAAGGCAAGTGCTTTACTTGTAAGCAGACTGGACACTGGAAGAAGGACTGCCCCAACCGCAAGAACAAAGGTATATCTTTTGGTCTAGTCGTTGAATCATGTTTAGCGGTGTTATCTACTGGCACCTGGTGTGTAGATACGGGAGCCACTGATCATGTCTGCAATACTTTGTAGGGGTTCCAGGAAACCATACGACTTGCTGAAGGGGAGATTACCGTGTACTTGAGCGATGCCACGAAGGTGGCAGCTATTACAGTGGGAGACATTCATTTATCTTTTGAGAAAAATAAACTTTTGGTTCTTAAGAATTGCCTTTATGTACCCTTGTTTAGAAAGAATTTAATTTCAATTTCTAAATTGTTTATGGATGGGTATTCTATTTCTTTTAATGACAGAGTTGTTATAAGAAGGAATAGGGACATTATCTGTTCGGGTGCATTGATAGGAAATTTGTACACACTTGAACCAAAACCTCCCACGATGCAAATTGAAGTTAATAACTCATCTTCTAATTCCATTAAGAGAAAAGAACCTTCGAAGATGAACCAAACATATCTTTGGCATCTTAGGCTTGGTCACATTAACCTAAGTAGAATTCAAAGGTTGATAGCTGATGGACCTTTGGGTTCATTAGTGGTGGAGGATCTCCCAACATGTGAATCTTGCTTGGAGGGTAAGATGACCAAGAGGCCTTTTAAGGCCAAGGGGTATAGAGCCAAAGATGTGTTAGAATTGGTTCATTCTGATTTGTGTGGTCCTATGTCTATTCAGGCTAGAGGTGGTTTTGAGTATTTTGTCTCTTTTATAGATAATTACTCAAGATATGGATACATTTACCTGATGCGTCGCAAGTCTGAATGCTTTGACAAGTTCAAAGAATTCAAGGCTGATGTGGAGAAATGTCAAGATAAAAGTATCAAGACACTACGATCTGAGCGTGGTGGTGAGTACCTCTTGGGAGAGTTTAGGAACTACTTATCAGAGGCTGGGATTCAATCCCAATTGACTGCACCTGGCACACCCTAGTAGAACGGTGTAGCAGAGCGAAGGAATAGGACTCTTATGGAGATGGTTAGATCGATGATGAGTTATTCTAAATTTCCAGATTTGTTCTGGGGATATGCTCTAGATACGGCGGTGTACATTCTGAACTTGGTTCTATCTAAATCAGTGCCTTCTACTCCCACAGAGTTGTGGACTGGGCAAAAGCCTAGTCTAAGACATATTCGAATATGGGGGAGTCCAGCACATGTGCTGAAGGCAGATGCTGGTAAGTTGGAACCTCGTACAAAAGTGCGCTTGTTCGTTGGCTATCCTAGAGGAACGAAGGGTGGATTGTTTTATAGTCCTAGAGATCAGAGGGTGATCGTTAGCACGAACACCAGATTTCTAGAGGAAGACTATGTGATGAGCCATAAGCCCAAGAGTAAAATTGTTCTGGAGGAGTTAAAAGGGGAAGTCACTTCTTTAGTACCACCGGTACAAGAGGATATATCACATGTCACTGCACCGCGTGTCACAGAGGATACACAGGTGATACCTCGTCGTAGTGGGAGGGTTGTGAGACAGCCTGATAGATTCATGTCTTGGGAGAATCTTCTGATTTGGTCCCTGGCGAACATGAACCTGATCCCTAGACATATGACGAGGCAATCCAAGATAAAGATGCAGTATCTTGGCAAAGTGGAATGAATGCTGAGATTGAATCTATGGATTCAAATCAGGTCTGGGAGCTAGTAGAACCACCCGATGGTGTAAAAACCATTGGATGCAAGTGGATCTACAAAAGAAAGATAGGAATAGATGGGAAGGTTGAGACCTTCAAAGCGAGGCTTGTTGCGAAGGGGTATACTCAGAAAGAGGGTATCGATTATGAGGAGACCTTTTCGTCGGTAGCCATGCTTAAGTATATCCGGATTCTCTTATGCATAGCAGCTCATATGGATTATGAGGTGTGACAGATGGATGTCAAGACATCTTTCCTTAATGGAAGACTTGAGGAAAACATCTACATGAAGCAACCAGAGGGATTAATTGCTAAGGGCAAAGAACATCTTGTATGTAAGCTTAATCGGTCCATTTATGGATTAAAACAAGCTTCGAGGTCTTGGATCATCCGCTTTGATGAGGTGATCTAGTCTTATGGATTTATTCAAAGTCTGAATGAGTCTTGTGTATACAAGAGATGTGACGGAAACGTAGTGGTATTTCTTGTACTATACATAGATGATATTTTGTTGATTTGCAACAATATCAAGGTGTTATCGGACGTAAGAGTATGGTTGTCCATACAGTTTGATATGAAGGACTTGGGAGAGATAGGACACATCCTTGGGATAAAGGTTATAAGGGATCGCAGGAAAAGGATGTTTTGCTTATCCCAAGCTTCATACATAGACACGATTATGGAGTGTTTTAGCATGCAGAACTCTAAGAAGGGTTTTCTACCTTTCAGGCATGGAGTTCCTTTATCTAAGGAGATGTGTCTTAGATCATCTGAAGAGATAGAGGAGATGAAGGCGGTTCCTAATGCTTCGGCAGTAGGAAGCCTCATGTGTGTGATGCTCTGTACGAGACCAGATATTTGATTTTTCGTGGACATAGTCAGCAGATATTAGAGTAATCCAGGACATGGACATTGGACTATAGTAAAGCATATATTGAAGTACCTGAGAAGGACTAGGGATTATATGCTAGTTTATCGGGCAGACCAATTACTCCCTCTGGGTTACATGGATTCCGACTTCCAATATGATAGGGATAACAGTAAGTCTACCACATGTTTTGTGTTTACTTTGAGAGGTGGAGCCATTGTATGGAGGAGTGTCAAGCAAAAGTACGTGGCGGACTCCACCATGGAAGCTGAGTATGTGGTAGCCTCTGAGGCAGCCAAAGGAGTTGTATGGCTTAGGAACTTCCTGATGGACTTGGATGTGATTCCTGGTTTGCCCAGAACTATCACAATTTATTGTGATAATAGTGGTGCAGTTGCAAACTCGAAGGAACCACGAGCCCATAAGGCTAGTAAACACATAGAGCGCAAGTACCACCTAATACAAGAAATCATAAAGAGAGGAGAAGTTACGGTGGCCAAGATTGCTTCGGAGGATAACCTGGCAGATCCTTTCACTAAGGCCCTTCCGGCGAGAGCTTTTGATAGACATGTGGAGGGAATGGGGATCAGATGTATGACACTTTGAGGACAGCATATTCTTTTAGTATAAGTGGGAGTTTGTAGGGATGTATATTGAAAAGTCTATCTTTTGTATTAAGATCATTATTTTGGAATAAGAATCACATGATCATTGTTTGGATATTTTTATGGTTATACAATATTGTCTAATACTTTACATTGTAGAAAACATGGTGTGTGGTATCACACAGGAGATCATGTTATCGGCCCCTTGAAAAGTATAAGTAAAGGCTCACAACCGAGATGGCTTTAGACAAACCATCAGAATGGTTGTAGTGTGATTTGGTATTGGTTTGTCATGACCATAAAATCACACTAGTGCACTTTGTGTGTATTGAGCATGACCGACTTAGAGATGATTTGATTTATTGATGACTACATAATCGAATCGAACCTCAGATATTATTTAGTACATGCTCTTAATTCCAATATAATAACTGACACATATATTTAGTACTCATCTCTTTGATTTACCAATGGGAGAGATTTATAGATTAAATCGATAGGCTCGGTAAGTTGGGAGATGATATTATTTATATGGTGTGCCGTTGATTATAGGAGGAAACCGTGTCCTATATATTAGGATGATGATGTCCCCTTGAGGAGCTCATATGGTTCATCATGTAAACCCTGCAGGTGGACTTGGTCCGGCATGATGAAAAGGTTGAGTGGTACTACTCAAGGAGTTAGATGTTGATTAATTAATGGTCAGTAAATTAATTAATCGACTGACATTCGATATCTTAAACACGGGGAGAAAATGTACAAATAATATATGGAGCCCATATTATCATATGGGGGTTGGTGAGGTAGATCAATGATGAACCTTTAGTGGATTGGATCATCATTAGTGGATCAGACTTTATGTGGGATTGATCCATGGGTGGCCAAGATCCAACTCCTCCTCATGGTCCCTAATGTAACCTATTAACACCTCATGATGCTTAGATCCAATGGATAGAAACAAAACTCTAAGATCCATTGGTAGAGATTAAATCTCTAAGATTCGACGATTGAGATTAAATCTCGAGATCCGACGGTTGAGATTAAATCCCTAGAACCAATGGAGGAGATTAATTCATGACTTATCCCTAACTCTATAAAAGGAGGGCATGGGAGTTGGCGTGAACAACATTTAAGAGAGCTAGGGTTTGGGCAGCAAGAAGGTGAATCCTAGTTGAGATAGGATTAGGGTTAGGGTTTGGAGGCTAGGGCAGCACCAAATAAGGCAAGGTTTCCTTTCTTCTTCCTTGTCCATTGGCCAGCGTCCAGCTTCTTTCCAGCCCCTTTCCAGCCCTTGGACGGCACCCAAAAGCTCCCTTCTCCTTCTCCTTAGGTGGTGGAAACAAGATATAGGGCTTCCCTTGGTGTCTTGATTGTTTTCCATCATCTTCTCCACCTTCTAGTTGGCCGGCGGCAAGGAGATTGATTGCTCCTTGTTGGTTGGTTTTGGGGAGGAGGAAAAGCTTGTTTCTACTCTTCCTCTTGCTTTGGAAGAGCAAGGAAGGAAGATTTGTGATCTAGGAGCTTCGACTTTTGGTAGATCGTCGCCCACACGACGTCCAAAAGGAGGAAGGTCATACATTAGAAGATCAAGAGGTATATCAATTCTCTTTTATCTTTTGTTTATTGCTTGTATTTGTTTTTCAATTATAAGCATGTTATAAATCTGTAAATGGCAAAATAATACTTGGATCCCGAGCATAAACACAAAAACCGGCGATCCGGACATCGTCTATTCCGCGGCTACTCGTAGAATAGAGGATGGTCGCTTGAACAACTAGTTTGTTCAAGTGACCTCTCTAAACGAATAGGACGACGATGACTTGGTAGTTTGGGCAATCCATTTTGTCTAGGATTAACTTTTTTTTTAATCCGGGGACATCGAAGGGATCGCCATGGACAAGCTACCGAGGTGAAGTGGGAAGCGAAGTTTCCCCTCACAGACTCGATAAGCAAAACCCTTCAATGACCACATATAGAGCATAGCATAGAAATGTTGGGTTTTCCGAGCCGCAAAAACCGCTTTTTGCATTGCGGAAACCTCAGAAGCCCCGGCCATGCATCCGTGTGAAGTATAAAAAATAAAACTAACATGTATGTGTTTAATACCTTTAGATCTACTATAGATCTACATGATAAGAAGTTACCCTTGAAGCAATGCCCTTCGCTTATCCCGCTCGTCCAAATGGATTGTCGGAACTCGAGAGTGTCAAGTGCACACTCCTCTATTGGTATCCACACAAGTAATATGTGGAGAAAAGGCAATCTTGAGTGTGCTAGCAATCCTTGAAGATCTCGGCAATGGAGGATTGGGAGAGCAAGAGAGGAAGAGAGCCAAGGAAGAAGATGATCTAAGAAAGGAGAAGATGGAGTTACCCAACAACCATTCACTCCTCATCAAGAAGTGGCCGGCCACTTTTACCTTTGGGGGTTACATGCATGCATGTAACTCCAAGAGCCAATGGATCTTGGTCTCCCTCATGAGGTGGCACCACATGATAAGCCAATGATGATGTGGAGCATCATCATTGCCCGACCATGCCAAATCATCATCATGACATGACATTTGATCAAGTCAAACTTGACCTTTCATCTTCCCTCTCAAGTAAAGTCAAACTTGACCTCTTATCTCCCATGGTTGATCAAATCCAACCATTTGATTCAAGTCAATTTTAATTTAATGAATCTCTATTCATTAATTTAAATTTATTTGATGAATAAAATCTAAATTAGACTCATTCAACACTTGAATCAAATTGAGTCCAACTCAATTAGTCTAATTAGGATTACTCTTAATCCAATAAGGTTCATCCCATGAACCTAATCCTCATGGTTCATCATATGAACCTAATCTTCATCTAATTACCCTTTGTGTGTGACCCTATAGGTTCTTGTAACGTTGGCAATGTCCCTAAACCAATTTAGAAATATAAGCAATGAGTGGTATCTAGCAACACATCATTGCTACCCAAGTTACAAGAATATTGAGCTCCAACATAACCTTTGTGACTACTAATTGTGACTCTCACAATATGTGACAATGTCCCTCTATCCTTGACATCTAGATTGACCAATTGAGGCATAGACCGTGTCATCCTCGGTACAATCTATATCTTGAACTCCAAGTAGACTCACTCTAATCAAATGAGCTCAATATCTTATATTGACTCATTTGGGCATGGTCATGCACTTCGTGGTCTCACTCTATCAAGAATATCGATGTCACCCCCGTCATATAGGAGGGATAGATTCCATCTACATCACTCACATCCCTCCGCATAATTTGTTACATACCTAGTAATCGCCTTTATAGTCCACCCATTTACGGGTGACGTTTGACGAAGCCAATGTATGCAACTCCTTATGTAGGGAACCATGGTGACTTTAGGTCTAAGGACTAATAGTCATACTAATAGCCACATGAGAAAGTATATGACACTCATATAACGATCTATGATACTTTCTCATGGCGGGTCATTCAATATACATTCTCCAATGCATACCCATGTGTCAACTTGATATCTCATATCCATGACTTGTGAGATCAAGTCATCGTGTTGACCTACATGCTAGTCTCTACGCATTAACATTGTCCCTGAATGTTAATGCTCGACTAGGAATGATTAAGAGTAGTGTTCTCTATATCATCTCATTATCGATTCAACCAATCGATTGATATAGATAAGAACCTACTACTCAAGGACATTATTATATTTAGTTATTTTCCAACAATACAAGTAAATATAATAACCATGCCTTTATAAATAGCAATATGATACAATAAAGTCCATACAACAATCATCACATGATTAGCTCTAGGGCTTTCACTAACAAGAAAATCATTAGGGGTCAAATGGGGACTTTGTCAAGAGTTTCATGAAGTTTGATGATCAAACACTTAACCCAAGCCTATCTAGAAACCTATTATAATTATATTCATACAAAACATAGCATGGACAATCATGGAAAGCTTAGAGGAGGTTTTGACCGAATGTTTCCTAAGGAATTTTCTTAACAACCATCAACCGAAGCAACTTGACTGTAGGTGAGGGGATACTTACTTCCTTCGCTTTGTTTAGTAGTAGAAAATACCCTAGGTTGTGCCAAGAATAGAGCTTTCTCCTAGCTTCATTGGTTTTCGGAAAATGGAAGAGGGGAAGCTTAGGTTTTCGGTGAGGAAGAAGAAGAGAAGTGGAGAATGCCAATTGTGATTTCTCTTGTCTCCTCATTCCCCTATTTATTCACTTAAAGGTGTCCTTTAGCCTCCCTTACCCTTATCTATCATTTCCCATATCCTTCCAATAGCACAACTCTGCTGGGCTTCTGGTTATTGGGTGCATCTTAAGGTTTAGCTATCTACTTGGGGGTTTAGGGTTCAAATCCAGGGCCATGCATCCTTTTTGGCTCTATTTCTTTTATTTTTTTGAAAGAACCCATACAAAGCCCATTATAATCATGCAAAAAATCTTGTAAAATTTCTAGGAATTTTACGGGCGTTACAATCATTCATACCTTTTAAAAGTTTCTTCCTCGAAACATAGAATAACTCTGGGTACTTCTGTTTCATGTCCTCGTCGCGTTCCCAGGTGGCTTCTTCATACTGTTGATTTTGCCACAAGACCTTCACTAAGGGCACCTTTTTATTCCTTAGTATTTTGACTTCTCGGTCTAGTATCTGGATAGGCCGACTTTCATAACTCAGGTCCTCTTGAACTTGCACCGTTTGTGGCTCGATCACTTTGTTTGTACTGGGAATGCATTTCTTGAGCATCGAAATGTGGAACACATTGTGAATAACCGACATCTCTTGAGGCAGCTCTAGCTCGTAAGCTACCTTGCCAACTCTCTTCAATATCAGATACGGTCCCACATAGCATGGACTCAGCTTACCCTTCCTTCCGAATCTCATCACCCCCTTCATAGGGCCTACCTTGAGGAATACCAGATCCCCGACTTAGAATTCCAATGGTCTACGCCGTATATCTGCATAGCTCTTTTGCCGGCTCTGAGAAGTTTCAATTCTTTGGCGGATGTTCTATATAGCTCAGGTGGTGTCGTCAATGAAATCTGTTTGAAGTCCCATCCCCTTCTTTTCACCACCCTCGTACTAGCATATAGAATATCTACATTTCCTCCCGTATAGAGCCTCGTAGGGTGTCATTCCAATAGTAGCTTGGTAGCTATTATTGTAGGCGAATTCTGCCAAGCATAAGTATCGACACTAGCTCTCTTTGAAATCCAAGGTGCAAGCTCGCAACATATCCTCCAGTACTTGATTCACCCTTTCGGCATCCATCACCGAGGATGAAAGAAAGCGATCTAAATAATAGCTTCATGCCAAGGGCCTTCTGAACACATTCCCAGAAATGGGAAATAAAGTGACCATCTCTGTCGGAAATGATGGTCTTAGGAATCCCATGTAATCTAATAATTTCCTTAGCATATAATTGAGCCAGTTGCTCAGTCGAATAGGTCTTCTTGATTGCTAAGAAGTGGGTAGACTTCGTCAATCTGTCCACGATTACCCATATAATATCATATCCATTCGTCGTCTTGGGCAGTCCTGAGATGAAATCCATAGAAATATCTTCCCATTTCCATTCTGGAATTTGGATCGACTGCAGTGTTCCTCCAGGTCTCTGGTGTTCTTCTTTAACCCTCTGGCAGGTCAGGCAGGTACTGACATACTGAGCCACATCTCTTTTCATACCGAACCACCAGAATTTCCTTTTCAGATCTTGGTACATCTTGGTGGTTCCAGGATGCATTGCATAAGGGGTTCCATCCTCAAATATCTTCTTCCGTAATTCTGGATCATCGGGAATACACAAGCGATCCCTGAGGTAGAGTACTCCACTGTCAGAGATACAAAATCCCTCATTCTTCCCTTCTACGATCTCTTGCTTGATCCTTTGGATGCTTGGGTCACGGGCTTTCTTTTCTAATATATCGTCGAAAAGCATCGGTGCTATCGTCATGGTAGAAAGTCGTTCGAAAATGATTTCAACCCCGTAACGCATAATTTCCTTTTCTAAGGGCTGAGATAATATTGGTATAGACATCAAGGTGGCACAGGACTTCCTGCTGAGTGCATCAGCCACCTTGTTCGCTTTTCCTGGATGGTAGAAGATCTCGCAGTCATAATCCTTGACGAGCTCGAGCCATCTGCGTTGTCTCATGTTTAGGTCCTTCTGTCTGAAGAAATATTTCAGACTCTGGTGGTCTGTATAAATCCTACACTGAGCTCCATATAGATAATGCCTCCATGTTTTGAGAGCAAAGACCACGGCCGCTAGCTCTAAATCATGAGTGGGATAATTCCTTCATGTTCCTTGAGTTGCCTAGAGGCGTGGGCAATGACCTTGCCATTATGCATGAGTACAGCTCTGAGTCCCAACTAGGAAGCGTCACTGTACATGTCGAAGCCTTTGTTACTGTTCGAAAGAGCAAGGATTGGAGCACTGGTCAGTCCCTTTTTCAATTCTGTGAAACTCTTCTCGCAGGCGTCCGTCCATTCAAACTTTTTGTTCTTTCTGGTGAGAACTGTCATAGGGGCTGCAATACTAGAGAAGTTCTCTACAAACTTCCTATAGTAGCTTGCTAGCCCAAGAAAGCTTCTGATCTCGCTGGCATTCTTTGGCCTGTTCCAGTTACTCACAGCTTCAATCTTCATTAGGTCTACCATCACTCCATGCTTGGATATAACACGACCCAAAAATGATACTTGATCGAGCCAGAATTCACATTTGGAGAACTTTGCATACAACTACTTTTCTCGAAGAATCTGTAATACCATATTCAGGTGTTCTGCGTGCTCTTCTTGGGTTCTCGAATATATCAGTATATCGTCGATGAAAACTATTACAAATTTGTCGAGGAATGCCGAGAATACCCGATTCATCAAATCCATGAACATAGCAGGTGCATTCGTCGCTTCGAAGGGCATAACTACAAACTCATAATGTCCGTATCTTGTTCGGAAAGTCATCTTTAGTATATCATCTGATTTCACTTTCACTTGATGATAGCCAGACCTCAGGTCAATCTTAGAGAAGACAGTGGCACCCTTTAGCTGGTCGAACAGGTCGTCAATCCACGGTAAAGGGTACCTATTCTTGATTGTCACATTATTTAGCGATCGGTAGTCTATGCACATTTGCATAGACCCATCTTTATTCTTCACTAATAGTACTGGAGCTCCCCATGGAGAGCGACTTGGGCGTATGAGTCCCTTATCGAGTAACTCCTGTAGCTGTCCCTGAAGTTCCTTCAATTCAGCCTGCGCCATACGGTAAGGTGCTTTAGAGATCGGGTTAGTACCAGGAATCAATTCGATCTCAAATTCAATTTCTCTATCTTGGGCTAACCCTAGTAGTTCATCTTGGAATACCTCTGGGTAGTTGCATACAACTCTGACATCTTCTAGCTTCTGGTCCTCGGCTTGACTTGTATCAACCACATGTGCTAGAAACCCAACGCATCCACTGTCTAACAACTTGCGCGCCTATAGAGCTGATAGAAATTTATCGATTCTTTTCCTTGGCTCTCCAATAAATTCAAACATAGGTTTTGCCTCCGACTGGAAGACCACTTTTCTTTTACGGCACTCGATCGAAGCACCGTACTTGCTTAAGAAATCCATGCCCAATATGGCATCATAATCCTGCATGTTGAGCACTATCAGATCACAGTAGAGTTCTCTGTCTGCGATTCTGATGGGTGCGACTCGCAGCATATGAGTAGAGGGCATTACTTCTCCCAAGGGCAGGGTGGTTAAGAACTTGCGATCCAAAGTTTGTGGTGGCATGTCTATCTTTTTCGTGAAAGGTGTAGAAACAAACGAATGTGTTGCCCCATTATCAAATAATGCAGTAGCATGCTAATAGAAAATAAATATCTGACCTGTGAAAACTGTAGAAGCGTTCACCACATCTTCTTGGGTGAGAGAGAATACCCTGGCATCCGTCATAACTGGCAGGGCTTCCAATCTCCCTTGACTTATCGGGGTACCTTCGATTGCAGCCTGCATTTGGTGTAGCTGTGGAGGAGCACCCCTGTACTGGGTAAACTGCTGAGGAGGTGCCTGAACCTGAATAGGGCAGTCCTTGACTCTATACCCTTCCCGTCCACAGTTGTAGCATCTATTTGTGCCCCTGTAGCATACTCCGGGATGTATCTTCCCACATGTAGCACACAAAGGGATCTTGGGCTGCTTGTTTGCTGGACCACCTTTATAGTCATCCCATTGCTTTCTCTTGCCAGTGTGGTTCCCTTTCCAAGTACTCTAGGTTCTCTGACCTCCTGACTGGGCTTGACTCCTGCCTTCATTCAGTGCCCTCTTTTGCTAGTTAATGTTGTTCAGGTAATGCTCAGTAATCATGGCACTACAGAACATCTCCTCTGCGGTCTGCGGTCTATGAACTCCGCCGGCCACGTTTAGAGCTATCTTGGGTCGGAGCATCTTCAGCATGAGTCTGACCCTTTCTCTTTCTGTACTGACCAACTCTGGGCATAGGCGTGCGAGTCGGTTGAACCTCTCCACAACTTCACTAACTGATAGGTCACCTTGCCGGAACCCAGTGAACTTGTCGTAATGCTTGTTTGTCACCCGCATATAGAAGAATTCTTCGAAAAATTCATATTCGAAGTCCGTCCATCTCATCTGATTCACTTGCCTCTTTTCTTTAACCCTTTCCCACCACATTCAGGCATCTCTCGAAAGGCAAAATGACATGCACTTAATCTTCTAGCATTCGGGTCAGTCCAGTAGCTCTACGATGCTTTCCACACTCTTGAACCAGGCCTGGGCATCCCATGGTTCACCAGTACCAGAGAAATTTTCCGACTTCAGTCTCTGCCACTGGATTAGGTAAGCTTCCTGTCAAACTATCGGGCCAGGGCCAACTGGTGGGGCAGTAGGGTTTCCTCGCTCATTCATTAAGGCATTTATCACTTGCTGTTGCTCTGTGACTTGACGCTGGAGTTCAGTAACCACATGTGTAAGGTCAGCTGAGGGTGCTATCTCATCGACCCTACTACTGCGTCTCCCAGCCATATTTATCTTCATATATTAGAATAAGGCTAGTATAAGATTATCATTCATTTATCGATGCATCTTTAAACTAAAGGCTAGCATAAGATTATCATATATATTTTCATGCATATTTAAGCTAAAAGCATTTCTTATCATACATGAACAGAAATAGAGTAGGCATAGAATTTCTTACTTGGAGCGGCAGGATTGGAGCTTGATGTGTGTGTAGTGGAAAGGCAGATCTACTCTGACACCAACCTATCACGCCCGCCCTTTCCAGGGGTTGGAGGGCGGCGTGAGGCGATCGTACATACATGCATTACAGCGGAAAACTACATATACTTCTTACAGTGGAAGACTTTAAACTTCTTTTTTTTTCCTTTCTTTTAAACATAAGCATGCATCATCATTTCATAAATACTTAGTTCCAGTTCATTACATTCAACTTTAAGAAAACGTGCATAAGTATTGGAAACATAAACAGATCTCCTCCACCATGCCACTACCACACACACTTTGCCCCTCCTGCTGCTCCCTTTAGTTTAGCCATTCTTTACCCTTATCTGCAGTACCAGGGAACATAAAAATATAAGTACATAGGCTTAGTAAGATCCTATCCTACTCACAAAAACCATACATCAAGCATTAAGCATAGAGTAGTGACATGATTATATAAGCTCATATAAGCATAACATTCATATAAACGTACACGAACATATAAGCAAGCATAGCATGCATATAAACATACCAGAACATAAGCATAGCATTCATATAAACATTCAAGAACATAAGCAAGCATAACATGCCTATAAACATACCAGAACATAAGCATAGCATTCATATAAAAGAAATGACATGAGCTTTCAAAAACATATAAGCATAACAACCATAATAACATCATAATGATCTAGACATGAAATAAAGGTATATGCAAGATTCTCTTTGAAAACATATATATTATATGTACTTAAACATAATCTTAACATATTGGGCCCGGCATTGTACCACATACATCATCATCATAGCGCGCATCCCTAATAGATCCAAGGTAGCTAATCTCGAACCCACTAGAGTACTAGGCTCGTACTATATCCGTCGGCCTAGGGGCAACATAACATAGAAGCCCATCCTAAGCACGTACTTATGACCGTCGACCTAAGGCATCTAGGAGCCCATCCCATACTGAGTCCATACTACGACCGTCGACCCAGGGGCACGTAGGAGCACATCCCTTGGACCTTATTAGGGTCCGGTACAAGCCATGCAGAAAGTAAAATAGCATATCATGTTCCTTATCATAACATATCATATTTCTTTTCATAAACATATCATGTTCCTTATCATGGCATATCATGTTTCTTCTTCATAGCATATCGTGTTCCTTCTTCATAACATATCATATTTCTTTTCATAACATAGCATGTTCCTTCTTTATAACATATCATGTTTCCTTCTTCATAACATATCATATTTCTTTTCATATCATATCATGTTCCTTTTTTTTTATAACATATCATATTTCTTTACATAACATATCATGTTCCTTCTTTATGACATATCATATACTCATACAATTAACATGACAATGAGCATAACATAATCATACATTCATACAATTAACATGGACATAAAGTAGTGACATCAACCAATCATGCTATCATAAAATCTAACTAACATCATATTTGCATCTTTTTCTACATCTAGCATGGCATGGAGGACTTAGTAGAGGGTATGTACATAGGCTGGCCGAAACCCTAAGGGAGGGTTCTTAGGAGTTTACATGAACATCACACACATATAGAGTATGGAATAAACATCATGAACAAGCATAACATGGTGTTATCTAAACTTCATCGGGTTCTAACAAAATTTTAAACCCTAAACAACTTGTACAAGATCTAACTAACCATGTGTCAATTCCATCACATATAGATCATGGCATGGAAGGCCCTTAGGAGTTTAAATGGGTCTTGGCCGAGAGCTTCAAGGAACCTTAAGATCAATTTATTAAATCTAGCTTAGCTATCAACATGTTACCTTCTTCTACATTCAAAACATAGCATGACAACTTATAGATCATAGCATGATAGACCATTAGGAGCCTAAATAGGTCTTAGCCGAAAGTTTCAAGGAGCTTAAAGATCAACCACTCAAATTTAGTTTAGCTAACAACATGTTATCTTCATCTACATTCAAAACATAGCATGACAACTTATAGATCATAGCATGGTAGACCATTAGGAGCCTAAATGGGTCTTGGACGAAAGTTTCATGAAGCTTTTAAGATCAAACACTTAAATTTAGCTTAGTTATCAACATACTATCTTCATCTACAATCAAAACATAGCATGACCACATATAGAGAAAAGCATAGAAAACCATTTGGGGTCAAAAGGGGACTTGGGCGAGAGTTTCATGAAGTTGAATATCAAACACTTAAATTTAGTTTAGCTATCAACATACTATCTTCATCTACAATCAAAACATAGCATGACCACATATAGAGCATAGCATAGAAAACCATTAGGGGTCAAAAGGGGACTTGGCCGAGAGTTTCACGATGTTTGAAGATCAAACACTTAACCCAAGCCTATCTAGAAACCTATTATCATCATATTCATACAAAACATAGCATGGACAATCATGGAAAGCTTAGAGGAGGTTTTGACCGAATGTTTCCTAAGGAATTTTCTTAATAACCATCAACCGAAACAACTTGACTGTAGGTGAGGGGATACTTACTTCCTTCGCTTTGTTTAGTAGTAGAAAATACCCTAGGTTGTGCCAAGACTAGAGCCTTCTCCTATCTTAGTTGGTTTTCGAAAAATGGAAGAGGGGAAGCTTAGGTTTTCGGTGAGGAAGAAGAAAAGAAGTGGAGAATGACAATTGTGATTTCTCTTGTCTCCTCATTCCCCTATTTATTCACTTAAAGGTGTCCTTTAGCCTCCCTTTCCCTTATCTATCATTTCCCATATCCTTCTAATAGCACCACCCTGCTGGGCTTCTGGTTATTGGGTGCATCTTAAGGTTTAGCTATCTACTTGGGGGTTTAGGGTTTAAATCCTGGGCCATGCATCCTTTTTGGCTCTATTTCTTTTATTTTTTTGAAAGAGCCCATACAAAGCCCATTTTAATCATGCAAAAATTCTTATAAAATTGCTAGGAATTTTACGGACGTTACAGATATACTCGTCTTCTGTTATAGAATCAGTAACTGTGTCCTGCTTCGAACTCTTCTAGCTCATAGCGCCACCATTCAAGCAAAACACGAACCCTGACTGTGATCTATAATCATCCTGGTCAGTTTGGAAGCTGGCATCACTGTAACCCTTTACAACTAGCTCCTCATCGCCTCCAAATATCAAGAAATATTCTTTAGTCCTTCTCAAGTACTTAAGAATATTCTTGAATGCTATCCAGTGACGCTCACCTGGATCTGACTGGTATCTACTCGTCATGCTCAAAGCATACGAGACATCAAGACGAGTAGACAGCATGACATACACGATAGATCCTATAGCAGATGCATAAGGGATCTTATCCATGAGGTCTCTCTCCTCTCTAGAAGAGGGACTTTGAGTCTTCGAAAGACTCACACCATGTGTCATCGGTAGAAGTCCCTTCTTAGAATTTTACATGGCAAACCGTAGTAATACCGTGTCAATATATATACTCTAACTTAGGCCAAGAAATCTCTTAGATCTATCTCTATAGATCTTGATGCCTAGAATATAGGCTGCTTCACCTAAGTCCTTCATTGAGAAGCACGTCCCCAGCCATGTCTTCACAGACTGTAGCGAAGGGATTTCATTCCCAATGAGTAGTATGTCATCCACATACACTATAAGGAAGACAACTGTATTCCTATTAACCCTCTTGTAGACACAGGGTTCATCTTCATTCTTGATGAAACCAAACTGTTTGATCACATCATTGAATCGAAGATTCCATCTCTGAGAAGCTTGCTTTAGCCCATAAATGGACCTTTGCAGCTTTCATACTTTCCTAGTATGCTGTGGATCTACAAAACCCTCAGGTTGTGTCATGTACAAATCCTCGAGCAAGTTTCCATTCAGAAACTCAGTTTTGACATCCATTTGCCAGATCTCATAATCATGGTATGTTGCAATAGAAAGCATGATCTGAATGGACTTAAACATCGCCACTGGAGAAAATGTTTCATCATAGTCAATACCATGAAATTGCATGAAACCTTTAGCCACCAATCGACCCTTATAGGTATGCGTAAGTCCATCCATGTCAGTCTTTCTCTTAAAGATCCACTTACACCCAATTGGTTTGACCCCTTCAGGTGGATCAACCAAAGTCCATACTTGGTTGGTGTACATGGATTCCATCTCGGATCTCATGGCCTCTAGCCATTTCTCAGAATCTGGGCTCATCAAAGGTTCCAGATAGGAGGTAGTCTAATTCTCAATGAGAATAACGTCATAATGGACAGACAAGAGAAATGATTATCTCTCAGGCTGACGACGTATCCTATTAGACCTGCGAATTGGTAGGTCTACCTGAACAGGTGGTTGTTCCATAACTCTTTGTGCAACAATCTCATCACCCACAACACTTTGTGGTTCATGTTCAACCTCCATCAAGGTCTCAGTGCTATGGTCCTTATCTTGAATTTCTTCAAGATAGAACCTACTCCCACTAGTTTTTCTAGAAACAAAATCCCTTTCTAGAAAAACCCTAGTCTTTGCCACAAACACTTTGTGCTGACTGGGAATGTAGAAGTAATATCCCTTCGTGTCCTTAGGATATCCAACAAAATAGCACTTATCGAATTTGGGTCCCAGTTTGTCTGAGACTTGACGTCGAATGTAATCCTCACAACCCCAAATCCTCATGAAAGACATCTTGGAATTTCTCCCTATCCATATCGTATATGGTGTCTTTATCATAGCCTTGGATGGTACACGGTTAAGTGTGAAGGCTGCTGTGTCTAGAACATATCCCCAAAAGGATATAGAAAGATCTGTGTGACTCATCAGAGATCGTACCATATCTAATAGGGTACAATTCCTCCTTTTGGATACATCATTCCGCTGTGGTGTTCCAGGAGGAGTGAGTTGGGATAGAATCCCACACTCAGCTAGATAGTCATGAAACTCATGGCTAAGGTATTCACCACCTCGATCTGATCGAAGTATCTTAATACTCTTGCCAAGTTAGTTTTGTACTTCATTCGTGAATTCTTTGAACTTTTCAAAGGATTCAGATTTATGTGTCATCAAATACACATAACCACATCTACTGAAGTCATCAGTAAATGTAATGAAGTACCTGTAACCACCTCTAGCAGCAACATTGGAAGGGCCACATGCATCATTATGTATAAGTCCTAACAAGTCTGTTGCTCTTTCGCTGTGTCCACTAAAGGGAGTCTTGGTCATCTTGCCTAAAAGGCAAGACTCGCATGTCTTATATGATTCAAAATCAAATGAGTCTAGTAGCCCATCCTTATGGAGCTGAGATAAGTGTCTCTCATTTATGTGACCTAAGTGACAATGCCAGAGATAGGTTTGGTTCAACTCATATGACTTAAACCTTTTGGTACTTATGTTATAGATGGGGCTCTCTAAGTCTACAAAGTAGAGTCCGTTCATTGGAGGTGCACTACAATAGAACATATCATTTAAATAAACTGAACAACATTTGTTTTTTATTATAAATGTAAATCCTTTCTTGTCCAAACAAGAAACCGAAATTATGTTCTTAGTTAAAGCAGGCACATAACAACATTCATCTAGTTCTAGTACAAGCCCAGTGAGCAGAGATAGATCATAAGTTCCTACAGCAACAACAACAACTCTTGCTCCATTGCCTACTTGTAGGCCCACCTCGCCTTTTGTCAATGCCCTACTATTTCTCAACGCCTGCACATGGGTACAAATGTGAGATGCACATCCGGTATCTAATACCCATGATGAAGAAATAGATAGATTGATTTCTATAACATTTATACCTGAAGTAGAAGTCTCACTTCTTTTCTTTTTAAGATCTTCCAGGTAAGCTTTGCAGTTACGCTTCTAGTGTCCAGCTTCCTTACAGTGGAACCAAGCCCCTTCTTTGGCCACCACTCCTTTGGGTTTCAGTTATTTGCCTTTGCCCTTGGCTTGAGACTTTCCCTTACCTTTAGGCTTGCCCTTGCCTTTCTTCTTTTGCACCATCAAAATGGAGTCAAATTTTCCCTTCTTAAGGTTGAGCTCAGCAGTTCTCAACAAGCTTGTAGGTGATCGATTGGAAGCTAGAGGGGGGTGAATGGTGCGTGATCATACGTTGATGGAAATTGTTCGCGTGCTTGTCTACAATTTTCGTTAGTGCAGCGGAAACAAAGATAATAAAGAAATAACGAAAACACAAACACACAAATGCAAGGATATAACGTGGTTCGGAACCTAATGGTTCCTACTCCATGGATTGAGCTCTAAAGAGCTCTAGTGATGCACACACACTCACTAATCAAAAATACTCCTTCTCGACACAAGTCAGAGGTGGAGAAACCTCGTACAACAGTTTACAACAATAAACTAAGTACAACAAGCAATTACAATGAAATACAATGTAATACAAGTAAAGAAATCACTTAACAAATGCCTTTAGATTGCTTGAATGCTTGGTAGCTTGACATGCACTTGGAGACCCTGATTTGCAGTAGCAAATCGCCCCAAAAGCCCTCAAGAAACCATACCATTTTTCTCCATCACGAGCTGTTGGGTTTCCGGCACCGCGGCGAGTGTGTGCTCAAACATGTTTCGTAAACATGTGCACAGCGGAAGGAATAAAATAATAAATATAATTTTTTACAACATACACATCACACGAATGCATAGTACAACATGTGTAGACATAACCGTAAATTCAAATTTTGCAATAAAAGGAAATTTATACTACGTATACCTGATGTATCATGTGTAGCGGGAAAGACATCAACCGGAACGATTCTCGCTAGAATCGTCTATATCCGTATCAACGCCGAGTATCTTCGGGATGACTTCACAAAGTCACGAGCCTCATCTTCGTACGGGTTACTAGCCTCGTGTTGAAGACGATGTGATCGAGAGAAGATCACGATCCGAATCAAAATTCGGATCCAAAATGAGTCCTCAAAAACTCGCTTCTTCGGAGAGGTATTCGTCAACAATTTGACAAATCCTTCATCCTCCACCAATGATGATTACTGGAGATCGAATCCCCGGCAAGACTACAGTTGTCGGAGCTCCAAATGTCATCCAAATGACGCTCCGACAAGAAGGAAACAAGCTGTCCTGAAAACTGGACAGCTTTGGTGGTGGAATAGGGGTCAGCAAAAAAGGAAGGTTGAAGCTCACCTTGTTGCCGAACCCAAAGGAGATCACCGGAGCTCCTCCGACAGCAGCTCGACGCCGGCAAGGGGAGAGGAAGGCAGATGTTGGACGCCAGCAAGGAGATTGGGTGGTGGAGGGCGGCGGCAAGGGGGGTTGGCGTAGACTACACCAAGGAGAAGGAGGGGGCGGCAACTTAGGGTTGCAAGGACTTGGATTAGGTTTTCACAAAACCCTTAAGCCCTATTTTATAGAGAACAAATTCTACTAATGGTTATCGGATCATAACCAAAATCTCATTAACCCACTCCATTAATTTAAGTTAAAATAAACCAAACCATGTTGGTCTATTTTAAGTTAAAATGAATCGAACCAACTTTGGTTCATTCGTTTAAAACAAACCAAACCCCTTTGGTTTATTCTCCTCCATTGGATTAGAACCAAACCAATTAGGTTCATCCATCATGTCTTCATAAGACACGGCCCATCCATGCTTCCATTGCGACTGAAACGATTTCATGCTCGCTCCTTGTTTGGTCCAACCAAACCTAGTTTCTCTCGGTCTGAGAATCTCATTCTCAAGCTTGTTTTAAATCCTTCGGATTACACTCGTTGTGCGTGTGACCAAATGGGTTCTCAGTTTATGTTGTCCGTCTATAATAAACCATTAATTATAGAACGATCATGAGTGGCACCTAGTAGTACATCATGATCCCCAAATAATCGAAAAGATCAACGGTTGATCTAGAACTATTTCTGAAACCCTTCAGCAACTCCAATGAATTGTGCTCCATTCCCTTCACTCATCTTATATCCACTTGGTTCAGGACATGGTCTATAGTGTCAGTCCCCACTAGGTTGACTACGTCACACATAGCCCAAGTATCATTTCCTCATCCTACGGATTCTAGTTACTACACATGTATAGAAGAGTACCTTACTCTAAACATGAAATGCTTTGGCCAAAGACTTTAGTAACAATCCGACGAGAGGCCATGGTTATACATCTTCTCACAAGGACTAGTGAATCCTTTATAGGCTATTCAAATACCTTCGATCACTTTGACTTATACCCAATCATCCTGGGTCCACATCTCCTCAGAGATGCTTGCTTAAGATGTCAAAGCATAAGTCTTCATGATCAAGATGACTTGAATACGGCAAGTCAAAGGAACATCGCACTTAAGCTACAGTAAGAACTTCATTGACATATCTATATATGTAGAGAACCATATGAAGTCTTACGGCTGGTCACTCCAATGAACTAGTTACCATAACTAGCATCCACGATTAACTCCGGACATCACAATGTCTCCAACCAATGAGAATCAGCTGCTTGGATACACCAAGGAGTATACCTCATGCTAGTCTCGACAGAATAAATGGTGTCCATATCCATCAATTCATCGACTAGGGATAATTCTGATACATCACAATTACACATGTAGAGATACTCACTAGTTGTGATCCAATCACAAATTTTTTCATGCTGTGAATCGTATCGTGGACATTCAGTAAATGAGTTTAAGATCTAATCAAATACATGAAAACATGTATACTCAAATAGTGAATTCTTATTTATCATATAAATGGTTCAAACATAAGGCGATTGCCTTATGACATCTCTCATATATTACTAACAAACTCCCACTTGGCCTAATGCCAATCGCTATGGTATCCAATACCATAGGCTCTAACATGACCCTCAAACTTACTTTGAGGTAATGCCTTAATCAAAGGATCCGCTAAGTTCCTTTCAGTGGGGATTTTCTCGATTTATATTTCCTTCCTACTTATGATCTCTCTGATCAAATGATAGCGGTGAAGCTCATGTTTGGATCATTGTTGAGATCACATCAAGTTCATAGATGAACTTCTTGATCCAAACCACTTCCTTTGCTACTTCCAAAGCTGCAATGTATTCTTCCTCAATGGTAGAATCCGCTACAGTGTCTTGTTTGGAACTTTTCCAACTCACTGCGCCCCCATTCAAGGTGAACATGTATCCAGATTGAGACCTAGAATCTTCCTTGTATGTCTGGAAACTAGCATCCGTATACCCGCGTATCACCATGTCCCCTTCTCCATATATTAGGAACACATCCTTAGTTCTTCTTAAGTACTTAAGGATCGTCTTAACAACCACCCAATGATCCATTCCTGGATCAGACTGGTATCTACTCATGACACTCAGAGCATATGATACATCGGGCCTCATACATAACATAGCATACATGATAGATCCTATTGCGGATGCATAGGAAATCTTACTCATGCAAATCCTCTCGTCTTTTGTGCGCGGACACATAGACTTCGAAAGGTGTATCCCATGCCTGATGGGTAGGAAACCTTTCTTGGATTCCGACATGCTAAACCTCTTTGCTTTTCGGTCTATATATATGTGAAAGACCAAGCAACCGTTTCGATCTATCTCTATAGATCTTAATCTCGAGGATGTAGGTTGCTTCTCCCAGGTCTTTTATGGGGAATGTCTTGGACAACCAAATCTTAACTGACAGTAAGACTGAAACATCATTTCCTATAAGTAATATGTCATCGACATACAATACTAGGAACACGATTACACTCCCACTAACCTTCTTGTACACACAAGGTTCGTCTGGATTTTGTGAGAAATCAAACTTTTTGATTGTCTCATCAAAATGGATATTCCAGCTCCTGGATGCTTGCTTTAATCCATATATGGACCGTCGCAATTTGCATACCTTAGTTTTATCAACCGATGTGAAACCCTCAGGTTGTATCATATACATGTCCTCGAGCAGGTTTCCATTAAGCAAAGTTATTTTCACATCCATTTGCCATATCTCATAATCATAATGAGCCGCTATAGCCAGGAGCATCCGAATGGATTTAAGCATAGCAACAGGCGAATAGGTTTCGTCATAATCAACACCTTGCTTTTGACGATATCCTTTCGCCACCAGTCTAGCCTTATAGGTAATCACATTACCATCCATGTCGGTTTTCTTCTTGAAAACCCACTTGCACCCTATAGGCTTTATGCCTTCAGGTGGGTCAACCAAGTTCCAAACTTGGTTTTCATACATGGAATCCATTTCTGACTTCATGGCTTCAAGCCACCTATCCCTTTCTGAACTTGTCAAAACTTCTTCATAACTGGTAGGCTCCTCATCATCAATGAGTAACACGTCATTCGATTCACTTACGAGAAATCCATATCTCTCAGGAATATTGCATGTTCTACCAGATCTACGAAGATGTGGTGTTTCAATAGGTCCGACCGATTGCTCATCACTATGAGTTATCGGCTGTTGTGCTTAACCAGGTATCTCTTCAATGTCTATTTGAGTCTCTCGAGCCTCCTCAAGCTCGATGACACTCCCACTCTTTTCTTCCAAGAGAAACTCTTTCTCTAGTAACACAGCATGCCTTGAAACAAACACCTTTTGTTCCACAGGATGAT
Source organism: Wurfbainia villosa (assembly GCA_025175895.1). NCBI lineage: Eukaryota > Viridiplantae > Streptophyta > Magnoliopsida > Zingiberales > Zingiberaceae > Wurfbainia > Wurfbainia villosa. The sequence continues at coordinate 77,641,607 of CM045987.1, read as the reverse complement.
AGAATTGATAACCCCTTGTTTCCTTAGGGTATCCAATAAATAGACATTTATCAGACATAGCATCCAATTTGTCTGATACAGTCCGCTTCACATAATTAGGACAACCTCATATCTTCAAGTAAGATACATGAGGTTTCTTACTATTCCATATCTCATATGAAGTAGTAGAGACTACCTTGGTTATCATTCTATTTAACAAGTAAACAGCTGTCTGAAGTGTATAGCCCCAAAAGGACTTGGGAAGATTCGCATTATTCATCATTGACCTGAACATGTCCAACAAGGTCCGGTTACGCCTCTCAGACACACTATTATGTTGTGGTGTATATGGCGGAGTTCATTGAGATAATATACCATTGTCTCTTAGATAATCAAGAAACTCTTGACTTAAGTATTTGTTAGGATCTTTGTAATGGCTAAAGGGGGGGTGATTAGCCTTTCTTTGTTTCTACAAATACGTTAGCGGAAGCAATACAAATACAAATAAGAATACGAATAAGAAAACAATGAAAACAACGCTAACACCTAATGTACGTGGTTCGGAGATGGCGCTCCTACTCCACGACAATCCGTAAGGTGGATTAGCCCTAGCCAAGCTTCACTAAATCCTCATTTGGATGAACCAAGGTTGAGAAACCTTGTCTTACAATGCTCTCCTCTTCTTTACAATGATGGAAGATTAAAACCTAGAGAAGAGGAGGTTTAGAATCACTAAAGCACTTTGGAAAGCTTGGTGAGCACGAGAGTGTAGTTAGGAATGAGAGCACTAGCTTCACCAAGCTCCCCAAGGCCCCTTCTTATAGAAGAGGGGTTGTTTTTCCCGTCGGGCTTTGATCAATCGACTGATGCTTACCATCAGTCGACTGCCGCCAAAGCCAACGTCTTCTGAACCAGCAGATCCGTGGAGATTCGTAGCCGTAATTTCCAACGGCCATGTGATCAGTCGATTGATCCCTCCATTAGTCGACTGATGGAGTGATCAGTCGAGTGATCGTAGGTCGTAGTCGAGTGCGACTACACTCTATGCTCATTTTTGCGCTGATCAATCGACTGCCACTATTGGCGATGCGATCGATTGCATCATCGATCACATCGCTTGCGGAGCGATCGTGATGGCGTGGTTTCACCGACTTAGTCGAGCACGACGATCGTGATACATCATATGGGTCCGATCGATACTCATCAAGTATGAGTAATTCACACTTGATTTTACACCCTAGACCTAGACTCAACCTTCTAGCTCCTCGTTAAGCCTTGCGCCTCCAGGATCCCTCCGAGTCCGCGACTTGTTCATCCTTTGCGCTTTGCTTCCAAGAGCTTCCTTCAGTTTCGTCATGTCTTGGGTTGCCAAATACTTGGACTTTATGCTGCCAAGACTACAAGCTTGGACTTATGCTGCCAAGACTTTACTTTGGACTTCTTTTGCCAAGGTTTACTTGGACTTTATGCTGCCAAGACTACAAGCTTGGTCGCACGCTGCCAAGTCCATCCCTTGGACTTCCCTTGCCAAGATCATACTTGGTCTTCCTTTGCCAAGGTTCACTTGGACTTTACGCTGCCAAGACTACACGCTTGGTCTTATGCTGCCAAGTCCATCCCTTGGACTTTCCTTGCCAAGTTCATACTTGGACTTCTCTTTTACCAAGTCTTCATCCTTGGATTTTCCTGTCACTTAAACATATTCGCAATTAGATCACAAAGCATTGCCTAACTTAGATAATTATCCAAACATCAAAACATATAAAAGCTTGGGGCACCCCCTTTTTGATGTTTGACAATCATTTAAGTTAGGTCTTTAAGGATACACACATAATCATATTTTCAATATAAATTCTAACTTAAACATTACTTCTCCCCCTTTGACATACATCAAAAAGAGAAGGATTCAAAAATCGAAGGAATTAAAGGTGTTGGATCTTGGACTAAGGTATAAGATTGATATTAAGCTTCCCCTTAAACCAAGATATGCTTCATGATGTGTAAATAATATTTGAGGCAAAGCATAAAAAATTCAAAAATTAAGTCCTAACTTTGCACCGACAATGGAAGTTTGGGGATGAAAAAAAATATAATTTATGAAACTCCCCCTAAAACACTACATTAAACAATCCTAAAACTTTGTTTATAGTCAATATTATCATGCTATAGTTTTAGGACATCAAAGATACACTAAATATCAGAAAATGGAGCTAATTATCAGAAAACACACAGATCGTCGACTCTTTCGAACTATGATCGCTACCAAATCTAAATTTTAGTCTTTTCAGCCCAACTTCAGAAATGCGTTAGAAATTCTAGAAAGCTCGAAAAATCACGAAATTTTGTGTACACATTTCTGACATCGTACTTTATTAAGGAAAAATAGTTTGAAAAATATATGTTTTCCAGATTTCCATATTGATACAAATTTGGAAACTAACAAAAGTTCTAAAGATTTTGAAAACTTCGTATCACTTTTGTGTTCCACTTGAAAACTATTTTTCAAAATATGATGAACATAGTTTAAAATATATATGATTTGGAATTTCCAACCATGTTCTTAGAGCTATGTATTCATTACTTGAATACACGCCTTCCCAATGATTGGTCCATAAGGTATTCATGTCTCTAGGTGTGTCATTGGCTCATAGTAATGCATCATAACAAGCATGATGAGCCAAGTACACCTTCCCTATCATCTCACATGGTCCTAAATGTCTCAATACAAAAATCAAGGTTTCTTACGGATTTTTGTGAGATGCATCAAGGTATAAGACTAACATATGAATATGGGATCATGCAAACCTAGAATTTTACTCTACAAAGCACATACCAAGCTCTCTCCTTAATGATGAAAATTTGGTTTCGGGAAGAGCTTTGGTGAAGATATCGGCAAGGTTAGATTTAGATTCTACATAATTAAGTTCAATATCGCCTCTTGCCACATGATCTCTAATGAAGTGATGTTTCACTTCAATGTGCTTGGTCCTAGAGTGATGTACCGAATTTTTAGTCAAGTTGATGGAACTCACATTGTCACAATAAACTTTAATGTTAGAGTAGTGTAGCTCATAGTCCACAAGGGTATGTCTCATCCAAAGTAATTGAGCTACACAACCACCCATAGCCACATATTCGGCTTCGGTGGTTGATAAAGCAACACAATGTTGCTTCCTACTACTCCAACTAACTAGGGAGGACCCAAGAAATTGGCATCGACCACTAGTGCTCTTCCTATCCAATTTGCAACCGGCATAATCGGAATCAGTATAGCCAAGCAACTCAAAAGACCTAGTCCTAGGATACCAAAGTCCTACATTTAGGGTGCCTTTAATATATCTTAAAATTCTCTTAACGGCTACTAAATGTGATTCTTTGGCACAAGATTGGTATCTTGCACACATACCTACCGCAAATAAGATATTGGGTCTACTAGCGGTTAGGTATAGTAGGCTGCCAATCATACTCCTATAAAGTTTAAGATCAATTAATTTACCATCATGATTACTATCTATTCTAGTGCTAGTGGCCATAGGAGTGGTTACAATTTTGGCATTTTCTAAACCAAATTTCTTGATCATTTCATTTGCATATTTGGTTTGATAAATATGAATACCTTCATTGGTTTGTGTGACTTGTAACCCTAGGAAAAAGTTGAGCTCTCCAACTAAACTCATTTCAAATTCATTTTCCATGTTTTTTATAAAGTCTTGAAGAAGATCATCATTTGTTGACCCAAAAATAATGTCATCAACATATATTTGGGCTATAAAGATATCCTTTAATGTTGACTTTATGAACAAGGTTTGATCTACTTGGCCTCTTCTAAAATCCTTAGAAATTAAGAAAGATGACAATCTTTAATACCATACCCCGGGGAGCTTGTTTTAACCCATATAATGCTTTTCTAAGCTTATATACGTGGTTTGGATAATCTATGTTCTCAAACCCGGGTGGTTGCTCTACATATACTTCCTCCTTAATATAACCATTTAAGAATGCCGATTTAACATCCATTTGGTAAAGTTTAAATCCCATATAGGAAGCATACCCTAAGAGAATTCTAATAGATTCTAACCTAGCAACCGGGGCATAAGTCTCATCATAGTCAAGCCCCTCAACTTGATTAAATCCCCTAGCAACCAACCTAGCCTTATTTCTAGTGATATTTCCTTGGTCATCTAGCTTATTCCTAAAGACCCATCTTGTAGTAATTATGGTGCTATCATTGGGTCTAGGTACTAACTCCCATACTTGACTCCCCTCAAATTGAGCCAATTCATCTTGCATTGCCAAGATCCAATCCGGATCATGTAATGCATCATTGATCGATTTGGGCTCAATTTGTGAAATAAGAGCCACTTGACTAATAGAAGGTCTATGAAATGACCTAGTTCTTACTCCTTGAGATAGATCTCCTACTACTTGGTCAAGTAGATGATCTTGATGAATTCTTAGGGTTCTAGAAGGGGTTTCAAATTGATCATTGTTATCTTCTACCCTCCTTTCATCATCGGAATCTCCTCTTCCTCCTCCTTGATCATTACCCCTTATGGTCAAATTTTGAAATTTTTGGGTAATGTCTTGATTATTGCCATTAATATCCTTATCAATGGAGGACTTTCTAGGGTAGGTACTAGTGGTTTCATCAAATTGAACATTGGAGGACTCCTCAATTCCTTGGGTTCTCTTATTGTAGACTCTATATCCCCTACTTGTGGATGAGTATCCAACTAGGATTCCCTCATCCGCTTTGGATTCAAATTTTCCTAAGTTATCTTTGGTGTTTAGAATATAAACTTTACATCCAAAGACTTTGAAATAATTAATTGTGGGAATAGTCCCATTCCATAATTCAAATGGTGTCTTTCCTAAAAATCTATGGATTTGAACTCTATTTTGGATATAGCAAGAGGTATTAACCGCTTCCGCCCACAAGTAGCTAGGTAGAGAATATGCATTGAGCATAGTCCTAGCCGCCTCTTGTAGGGCACGATTTCTCCTTTCCACCACCCCATTTTGTTGGGGTGTTCTAGGACAAGAGAACTCATGCTTGTACCCTTGCTCTAAACAAAATTGTGAAAATTTTGAATTCTCAAATTCACCACCATGATCACTACGGATCCAGTTGATTTTGAGACTCTTTTTATTTTCAACCCTTTTACTAAATCTTATGATTATTTCTAAGGTATCATCCTTATGTTTCATAAAGTAGACCCAAGTATACCTAGAAAAATCATCTACTATAACTAAACAATATTTGTTACCATTTAAAGAAGGAGTACTATGACAATCAAATAAGTCAAGATGCAATAGTTCTAATGGTAAGGAAGTATTAGTTAAGGTTTTACCTTTGTGTGATGCTTTTGTTTGTTTTCCTTCTTGGCATGCATCACACATTTTGTTCTTGACATACTTGATCTTTGGTAGCCCTTTGACCAACTCCATTTTGACTACCTTGGCTATGTTTTTCATGTTGATGTGCCCCAATCTCCTATGCCATAGCCAACTTTCTTCTTCTTTCGCAACAAGACACTTAGTGGAAATGTTAGAAGCATATGAAAGATCAACATAATAAATATTTGGCTTCCTATATCCAACTAACATACAATCATTTAATTCTTTGTGTCTAATCATGCATTTAGAGAATTCAAAAAAAACATGATAGTTTGCATCACAAAGTTGACTAACACTTAATAAATTAAATTTCATATTTTCAACTAGTAAGACTTTGTGAATGACAATTTTGGGGGATACCTCAATTGTACCTCTACCTAATATCTTGAGTTTTCCACTATTTCCAAAGGACACCGCTCCTTTCTTCACATACTTAATTGTGGAGAACTTGCTCACATCCCCGGTCACATGTGTTGAGCAACCGCTATCAACAATCCACATACCTTGCTCTCCTACCTTAATCACATGAAAAACACAAGCTTTTGGTACCCAAACATTTGGACCGGTAACATTAAGTAAAAACTTCTTAGGTACCCATGCTTTCTTAACCTTACCCTTAATGGTTGCTTTCCTATTAATCAATGAAATATAAGCAACTTCTTTTTCCTTGGACTTATATCCTAAACCGGCCTTGTTGTACACGACTCTTTGTCGACTAAGGATTATATCAAGATATTTTGAGCCATTTGAAAATTTTTCTAAACATGCTTTTAACTCACTAACCTCATCCTTAAGTTTGTCATTCTCTTCCTTAAGCATGCAAGAATCAACATGTGAAAGTTTTTCATTCCTAATGGCCTTTAGTTCTACCTTCATGCTCTTAACCTTAGATTTAGACTTATCTAGGGCCTCTTTAAGATAAGCAATTGATTTATAAAGAAGCTTCACTTTGGGAGAGTTCATTACCTCATCGTCACTAGATGACGATTCATCACTTGAAGAGTCTTCTTGACTTGATGTACCGGAGTCATCTCCTAGGGCCATGAGTGCCACATGGCGTGTGATGTGGCAAAGCTCATCATCGGAGGAGGAATCTTCAACACTTGGTGTGTCCCATGTGGTTTGAGCCACCATGGCCTCCTTCTTTTTCTTCTCCTTCTTGTCCTTCTTTTTCTTTTCTTTTTCATCCTTCTTCTTTAGCTCCGGGCAATTTGGCTTTATGTGCCCCTTCTTATTGCAAGCATGGAAAATCACATTATTATTAAAATTTGAATTACAACTACTTTTACCTCTTAACGAGTGAGACCCCTTCCGTGCTTCTCTATTCTTGAACTCCTTTGATTTTCTATAGAGTTTCTTGACAAAGTTGGCCATCTCGCTAGACGAGTCTCCATCACTACTTGAGTCATGCTCCGATTCGGATGATGATGATACTTCTTTCCTTTCTTTCTTTTTCTTTTCCTTCTTCTCAACAAATAGAGCTAAACCCTTTTCCTTAGATGACATGTTAGTTTGCTCATGCAATTAAAACTCACAAAATAATTCATCAATTTTAATTTGAGAAAGATCCCTAGTTACTTTAATAGCATCAACTATAGAAGTCCATAGAGAATTTCTAGGAAATGCTTGAAGTATATATCTTACCAAATCTCGGTTGTCAACTCGCTCACCTATGATGTGGAGTCCATTCACAATCTCTTTGAACCTTCCATGCATTTGGCTAATGGTTTCATGCATCTTCATTTGGAAGGCTTGAAGTTGTCCAATTAGCAAGTCCTTCTTGGCCCTCTTTGACTCCTTGGATCCTTCATTTAGCTCAATGAGCTTTTCCCATAACTCCTTGGCGGATTCGAAAGGCCCCACCTTGTTGAGTTGCTTCATTGTAATGCCGCATTGGATGGTGAGTACCACCTTGGCATTTGATTCGAACTTCCGGTTCATTTCCCTAGTCCAATCCTTGCTCGGAATAGGGTTTCCATGTTCATCCACCGGTTCCTCGAAGCCATTTACAATGCTATGCCAAATTTCAATATTACTCAAAAGATAATATTTCATCCTACCTTTCCAATAAGCAAAATGACTCCCATCGAAGAGAGGTGGCTTGGCGGTGCTATATCCCTTTTGAAGAGCCATTGATGCCTTGGTTGATGGTGAAATCTTCCAAGCTATCCGGGCTCCGATACCACTTGTTAGGATCTTTGTAATGGCTAAAGGGGGGTGATTAGCCTTTCTTCGTTTCTACAAATACATTAGCGGAAGCAATACAAATACGAATAAGAAAACAATGAAAACAATGCTAACACCCAATGTACGTGGTTCGGAGATGGCACTCCTACTCCACGGCAATCCGTAAGGTGGATTAGCCCTAGGCAAGCTTCACTAAATCCTCCTTTGGATGAACCAAGGTGGAGAAACCTTGTCTTACAATGCTCTCCTCTTCTTTACAATGATGGAAGATTAAAACCTAGAGAAGAGGAGGTTTAGAATCACTAAAGCACTTTGGAAAGCTTGGTGAGCATGAGAGTGTAGTTAGGAATGAGAGCACTAGCTTCACCAAGCTCCCCAATGTCCCTTCTTATAGAAGAGGGGTTATTTTTCTCATTGGGTTTAGATCAGTCGACTGATGCTTACCATCAGTCGACTGTCGCCAAAGCCAATGCCTTTTGAACCAGTAGATCTGCGGAGATTCGTAGCCACAATTTCCAAGGGCCAAGTGATCGATCGGTGATCCCTCCATCGATCGGTGATGGGTGATCGATCAGTGATTGAGTGATCGAGTCGCGACTACACTGTGTGCTCGTTTTGCTGATTAGTCGCCACTATTGGCGGTCATCGACATCATCGATCAGCGCCGCAAAGCGATCGGTGATGGCGAGTTTCACTCGACTCGATCGAGCACTGACGATCCGATCGATACTCATCAAGTATGAGTAATTCACACTTGATTTTACACCCTAGACCTAGACTCAAACTTCTAGCTCCTCGTTAAGCCTTGCGCCTCCAGGATCCCTCCGAGTCCGCGACTTGTTCATCCTTTGCGCTTTGCTTCCAAGAGCTTCCTTCGATTTCGTCATGTCTTGGGTTGCCAAATGCTTGGACTTTATGCTGCCAAGACTACAAGCTTGGACTTATGCTGCCAAGACTTTACTTTGGACTTCTTTTGCCAAGGTTTACTTGGACTTTATGCTACCAAGACTACAAGCTTGGTCTTACGCTGCCATGTCCATCCCTTGGACTTCCCTTGCCAAGATCATACTTGGTCTTCCTTTGCCAAGGTTCACTTGGAATTTACGCTGCCAAGACTACACGCTTGGTCTTATGCTGCCATGTCCATCCGTTGGACTTTCCTTGCCAAGATCATACTTGGACTTCTCTTTTACCAAGTCTTCATCCTTGGATTTTCCTGTCACTTAAACATATTCGCAATTAGATCACAAAGCATTGCCTAACTTAGATGATTATCCAAACATCAAAACATATAAAAGCTTGGGGCATTGTTGCTCCAACAGTATTCACCACCTTGATCCGATCGAAGTATTTTAATACTCTTGTCATGTTGTTTCTCTACTTCATTTCTGAATTCTTTGAACCTTTCAAAGGCTTCAGACTTGTGTTTCATCAAGAACACATACCCAAACCGTGAGTGATCATCGGTGAAGGTAATGAAGTAGCTATAGCCCCCTATAGCTTGAGTTGACATAGGTCCACATACATCAGTATGTATTAGACCTAGCAACTCTCCCACTCATTCACCTTTTCCTATAAAAGGTAACTTAGTCATCTTGCCTTTTAAGCATGATTCGCATGTATCGTATGAATGCAATTCAAACGATTCCAGAATTCCACATCGGTGTAATTCGGACATGCATTTCTTGCTTACATGGCCAAGACGACAATGCCACATGTAGGAGTCTAATTGATTATCCTTTCGAGCACGCTTGTTGCTCGCTTCGATATTGAAAATGTCACTGGATACGTCCAACGTATAAATGCCATTGCTCAAAGTTCCAGTTCCATAAAGTACGCCATTCAAAGTTATATAACAACAATTGTTACTAAACGTCAAATGGTAACCATTTCTATTTAAGCAGGAAATAGAAACAATGTTCTTTATTAGAGAAGGAACACAATAGCAATTGTCCAGTTCCAAGACTAGTCCACTAGGGAGCTTCAGCAAATAAGTTCCGATGGTGACCGCAGCAACCTTTGCTCCATTGACAACTCACAAATTTGACTCCCCTCTACCGAGTCTTCTTCTATTCCTTAGCCCCTGTATGTCATTACATATATGTGAGCCACACCCAGTATCCAATACCCAAGTGTCTAAGGAAATAGAATGACAATCAATAACGAAGATACCTGAAGAGGATGGGGCATCAGATGTCTTCTTCTTCTTCATGGACTCAAGATAAATCTTGCAGTTTCTTCGCCAGTGGCCTTCCTTGCCACAATGATGGCAAGTGCCCTTTTGTGCTAGTTCTACCTTCTTAGCCTTCTTGTTCTTCCCTTTCTTCTGTTTCTTTGCCTTCCTCTTAGAACCTTTCTTTGAGGAATCAACTAACAGAACCGCCTTCTCCTCATGCTTCACAGAAGGCTACACAGTCATCAGCATATTGAGGAGCTCAGGAATAGTGGATTCTAATTTGTTCATCCGATAGTTCATCACAAATTGTGAGAAACTCTTGGGCAAACAATGCAAAATTAAGTCAATACTTAATTCATGATCCATAACAAACCCGAGGGTGGCTAGCCGCTCGATGTACCCGTTCATCTTTAGCACAAACTGTACAAAAGGCGAACCTTCTTGCATCTTCGTGGTGAAGAGGAGCCTGGAGACTTCGAACCTTTCGGATCTCGCTTGCTCATCAAACAACTCATGAATATGGAAGACCATGGTATTAGCATCCATATGCTCATGCTGCTTTTGCAGCTCAGGTACCATCGCAGCTAGCATGATGCAACTCGCCAGTTCAGAATCTGCCACATGCTTTTGATAGACCAACATTTGGTCTGGAGTTGCATCGTCCCTAGGACGGTTGGGAAGAGGCTCTTCAAGGACATATGCTAGCTTTTTCGCCTTGAGAATAATTCTCAGGTTTCTAAGCCAGTCCAGGAAGTTAGGCCCAGTCAATTTGTTTGAATCCAAAATAGTGCGCAAATTCAAAGACGTCATGATCAATCGATTAACCTAGAAATACAAAACGAGAATATATGAGAAAATGATTTTAAAATGCATCAATATACATTCATAAATCCCATTCATTTTTCGAATTTCAAAAACCCCAAAATCACTTCGGGAGATCGTAGGTCCATCTCCGAATGGCCTGATATCCATCATAGATATGAACAACCTTGGAGAGAGTCCAACAAGTCATTCATAACTACGATGATAGGTATCAAATATACCGATTGCATATCATGTATATGCAACTATCATAATATCCTATCAACTAATTGAATGTTCACACATACATCGGGTTGTTAACACATTAACAAGTATGCATCATATGCATAGCACCCAACTTCACCTCCCTTTACATCGACCTTGGAGAGAGTCCAACAAGCCGATGCTCCATGTTAAAGTCAACCCATTAATCGAGAAATAGTTTTAATATGGTTAGAGTGCATTCAACCAATTAGCCCGGCTTGGAGAGAGTCCAACAACCAAAGCTAACGATTGACCTCTGACTCTTACCATATTAGTATTAAACTATTCCATGGTTTGAACATGTTCGGGTTCGAGCCGGGCTTGGAGAGAGTCCAACAACCCGAACAAGAAACGGAACTCTGGTTCTAACCATATTAATGGAAGGTGTAGGCTTTAATATTGAGTTAGGGTTTTTATGTCTCATCCTCTTTGCATGCAAATAACTTTTATCTACATGACATGGCATACATGGCATACATCTACATGTCACGACATGCATGGCATAATGATATGCATCTAATGCAATTACATGACATACAATTATGTCATGTACAAAATTTCCTTATATGTCATAACTATTTATGGAAATAAAATATGTTTAAGATTTGATTCTCCAAATCAAATCATGATTAAATTAGGAAACAAATTTCCAAATCTAATCACATATTTTATTAGTGGAAATAGTTGATTAAGGAAAATCAATTTAGGAAATCAATTTCCTAAATCATCAAAACTACTTATGGAAATAAATTATTTTAAGATTTGATTTCTCAAATCAAATCATGATTAAATTAGGAAACAAATCTCCAAAATCTAATCAAATATTTTATTTATGGAAAATATCAATTTCCATAAATACTTCCAACTTTCCAAAAGTAGAAGATTTCCATAAATACTTCTAGACTTTCCAAAATTAAAAATTTCCATAAATACTTCTAACTTTCCAAAAGTAGAAAATTTCTAGAAATATCATTATGACTATCGTAAAACAATTTTACGATTATGTCGAAAGACAACCTGGGCTCTGATACCACTGTTGGGTTTCCAGCACCGCGGCGAGTGTGTGTTCGAACATGTTTCGTAAACATGTGCACAGCGGAAGGAATAAAATAATAAATCTAATTTATTAAAACATACACATCACACGCATACATAGTACAACATGTGCAGACATAATCGTAAATTCAAATTTTGCAATAAAAGAAAATTTATACTACGTATATCTGACGTATCACGTGTAGCGGGAAAGGCATCAACCGGAACGATTCTCGCTAGAATCGTCTCTATCCGTATCCACGCTGAGTATCATCGGGATGACTTCACAAAGTCACGAGCCTTGTCTTCGTACGGGTTACTAGCCTCATGTTGAAGACAATGTGATCGAGAGAAGATCACGATCCGAATCAAAATTCGGATCCAAAACGAGTCCTCAAAAACTCGCTTCTCCGGAGAGGTATTCGTCAACCGTTTGATGAATCCTTCGTCCTCTACCTATGAGGATTACCAGAGATCGAATTCCCGGCAAGGCTACCACTGTCGGAGCTCCAAACATCGTCCAAACGACGCTCTGAACAGAAGGAAACAAGCTGTCCAGAAAACTGGACAGCTTTGGTGGAGGAATAGGTGTCGGCCAAAAAGGAAGGTTGAAGCTCACCTTGTTGCCGAACCCAAAGGAGATCACCGGAGCTCCTCCGGCAGCAGCTCGACGCCGGCAAGGGGAGAGGATGGCAGCTGCTGGACGCCGACAAGGAGATTGGGTGGTGGAGGGCGGCGGCAAGGGGGGTTGGCGCAGACTACACCAAGGAGAAGGAGGGGGCGACAACTTAGGGTTGCAAGGACTTGGATTAGGTTTTCACAAAACCCTTAAGCCCTATTTTATAGAGAACAAATTCTACTAATGGTTATCGGATCATAACCAAAAGAAAATTAACCCGCTCCATTAATTTAAGTTAAAATAAACCAAACCATGTTGGTCTATTTTAAGTTAAAATGAACCGAACCAACTTTGGTTCATTCGTTTAAAACTAACCAAACCCCTTTGGTTTATTCTCCCCCATTGGATTAGAACCAAACCAATTTGGTTCATCCATCATGTCTTCATAAGACATGGCCTATCCACGCTTCCATTGCGACTGAAACAATTTTATGCTCGCTCCTTGTTTGGTCCAACCAAACCTAGTTTCTCTCGGTCTGAGATTCTCATTCTCAAGCTTGTTTTAAATCCTTCGGATTACACTCATTGTGAGTGTGACCAAATAGGTTCTCAGTTAATGTTGGTCGTCTATAATTAACCATTAATTATAGAATGATCACGAGTGGCACCTAGTAGTACATCATGATCCCCAATTAATCGAAAAGATCAACGATTGATCCAGAACTATTTCTGAAACCCTTCAGCAGGTCCAATGAATTGTGCCCCATTCCCTTCTCTCATCTTATACACACTTAGTTCAGGACATGGGCTATAGTGTCAGTCCCCACTAGGTTGACTATGTCACACCTAGCCCAAGTATCATTTCCTCATCCTACGGATTCTAGTTACTGCACATGTATCGAAGAGTACCTTACTCTAAACATGAAATGCTTTGGCCAAAGACTTTAGTAACAATCCGATGAGAGGCCATGGGTATACATCTCCTCGCAAGGACGGGTGAATCTTTTATAGGCTATTCAAATACCTTCGATCACTTTGACTTATACCCAATCATCCCGGGTCCACATCTCCTCAGGGATGCTTGCTTACGATGTCAAAGCATAAGTCTTCATGATCAAGCTGACTTGAATACCGCAAGTCAAAAGAACATCGCACTTAAGCTGCAGTAAAAACTTCATTGACATATTTATATATGTAGAGAACTATATGAAGTCTTACGGCTGGTCACTCCAATGAACTAGTTACCATAACTAGCATCCACGATTAACTCCGGACATCACAATGTCTCCAGCCAGTGAGAATCAGCTACTTGGATACACCAAGGAGTATACCTCGTGCTAGTCTCGACAGAATCAATGGTGTCCATATCCATCAATTCATCGACTAGGGATAATTCTGATACATCACAATTACACATGTAGAGATACTCACTAGTTGTGATCCAATCACAAATTCTCTCATGTTGTGAATCGTATCGTGGACATTCAGTAAATGAGTTTAAGATCTAATCAAATACATGAAAACATGTATACTCAAATAGTGAATCTTTATTTATCATATAAATAGTTCAAACATAAGGCGATTGCCTTAGGACATCTCTCATATATTACTAACACGAGCTCCTTATAAAGCTTCAATCTGTGCTGAAAAAAGTCGATGAGTCGACTGGTCGGGACCATCAGTCAACTGATGCCACTGTTGTCGTGAGACAATGGCTAGATCCACGCTAGATAAGTCCAACGGATTCATTATCAGTCGACTGATGATACCCATCAGTCGACTGATGGATCCTTCACTCGACCAGTCGAGTCTCGACTCCATTCTTTGCCCGATTTCACGAGCACCAGTCGACTAATCACAAGATCGGGCCGATCGCGCTAAATCTATCGATCGCCACATCGTCCGATCGCTAGGCCTATTCCCGCAGTCAAACCCTAGTTGACTACTCCAGTCGAGTACCACATGGCACCAGTCGACTGGCACACCTCAAACATGAGGTTTTAGCCCAAGTATGGTGCCCCCATACTTGCTAGACCACCCTTAGCCTAGACCTAAACTTTCTAGCCATCTCCATCAGCCTCACACCGTCAGGATCCCTCCAAGTCATCCATGACTTGTTCTTCCATTGCGCTAGCCTTCAGGTGCTTCCATCGGCTATGTCATGCTAACGGTGTCTACACCGCCAAGGCACATTGGACTTACGCCGCCAAGACTCTGCTTGGACTTTACGCCGCCAACCATTGGACTTATGCTGCCAAGACTTCACCCTTGGACTTTACGCCGCCAATATCAAACTCCTTGGACTTCTCAAATGCCAAGACTCAAGCTTGGACTTTCCCTTGCCAACCCATGTTGGACTTTCCATGCCAAGGCCCATGGTCAGACTTTTCATGCCAAGTACCCATGACTTTGACTTTACCTTGCCAAGACCCATGCTTGGACTTTATATTGCCAAGACCCATGCTTGGGCTTTCCCAAATGCCAAGTGTCCCACTTGGACTTTACATGTCAAGTACCCAAGACTTGGACTTTCCCATGACAATTACATTGTCATATGTTTTTGTCTAACATCAAAACTTCTCTCGATCCAAGCTCGAGTCCTGGTCAATCGTGACCTGGGTCGATTGCACCAACATTCTTTCCCTTTTTGATGTTTGACAAAAACCAAACAAACCATTTGAGTTAGTCCATCTAACTCAAAAACTCCTTACCAATTATCCCAAATTGGTAATCTTAACTTTCTCCCCCTTTTTGACATACATCAAAAAGGTTATCTCTCCAAGGAGGTTAATGTCTCATGTCCCAATGAGATCTTACAATCTCCTCCTTGATCCAAAAATACCTAGGATGCCTACCATCTTCCTAGTGATAGGTCCCATATCACTCAAGAGAGGCAATCCTATCCACTCTCCCAATTTCCAAATTGGGTCTCTCAAAAACCCATCAATTTTCCCAATTGATGACACTCTCCCAATAACTTCTCCCCTTCAAGAAGAGAAAAACGCATCCATCATCCCATGATGGATACCTACCCCTAAAGGCTTGCTCCCCATTGTCCATTGCACCAACAATGTCCTTGGGAAGTCCCTAAGCCAATAGGAACTCTAGACCATCAAAATTAAGGTTCAAGGTTCAAACATGAACTCTTCTACTCTTAAATTTGATACTTTGACCTAACACCTCTCCAAATCCATATCCAATGAATTTTCACCTTTTATAATGCTTCCAAAAGCATATCCTAGGGTTAGAAGTAGTTAGGGACCTTTACCGTAGCTGAACACGGGCTAAACAAACTTGGTTTTCCCGAAATCAGCATTGGCAGTCGACTCCGTCGATTACGGTCATTGCCACTCACATCGATCAAGGGCCAGGTCAATGATCAAATTTCCAAATTTCAATTATCAGAGTTGAATTTCAGAAAATCATAAGTAATTCTACGTATATCGAAAAATCATGAAATTTTATACGTATATTACTTATAGTCAAAATAATGGGTGAAAAATATTTGAAAATTATTTTACCCATAAAATATCGAAATTGATACAAAATCCAAAAGTGAAGAAAAACTTCAATGTTTTAGCTCACTTTGTATCAACCTCATCAATGGTGATTGCTATCAAAAGATAGGCTTCACCAAGGTTTTCTAAATTGATTTTAAAATGTTTTTGAAAACCTATATTGGATCATATTCCTTGGGCTTAATGTACATGACTTGTACACAAGCTTTCCCAATGATCCACCATTGAAATTAGATGAGTTTTAGTTCATCTAGATGAAAAAACAATGCACCTTGAACTCAACTCATATCCTAGCATCTCACCTTTATCTAGGGTGTATAAATACACATACATGTCAATATGATGTGAGATGTGGGTTTTGTTCTCCTTAATCTAGGGTTTCATGCATTTCTTAGGCAACCCTACTTGATTCCCTTAAAAATGGGACTTCAAGTCATGTCATTTTTCTTAATTCAATTTTAGTCAAATTAAATGCATGAAATGATCATGGCATAATAATAGCAAAAATAAATCATGGCCAATCATCATGATGTCAGGGCATATTATGAAATATAAAAACACATGACATTAATCCTTAATCCTAAACATGATCATGACATATTACATAATTTAAAATAGATATGATGTCATGGCATGTCATATGGCAATCAAGGCATGGCAAATAAAAAGTATAGGTATAATAATACCTAAATTTTTATATTAATTTCCATTTGATATAATTAAGTATATTTTGCCATATTATTACTTTTCTCCCTAGTGTGCCAAAAACCCAAAATGACACACTATAACCTCTAATCCTAAATTGTGCCAATTTGATCATTTTATCAAACTTCATAATTAATATTGGCACATCCTAAAAACCTTTAGGATTCAAATCAAACCACATTCCCAAGGTAGCCATAACCTTGAAAATGACCTAAAGTGCCACCTTTACCATTGTTAGGTTAACTACCCATCCATTTAAGGTTGGCACACCCTAACCCATCTAGCGTGAATCAATCACGCTCTTAGGAACCCAAAACCTATTTGAGCTCCTAGGGTTAATTAGGTATTCCTTAGGAATAACCTCCCTAGATACCCTCCTAATGACCCTTCAAGGTTTGTTAGCCTTGGTCATTGTGGTCTTACCATGGTTAACCTTAGGGATTGCCTCCATAGTAACCTTCTTAGTGGCCACCCTAGATTTCCTTGAAACCCTAGCCACTAGGCATCTACCTTGGTCAACCTTAGGGATGCCTTCCCTATTAACCTTGGTCTTCCTAGACCTAGATTGTGTTCCATAATCAAATGGAACACTATTATACGCCACCTTAGGCTTAGGTTTGTAACCCAAACCTTGCTTGCCCTTGGTCGACTTTTGTTTCTTGGGTCCTAGATGTTGACTTTGAGGTTTTGACCCTTGACTTTGACCATTAGACCCTTGAAATTGATTTTGTATCCTATTTAGGGTCTTTTCAAGTTTCTCAAGCCTTGACCTTAAGACTTGGTTTTCTAATTCTAATTGCCCAATTTTTGATTTTCGATTAAGTCTTTGGGCATTGTTTTTCCTAGGCATGTGTCTAGTCCATTTAGGATTAAGGTCTAAGTGTTCTCCTATGTTCCTAATAGACTCCCTAAGAAGGACGTTTCTAGGGACATTAGTCCCAAATTTTTCCTTCTTTGAAAGGTAGACATTTTTGGCTCCTAAACAAAATTCTCTATTTCTAGCATGCTCTTTATGATAAATAGCAAGACTATTAAAATTATTTCTAGCATGCTTTTGACTAGAATTTAAAGAACAAGTATTGTTTAAATATACCTTAGGGTTTGCCCTAGAGGCTCCCCCTACTTGTGATGCTCCATCTTGTCCCTTCTTCTTCCCCCTTGGGATTTGACTCCGGTAATGCCCTTTTGAATTGCACTTGAATCATATGACATGCTCCTTGCTCTTTTGACTTTGGGCACTGGCATCTTTGACCTTTGTGTTGACTTTTGGTGCCGGAGGAGTTTTCCTAATCCGTTTTGGACACTTGCTTTTGTAATGCTCAGTTTCCCTACACTCAAAACATATTATATGCATTTTATTATTAACACATATGTTTGAGTTACCTAGGGTGGTTGTGGTGGTCGGAGTGGATTCTTGAGCTTGCTCTTCCTCTCTACCGGATGTAGATGATTCTTCTTGTTGCTCTGGTATTGAGGATGCCCTAATCTCCTCCCCCTCAATCCTAAAGGTGGAGGTCTCCTCTTCTTCCACTGATTCGGAGGTTGATTCTCTATCAACTTCCGAATCCTCAAGCTCTCTGGATGATGATGTACTTGCTTCCTTTTGAGCTTGAGAGGGTGAGCACTCCTCTTCTTCTTCTTCTTCTTCTTGGACCGATGATGAGTTTTCATGGAGCTTTGCCACTTGGCTCCATAACTCTTTAGCATCCATATAATCCCCTAACATGCACACAATATCGTTAGGGATCAAATCAAAAATAAATTTTACTACCTTCATGTTTTTCTCGAAGGCTTGAATTTGATCTTCACTCCATTTCTTCTTCTTGAGGAAACCACCCTTTGGTCCTTTTGGATATACAAATCCATCCATCAAAATTGACCACTCCTCAAAATCTCTCATCATAATAAAATCTTCAATTCTTCTCTTCAAAGAATTGAAGCCTTCTCGTCCGTATAGGGTGTAGGGCACCGGTGTGTTGATATCCCAACCTAGTCCTTCTTCCAACTCCATCTTCACCCTCCAGTGTGCTCCCTTAGTTGTTAAACTTCAAGAGCGGCCTCGCTCTGATACAACTTGTTGGTGATCGATAAGAAGATAGAGGGGGGGGGTGAATAGCGCGTGCTCGTACATTGATGGAAATCATTCGCGTGCTTGTCTACAATTTTCGTTAGCGCAGCGGAAACAAAAATAATAAAGAAATAACGAAAACACAAACACACAAATGCAAGGATATATCGTGGTTCAGAACCGAATGGTTCCTACTCCACGAATCGAACTCTAAAGAGCTCTAGTGATGCACACGCACTCACTAATCACATATATTCTTTCTCGACACAAGTCGGAGGTGGAGAAACCTCATACAACAATTTACAATAATAAACTAAGTACAACAAGCAATTACAATGCAATACAAGTAAAGAAATCACTTTACAAATGCCTTTAGATTGCTTGAATGCTTTGTAGCTTGACATGCACTTGGAGACCCTAATTTGCAGTAGCAAATCACCCTAAAAGCCCTCAAGAAACCATACCATTGTCCTCCATCACGAGCTCCTTATAAAGCTTCAATCTGTGCTGGAAAAATTCGATCAGTCGACTGGTCGGGACCATCAGTCGATTGATGCCACTGTTGTCGTGAGACAACGACTAGATCCACGCTGGATAAGTCTAACAGATCCATTATCAGTCGACTGATGATACCCATCAGTCGACTGATGGAGCCTTCATTCGACCAGTCGAGTCTCGACTCTATTCTGTGCCCGATTTCACGAGCACCAATCGACTGCTAGGCCTATTCCCGTAGTCAAACCCTAGTTGACTACTCCAGTCGACTGCCACATGGCACCAGTCGACTTGCACACCTCAAACATGAGGTTTTAGCCCAAGTATGGTGCCCCCATACTTGTTAGACCACCCTTAGACTAGACCTAAGCCTTCTAGCCACCTCCATCAGCCTCACGCCGCTCGGATCGCTCGAAGTCATCCATGACTTGTTCTTCCATTGCGCTAGCCTTCAGGTGCTTCCATCGGCTATGTCATGCTAACGGTGTCTACACTGCCAAGGCACATTGGACTTACGCCGCCAAGACTCTGCTTGGACTTTACGCCGCCAACCATTGGACTTATGCTGCCAAGACTTCACCCTTGGACTTTACGCCGCCAATATCAAACCCCTTGGACTTCTCAAATGCCAAGACTCAAGCTTGGACTTTCCCTTGCCAACCCATGTTGGACTTTCCATGCCAAGGCCCATGCTCAGACTTTTCATGGCAAGTACCCATGACTTTGACTTTACCTTGCCAAGACCCATGCTTGGACTTTACATTGCCAAGACCCATGCTTGGGCTTTCCCAAATGCCAAGTGTCCCACTTGGACTTTCCATGTCAAGTACCTAAGACTTAGACTTTCCCATGACAATTACATTGTCATATGTTTTTGTCTAACATCAAAACTTCTCTCGAGCCAAGCTCGAGTCCTGGTCAATCGTGACCTCGGCCGATTGACCTGGGCCGATTGCACCAACAATGCTGAGCATCTCAGGCAATGGGTTACCAATTTCATTCATGTTGTAATTCATGACAAATTGATTGTAGGTTTGTGGCAAAGATTGCAAGATTAAGTCAGTGGCAAGCTCTTGGCCAAGTGGTAATCCCAATCTCTGTAGGTTTTCTACGTACCCAATCATCTTGAGTACATATGGACATACGGGAGTCCCATCTTGCATCTTCGATTGAAACAATGCCTTAGAGATCTCTTATCTCTCGTGCCTTGCTTGTCCTTGATATAGTTGACGAAGATGTTCAACCATATCATGAGCATTCATGAACTCATGTTGCTTCTGAAGCTTAGAGTTCATGGTCGCGAGCATGAGACATGACACATCTAATGCATCATCTTGATGCTTCTTGTAAGCATCTTTGTCAGTTTGCGAGGCAGTGGCAGGAGGTGCCTCCGGAATGGGCTGCTCCAGGACGTATAATTTCCTTTCTTGGGTGAGAACAATTCTTAGATTTCTTTACCTGTCAGGAAATTTGCTCCATTGATCTTGTCCTTCTCAAGGACAGAACGCAGGGAGAGAGTGTTCGTGTTTATCGACATGGTAATCTACAACATACACAATACTAAAAATTAATATTATATTCCTTTTATCATTTAATTAGGCCTTTAATCAAATGATGCTCCAACTGAATTATAGGACTTTTGTAGAATCGAGTTATGGATGTGGTCAAACCACATTACTTGATTCATACAAACCACCTATAATTCTTACGGGACAAGATCCACATCATACTACGCCTTGAGTTAGCTTTGGCTAAATCGCCCAAGACTTAGTATGATTGGTAGGTAACACATTACCGATTACATCTCTATGCAACTCTTGTTTATAGGATCAAGACCCACATTTACAAAATAACTTGAGTTAGCTTTGGCTAAATCGCCCAAGATTTAGTGTAAATGTGATCTTATCCGATCTTCCCAATGCTTAGAATATGTCTATAGTTCTACTCGATCCAATTGAGTTAACTAGTTTTACTCAATCTAATTGAGCTTACTCTAACCCAAGCAGTGATAGGCAGAACCAAGATTGTCCCTCCGCACCCTACCAAGATAATTTGCATTTCTCTGCTTTGGTAGATTCAACAACTATAAATGATCGAGGTAGTGATGGGCATCAAGACTTGGTAGGCATTTTCGAGTTGATTCGATTAGGATCTAATCTAATCGTGAATGTGTATCATATACGCATCAAGACCTTTATTACCCTACACTAGCATGCATCACATACATACAAGCATTATTCTAGCATGCATCATATACATACAAGAAAAATATCCTAGCATGCATCATATACATACAAGCAAAACTTACTAGCATTCATCACATACATACAAGCAAAATAAATAAATAAATAAATATATATATATCAGAATTATCCCTAGTCGATGAATTGATGGATTTGGACACCATCAATTCTGTCGAGACTAGCACGAGGTATACTCCTTGGTGTATCCAAGCAGCTGATTCTCACTGACTGGAGACATTGTGATGTCCGGAGTTAATCGTGGATGCTAGTTATGGTAACTAGTTCATTGGAGTGACCAACCGTAAGACTTCATATGGTTCTCTGTATATATAGATATGTCAATGAAGTTCTTACTGTAGCTTAAGTGCGATGTTCCTTTGACTTGCGGTATTCAAGTCATCTTGATCATGGAGACTTATGCTTTGACATCTTAAGCAAACATCTCCAAGGAGATGTGGACCCGGGATGATTGGGTATAAGTCAAAGTGATCGAAGGTGTTTGAATAGCCTATAAAGGATTCACCACTCCTTGCGAGGAGATGTATACCCATGGCCTCTCGTCGGATTGTTACTAAAGTCTTTGGCCAAAGCATTACATGTTTAGAGTAAGGTACTCTTCGATACATGTGAGAACTAGAACTGTAGGGACGAGGAAATGATACTTGGGCTAGGTGTGACGTAGTCAGCCTAGTGGGGACTGACACTATAGACCATGTCCTGAACCAAGTGGGTATAAGATGAGTGAAGGGAATGGGGCACGAATTATTCGAGCTGCTGAAGGGTTTCAGAAATAGTTCTCGATCAACCGTTGATCTTTTCGGTTAATTGGGGATCATGATGTACTACTAGGTGTCACTCATGATCGTTCTATAATTAATGGTTAATTATAGACGACCAACATAAACCGAGAACCTATTTGGTCACACGCACAACGAGCGTAATCCGAAGGATTTAAAACGAGCTTGAGAATGGGATTCTCAGACCGAGAGAAACTAGGTTTGGTTGGACCAAACATAAAGCGAGCATGAAATCGTTTCAGTCGCAATGGAAGCATGGATGGGCCGTGTCTTATGAAGACATAATGGATGAACCAAAATGGTTTGGTTCTAATCCAATGGAGGAGAATAAAACAAAGGGTTTGGTTTATTTTAAACGAATGAACCAAAAGTTGGTTCGGTTCGTTTTAACTTAAAATAAACCATCATGGTTTGGTTTATTTTAACTTATCTTAATGGAGCGGGTTAACGGGCCTAATGGTTATGATCCATTAACCATTAAGAGAATTAGTTCTCTATAAAAGAGGGCTTAAGGGATAATTAAGCCCTAATCCAAAACGGCGCCAACTCCATTGCCGCCCAGCCCTTGTGCTGCCGTCCAGCTCCTTGCCGGCGTCCAAGCTTCAGCCGGTGATCCTCCAGCGACACTCCAGTGATCTTCCTAGGCTTCGGTGAAAAGGTGAGCACTTGGCTTCCATTGTTGGCTGGCGCCTATCTCCTCCACCAAAGCTGTCCAGTTTTCTGGACAGCTTGTTCTCTTCTCATCGGAGCATCGTTTGGACGACGGTTAGAGCTCCGACAGTGGCTAACTTACCGGGGATTCGATCTCCGGTAATCCTCTGAGGTGGAGGATGAAGGATTCGTCAATCGGTTGACGAATACCTCTGCGGAGAAGCGAGTTTTGAGGACTCATTTTTGGATCCGAATTTGGATTCGGATCGTGATCATCTCTCGATCACGTCGTCTTCAACACGAGGCTAGTAACCCGTACGAAGACGAAGCTCGTGTCTTAGCGAAGTCATCCTAAGGATACTCGGCGTCGATACGGATTGAGACGATTCAAGCGAGAATCGTTCTGGTTGATGTCGTTCCCGCTACACGTAATACGAAAGGTATAACGTAGTTAAATTTCCTTTTATTACAAATTTAAATTTATGGTTATGTCTACATTTATTGTACTATGCATGCGTGTGATGTGTGTGTTGTAATAAATGTAGATTTATTATTTGTATTGCTTCCGCTGTGCTCATGTTTACGAAACGTGATCGAAAACACACACGCCGCGGTGCCGGAAACCCAACAGTGGTATTAGAGCCCAGGTTGTGTTTCGACATAATCGTAAAATGGTTTTGCGATAGTCATAATGTTATTTCTAGAAATTTTCTAATTTTGGAAATTTAGAAGTATTTATGGAAATTTTTCAATTTTGGAAAGTCTAGAAGTATTTATGGAAATCTTCCACTTTTGGAAAGTTGGAAGTATTTATGGAAATTGATATTTTCCATAAATAAAATATTTGATTAGATTCTAGAAATTTGTTTCCTAATTTAATCATGATTTGATTTGGGAAATCAAATCTTAAAATATTTTATTTCCGTAAGTAGTTTTGATGATTTAGGAAATTGGCTTCCTAAATTGATTTTCCTTAATCAACTTTTTCCATAAATAAAATATGTGATTAGATTTGGAAATTTGTTTCCTAATTTAATCATGATTTGATTTGGAGAATCAAATCTTAAACATATTTTATTTCCATAAATAGTTATGACAAATAAGGAAATTATGTACATGACATAATTGTATGCCATGTAATTGCATTAGATGCATATCATTATGTCATGCGTGTCGTGACATGTAGATGTATGTCATGTATGCCATGCCATGTAGATAATAGTTATTTGCATGCAAAGAGGATGAGACATAAAACCTTAACTCAATATTAAAGCCTACAGCTTCCATTAATATGGTTAGAACCAGAGTTCTGTTTCTTGTTTGGGTTGTTGGACTCACTCCAAGCCCGGCTTGAACCTGAACATGTTCAAATCATTGGAATAGTTTAATTCTAATAGGTAAGAGTCAGAGGTCAATCGTTAGTTTAGGTTGTTGGACTAACTCCAAGCTTGGCTAATTGGTTGAATGCGCTCTAACCATATTAAAACTATTTCGCGATTAATGGGTCAGCTCTAACTTGGAGCATCGATTTGTTGGACTCACTCCAAGGTCGATGTGAAGAGAGGTGAAGTTGGGTGCTATGCATATGATGCATACTTGTTAATGTGTTAACAACCCAATGTATGTGTAAACATTCAATTAGTTGATAGCACATTGTGATAGTTACATATACATGATATGTAATCGGTATACTTGATACCCACCATCATAGCTAAGAATGGCTTGCTGGATTCACTCCAAGGTTGTTCTTATCTATATTGGATATCAGCCCATTCGGAGATTGACCTACGATCTCCCGAATTGATTTCAAGGGTTTTTGAATTCAAAAAAATGAATGGGATTTTGTAAATATATGTGGAAGCATTTTAAAAATCATCTTTCTCATATATGCTCGTTTTGTATTTCTAAAATTGATCATGTTGTCTTTTAATTTGCGTTCCATTTTGGTTTCGAATAAATTGACTGGGCCAAACTTCTTGGACTGGCTTAGAAACTTGAGAATTGTTCTCAAGGTGAAAAGCTTGCGTATGTCCTCGAAGCGCCTCTTCCCGCCCATCCTAGTGACGATGCAACTCCGGACCAATTGTTGGTCTATCATAAACATGTGATTGATTCTGAACTGACAAGTTGCATCATGCTAGCCACGATGGAACCCAAGCTACAAAGGCAGCATGAGCATATGGATGCTCATATTGTAGTCCTTCATCTTTTTGAGTTGTTTGATAAGCAAGTGAGATTCGAAAGGTTCGAAGTCTCCAAGCTCCTCTTCACCTCTAAGATGCAAGAAGGTTCATCTGTGGTACTGCTCAACATGCTGAAGACTGTGGAGCCTTCTGAGAAGCATGAGCAGGGGACGGTGTTGTTAGTTGATTCCTCGAAGAAAGGTTCTAAGACGGAGTCAAAGGAAAAACAGAAGGGGAAGAAGAAAAAGGCTAAAAAGGCAGAACCAGCTCAAAAGGGCACTTGCCATCATTATGGCAATTAGGGCCATTTGCAAAGAAAGTGCATGATTTATCTTGAGTCCGTGAAGAAGGATAAGGCATCAGATGCCCCATCTTCTTCAGAAATCTTCTTTATTGATTGTCATTCTATTTCCTCAGATACTTGGGTATTTGATACTGGGTGTGGCTCACATATATGTAATGACATACATGGGCTAAGGAATAGAAGAAGACTCATCAAGGGAGAGTCAAATTTACGTGTTGGGAATGGAGCAACGGTTGCTGCACTCGCCATCAGAACGTATTTATTGGAACTCCCTGTAGGACTTGTCTTAGAACTGGACAATTACTTTTATGTTCCTTCGTTAATAAAGAACATCATTTCTATTTCTTGTTTAAATAGAAATGGGTACCATTTGACTTTTAGTAACAATTGTTATTACATAACTTTGAATGGAGTTCTTTAAGGGACTGGAACTTTAAGCAATGGTGTTTATACGTTGGACGTATCCAGTGATATTTTCAATATCGAAGCGAGAAATAAGCATGCTCGAAAAGATAATCAATTAGACTCCTACATGTGGTATTGTCATCTTGGCCATGTAAGCAAGAAACGCATGTCCGAATTACACCGATGTGGAATTCTGGAATCGTTTGAATAGGATTCATACAATACATGCGAATCATGCTTAAAAGGCAAGATGACTAAGTTACCTTTTACTGGAAAAGGTGAACGAGTGGGAGAGTTACTAGGTCTAATACATACTGATGTATGTGGACCTATGTCAACTCAAGCTTTAGGAGGCTATAGCTACTTCATTACCTTCACCGATGATCACTCACGGTTTGGGTATGTGTTCTTGATGAAACACAAGTCCAAGACTTTGAAAGGTTCAAAGAATTCAGAAATGAAGTAGAGAAACAACATGATAAGAGTATTAAAATACTTCGATCGGATCGAGGTGGTGAATACTTAAGTCAAGAGTTTCTTGATTATCTAAGAGACAATGGTATATTGTCTCAATGGACTCTGCCATATACACCACAACATAATGGTGTATCTGAGAGGCGTAACCGGACCTTGTTGGACATGGTCAGGTCAATGATGAATCATGCGAATCTTCCCAAGTCCTTTTGGGGATATGCACTTCAGACAGCTATTTACTTGTTAAACAGAATGCCAACCAAGGTAGTCTCTACTACTCCATATGAGATATGGAATAGTAAGAAACCTCATGTATCTTACTTGAAGATATGGGGTTGTCCTGCTTATGTGAAGCGGACTGCATCAGACAAATTGGATGCTAAGTCTGATAAATGTCTATTTATTGGATACCCTAAGGAAACAAGGGGTTACCAATTCTATCATCCTGTGGAACAAAAGGTGTTTGTTTCAAGGCATGCTGTGTTTCTAGAGAAAGAGTTTCTCTTGCAAGAAAACAGTGGGAGTGTCGTCGAGCTTGAGGAGGACCGAGAGACTCAAATAGACATTGATGAGATACCTGGTGAAGCACAACAGCCGACAACTCATAGTGATGAGCAATCGGCTGGACCTATTGTAACACCACATCTTCGTAGATCTGGTAGAACACGCAATATTCCCGAGAGATATGGATTTTTCATAAGTGAATCGAACGACGTGTTACTCATTGATGATGAGGAGCCTACCAGTTATGAAGAAGTGCTGACAAGTTCAGAAAGGGATAAGTGGCTTGGTGCCATGAAGTTGGAAATGGATTCCATGTATTAAAACCAAGTTTGGAACTTGGTTGAACCACCTGAAGGCATAAAGCCTATAGGGTGCAAGTGGGTTTTCAAGAAGAAAATCGACATGGATGGTAATGTGATTACCTATAAGACTAGATTGGTGGCTAAAGGATATCGTCAAAATTAAGGTGTTGATTATGACGA
Source organism: Wurfbainia villosa (assembly GCA_025175895.1). Taxonomy (NCBI): domain Eukaryota; kingdom Viridiplantae; phylum Streptophyta; class Magnoliopsida; order Zingiberales; family Zingiberaceae; genus Wurfbainia; species Wurfbainia villosa. Next base: position 77,614,320 of record CM045987.1, on the reverse strand, counting down.
AACCTATTCGCCTGTAGCTATGCTTAAATCCATTCGGATGCTCCTGGCCATAGCGGCTCATTATGATTATGAGATATGGCAGATGGATGTGAAAACAGCTTTCCTTAATGGAAACCTGCTCGAGGACGTGTATATGATACAGCCTGAGGGTTTCACATCGGTTGATAAAACCAAGGTATGCAAATTGCGACGGTCCATTTATGGATTGAAGCAAGCATCCAGGAGCTGGAATGTCCGTTTTGATGAGACCATCAAAAAGTTTGATTTCTCACAAAATCCAAACGAACCTTGTGTGTACAAGAAGGATAGTGGGAGTGCAGTCATGTTCCTAGTATTATATGTCGATGACATATTACTTATAGGAAACGATGTTTCAATCTTACAGTCAGTTAAGGTTTGGTTATCCAAGACATTCTCCATGAAAGACCTGGGAGAAGTAACCTACATCCTCGGGATTAAGATCTATAGAGATAGATCGAAACGGTTGCTTGGTCTTTTGCAGTCTACATATATAGACCGAGTGCTAAAGAGGTTTAGCATGTCAGAATCCAAGAAAGGTTTCCTACCCATCAGGCATGGGGTACACCTTTCGAAGTCTATGTGTCCGCGCACAGAAGACGAGAGGATTTGCATGAGTAAGATTCCCTATGCATCCGCAATAGGATCTATAATGTATGCTATGTTATGTACGAGGCCCGATGTATCGTATGCTCTGAGTGTCACGAGCAGATACCAATCTGATCCAGGAATGGATCATTGGGTGGCTGTTAAGACAATCCTTAAGTACTTAAGAAGAACTAAGAATGTGCTCCTAATATATGGAGAAGGGGACATGGTGATACGCGGGTATACAGATGCCAGCTTCCAGATAGACAAGGATGATTCCATGTCTAAGTCTGGGTATGTATTCACCTGGAATGGAGGCGCAATAAGTTGGAAAGGTTCCAAGCTTGACACTATAGCGGATTCTGCCACTAAGGCAGAAAACATTACAGCTTTGGAAGCAGCAAAGGAAGCGGTTTGGATCAAGAAGTTCATCTATGAACTTGATGTGGTCTCATCAACGATCCAAACATGTGCTTCGCCGCTATCATCTTATCAGAGAGATCATCAGTAGGAACGAAATACAAATCGAGAAAATTCTCACTGAAAGGAACTTAGCGGATCCTTTGACTAAGGCATTACCTCAAAATAAGTTTGAGGGTCATGTTAGACCTTATGGTATTTGATACCGTAGCGATTGGCATTAGGCCAAGTGGGAGTCTATTAGTAATATATGAGAGATGTCCTAAGGCAATCGCCTTATGTATGAACCATTTATATGATAAATGAAGATTCACTATTTGAGTATACATGTTTTATGTATTTGATTGGATCTTAAACTCATTTACTGAATGTCCACGATACGATTCACAAAGATGAGAGAATTTGTGATTGGATCACAACTAGTGAGTATCTCTACATGTGTAATTGTGATGTATCGAATTATCCCTAGTCGATGAATTGATGGATTTGGACACCATCAATTCTCGCCGAGACTAGCACGAGGTATACTCTTGGTGTATCCAAGCAAATTGATTCTCACCGGGCCGAGACATAGTGATGTCCGGAGTTAATCGTGGATGCTAGTTATGGTAACTAGTTCATTGGAGTGACCAACTGTAAGACTTCATATGGTTCTCTACATATATAGATATGTCAATGAAGTTCTTACTGTAGCTTAAGTGCGATGTTCCTTTGACTTGCGGTATTCAAGTCATCTTGATCATGGAGACTTATGCTTTGACATCTTAAGCAAACATCTCTAAGGAGATGTGGACCCGGGATGATTGGGTATAAGTCAAGTGATCAAGGTGTTTGAATAGCCTATAAAGGATTCACCACTCCTTGCGAGGAGATGTATACCCATGGCCTCTCGTCGGATTGTTACTAAAGTCTTTGGCCAAAGCATTACATGTTTAGAGTAAGGTACTCTTCGATACATGTGGAGTAACTAGAACCCGTAGGACGAGGAAGTGATACTTGGGCTAGGTGTGACGAGTCACTTAGTGGGGATCGGACACTATAGACCATGTCCTCAACCAAGTGGGTATAAGATGAGTGAAGGGAATGGGGCACGAATCATTCGAGCTCAAGGGTTTCGTAAATAGTTCTGATCAACCGCTGATCTTTTACGGTTAATTTGGGATCATGATGTACTACTAGGTGTCACTCATGATCATTCTATAATTAATGGTTAATTATAGACGGCCAACATAAACCGAGAACCTATTTGGTCACACGCACAACGAGCGTAATCCAAAGGATTTAAAACGAGCTTGAGAATGGGATTCTCATACCGAGAGAAACTAGGTTTGGTTGGACCAAACATAAAGCGAGCATGAAATCGTTTCAGTCGCAATGGAAGCGTGGATGGGCCGTGTCTTATGAAGACATGATGGATGGACCAAAATGGTTTGGTTCTAATCCAATGGAGGAGAATAAACCAAAGGGTTTGGTTTATTTTAAACGAATGAACCAAAAGTTGGTTCGGTTCGTTTTAACTTAAAATAAACCATCATGGTTTGGTTTATTTTAACTTATCTTAATGGAGCGGGTTAACGGGCCTAATGGTTATGATCCATTAACCATTAAGAGAATTAGTTCTCTATAAAAGAGGGCTTAAGGGATAATTAAGCCCTAATCCAAAACCCTAAACCTAGTTGCCGCCCACCTCCTCTCCTTGGAGTTTTCGGCGCCAACTCCATTTCCGCCCAGCCCTTGTGCCGCCGTCCATCTCCTTGCCGACGTCCAAGCTTCAGTAGGTGATCCTCCGGCGACACTCCGGTGATCTTCCTAGGCTTCGGTGAAAAGGTGAGCACTTGGCTTCCTTTGTTGGCCGGTGCCTATCTCCTCCACCAAAGCTGTCCAATTTTCTGGACACCTTGTTCTCCTCTTGTCGGAGCGTCGTTTGGACGACGGTTAGAGCTCCGACAGCGGCTAACTTATCGGGGATTCGATCTCCGGTAATCCTCTGAGGTGGAGGATGAAGGATTCGTCAATCGGTTGACGAATACCTCTCCGGAGAAGCGAGTTTTGAGGACTCATTTTTGGATCCGAATTTGGATTCGGATCGTGATCATCTCTCGATCACGTCGTCTTCAACACGAGGCTAGTAACCCGTACGAAGACGAAGCTCGTGTCATAGCGAATTCATCCTAAGGATACTCGGCGTGGATACGGATAGAGACGATTCTAGCGAGGATCGTTCGGGTTGATGCCGTTCCCGCTACACGTAATACGAAAGGTATAACGTAGTTAAATTTCCTTTTATTGCAAATTTAAATTTACGGTTATGTATACACTTGTTGTACTATGCATGCGTGTGATGTGTGTGTTGTAATAAATGTAGATTTATTATTTTTATTGCTTCCGCTGTGCTCATGTTTAAGAAACGTGATCGAAAACACACACGCCGCGGTGCCGGAAACCCAACAGTACACCAACCAAGTATGGACTTTGGTTGATCCACCTGAAGGTGTCAAACCCATTGGGTGTAAGTGGGTCTTTAAGAGAAAGACTGAGATGGATGGACTTACCTATACCTATAAGGGCCGATTGGTGGCTAAAGGGTTCAAAGCAAATTCATGGTATTGATTATGATGAAACCTTTTCTCCAGTGGCGATGTTTAAGTCCATTCGGATCATGCTTGCTATTGCAGCATACCACGATTATGAGATCTGGCAGATGGATGTCAAAACCTCATTTTTGAATGAAAACTTGCTCGAGGATGTGTACATGACACAACCTAAATGTTTTGTAGATCCACAGCATACTGGGAATGTATGCAAGCAGCAAAGGTCCATTTATGGGCTAAAGCAAGCTTCTTGGTGCTGGAATCTTCGATTCGATGATGCGATCAAACAGTTTGGTTTGATCTAGAATGAAGATGAACCCTGTGTCTACAAGAGGGTTAATGGAAACATAGTTGTCTTCCTTGTATTGTATGTGGATGACATACTACTCATTGCGAATGACATCCCTTCACTACAGTCTGTGAAGACTTGGCTGGGGACGTTCTTCTCAATGAAGGACTTAGGTGAAGTAGCTTGTATTCTAGGCATCAAGATCTATAAAGATAGATCTAAGAGATTGTTTCGCCTAAGTCAGAGTACATATATTGAAACGGTATTACTACAGTTTGCCATGTAGAATTCTAAGAAGGGACTTCTGTCGATGTCACATGGTGTGAGTCTTTCGAAGACTCAAAGTCCCTCTTCTAGAGAGGAAAGAGACCGCATGGATAAGATCCCTTATGCATCGGCCATAGGATCTATCATGTACGCCATGCTATGTACTCATCCTGATGTCTCGTATGCTTTGAGCATGACGAGTAGATACCAATCAGATCCAGGTGAGCATCACTGGATACCAGTCAAGAATATGTTGGATCGAGCGGATAGCTAGAGGGGGGAGGGTGAATAGCAATAAAACTTTTCTTTTGTTTCATTCATTAAAACACGAGTAGACACAGTGAAAGATAAAATTAAACACGAGAGACAATAGTATTTTTTACTTGGTTCGTAGCCTTCGGCTACTACTCCAAGGCCCTAATGGTCCTAGACCGTGTACGAACGACAATTTACTAAAACACTCCTCCTCGTTGGAGGTAGGAGTTTGACGATTACAAAAACCTTCGAAAGCAAAAGATAGAGAGACAAACCCTCTCTTCTATTAAAATAAAATGCAACGATAGAAAACCTCGATTAACAATAGGAATTGCAATATGAAAGAGACGACAATTTAAAGGTATACCAACAACTAGAGAATAGAAATTATGCTAGGGTTGTTGACAGCACTTCGTCATTGTAGAGTTGTCGGAGAGTCGCAGCATTGTGGAGGCTTTAGGGCACTTAGAATTAATGAAATGGTGAGAAATAGACCTTCTTTTATAGCTCTAGAAGTCCCCTCCACGAGCACATCAAGATCCTGTAGGATCGAAATGAGCGCTAGAGGGGGGGGTGAATAGCGCAAAATAGTTTTTCTTTTCTTTTGTTGTAAAAACGATAAGTGAGAGATAAACGCAGCGAAAAATAGATGGACACAAGGAGTTTTACTTGGTTCACAGCCAACCGGCTGCTAATCCAAGGCCCTAATGGTCCTAGACCACGTACGGAGGGCAATCACTAAAACACTCCTCTTTGTTGGAGGTAGGAGTTACGATTACAAAACTTTCGACAAAAACACAAGGATGAGAGGCAAGCCCCTCTTTCCTTTTTGATATAAAAGCTCGAAAAACACAACTTAAATTAATCGACTAAAACGATTACCAACACTTTAACGGTGAAGCTTCGTGTTGGCAGCACTTCGTTGTAGTGGCGTCGTCGTAGAAGAGCGGCGTTGTGGAGGCATTTGAGAGCTTTGTAAAATTGTTGTCTCTGAGATGTGAAGCACCCCCCTCTATTTGAAGCCTTGTCCGCCCACTTGAGATCCGGCCACCTCACCACCAATTGAGGGATATGTTTCCACCTTGCTTTTGACCGGCCACCTCACCAAGATTTGGGGGATAAGTTGCCACCTTGCTTTTAGTTCCTTTTTCCCATTTTCAGGATACTTTAGTTATTTAACTTTATTTCAATTCGAGTTCTAATTTTAATTCGGCCACCTTCCTTTTTCCCATTTTCAGGATACTTTTTCCCTATCTTTTGAACCGGATGCGTATCCGTGGCTTGACTTGAAGGTAGCTTCGTAGTCCGAGTCATCCTCAGGTTCTGACTCAAGTTCAGGTTCGGTCTCCATGTCTGACTCAATCGATTTCTCCATGAAGACGTGGTCTTCGTCTTCTTCGGATGACGCTTCTTCCCATGTCGCGTTGAGGACCTTCTTGTGCTTAGGTGCTTGGTGGTTGAGCTTGGGGCACTCGGACTTGATATGTCCAAACCTGTTGCACTCATAACACCTAATATTAGAACTTTTAGGCTTACCTTGGTTGGGTCGAGTCGTGGTTCGCTTTCGTCCCTTGGCTATCCTTCGAGCTAGGTTCATTAGTTCGGTAGTCAACTCCGGGTCAACTTCTTCTTCGGACTCGTCTTCCTCCTCGGTTGGTGGTGGCTTGCTTGCGATTTTCTTCTTCTTTGAACCTGAAAACAAGGCTATACCATTCTCGGGTTCCGAGTTGGACTGCTCATGTAATTCGAAATCTGAGAATAATTCATCTATTCTAACTTTAGCTAGGTCCTTAGATACCTTGTAGGCATCGGCCATGGATGCCCACAAGGTGGTCCTAGGGAAAGAATTTAGAACATACCTGATTAGATCTTGGTTTTTGACTTTCTGTCTTATTGAATGCAGCTAGTTGACTATGTATTGGACGCGGGCGTGCAATTGTGTTGCCGTCTCGTGTTCCTGCATTTTTAGTGTGTACAATTTATTGAACAACAAATCGTGTTTGCAAACCTTAGCTTGATCCGATCCTTCGTGTAACTCGATCAGCCTCGTCCAGAGATCTCTTGCGCTGATGAAGGGTCTGACTCGGTTTAGCTCCTCCTTGGATAGCCCACACTGTAGGATTTGAGTCGCCTTTGCATCTGCCTCGACTTGTCGTTTAGTGGTAATGGACCACTGATTGTAATCCAAGGATTCACCTTCTTCATTAGTAGGAAGGGTGAACCCGGTTTGGATCACAATCCACATCTCTATTTGGGTTTTTAGGAAGCACTCCATCCGACCTTTCCGATGCGGAAATCGTCACCATTGTAAAACGGTGGTCGGACGGTGCTAAAACCCTCGAGATGGGCCATTAACACGAAACGGTAAGAAGAGAAAAAAAAAAAAAACACACAGACAACAAAGGTCCCAAGACTTGCGTCTTGGATTAGTAGTGCGGGAAGAAGAAAAGATAAATAAATCAATCAATAGATTAACTAATTAGAAAATTAATTTTAATTCTGTAAAAAAAATAATTAATTAATTAATTTCGAAAATTAATTAAAAACTATTTTGTAGAAAAAAAATCTAATGTTGAAATTAAGTAAAAAATATTGAAAAATCAAACTTATATTCTAGACAAGATTTAAAAATTAAAATAAGTTTTTAATTGATTAAATTTTGTAAATTGATTGAAAATCTATTTTAGTGGAAATAAGATTTAATTCAATGCTAAGATTAACGAGAAAACTTTATAAAATGAAATATAAAGATTTTAGGGTTTGAAAAATTCAAGTGTTTAAAAAAAAATGAAAGAATTTTTAATTCTGGGAAAAACTAATTTTAATCAGTAATAGAATTAAAAAATCGTAATTAAGAGTTTTTTTTGTTAGGATGATCAATAGAAAGATTAAAAGCGATAAAATTAAATTAAAGAAAAGTCTAAAAAAAAATATAGTAAAATTAAAAAAAAACACAAAAATTAACGTAGATAGAAACAAAGGAAACAAAAGAAATAAAAATTACTCAAATTGGTGGTTTCACCAAATTTGAGTGCCCCCAGCTCTGATACCAATTGTAGGATCGAAATGAGCGCTAGAGGGGGGGGTGAATAGTGCAAAACGGTTTTTCTTTTCTTTTGTTCTAAAAACGATAAGTGAGAGATAAACGCAGCGAAAAAGAGATGGACACAAGGAGTTTTACTTAGTTCACAACCATTTGCTAATCCAAGGCCCTAATGGTCCTAGACCACGTACAGAGGGCAATCACTAAAACACTCCTCCTCGTTGGAGGTAGGAGTTACGATTACAAAACTTTCGACAAAAACACAAGGATGAGAGACAAGCCCCTCTCTCCTTTTTGATATAAAAGCTCGAAAAACACAACTTAAATTAATCGACTAAAACGATTACCAACACTTTAATGGTGAAGCTTCGTGTTGGCAGCACTTCGTTGTAGTGGCGTCGTCGTAGAAGAGCGGCGTTGTGGAGGCGTTTGAGAGCTTTGTAAAATTGTTTTCTCTGAGATGTGAAGCAACCCCCTCTATTTGAAGCCTTGTCCGCTCACTTGAGATCTGACCACCTCACCACCAATTGAGGGATAAGTTTCCACCTTGCTTTTGACCGGCCACCTCACCAAGATTTGGGGGATAAGTTGCCACCTTGCTTTTAGTTCCTTTTGCCCATTTTTAGGATACTTTAGTTATTTAATTTTATTTTAATTCGAGTTCTAATTTTAATTCGAATTCGAATAAATTCGAATTCTAATTTTAATTCGAATTAGAGTAACTTCGAATTCAAACAAGGGTTAGCTCAAAGCAATATGTAGAAATATTAAATGTGATGGATTTAGATGGTTTCTATCCATCCGATCTCGACTTAGACTTTCATGGAAAGTTTTGGGTCAGATTGTCGCCTAAGATCAACTCCTAAATGGAGGATCCGACCTCACTTACGCTCGTCGGACACGAGTCTTACCTTGCACATACTGTGTCGCAGATCTCCAACTCAAGCTTAACCTGTTTCTGCACACTCAAGTAGACTCATGAGATAACAAAATAGACTTAACCTTGTGTCTTTGCTATAATCAAAACACAGGTTCGATTTCGGTGCCTCACTGCACCAACAGATCCTACATCAATGGCCACCTCACCCTTGAAGAAAGGGATGAGTTTTGACTCATCTCGAAGTTGATTCTTGACCATCGGTTGAACTGATTTCTTGGCCAGTTGAACTGATGGCTCATCAGTTGAACTGATCCTTGGCCGGTTGAACTGATGGCTCAGTAGTTGAACTGATCCTTGGCCGGTTGAACTGATTGCCATAATTTTTGACTGTAATAAAGAGTTAGCTCGAAATATAAGTGAATTCGACGACCACTTGCCGTCCGATCTCAACATAGACCTTCCATGGGAAGTCTTGGTCGGATCGTCGCCTAAGGATGTCCCCGTATGGAGGACTCGATCTTACTTATGCTCACTCACCTGAGCTTACCTCAACATTTACCTTTGAAGCCTTGCTTTCGGTCTCCACCAGATTTTTTCGGCTACCTCCGATGTCCTCCTAGTGTTGCCTGACCACTACAGTTCTCTCCGAGTGTCGCTAACCTTCGGCTTAGCTTAGCATTTTTGCATACTTGATTCATCTCGTAAGATAACAAAATGCACTTAACTTTGTGTATTTGCTATAATCAAAACTCAGATTCGATTCAGGTGCCTACTGCACTAACAATCTCCCCCTTTTTGATCTATTGCAAACCAACACAAAGTTAAGTAAAATAAATAAAGTGCATTAAGAAAAATGAGTATGAGATATGCATGAATGAGCAAAAGTATATAAAAACTCTTTTTCAAGTGCTCCCACTTGAGGAATCCTCCCCCTTGACCGAGGGTGAGTACTTGAGAAAGAGTTTTAACTCTCCCCCTTGATGTTTGCTATTTGAAAAGAATTAAGTAACCAAAATTACTTAATATTGGCCATAGTGTTTAAAATAAGTTTTAAGTTAAGAAATCAAAAAATTGATTTCTTAACCTTGGCCTTTCTCCCCTTATTTAAGTTCTAAAAATTAAGTTAAGTCCCCTTGATGTTTGCTACTTAAAAAGAATTAAGTAACCGAAATTACTTAATATTGGCCATAGTGTTTAAAATAAGTTTTAAGTTATGAAATCAAAAAATTGATTTCTTAACCTTGGCCTTTCTCTCTTTATTTAAGTTCTAAAAATTAAGTTAAGTTAAGTAAACATTTACTTAACTTGGGTTATTAGAATATGTACTAAGTAAGTTACCAAAAAATGACCCCTAGTAAGTTACCAAAAAATAACCCCATATATCAGAAAGAGTAGGGGGTTTTGAAAAACATGATTTTGAATATAGTTGTAAGTCCAAGCATGTTCCAAATAAATTTTGAAAATAGTATACTGAAAATAAGCTCATCTATAAAATATTCGACTCATATTTGACTTGATTGATATGAAAGATCAACCAGTTCAGGTCAGAGTCGGTTAATATGTATGATTATACTCCGTGGTTCATGGCGATGCACTAGTTCTACATCTGGAACCAGGAGTAAGGTCCTAACATCTCACGCCCATCTACGTGACTAAGTACATAAACACATTAGTCCTATGTGTTGTGAGATGTATTGGCTCCTTAAATCTATAGGTGCATGATATCTAAGGTATGTCCTATGCTAGTTCAATAAAAATGAAAAAGTAAGATATAGTAGTAATAAAATATAATTTGCAAGTTCCTATTCTACTACACACATGCCCAATTTTCGTCTTAATAGACTGAATTCGGCTTCGGGTAGGGGTTTAGAAAATAGGTCTACCAAGTTGGACTTCGATTCGACGTATTCGAGTTGTATGGCTCCGTTGGCCACATGTTCTCGAATGAAATGATGTTTTACCTCTATATGTTTGGTCCTAGAATGACATATTGAATTCTTAGTTAGGTTAATTGAGCTAATGTTATCTACGTGGAGTTTAGTGTTTGTAAAATCTAACTTAAAGTCTCGGAGAGTGTGCTTCATCCAAAGAAGCTGAGTGACACACTCACCCATCGCGATGTATTCGACTTCGGTGGTAGATAAGGCAACACAGTGTTGCTTCCTACTGCACCAACTCACTAGACTCGAGCCGAGAAGTTGACAACAACCACTCGTACTCTTTCTATCGAGCTTACTACTGGCATAGTCCGAATCGGAGTAGCCGGTTAGTTCGAACTCGGTAGATCTAGGGTACCAAATTCTGACATTAAGTGTACCCTTCAGATATCTAAGGATACGCTTAACTAGAGTTTGGTGAGACTCCTTGGCACAAGTTTGGAACCTTGCGCACATACTTACTGCAAATAAGATATCAGGTCGGCTTGCAGTTAAGTAAAGGAGACTCCCTATTACGCTCCTATAGTATTTTAAATCAATTAAATTTCCGATTACATCTTCTTCTATTTTTACATTCGTTGCCATTGGAGTATTAATAATTTTAGCATCTTGCATTCCAAAGAGTTTAATTAATTCCCTAGTATATTTGCATTGATGTAGGTATATTCCATCTTTAGTTTGTTTAATTTGTAGACCTAAGAAGAAACTCAACTCTCCTACTAAATTCATTTCAAATTCACTTTCCATAAGTGAAATGAATTCGTTTAGTAGAATCGAGTTGGTGGTTCTAAAAATAATATCATCTACGTAGATTTGGGCTATGAATATGTCTTTACCTAAGGTTTTTTCGTAAAGGATTGGGTCAACTACACCTTGGTTAAATCCTTTAGACTTAAGATAAATCGAAAGTCTCTCGTACCAAGCTCGAGGAGCTTGTTTAAGTCCATAGAGAGCTTTCTTTAACCTAAGGACATGATCGGGTTTATCTAGGCTTTCGAAATCGGGGGGTTGACTAACATAAACCTCTTCTTTAATGTATCCATTCAAGAATGATGACTTTATATCCATTTGAAATAACTTAAATCCTCGATGTGAAACATATGCTAATAACATTCGAATGGACTCTAATCTAGCTACTGGGGCATAGGTCTTGTCGTAATCTAAACCTTCGACTTGACTAAACCCTTTAGCGACTAATCTAGCTTTATTTCTAACTACTTCACCTTTATCATCAAGTTTATTCCTAAACCCCCACCTTGTTCCAATGATTGTTTTATCTTTAGGTGGTGGTACTAATTCTCATACTTCGTTCCTAGTGAATTGAGCCAGTTCTTCTTGCATTGCAATAATTCAATCGGGATCAAGAAGAGCTTGGTCAATAGTTTTGGGTTCAATTTTAGAAATCAAGGAGATTTGACTAAGGTTTCTGTATGAGGCTCTAGTTCGAACTCCTAGGATTGAATCACCTATCACTTGGTTGATAGGATGATTCATTTGAGTCCTAGTTTGGTTTGGGTTTGGGTCATCTACCACTTGATCAATAGGATGACTCGATTGAGTCCTAGTTTGGTTTGAGTCATCTACCACTTGGTCAATAGAATGACTTGGTTGACTTAGGTTGGGATTAATACTAGACTTGATCTCCGGATCAGAGTTGAGTCTGGTATGAATCGATTCACTAATTGGGGTTACCGGGGGTTTTGTAGGTTCGTGTCCTTCATCAAATACTACATTGATAGTCTCCTTGACTCTAAGGGTGTCATGGTTATATACTCTATAAGCTCTACTTGTAGTCGACTATCCTAGGAAGATTTCGGTTGAGGTTTTGGATGTAAATTTCCCTAGGTAATCCTTAGTGTTTAGGATATGTACCTTACACCCAAATACCCTAAAGTACTTGATGTTAGGTATTTTATCGTGATAAATCTCGTATGAGGTCTTAAGGTGCCTCTTTACCATAAGGATCCTATTTTGTACATAGCATGTCGTACTTACGGCTTCTGTCCAAAACCTATCGGGTAGGTTATACTCATTTAACATTGTCCTAGCGGCTTCTTGTAGGGTTCTATTTTTACGTTCTACTAGGCCATTCTGTTGTGGGGTTCTAGGGCAAGAGAACTCATGATGGTATCCATTTAGGTTATAGAATTCTGTAAACCTGTGGTTCTCGAATTCACCACCATGATCAGTCCTAAGTCTTTTGATTTTAAGATTTTGTTGATTTTCTATTAGTTTAAATAGGTTGATTAATTGATCTAGGGTATCACTTTTGTGTTTGATGAACCTAACCCAAGTAAATCTAGAATAGTCATCAATTATGACTAAGCAGAATTTACTTCCATTAAGTGACTTAGCTCCGTGTGAATCAAATAGATCCATGTGTAGGAGCTCAAGAACACTTTTGGTTCGTTCTTGATTAGTTAGTTGATGTTGTGTCCTAGATTGTTTACCTTGTTGACAAGCATTACATATTTTATTATCCAAGTTATTGAGGTTAGACAAACCTCTGACTAAGTCACTCTGACTCATCTTGTGGATGAGTCTTGGGTGTGAGTGACTGAGTCGTCGGTGCCACAACCATGATTCCTCTTGTCGTGTCATAAGACACTTGGTTGAGGAGTTAGTTAGATTAATAGTGTAAATATTGTTATTTCTGGTTCCCTTAAGGATTGTTTTAGAAGTTTCATTTGTATTAATTACACATTCATTTTCTAGAAATATGACCTTATAGTTATTATCACACAATTGGCTTACACTAAGTAAATTATATTGAAAATTTTCTACCAATAAGACATTTTGAATAATAAAGTTAGAGTTGAGCTCAATATCACCTGATCCGATGATTTTGAGCTTGCCTTTGTTTACGAAGGCTACCGATCCTTGTCGTTTGAATCGAAGCTTCGAAAACTTGAGTTGATCCCCGGTCATGTGTCGGGAGCAACGACTGTCCAACATCCATTGATCCTACACGCAAGGTAGTTGGATCGGATATTTGATTTATTAAAGATTGGTTGAAGATTATTAACCTAAATCATCTCACCCATGTCTACATGATCAAGCATGTTAACCCTATATGCTCTTGTGAGATGACTTCCAATTTTACTTGATTTAATTTTAATGATTTGAACACTTGTCAACCTTGCGTTAGATTTGGATTTGACCTTAGGCTCATCAAGACACCTTTTCAAGATCATGGCTTCCAGGTCGTGGCGAGGCACAGAGGCCTTCTTTGATCGGAACAACGACCACTTCCTTAGACAAAGCCATTTTCAAGAAAATAGAGACTTGACTCACCTAAGACCACTTCCTGGTCTAACTAGTCTAGGATACGGCGAGGTAGCTTCAGCTAGTTCCACTCGGTCAAGTGCATCGAACTAGATACGCCTTATTTAGCCCGAATACACAAGACTCCGCTTTCCTAGTGTACTATCATCTCGCCGCGTCCTGGTACTATGTTATCAAGTATTGACGAGTTATAGTCCAATCTAGCCATTCTAAAAAGAAAAATCAAACTAAATAAAGAACCTAAGCATGCAATTTCTAAGTTAAAATACAAACATGTTTCGTACTAGCTCCCCCTGGACCGTTGAATCGGTTCGGTCTCTCCACACAGTGGATTTGGTTCTTGGGAACCCAGTACTGGTTCGATCCCAAGTTTGAAATCAAAGCAGTCTTAGGGACCCATGCTTGGACACATTTTTTATGTCGACTTACAATCGACATATACAACTTGTTGGTCGTATTTGAGCTAAACCCTAGCCCGACCTTGTTGTACACGACCCTTTGCGATCCAAGTAGGAGGTCAAGTCCTTTGGATCTCAAAGTAAACCTTTCCAACGTATTCCTAAGATCTTTGACTTGACTCTTCAAGTGTGAGTTCTCAACTTCGAGCTTTTCAACCTGAGTTGAGTCCTCCTCTCAAACTCAACTAGTCGAAGAGGTTAGGGAGACCTCGTGTTTGAGGAGTTTAACTTCCTCAACCAGGGTCTCGACCTTGGACTCAAACTTAGCTAATTTCTTAGATAAGAACTAAATTACACTATAAAGCGTACTAATAAGGGATCAACTTACCTTGAGTGTATCTTTTGAACCGGATGTGTATCTGTGGCTTGTCTTGAATAGCGCGTCAGGCTCTTCTTGGTTTGATTCATGTTTGATTCGACTCGTCTCGATTCAACCAGTTTAGCCATGAGGACGCGATCATCGTCTTCTTCCTCAGACACTTCTTCCCATGTAGCATTGAGTGCCTTTTTGTGATTTGGTGCTTTGCTCTTGAGCTTTGGGCATTCGGACTTGATGTGTCCAAACCTGTTGCATTCGTAACACCTAATATTAGAACTTTTAGGCTTACCTTCGTTGGGTCGAGTGACGGTTCACTTTCGGCCCTTGACTATCCTCCGAAATAGGTTGACTAGTTCGGCCTCCATTTCCAGGTCGACATCCGAATCAGACTCATCTTCTTCTTCCTTCGGGGTTGGCTTGTTCGCGGTTTTCTTCCTCGAACCTACAAAAAGTGCTATACCCTTCTCGGGTTCCGAGTTAGACTGCTCATGAAGTTCGAAATTAGAAAATAACTCATCTAACCTAAGTTTTGAAAGATCCTTGGAGACCTTGTAGGCATTGACCATGGATGCCCACAAGGTAGTCCTAGGAAAAGAGTTAACAACATACCTAATAAGGTCGTGGTTTTCGACCTTTTGCCCGATCGCGTGTACGTTATTGACTATGTCTTGAACGCGAGCGTGAAGTTGCATCGCCATTTCGTGTTCCTACATTTTTAGATTATATAATTTATTAAATAAAAGATCACGCTTACATACCTTGGCTTCATCGGTCCCTTCGTGTAGCTCTACTAGTTTTGTGCAAAGATCCTTTGCGCAGATGAAGGGGCCAACGCGATTAAGCTCCTCCTTGGACAAGCCGCATTGGAGGATTTGAGTCACCTTGGCGTCGGCTTCGACTTGTCTTTTTGTAGCATTGGTCCATTGGTCATAATCCAAAGATTCACCCACTTCGTTAGTCGGAAGTGTGAATCCCGTTTGGATTATGATCCACATCTCGATTTGGGTCTTAAGAAAGCACTCCATCCGATCCTTCCAATAACGGAAGTCATCTCCATTGTAAAATGGAGGTCGGACAGTGCTAAAACCCTCGAGATGGGCCATTGATACAAAAACAAATAAGAGAGTGAAGACGAAAAACCTAACAACAACACAAACAATCGAAATGTACCAAGACTCGCATCTTGGACTAGTAGTGCGGGAGAAAAACTAAACAAATGAAATAAATTCGAAATAAACAGAATAAAAAAGAAATAAATATGTAAAAAAAAAATATTGGTGGTTTCACCAAATCTTAGTACCCCCGGCTCTGATGCCAATTGTTGGATCGAGTGGATCGCTAGAGGGGGGAGAATAGCGATAAAACTTTTCTTTTATTTTGTTCGTTAAAACACGAGTAGACATAGCGGAAGATAAAATTAAACAGAAGAGACAATAGTATTTTTTTACTTGGTTCGTATCCTTCGGCTACTACTCCAAGGCCCTAACAGTCCTAGATCGTGTACGGAGGGCAATTCACTAAAACACTCCTCCTCGTTGGAGGTAGGAGTTTGACGATTACAAATACCTTCGAAAGCAAAAGATAGAGAGACAAACCCTCTCTTCTATTAAGGTAAAATGCAACTATAGAAAACCTCGATTAACAATAGGAATTGCAATATGAAAGAGACGACAATTTAAAGTTATACCAACAACTAGAGAATAGAAATTAAGCTAGGGTTATTGACAACACTTCGTCGTTGTAGAGTCGTCGAAGAGTCGCAGCGTTGTGGAGGCTTTAAGGCACTTAGAATTAATGAAATGGTGAGAAATGGACCTTCTTTTATAGACCTAGAAGTCCCCTCCTCGAGCACATCAAGATCCTACATCAATGGTCACCTCACCCTTGAAGAAAGGGATGAGTTTTAACTCATCTCGAAGTTGATCCTTGACCAGCGGTTAAACTGATTTCTTTGCCAGTTGAACTGATGGCTCAGCAGTTGAACTGATCCTTGGCCGGTTGAACTGATGGCTCAGCAGTTGAACTGATCCTTTGCCGGTTGAACTGGTTGCTAGAATTTTCGACTGTAATAAAGAGTTAGCTCGAAATATAAGTGAATTCGACGGCCACTTGCCGTCCGATCTCAAAATAGACCTTCCATGGGAAGTCTTGGTCGGATCGTCGCCTAAGGATGTCCCCGTATGGAGGACTCGACCTTACTTACGCTCACTCACACGAGCTTACCTCAACATTTTCCTTTGAAGCCTTGCTTTTGGTCTCTACCTGATTCCTTCGGCTCCCTCCGAAGTCCTCTCGGTGTCGCCCAACCACTATGGTTCTCTCCGAGTGTCGCTGACCTTCGACTTAGCTTAGCATTTCTGCATACTTGATTCAGCTCATGAGATAACAAAATGCACTTAACTTTGTGTATTTTCTATAATCAAAACACAGGTTTGATTCAGGTGCCTTCTGCACCAACAGAATATTCTTAAGCACTTGAGAAGGACTAAAGAATATTTCTTGATATTTTGAGGCGATGAGGAGCTAGCTGTAAAGGGTTATAGCGATGCCAGCTTCCAAACTGACCAGGATGATTATAGATTATAGTTAGGGTTTGTCTTTTGCTTGAATGGTGGCGTTGTGAGCCTGGAAGAGTTCGAAGTAGGACACAGTTGCTGATTCTACAATAGAGGCCGAGTATATCGCTGCATCAGAGGCAGCAAAGGAGGCAGTTTGGATCTGCAAGTTCAATACTGAGCTTGGGGTGGTTCCTACCATAGCAGATCCTATAGAGCTCTATTGTGACAACAATGGAGCGATTGCACAGGCTAAGGAACCTTGCTCACACTAGCGGACCAAACACATACTATGACGCTTCCATCTCATTCGAGAGATTATCGATAGAGGAGATGTGAAGATTTGCAAAGTACCCATAAAGGCTAACATCGCTTATCCCTTGATGAAGGCTTTGGCAAGGAAAAAGCTTGATGGTCATACTAGGTCATTGGGTATTAGTCCATACTACAGTGATTGCCACTAGTGCTAGTGGATGATTGTTAGTGAAAGCCCTAGAGTCAATCATGTGATGATTGTTATATGGACTTTGTTGCATCATATTCTTATTTATAAAGGAATTGTTATTATATTTACTTATATTGGTGCCAAATAACTAAGTATAATAACGTCCTTGAGTAGAAGGTTCTTATCTATATCAATCGATTGGTTGAATCGATAATGAGATGATATAGAGAACACTACTTTTAATCATTCCTAGTCAAGTATTAACATTCAGGGACAATGTTAATGCAAAGAGACTTGCATGTAGGTCAACTTGATGACTTGATCTCACAAGTCATGGATATGTGATATCAAGTTGATACATGGGTAAGCATTGGAGAATGTATACTGAATGACCTGCCATGAGAAAGTATCATGGATCGTTATATGAGTGTCATATACTTTCTCATGTGACTATTAGTATGAGTATTAGTCCTTGGACCTGAAGTCACCATGGTTCCCTACATAAAGAGTTGCATACAATGGCTTCGTCAAACGTCACCCGTAAATGGGTGGACTATAAAGGCGATTACTGGGTACGCAACAAATTATGCGGAGGGATGTGAGTGATGTAGATGGGATCTATCCCTCCTATATGACAGGAGTGACATCGTTATTCTTGATAGAGTGAGATCACTAAGTGAATGGCCTTGCCCAAATGAGTCAATATGAGATATTGAGCTCATTTGATTAGAGTGAGTCTACTTGAAGTTCAAGATATAGATTGTACCGAGAATGACACGGTTTATGCCTCAATTGGTCAATCTAAATGTCAAGGATAGAGAGACATTGTCACATATTGTGAGAGTCACAATTAGTAGTCACAAAGGTGATGTTGGATCTCAACATTCTTGTAACTTGGGTAGTAATGATGTGTTGCTAGATACCGCTCATTGTTTATGTTCCTAAATCGGTTTAGGAGCATTGCCAACGTTACAAGAACCTATAGGGTCACACATAAAGGGCAATTTGATGGAGATTAGGTTCATATGATGAACCATGAGGATTAGGTTCATGGGATGAACCAAATTGGATTAAGAATAATCCAAATTAGACTAATTGAGTTGGACTCAAGTTGATTCAAGTGTTGAATGAATCTAATTTAGATTTGATTCATCGAGTCAATTTAAACTAATGAATTGAGATTCATTAAATCAAATTGACTTGAATCAAATGGTTGGATTTAATCAACCATGGGAGATAAGAGGTCAAGTTTGACTTGACTTGAGAAGGAAGATGAATGGTCAATTTTGACTTGACAAATTGCCATGTCATGGTGACTGGGCATGGGGTCGGCCAATCATGATGCTCCACATCATCATGGACACATCATGGGGTGCCACCTCATGAGGGAGACCAAGAGTCATTGGCTCTTGGAGTTACATGCATGCATGTAATCCCCTTATAGTGGGTTATGAAGGTGTGAAGTTAAGTTATGTAACTTCATCTTCCTCCTCTCTCTTCTCTCAAGCTCTCTCTTCCTCATCTTGCCATGAGCCTCTAATGGGTGCTAGCACACTCTTGGTTACTTTTCTCCACCTTTTGCTTTTGTGGATACCAATAGAAGAGTGTACACTTGACACTCTCGAGTTCCGACAAGCCGTTTGGACGAGCGGGATAAGCGAAGGGCGTCACATCAAGGATAAAACTCTTAACATGTAGATCTAAAGTAGATCTAAGGTTTTTAAACACATATATGGAGTTTTGTTTATCATTGCATGGATCTGTGGCCGACTTCCGGGGTTTCCGCAGTGTAAAAAGCGGTTTTTGTGCCTTGGATAGTCCAATAGCCCGTTCCATAGTGAGTTAAGTTGTCACAGCATACCTTTCCTAAGTTTTTCGGCTTTTAGGCACTTACCTGCCCAAAGCGAGGGTCGTTCCCTAAATCTAGCATAAAGTCGCAAAGGCATGCTCGGTATTGAGAGAAATCGGTAGGTATTTCCCCTATGACCTTGTTGGGATGTATACTGAAAAGTCTATCTTTTGTATGAACATCTTTATTTTGAAATAAGAATCACATGATCATTGTTTGCATATTTTTATGGTTATGTATATTGTCTAATACATTACATTGTAGATAACATGGTGTGTGGTGTCACACGGGATATCATGTTATCGGCTCCTTGTAAAGTATAAGTAAAGGCTCACAACCAAGATGACTTTGGACAAACCATCGGAATGGTTGTAGTGTGATTTGGTATTGGTTTGTCTTGACCATAGAATCACACTAGTGCACTTTGTGTGTATTGAGCAGGACCGACTTAGAGGTGATTCGATTTATTGCTGACTACATAATCGAATCGGACCTCAGATATTATATTGTACATACTCTTCATCCCGATATAATAACGGGCACATATACTTAGTATTCATCTCTTTGATTTACCAATGGGCGAGATTTATAGATTAAATCGATAGACTCGGTAAGTTGGGAGATGATATTATTTATATGGTGTGTCGTTGATTATAGGAGGAAACCATATCCTATATATTAGGATGATGATGTCCCCATGACGAGCTCATAAGGATCATCATGTTAACCCTACAGGTGGACTTGGTCCGGCATGATGAAAAGGTTGAGTGGTACTACTCAAGGAGTTAGATGTTGATTAATTAATGGTCAGTAAATTAATTAATCGATGGACATTCGAGATCTTGAACACGGGGAGAAAATATACAAATAATATATGGAGCCCATATTATCATATGGGGGTTGGTGAGGGAGATCAATGATGATCCTTTAGTGGATTGGATCATCATTAGTGGATCGGACATTATGTGGGCTTGATCCATGGGTGGCTAAGATACAACTCCTCCTCATGGTCCCTAATATAGCCTATTAACACCTCATGAAGCTTAGATCCAATGGATAGAAACAAAACTCTAAGATCTATAGGTAGAGATTAAATCTCTAAGATCCGACGGTTGAGATTAAATCTCTAGATCCTACGGTTGAGATTAAATCCCTAGAACCAATGGAGGAGATTAATTCATGACTTATCCCTAACTTTATAAAAGGAGGGCATGGGGTTGGCGTGGAGAACAACATCAAGAGAGCTAGGGTTTTTGGGCGGCAAGAAGAGCATGGCTTAAGGGGATTAGGGTTTGCTTCCTTTGGAGGCTAGGAATCCTAGTTGGTTTAGGATTAGTTTTGGGTGGCTAGGGTTTTGGGAGCTAGGGGTGGGTGGCCACAAGTGGATGAGATGTTTCTTCTTCTTCCTAAGGTTTGGCCGGTTCCTCCCATCTTCCCTCTACATTGGTTTGCGCTCATCCTAATCTTCTTCCCCACTTCCATGGCCGGCCATAAGGAGAGCTAGGATGAGTGTTTGGAGGCTTAGGGTTTAGGAGGCTTGGGTAGCACCAAATAAGGAAGTAGTTTGCTTTCTGTTGGATCGAAAGTGTCGCTAGAGGGGGGGGGGTGAATAGCGATACGGTGTCGTTAAAAACTTTTGCAATAAGTAAAAAGCAAGTAGAGAATGCACAGCGGAAATATAAAGTAGACAAGATATTTTTACGTGGTTCACAATCTTTCGATTGCTAATCCACGGCCCTAGTGATCCTTGATCACGTACGGAGGGCAATTCACTAAAACCACTCCTCCTCGTTGGAGGTAGGAGCAACGATTACAAAAAGAAATCAAGGCAAAGGGACACTCCCCCTTTCCTTGTTACGATTAAAGCACAAAGACAATTTAAAGAAGTAGAACTTAAATAAATATACCGACAACTCTTATAAGTAGAAGATGTAGCTTTCGTTGTCGGCGGCACTTCGTCGTAGCAAATGTGAGTAGTAGTAGCGGCGTTACGACGACGTGTTGAGAGCTCTTGAATACTTGTCTTTGCTTGGAGTGAACATGTCTATTTATGGATATTGATCTATGAATTTAGACATAGGTAGTGTCCAAGGTGAGGTTCTTATCCCAACTCAAGGATGAGGTGTTTCATCCAACCACCTTGTGCCACCTCCAACCTTCTTGTGCGCCAACTCAAGGATGAGGTGTTTCATCCAACCACCTTGTGCCACCTCCAACCTCCTTGGGCGCCAACTTGAGGATGAGGTGTTTCATCCAACCACCTTGTGCCACCTCCAACCTTCTTGTGCGCCAACTCAAGGATGAGGTGTTTCATCCAACCACCTTGTGCCACCTCCAACCTCCTTGGGCGCCAACTTGTTGGAGCCATTCAACTTGTGCCACATCATGGGAGCCAACCATCTTGTGCCAACTCACCTTATTTTGGCCCACCACAAGGAAGCTTGGTGATGGTTTCGATTTCCACCTTGATGCCACATCACCCTTTGTACCAAAACACGAGTCAAGTCCAAATTCACCCCCTTGAAATTCGAGCTCGTCTCGAGGTCGAACTTGACTAGCGTTGATGTAGTCAAAGGGTTTTGACCGCAGCAAGTTAGCTTAAAATATAAAGTACGATGGTTCTAACCATCCGATCTCGACCTAGACCTTCCATTGGAGGTATTGGGTCGGATCTACGCTAACGACCTTGCTTCGCTTTCACACGAGCTACCTTGTAGCCTCGCTCGGTCTTCACCCGAGTACCTCGGCTTCCTCCAAGTCCCTCTGGCGTTGCCCGACCACCTCGGTTCCCACCGGGTGTCGCAGACCTTCCGCTCAACTTTAGCATTTCTGCACACTTAATTGAGCTCGTAAGATAACAAATATACCCATAACTATTGAGCCTTTTGCCAGGTTCGACTTTGGTGCGCAACAATCTCCCTTTTTTGATTCATGGCAAACACAAAAGTTAAGGAAAAATTAAGCATAACAGTAAGCTAGCATAATGATTAAGCATGAATGAGCTAGCATAAAGATTAAATATGAATGAGCTAGCATAATGATTAAGCATGAATGAGCTAGCATAAAGATTAAATATGAATGAGCTAGCATAATGATTAAGCATGAATGAGCTAGCATAAAGATTAAATATGAATGAGCTAGCATAAAGATTAAATATGAATGAGCTAGCATAATGATTAAGCATGAATGAGCTAGCATAAAGATTAAATATGAATGAGCTAGCATAAAGATTAAATATGAATGAGCTAGCATAAAGATTAAATATGAATGAGCTAGCATAATGATTAAATATGAATGAGCTAGCATAAAGATTAAATATGAGTGAGAAATATTATTGTTTCAAGTTCTCCCCTTTGAGGTAACCTCCCCCTTGACCGAAGGTGAGTTCTTGAAAAATAATTTTTACTCCCCCTTAATAGTTGCTTAAGTAAACGGAATTACTTAATATAAAAGGTAATAATTTTGTTTACTTTCTTCCTTACTTTTGTGACTTTCTCCCCCTTTTGCCTTAACTCAAAAAGTTTGTAAATATATTTTAGGGTTTGTAAGTCCAAGCAAGTTCCCAATATAAATATATATATTTTTTTTAAAATAATAATAAGCTTGAAAATATGTTCATCTAAAATGTACAACTCCGGTTGGACTTGATTGATATAGAATGATCAATAAGTCTTGAAGGAGTTGATTAATTTTAAATAATTATACTCCATGGTTCATGTCGATGCAATCAATCTACATCTGGAACTGTGAGTAAGGTCCTAACATCTCACGCCCGTCTACGTGGCTAAGTACACAAACACATTAGTCCTATGTGTTGTGAGATGTTGGCTCCTTAAATCTATAGGTATATGATTTCCTAAGGTAAGACTTAATACTCTATAGCAAAAATTGTAGAAATAAGGGCAAGAATGAAAAATTGTGGAAACCTATGAATGGTCAGCAATATGTAACTGAACGATTAATAAACTAAATTCGTAGTGGTTTGGTGAAGATGTCCGCTAGGTTTGATTTGGACTCAACATACTCTAGTTGTATAGTTCCATTAGTTACATGTTCCCTAATGAAGTGGTGTTTAACTTCTATATGTTTTGTCCTAGAATGACATATTGGATTTTTAGTTAAGTTAATTGAACTAATGTTATCTATGTAGGTTTTAATGTTGTTAAAGATTAAGCTAAAGTCTTGGAGAGTGTGCTTCATCCACGGGAGCCGAGAGACACACTCACCCATCGCATAGCGTATTAAACCGGTGGTAGATAAGGCAACGCAGCGCAATCGCTTCCTCTGCACCAACTTACTAGACTCGAGCGAGGATTTGACAACAACCACTCGTGCTCTTTCTATCGAGTTTACTACCGGCATAGTCGAGTCAGATAGCCGATTAGATTAAACTCGGTAGATCTAGGGTACCAAATACCTACGTTTAGCGTGCCCTTTAGATATCTAAGGATACGCTTGACTAGGGTTAGGTGAGACTCCTTTGCATAGGTTTGTAACCTTGCGCACATACTTACCGCGAATAAAATGTCGGGTCGGCTCGCGGTTAAGTATAGGAGACTTCCTATTGCGCTCCTATAGTATTATTTTAGGTCAACGGGTTTTCCTTCTACATCTTCGTTTATATTAACATTAGTTGCCATAGGTGTATTGATTATTTTAGCATCTTGCATTCCAAATCGATTTATTAAGTCCTTAGTATATCTTTGTTGATGTAAATATATTCCATCTTTAGTTTGTTTAATTTGTAAACCTAAGAAGAAACTTAACTCTCCCACTAAATTCATTTCAAATTCACTTTCCATAAGTGAGATGAATTCGTTTAGCGAGGATCGAGTTGGTAGTTCCAAAAATTATATCATCTACATAGATTTGGGCTATAAAGATTTCTTTTCCTACGGTTTTAACGAATAAGGTTGGGTCGACTAAACCTTGGTTGAATCCTTTGGACTTAAGATAGATCGAAAGCCTTCGTACCAAGCTCTTGGGGCTTGTTTGAGTCCATATAGGGCTTTCTTAAGTCTAAGGACATGGTCGAGTTTATCTAGATTTTGAATCAGGAGGTTGGTAGCGTAAACTTCTTCCTTAATGTATCCATTCAAAAATGCTGACTTGACATCCATTTGAAACAATTTAAAACCTCGATGTGCGGCATATGCTAACAACATTCGGATGGACTCTAGTCCTCACGGGGCGTAGGTCTCATCGTAATCTAAACCTTCGACTTGACTAAACCCTTTTGCGACTAACCTAGCTTTATTTCTAACTACTTCACCTTTATCATCAAGTTTATTTGAAATACCCACCTTGTTCCAATAATTGATTTTCTTTAGGTGGTGGTACTAATTCCGGACTTCATTTCTAGTGAATTGAGCTAGCTCTTCTTGCATAGCAATAATCCATCGGGATCAAGTGCTTGTTCAATAGTTTTGGGTTCGATTTTGGAAATTAACGAGATTTGACTAAGGTTTCGATATGAAGCTCTAGTTGAACCCTAAATTTGGATCACCTATAACTTGATTGATAGGATGATTTGTTTGAGTCTTAGTGTGACTCGGGTTAGGGTCATCTATCACTTGGTCGATAGGATGACTTGGGTGAGTTCTAGTTTGACTTGGGTTAGAGTCATCTATCACTTGGTCGATAGGATGACTTGGGTTAGGGCGAGATTCAAGTTCAAGATCAGTCGGGTTCGCTATAAGTTGATTTGCTAGTTGGTTTTGTTAAGGATTGAGCGGGTTCGTGTCCTTCGTCGAAAACTATATTAATGGTTTCTTCGACTCTAAGAGTGTTGATTGTATACCCTATAAGCTCTCTTGGTGGTTGAGTATCCTAGAAAGGTTCGATGAGGTTTTGGATTTGAATTTCCTAGGTAATCCTTAGTGTTTAAGATATGTACCTTGCATCCAAATACCTAAAGTACTTGATGTTCGGTATTTTATCGTGATAAATCTCGTCTGAGGTCTTTTGGTGCCTCTTTACCATAAGGATCCTATTTTGGACATAGCAAGCCGTACTAACGGCCTCTGAAAATCTATCGGGTAGGTTATACTCGTTTAACATTGTCCTAGCGGCTTCTTGTAGGGTTCTATTTTTCCGCTCGACTAACCCATTTTGTTGTGGGGTTCTAGGACATGAAAACTCATGGTGGTATCCGCTTAGGTTACGTAAATCTGTAAAACCTCGTGGTTTGAATTCACCACCATGATCGCTTCTAAGTCTTTTAATCTTAAGGTTCTTTTGATTTTCGATTAACCTACAAAGATTGATTAGTTGGTCTAGGGTATCATTTTTATGTTTGATAAACCTAACCCAAGTAAATCTAGAATAGTCGTCAATTATGACTAAGCAAAATTGACTACCATTGAGTGACTTAGCTCCATGTGAATCAAATAGATCCATGTGTAGGAGCTCAAGAACACTTTTGGTTCGTTCTTGATTAGTTAATTGATGTTGTGTCCTAGATTGTTTACCTTGTTGACAAGCATTACATATTTTATTATCCAAGTTGTTTAGTTTAGGCAAACCTATAACCAAGCCACTCTGACTCATCTTGTGGACGAGTCTTGGGTGCGAGTGTCCGAGTCTTCGGTGCCATAACCAAGATTCCTCTTTCTTTGTCATAAGACACTTGGTTGAGGAGTTGGGTAAATTTATTGTGTAGATGTTGCTACTCCTAGTTCCTTTAAGTATTATTTTAGATGTTGCATTTATTTTGATTACGCATTCATTTTCTAGAAATATGACCTTATAATTGTTATCACACAATTGGCTTACACTAAGTAAATTATATTGAAAGTTTTCTACTAATAAGACATTTTGAATTGTAAAGTTAGAGTTGAGCTCAATATCACGATCCAGATGATTTTGAGCTTGCCGTTATTCAGAAGGCTACCGATCCTTGTCGTTTGAATCGTAACCCGAAAATTTGAGTTGATCCCGGTCATGTGTCGGAGCAACCAGCCAACATCCATTGATCCTACACATAAGGTAGTTGGATCGGATATTGGAATTACTAAAGGGTTGTTTGTAAGTTTTAAACCTAAATCAGCTCACCAATATCTACATGATCAAAACATGTTATTCCTATGTGTTATTGTGAGATGACTTTCAATTTTACTTGATTAATTTTAATGAATTTAAATTAACCAACATTAGGTTAGATTCGGATTTAGTCTAAGCTCATCAAGTAATCTTTTCAAGAGATTAGCTTCAGTGTCGTGGCGAGGCAGAGGCCTTCTTTGATCGGAACAACGACCACTTCCTTAGACAAAGCTAATTTCAAGAAATTGATAACTCGACTTACTTGAGACTACGTCTTGGTCTAACTAGTTATTTTTGAAAAGAGGCTCCCGAGGCTCAATCTTTTAAATAGGATTTTAGTTGGTTTATTTTTTGAAAAGAGGCTCCCGAGGCTCAATCTTTTCGCAGGATTTTAGTTGGTTATGAGTCCTATCTAACCATTCTAAAAATAAAGGAAAAACTAAGCATGCAATTTCTAAGACTTAACAAAAATACATTTTGTATTGGCTCCCCCTGGACCATTGAATCGAGTGGGTCTATTCACATAGTGAATTTGGTCCTTGGGAACCCAATACATGTTAGATCCTAAAGTTGAAATCAAAGTGGTCTTAGGGACCCATGCTTGGACATTTTTCTTATGTTGGTTTACTATAGACATATATGACTTATTGGTTGTATTTGAGTTAAACTCGAGTCCGGCCTTGTTGTACACGGCCCTTTGTGATCCAAGTAAGAGGTCAAGTCCCTTGGATCCCAAAGTGAACCTTTCCAACGTGTTCCTAAGGTCTTCGACTTGTGTTTTCAAAAGCGAGTTCTCAACTTCAAGCTTTTCAACTTGAGTTGAGTCCTCCTCTTGAATACGAGTAGTCGAAGAGGTTAGGGAGACCTCATGTTTGAGAAGGTTAACCTCCTCAATTAGGGTCTCGACCTTGGACTCGGACTTAGCTAGTTTCTTATTTAAAAATTTAATTGCACCATACAAAGTATTAAGTAACGACCGACTTACCCTTAATGATTCTTTTGAACCGGATACGGATCCGTGGCTTGTCTTGAATGGAAGCTCATCATCGGATTCGGACTCGGACTCTTCTTCGGTATCGGAGTCGTGCTCGGTCGGCTTGGCCATTAGAGCTTGGATATCGTCTTCTTCCTCCGACAACTCCTCCCAAGTAGCGTTTAGCGCTTTCTTGGTCTTTGATGCGTTATTCTTTAGCTTTGGGCACTCAGACTTGATGTGACCGAACCTGTTGTACTCATAGCATCTAAAATTAGAAGTATTTGAATTAGGTTTAGGCTTACCTTGAGTTGTTGGTCGTTTTCGTCTCTTGATCATCTTCCGAACTAGATTGACTAGTTCGGATTCTATTTCGGAGTCTACTTCCGATTCGGACTCGTCTTCTTCCTTCGGGGGTGGCTTGCTTGCGGGCTTCTTCTTCTTGGAACCTGCAACTAACGCAATACTCTTCTCGGCCTGGACCACGTTAGTTTGCTCATGTAATTCAAGTTCCGAAAACAATTCGTCTAACCTAATTTTAGAAAGGTCCTTGGAGACCTTGTAGGCATCGACCATGGATGCCCACAAGGTGGTCCTAGGAAACGAGTTAAGAGAATACCTGATAAGGTCGCGATTCTCGACCTTTTGTCCGATGGCATGGAGTTGGTTGGACGATGTCTTGGATCTGAGCATGTAGTTGAGTTGCGGTCTCGTTTTCCTGCATTTTCAAGTTATACAATTTATTTAAAAGTAAATCTCTTTTACATACCTTCGTGTCGTCGGTGCCTTCGTGTAGTTCCACTAGCTTGGTCCATAAGTCCTTTGCACTAATGAAGGGGCCGACGCGGTTGAGCTCTTCCTTAGACAACCCACATTGCAAGATTTGAGTTGCCTTGGCATCGGCTTCTACTTGTTTTTTCATGGAATTTGACCATTGATCGTAACCCAAAGATTCACCATCTTCATTAATAGGAAGTGTGAAACCGGTTTGGAGTACGATCCACATCTCGATTTGGGTTTTAAGAAAGCATTCCATCCGACCCTTCCAATAACGAAAGTCATTACCGTTGTAAAACGGGTGAGCGATGCTAAACCCTTCGAGATGGGCCATTTAAAAACAAGAAGAAGAAGACGACGAAAAGAATCTTGCAAAACACACACGGAAAGAATATTCCAAGACTTTCGTCTTGGATTAGTAGTCTTGAGAAGTAAAAAGATATATAAAATGTAACTTGTAAAAGAAATAAACAATCAAATGCGAATGTTGAAGTTCCGGAGGACAACCTTACTCGGGATCTAACCCGAAGGACAACCTTATCCGGATCCTAAAGCCTCTAATGCAATTCTATATGTAGGAGAAGATAAGCAAGTGAAATAATTATACGAAAACAGAAATAAATAAATAAAAAATCTGTAAAAAAAGAAAAACAAAGCTAGATTGGTGGTTTCACCGAATCTTAGCGCCCGACTCGATACCAATTGTTGGATCGAAAGTGTCGCTAGAGTGAATAGCGATACGATGTCGTTAAAAACTTTTGCAATAAGTAAAAGCAAGTAGAGAATGCACAGTGAAATATAAAGTAGACAAGATATTTTTCGTGGTTCACAATCTTTCGATTGCTAATCCACGGCCCTAGTGATCCTTGATCACGTACGGAGGGCAATTCACTAAAACCACTCCTCCTCGTTGGAGGTAGGAGCAACGATTACAAAAAGAAATCAAGTCAAAGGGACACTCCCCCTTTCCTTGTTACGATTAAAGCACAAAGACAATTTAAAGAAGTAGAACTTAAATAAATATACCGACAACTCTTATAAGTAGAAGATGTAGCTTTCGTTGTCGTGACTTCGTCGTAGCAAATGTGAGTAGTAGTAGCGGCGTTACGACGACGTGTTGAGAGCTCTTGAATACTTGTCTTTGCTTGGAGTGAACATGTCTATTTATGGATATTGATCTATGAATTTAGACATAGGTAGTGTCCAAGGTGAGGTTCTTATCCCAACTCAAGGATGAGGTGTTTCATCCAACCACCTTGTGCCACCTCCAACCTTCTTGTGCGCCAACTCAAGGATGAGGTGTTTCATCCAACCACCTTGTGCCACCTCCAACCTCCTTGGGCGCCAACTTGAGGATGAGGTGTTTCATCCAACCACCTTGTGCCACCTCCAACCTTCTTGTGCGCCAACTCAAGGATGAGGTGTTTCATCCAACCACCTTGTGCCACCTCCAACCTCCTTGGGCGCCAACTTGTTGGAGCCATTCAACTTGTGCCACATCATGGGAGCCAACCATCTTGTGCCAACTCACCTTATTTTGGGCGTCCACCACAAGGAAGCTTGGTGATGGTTTGGATGTCCACCTTGATGCCACATCACCCTTTGTACCAAAACACGAGTCAAGTCCAAATTCACCCCCTTGAAATTCGAGCTCTTCTCGAGGCTGGAACTTGACTAGCAGTTGACTGTAGTCAAAGGGGTTTGGACTGCAGTACAAGTTAGCTTAAAATATAAAGTACGATGGTTCTAACCATCTGATCTCGACCTAGACCTTCCATTGGAGGTATTGGGTCGGATCTACGCTTAACGACCTTGCTTCGCTTTCACACGAGCTTACCTTGTAGCCTCGCGTCCGGTCTTTACCCGAGTACCTCGGCTTCCTCCGAAGTCCCTCTGGCGTTGCCCGACCACCTCGGTTCCCACCGGGTGTCGCAGACCTTCCGCTCAACTTTAGCATTTCTGCACACTTAATTGAGCTCGTAAGATAACAAATATACCCTTAACTATTGAGCCTTTTGCCATAATCAAAATACCGGTTCGACTTTGGTGCCCACTGCACCAACACTTTCTTCTTCCTATCCTTTGGTGGCCTGCGCCCACAGCCCTATCCCAGAGACCCCTTCTCCTTCTCCTTAGGTGGTGGAAACAAGATATACGGCTTTCCCTTGGTGTCTTGGCCGGTTTCCACCATTATCTCCTTCTCCTTTTGGCCGGCGGCAAGCATTCTCCTTGTTGCTTGTTGGTTGGCCATAGGAAGGAGAAGAGCTTGTTTCTATTCTTCCTCTTGCTTTGGAAGAGCAAGGAAGGAAGATTTGTGATCTAGGAGCTTCGACTTTTGGTAGAGCGTCGCCCACACGACGTTCGAAAGGAGGAAGGTCATACATTAGAAGATCGAGAGGTATATCGATTCTCTAATCTTTATATGTTACATGTTTGTATTTATTTTTCAACTATGAGCATGATATAAATCTGTATATGGCTAAATAATACTTGGATCCCGAGCATAAATACAAAACGTCTGATACAGGACATCGTATTCATACTACTCGTAGAATAGAGGATGGTCGCTTGAACAACGAGTTTGTTCAAGTGACCTCTCTAAATGAATAGCACGACGATGACTTGGTTGCTTTGGCAATCCCTTTTGTCTAGGATTAAATTTTTTAATCCGGGGACATAGAAGGGATCGCCATGATCAAGCAACCGAGGTGAAGTGGGAAGCGAAGTTTCCCCTCACGGACTCGATCAACATAACCCTTCAATTGGTATCAGAGCCAAGGTTTCCGGTTTTGTGTGTTTAGGATTCGGTTAATTTTTATGCACTTTTTTATATATTATATGTGCCGGATAATAGTAGGATATGCGTAGTTTAACTCTTTGGTTGCAGGCATAAGATCCGACTATTATGACCATATGTCTGTATGTGATTGTATGTGTGTAAATATTTATTTTGTTGAATCCTCGGGGTTGACGAGGCTAGTATTTGATTTTTTGTAAATTAGATACGACTTTGTTTAGCCACTCTTTATTTTAGTTTACTTTCGATCTAGATTTCATGTACACTCCCTCGTGGAGTATAGGATCGATGGATGTAAATTAAAATAGGTTTTAGTCTCGACTCAGATCTCTGGATGGCTTGTACATGGCATAGGAGGAGCGGACGAGATGGCGATGTGATAGGAGACATATTGAAGATGAAAGTCATAATAGTTGGAAAATAATTTTATTTTTCATATTTATTGCTTATTGTTTGATATGCATGTCGTAGCCTAAAAAATTCATCATTTTCAAATTACTAAGTGGGAGAGGGATATTTTTATAAATTCCCACGACCTCCATTACAATTTGACAAGTGATGCAAACAAACTTGCGTGTCGGCTCTGAGTGCCTTCCTCTCCATCGGATGAGTTTGTTTGCGCATCACAAGGTCGAATATGGTTATAGGAAATTATTAAGGAGCATGTGTACTTGCCCATCGTAAGGCACATAACTCGAGATAATTATCTTGGTACCAAGTAATGGTGAACACTTAGATACAAATATAAGTATCCTCCCCATCGGAGTCACTGCTTTTATTTGTAGGGCCGAAGAAAAACCAACTATTAATTTTACTTGTCAAAAAGTTAGGTTGACAAGATAGTAAAATTAATGGGTAAAACCTCCTCTTACAAATGTAGAATTCGTATACGTCCACACTATCGTGGCATACGATATTCTCGGTGTTTTGAGGTGTTGGTTGATTTTGAAATTTTATTGTTTGAGGAATCAATAATTTTTTAAAATCTACAATAATGATCTATGTGATTCTTAGGATTTTCAAAAATGACTTTCAGTCCACTTACTATGATACTAAAGGAAATAAACTTACTGTACCCAAATAATGTTGATTGGAAAAGAATCTAGATATTGTCTTATCTGCTAAGGAGTACAAGTATGCACTCTTCGAAGAGTGTCCTCAAGCCATGGTAGCTCAAAAAGGTTTATACTTCTAAGCCGAAAGGCAAGAAGAAGGAGAAACAAGGTGGAGCAAAGGTAGTGGGAGGATCTCAGGGAGGAGTGAAGAAGCCGAAAGGCAAGTACTTTACTTACAAGCAGGATGGACATTGGAAGAAGGAATGTCCCAATCCAAAGAAGAACAAAGATATATCTTTTGGACTAGTCGTCGAAACATGATTAGCGGTGTTATCTACCGACACCTGGTGTGTAGATACAGGAGCCACTAATCATGTTTGCAATACCTTGCAGGGGTTCCAGGAAACCCAACGACAAGCTAAAAGGGAGATTACCATTTACTTGGGCAATGGCATGAAGATGGCGGCTATTGCTGTCGGAGAAGTTTTATTTATCTCTTGAGAAAAATAAAACTTATGTTCTGGAAAATTCCCTTTATGTACCTTTATTTAGAAAGAATTTAGTTTCAGTTTCTAAATTGTTTATGGATGGATATTCTATTTCTTTTAATGACAGAGGTGTTATAAGAAGGAATAGGGACATTATTTGTTCGGGTGCATTAATAGGAAATTTATTCACACTTGAACCAAAACCTCCCTCGATGCAAATTGAAGTTAATAATTCATCTTCTAATTCCAATAAGAGAAAAGAACCTTCGAAGATGTATCAAACATATCTTTGCCATCTTAGGCTTGGTCACATTAACCTAAGCAGAATTCAAAGGTCGATAGCTGATGGACCTTTGGGTTCATTAGTGGTGGAGGATCTCCCAACCTGTGAATCTTGCTTGCAGGGTAAGATGACCAAGAGGCCTTTTAAGGCCAAGGGGTATAGAGCCAAAGATGTATTAGAATTGGTTCATTCTGATTTGTGTGGTCCTATGTCTATCCAGGCTAGAGGTGGTTTTGAGTATTTCATCTCTTTTATAAACGATTACTCAAGATATGGATACATTTTACTTGATGTGAGGCAAGTCTGAATGCTTTGACAAGTTCAAAGAATTCAAGGCTGATGTGGAGAAACATCAAGGTAAAAGTATCAAGACACTAAGATCTGATCGTGGTGGTGAGTACCTCTTGGGAGAGTTTAGGAACTACTTATCAGAGACTAGGATTCAATCCCAATTGACTGCACCTGGCACACCCCAGCAGAACGGTGTAGCAGAGCGAAGGAATAAGACTTTTATGGAGATGGTTAGATTAATGATGAGTTATTTTGACTTGCCAGATTCGTTCTGGGGATATGCTCTAGATACGGAGGTATACATTCTGAACTTGGTTCCATCTAAATCAGTGCCTTATACTCCCACAGAGTTGTGGACTGGGAGAAAGCCTAGTCTAAGACATATTCGGATATGGAGGAGTCCATCACATGTGCTGAAGGCAGATGCTGGTAAGTTAGAACCTCGTACAGAAGTACGCATGTTCGTTGGCTATCCCTGGGGAATGAAGGGTGGATTGTTTTATAGTCCTAGAGATCAGAGGGTGATCGTTAGCACGAACGCCAGATTTCTAGAGGAAGACTATGTGATGAGCCACAAGCCCAAGAGTAAAATTGTTCTGGAGGAGTTAAAAGGGGAAGTCACTTCTTTAGTACCACCGGTACAAGAGGATATACCACATGTCACTACACCACGTGTCACATAGGATACACAGGTGATACCTCATCATAGTGGGAGGGTTGTGAGACAGCCTGATAGATTCATGTTCTTGGGAGAATCTTCTGATTTCGTCCTTGGCAAACATGAACCTGATCCCTGGACATATGAAGAGGCAATCCAAGATAAAGATGCAGTATCTTGGCAAAGTGCAATGAATGCTGAGATTGAATCTATGGATTCGAATCAGGTCTGGGAGCTAGTAGAACCACCCGATGGTGTAAAAACCATTGGATGCAAGTGAATCTACAAGAGAAAGAGAGGAATAGATGGGAAGGTTGAGACCTTCAAAGCGAGGCTTGTTGCGAAGGGGTATACTCAGAAAGAGAGTATCGATTATGAGGAGACCTTTTCGTCGGTAGCCATGCTTAAGTCTATCTAGATTCTCTTATGCATAGCAACTCATATAGATTATGAGGTGTGGTAGATGGATGTCAAGATAGATTTCCTTAATGGAAGTCTTGAGGAAAACATCTACATGAAGCAACCAGAGGGATTCATTGCTAAGGGCAAAGAGCATCTTGTATGTAAGCTTAATCGGTCCATTTATTGATTGAAACAAGCTTCGAGGTCTTGGAACATCCACTTTGATGAGGTGATCCAGTCTTATGGATTTATTCAAAGTCCGGATGAGTCTTGTGTATACAAGAGATGTGACAAAAATGTAGTGGTATTTCTTGTACTATACGTAGATGAGGGATCGCAGGAAAAGGATGTTGTGCTTATCCCAAGCTTCATACATAGACACAATTATGGAGTGTTTTAGCATGCAGAACTCCAAGAAGGGTTTTCTACCTTTCAGGCATGAAGTTCCTTTATCTAAGGAGATGTGTCCTAGATCATCTGAGGAGATAGAGGAGATGAAGGTGGTTCCTTATGCTTCGGCAGTAGGAAGCCTCATGTATGCAATGCTCTATACGAGACCAGATATCTGCTTTGCCGTGGGCATGGTCAGCAGATATCAGAGTAATCCAGGACAGGGACATTGGACTACGGTAAAGCATATATTGAAGTACCTGAGAAGGACTAGGGATTATATCTTTGGTTTCACCAAGGCACCAATTACTCCTGTTGGTTACAGATCGACTTCAATCGATAGGGATAACAGTAAGTCTACCTCAGGTTTTGCATTTACTTTGGGAGGTGGAGCCATTGTATGGAGGAGTGTCAAGCAGAAATGCGTGGCGGACTCCACCATGGAAGCTGAGTATGTGGCGACCTCTGAGGTGGCCAAAGAAGTTATATGACTCAGGAACTTCCTGATGGACTTGGATGTGATTCCTGGTTTGCCCAGAACTATCACAATTTATTGTGATAATAGTTGTGTTGTTGCAAACTCGAAGGAACCACGAGCCCATAAGGCTAGTAAACACATAGAGCGCAAGTACCACCTGATACGAGAAATCGTAAAGAGAGGAGAAGTTGATGTGGCCAAGATTGCATCGGAGGATAACCTGGCAGATCCTTTCACTAAGGCCCTTCCGGCGAGAACTTTTAATAGGCATGTGGAGGGAATGGGGATCAGATGTATGGCAGTTTGAGGACAACATAGTCTTTTAGTATAAGTGGGAGATTGTTGGGATGTATACTGAAAAGTCTATCTTTTGTATGAACATCTATATTTTGAAATAAGAATCACATGATCATTGTTTGCATATTTTTATGGTTATGCATATTGTCTAATACATTACATTGTAGATAACATGGTGTGTGGTGTCACACGGGAGATCATGTTATCGGCTCCTTGTAAAGTATAAGTAAAGGCTCACAACCAAGATGGCTTTGGACAAACCATCGGAATGGTTGTAGTGTGATTTGGTATTGGTTTGTCTTGACCATAGAATCACACTAGTGCACTTTGTGTGTATTGAGCAGGACCGACTTAGAGGTGATTCGATTTATTGCTGACTACATAATCGAATCAGACCTCAGATATTATATTGTACATACCCTTAATCCCAATATAATAACGGGCACATATACTTAGTATTCATCTCTTTGATTTACCAATGAGCGAGATTTATAGATTAAATTGATAGGCTCGGTAAGTTGGTAGATGATATTATTTATATCGTGTGCCATTGATTATAGGAGGAAACCGTGTCCTATATATTAGGATGATGATGTCCCCTTGAGGAGCTCATAAGGTTCATCATGTAAACCCTGCAGGTGGACTTGCTCCGGCATGATAAAAAGGTTGAGTGGTACTACTCATGGCATTAGATGTTGATTAATTAATGGTCAATAAATTAATTAATCGACGGACATTCGAGATCTTAAACACGGGGAGAAAATGTACAAATAATATATGGAACCCATATTATCATATGGGGGTTGGTGAGGTAGATCAATGATGATCCTTTAGTGGATTGGATCATCATTAGTGGATCGGATTTATGTGGGCTTGATCCATGGGTGGCCAAGATCCAACTCCTCCTCATGGTCCCTAATGTAGCATATTAACACCTCATGAAGCTTAGATCCAATGGATAGAAACAAAACTCTATGATCCATAGGTAGAGATTAAATCTCTAAGATCCGACGGTTGAGATTAAATCTCTAGATCCGACGATTGAGAATAAATCCCTAGAACCAATGGAGGAGATTAATTCATGACTTATCCCTAACTCTATAAAATGGGGGAATGGGGTTGGCATGGAGAACAACATCAAGAGAGCTAGGGTTTTTGGGCGGCAAGAAGAGCATGGCTTAAGGGGATTAGGGTTTGCTTCCTTTGGAGGCTAGGAATCCTAGTTGGTTTAGGATTAGGTTTGGGTGGCTAGGGTTTTGGGAGCTAGGGGTGGGCGGCCACAAGTGGATGAGATGTTTCTTCTTCTTCCTAAGGTTTGGCCAGTTCCTCCCATCTTCCCTCTACCTTGGCTTGTGCTAATCCTAATCTTCTTCCCCACTTCGATGGCTGGCCATAAGGAGAGCTAGGATTAGGGTTTGGAGGCTTAGGGTTTAGGAGGCTTGGGTGGCACCAAATAAGGAAGTAGTTTGCTTTCTTCTTCCTATCCTTTGGTGGTCGGCGCCCACAGCCCTATCCCAACCCTTGGCCAGCATCCAAAGACCCCTTCTCCTTCTTCATAGGTGGTGGAAATAAGATATTGGGCTTTCCCTTGGTGTCTTGGCCGGTTTCCACCATTATCTCCTTCTCCTTGTTGGCTGGTGGCAAGCATTCTACTTGTTGCTTGTTGGTTGGCCATAGGAAGGAGAAGAGCTTTGTTTCTATTCTTCCTCTTGCTTTGGAAGAGCAAGGAAGGAAGATTTGCGATCTAGGAGCTTCGACTTTTGGTAGAGCGTCGCCCACACGATGTCCGAAAGGAGGAAGGTCATACATTAGAAGATCGAGAGGTATATCGATTCTCTAATTTTTATATATTACATGTTTGTATTTGTTTTTCAACTATGAGCATGATATAAATCTGTATATGGCTAAATAATACTTGGATCCCGAGCATAAACACAAAAATCGGTGATCCGGACATCGTCTATTCCGCAGCTACTCGTAGAATAGAGGATGGTCGCTTGAACAACGATTTTGTTCAAGTGACCTCTCTAAACGAATAACACGATGATGACTTGGTTGCTTTGGCAATCCCTTTTGTCTAGGATTAATTTTTTTAATCCGGGGACAAAGAAGGGATCGCTATGATCAAGCAACCGAGGTGAAGTAGGAAGCGTAGTTTCCCCTCACGAATCACTCAACATAACCCTACAGACCTAACTTGGTCTCAAAGGGATACCTAGCAATTTCCACCCACGACAACTATTTTTTTATCCCTCATAATCTTCTCCCTCTCTCTCCTCTTTTTTTTCTCTCTTTCTTTTTCTTTTTTATTATTTTTCATCTTTTTTTTCTTTCTCTCTCTTTTTTTTTCTTCTCACTAGAATTTTGATTTTTTCAAATGGGCTTACACAATCCGTGCATCTCCAGTAACTAAAATGCTAAACCTAGGGACACCTATGGATTCTAAAGTACTAGACTACTAAGATGAATCATAACTAGGTATGCACTAGATTATCCCTTTCAGAATGTTCGACATGTACAAGTGTAAAGAAATAAAGCTAACTAGTGTAAGTCTAGAATATTCATGAGAGCGCATAGAATAAAATACCTTGAGATAAATGAAGTTAAGCTACCTATGAGAACAACTCATGTAAGCAACTTGTTATAAATACACTGAGGCAGCTCTATAGATAACAAAAACTAAGTACTGAAAGAAATTCAACAACCTATGCATGAATAAATGAATGAAAATACCATAAAAGAAACTACTGCTAGGAAACAAAACAAAATAAACTTTAGGGTCCTCGTCTCAGACTTAAATGAAAATATACCTCTAGTATGGTGGACGAGGTGGAAAGTCTGGGAGCCTCGGCATCTCTGGATCCTGGGAGAACCTACTGATGAGCCGTTGATGCCACATGTACATGTGGTCGATCTGGGAGCTGGTGGATGCAATGGTTGCTCGGTGCTCCTCCTCCCTATCCCACTGCGCCTGCTGGGTGTGCATGTGTTGCCGCATCTCCCTGCGGTAGACAACCTCATCCTAGCGACGAGCAATCTCCTCCAGGAAGTATATGCAGGCCTCGTCGTAGAACTCCTCAACTCGCTGGAAGTGCTCCCAGAATCCCTAGAACTCCACCTTCTAGTAGGCGCTCTGCTCCTCCCATCGCTGCCTTTGCGTCTGCTGCTCAGTGTATATGTCGTCGAGGCGTGATCGGATCTCCGATAAATCATATGCCGACGTACCTGCATCCTACTCAAAGGTGGAAAAATGTGGTGGTGCAGGTGCATACTCATGTCAGCGTGGACTAGGTGGGCTCCTATGCATGTGTGGACTGGAGGGAGAGTGATATAAAGGTGGAGAGATGGCCGCCGATGTGGATGGTCCCTCATGTGTGTAGGGAGTTGCTTCGGAGGCTCATTGGCTCCCATGTCCCCAGATTAAAATTTTCACTAATAAAAGAATTAATCTGGATGGGATGAGCTTCCTTAGGACAACCATTTCGTCGTCGTGCTAACAACTTGAGAGGTCGCTTGAACAAACTAGTTGTTCAAGCAACACAACTCTTCTAGTTGGTTAGTCGCGGAAGAGACGACGAACGGATCGCCGGTTTTTGTGTTTGTCTTCGGGGTCCATGATTATACAATATATTTTCATACACACACATGTATAATCAAAACATAAAAGAACATGCTCAGATCTGTAATTAAAGTTAAAAAAAACTTTATACCTTACGATCTTCTACCGTATGTCCTATCCTTCTCGTGGACGACGTGTGGACGAAGATCCTCCACGAGTAGAAGCCTTCTAGATCGCGTTCTCCTCTACCTTGTCCGCTGCAAACAAAGAGAAGAACCAATAAATACCTATCCTTTCTAGAACCGGTAACCAAATTAGGGAATTTGGTGCAACCGCCGGCCAAGGATCAAATGGATGAAGCGCTGGCCAACTTGAAGAAGGGTTGCCACCGACCACCAAGGAGAAAGGGAGGAAGATGAACTCCGGCCACCAATGGAGGGAGAACCGCCGGCCAAGGAAGAAGGTAGAGGCCTCTAGGATGGGCGCCGGCCAAGTGTTGATGGAGGAGGATGGGCGTCGGCAATCAACTAGAAGGAAGAAGTTGCCGCCCACTTTGATTTACTCCAAAACCCTAGCCGCCCAAAAACCCTAGCCGCCCACTTTTGGATGAGCCAAAACCCTAATTCTTCAATCTTATCTTGCCGCCCAACCTAAGCCTCTATTTATAGAATTAGGCTTAAGCCTCCTTTAATCTCCACCGTCGGATCTAGGGATTTAATCTCCACCGTCGGATCTAGGGTTTTATCCCAACCGTTGGATCTAGGGTTTCATCCCAACCGTCGGATCTAGGATTTCATCCCAACTGTCAGATCTAGGGTTTCATCCCATCCGTCGGATCTAGGGTTTTATCCCAACCGTCGTATCTAGGGATTTAATCCCAACCGTCGATTCTAGGGATTCATCCTAACCATCGGATCTTAGGGATTTAATCCCAACCGTTGGTTCTAGGGTTTCATCCTAACCATCGGATCTAGGGATTTAATCCTAACCGTTAGTTCTAGGTTTTGTTTTACATTCTTGGATCTAGGCTTCATAAGGATTATATTAGGCTACGATAGAGACCATAAGGAGGAGTTGGATCTTGGTCACCCGATGGATCGGAACCACACAAACTTGATCAATCAATGATGTTCCATTCCACTAGAGGATCATCATTAAACTACCTCACCAACCCCCATAAATTAATATGGGCTCCATATATTATTCGTATATTAATCTCCCTGTGTTTAAGATATCAAATGTCCGTCAATTAATTGATTTACTGACCATCAATTAATTAACATCTAATTTCTCGAGTAGTACCACTCAACCATATCATCATGTTGACTAAGTCAACCAGCTGGGTTTACATGATGAACCTTATGAGATCCTCAAGGGGACATCATCAACCTAATATATAGGACACGGTTTCCTCCTATAATCAACGGCACACCATGTAAATAATATCATTTCCCAACTTACCGGGCATATTGATTTAATCCATCTAAATCTCACCCTCTGATAAATCAAAGAAATAAATACTAAGTACATGTGCCCATTATTATATCGGGATTAAGAGCATGCACAACATAATATC
This sequence comes from Wurfbainia villosa, assembly GCA_025175895.1. Taxonomy (NCBI): domain Eukaryota; kingdom Viridiplantae; phylum Streptophyta; class Magnoliopsida; order Zingiberales; family Zingiberaceae; genus Wurfbainia; species Wurfbainia villosa. Next base: position 77,574,056 of record CM045987.1, on the reverse strand, counting down.
CGAGGTCCGATTCAATTATGTAGTCAGTACTAAATTGAATCACCTATATGTCGGTCCTGCTCAATACACCTAAGTGTACTAGTGTAACTTTATGTTCAAGACAAAATAATACCAAGATACACTACAACCATGCCAATGGTTTGTCCAAAACCATCTTGGTCGTGAGCCTCTACTTATATTTTACAAGGGACTGATAACATGATCTTCTGTGCCACACCAAGCACCATGTTATCTACTGATGTAAAATATTAGACAATATCACACATATAATAAATATATAAAGTGCAAACAATGATCATGTGATTCTTATTTCAAATAAAATGTCATACAAAAAGAGCTAGGCTTTCAAAGATACATTCCAACAATCTCCCACTTATACTAAAAGACTATGCCATCACTCCGCCATACATCCGATCCCCATGTCCTCCACATGCCTATCAAACGCTACCGAAGGGCCTTAGTGAAAGGATCTGCCAGGTTATCCTCTGATGCAATCTTGGCGATAACAACTTCTCCTCGTTTTACGATCTCTCGTATCAGATGGTACTTGTGCTCTATGTGTTTACTTGCCTTATGGGCTCGTGGTTCCTTCGAGTTTGCAACTGCACCACTATTATCACAATAAATCGTGATAGGGCAAACCAGAATCACATCCAAGTCCATCAAGAAGTTCCCGAGCCATACACTTCCTTGGTCGCCTAGGTCGCTACATACTCTTCCATGGTAGAGTCCGCCACATTTCGCTTGACACCTCCATACTATGGCTCCACCTCCAAAAGTAAACACAAACCCCGAGGTAGACTTACTCTTGTCCCTATCCGATTGGAAATCCAATCCGTGTAACCACATGTGACTAATTGATCCGCCTGAAACCAGATATAATCCCTAGTCCTTCTCGTACTTCAATATATGCTTTACCGTAGTCCAATGTCCCCTAGATTACTCGATATCGCTAACCATGCCTACTGAAAGCGATATCCGGTCTCGCATAGCATAGCATACATACATAAGGCTTCCATCACAAGCATAAGGAACCGCTTCATGTCCTCTATCTCCTTTGATGTTTTGGGACACATCTCTTTAGATAAAGGAACTCCATGCCTAAAAGGTAGAAAACCTTTCTTGGAGTTCTGCATAAAAACGAGCAAGGATAGTGTCAATGTATGAAGCTTGAGATAAGCACAACATCCTTTCGCGATCCCTTATAACTTTGATCCCAAGGATGTGTCCCACTTCTCCCAAGTCCTTCATGTCAAACTGCTTGGACAACCATACTTTACGTCTGATAACACTTTGATATTATTTGCCAACTAACAAAATGTCATCTACGATAGTACAAGAAACACCACTTTCGCTCACACATCTCTTGTATACACAAGGCTCATCCGACTTCAATAAATCCATATGACCGATTACCTCATCAAAGCGGATGTTCCAAGATCTAGAAGCTTGCTTCAATCCATAAATGGACCGATTAAGCTTACATACAAGATGCTCTTTGCCTTTAGCAATGAATCCCTCTGGTTGCCGCATATAGATGTTCTCCTCAAGACTTCCGTTAAGGAAAGCTATCTTGACATCCATCTGCCAAATCTCATAATCCATATGAGCAGCTATAGATAAGAGAATCCAGATAGACTTAAGCATAGCTACCGGCGAAAAGGTCTCCTCATAATCGATGCCCTCTTTCTGAGTATACCCTTTCGCGAAAAGCCTAGCTTTGAAGGTCTCAACCTTCCCGTCTACTCCTCTCTTTCTCTTGTAGATCCACTTGCATCCAATGGTTTTTACACCATCAGGTGGCTCTACTAGCTTCCAGACCTGATTAGAATCCATAGATTCTATCTCTGAATTCATCTCTCTTTGCCAAGATACCGCATCTCTATCTTGGATTGCCTCGTCATATGTCCAGGGATCAGGTTCATGTTCACCAGGGACTAAGTCCGAAGACTCTCCCAAAAACATGAATCTATCGGGTTGTCTAACTGTTGGTGCAATCGGCCCAGGTCACGATTGACCATGGACTCGAGTTTGACTCAAGTGATGTTTTGATGTTTGACAAAGGGATTTGAACAAAGTGTTTTGGCATTGATGTTTGACATTAATGTCAGTTAATATGTTGGGGAGATTGTTTATACAATCGACCCAGTTTATAATTGACTTGATGGTTGATCAGGGTTGACCATGTGAGTATGGGAAAGTCTAAGCATGGGTCTTGGCAAGGTAAAGTCCAAGTCATGGGTACTTGGCAATGGAAAGTCCAAGTGGGACACTTGGCAAATTGGAAAGTCCAAGTCTTGAGCACTTGGCATGAGAAGTCCAAGCATGGGTCTTGGCAAATGGAAAGTCCAACATGGGTTGGCAAGGGAAAGTCCAAGCTTGAGTCTTGGCATTTGGGAAGTCCAAGGGGATTGATATTGGCGGCGTAAAGTCCAAGCGGAGTCTTGGCGGCGTAAGTCCAATGTGCCTTGGCGGTGTAGACACCGTTAGCATGACATAGCCGATGGAAGCACCTGGAAGCTAGCGCGATGGATGAACAAGTCATGGATGACTTGGAGGGATCCGAGAGGCGTGAGGCTGATGGAGGTGGCTAGAAGGCTTAGGTCTAGGCTAAGGGTGGTCTAGCAAGTATGGGGGCACCATACTTGGGTTAAAACCTCATTCTTGAGGTTGGCAGTCGACTGGCATTATGGCCGGTTTGACTGCCGTGAGTCGACTTGAGTTATTTGCCAGTTAGAGCCTGGGATTGCTGCGGCAGCTCGCTCATGGAAGCGATCGTGATAGCTCTGGCGATCATGCCGAGGATGGCGATCATTGCCGATCGAGTGTCGAGCACGAGCGCTCCGTAGTGGCGGGCGGTCGACTACGGCGTTAGCGATCGGCCAATGTTGGCAGTCGACTGCCAAGAGATCCGTTGGAGTTTTTTCAGCGTGGATCGAGCCGTTGTCTCACGACAGCGATGGCATCGATCGGTGACTTATGGCGTCGGTGATGGCGAAATCCGTGTCGCGCGCAAGGATAAAAGGAGCTCGGCGGAAGGATTTTGGCATCGGTTTCTTGAGGCTTTTGGGGTGATTTGCTGCTGCATATCAGGGTCTCCAAGTTGACATCAAGCAACCAAGCGATCAAGCATCCAAGAGCATTTGTAAAGTGTTTTCTTTACTTGTATTGCTTTGTATTTCATTGTCCTAGCTTGTAGCTTTTGATTATTGTTGTAATCACTATTGTACGAGGTTTCTCCACCTCCGGATTGTTCCGAGAAGGAGTTATTTGATAGTGGTGTGTGATTGGCATCGCTAGGGCTCATTTGAGCCCGATCCGTGGAGTAGGAACCGGTTCGGTTCCGAACCACGTTATATCGTGCGTGTTGTGATTGTATCTTGTGTTTGTATTTGTTATTGTTTATTCCGCTGCATACTAACAAGATTGTAGACAAGCAACGCGAACGATCTCCATCTTCGTACGGGCCACACGCTATTCACCCCCCCCCTCTAGCGGGCATTCAATTCCTTACACTAACAACCCTACCACTACGACGAGGTGCCTCATGTGTATGCTCTATGACACGCGGTGCAGTGACTTGTGGTGTCTCCTCTTGTACCGGTGGTACTGAAGTCGGGACTTCCCCTGTCAACTCCTCAAGAACAGTCCTACTCTTGGGCTTGTGGTTCATTACATAATCCTCCTCTAGAAATCTGGCGTTCGTGCTAACGATCACCCTCTGATCTCTAGGATTATAAAAAAAACCACCTTTCGTTCCCTTAGGGTAGCCAACAAACATGCACACTTCTGTACGAGGTTCCAACTTACCAGCATCAGCCTTCAGCACATGTGCTGGACTCCCCCATATCCGAATATGTCTCAGACTAGGCTTTCGCCCAGTCCACAATTCTACAGGGGTAGAAGGTACTGATTTAGATGGAACCAAGTTCAGAGTGTACATTGCCATATCCAGTGCATACCCCCAGAATGAAATAGGTAACTCAGAATAACTCATCATCGATCTGACCATCTACATAAGAGTCCTATTTCTTCGCTCCGCTACACAATTCTATTGGGGTGTGCCAGGTGCAGACAATTGGGATTGAATCCCAGACTCTGATAAGTAACTCCTAAACTCTCCCAAGAGGTACTCGCCACCACGATCAGATCGTAGTGTCTTGATACTTTTACCTTGACGGTTCTCCACATCAGTCTTGAATTCTTTGAACCTGTCAAAGCATTCAGACTTGCGGCGCATCAAGTAAATGTATCCATATCTTGAATAATCGTCTATAAAAGAGACGAAATATTCAAAACCACCTCTTGCCTGGATAGACATAGGACCGCACAAATCAGAATGAACCAATTCTAACACATCTTTGGCTCTATACCCCTTGGCCTTGAAAGGCCTCTTGGTCATTTTACCTTCCAAGCGGGATTCGCAGGTTGGGAGATCCTCCACCACTAATGAACCCAAAGGTCCATCAGCTATCAACCTTTGAATTCTACTTAGGTTAATATGACCAAGCCTTAGATGCCAAAGATATGTTTGGTTCATTTTCGAATTTTCTTTTCTCTTATTAGATTTAGAAGATGAGTTATTTACTTCTATATGCATCTTGGGAGTTTTCGGTTCAAGAGTATATAAATTGCCAACCAATGTACCAGAACAGATAATCTCCCTATTCCTTTTTATAACCACTTTGTCATTAAAAGAAACAGAATACCCATCCATAAACAATTTAGAAACTGAAATTAAATTCTTTCTAAAAGTAGGTACATAAAGACAATTTCTCAAAACCAAAACTTTATTCCTATCAAAAGATAAATAAACGTCTCCCACTGCAATAGCCACCACCTTTGAAGCATTGCCCATGAAGACGGTAATCTCTCCCTCAGCTAGTCGTCGGGTTTCTAGAAGAACCCCTGCAAAGTATTGCAGACATGATCAGTGGCTCCTGTATCTACACACCAGGCACTGGTAGATAACACCGCTAAACATGTTTCAACAACTAAACAAGAAGATATACCTTTGTTCTTTCGGCAAGGACACTCCGCCTTCCAATGTCCAGTTTGCTTGCAAGTGAAGCACTTGCCTTTCGACTTCTTCACTCCTGCCTGAGGTCCCACTGCCACCTTCTTCGCTCCACCTTGCTTCTTCTTCTTCTTACCTTTCGGTTTAGAGGAAGAAATTTTCTGAGTGACCATGGCTTGAGCACTCTGACGAAAAAGCCCCTCTGTCGCCTGGAGTTCTGTCAGAAGCTCGCCAACGAATACAACCTCTTGTTCATGTTGTAGTTGAGGCGGAACTGCTCAAAACTCCTAGGTAGAGACTGGAGAATGATATCGACCTGGGTTTCCCCATTGATCTCAGCTCCAAGGACTTCCATCTCATTAAGATAAGCCATCATCTTGAGAACATGATCCCTAACGGGTGTTCCCTCGATCATGGTGGTCGTCATCAAGTTTCTCATTGCCTCCTGCCTAGCCGCCCTACTCTGATGTCCGAAAAGTTCCTTGAGATTGAACATCATGTCATAAGCTGTGGCTATGGCCTGATGCTGATGTTGCAGCACATTTGACATAGATGCCAAAATGTAACACCGCGCCATCTCATATGCCTTGACCCATTTCTTATAACGTTCTTTCTCCTTTTCATCAGAGTCATCGAAGGGCTTAGGAGGACAGACCTCGAAGAGTACAAATTTATACTCCTCCGCAGTTAAGACAATATCCAGATTTCTTTTCCAATCAATGTAGTTTGGTCCAGTAAGCTTATTTTCTTTTAAAATCACAGCAAGTGGGTTGAAAGCCATTTGAAAATCCTAAGAATCACAATGATCAAAATATTAGATTTCAAATATTATTGATTCCTCAAAACAATAAAATCCCGAAATCAACCAACACCTCAAATCACCGAGAATATCGCATGCCACGCTGTGTGGACGTATACGAATTCTACATTTGTAAGAGGAGGTTTTACCCATTAATTTTATTATCTTGTCAACCTTACTTTTTGACAAATAAAATTAATAGTTGGTTCCTCTTTGGCCCTACAAATAAAAGCAGTGACTCCGATGGGGAGGATACTTTTATTTGCATCTAAGTGTGCACCATTACACGATACCAAGGGAATTATTTCGGATTATGTGCCTTACCGCTGTGGAAGTACACATGCTCCTAGATAATTTCCTATAACCATTATTTGACCTAGTGATCCGCAAACAAACCCGTCCTTAGGGAGGAAGGCACTCAGAGCCAACACACAAGTTTGTTGCATCACACGTCAAATTGTAATGGAGGCTGCAGGAATTAATTAAAATTTCCCTCTCCCACTTAGTAAATTAAAATTGAGGAATTTTAAAGCATACACAACATGCATATAAAACAAATCAGCAATAAATATGGAAAAAACAGAATTTTTTCCAACTATTATGGCATTGTCCTCCAATACGCATCCCGTCGTGTCGCCACCTCGTCCGCTCCATCTTTTCCCGTGCGCAAGTCACCAAAGAGATCCGAGCCGAGATAAAACTATTTTAATTTACATCCATCGATCCTATACTCCACGAAGGAGTGTACAAATAATCTAGATCGAAAGTAAACTAAAATGAGCGGCTAAACAATGTCGTATTTAATTACAAAAATTAAGTACTAATCTAGCCTCGTCAACCCCGAGGATTCAAATAATAAATTCTTACACACATCCATTCACATAGACACACATGGCCATAATAGTCGGATCTTTTGCCTGCAACCAAAGAGTTAAACTACGCATATCCTACTATTATCCGGCACATATAATATATGAAAAATGCATAAAAAATTAACCGAATCCTAAACACACAAAACCGGAAACCGTGGCTCTGATACCACTTGTAGGGAGTTGCTTCGGAGGCTCATTGGCTCCCATGTCCCCGGATTAAAACTTTCACTAATGAAAGAATTAATCCGGATGGGATGAGCTTCCTTAGCACAACCATTTCGTCATCGTGCTAACAACTTGAGAGGTCGCTTGAACAAACTAGTTGTTCAAGCAACACAACTCTTCTAGTTGGTTAGCCGCGGAAGAGACGACGGACGGATCGCCGGTTTTTGTATTTGTCTTCGGGGTCCATGATTATACAATATATTTTCATACACGCACATGTATAATCAAAACATAAAAGAACATGCTCAGATATGTAATTAAAGTTAAAAAAAACTTTATACCTTACGATCTTCTACCGTATGTCCTATCCTTCTCGTGGACGACGTGTGGACGAAGATCCTCCACGAGTAGAAGCCTTCTAGATCGCGTTCTCCTCTACCTTGTCCGCTGCGAACAAAGAGAAGAACCAACAAATACCTATCCTTTCTAGAACTGGTAACCAAATTAGGGAATTTGGTGCAACCGCCGACCAAGGATCAAATGGATGAAGCGCCGGCCAACATGAAGAAGGGTTGCCGCCGGCCACTAAGGAGAAAGGGAGGAAGATGAACTCCGGCCACCAATGGAGAGAGAACCGCTGGCCAAGGAAGAAGGGAGAGGCCTCTAGGATGGGCGTCGGCCAAGTGTTGATGGAGGAGGATGGGCGCCGGCAATCAACTAGAAGGAAGAAGTTGCCGCCCACTTTGATTTACTCCAAAACCCTAGCCGCCCAAAAACCCTAGCCGCCCACTTTTGGATGAGCCAAAACCCTAATTCTTCAATCTTATCTTGCCGCCCAACCTAAGCCTCTATTTATAGAATTAGGCTTAAGCCTCCTTTAATCTCCACCGTCGGATCTAGGGATTTAATCTCCACCGTCGGATCTAGGGTTTTATCCCAACCGTTGGATCTAGGGTTTCATCCCAACCGTCGGATCTAGGATTTCATCCCAACCGTCGGATCTAGGGTTTCATCCCATCCGTCGGATCTAGGGTTTTATCCCAACCGTCGGATCTAGGGATTTAATCCCAATCGTCGATTATAGGGATTCATCCTAACCATAGGATCTTAGGGATTTAATCCCAACCGTTGGTTCTAGGGTTTCATCCTAACCATCGGATCTAGGGATTTAATCCTAACCGTTGGTTCTAGGTTTTGTTTTACATTCTTGGATCTAGGCTTCATAAGGATTATATTAGGCTACGATAGGGACCATAAGGAGGAGTTGGATCTTGGCCACCCGATGGATCGGAACCACACAAACTTGATCTATCAATGATGTTCCATTCCACTAGAGGATCATCATTGAACTACCTCACCAACCCCCATAAATTAATATGGGCTCCATATATTATTCGTACATTAATCTCCCCGTGTTTAAGATATCGAATGTCCGTCAATTAATTGATTTAATGACTATCAATTAATTAACATCTAATTCCTCGAGTAGTACCACTCAACCTTATCATCATGTTGACTAAGTCAACCAGCTGGGTTTACATGATGAACCTTATGAGCTCCTCAAGGGGACATCATCAACCTAATATATAGGACACGGTTTCCTCCTATAATCAACGGCACACCATGTAAATAATATCATTTCCCAACTTACCGGGCATATTGATTTAATCCATCTAAATCTCACCCTCTGGTAAATCAAATAAATAAATACAAGTACATGTCCCCGTTATTATATCAGGATTAAGAGCATGCACAACATAATATCCGAGGTCTGATTCAATTATGTAGTCAGTACTAAATTGAATCACCTCTATGTCGGTCCTGCTCAATACACCTAAGTGTACTAGTGTAACTTTATGTTCAAGACAAAACAATACCAAGCTACACTACAACCATGCCAATGGTTTGTCCAAAACCATCTTGGTCGTGAGCCTCTACTTATATTTTACAAGGGACTGATAACATGATCTTCTGTGCCACACCAAGCACCATGTTATCTACAATGTAAAATATTAGACAATATGCACACACATATAATAAATATATAAAGTGCAAACAATGATCATATGATTCTTATTTCAAAATAAAATGTTCATACAAAAAGAGCTAGGCTTTCAGTATACATTCCAACAATGTGGAGGGGACTCCACTATCAGGTCCAAGCGCCAGTTGGTGCGTGTAGTGATGGTGGTACGATCAGGGTCGGGGAGCCTAAGGGCCATCAGATTTTTCCTTACAAAGAATAAGGAGTCTCCTTCTCTCATAATCATCTTCATGGCCATGCACACTCCTAGGTCAATCCTAGGGCTCCCCTCTATACTCTCTAATGTAGTGTAATCGTACCCCATCCTATGGCAAATGTGGGTAAGGAGGCCTCCTACATTAATCTCTCCTCGTGCTGCTTTGCCCATCTTCACTAAGTGTCTGATGAAGTGGGACCCTACATCGATGCTACTTCTTTCTTGTAGCATATCCCAGAGGCAAAGCAGCTCGCTAGCTCTAACTACATCGTCACTCTCCCCACGACCAAATATAGTACTGGCCATGATGCAGTGAAGGTATCGGAAGACGGGGTTTTGGAGGCGCGACGCTTTTGCCCTAGAAGGGTCATAAGCGTGCTCTCCCGTCAACTCGGTCCAAAATACCCGAGAGTTGAACCCAATAAGGATTCTTCTCTCTCCCCCACTCAGCAAGTCAAAGCATGAGTTCCATTGGTGAAGGGTCGACTCATGCTCAATGTTAAAAAGCCTAAAAGTTATCCTACCCTCCTCGCTCTCTCTACCCGTTAAAATTTTCGCCTCTAATGAACTCAAAAATTCTAGAACTATCCTAGGGTAGGTTGGGTGCCTTATTCCCATCATCTCTTCCCACCCCATTTTTGCAAATAGGGCTTGAATATCACCTAACAACCCTAGAGACTCTAGCAAATCTTCATCTAAGTACCTAGTAGCAGTGAGTTTACGAGTAGAGAGAACATTATATCTATCTCTATGTTTGTTATTGCGAAAAAGCATAGTGGGTAGGGCGTTACCCTGCTCCGGAGCTTGGGGGCTTCGGCTCTCCTTGATCGTCTCTCTGAAGCACCGGATCGAGGTGCTACTTGCTTGGTCCTCCTCATCCTTTCTTCTTTTGGCTTCCTTTGAGGTTAAAAGTGCTTCTAGATGGTGGGGAAGATGAAATCACATGGCTAGGGCAAGAGCTTTCGAAGCACACGGCACAAATGGGGTGAAAACACATGGCTCACCCCTTTTAACCTCGCACAACACGGTCGTGTGAAAACACACAGCCAGGCCATGTGCGCCTCGGACCCGTCGGGCACGACCATGGGAAAACACACGGCTAGGCCGTGTGTCCCCATTTCTCTCCTTGTTTTGCATTAGGGTTTGAATTTTCTCATACATTTCGCCGTGTAGACTAATATGGGTTTTATTTTTGCCTAGCTAAGTTCTTTTCTAGACCTAACTCTAAATGGGATTGAAATCAAAACTAAAATTAAACAAATCCATGCAATGCAAACAAAGGGAAATCTAAAACTAAACTTGGGTTGCCTCCCAAGAAGCGCTTTGTTTAAGGTCATTTAGCTCGACCGCACTCCACTATCAACTCGGCTCTGGAGGTTCAGTGACCCTCCATTCATCCATCTCGGAATATAGGGGCTCCCCTAGATACTTATTTAATCGTTGTTCATTTACCTTGATCTCCCCTGATTCACTACTCCATATGTCCACCGCCCCATATGGGTATACCCTTTTTACTCGAAACGGTCCTGACCACCTTGATTTTAGTTTTCTTGGAAAGAGTTTCAACCTGGAGTTTTACAGGAGAACTAAGTCTCTTTCCTTAAACTCCCTCCTCAGGATGTGTTGGTCATGCCATTTCCTGGTTCTTTCCTTATATGCCTTAGCATGTTCGTATGCGTCTCTTCGAATATCATCCAATTCGCTTAACTACAGTTTTCTTTTTTCTCCTGCCACGCAGTAGTCCAAGTTGAGCTTCTTGATGGCCCAGAAAGCCTTGTATTCTAACTCAATGGGCAGATGGCAAGGCTTTCCGTAGACCAAACCGAATGGGGTCATGCCTATCGGGGTCTTATAAACTAAGCAGTAAGCCCAGAGAGCATATCCAGTCTTGGTTACCAATCCTTCCGTGATGCCACTATTATTTTTTTTAGGATACTTTTGATTTCCCGATTTAAAATTTCCACCTATCCGCTAGTTTGTGGGTGGTAGGCTGTCGAGACTTTGTGGATCACCCCATACTTATGTAGAAATTTTTCGAATTGTTTTTCAATGAAGTGGGATCCTCCATCACTGATTACTACTTGAGGAACTCTGAATCTAAGGAATATTTTTTTTTTGAACATTTTTATTACGGTCCTAGCATGACAATGGCACAATGCCACGACCTCCACCCATTTGGAGACATAGTCTACGGTGACCAGGATGTATTTGTTTTCGTCAGAAATGGGAAAGAGCCCCATGAAATCTACTCCCCATACATCAAAGAGTTCTACCTCTAATATGGTGCTTGCCGGCATCTCATGTCTCCTCCCAATATTTCCCGTTCGTTGACACTGATCGCAGGAAACTACATAGTTGCGTGTGTCCCTAAACAGGCTAGGCCAGTAGAATCCTGACTGAAGTACTTTTGCAGCCATTTTTACAATCTCGACATGTCCCCCATATGTGGAAGAATGAGAGTGAAAGAGGATGCTCTCTACTTCCTCTTTTGGCATGTACCTTCGATATATGCTGTCTGCACACTTCCTGAATAGGAAGGGGTCATCCCACACGTTTTGCCGAACCTCTGAAAAGAATCTCTTCCTTTGTTGGGTGATGAATTCTAGTAGTATCACTCTTCCAGCAAGAAAATTCACCAAATCTGCATACCAGGGAGTGGTGACATTAATAGCCATGAGGGTATCATCCCACAGAGCATCATCTATTTGGGTATTGTCCTCTTCTCCTATCCTGCGATATATGGGCATGCGCGATAAGTGGTCCACGACGATGTTGTCCATCCCCTTCTTTTCCCTGATCTCTATATCAAATTCCTGAAGTAATAAAATCCAGTGAATAAGGCGGGGTTTGACATCCTTCTTACTTAGCAAGTAACGAATTGAAGTATGGTCGGTGTATACCACTACCTTCGACCCTACTAGGTATTGTCTGAACTTGTCGAATGCAAACACTACTGCTAGTAATTCCTTCTCAGTCATGGCATAATTGATTTGTGCCTCGTTTAGTGTCTTACTGGCGTTGTGAATGACATATAGTTTTTTCTCTTTCTGTTGCCCCAATACTGCCCCCACTGCATAGTAACTAGCATCACACATGACCTCGAATGGTAGGCTCCAGTTAGGCGACTGAATTATCTGAGATGTCACTAAGGCTTTCTTTATTTCCTCAAATGCTACCAAACATTTCTGGTCAAAAATAAATTCTGTACCTTTAGAAAGAAGATTCGTAAGAGGTATTGTTATATGAGAAAAGTTCTTTATAAACCTTCTATAGAAACCTGCATGCCCAAGAAAGCTCCGAACCCCTTTTACATCCTTGGGTGGGGGCAATTTTTCTATTACTTCGACCTTCACCTTGTCTACTTCAATACCATCCCCTGATATCTTGTGCCCTATAACTATTCCTTCCATTACCATGAAGTGACATTTTTCCCAGTTCAAAATCAAGCTATTCTCCTCACACCTTTGCAAAACGCTTTCTAAATTCTTCAAACATGCATCGAAATTTGTTCCATAGACCGAAAAATCATCCATGAATACCTCCATAATTTGTTTGATCATGCCTGAGAAGATAGTCGTCATACAACGTTGAAAGGTCGCCGGGGCATTACATAGGCAAAAAGGAATTCATCTGTACACGAAGGTTCTGTACGAGCAGGTGAAGGTGGTCTTCTCTTGGTCTTTAGGGTGAATTGAGATTTGGAAAAACCCTGAGTACCCATCAAGGTAGCAAAAATAGGAATGTTTAGCTAGGCGTTCCAGCATCTGGTCGATAAATGGAAGCGAAAAATGAACCTTTTTTGTTGCTTTGTTTAATTTATAGTAATCTATGCACATTCTCCACCCCGTTACCATTCGAATAGGGATTAGCTCATTCTCCTCGTTTTTGACCACCATAGTGCCACCTTTCTTTGGGACTACGTGCACTAGACTCACCCACTCACTATCCGAAATAGGGTAAATTATTCCAGCATCCAAGAGTTTAAGCACTTCCTTTTTCACTACCTCCTACAAATGAGGGTTAAGTTACCTTTAGCGCTCCACGGTTTGTTGGTGCAATCGGCCCAGGTCACGATTGACCAGACTCGAGTTTGACTCGAGTGATGTTTTGATGTTTGACAAAGGGATTTGACAAAGTGGTTTGACATTGATGTTTGACATTGATGTCGGTTAATATGTTGGGGAGATTGTTTATACAATCGATCCAGGTTATAATTGACTAGAGTCAAGTTTGACTCGAGGGAGACTTTGATGGTCGACTGGGGTTGACCATGTGATTATGGGAAAGTCCAAGCATGGGTCTTGGCAAGGTAAAGTCTAAGTCATGGGTACTTGGCATGGAAAGTCCAAGTGGGACACTTGGCAATTGGGAAGGTCCAAGTCTTGTGTACTTGGCATGAGAAGTCCAAGCATAGGTCTTGGCAAATGAGAAGTCCAAGCATGGATCTTGGCAAATGAGAAGTCCAAGCATGGGTCTTGGCAAATGGAAAGTCCAAGCATGGGTCTTGGCATGGAAAGTCCAACATGGGTTGGCAAGGGAAAGTCCAAGCTTGAGTCTTGGCATTTGGAAGTCCAAGGGGATTGATATTGGCGGCGTAAAGTCCAAGCGGAGTCTTGCCGGCGTAAGTCCAATGTGCCTTGGCGGTGTAGACACCGTTAGCATGACATAGCCGAGGGAAGCACTTGGAGGCTAGCGCGATGAATGAACAAGTCATGGGTGACTTGGAGGGATCCGAGAGGCGTGAGGCTGATGGAGGTGGCTAGAAGGCTTAGGTCTAGGCTAAGGGTGGTCTAGAAAGTATGGGGGCACCATACTTGGGTTAAAACCTCACGTTTGAGGTTGGCAGTCGACTGGCAATATGGCCGGTTCGACTGCCGTGAGTCGACTTGAGTTCGACTGCCAATTTAGAGCTGGAATTGCTCTGGCAGTCGACTGCTCATTGGAGCGATCGTGATGTCTACTGGCGATCATTGCTAGTTACGTGTCGAAACGCAGAATGCTTCGTGAGTGGATGCGGTCGACTACGGGCATTGGCAGTCGACTGCCAATGTTGGCAGTCGACTGCCAAGAGTCCCGTTGGAACTTGTCCAACGTGGATTGAGCCGTTGTCTCACAGCTACAGTGTTGGCAGTCGACTGGGGACTTATGGCAGTCGACTGCTAGGCGGAAATCCAGCCCGATGGAGGATAAAAGCAGCTATTCGTGGAAGGCTCAATAATCAGTTCTTTGGGGCCTTTGGTGAGGCGATTTGAAGGTGATTTGCAGGTGCATGTCAGGGTCCTTCAAGCTCATCCAAGCAACCGACAAGCAAGCGCTCAAAACCCTAGTTTGTAAAGTGTTCTTTACATTTTCATTTGTATTTGCTTGTTTACTTTGTATTACTTGTTGTAATTCATTGTACGAGGTTTCTCCACCTCCGACTTGTTGTCGAGAAGGAGTTTTATTGCTTAGTGGTGTTTGTGGCATCGCTAGGGTTCGTACGAACCCAATCCGTGGAGTAGGAACCGTTACGGTTTCGAACCACGTTATATCCTCGTGTTGTGCTTGCGTTCGTTATTGTATCTTTTCGTTATTGCTTTTATTATTTCTATTCCGCTGCGCATAACGAGATTTGTAGAGACGATCGCGAATATTTTCCATCTACGTACGGTCAACGCTATTCACCCCCCCTCTAGCGGCCTCAAATCTCCAACAAGTGGTATCAAAGCCCGGGGCTCTTCTACGGACTAACCGCCAGGAGCTAGGACAAAGAAGCTAGAGGGTGAAGATGGAAGAACAATTGGGATGGAATATTAACACACCGATCCCTTACTCCTTCTATGGACAAGAAGGGTTTAAGCAATGGAAGTCAAGAATTGAAGACTTCCTAATGATGAAGGACTTCGAAGAATGGTCTATCTTAATGGAAGGATATAGCTATCCAAGAGGACCAAAAGGTGGATTCCTCAAGAAAAAGAGATGGACCGAAGAGCAAGTCCAAGACTTCGAAAAGAATGAGAAGGTAATGAAGTTGTTAATTGATTTAATACCTAACAATATCTTGTGTATATTAGATAATTATGTAGATGCAAACGAGCTGTGGAGCCAAGTGGCAAAGCTCCATGAAAACTCATCATTGGTCCAAGAAGAAGAAGAAGAAGAAGAGTGCTAATCCTCTCAAGCTCAAAAAGAAGCAAGTACATCTTCATCCAAAGAGCTTGAGGATTCGGAGGTTGATAGGGAATCAACATCTGGATCGGAAGAGGTGGAGGAAGTGGAAGAAGCATCCACTTCTAGGATTGAGGAGGAGATTAGAGTTTCCTCAACATCGGAGCATCAAGAAGAAGCTTCGACATCCGGTCAAGATGAAGAAGCCCAAAATCCAATTCCGGTCTCCATTAACCTAGGTAACTCAAACACTCTAATTTCAAATAAAAATAATATTATGTGCTTTGAGTGTAGGGAATTTGGGCACTATAAGAGCAAGTGCCCAAAGAAGATTAGGAAAGCTCCACCGGCACCAAAAGTCAAGGATGCCGGTTCCCCAACACCTAAAGGCAAGGAGCACATCATATGCTTCAAGTGCAATTCAAATGGGCATTATCGGAGTCAATGCCCTAGGGGGAAGAAGAAGGGGCAAGGAGGAGCATCACAAGTAGGGGGAGCTTCTATAGCTAACCCTAAGGTATATGTTAATAATGCACCTTCCAAATTTAAAAGTCAAAAGCATGCTAGAAATTTTAATTCTCTTGCAATTCACCATGAAAAGCATGCTAGAGATAAATATTTTTGCTTAGGAGCCAAGAGGGTAAATTTTTCAAGAAAGGAGAAATTTGGGACTAATGTCCCTAGAAAAACTCTTCCTAAGGAAAGCATTAGGAAAATAGAAAACCACTTAGGCATTAACCCTAAGAAGGGTAGGTATATGCCTAGAGAAAATGGTAATGCCCAAAAACTTAATCAAAAATCAATTGGGCAATTAGAGGTTTAAAATAAAGCCTTGAGGTCAAGGCTTGAAAAACTAGAAAAGACCCTTAGGAATATACAAAATCAATTTCAAGGGTCTAATGGTCAAACTCCTAGGTCAAAAAGTCAAAGTCAACATCTAGGACCTAAGAGTCAAAAGTCAACCAAGGGCAAGAAAGGTTTGGGTCACAAACCTAAGCCCAAGGTGACTTACCATAGTGTTCATTAGATTATGGGACACTAACTAGGTCTAGGAAGACCAAGGTCAATAGGGAAGTCATCCCTAGAGTTGACCAAAGGGTGTGCCTAGTGGCTAGGGTTTCTAGGAAACCTAGGGTGACCACTAAGAAGGTTGCAAGGAGAGTTACCCATAGAGTCAACCTAGGTAAGACCCAAATGACCAAGGCTAATAAGCCTAGGAGGGTCATTAGGAAGGTATCTAGAGAGGTTATCCCTAAGGAATACCTAATTAACCCTAGGAGCTCAAATCGGTTTTGGGTTCCTAAGAGTGTGATTGATTCATGCTATATGGGTTTAGGGTGTGCCAACCTTGATTGGATGGGTTGTTAACTCAACCATGGTAAAGGTGGCACTTTAGGATATTTTCAAGGTTATGGTTACCTTGGAAATAGATATGAATCAATATCCTAAAAGATTTTAGGATGTGCCAATGCATTTTTTGAAATTGAGAAAAATCAATTAAATTGGCACAATTTAGGTTTAGAGTGTTAGTGTGTCATTTTGGGTTTTTGGCACACTAGGGAGATTAATGATAATATGGCAAAATACATCTGACTATATCAAATGGCAATTAATATTAAAATTTAGGTATTACTATACCTATATATTTTATATGTCATGCTTTGATTGCCATATGCCATGTCATGACATCATGCCTATTTCTATGATTTTATATGTCATGAGTATGCTTAGGTTTTAGGTTAAAGTCATGTATGCTTAGTTTTATATCTTATGCCATGACATCATGATTGTGAGCATATGCTTATTTATATCATTTCTAATGCCATAATCATTCATGCATTTAAGACAATTTGGTTGAAATTGATTTAAGGACTATGGCATGACTTGAAGTCCCATTTATAAGGGAATCAAGTAGGGTTGCCTAGGAAATGTATGAAACCCTAGATTAGGATGAACAAAACCCACATCTCACATTAAATTGACATGTATGTGTATTTATACACCTTAGATACATGTGAGATGCTAGGATATGAGTTAAGTTCAAGGTGCATACTTTTTGCATCTAGATGAACTAAAACTCATCTAATTTCAAATGTGGATCATTGGGAGAGCATGTGTACAAGTCATGTACATAGAGCCCAAGGAATATGATCCAAAATAAGATTTTGAAAACATTTTAAAATCATTTTGAAAAACCTTGGTGAAGTCTATCTTTTGATAGCAATCACCATTGATAGAGTTGATACAAAATAGGGCCAAAACATTGAAAATTTCAATGGTTTTGAGTTTTGTGTCAAACTCACTAGTTTATGGGTAAAATAATTTTCAAATATTTTTCACCCATTGTAATGACTATAAGTAATATACGTATCAAATTTTATAATTTTTCAAATTACGTAGAATTACTTATGCTTTTCCAAATCTCGATTCTGATAGCTGAAATTTGGAAATTTCATTATCGATCGCCTGGGTGGCGATCGGTGATATGGGTGGCGGTGATCGACATCGCAGTCGATAGGTTTGTTTAGCCCGTGTTCAGGTATGGAAAAGGTTCCTAATCACTCCTAACCCTAGGATATGCTTTAGGAAGCATTATAAAGGGTGAAAATCCATTGGATATGGATTAGGAGCTATGTTAGGTCAAAGTATCAAATTTATGGTGAGTGAAAGTTTTATGTTGAACTTAGAACCTTAATTTTGATGGTTTAGAGTTCCTATTGGCTTAGGGGCTTTCCAAGGACATTGTTGGTGCAATGGTCAAGGGGGAGCAAGCCTTTAGGAGGAGGTATCCATCTTGGGATGATGGATGTGTTTTTTCTCCTTGAAGAGGAGAAGTTATTGGGAGAGTATCATCAATTGGGAAAATTGATGGGTTTTTGATACCCAATTTGGAAATTGGGAGAGAGTATAGGATTGTCTCTCTTGAGTGATATGTGAATTATCACTAGGAAGATGGTAGACATCCTAGGTATTTATTTTTGGATCAAGGGGGAGATTGTAAAATCTCATTGGGACATGAGACATTGACCTCCTTGGAGAGAAAACCTTTTTGATGTTAGTCAAAAAGGGGGAGAATGTTTGGGGGAGAACATTTGGAGAGTGATTACCAATTTGGGATAATTGGTAAGGGATTTGAGTTAGTGGTCTAACTCAAATGATTTGTTTGGTTTTTGTCAAACATCAAAAAGGGGGAGATTGTTGGTGCAATCGGCCCAGGTCACGATTGACCAGAATCTAGTTTGACTCGAGTGATGTTTTGATGTTTGACAAAGTGGTTTGACATTGATGTCAGTTAATATGTTGGGGAGATTATTTATACAATCGATCCAGGTTATAATTGACTAGACTCGAGGGAGACTTTGATGGTCGACTGGGGTTGACCATGTGATTATGGGAAAGTCCAAGCATGGGTCTTGGCAAGGTAAAGTCCAAGTCATGGGTACTTGGCATGGAAAGTCCAAGTGGGACACTTGGCAATTGGGAAGGTCCAAGTCTTGTGTACTTGGCATGAGAAGACCAAGCATGGGTCTTGGCAAATGAGAAGTCCAAGCATGCAAATGAGAAGTCCAAGCATGGGTCTTGGCAAATGGAAAGTCCAAGCATGGGTCTTGGCATGGAAAGTCCAACATGGGTTGACAGGGGAAAGTCCAAGCTTGAGTCTTGGCATTTGGAAGTCCAAGGGGATTAATATTGGCGGCGTAAAGTCCAAGCGGAGTCTTGGCGGCGTAAGTCCAATGTGTCTTAGCGGTGTAGACACCATTAGCATGACATAGCCGAGGGAAGCACCTGGAGGCTAGCGCGATGGATGAACAAGTCATGGATGACTTGGAGGGATCCGAGAGGCGTGAGGCTGATGGAGGTGACTAGAAGGCTTAGGTCTAGGCTAAGGGTAGTCTAGCAAGTATGGGGGCACCATACTTGGGTTAAAACCTCACGTTTGAGGTTGGCAGTCGACCGGCAATATGGCCGGTTCGACTGCTGTGAGTCGACTTGAGTTCGACTGCCAATTTAGAGCTGGAATTGCTCTGGCAGTCGACTGCTCATTGGAGCAGTCGATTGATGTCTATAGCGATCATTGCCAAGAGTCGGATTTCGCTAGTTCTTTGTCGAGCGCCGAGCGGCCGTGGCCGTGGCGGTCGACTCTGAGTGCATTGGCGATCGGCCGCCAATGTTGGCAGTCGACTGCCAAGAGTCCCGTTGGAACTTGTCCAACGTGGATTGAGCCGTTGTCTCACAGCTACAGTGTTGTCAGTCGACTGGGGACTATTGGCAGTCGACTGCTAGGCGGAAATCCAGCCTGATGGAGGATAAAAGCAGCTGTTCGTGGAAGGCTCAAGGATCAGTTATTTAAGGGCTATGGTGAGGCGATTTGTAGGTGCATGTCAGGGTCCTTCAAGCTCATCCAAGCAACCGACAAGCAAGTGCTCCAAACCCTAGTTTGTAAAGTGTTCTTTACATTTTCATTTGTATTTGCTTGTTTACTTTGTATTACTTGTTGTAATTCATTGTACGAGGTTTCTCCACCTCCGACTTGTTGTCGAGAAGGAGTTTTATTGCTTAGTGGTGTTTGTGGCATCGCTAGGGTTCGTACGAACCCAATCCGTGGAGTAGGAACCGTTACGGTTCCGAACCACGTTATATCCTCGTGTTGTGCTTGCGTTCGTGATTGTATCTTTTCGTTATTGCTTTTATTATTTCTATTCCGCTGTGCATAACGAGATTTGTAGAGACGATCGCGAACGTTTTCCATCTACGTACGGTCAACGCTATTCACCCCCCCCTCTAGCGGCCTCAAATCTCCAACACGGTTGACTTACACCCATCCTCAAGTATTATCCTATGCATGCACAGAGACGGGCTTATCCCTTTTATGTCATCGATGGTATAGCTCAACATTTTTTTATACGTCCTGAGCACCCCTAGAAACTTTCTTGTTTCTTCCTCACTCAAATTGGCATTTATAATCACTGGATGAGATGTAAGTGGCCCTAAAAATTCGTACTTTAGACTGGGGGAAAGTGGCTTCATCTCAAGCCCCGTGTGTTTCTCCTCTGCCATCTGCTCTGATTCTTCCTCTTCTTTTGAACCGGAGGATAAGGAGTCTTCTTCCACCAGGTACTCTCTCTATTTGTCCCCTTCCTGTACTCGGTAAACTACTTCAGTGCGTTCTATCCCTTTTATCGGAAAAGTATCCTGAAAGTGTTGTTCGTTGTTGGCCCATATTTTGAGAGTCCCCACTACTGTCTCTATAATGCGATATGCGTCGTCCATACTTCTTTTCATCAACACGCCCCCGCGGCGGTGTCCAAGAGTTCTTTCGATGCGTTAGTTATCCCAGAATAGAAAACATGGAGGAGTAACCAATCCTATAATCCATTGTGCGGGCAGCGAACAACCAGGTCATGTAGCCTCTTCCATGCCTCGATAAGAGTCTCTTCTCACCCTTGCGCAAATGAAAGGATTGTATCCCTAAGGTACGCTGTTTTGGGGTGGGGGAAGAATTTACTTAGGAAAGTGTCTTCCATTTGTTCCCATGTCATTATACTTCCTACGGGTAGGGCACCTATCCATTGCTTATCCCCTCCTTTTAATGAAAACGGGAACATAATGAGCTTAATGGCATCTGCCGGGACTCCTTCATACTGCACTGTGCCACAGTATGCAAGAAATTCTTCAAGGTGCAGATAGGATTCCTCAATCTGAGCCCCTCCAAACTGCTTTTCTTGAATAAGAGTAATTAATGCAGGGTTTATTTCCCAGCTTGCAGCCTGAATTCGGCGAATAACAATGCAGGAGTTCCGGGCTTTTCATCTAGGCGCTATGTAATCTTTCAAGGGTCGAGCGGCTTGTGTCAACATTTCAACGTTCTTCAATGAGAGATGCTTAATAGGACATACTAAAAGAGGACTTGGAGGGTGAAACAAAAGATTTAACTAAAGTTAAAAGTATTTACCTAATACCAAGAAAAAGAAAATAAATCAAGTAAATAAATCTAATCCTAAGTCCGATCTAATTTACCACTGTTCGATTTGATATCGAATCGACTAGTCCCCGACAACGGCGTGAAAAACTTGATGCACATGATCGCGAGCTCAAATCTCATGATGAAGGCCGTCGAGGACTCAAAGTGCTCGCTCGTTCTCAACGCCCGCAAGTGCACGGATGTCATCAAGTAATAAAAGATTTATCGATCCCACAGGTACTGGGATTTGAGTATCAGTATGTTCAATGGTTGTAATCATTCGGACATAAAATCTAAGGGGTTTTGACGGGTGAGGGTTGTCGGTGGACTATACTCTATACGGTGTCATACGGAGGAGGAAAGGAGTGTGTTGAGGTCTTCAAAGGTGATTCTAGGACTTCAGTTTCGCTTATGTGTCACAAAACAATGCTGTCAATTGGCGTTGTCTAGTCGTTTAGCTATGGTTTTATGGAAGGGACATCATACACTCTCCTGAAGAGTCACCGCATCTACTGGGGGCTATCTCCACCTAGAAGGTCGGGATAGACGGTACGAGGATGTCGAATCAATCCCTACGATGAACCGTGTCCGGTTCCATCGCATCCTTCTACCCACGGTTACAGGAGATCTGGTTTACCCCTAGGTTCCTTGTATCAAATCCCCTAAATCTTAGATACGAGAGTTGTCACCCCTCGTATTGCCTAAGCATAGCAGGTAGAAAACCAAACACGCACAGATAAAGTAAAAAACAACTACCAATTGCTAAATTAAACTTAAAGGCAGAATTTAACATGAACCAATATTGTTATGTGCACACAAGCTACTCCCTAATCCTAGAATCGAAAGAACTACTCCATGTATATGAAGGAATAATCACAAAGCATGTTTATGTTTGAATACATAGGGAATAAAATGCAAGAACAAAAGATTACAATGTTTTCGTGGTCTTCTCTCCGGCGTTGAAGTGCATGGCGTGGACCTCCGGCGGCGTTCCTCCTCCCCGTTGTGAGTTTCCGAAGCTTTTTAGGGCTTCAGCGTGCCGTCCTAGCCATCATGCCTCTCCCCTAGGGTTTGGGCAGAGTCATCCTTATATAGACATCACCTCAGATTGATGCAAAATCCGAAAAAACCCTAGTCGCACAAATTTGGTGGGCCGCCACACGGCCGTGTGCAGCCCTAAGTTAGCCGATCTCGCCCATTGGACATGGCCGTGTGTAGCCACATGCCCTGGTCGTGTCCCACTCTGCATCTAGCTGCAAATTGTCCATCTTTTGCTCTGAAAGTGCACCTTTTTCTCTCGAAATGCTAACCTGCACCCAAAAGTACAAAGAGCATACCTCCGAACCAGAAAATAGGAAATGTGTACAAAATAGAGTAACATATGCATGAAACTAACATAAAATGTAACAAGATGTGAGCGAAAACTACTCCTAAAATCCAATATTTTTCGCTCACATCATGCATCATGCTAGCCGCGATGGTACCTGATCTACAGAAGCAGCATGAGCATATGGATGCTCATAGTGTTGTAGTCTTTCATCTTTATGAGTTGTTTGATGAGCAAGTGAGATCCGAAAGGTTCGAAGTCTCCAAGCTCCTCTTCACCTATGAGATGCAAGAAGGTTCATCTGTGGTACTGCTCAACATTCTGAAGACTGTGGAGCCTTCTATAAAGCATGAGTAGGGGACGGTGTCGTTAGTTAATTCCTCGAAGAAAGGTTCTAAGAGGAAGTCAAAGGAACAACAAAAGGGGAAGAAGAAAAAGGCTAAAAAGGCTGAACCAACTCAAAAGGACACTTGCTATCATTGTGTCAAGGAGGGACATTGGCGAAGAAACTGCAAGATATATCTTGAGTCCGTGAAGAAGAATAAGGCATCAGATGCCCCATCTTCTTCAGATATCTTCATTATTGATTATCATTCTATTTCCTTAAACACTTGGGAATTGGATACTGAGTGTGGCTCACATATATGTGATGACATAGATCGGCTAAGGAATAGAAGAAGACTCATCAAGGGAGACTCAAATTTACGTGTTGGGAATGGAGCAAAGGTTGCTGCACTCGCCATCTGAACATATTTGTTGAGACTCCCTACAGGACTTGTCTTAGAACTGGAAAATTGCTTTTATGTTCCTTCGTTGATAAAAGAACATCATTTCTATTTTTTGTTTAAATAGAAATGGGTACCATTTGAATTTTAGTAACAATTGTTATTACATAACTTTGAATAAAGTTTTTTATGGGAATGGAACTTTGAGCAATGGTATTTATATGTTGGACGTATCCAATGACATTTTCAATATCGAAATGAGCAACAAGCGTGCTCGAAAGGATAATCAATTAGCCTCCTACATATGATGTTGTCGTCTTGGCCATGTAAGCAAGAAACGCATGTCCGAATTACACCGATGTGTAATTCTGGAATTGTTTGAATTAGATTCATACAATATATGTGAATCATGCTTAAAAAGCAAGATGACTAAGTTACCTTTTTACGGGAAAATGTGAACCGGTGGGAGAGTTACTTGGTCTAATACATACGGATGTATGCGGACCTATGACAACTCATGCTCTAGGAGGCCATAGCTACTTCATTACCTTCACCGATGATCACTCACGGTTTGGGTATGTGTTCTTGATGAAACACAAGTCTGAAGCCTTTGAAAGGTTCAAAGAATTCAGAAATGAAGTAGAGAAACAATATGACAAGAGTATTAAAATACTTCGATCAGATAGAGGTGGTGAATACTTAAGTCAAGAGTTTCTATATTATCTGAGAGATAATGGTATATTGTCTCAATGGACTCCGCCATATACACCGCAACATAATGGTGTATCTGAGAGGCGTGACCAGACCTTGTTGAACATAGTCAGGTCAATGATGAATCATGCGAATCTTTCTAAGTCCTTTTGGGGATACGCACTAAAGACAGTTGTTTACTTGCTAAACAGAATGTCAACCAAAGTAATCTCCACTACTCCATATGAGATATGGAATGGTAAGAAACCTCATGTATCTTACTTGAAAATATGGGATTGTCCTGCTTATGTGAAGCATACTGTATCAGACAAATTAGATGCAAAGTCTGATAAATGTCTATTTATTGGATACCCTAAGGAAACAAGGGGTTACCAATAATATCATCCTATGGAACAAAAGGTGTTTGTTTCAAGGCATTCGTGTTTCTAGAGAAAGTGTTTCTCTTGCAAGAAAATAGTGGGAGTGTCTTTGAGCTTGAGGAGGCTCGAGAGACTCAAATAGACAATGATGAGATACCTAGTGAAGCACCACAACCGATAACTCATAGTGATGAGCCATCGGTTGGACCTATTGAGACACCACATCTTCGTAGATCTGGTAGAACACGCAACATTCCTGAGAGATATGGATTTCTCATAAGTGAATCGAATGATATGTTAGTCATTAATGATGAAGAGCCTACAAGTTATGAAGAAGTTCTGAAAAGTTCAGAAAGGGATAAGTGGCTTAACGCCATGAAGTCGGAAATGGATTCCATGTATGTAAACCAAGTTTGGAACTTGGTTGACCCACCTGAAGGCATAAAGCCTATAGGGTGCAAATGGGTTTTCAAGAAGAAAACCGACATGGATGGTAATGTGATTACCTATAAGGCTAGATTGGTGATGAAAGGATATCGTCAATACCAAGGTGTTGATTATGACGAGACATATTCACCTGTTGCTATGTTTAAATCTATTCGGATGCTCTTGGCCATAGTGGCTCATTATGATTATGAGATATGACAGATGAATGTGAAAACAACTTTCCTTAATAGAAACCTACTCGAGGACGTGTATATAATACAACCTGAGGGTTTCACATCGGTTGATAAAACCAAAGTATACAAACTGCGATGGTCCATATATGGACTGAAGCAAGCATCCAGGAGCTAAAATATCCGTTTTGATGAGACAATCAAAAAGTTTGATTTCTCACAAAATCTGGACGAACCTTGAGTGTACAAGAAGGTTAGTGGGAGTATAGTCGTGTTCCTAGTATTGTATGTCGATGACATATTACTTATAGGAAATGATGTTTCTATCTTACAGTCAGTTAAAATTTGGTTGTCCAAGATGTTCTCCATGAAAGACCTGGGACAAGCAACCTACATTTTCAAGATTAAGGTCTATAGGGATAGATTGAATCGGTTGCTTAGTTTTTCGCAGTCTACATATATAAACCGAGTGCTAAAGAGGTTTAGCATGTCAGAATCCAAGAAAGGTTTCCTACCCATCAGGCATGGGATACACCTTTCGAAGTTTATGTGTCCGCACACAGAAGACGAGAGTATTTGCATGAGTAAGATTCCCTATGCATCCGCAATAGGATTTATCATGTATGCTATGTTATGTACAAGGCCCGATGTATTGTATGCTTTGAGTGTCACGAGCAGATACAAGTCTGATCCAGGAATGGATCATTGGGTGGTTGTTAAGACAATCCTTAAGTACTTAAGAAGAACTAAGGATGTGTTTATAATATATGGAGAAGGCGATATGGTAATACGCGGGTATACGGATGCCAGCTTCCAAACAGACAAGGATGATTCCAGGTCTCAGTCTGGGTACGTTTTTACCTTAAATGAAGACTCAATAAGTTGGAAAGGTTCCAAGCCAGACACTATAGCGGATTCTGCCACTGAGGCATAATATATTACAGCTTTGGAAGTAGCAAAGGAAGCGATTTGTATAAAGAAGTTCATCTTTGAACTTGATGTGGTCTCATCAATGATCCAAACATGTGCTTCGCCACTATCGTTTGATCAGAGTGATCATAAGTAGGAAGGAAATACAAATCGAGAAGATTCCCACTGAAATGAACATAGTGGACCCTTTAACTAAGGTCATACCTCAATGTAAGTTTGAGGGTAATGTTAGAGCTTATGGTATTGGATACCGTGGCGATTGACATTAGGCCAAGTGGGAGTTTGTTAGTAATATATGAGAGATGTCCTAAGGCAATCGCCTTATGTTTGAACCATTTATATGATAAATGAAGATTCACTATTTGAGTATACATGTTTTCATGTATTTGATAAGATCTTAAACTCATTTACTGAATGTCCACAATACGATTCACAGCATGAGAGAATTTGTGATTGGATCACAACTAGTGAATATCTCTACATATGTAATTGTGATGTATTTGAATTATCCCTAGTCGATGAATTGATGGATTTGGACACCATCAATTCTGTTGAGACTAGCACGAGGTATACTCTTTGGTGTATCCAAGCAGCTGATTCTCACTAGCTAAAGATATTGTGATGTTCGGAGTTAATCGTGGATGCTAGTTATGGTAACTAGTTCATTGGAGTGACCAGCTGTAAGACTTCACATGGTTCTCTGCATATATGGATATGTCAATGAAGTTCTTACTGAAGCTTAAGTGCGATGTTCCTTTGATTTGCGGTATTCAAGTCATCTTGGTCATGAAGACTTATGCTTTGACATCTTAAGCAAGCATCTCTAAGGAGATGTGGACCCGGGATGATTGGGTATAAGTCAAAATGGCCGAAGGTGTTTGAATAGCCTATAAAGGATTCACCACTCCTTGCGAGGAGTTGTACACCCATGGCCTCCCGTCAAATTGTTACTAAAGTCTTTGGCCAAAGCATTACATGTTTAGAGTAAGGTACTCTTGGATACATGTGCAGTAACTAGAATCCGTAGAACGAAGAAATTATACTTGGGCTAGGCATGACGTAGTCAGCCTAGTGGGGACTAACACTATAGACCATGTCCTTAACCAAGTGGATATAAGATGCGTGAAGGGAACGGGGCACGATTCATTGTAGTTGCAGAAAGGTTTTAGAAACGGTTCTGGAATCAACCGTTGATTTTCTGGTTAATAGGGGATCATGATGTACTATTAGGTGTCACTCATGATCAATCTATAATTAATGGTTAATTATAGACGGCCAACATAAATCGGGAACCTGTTTGGTCACACACACAACGAGCATAATCCGAAGGATTTAAAATGAGCTTGAGAATGAGATTCTCAAATCGAGAGAAACTAGGTTGGGTTGGACCAAAAAAGGAGCGAGCATGAAATCATTTCAGTCACAACGAAAGCATGGATGGGCTGAGTCTTATGAAGACATGATGGATGAACCAAATTGGTTTGGTTCTAATCCAATGGTGGAGAATAAACCAAAGGGGTTTGGTTTGTTTTAAACAAATGAACTAAAGTTGGTTGGTTCGTTTTAACTTAAAATAGACCAATGCGATTTGGTTTATTTTAACTTAAGTTATTGGAGCGGGTTATCGGGTTTTGGTTATGAACCAATAACCATTAGGAGAATGTGTTCTCTATAAAAACATGGCTTAAGGGTTTTTTGTGGATAACTTGTGTGTTGGAAAACCTTGCCACCCTCTCCCTCTCTTCTCCTTGCCGCCACCAAAGCAGCCCACGTCGCCATCCTTTATGCCGCCATCCACCTTGCTACCGGCATCCAAGCTTCTTCCGGCGATCCTTCGGCGACCCTCCGGCAACTTCCCTGGGCTTCGGTGACCAAGGTGCAGCTGGCCATCCTTCTTTGTGCCGGCGCAACACCTCCACCAAGCTGTCTAGTTTTCTGGACATCCTCTTTATTTTGTGTCGGAGCATCATTTGGACAATGTTTTGAGCTCCGACAGTGGCTACTTTACCGGGGATTCGATCTCCGGTAATCCTCATAGGTGGAGGACGAAGGATACGTCAATCTGTTGACGAATACCTCTTCGGAGAAGCGAGTTTTGGGGACTCAATTTATAATCCGAATTTTGATTCGGATTGTGATATTCTCTCGATCACATCATCTTTGACATGAGGCTAGTGACTCCTATGAAGATGAGGCTCGTGGCTTTGTGAAGCCATCTCGACGATACTCAGCGTGGATATGGATAGAGGTGAATCTAGCGAGAGTCGCTCCGGTGATGCCTTTCCCGCTGCACGTGATACGTCAGGTATAACTAGAGTAATTTCCTTTTATTGTAAAATTTGAAATTATGATTATGTCTACACATGTTATACTATGCATGCATGTGATGTGTGTGTTGTAATAAATTAGATTTATTGCTTTTTAATTCTTCCGATATGCACATGTTTACGAAACATGTTCGAACACACACTCACTGCGGTGTCGAAACCCCAACACCTCTAGGATTTGGGTGGAGCCATCCTTATATAGAAATCACCTCGGACCGCTGCAAAATTCAGAAAAAGCCCTAGTCGCGTCAATCTGCTAGGCCGCCACACAACCATGTGTTTCCACATGGCCAAGCCGTGTGCGATACTAGGGTGGCTGATCTCACCCATTGGACACGGGCGTGTGTAGCCACATGCCCTGGTCGTGCCCCATTCTGCATCTAGCTATAAAATGTCCTTCTTTTGCTTTGAAAATACACCTTTTCCCCTCGAAATGCTATCCTGCATGCAAAAGTACAAAGACAGACATCCGAACCAGAAAATAGGAAATGCGTGCAAAATAGAGTGACATATGCATGAAACTAACATAAAATGTAATAAGATGTGAGCGAAAACTACTCCTAAAATCCTATATGTTTCGCTAACATCATATGTGCAGAGATTTATACAGTCAACACAAGAAATTCCCACTATAGAGTCAGGTATGATGGTAAGAGACTTCACTCAAGGGCTCAAAGAAGGGGATTTCTTTAAATATTTAGCTAAAAGGCCTCCTACAAATTTTTATGATTTATTATCCCGATCAGAGAAGTTCATTAATCTCGAGGATGCTCAGAAGCCTCAACAAACTTCTCGAGATTATAGAATGGTAGAAAATCCAGAGAGGAGGGTTGAATGGGTAAGACCCACCCATCCTTCAGAAGACATATCTCTATATGTTCCTAAATTAAGGTTTTCTAAGGAGAGGGCTATGAATATTTGTGAGGAGCAATAATTACTGAGAAGGCCTTTTGGAGCTGCTAGAGGGCCTAGAAGATTGGCATCTGCTACTTTCTGCTCTTATCATCAAGATTACGAGCATAGTACTCAGGAGTGTCAGCAGTTAGATTCTAAACTATAGAGAATTATGTGATCTAATTCTCGAGTAAGAAATATGGTGATGAATCCAACTCCTTTTTAGTAGAGGCCTTGGGTCAGAAATTATGGTAGTGGGAATCATTTAAGGCCTCCTATTAACCGACCTGCACAACCTGTACAACCTGTAAAGGAGCAATTCCTAACAGAATAATGCCTGAAGGCCAACCTCCTATAAGGGGCTCTATTAATATGATTTTTGGTGGTTATACTAATGGAGATTCTAATAGGGCTCGAAAGAGACACAGTAGAGAAAAATGTGTAGCTGTTACAACTCTTCCTAGAGCAAGAGGACCTATGTTGGGTTTTGATTCTAGTGACTTAGAGGGAGTAATGAACTGATGCCTTAGTCATTCAGGCCTTTATTGCTAATTTTGATGTAGGAAGAGTTTTTGTAGATCCGGGCAGTTCAGTGGATATTCTCTATTAGCCAGCTTTAGAGCAAATGGGAGTTAATGTTACTAATTTACAGTCGGTCGACACCTCTTTATTTGGGTTTTCTAGTCATGAGGTGCAACCAATGGGTCAAATCAAGAATCAATTGTATTAGATGATAAATGTTACATTTATAGCTTGGGACCTTCCTCTACAGCATAAATATGATTTAATACAATGCCTTATTAAAAATTTTGATATTTTTGCATGGTCACCACAAGACTTATCAGGAATTGATCCTACTTTCATGGAGCATAAATTGTATATTCTACCTACTATATCTCCTTTAAAGTAGAAACGTCAACACTTTGGAGTTGGGAAGGATGCTATTATTAAGGAGGAAGTATATACATTGTTGACAGCAGGACATATCAAAGAAATACAGTATCCGACCTGGCTATCTAATGTAGTGTTGGTACCTAAGCCCTTGGAAAAATAAAGGATGTGTGTGGATTTTAGAGATCTTTATAAGGCTTGTCCCAAAGATTGGTATCCTTTGCCTCACACTAATCAGTTAGTAGATTTCACTACAAAACATCAATTTATCTCAATGATGGATGCTTATCAAGGGTACCATCAGATACCATTAGCTTTGGAGGATCAAAATAAAGTTGGTTTTATTACTGCAGAAGGGACTTTCTGTTATGTGGTTATGCCCTTCGAGTAAAAAATACTGGGGCTACTTATCAGACATTAATGGATAAACTTTTTGAGAAGAAGTTGGGGAGGAATGTAGAAGTGTATGTGGATGATATCTTAGTTAAAACTTTGTATCCCGAGCAGTTAATATCTGATTTAGAGGAAACTTTTGGCACTTTGTGCAAGTATAGAATGAAGTAAAATCAATAAAAGTATGTATTTAGGGTGACCCAGGGTCATTTCTTGGGATATGTTGTTACTGAGCAAGGTATAAAAGCTAATCCTATTAAAATTGATGCTATTCAGCAGATAGAACCTCTAAATTTATTTAGGGACGTGCAAAGGTTATTGGGCAGAATTACTACTTTATCTTGGTTCATATCCCGATCGACAGATAGAAGTCTTCCTTTCTTTAAGATATTAAAGAGGGCAACTCGGTTTCAATGGGATGAGCACTGTGATAGAGATTTTCAATCTCTAAAGGAATACATAGCCAAGCCACCTATTTTAGCTAAGCCTCAGCCTGGAGAAGTGTTATGTGTATATTTAGCACTTTCTGAAGTAGCTGTGAGTTCAGTGTTAGTCTGACAGGATAAAGGTCAGCAACATTCAATTTACTATATCAATTATGTTGGTGTAGGGGCACCGGATAATCAAACCTATGTTTTGATTATGGCAAAGACACAAAGTTAAGCTTATATTGTTATCTCACGAGTTGAATCAAGTGTGCAGGGATGTTAAGCTAAGCCGAAGGTCAGTGACACCCAGAGGTTCTCGTGTTGAGAAACCATGGTAGTCGAGCGACACCGGGAGGACTTCGGAGAGAGCCGAAGAAATCAGGTGGAGACTGGAAGCAAAGCTACAAAGGTAAAACTTAAGGTAAGCTTGTGTGTGCGAGAGAATGCAAGGTCGAGTCCTCCGTATGGGGATGTCCTTAGGTGACGATCCGACCAAGACTTCTATGGAAGGTCTAAGTCGAGATCGGACGGTAAGTGGACATCAAAATCACTTTTATTACTTGCATTTTTAAGCTAACTTTTCATTGCAGTTGGAAACCCTAGCAACAATCGACTGATGGCTTGTATTAGTTGACTGCTGCCTCCATCAGTCGACTGCTAGGGTTGAGCAGTCGACTGATGTTCAAATTTTAGCCTCGAGGAGAGTCAAACCTCATCCCCTTATCTTAGGGTGAGGTGGCCTTTGGTGATAAAACTTAAGCTCAAAGTTTAGGATTCTCAAAGACTATAAAAGAATGAGTGTTCTTCACCATTTTCATTAATTCCACGATATGATCAGATCTTAAACTAAGAACTTAAACTTGTATTTGAGTGATTGTATTTGATTAGATCTTAAACTCATTTACTGGATGTCCACGATACGATTCACAACATAAGAGAATTTGTGATTGGATCACAACTTGTGAGTATCTCTACATGTGTAATTGTGATGTATCAGAATTATCTCTAGTCGATGAATTGATGGATTTGGACATCATCAATTCTGTTGAGACTAGCACGAGGTATACTCCTTGGTGTATCCAAGAAGCTGATTCTCACTGGTTGGAGACATTGTGATGTCCGGAGTTAATTGTAGATGCTAGTTATGGTAACTAGTTCATTGGAGTGACCAGTTGTAAAACTTCATATGGTTCTCTGCATATATGGATATGTCAATGAAGTTCATACTGCAGCTTAAGTGCGATGTTTCTTTGACTTGCGGTATTCAAGTCATCTTGGTCATGAAGACTTATGCTTTGACATCTTTAGAAAGCATCTCTGAGGAGATGTGGACCCAGGATGATTGGGTATAAGTCGAAGTGATCGAAGGTGTTTGAATAGCCTATAAAGAATTCACCACTCCTTGCGAGGAGATGTATACCCATGGCCTCTCGTCAGATTGTTACTAAAGTCTTTGGCCAAAGCATTACATGTTTAGAGTAAGGTACTCTTAGATACATGTGCAGTAACTAGAATCCGTAGGACGAGGAAATAATAATTGGGCTAGGTGTGACGTAGTCAACCTAGTGGGGACTGACACTATAGACCATGTCCTGAACCAAGTGGGTGGTTAGGTTAACTACCCATCCATTCAAGTTGACACACCCTGATCCATCTAGCATGAGGGAATCATGCTCCTATGAACCCAAAACTTATTTGAGCTCCTTGGTTTACTAGGTACTCACTAGGGATATCCTCCCTTAGTATCTTTCTAATGACCCTCTTAGGATTAGAAGCCTTGGTCATTTGGGTTTTGTCAAGGTTAACCTTAGGGGTAACTCCCCTTATAACCTTCTTAGTGACCTTCCTAGGTTTCTTTGAAACTTTAGTCACTAGACACATATCATGGTCAACTCTAGGGATGACCTCCCTTATGACCTTGACTTTCCTAGACCTATGGATGGTTCCATAATCAAATGGAATACTATGGTAGGTCTCCTCGAGCATAGATTTGTGACCTAAACCTTTCTTGTCCCTAGATAGTTCTTGCCTCCTATACCCTAATTTTTTATCATTAGACCCCATAAATCATGTTTTCCATTTTCCTAAGGGTCTTCTTTATTTTCTCAAGTTTTGATCTCAAAACTTGATTTTCTAACTCTAATTGTCCAATTTTTGAATTTTTTTTTATTTAGTCTTTGGGCATTGTTCTTCCTTTTAGGCATATATATACCCTTCTTAAGGTTAATGGCTAAATAGTTCTCTACCTTCCTAATAGCTTCCTTAGGTAGGATTGTTTTAGGGGTATTTATTTTAGATTTGTCCTTAACCCTATTATTGCAAGATTTAGGACCTAAGAAATAAGATATATTTCTAGCATGCTTTTCTTGATCATGAACAATAGCAAGAGTATTAAGATTATTCCTAACATGCTTTTGACTATTAATTGAAGGAGGAACGACCCTCGCTTTGGGCAAGTAAGTGCCTAAGAGTCGGAAACCTTAGGAAAGCTATAGGGTGACGACTTAAATCACCATGGAACGAGCATCCCCTAAGAATGGTTCGCTTAGCACAAGCACGAGGAGCTAACTTAGTGAATTTCTAGAACATGGTTATTTTGCTTTGATTGCAAATACCACTTGATAAATTTAGTTAACAGCTAATTAAGGAACAATATGATTCATTGTAGCTGATGAAGGGTTTCAGAAATAGTTCTAGATCAACCGTTGATCTTTCGGTTAATTGGGGATCATGATGTACTACTAGGTGCCACTCATGATCGTTCTATAATTAATGGTTAATTATAGACGGACAACATAAACCGAGAACCTATTTGGTCACACGCACAACGAGCATAATCCGAAGGATTTAAAACGAGCTTGAAAATGAGATTCTCAGACCGAGAGAAACAAGGTTTGGTTGGACCAAATAAGGATTGAGCATGAAATCGGTTCAGTCGCAATGGAAGCGTGGATGGGACGTGTCTTATGAAGACATGATGGATGAACCAAATTGGTTTGGTTCTGATCCAATGGTGGAGAATAAACCAAAAGTTGGTTCAGTTCGTTTTAACTTAAAATAGACCAACGCGGTTTGGTTTATTTTAACTTAAGTTATTGGAGTGGGTTAACGGGTTTTGGTTATGAACCAATAACCATTAGAAGAATTTTTGGAGATGGAAAACCTAGCCACCCTCTCCCTCTCTTCTCCTTGGCGGTGCCCAAGGGTTCCACGCCACCTAGCTTTTTGCCACCGTCCACCCTTGCTGTCAGCATCTAGCTGCTGCCGGCCACTCCTCCGGTGACCCTCCGGTGACCCTCCGGTGACTCACCTTGGTTCCAGCGACCAAGGGTTGGCCGACCATCCTCTTTGGTCGGCGCAACATCCTCCACCAAGCTATCTAGTTTTCTAGACAGCTTGGATCTTTCGTCTTGGAGCATCGTTTAGACAACATTTGGAGCTTCGATAGCGACTACCTTACTGGGGATTCGATCTCCGGTAATCCTCATAGGTGGAGGATGAAGGATTCGTCAAACGGTTGATGAATACCTCTCCGGAGAAGCGAGTTTTGGGGACTCGTTTTTGAATCCGAATTTTTATTCAGATTGTGATCTTCTCTCGATCACATCGTCTTCGACACGAGGCTAGTGACTCATACGAAGACGAGGTTCGTGGCTTTGTGAAGTTATCCCAACAATACTCGGCGTGGATATGGACAGAGGCAATTTTAGCGAGAGTCGCTCCAGTTGATGTCTTTCCCGCTACACGTGATACGTCAGGTATACATAGAGTAATTTCCTTTTACTGTAAAATTTGAAACTATGATTATCTCTACACATGTTGTACTATGCGTGCGTGTGGTGTGTGTGTTGCAATAAATTAGATTTATTGCTTTTATTGCAGAATTTTGTAGAATCGAGTTATGTATGTAGTCAAACCACATTACTTGATTCATACAAACTAGCTATAATTCTTGCGGGATAAAATCCACAGCATACTACGCCTTGTGTTAGCTTTGGCTAAATCGCCCATGACTTAGTATGATCGGTGGGTAACACATTACCGATTACATCTCTATTCAACTCTTGTTTATAGGATCAAGACCCACATTTACAAAACACCTAGAGTTAGCTTTGGCTAAATCGCCTAAGATTTAGTGTAAATGTGATCTTATCCTATCTTTCCAACGGTTAGAATATGCCTATAGTTCTACTCGATCCAATTGAGTTAACTAGTTTTACTCAATCTAATTGAGCTTACTCTAACCCAAGCCGTGATAGGTGGGACCAAGATTGTCCCTCCGCACCCTACCAAGATAATATGCGTTGCTCTTCTTTGACAGATTCAACAACTACAAATGATCGAGGTAGTGATGGGTATCAAGGACTTGGTAGGTATTTTCGAGTTGATTCGATTAAGATCTAATCTAATCGTAATGTGTTTTATATACGTATTAAGGCCTTTATTATCCTATACTAGCATGCATCACATACATACAAGCATTATTCTAGCATGCATCATATACATACAAGAAAAATATCCTAGCATGCATCATATACATACAAGCATTATTCTACTAGCATGCATCACATACATACAAGCAAAAAAAAAATATATATATATATATATATATCAACATATATATATATATATATATATATATATATATATATATATATATATATATATATATAATTGTGATGTGATCATGGCCATACTACGATCTTCTCAAGCCAATGAGAAGATCGGACGGTCAACCAAGGGTTAGCGGCTTCTCCAAGCGCCTCCTTTGACTGCCACGTGTCGTCGGCGCCCTTCTCGTAACTTCGTCTACAAGTGGACTTTCCACCGCTCCATGTTGTACATTACAAATATGAAACTTGAGTTACATTCGAGTCTAAAACTATTTACAACTAGAATTTTAAAAGAAGAGGCTTGACGCGCAGGTCGCATACCCTATACAACATGCACAACCACAAAAACGGCACGCAGGCCGTATTATGAATTACAACACATTATCATCCAATCATATTGGGGTTCATAGGCCATGACCATCACAGAATTATACATAATACTAAATTGTGTATTTTACAGAAAATTTATATAATTTTTCCTATTTTTTTTTTCAATTTTATGACTCACCTCTCCGTAACGGTCCCGCTAAGCAGTTTCCGGGCGCGATTGCGGAACAAGGCCCTTTACGGGGATAGGGGCAGCGCCCCTACTCGCAAAAATAAACTTTACGAGTGTCCCTACTAGATCTTACAGTGACTTAAGTTGCTGTCCCAAATACCTAAACCGAGAACTCGCCGTTTCGGAGAGTTTTTCTCGGCGGTTGAAGCCTACAAGTGTCCCAACACTTGTTGTTTCGACACTTTGAGAAAAATAACCAAAAATTCTATAAAAATAGGAAATTTACAGAAACTTAAAAATATGTAATTTTTGTATCTAATACAAAAACTACAAATATGAAACACATACATGCTTCGCACGTGGCTCTGATACCACTGTTGGGCTTTTCCGAGCCACAAAAATAGCTTTTTGTGTTGCGAATTCCTCGGAAGCCCGACCATGAATCCGTGTGAAGATATAAAAAAAAACATGTATGTGTTTAAATACCCTAGATCTATCTTAGATCTACAAGATGAGAGCATTACCCTCGTAGCGACGCCCTTTGCTTATCCCGCTCGTCCAAATGCTTTGTCGAAACTCAAGAGTGTCATGTGTACACTCCTCTATTGGTATCCACACGGAGAAATGGTGGAGAAAAACAACCTAGAGTGTGCTAGAACCCCTTGGAAGTTTCAGCCAAAGTAGAGGATTGGGAGAGAGCTTGAGAGGAAGAAGATCCAAGGAAGAAGAAGATGGAGTTCCACACCAAATGAACTCACTTCATCAAGTGAAAGTGGTCGGCCACTTCAATGGGTGGGGGTTACATGCATGCATGTAACTCCAAGAGCAAATGGCTCTTGGTCTCTCTCATGAGGTGACACCACATGATAAGTCCATAATGATGTGCAAACACGATCATTGGCTGGCCCACATGCCATGTCACCATGACATGGCAATTGGTCAAGTCAAAATTGACCATTCATCTTCCCTCTCAAGTCAAGTCAAACTTGACCTCTTATCTCCCATGGTTGATCAAATCTAACCACTTGATTCAAGTCAATTTGATTTAATGAATCTCTATTCATTAATTTAAATTGATTCAATGAATCAAATCTAAATTAGACTCATTCAACTCTTGAATCAAATTGAGTCTAACTCAATTAGTCTAATTTGGATTACTCTTAATCCAATTTGGTTCATCCCATGAACCAAATCCTCATGGTTCATCATATGAACCTAATCTCCATCTAATTGTCCTTTATGTGTGACCCTATAGGTTCTTGTAACGTTGGCAATGCTCCTAAATCGATTTAAATACATAAGCAATGAGCAGTATCTAGCAACACATCATTGTTACCCAAGTTACAAGAATGTTGAGATCCAACATCACCTTTGTGACTACTAATTGTGACTCTCACAATATGTGACAATGTCCCTCTATCCTTGACATCTAGATTGAACAATTGAGGCATAGACCGTGTCATCCTCGATACAATCTATATCTTGAACTCTAAGTAGACTCACTCTAATCAAATGAGCTCAATATCTCATATTGACTCATTTGGGCATGGCCATGCACTTCATGGTCTCATTCTATCAAGAATAACGATGTCACTCCCATCATATAGGAGGGATAGATCTCATCTACATCACTCACATCCCTCCGCATAATTTGTTACATACCCATTAATCGCCTTTATAGTCCACCCATTTATGGGTGACGTTTGATGAAGCCAAAGTATGCAACTCCTTATGTAGGGAACCATGGTGACTTCAGGTCCAAGAACTAATAGTCATACTAATAGTCACATGAGAAAGTATATGACATTCATATAACGATCCATGATACTTTCTCATGGCGGGTCATTCAGTATACATTCTCCAATGCATACCCATGTGTCAACTTGATATCTCATATCCATGACTTGTGAGATCAAGTCATCGAGTTGACCTACATGCTAGTCTCTATGCATTAACATTGTCCCTGAATGTTAATACTTGACTAGGAATGATTAAGAGTAGTGTTCTCTATATCATCTCATTATCGATTCAACCAATCGATTGATATAGATAAGAACCTTATACTCAAGGACATTATTATACTTAGTTTATTTGGCACCAATACAAGTAAATATAATAACCATGCCTTTATGAATAGGAATATGATACAATAAAGTCCATACAACAATCATCACATGATTGGCTCTAGGGCTTTCGCTAACACCATGTATGTCATGCCATGTAGATAATAGTTATTGGCATGCAAAGAGGATGAGACAAAAAAAACCCTTACTCAATATTAAAGCCTACACCTTCCATTAATATGGTTAGAACCAGAGTTCTATTTCTTGTTTGGGTTGTTGGACTCTCTCCAAGCCTGGCTCGATCCTGAACATGTTCAAACCATGGAATTGTATAATACTAATATGGTAAGAGTCAGAGGTCAATCGTTAGCTTTGGTTGTTGGACTCTCTCCAAGCTGGGCTAATTGGTTGAATGCGCTCTAACGATATTAAAACTATTTCTCGATTAATGGGTTAGCGTAAACCTAGATCATCGACTTGTTGGACTCTCTCCAAGGTCGATGTGAAGGGAGGTGAAGTTGGGTGCTATGCATATGATACATACTTGTTAATGAGTTAACAACCCGATGTATGTGTGAACATTCAATTAGTTGATAACACATTGTGATAGTTGCATATATGTGATATGCAATCGGTATATTTGATACCTACCATCGTAGTTATGAATGGCTTGTTGGACTCTCTCCAAGGTTGTTCATATCTATGATGGATATCAGCCCATTCGGAGATGGACCTACGATCTCCCGAAGTGATTTTGGGGTTTTTGAAATTCAAAAAAATGAATGGGATTTATGAATGTATATTGATGCATTTCAAATCATCTTTCTCATATATGCTCGTTTTGTTTTTCTAGGTTAATCGATTGATCATGACGTCTTTGAATTTGCGCTCTATTTTGAATTCGAATAAATTGACTGGGCCAAACTTCTTGGACTGGCTTAGAAACTTGAGAATTATTCTCAAGGTAGAAATGCTTGAGTATGTCCTCGAAGCATCTCTTCCCGCCTTTCCTAGTGTTGATGCAACACCGGACCAATTGTTGGCCCATGAAAAACATGTGAGTGATTCTGAGCAAGTGAGTTGCATCATGCTAGCCGCGATGGTACCCGAGCTACGGAAGAAGCATGAGCATATGGATGTTCATACCATAGTCCTTCATCTTTATGAGTTGTTTGATGAGCAAGAGAGATTCGAAAGTTCGAAGTCTTCAAGCTCCTCTTCACCTCTGAGATGCAAGAAGGTTCATCTGTGGTACTGCTCAACATGCTGAAGACTGTGGAGCCTTCTGTGAAGCATGAGAAGGGGACGGTGTTGTTAGTTGATTCCTTGAATGAAGGTTCTAAGAGGGAGTCAAAGGAATAACAGAAGGGAAAGAAGAAAAAGGCTAAAAAGGCAAAACCAACTCAAAAAGGCACTTGCCATCATTATGGCAAGGAGGGCCATTGGCGAAGAAACTGCAAGATTTGTCTTGAGTCCGTAAAGAAGAATAAGGCATCAAATGCCCCATCTTCTTCAGATATCTTCGTTATTGATAATCATTTTATTTCCTCAGACACTTGGGTATTGGATACTGAGTGTGGCTCACATATATGTAATGACATACATGGGCTAAGGAATAGAAGAAGACTCATCAAGGGAGAGTCAAATTTACGTGTTGGGAATGGAGAAAAGGTTGATGCACTTGCCATCGAAACATATTTATTGAAACTCCCTACAGGACTTGTCTTAGAACTGGACAATTGCTTTTATGTTCCTTCATTGATAAAGAACATCATTTCTATTTCTTGTTTAAATAGAAATGAGTACCATTTAACTTTTAGTAACAATTGTTGTTACATAACATTGAATGGCATTCTTTATGGGACTGGAACTTTAAGCAATGGTATTTATACATTGGATGTATCCAGTGCCATTTTCAATATTGAAGTGAGCAACAAGTGTGCTAAAAAAGATAATCAATTAGACTCCTACATATGGCATTGTCGTCTTGGCCATGTGAGCAAGAAACGCATGTCCGAATTACACTGATGTGGAATTCTGGAATCGTTTGAATTAGATTCATACGATACATGAGAATCATGCTTAAAAGGCAAGATGACCAAGTTACCTTTTACTAGAAAAGGTGAACCGGTGGGAGAGTTGCTTGGTCTAATACATACTGATGTATGTGGACCTATGTCAACTCAAGCCTTAGGAGGTTATAGCTTCTTCATTATCTTCACCGATGATCCCTCACGGTTTGGGTATGTGTTCTTGATGAAACACAAGTCTGAAGCCTTTGAAAGGTTCAAAGAATTCAGAAATGAAGTAGAGAAACAACTTGGCAAGAGTATTAAAATACTTCAATCGGATCAAGGTGGTGAATACTTGAGTCAAGAGTTTCTAGATTATCTGAGGGACAATGGTATATTGTCTCAATGGACTCTGTCGTATACACCATAACTTAATGGTGTATCTGAGAGGCATAATCGGACCATGTTGGACATGGTCAGGTCAATGATGAATCATGTGAATCTTCCCAAGTCCTTTTGGGGCTATGCACTTCAGACAGTTGTTTACTTGTTAAACAGAATGTCAACCAAGGTAGTCTCTACTACTCTATATGAGATATGGAATAGTAAGAAACCTCATGTATCTTACTTGAAGATATGGGGTTGTCCTGCTTATGTGAAGTAGAATGTATCAAACAAATTCGATGCTAAGTCTGATAAATGTCTATTTATTGCATACCTTAAGGAAACAAGTGGTTACCAATTCTATCATCCTATGGAACAAAAGGTGTTTGTTTCAAGGCATGTTGTGTTTCTAGAGAAAGAGTTTCTCTTGTAAGAAAATAGTGGGAGTGTCGTTGAGCTTGAGGAGGCTCAAGAGACTCAAATAGACATTGATGAGATACCTGGTGAAGCATTACAACCAAAAACTCATAGTGATGAGCCATCGGCTGGACCTATTGAGACACCACATCTTCTTAGATATGGTAGAGAATACAATATTCCCGAGAGATATGGATTTCTCATAAGTGAATCGAATGACGTGTTACTCATTCATGATGAGGAGCCTACCAGTTATGAAGAAGTTTTGAAAAGTTCAAAAAGGAATTAGTGGCTTGAAGCCATGAAGTCGGAAATGGATTCCATATATGAAAACAAAGTTTGGAACTTGGTTGACCCACCCGAAGGCATTAAGCCTATAGGGTGCAAGTGGGTTCTCAAGAAGAAAACCGATATGGATGGTAATGTGATTACCTATAAGGCTAGATTAGTGGTGAAAGGATATCATCAAAAATAAGTTGTTGAATATGACGAAACCTATTCACCTATTGCTATGCTTAAATCCATTCTGATGCTCCTGGCCATAGCGGCTCATTATGATTATGAGATATGGCAGATAAATGTGAAAACAGCTTTCCTTAATAGAAACTTACTCGAGGATGTGTATATGGTACAACTTGAGGGTTTCACATCGGTTGATAAAACCAAGGTATGCAAATTGCAACGGTCCATATATGGACTGAAGCAAGCATCCAGGAGCTGAAATATCCATTTTGATGAGACAATCAAAAGGTTTGATTTCTCACAAAATTCGGACAAACCATGTGTGTAGAAGAAGGTTAGTTGGAGTGCAGTCGTGTTCCTTGTATTGTATGTCGATGACATATTACTTATAGGAAACGATGTTTCTGTCTTACAGTCGGTTAAGATTTGGTTGTCCAAGACATTCTCCATGAAAGACCTGGGAGAAGCAACCTACATCCTCGGGATTAAGATCTATAGAGATAGATCAAAACGGTTGCTTGGTCTTTCGCAGTCTACATATATAGACCGAGTGCTAAAGAGGTGTATGTATGTCAGAATCCAAGAAAGGTTTCCTACCCATCAGGCATGAGATACACCTTTCGAAGTCTATGTGTCCGCACACAGAAGACGAGAGGATTTGCATGAGTAAGATTTCCTATGTATCTGCAATAGGACCTATCATGTATGCTATGTTATGTACGAGGCCCGACGTATCGTACGCTCTGAGTGTCATGAGCAGATACAAGTCTAATCCAGGAATGGATCATTGGGTGGCTGATAAGACGATCCTTAAAGTACTTGAGAAGAACTAAGGATGTGTTTCTAATATATGGAGAAGGGGACATAGTGATACGTGGGTATACGAATACCAGCTTCCAGATAGATAAGGATGATTACGAGTCTCAGCCTGGGTATGTATTGACCTGGAATGGAGGCGCAATAAATTGGAATGGTTCCAAGCTTGACACTATAGCGAATTCTGCCACTAAGGCAGAATACATTGCAGCTTTGAAAGTAGCAAAGGAAGTAGTTTGGATCAATAAGTTCATCTCTGAACTTGATGTTGTCTCATAAATGATCCAAACATGTACTTCGCTGCTATCATTTGATCAGAGAGATCATAAGTAGGAAGGAAATACAAATCGAGAAGATTCCCACTGAAAGGAACTTAGCGGATCCTTTAACTAAGGCATTACCTCAAAGTAAGTTTGAGGGTCATGTTAGAGCTTATGGTATTGGATACCGTAGCGATTGACATTAGGCCAAGTGGGAGTTTGTTAGTAATATATGAGAGATGTCCTAAGGCAATTGCCTTATGTTTGAACCATTTATATGATAAATGAAGATTCATTGTTTGAGTATACATGTTTTCATGTATTTGTTTAGATCTTAAACTCATTTACTGAATGTCCATGATACGATTCACAGTATGAGAGAATTTGTGATTGGATCACAACTAGTGAGTATCTCTAAATGTGTAATTGTGATGTATCGGAATTCTCCCTAGTTGATGAATTGATGGATTTGGACACCATCAATTCTGTCGAGACTAGCACGAGGTATACTCCTTGGTGTATCCAAGAAGCTGATTCTCACTGGCTGGAGACATTGTGATGTCCGGAGTTAATCGTGGATGCTAGTTATGGTAACTA
Source organism: Wurfbainia villosa (assembly GCA_025175895.1). Classification (NCBI taxonomy): domain Eukaryota; kingdom Viridiplantae; phylum Streptophyta; class Magnoliopsida; order Zingiberales; family Zingiberaceae; genus Wurfbainia; species Wurfbainia villosa. The sequence goes on along the minus strand of CM045987.1, from coordinate 77,531,129 downwards.
GTTCATTGGAGTGACCAGCTGTAAAACTTCATATGGTTCTCTGCATATATGGATATGTCAATGAAGTTCTTACTGCAGCTTAAGTGCGATGTTCCTTTGACTTGTAGTATTCAAGTCATCTTGGTCATGAAGACTTATGCTTTGACATCTTAAGCAAGCATCTCTAAAGAGATGTGGACCCGGGATGATTGGGTATAAGTCGAAATGATCGAAGGTGTTTGAATAGCCTATAAAGGATTCACCACTCCTTACGAGGAGATGTATACCCATGGCCTCTCGTCGGATTTTTACTATAGTCTTTGGCCAAAGCATTACATGTTTAGAGTAAGATACTCCTCGATACATGTGCAGTAACTAGAATCCGTAGGATGAGGAAATGATACTTGGGCTAGATGTGACGTAGTCAACTTAGTGGGGACTAACACTATAGACCATGTCCTGAACCAAGTGGGTATAAGATGCGTGAAGGGAACGGGGCACGATTCATTGTAGCTGCTGAAGGGCTTCAGAAATAGTTCTAGATTAACCGTTGATCTTTCGATTATTTGGGGATCATGATGTACTACTAGGTGCCACTCATGAACGTTCTATAATTAATGGTTAATTATAGATGGCCAACATAAACCAAGAACCTATTTGGTCACACTCACAATGAGTGTAATCCGAAGGATTTAAAATGAGCTTGAGAATGAGATTCTCAGACCGAGAGAAACTAAGTTTGGTGGACCAAACAATGATTGAGCATGAAATCATTTCAGTCACAATGGAAGCGTGGATGGTCCGTGTCTTATGAAGACATGATGGATGAACCCAATTGGTTTGGTTCTAATCCAATGATGGAAAATAAACCAAAGGGGTTTGGTTTGTTTTAAACGAATGAATCAAAAGTTGGTTCGGTTCGTTTTTACATAAAATAGTCCAACATGGTTTGGTTTATTTTAACTTAAGTTATTGGAGCGGGTTAACGGGTTTTGGTTATGAACCAATAACCGTTACGAGAATGTGTTCTCTATAAAAAAATAGCTTAAGGGTTTTTCGTGAATAATTTTTGGAGTTGGAAAACCTAGCCACCCTCTCCCTCTCTTCTCCTTGCCGCCGCCCAAGGGTTCCATGCCGCCTAGCTTTTTGCTGCCGTCCACCCTTGTTTCCAGCATCTAGCTGCTGCCGACCACTCCTCCAGTGACCCTCCGGTGACTCACCTTGGTTCCGGCGACCAAGGGTTGGCCGACCATCCTCTTTGGCCGGTGCAACATCCTCCACCAAGCTGTCCAATTTTCTTGACAGCTTGTATCCTTTGTGTCGGAGCGTCGTTTGGACTGCGTTTGGAGCTCCGATAGTGGCTACCTTATCGGGGATTCAATCTCTGGTAATCCTCATAGGTGGAGGAAGAAGGATTCGTCAAACGGTTGACAAATACCTCTCCGGAGAAGCGAGTTTTGGGGACTCATTTTTGAATCCGAATTTTGATTCAGATTGTGATCTTCTCTCGATCACATCGTCTTCGACACGAGGCTAGTGACTCATACGAAGACGAGGCTCATGGCTTTGTGAAGTCATCCCGATGATACTCGGCGTGGATATGGATAGAGGCGATTCTAGCGAGAGTCGCTCCGGTTTATACCTTTCCCGCTACACGTGATACGTCAGGTATACGTAGAGTAATTTCCTTTTATTGCAAAATTTGAAACTACGATTATGTCTACACATGTACTATGCATGCGTGTGGTGTTTGTGTTGTAATAAATTAGATTTATTGCTTTTTATTTCTTCTGCTGCGCACATGTTTATTTAACATGTTCGAACACACACTCGCCACGGTGACAGAAACCCAACAAGTTTGTTCAAAGAGGAACTCCACCGCGTCAGCCCCTTCATTAGTGCGAAGGACCTATGGAACAAGCTCGTAGAGCTACACGAAGGAACCGATGATGCAAAGGTATGCAAAAGAGATCTTTTGTTTAATAAATTTTATAACCTTAAGATGCAGGAACACGAGACGACAACCCAACTACATGCTTGCATACAAGACATCGTCAATAGCTTGCACTCCATCGGACAGAAGGTTAAAAATCTGGACCTTATAAGGTATGCTCTTAACTCTTTTCCTAGGACTACCTTGTGGGCATCCATGGTCGATGCCAACAAGGTTTCTAAGGACCTTTCTAAGATTAGATTAGATGAGTTATTTTCTGAATTTGAGTTACACGAACAAACTAACATGGTCCGGGCCGAGAAAGGAGTTGCCTTGCTTGCAGGTTAAAGAATAAAGGCAAAAAGCAAGCCACCTTCTGAGCAAGAAGATGGATCTTAACTCGAGGATGAATCTGAGTCCAAATCCGAAGAGGAGGTCGCGATAGTGAACATAGTGCGAAGAATAATTCGACAAGAAAGGGTGCAATTCAAACCAACGCAAAAGGGAGCAAGGAAAGCTTTTCATGCAACTTGGGACAGTGAAGAAGAAGGCATCGGCGTAGCGTACATGACAAGACCAGAAGAGTCCAAGTCAAAGTATGAAGCCGAATCTAACTACAACTCCGACTCCGACCCCGAAGACTACTTCGAGAAGAGACTCAAAGCCAGGTCGAAAGAAAAAGTTAAGGTTAGCCATTCTTTAATTAGTATGCTTTATCATACAATTAAAATGCTAAGTAGGAAATTAACTAAGTCCGAGTGTAGGGTCGAATCCTTGCTTGAGGAGGTTGAAACCCTCAAGCAAGAAGCCACTCTAACCTCTTCGACTAGTCAAGTTCAAGAGGAGGACTCAACTCGAGTTGAAAAACATAAAGAAGAGAACTTCCTCTTGAAAGGAAAAGTCCAAGATCTCGAGGCTCGGTTGGACAGGTTCTCAATGGGGTCCAAGAATCTTAATCGACTTCTTGGAACTTAGAGAGCTGTGTACAACAGAGCCGAACTCTGGTTTAGCTCAAAGACTATGAATAGATCGTATATTTCTATCGTAAATCATAGTCATCAATGAGTCCAAGCTTGGGTCCCTAAAATTCTCTTAAATTCACATATAAGGACCAATAGGTATTGGATTCCCCAGGATCAAGTTCATTTTTTGACTAGACCATATTTGTTCAATGATCCAGGGGGAGCTAATACCAAAATAGTATACCCACTACCTTAGCATGATAAAAACTTTTATTTTACTTTTTAGAATGGCTAGATAGGACAAGTAGTTAGTCAACTCTTGATAACATAGTATCAGGATGCGGGGAGATGATTGTACATTAGGGAAACAAAGTCTCGTGTATTCGAGCTAGATAAGGCATATCTAGCTTGGTGCACTTGACCGAGTGGAACTAGCTCAAGCTACCTTGCCGTATGTTAAACTAGTTAGACCATGAAGTAGTCTTAAGTGACTCAAGTTATCATTTTCCTGCACTTGGCTTTGTATAAGGAAGTGGTCGTTGTTCCGATCAAAGAAGACCCCTGTGCCTCGCCACGACCAGGAAGCCAATCTCTCGAAAAGGTTACTTGATGAGCTTAGGGTTAAATCCGAATCTAACCCAAGGTTGACTAACTTCAAATCAAGATAAAACCATCTCACAAAACATATAAGGCTAACACATTTTGAGACACAGAAAATGGGTGAGATGATTAAGGAAAAATTATAAAATATACATGACATAACTTTTTCAAAAAGCTACCTATTCTTTCAATTGCGCTTAAACGAATATTTATAATTGGCCAATACTAACTATACAAATCTTTAGGCCAAAGTTTAGCGCCGCCTAACTCTCTTATACCTTATATATTTGACTAAGGGGGAGAGCAAACTAATCCTAAGGGTTATATCACAAAATATTTAAAGTTTTCCTTGAAAATTCACTTATAATTATTTTGGAAATTAAAAATGTTTCAAAAAACTTATTGTCAGTGCAGAGGGATAAACCTCGAACCAATTTAACCATGTTAGAGATGCATGCTTGGACTCAATTTCATTTTTTTTATGCATGCTTTACTATTATGTTTTTCAACCCCCTTATTTTTTATAAAAACCCCCGACCTTATTTTTGATTTATGGAAAAAGGGGGAGAAGAGCGTAAGTTAAGGGGGAGTATCACAAAAATTTAAATTTAAACAATTAAAGTGTTTCTTTCAAAACTCACCTAGGGTTAAGGGGGAGTCCTTTAAAGTGAGTTTATCATTTACTTTACTTGTTTTATGTCTTATGCTTTAAATTTTCCTTAACTTTTCATTGATTTGCCATAGATCAAAAAGGAGGACATTGTTGGTGAAGGGGCACCAGATAATCAAACCTATATTTTGATTATGGCAAAGACATAAAGTTAAGCTTATATCGTTATCTTACGAACTGAATCAAGTGTGCAGGGATGTTAAGATAAATTGAAGGTCGGCGACACCCGAAGGTTCTCGTGTTGAGAAACCATGGTGGTCGGGCAATGCTGGGAGGACTTCGGAGGGAGCCGAAGAAATCAGGTGGAGACCGAAAGCAAAGCTACAAAGGTAAAACTTAAGATAAGCTTGTGTGTGCGAGAGAATGCAAGGTCGAGTACTCCATAAGGGGACGTCCTTAGGCAATGATCCGACCAAGACTTCCTGTGGAAGGTCTAAGTCGAGATCAGACAGTAAGTGGTCGTTAAAATCACTTGTATTACTTGCATTTTCGAGCTAACTTTTCATTGCAGCTGGAAACCCTAGCAACAATCGACTGATGACCTATATTAGTCGACTGCTGCCTCCATCAGTCGACTGATATTCAAATTCCAGCCTCAAGGAGAGTCAAATCTCATCCCCTTATCTTAGGGTGAGGTGGCCTTTGGTGATAAAACATGAGCTCAAAGTTTAGGATTCTCAAAGGCAATAAAATAATGAGTGTTCTTCACAATTTTCAATAATTCCAAGTGCTCACAAGTGCTCCCGCAACACCACGACTCTCCGATGACTCTACGACAATGAAGCGCTACTGAAACACTAATAACATGAGTTGAACTTCCTCTCCATCAGTCGTCGATATAACTTACTTCTTGAGTTATCTATTCTAAAGTTCTTGTAATTTATCTTTATCAAGTTTTTATCATAACAAGGAGAGGTGGAGTGTCCCTCTACTTCGATCTCTTTAAGTCTTGTATTCGTTGTCTCTTACCTCCAATGAGGAGGAGACATTTTAGTGAATTGCCCTCCGTATGTGGTCTCAGACCACTAGGGCCTTGGATTAGTAGCCGGTAGGCTGTCAACCAAGTAAATAAAGAATTTGTCTTATTTATTTCTTGTTGTGCACTCATGTTTTAATCAAACAAAACAAAAGAATTATTTTGCACTATTCAGCCCTTCTAGCGCTCGTTTCCGATCCAACAAGTTATCTATTGAAGGGGTCTGAAGTCTGTTATACTAATTTGTAAAACTTAACTTGGGGATTGGTTTTAACTGCTCAGAGGCTACGACCCTATTTCTATCATATCCCTTGGTGGTACTCACTGATACATCTCTAGGCAGAATACTTACTCATCCAGAAGCTACGGGAAAGCTTATTAAATGAGCTAACGAACTTAGTGAATATGATATTACTTATTAGCCTCACACCTCTATTAAAGCTCAGGAAATAGCTGATTTTTTAGTAGAGACTATACATAAGGAGGAGTCTGAGCCATGGATGATATATGCAGATGGATCTTCTAAAAAGGAAGGTTGTGGAGTGGGGTAATTCTCATTTCACTACAAGGAGAAGAGGTTAAATCGGTAGTTAGATTGTATTTCATGGTCTCTAATTATGAATCTGAATATGAAGCTCTAATTAAAGCTTTGCAGGGTACTAAAAATATAGGAGACGAGTAGGTGACAGTACATATGGATTCTTAATTAGTAGTGCAACAGACTGGGGAGGATTTGAAGTTAAGGATAATAAGTGTAGAAGTTATTGTTGTGGTGCAGGGGCATTAGATATTCGAACCTAGGTTTTGATTACGGCAAAGATCTAAAGTTAAGGTCATATTGTTATCTCATGAGCTGAATTAAGTGTGCAGAAAATGGTTAAGGTAAGCCGAAGGTCAGCGACACCCGGAGAATCCCGAGTCGGGAAACCGTGGTTGTTGGGTGACACCGAGGGAACCTCGTGGGTGTCGAAGAACCTAGGTGGAAGACCAAAAGCAAAGCGACAGGTCATAAAGGACCAGAGGTAAGCTCGTGTGTGTGAGAGATGGTAAGGTCGTGTCCTCTGTCCGGGGACGATCATAGGCTGCAATCCGGCTTAGACTTCCTGTGGAAGGTCTAGGTTGAGATCGGACAGTATGAAACCGTCGTATTTATCATTTTCTGTGCTAACCTCTTACTGTAGGGAAGTGGCCAGGCTGGCAGTCGACTACTGGCTATTGGGTAGTCGACTGATGGAAGTCATCAGTCGACTAATGGTGACGAATAAGCCTTTTACGCTAGGTCAAAATGGATAATGTTTGACATCGCGATGAAATATGGTACCACCTCGTGATCAGTTCCAAAAGATGAGGAGACTTATTCCAAGGCAAAACTCTAAAAAAGGAGGGGAGGACTCCAACCCAAAAATCCATCAAGATTATTCTTAAGTGCTCCTACAATGCCAAAGCTCCAACACTGTCATAACACCGACGAGACGTCAAACTATCATCTTCTTCGTCGGCAATAGAAACAAGTATTTTTGTTTACTTTATTCTTTGTTTTAATCCTAATGAGGTGAGGTAGGCTTGTTGCCTCATCCTCGTGCTTTCGATTTTGTGTTCGTTGTCTCCTACCTCCAACAAGGAGGAGACCTTATAGTGGATTGCCCCTTCGTACGCGGTCAAGAATCGCGGGGACTTGGAGTAGCAACCGCTGGGTTGTGAACCAAGTAAAAATAAACATGTCCTTATTATTTTTCTACTGTGCTTGCTCGTATATTCAACGAACAAAAAGAAAAGTTTTATGCTCACTATTCACCCCCCCTCTAGCGACGCTTCTCGATCCAACAATTGTGAGTTGGTAGAAAAGGCTAAGGGAGATTTCTCAGAAGTATTGATAAAAAAGATCACTAGAATAGAAAATTAGAAAGATGATGAATTGGCTCAGTTGCCTAGTTCTTTGGGCATTTGGAGTACTCGTTAAGTGATTGACCAAATTGAATTACCGCCCAAGGGAGAAAGATCAGGAGAGTTAATAGAGGATGATTGGAGAAAGGAGTTAGTCTCATTCTTTCAAGATAAGAAGATGCCAAGTGATTCTGTAAGGGCTCGACAATTTGAATAGCAGGTGGTTCATTTTTGTATAATAAAGGGAATTCTATATAAAAGAACTTGTGCCGGACTTTTATTGTGTTGTTTAGGAAAAGGAGAAACAAGCTATGTTCTGAAAGAGGTGCATGAAGGAGTTTATGGGAGTCATATAGGGGGTCGAGGATTGGCTCGGAAGGTGTTGTTAGCTAGATATTTTTAGCCTAATTTGATGAAAGATTCTATAAAGATGGTACAACAATGTGAAAGTTATCAAAGACATTATAATTGGCAGCATCAGCCAGCCGAGTATATGAAGGCAATAGTATCAGCTTGTCCTTTTGATCAATGGGGTATGAATATAGTTTCCGATCGGGATAGGTCAAAAGAAGTTCTTGATAGTAGCCATTGACTATTTTTTTAAGTGGGTATAGGCTAAGCCCTTAGCTCGTATTACTGAACAGATGGTATTGGAATTTTTATAGAAAAATATTGTGTTTCTCTTTGGTATTCTTAGGAGGTTGATATAAAATAATGGTTGACAGTTTCAGGGTAAGAAGTTAGCATAATGGCATCGAGACTTTAAGATTGAGCAAGTATTTATATCAGTGGCTTATCCCCAAAGTAATTGACAAACTAAGGTAACCAATAGAGAATTAGTGCATGGATTAAAGATTAAGTTGGAGCATGTAAGGGGTAGTTGGGTGGAAGAGTTACCTAGTATATTATGGTCTTTCTGAACTACTCCTAGGAGGGCTACGAGGGCAACTCCCTTTAGTATGGTATATGGCTCAGAAGTTGGAGTGGAATTTGCTTGAGTGATGACCTATATATCCCGAGCAACAATAGTGTGGCTCGGCACATGGAGCTAGACTTGATTCAGGAGAAGAGGGATGCTGCTTTATACAATGCTGAAAGGTATAGGTCACAAGTAATTAAATCTTATAATAAAAGGCAATGTCTCATTATTTCAGGTAGGAGATTTAGTGTTAAGGAAGGTGTTGCCTGAGGGATGTAAGGGTATGCTAGGACCCAAATGGGAAGGACCCTTCCATGTGGTGAGCCGAGTGGGAATGGGAGCTTATTACTTGAAGGATGCTTAAGGAAGGCCTTTAGCAAGGCCAAGCAATTTGTATCACTTGCGCCCCTATTTTAGTTGCTAGACATTAAAAAATTTGTGTTTTTTTTTTCTGAAATATAGTATATTGTAGGCTAAATTATGTATTATATTTCAAGTGTTATACGGAATATTGTAAGTAGTTGGTTTGAAAAGGAGGGGTTGAAATTTTTACCCGGTTGGTCGGAGTTTTTATATAAGAAGACACTTTTTCTCTCTAGTTTATGATAGGTGATGCATGCGAACGCGACTTCAAAACTCGCGATGGAGGCCGTCGAGGAATCGAAACGTGTGCTCGCGCTCCACGCCCGCAAGTGCACGGATATCGTCAAGTAATAAAAGATTATCGATCCCACAGGGACTGAGATTCGAGTACCGATTTATTCGGTGGGTGAAATTGTTCGGAAGTAAAATCTAAAGATTTCGATTGTGAGGGTTGTCTGTGGACTAAACTCTACTTATAATTGGCCAATACTAACTATACAACTCTCTAGGCCAAAGTTTAGCACCCCCTAACTCTCTTATACCTTATATATTTGACTAAGGGGGAGAGAAAAATAATCCTAAGGGTTATATCACAAAATCTTTAAAGTTTTCCTTGAAAATTCACTTATAAGTATTTTGGAAATTAAAAATGTTTCAAAAAAACTTATTGTTGGTGCAGAGGTATAAACCTCGAACCAATTTAACCATGTTAGAGATGCATGCTTGGACTCAATTTCATTTTTTTATGCATGCTTTACTATTATGTTTTTTAAACCCCTTATTTTTTATAAAAACCCCTGACCTTATTTTTTATTTATGGAAAAAGGGGGAGAAGAGCGTAAGTTAAGGGGGAGTATCACAAAAATTTAAATTTAAACAATTAAAGTGTTTCTTTCAAAACTCACCTAGGGTAAAGGGGGAGTTCTTTAAAATGAGTTTATCATTTACTTTACTTGTTTTATGTCTTATGCTTTAAATTTTCCTTAACTTTGCATCGATTTTCCATAGATCAAAAAGGAGGACATTGTTGGTGCAGGGGCACCAGATAATCAAACCTATGTTTTGATTATGGCAAAGACACAAAGTTAAGCTTATATCGTTATCTCACGAACTGAATCAAGTGTGCAGGGATGTTATGCTAAGCTGAAGGTCGGTGACACCCGGAGGTTCTCGTGTTGAGAAACCATGGTGGTCGGGCAATGCTGGGAGGACTTCAGAGGGAGCCGAAGAAATCAGGTGGAGACTGAAAGCAAAGCTACAAAGGTAAAACTTAAGATAAGCTTGTGTGTGCGAGAGAATGCAAGGTCGATTCCTTCGTAAGGGGATGTCCTTAGGCAATGATCCGACCAAGACTTCCCGTGGAAGGTCTAAGTCGAGATCGGACGGTAAGTGGTCGTCAAAATCACTTGTATTAATTGCATTTTCGAGCTAACTTTTCATTACAGCTGGAAAACCTAGCAACAATCGACTGATGACCTATATTAGTCGACTGCTGCCTCCATCGGTCAACTGTTAGGGTTGAGCAGTCGACTGATGTTCAAATTCCAGCCTCAAGGAGAGTCAAATCTCATCCCCTTATCATAGGGTGAGGTGGCCATTGGTGATAAAACTTGAGCACAAAGTTTAGGATTCTCAAAGGCGATAAAAGAATGAGTGTTCTTCACCATTTTCATTAATTCCAAGTGCTCACAAGTGCTCCCGCAATGCTACAATTCTCCGACGACTCTATGACAACGAAGCACTGCTGAAACACCGACAACACGAGCTGAACTTCCTCTCCATCAGTCGTTGGTATAACTTACTTCTTGAGTTATCTATTCTGAAGTTCTTATAATTCATCTTTATCGAGTTTTTATCGTAACGAGGAGAGGGGGAGTGTCCCTCTACCTCGATCTCTTTAAGTCTTGTATTCATTGTCTCCTACCTCCAACGAGGAGGAGACATTTTAGTGAATTGCCCTCCGTACGTGGTCTCAGACCACTAGGGCCTTGGATTAGTAGCCGGTAGGCTGTCAACCAAGTAAATAAAGAATTTGTCTTATTTATTTCCCATTGTGCACTCATGTTTTAATCAAACAAAACAAAAGAATTATTTTGTGCTATTCACTCCTTCTAGCGCTCGTTTCCGATCCAACAAGTTATCTATTGAAGGGGTCTGAAGTCTGTTATACTAATTTGTAAAAGTTAACTTGGGGATTTGTTTTAACTGCTCAGAGGCTACGACCCTATTTCTATCGCATCCCTTGGTGGTACTCATTGATACTTCTCTAGGCAGAATACTTACTCATCCAGAAGCTACGGGAAAGCTTATTAAATGAGCTAATGAACATAGTGAATATGATATTACTTATCAGCCTCACACCTCTATTAAAGCTCAGGCAATAGATGATTTTTTAGTAGAGACTATACATAAGGAGGAGTCTGAGCCATGGATGATATATGCAGATGGGTCTTCGAAAAAGGAAGGTTGTAGAGTGGGGGTAATTCTCATTTCACCGCAAGGAGAAGAGGTTAAATCGGTAGTTAGATTGCATTTCATGGTCTCTAATTAAGAAGCTGAATATGAAGCTCTACTTATAGCTTTGCAGGCTACTAAAAATATAGGAGGCGAGCAAGTGATAGGACATATGGATTCTCAATTAGTAGTGCAACAGATTGGGGAGGATTTAAAGTTAAGGATAATAAGTGTAGAAGTTATTGTTGTGGTGTAGGGGTATTAGATAATCAAACCTAGGTTTTGATTATGGCAAAGATCCAAAGTTAAGGTCATATTATTATCTCATGAGCTGAATTAAGTGTGCAGGCAATGGTTAAGCTAAGCTGAAGGTCAGCGACACCTGGAGAATCTCGAGTCGGGAAACCATGGTGGTCGGGCGACACCGAGGGAACCTTGTGGGAGTCAAAGAACCTAGGTGGAAGACCAAAAGCCAAGCGATAGGTCATAAACGACCAGAGGTAAGCTCGTGTGTGTGAGAGATGGTAAGGTCGTGTCCTCTGTCCGGGGATGATCGTAGGCCACAATCCGACTTAGACTTCCTATGGAAGGTCTAGGTCGAGATCGGACGGTAAGAAACCGTCGCATTTACAATTTTCCATGCTAACATCTTACTGTAGGAAAGTGGCCAGGCTGACAGTCGACTACTGGCTATTTGGCAGTCGACTGATGGAAGGCATCAGTTGACTGATGGCGATGAATCAGCCTTTTGTGCTAGGTCAAAATGGATAATGTTTGACCTTGTGATAAAATATGGTACCACCTCGTGATCAGTTCCAAAAGATGAGGAGGCTTATTCCAAGGTAAAACTCTATAAAAAAAGGGGAGGACTCCAACCCAAAAATCCATCAAAATTATTCTTAAGTGCTCCTACAACGCCAAAGCTCCAACACCGTTATAACTCCGATGCGACGTCAAGCTATCATCTTCTTCGTCAGCAATAGAAACAAGTATTTTTGTTTACTTTATTCTTTGTTTTAATCGTAACGAGGTGAGGTAGGCTTGTTGCCTCATCCTCGTGCTTTCGATTTTTTGTTCGTTGTCTCCTACCTCCAACAAGAAGGAGACCTTATAGTGGATTGCCCCTTCGTACGCGGTCAAGGATTGCGGGCCTCGGAGTAGCAACCGCTGGGTTGTGAACCAAGTAAAAATAAACTTGTCCTTATTATTTTTTCATTGTGCTTGGTCGATTATTGAACGAACAAAAGGAAACGTTTTATGCTCGCTATTCACCCCCCCCCTTTAGCGACGCTTCTCGATCCAACAATTGTAAGTTAATGGAAAAGGCTAAGGGAGATTTCTCAGAAGTATTGATAAAAAAGATCACTAGAATTTAAAATTAGAAAGCTGATGAATTTGCTCAGTTGGCTAGTTCTTTGGGGATTTGGAGTACTCGTTAAGTGATTGACCAAATTGAATTACCGGCCCAGGGAGAAATATCAGGAGAGTTAATAGAGGATGATTGGAGAAAGGAGTTAGTCTCATTCTTTCAAGATAAGAAGATGCCAAGTGATTCAGTAAGGGCTCGACAATTTGAATAGCAGGTAGTTCATTTTTGTATAATAAAGGGAATTCTATTTAAAAGATCTTGTGTCGGACTTTTATTGTGCTGTTTAGGAAAAGTAGAAACAAGCTATGTTCTGAAAGAGGTGCATGAAGGAGTTTGTGGAAGTCATATAGGGGGTCGAGCATTGGCTCAGAAGGTGTTGTTAGCTAGATATTTTTAGCCTAATTTGATGAAAGATTCTATACAGTTGATACAACAATGTGAAAGTTGTCAAAGACATTATAATTGGCAGCATCAGCTAGCCGAGTATATGGAGGCAGTAGTATCATCTTGTCCTTTTGATCAATGGGGTATGAATATAGTTTCCGATCGGGATAGGTCAAAAGAAGTTCTTGATAGTAGCCATTGACTATTTTTTTATGTGGGTATAGGCTAAGCCCTTAGCTCGTATTACTGAACAGATGGTATTGGAATTTTTATAGAAAAATATTGTGTGTCTCTTTGGTATTCTTAGGAGGCTGATATAAAATAATGGTCGATAGTTTCAGGGTAAGAAGATTGCTAAATGGCATCGAGACTTTAAGATTGAGCAAGTATTTATATCAGTGGCTTATCCCCAAAGTAATTGACAAACTAAGGTAACCAATATAGAATTAGTGCATGGATTAAAGATTAAGTTGGAGCATGTAAGGGGTAGTTTGGTGGAAGAGTTACCTAGTATATTATGGTCTTCCGAACTACTCCTAGGAGGGCTACAAGGGCAACTCCATTTAGTATGGTATATGGCTCATAAGTGGGAGTGGAATCTGCTTTAGTGATGACCTATATATCCTGTGAAACAATATTGTGGCTCATCACATAGAGAATTAGTGCATGGATTAAAGATTAAGTTGGAGCATGTAAGGGGTAGTTGGGCGGAAGAGTTACCTAGTATATTATGGTCTTTCTGAACTACTCCTAGTAGGGCTACGAGGGTAACTCCCTTTAGTATGGTATATGGCTCGGAAGTTGGAGTGGAATTTGCTTGAGTGATGACCTATATATCCCGAGCAACAATAGTGTGGCTTGGCACATGGAGCTAGACTTGATTCAGGAGAAGAGGGATGCTGCTTTATACATTGCTGAAAGGTATAGGTCACAAGTAATTAAATCTTATAATAAAAGGCAATGTCTCATTCTTTTCAGGTAGGGGATTTAGTGTTAAGGAAGGTGTTGCCCGAGGGATGTAAGGGTATGCTAGGACCCAAATGGGAATGACCCTTCCATGTGGTGAGCCGAGTGGGAATGGGAGCTTATTACTTGAAGGATGCTTAAGGAAGGCCTTTAGCAAGGCCAAGCAATTTGTATCACTTGCGCCCCTATTTCAGTGGCTCGACGTTGTAAAATTTGTGTTTTTTTCTTAAATATAGTATACTGTAGGCTAAATTATGTATTCTATTGCAAGTGTTATACGGAATATTGTAAGTAGTTGGTTTGAAAAGGAGGGGTTGAAATTTTTACCCGGTTGGTCGGAGTTTTTATATAAGAAGACACTTTTTCTCTCAAGTTTTTGATAGGTGATGCACGCGAACGCGACTTCAAAACTCGCGATGGAGGCCGTCGAGGAATTGAAGCACGTGCTCGCGCTCAACGCCCGTAAGTGCACGGATGTCCTCAAGTAATAAAAGATTATCGATCCCAGAGGGACTGAGATTTGAGTACCGATTTATTCAGTGGGTGAAATTGTTCGGAAGTAAAATCTAAATATTTCGATGTCACACGGAGGAAGAAAGGACTGTGCCAAGATCTTTAAAAGGGATTCTAGGACTTCGGTTTCGCTTGTGTGTTGCAAAATATGCTATCAACTGGGTGTTGTCTAAACGTCTAGCTATGGTTTTGTGGAAGGGACATCATACATTCTTCCGATGAGCCACCGCATCTATCAGGAGCTATCTCTGCCTTACAAGGACAGGATAGGCGATACTATGATGCCAAATCAATCCTTGTGACGAACCGTTGTTGGAGATCAATTGGCCGGCTAGAGGGGGGTGAATAGCCCTAGTTCGTTGGATGTCGTATTTTGCTCGTCTATGAAAACGTTAGCGCAAGCGGAAGCAATAAACTAAGACAAGCAAATAGAAATAAAACAAATACAATACAAACACGGAGATGTAACGTGGTTCACAGCTACGCCGCTAATCCATGGTCTGATTCGTCCACGGTGAATCACTCCGCAATCTATCCACTAGATCTCTCCTTTGCACAAAGCTAGGTGGAGGTAACCTCTTTACAACAACACTCCTCTTACAAATATAATGAAAATAAGCTTGGGTAAGAGGATGGAAAGCTTTAGGGAACTTTGGGAGAGTATTAGAGTATATGCATTAACCCCCCAAAGCCTCATCCCCGTCCTTTTTATAGAGGAAGAGGGTGGCACCCATGGTCGACCGTCCCGTAGCCATTGCCCAATAACGCCGCTTCCACGCTGGATACCATCCAACAAGATCGCATCACCGATCGATGGCACCATCACCGATCGATGTCGATCACCGAGTCCTTCACGAGGTCGACTCCATTCTCAGGCTCGCGGCATGACATCACCGACCGTCGCCCTTGGCAAAGTCGATGATCAAAACCATCACGATCGCCATGCCGAATGATCGATCAACTTGATTCAGCCCACATTAGACGATCGACGATCGACCCATCGACTATGACATGGCAATGACCGCGTCGGGAAAAACCATCTGACACTGAGCCAAATGGCCAAGTTTCACCTAAGAGCTACCCCTTCCCGGGTTACAATCGCTCACTCTCATCCCTCGGAGTCCCTCGCCTTCGAAGTTCTCTTCGTTCGCAGCCACGTCCCTCGGCAGCATCAGGCGCACGGCTCTGCAATGCTCCTTCGCGTCTCTTGCCTCAAAGTCTACTTCCTCCGGCTTCACTCCAAGCTCCTCGTCCGGCGGTCCCTCGGATGCTCCAAGCGCACGGCTTCCGCAAAGCTATCCTTCACCGACTCAAGGCACGAGTCATGAGATGTGAAACTCGCCATGGCTCCATGTGCAAATTACTAAGTCCTGCACGACTTCAACGCACATATCAAATCAACATATCAAACTAACTTAAACCCTTTGCCATACCATCAAAACCATATTACGGCAAGAGATTGCCCTAACAATCTCCCCCTTTTTGATGTGTGGCAATCCGTTTAAGTTAGGTAAAAACATTTGATATAAATTTTAAAGGAAAGAATGCATGTAAACATAAACATGATATAGCAACATGCAACTCCCCCTCTCCCTTAATTTCTCCCCCTATCATAATTAACTTAAACATAATCATTTCTCCCCCTTTGACACCATCAAAAAGATTATCACTAAGTTAAAAGCACATGACATCAAGTCTAATAGAAAGAAAATACCACAAGTTGATTAAAAATCAGAATTCAGCCTTTATCGGTCTGATATTCAGACCATCAGTCGACTGGTTCAGATACCAGTCGACTGGCACGTGAATTTCGGGATTTTCTGATTTTCAGACCGAATTTCAGAAATGCATTAAAAATTTCAAAAAATTCAAAAAATCATGAAATGTGGGGAACACATTTCTTTTAAGTATATCTATCAGTGAAAAATATGTTTTCATGAAAAATCATTATATTTCCACATATTTGCCAAAAATCCAAAAGCTTTAAAAACTACTAGGTTTTTGATCATAATAGTATGCATTTTAACACCTAGTCTTGCATCCAATTGTTTCAAAACATGAATACATATATTTTAAAGTAAGAAATTGTTTTTAAAACATATGAAATATCCAACCATGATCTTTGGGCAATATGTCTATGAATTAAACATAAGCCTTCCCCATGATTGGTCTATTATTGCTATTTTGATACTTTAAATGACCATCTAAATGCCATAGGCATTAGTGGACATTTGTATCATCCTAACATCTCACTCATGCTTAGTTTTCAATCAAGGTAGCCTATGGTGAGTGTGAGATGCATCCTAGGGGGTATTTGTATATACTTAACCAATATGTTCATGCAATTCTATCATGGTTAAGTGTCAACCTAACATCCTACATGATCATAATGACATATATGAATTAATTTCACATTATGATCATGAAATACATGTTTTTATCAAATTATAATCATGCATTAGGTATTATATTATGATAAGCATGATTTAAACCTATTTCTCATGATAATGTGCCAAATGTCAAAAACATAAATCATGATTGCACAGATACATAGCAATTACATTAATCATCATGATTTAAGCAATATTATCTATTTATGGGCACATTATCATCACCCAACACTATCTAAAAAATGTTGTCCCGTCATCCTAAGTCAACCAAAATATGATATAGGCTAGGTCCATGTGGTTGACTACCCTAGGGTTATTCTAACCCTTAAGGATGGATTTTGGAACCCAAAATAAGTTCTTTCCTATTGGATTCACTAGATATTCCTTGGGGATCCATTTTCTAGCAATTACTTTCTTTTTATCTTGTCCCCTAGCTATTAGGCATTTGTAGGCCTTTTCATTTTTCTTTTCCTTATATCCTAGGCCTTTTTTGTTAAAACTTGCTCTTTGGCTCCCTATGATCATATTTAATGTGTTGGAGCCAATTGTGAATTTCTCTAGGGCTTTGGTTAAATAATCTACCTTTTCCCTTAATGCCCTATTTTCCTCTATGCATGCATCATTAACATCCAAAGGCATATAGTCATGTGAGCATGCATCATCATGGCAAGAAGAAACATTATCATTTAAGCATGCTTTTTCTAGTTTTTGTTCTAAATCCTTAATTTGATTAAGCATGCTTTTATTTTTCTTTTTCATGCCAAATAACTCCTTAGTTAAACTAGAAATTATGGAAACTATTTTCTTAGGAGAGGCATTCGTTACCATAGTTTCCATATCCTCTTCTTCTTCTTCGGATGAGCAGGATGTAGAAGCTCCCCCTTCATTTGAGCTCTCCCCACTTGTGCTTGATTCTTCATTTGAGGAGGAGGAGCAATCCGAGTCATGAAGAGCCATTAGTGCTAGGTTGGAGTAGACGTGCTCTTCTTCTTCGGATGAGGATGAAGAGGCAAGGTCATCCCATGTCTTGGCTTTGAGTGTCATGGCCTTCCCTTTTCCTTTTGCCTTCTTCTCCTCTTCCTTCTTTTTACTTCCCTTCTTCTTCTTCTTTTCTTCTTTCTTCTTCCTTTCTTCCTTGCTCTTGTTTAGGAAGGGACAATTATCCCTTATATGTCCCTCTCCTTGGTAATTATAGCATATGACCTTCCCCCTTGGTCTTCTATTCCTATCATGAGATTTATCAAATCTAAGATTCTTAAATGCACGCCTTACCTTCCTTACCATGTAGGCTTCTTCTGTGCTATCCATGGAGGAGGTAGAGGCTTCAATGGATGAGGAGGAGGGGAGTTCCATCTTCTTCTTCCCCTTGTTTGCCATCAAGGCTACTCCTCTTGAGGGTTGAATTCTAGGCTCTTCTTGTATTCCTTCAAGCCTAGTTTCGTGGAGCTCCATTGTTGAGAAGAATTCCTCCAAGGTGCTCACTTCTAGGTTCTTGGAGATGTAAAATGAGTCCACCATGGAACTCCATCTTGAGGACCGGGGAAAGGCATCTATGGCCTTCATTACCATATCCCGGTTGGAAAACTTTTCACCTACACTTGTTAAACCGGTTAGAATTTCCTTAAATCTAGAGTGTAGGGATTTTACCTTCTCTCCCTTTTCAAGTTTGATATTGGACAATTGGGAGCGAAGAACGTCTCTCCTTGCTAGCTTTGCCTCGGATGTGCCTTCATGGATTTCTATTAGTTTCTCCCACATTTCCTTGGCGCTAGCACACTCTCCTATCCTATTGACTTCTTGTTGAGGGTGGACATTGTATAGGTGGTGCTTGGCCTTTGAATTTGCCAAGTATTCTTCTCTTTGCCATTTTCCTGGGCAACTCGAAACTGTTTTCCATTATTAAAAGGATTTCAAAGTCAGTTTCGAAGAATACCTCCATTCTCTTTTTCCACCAAGAGAATTCGCCGTCGAACTTCGGTGGATGGATGTTTGAGCCGGCCATTTTGAAAATTGCTTGTTGTGGCGGTTAGTCCTCGACAAGCTTTCCTTGGCTCTGATACCACTTGTTGGAGATCGATTGGCCGGCTAGAGGGGGTGAATAGCCCTAGTTCGTTGGATGTCGTATTTTGCTCGTCTATGAAAACGTTAGCGCAAGCGGAAGCAATAAACTAAGACAAGCAAATAGAAATAAAACAAAGACAATACAAACACGGAGATGTAACATGGTTCACGGCTACGTCGCTAATCCACGGTCCGATTCGTCCACGGTGAATCACTCCGCAATCTATCCACTAGATATCTCCTTTGCACAAAGCTAGGTGGAGGTAACCTCTTTACAACAACACTCCTCTTACAAATATAATGAAAATAAGCTTGGGTAAGAGGATGGAAAGCTTTAGGGAACTTTGGGAGAGTATTAGAGTATATGCATTAACCCCCCAAAGCCCCATCCCCTTCCTTTTTATAGAGGAAGAGGGTTTCTTCCTGGACAGAGATGCGAACGATGGCACCCATCACCGATCGTCCCGTGAGCCGCTGCCCAATAACGGCCGCTTCCATGTTGGATACCATCCATCCAGATGGCATCGATCGTGATGGCACCCATCGATCGGCCGATCGATGTCGATCACCGAGTCCTTCACGCAAGCCATCACGATCGACTTCATGCGGCCGATGATCGATCAACTTGATTTAGCCACATTAGACCAGTCGATCGACCCATCGACTGAGCGATCGCACCGCCATGGCATGGCATGACTAGTGTCGGGAAAAACCATCTGACACTCAGCCAAATGGCCAAGTTTCACCTAAGAGCTACCCCTTCCCGGGTTACAATCGCTCACTCTCATCCCTCGGAGTCCCTCGCCTTCGAAGTTCTCTTCGTTCACGACCACGTCCCTCAGCAGCATCAGGCGCACGGCTCTGCAATGCTCCTTCGCGTCTCTTGCCTCAAAGTCTACTTCCTCCGGCTTCACTCCAAGCTCCTCGTCTGGCGGTCCCTTGGATACTCCAAGCGCACGGCTTCCGCAAAGCTATCCTTCACCGACTCAAGGCACGAGTCATGAGATGTGAAACTCGCCATGGCTCCATGTACGAATTACTAAGTCCTGCACGACTTCAACGCACATATCAAATCAACATATCAAACTAACTTAAACCCTTTGCCATACCATCAAAACCATATTACGGCAAGAGATTGCCCTAACAACCGTTTCCAGTTCCATCGTATCCTTCTACCCACGGTTATAAGAGAACAGGTTTACCCCTAGATTCCTTGTATAAATCCCCTAAATCTTAGATACAAGGGTTGTCACCCCTCTTATCGCCTAAGCACAATAGGTAAAAAACCAAATACGCATAGATATTGGTATAAACAATTTCCAATTGGAAATTCAAACTCAAAACAAAATTCAATTTGAAGCAACATGTTATGCACACACAAGCTACTCCCTAATCTTAGAATCGAAGGAACTACTCTATATATATAAGAGGAGAATCACAAGGCATGTTCATGTTCGAATATATCAGAAATAAAATACAAGAACAAGAGGTTACAATGCCGATGTGGCCTTCTCTCTGGTATTAAAGTGCAAAACTTGGATCTCTGGCAGCGTTCTTCTTCCCTGTTGCGAGTTCTCGAAGCTTTTTAGGGCTTCGGTGTGCCTAGCCATCGTGCCTCTCCCCTAAGGTTTGGGCGGAGCCATCCTTATATAGACATCACCTCAGACCACTGTAAAATCCAAAAAAAAAACCCTAGTCAAATCAATTTGCTGGGCCGCCACACGGTCGTATGTTTCCACACGGCCAGGCCATGTTCAGCCCTGGGGTGGTTGATCTCGCCCACTTGACACGGCCATGTGTAGCCACACGCCTTGGCCTTGTCCCATTATACGTCTAGCTATAAAATGTACTTCTTTTGCTCCGAAAGTGTGCCTTTTCCCCTAAAATGCTATCCTGCATACAAAAATACAAAGAGCAGACCTCCGAACCAGAAAATAGGGAATGCGTGCAAAATAGAGTGACATATGCATGAAAATAACATAAAATGTAATGAGATGTGAGCGAAAACTACTCCTAGAACCCTATATATTTTGCTCACATCACTTCCCCCAGACTTAAATTTTTTCTTGTCCTCAAGCAAACCTCAGTGCCAAGAAATTTTAAAAGGATATTATTCCGTATTTAGCATGTTAACTAAATTTATCAAGTGGTATTTGCAATAAAAGAAAAATAAATATGTTCTAGAAATTCACTAGGATAGCTCCTCGTGCTCGTGCTAAGCGAATCATTCTTAGGGGATACTCGTTCCATGGTGAGTTAAGTCGTCATCCTATAGCTTTCCTAAGGTCTCCGGCTCTTAGGCACTTACCTGCCCAAAGCGAGGGTCATTCCCTAGATCTAGAACAAAGTCTCAAAGGCATGCTCGGTATTGAGAGAAATTGGTAGGTGTTTTCCCAGTAACCTAACTCGGTCTCAAAGAGGCACTTAGCCATTTCCACCCACGACAACTGTTTTTTATCCCTAATAATCTTTTCTCTCCATTTTTTTTCTTTGTTTCCTTTTTCATTTCTTTTTCTCTCTCTCTTTTATTTTTCATCTCACTGGGATTTTGATTTTTCCGAATGGGCTTACACAATCCGAGCATCTCCAATAACTAAAATGCTATCCTAGAGTCACCTGTGGATTCCAAAGTACTAGACTACTGAGATGAATCATAACTAGGTATGTACTAGATTCTCCCTTTCAGAGTGTTCGTCATGTGTAGGTGTGGAAATAAAAGTTAACCAGTGTAAGTCTAGAACATTCATTAGAGGAAATAAAATAAAAAACCACGAGATAAATGAAGTTACACTACTCATGGAAACAACTCATGAAGAAGATTTTTAAAAATACTATTGAGGCAGCTTTACAGATAACAAAAATTAAGTGCTGAAAGAAACTCAACAACCTATGCATGAATAAATGAATGCTAATGATAATGCAAATACCATGAAACAAACTACTGCTAAAATAAAATAAAATTTGGTGTCCCCCCCAGACTTAAATGAAAGTATAACTCTAGTATGGTGGACGAGGTGGAAAGTTTGGGAGCCTCAGCATCTCGGGATCCTGGGAGAACCTACGGTTGAGCCGCTAATGCCACATGTACATGTGGTCGATCTGAGAGCTGGTGGATGCAGTGGCTACTCGGTGCTCCTCCTCCCTAGCCCACTGTGCCTGCTGGACATGCATGTGCTGCCACATCTCCTTGCGGTAGGCGGCCTCATCCTGGCGACGGGCAGCCTCCTCCTGGAAGTAGATGTTGGTCTCATCGTAGAACTCCTCAGCCCGCTGGAAGTGCTCCCAGAAACCCTGGAACTCCGCCTACGTGTAGGCACTCTGCTCCTCCCATCGTTGCTCGGTGTATATGTCGTTGAGGCTCGATCGGAACTCCGAGAAATCATAGGTTGACGTACTTGCATCCTACTCAAAGTGGAAAAAGGTGATGGTGCAGGTGCAGGCTCATGTCGGCGTGGACTAGGTGGGCTCCTATGCATGTGTAGACTGGGGGGAGAGTGATACAAAGGGGGAGAGATGGGCGCCAATGTGGATGGTCTCTCATGTGGTGGGGACTCCACTATCAAGTCCAAGCACCAGTTGGCACGTGTAGTGATGGTGGTACGATCAGGGTCGGGGAGCCTAAGTGTTGTCAGATTTTTCCTTACAAAGCATAAGGAGTGTCCTTCTCTCACAATCATCTTCATGGCCATGCACACTCCTAGGTCGATCCTAGGGCTCCCCTCTATACTCTCTAACGTAGTGTAATCATACCCCATCCTATGGCAAATGTGGGTAAGTAGGCCCCCCACATTAATCTCTCCTCGTGCTGCTTTGCCTATCTTCACTAAGTGTCTGATGAAGTGGGACCCTACATCGATGCTACTCATTTCTTGTAGCATGTCTCAGAGGCAAAGCAGCTCGCTAGCTCTAACCACACCATCACTCTCCCCACGACCAAATATAGTACTGGCCATGATGCGGTGGAGGTATTAGAAAAAGAGGTTTTGGAGGCGTGACGCTTTGACCCTTGAAGGGTTATAAGCGTGCTCCCCCGTCAACTCGGTCCAAAATATCCAAGAGTTGAACCCAATAGGGGTTCTTCTCTCTCCTCCACTCGGCAAGCCAAAGCTTGAATTCCATGTTGGGATGTAAAAAAGTCTATTCTTTGTATGAACATCTTTATTTTTGAAATAAGAATCACATGATCATTGTTTGCATATTTATGGTTATGCATATTTTGTGATACATTACATTGTAGATAACATGGTGTGTGGTGTCACACGGAATATCATGTTATCAGTTCCTTATAGAGTATAAGTAGAGGCTCACAACCGAGATGGTTTTGGACAAACCATTGGTATGGTTGTAGTGTAATTTGGTTTTGGTTTATCATGACCATAGAATTACACTAGTACACTTTGTGTATTGAGCAGGATCGACTTAGAGGTGATTCAATTTATTTCTGACTACATAATTTAATCGGACCTCAGATATTATGGTGTACATGCTCTTAATCCCGATATAATAACGGGCACATGTACTTAGTATTTATTTCTTTGATTTACCAATGGGCGAGATTTATAGATTAAATCGATAGGCTCGGTAAGTTGGGAAATGATATTATTTACATGGTGTGCCGTTGATTATAGGAGGAAACAGTGTCCTATGTATTAGGATGATGATGTCCTATTGAGGAGCTCATAAGGATCATCATGTAAACCCTGCAAGTGGACTTGGTCTGGCATGATGATAAGGTTGAGTGGTACTATTCATGGAGTTAGATGTTGATTAATTAATTATCAATAAATTAATTAATTGATGGACATTCGATATCTTAAACATGGGGAGATATTTGTGCAATTAATATATGAAGCCCATATTTATTTATGGGGGTTGGTGAGGTAGATCAATGATAATCATCTAGTGGAATGAATTATCATTAATGGATCGGACTTTATGTGGGCTAGATCCATTATGTGGCCAAGATCCAACTCCTCCTCATCGTCCCTATCGTATCCTATTAAAAACCTCATGAAGCCTAGATCCAACGGACACGATTAAAAGAAGGTTTGGGCTAGATCTATAAAAAAGGTTGGAAGAGGCTTGGGTGGCAACACATCCAATTAGGATTAGGGTTTGGAGTTGGCTTTGGCTTGGGCGGCAAGGGTGTGCTAGGGTTTGTCTCCTAGGGCCGGCGGCATAAGGAAGGGGAGATCTTCCTTCTCCTTTTCTTCATTGTCGGTGCCACCCTCTCTCCCTCTCCTTTGGCCAGTAGCGCCACCCTCTCCCCCTCTTCTTTGGCTGACGACAAGAGTTAGGGTTTCTTCCCTTGGAGCTCTTGGCTGGCGCCCATACTTCATCTTCCTCTCCTTGGCCGACGGCAACATCTAAGCTAGGTAGCTTGGTCGTCGACACTAGATAGGAGAAGAAGTGAGTTGGTTTTCTTCCCTTTGTTCGGAGCAAGCAAGGAAGGGAAGAACGAGATCTAGGAGGCTTCAACTCTTGGAGGATCATTGCCCACACAACATTCAAGAGGAGGATAGGTCATACAATAGAAGACCAAGAGGTAAACAAGAGGTATAATTCTTGTTTAAGTTTCTTTCTTGTTCTATGCAATTTGTATGTAATTGTATGTGGCTAATTTACTTTGACCCCGAAGATAAACACAAAAACTGGCGATCCGTACATCATCTATTCCGTGGCTAATCGAGGAAAAGAGTTAGGTTGCTTGAACAACAAGTTTGTTCAAGAGACCACTTGAATCGAATAGCATGATGATGGATCGGTTGCTTGGGTAATCCATCTTCGTCAAGGATTATTTTTTTTTAATCCTGGGACGTAGATAGGATCTCCATGCACAAGCGACCAAGGCGAAGCTTTTCGTAAGTTTTAACCTACATTCCATTGGTGAAGGGTCCATTCATGCTCAATGTTAAAAATTCTAAAAGTTATCCTACCCTCTTCGCTCTCTCTACCCGTTAAAATTTCCGCCTATAAAGAACTCAAAAATTGTAGAACTATCCTAGGGTAGGTTGGGTGTCTTATTCCCATCATCTCTTCCCATGCCATTTTTTCAAATAGGGCATGAATGTCACCCAACAACCCTAAAGACTCTAGCAAATCTTCATCTAGGTACCTAGTAGCAGTGAGTTTATGAGTAGAAAGCATATTATATCTATCTCTATGTTCATTATTGCAAAAAAGAAGGGTTGGTAGGGTGTTACCCTCCTCCAAAGCTTGAGGGGCATCGGTTCTCCTTTTTCGTCGCTCTGAAGCACCGGATCAAGACGCTACATGCTTGGTCCTCCTCATCCTTGCTTCTTTTAGCTTCTTTGAAGGTTAGAAGAGATTCTAGGTGGTGGGGAAGAAGAAACCACACGACTAGGGCAAAGGAAATCGAAGCACACAGTGCAAATGGGTTGAAAACACATGGCTCTCCCTATTTAACCTTGTGCAACACGGTTGTGTGATAACACACGGCCAAGCTGTGTGCGCCTTGGGTCAGTCGGGCATGGCCGTGGGAAAAGACACGGCCAGGCCGTGTCCCCATTTTTCTCTCATTTTTGCATAACGGTCTGAATTTCCTCATACACTTCGCCGTGTAAGCTAATATGGATTTTATTTTTACCTAGCAAAGTTCCTTTCTAGTCATAATTCTAAATTAGATGGAAATAAAAATTCAAATTAACTAAATGCATGCAATACAATCAAAGGGAAATCTAAAAACCTAACTTGGGTTGCCTCCCAAGAAGCGCTCTATTTAAGGTCATTTAGTTCGACCGCACTCCACTCTCAACTTGGCTCTGGAGGTTCAATGAACATCCATTCATCCGTCTCAGAATCTTTATCTGGTGGCCTCGGCTTTATTCTGCTAAAAGTGAAGCCGTCGAGGTAGGGGGCTCTATGCTCTGAAAGGTTGAAGAGGATGATCTCCCCATCTACCTCCAGGGAGATCTGGTGTGCCTTGACATCTATGCATGCTCCCGCAGTTGCCAGAAAAGGCCTTCCCAGAATGATGGGATTCTGGGGATTGGGTCCTGTGTCTAGTATGATGAAGTCTGTGGGTATCACGAAATTCTCGACAACCATAGGCACGTGTGCTAGCAAGTCGACGGGTTCCTTGACTGAGTCATCCCCCATATGAATACCAAGATTCGGTGGTTGGAGCCCATTCAGTCCCATCTTCAGATAGTGTTGGATCGAGAAGCGTCGCTAGAGGGGGGGTGAATAGCAAGCATAGAATTTCTTTTCGTTCATTTACGTTCGTTAAAACACGAGTAGACACAGTGGAAAAATAAGAAGACAAGTTTATTTTTACTTGGTTCACAACCCAACGGTTGCTACTCCAAGGCTCTATCGGTCCTAGACCACGTACGGAGGGCAAAGCACTATAACGTCTCCTCCTCATTGGAGGTAGGAGACAACGATCACAAAACCGAATTTACGAGGATGAGGCAATAATCCTACCTCAACTCGTTATGAAAAAATAATGAATACAATATAAAAATATATTACTAGATGTTGCTGCCGACGAAGAAGATCTGAACTTGTTGTCGCGTCGGCGTTATGACGGTGTTGGAGCGTTGGAGTTGTAGGAGAACTTGATGATGATTTTTGGAGTTGGAATCCTCCCCTCCTTTTATAGATTTTGACCTTTGAATTTGTCTCCTCATATTTTGGAATAGATCACGAAGTTGTATAAATTTTATCGCGAAGTGGCCGCGTCAATCCTTATCCGTTTTGACCTAGCGCAAGGGATGATTCGTAAATGCCATCGATCGATGCCTCCCATCGATCGGTGATGAGCATCGATCGGCTTGCCCCATGTCACACCACTTGCCGGAGCTCGAAAAATGATAAATACGAAGATTTCTAACCATCCGATCTCGACCTAGACCTTCCACAAGAAGTCTTAGTCGGATCGCCGCCTACGGTCGTCCCCATAAAGAGGACACGACCTTACAATCTCTCACTCACACGAGCTTTCCTCGATACTTACCTTGTAGCTCTTGCTTCTGGCCTTCCATTCGATTCCTTCGGCTCCCTCCGAAGTCACTAGAGTGTCGCCCGACCACCGCGGCTTCCTCCGGGTGTCGCTAGCCTTCAGCTCCAGCTTTAGTACTTTTCTTCACACTCGATTTAACTCGTGAGATAACGATGTAAACTTAACTTTGTGTCTTTGCCATAATCAAAACACAGGTTTGATTATCTAGTGCCCCTGCACCAACAGATAGTATGCGTAGGGCATCACACTAACTGATGACCCCAAGTCACATAGCGCTTCATCGAAGCTCTCCCCATAAATTGAGCAGGGGATAACAAATTCATCGGGGTCCTTAAGCTATGGTGGAATCTTATCTTCAATTTCAGCTTGGTTAGGTAGGGTGGAAATCATGGTTGCACACCCCTTGGTGAATTTGCTACTCTGCCCCACTCATTCCTCTTTAGCTTGACTCCGCTCGGGTAATGACGAAGAGCTCTTCATGGGTTGCGACACGGTTTGGGCTATCTGGGCCACTTGTGTCTCCAACATCCTTGTGTGACTTGCAAGGCCATCAACGGTGGCCTTCAAGTCTCTGAGTGATTCTTCAGATTTCTGATGTTGGTGATGAAATTCCTCATTGGCCTTAGTTTGGGTAGCAATGAAGTCTTCCATCAT
The DNA here is from genome assembly GCA_025175895.1 of Wurfbainia villosa. Taxonomy (NCBI): domain Eukaryota; kingdom Viridiplantae; phylum Streptophyta; class Magnoliopsida; order Zingiberales; family Zingiberaceae; genus Wurfbainia; species Wurfbainia villosa. Next base: position 77,504,068 of record CM045987.1, on the reverse strand, counting down.
CAATTCCAATCTAGACTTCTGTTGTTGCTGCCCATTGCCCTACTGCTTCCCATAACCCCCTGATGGATGGGAGTTTCTCGAGTTATTCTTATAGGAAAAATTCGGGTGATTTCTCCATCTGAGATTGTAGGTACTAGAGTATAGGTTGTTGGGCTTTTGATTATTGTCCCCAACCGCATCAGCATGCTTAATCTGTTCTTTTGAGGTTCTCTACCCTCTATAGTTGTCCTCTCGATATGCTACCGCTCCCTCTCCAAAGTCAATGGCCGCGCATGCAGATGAAGGATTCAAAGATTGGAACTGTCTCCTGAGCACATCCATCCTTGCTACTAGGTGGTCGATGGAGTTGACAGTGTATCGTCCTGCTGCAGGCGTTGGTTGACCACATTAGAAAGGCCATCGATGGTGGTTCTGGGCCACCTCTTCTATCAGCTCCTCTGCTTCTTCTATGGTCTTATTAATAAGTACTCCTCCTGTAGCAGAATCCAAGGACATCTTCGTGGCATATGCGATCCCATTGTAGAAGATGTGGATCACCATCCACCTTTCCAGTCCGTGGTGGGGGCATTGGTAGAGTAGCCCCTTGTAGCGATCCCAGGCTTCAAATAGGGACTCCCCCTAATTCTGATAGAAGCTTGTGAGAAGATGGCGCATGTGAGTGATGCACATGATCACGACCTCAAATCTCGTGACAGAGGCCATCGAGGACTCAAAGCGCGCACTCGTGCTCAATGCCCGCAAGTGCACGGATGTCGTCAAGTAATAAAAGATTATCGATACCACAGGGATTGGGATTTGAATATCGGTATGTTCAGTGGGTTAAACTGTTCGAACATAAACTCTAAGAGGTTTTGACTTGTGAAAGTAGTCGGTGGACTATACTCTATACGGTGTCACATGGAAGAGGAAGGGAGCGTGCCGAGGTCTTCAAAAGTGATTCTAGGACTTCGATTTCGCTTGTGTGTAACAAAACAATGTTATCAATTAGCGTTGTCTAGACGTTTAGCTATGATTTTATGGAAGGGACATCATACACTCTCTCGATGAGCCACCGCATCTACCGGGAGCTATCTCTGCCTAAAACGACGAGATAGATGGTATGAGGATGTCGAATCAATCTCTACGATGAACCGTGTCTGGTTCCATCGCATCCTTCTACCCACGGTTACAAGAGATCAGGTTTACCCCTAGGTTCCTTGTATAAAATCTCCTAAATCTTAGATACGAGGGATGTCACCTCTCGTACTGCCTAAGCACAACAAGTAGAAAACCAAACACGCATAGATATAGTAAAAACAACTACAAATTGTCAAATTAAACTCAAAGGAAACATTTAATATGAACCAACATTGTAATGTGCACACAAGCTACTCCCTAATCCTAGAACCGAAAGAAAGCTCCATGTATATGAAGGAGAAATCACAAAGCATGTATATGTTCAAATACATCAGAATGAAAATGTAAGAACAAGGGATTACAATGCTTTCGTGGTCTTCTCTCCGGCATTGAAGTGCAAGGCGTGAACCTCTGGTGGCGTTCCTCCTCCCCGTTGCGAGTTCTCGAAGCTTTTTAAGGCTTCGTTGTTCCATCCTAGCCATCGTGCCTCCATCCTAGGGTTTGGGCGGAGCCATCCTTATATATACATCACCTCGGACTACTGCAAAATCCAAAAAAAGGCCTAGTCGCGTAAATCTGGCGATCGCCACATGACCGTGTGTTTCCACATGGGCAGGCCATGTGCGGCTCTAAGTTGGCTGATCTCACACATTTGACATGGTCGTGTGTAGCCACATGCCCTGGCCATGTCCCACTCTGTGTCTAGCTGCAAAATGTCCATCTTTTGCTCCGAAAGTGCGCCTTTTTCTCCCGAAATGCTAACCTACATCCAAAAGTATAAAGAGCAGACCTCCAAACTAGAAAATAGGAAATGCGTACAAAATAAAGTAACATATGCATGAAACTAACATAAAATGTAATGAGATGTGAGCGAAAACTACTCCTAAAACCCTATATGTTTCGCTCACATCACTTCCCCTAGACATAAATCTTTTCTTGTCCTCAAGCAAACCTCAGTATGGTGAAATTTAAAAAGACATTGTTCAATACTTAGCATGTTAACTAAATTTATCAAGTGGTATTTACAATTAAAGCAACATAATATGTTCTAGAGATTCACTAAGTTAGCTCCTCATGCTTGTGCTAAGTGAATCATTCTTAGGGGATGCCCATTCCATGGTGAGTTAAGTCGTCACCCCATAGCTTTCCTAAGGTTTTCGGCTCTTAGGCACTTACCTTCCCAAAGCGAGGGTCATTCCCTAGATCTAGCATAAAGTCTCAAAGACGTGCTCGGTATTGAGAGAAATTGGTAGGTGTTTCCCCAGTAACTTAACTCGGTCTCAAAGGGGCACCTAGTCATTTTCACCCACGACAACTATTTTTTATCCCTCATAATCTTCTCTCTCTCTCTCCTTTTTTTTTCTTTTCTTTGTTTTCTTTTTCATCTTTTTCTCTTTCTCTCTCTTTTTTTTCTCACTGGGATTTTGATTTTTCCAAATGGGCTTACACAATCCGAGCATCTCCAGTAACTAAAATGCTTAACCTAGAGTCACCTATGGATTCCAAAGTACTAGACTATTGAGATGAATCATAACTAGGTATGCACTAGATTATCCCTTTTAGAATGTTCGACATGTGTAAGTATAAAAATAAAGCTAACCAGTGTAAGTCTAGAACATTCATTAGAGCGAATAAAATAAAATACCACAAGATAAATGAAGTTAAACTACCTATGGGAACAACTCATGTAAGAAACTTTTTATAAATATTACTAAGGCAGCTTTATAGATAACAAAAACTAAGTACTGAAAGAAATTCAACAACCCATGCATGAATAAATGAATGAAAATACCAAAAAAGAAACTACTGCTAGGAAACAAAACAAAATAAACTTTGGGGTCCTCCCAACAAGACTTAAATGAAAATATACCTGTAGTATGGTGGACGAGGTGGAAAGTCTGGGAGCCTTGGCATCTCTGGATCCTGGGAGAACCTGCTGTTGAGCCGTTGATGCCACATGTACATGTGATCGATCTGGGAGCTGGTGGATGTAGCGGTTGCTCGGTGCTCCTCCTCCCTAGCCAACTGTGCCTTCTAGGCATGCATGTGTTGTCGTATCTCCCTGTGGTAGGCGACCTCATCCTAGCGACGAGTAGCCTCCTCCTGGAAGTATATGTGGGCCTCGTCGTAGAACTCCTCAGCCCGCTGGAAGTGCTCCCGGAAGACCTGGAACTCCGCCTGTGTGTAAGCGCTCTACTCCTCCCATCGCTGCCTCTGCGTCTGCTGCTCAGTGTATATGTCGTCGAGGCACGATCGGAACTCTGAGAAATCATAGGCTGACGTACCTGCATCCTACTCAAACGTCAAAAAATGTGGTGGTGCAGGTGTAGACTCATATCGGCATGGACTAGGTGGGCTCCTATGCTTGTGTGGACTAGAGGGAGAGTTATATAAAGGTGGAGAGATGGGTGCCGATATGGATGGTCCCTCATGTGGAGGGGACTCCACTATCAGGTCTAAGCGCCAATTGATGCGTGTAGTGATGGTGGTGCGATCAGGGTCGTGGAGCCTAAGGGCCATCAGATTTTTCCTTACAAAGCATAAGGAGTGTTCTTCTCTCGCAATCATCTTCATGGCCATGCACACTCCTAGGTCGATCCTAGGGCTCCCCTCTATACTCTCTAATGGAGTGTAATCGTACCCCATCATATGGCAAATGTAGGTAAATAGGCCCCCCACATTAATCTCTCCTCATGCTTCTTTGCCCATCTTCACTAAGTGTCTGATGAAGTGGTACCCTACATCGATGCTACTCCTTTCTTATAGCATATCCCAGAGGCAAAGCAGCTCGCTAGCTCTATACCGTCACTCTCCCCACGACCAAATATAGTACTGGCCATGATGTGGTGGAGGTATCAGGAGATGAGATTTTGGAGGCACGACGCTTTGGCCCTAGAAGGGTCATAAGCATGCTCTCCCGTCAACTCGGTCCAAAATACCCGAGATTTGAACCCAATAGGGATTCTTCTCTCTCCTCCACTCGGCAAGCCAAAGCATGAGTTCATTGGTGAAGGGTCCACTCATGATCAATGTTAAAAAGCATAAAAGTTATCCTACCCTCCTCGCTCTCACTACCCGTTAAAATTTCCACCTCTAAGGAACTCAAAAATTCTAGAACTATCCTAGGGTAGGTTGGGTGTCTTATTCCCATCATCTCTTCCCACCCCATTTTTGCAAATAGGGCTTGAATATCACCCAATAACCCTAAAGACTCTAGCAAATCTTCATCTAAGTACCTAGTAGCAGTGAGTTTACGAGTAGAAAGCATATTATATCTATCTCTATATTCATTATTGCTAAAAATGAGAGTGGGTAGGGCATTACTCTCCTCCGGAGCTTGAGGGGCATCGGCTCTCCTTGTTTGTCGCTCCGAAGCACCGGATCAAGGTGCTACACACTTAGTCCTCCTCATCTTTGCTTATTTTGGCTTCCTTTGAGGTTAAAAGTGCTTATAGATGGTGGGGAAGATGAAACCACATGGCTAGGGCAAGAGCATTCGAAGCACACGGCGCAAATGGGGTGAAAACACATGGCTTGCCCCTTTTAACCTCGCGTGACACGGCCATATGAAAACACATGGCCAGGTCGTGTGTGCCTCGGGTTGGTCGGGCACGACCGTGGGAAAACACACGACCAGACCGTGTGTCCCCATTTTGCATTAGGGTTCGAATTTTCTGATACATTTCGCCGTGGAGGTTAATATGGATTTTATTTTTGCCTAGCAAAGTTCTTTTCTAGTCCTATCTCTAAATGATATGGAAATCAAAACTAAAATTAAATGAATGCATACAATACAATCAAAGGGAAATCTAAAACTAAACTTGGGTTGCCTCCCAACAAGTGCTTTGTTTATGGTCGTTTAGCTAGACTGCACTCCACTATCAACTCGGCTCTGGAGGTTCAGTGAACCTCCATTCATCCATCTCGGAAGCTTCATCTAGCGGTTCTGACTTCATTCTACTAAATGTGAAGTCGTCGAGGTAGGGGACTCTGTGCTTCGAAAGGTTGAAGAGGATAATCTTCCCATCTACCTCCAGGGATATCTGGTGTGCCTTCACGTCTATGCACACTCCCACAGTTGCCAGAAAAGGCCTTCCCAGAATGATGGGATTATGGGGATTTGGTTTTATGTCTAGTATGATGAAGTCCGTGGGTATCACGAAATCCTCAATCATCAAAGGGACGTATGGTAGCATGCCAACGTGCTCCTTGACTGAATCATCCCCTATACGAATACCAAGATTCGCTGGTTGGAGCCCGCTCAGTCCCATTTTCAGATAGTATGTGTAGGGCATCACACTGACTAATGACCCCAAGTCGCATAAAGCTTCATCGAAGCTCTGCCCATAAATTGAGTAGGGGATAACAAATTCAACGGGGTCCTCAAGCTGTAGTGGGATCTTCTCTACAATTTCATCTTGGTTAGGTAGGGTGGTAATCATGGCTGCACACCCCTTGGCGAATTTGCTACTCTGCCCCACTCCTTCCTCTTTAGCTTGACTCACCGGAGAGCTCTTCACAGGTTGCGACATGGTTTAGGCTATCTGGACCACTTGCATCTCCAACATCCTGGTGTGACTTGCAAGGCCGTCGATGGTGGCCTTCAAGTCTCTAAGTGATTCTTCAGACTTCTGATGTTGGTGATGAAATTCCTCATTGGCCTTAGTTTGGGTAGTAATGAAGTTCTCCATTATCAGTTCCAGTCTGGACTTCTGTGGTCATTGCCCATTGCCCTGCTGCTGCCCATACCCCCTTGATGGTTGTGAGTTTTTCGAGTTATTCTTATAGGAGAAATTCAGGTGATTCCTCCATCCGGGATTGTAGGTGTTGGAGTATGGGTTGTTGGGCCTTTGGTCGTAGTCCCCAATCGCATCACAGTGCTCAATATGCTCCTCTGAGGTTCCCTGCCCTCCATAGTGGTCCTCTCGATACGCTGTCGCTCCCTCCCCAAAGTCAATGGTCGCACATGCAGATAAAGGATTCAAAGATTCGAACCGTTTGCTGAGCGCGTCTAACCTTTTTGCTAGATAGTCCATGGAGTTGACAGTGTATCGTCCTGCTGCAGGTGTAGGTTGACCACGTTCGGAAGCCCATTGATGGTGGTTCTGAGCCACCTCTTCTATCAACTCCTTTGCTTCCTCTATGGTCTTATTCATCAGTGCTCCTTATGTAGCAGAATCCAGGGACATCTTCATGGCGTACGTGATCCCATTGTAGAAGATGTGGATCACCAGCCACCTCTCCAGTCTGTGGTGGGGGCATTGGTAGAGTAGCCCCTTGTAGCAATCCCAAGCTTTGAATAAGGACTCCCCCTCCTTTTGGCGGAAGCTCGTGATAAGATGGTGGATGTGAGCAGTCTTGTTTGGCAGGAAGTATTTGTTCAAAAACTGCTGCTCACATTGCTCCCATGTAGTGATGCTTCCCGAAGGTAAGGAGTGAAGTCATACCTTAGCCTTATCCTGCAGTGAGAACGGCAATAGGCTCAGGCGGATCATGTCAGTAGGGACTCTGTTCATTTTCATTGTCGAACAGAATTCTAAAAATGCCTCAAGGTGTCGGTTCGGGTCTTTAGTCACAGCTCCCCCGAATTGACTCTACTGAACCATATGTATAAGTGTCAATTTCAGCACAAAGTGATTTGCCGAAATAGATGGTCAAGCTATACTCGGCCTAAATCTTCTAGCACTAGGAGCTACGTAGTCCCACGGAGGTCGACTACCCATGTTCACTTCGGATGTGGCTTGATTCTCCATCCTTTATTGCTCTCCTCTCCGACGATGAAAGGTTCGCTCAATTTCTAAGTCGATCGGAATCAGGCCTTCCGATCCTAAGCGTCTAAGCATACGACGAACCAAGCCACAAAATATTTGGAGTGCTACTAATCCTAAGAGGTAGAAAAAAAAACAATCTAGCTAATAAAATCTAAGATGCAAAAAATAAATAAAAACAACTACTGCTAGAATAAAATTAAAAACTAAATCTAAATATGGAAACTTTAGAACTAAAGTAAATAAGGCAAACTGAAAAAAGAAAAATAAAGAAAGTAAATAAATCTAATCCTAAATCCGATCCACTGTTCGGTTCGAAATTGAATCGATCAGTCCCTGGCAACGGCGCCAAAAACTTGCTGCACGTGATCGCGGCCTCAAATCTCACGACGGAGGCCGTCGAGGACTGGAAGCGCGCGCTCGTGCTCAACGCCCGCAATTGCATGGATGTCATCAAGTAATAAAAGATTATCGATCCCACAGGGACTAGGATTCGAATATTAGTATGTTCAGTGGGTTAAACTGTTCTAACGTAAACTCTAAGAGGTTTTGACTTTTGAGGGATGTCGGTGGACTCTATACGGTGTCACATGGAGGAGGAAGGGAACGTGCTGAGGTACTCCCTAATCCTATAACCGAAAGAACTACTCCATGTATATGAAGGAGAAATCACAAAGCATGTACATGTTCGAATACATCAGAATAAAAATGTAGGAACAAGGGATTACAATGCTTTCGTGGTCTTCTCTCCGCCGTTGAAGTGCAAGGCATTGACCTCCGGTGGCATTCCTCTTCCCTGTTGCGAGTTCCCGAAGCTTTTTAAGGCTTCGGTGTGCCATCCTAGCCATCGTGCCTCCCCCCTAGAGTTTGGGCGGAGACATCCTTATATAGACATCATCTCGGACCACTACAAAATCTAGAAAAAGCCCTAGTCACGCAAATCTTGTGGCCGCCACACGGCCGTGTGTTTCCACACGACCAGGCCATGTATGGCCCTAAGTTGGTTGATCTCGCCCATTGGACACGGTCGTGTGTAGCCACATGCCCTCGCTGTGTTCCACTCTGCATCTAGCTGCAAAATGTCTGTCTTTTGCTTCGAAAGTGCGCCTTTTATCCCGAAATGCTAACCTGCACCTAAAAGTACAAAGAGCAGACCTTCGAACTAGAAAATAGGAAATGCATACAAAATAAAGTAACATATGCATGAAACTAACATAAAATGTAATGAGATGTGAGTGAAAACTACTCCTAAAACCCTATATGTTTCGCTCACATCAGTGAGCAATCTTTCTTGGTGGGAAATATTTATTCAGGAACTGCTTCTCACATTGCTCCCATGTGGTGATGATTCCCGAAGGTAGGGAGTGAAGCCATGCCTTGGCCTTATCCCATAATGAGAACAGGAATAGGCTCAGGCAGATCGTGTCAGCAGGGACTCCGTTCATCTTCATTATCGAGATGATTTCTAGAAATGTCTCTAGGTGCGTATTCGGGTCTTCAGTTGCAGCTCCCCCGAATTGACTTTGCTGAACCTTATGTATAAGTGATGGTTTTAGTTCAAAGTTGTTTGCCAAGATAGATGGTCCAGCTATACTCGGCCTAAATCCTCTAGCGCTAGGAGCTGCGAAATCTCACAAAGGTCGGCTACCTATATGTACTTCGGATGCAGCTTGATCCTCCATCCTCTTCTGTTCTGCTCTCCTACGATGATAGGTTCGTTCGATTTCTAGTCAATCAGAATCAGGCCTTCCGATCCTAAGCGTCTAAGCATACGAAGAACCGAGCCACAAAAATTAGGAGTTCTACCTAATTCTTAGAAGTAGGAAATAAAACAATCTAGCTAATTAAAGCAAAGATGCAATAAGGAAATAAAAACTTACTGCTAAAAGTAAAAAACAAACACTAAATCTAAATATGAAAAACTTAGAACTAAAGTAAATAAGGCAAATTAAAAAGAAAATAAAGCAAGTAAATAAATCTAATCCAAAATCCAATACAATTCTCCACTGCTCGATTCGATATCGAATCGATCAGTCCCCGGCAATGACACCAAAAACTTGATGCACACGAATGTGACTTCAAATCTCACGATGGAGGCCGTCGAGGAATCGAAGCACGTGCTCACGCTTAACGCCCGCAAGTGCACAGATGTTGTCAAGTAATAAAAGATTATCAATCCCACAGGGATTGAGATTCGAGTACCAATTTATTCAGTGGGTGAAATTGTGTGGAAGTAAAATCTAAAGATTTCGATTGCGAGGGTTGTCAGTGGACTAAACTCTAGTATGGTGTCACATGGAGGAAGAAAGGAGCATGCCGAGATATTTAAAAGGGATTCTAAGACTTCGGTTTTGCTTGTGTGTCGCAAAACATGATATCAACTGGGCATTGTCTAAACCTCTAGCTATAGTTTTATGGAAGGGATATCATACACTCTCCCGATAAGCCACCGCATCTATTAGGAGCTATCTATGCCTTACAAGGACGAGATAGGCGGTACGAGTATGTCAAATCAATCCCTGCGATGAACCGTTTCCAGTTCCATCGCAACCTTCTACCCACGGTTATAGGAGATCAGGTTTACCCCTAGGTTCCTTGTATAAATCCCCTAAATCTTAGATACGAGGGCTGTCACCCCTCGTATCGCCTAAGAACAACAAGTAAAAAACCAAATACGCATAGATATTGATATAAACAATTTCCAATTGGAAATTCAAACTCAAAACGGAATTCAATTTGAAGCAACATGTCATGCGCACACAAGCTACTCCATAATCCTAGAATCGAAGAAACTACTCCATATATATAAGAGGAGAATCACAAGGCATGTTCATGTTCAAATATATCAGAAATAAAATGCAAGAACAAGAGGTTACAATGCCGATGTGGCCTTCTCTCCGTTGTTGAAGTGTAAAACTTGGATCTCCGGCGGCATTCTTCCTCCCCGTGGTGAGTTCCCGAAGCTTTTTAGGGCTTCGGTGTGCCGTCCTAGCCGTCGTGCCTCCCCCCTAGTGTTTGGGCGGAGCCATCCTTATATAGACATCACCTCGAACCACTACAAAATCCAGAAAAAAACCCTAGTCGTGTCAATCTGCTGGGCCACCACACGACCGTGTGTTTCCACACGACCAGGCCATGTCGGCCTTGGGGTGGCTGATCTCGCCCATTGGACACGGCCATGTGTAGCCACATGCCCTGGTCGTATCCCATTCTGCGTCTAGCTACAAAATGTCCTTCTTTTGCTCCGAAAGTGCGCCTTTTCTCCCAAAATGGTATCTTGCACACAAATGTACAAAGAGCAGACCTCCGAATCAGAAAATAGGAAATGCTTGCAAAATAGAGTGACATATGCATGAAACTAACATAAAATGTAATGAGATGTGAGCGAAAACTACTCCTAAAATCCTATATGTTTTGCTCGCATCAATAGGTATACTAGAAATAGTAAAAAAGAGAGAGAGAGAGGAATTACTAAGTGTATCAGTTGACTACAAGAGGCGATATACAAGGGTAGGTTATGTTGCAAGGTGTACATAGGTTGTGGTGGAGTTTGAAAAATGGGTGAGCACAACATAGATTTGGGAATAAAGCATTTATTATAGAAAGGGTATATTATATGGAACACAAAAATTAATGGGAAGTGTATACAGTACACATTCATAAAATTTATGAAAGCAAACATACACGTGGTAAGTATAACACAGATACCAAAATAAGCGGGTAGACTGATCATTGCAAAGTTGTTTAAGTACAGAAGATATTTACAGGAAAGTTTGGCATTCATTCATGGAATATGATAAGTTCATTACAAAAGATTGAAATTGTTCATTACAGATAATACAAAATACAAATCTAGGACTCAGAGTTGGTATCTTAGTCGGTGTTAAAAGTCTCCAGTGGGAATTTATTGTAAGCCTCTTCTATGTCAAGCTTAAGGTTGGGCAAACTAGGAATAAAGAGGTTTTTCTCATTAGCTATTTGTAGTGCACCTTCAAAGCTGCTTTGGAAACATTTTGCATATTTTTTGGTCGTATAAGCTAGGATTTTGGTTTGCTCAGTTGCCCATCGTTCAACTTTTGTTTCTTTGAGTTGGGACAACTCTTGGTTAAGGTGACTAGCTCATCTAGTCTACTCATTAACAACATTTGCTAGCTCATAAAAATTCTTCATTAGTGTATCAAAATGGAAGTGGAATTCATCTAGATTGTTGAAAGTTCTGTCCTTGAATTCATCAAAGGCATTAATGAGATCTTGCATAGGTTGAAAGCATTGGCCTGAATTAAAGTTCCAATCACTCTCCTTTTGCGTCCATTTCTAAATGTTTGATTGTTGGGAGGCTATTACTCAGTTTGATAGTTCATCACATTCTCGTAACAATATGATATTTGTATCCTTGAGAGAAAGTTTTCCTTTCATCTTTTGCATGTCTTGCTTATGCTGAACAGAAACTTTCTCTTTCTCTGCTACTAGTTGATCCCGATTGGCAAACAAAGTTTCTATCTGAATCTATAACCATTGTATTTTCTATTGATATTCAGCCTCTTTTGCTGCCCAATCAAGAGAGGAAGGAGAGTTGGTCTATATTCTTAGATTAAGTGTTGAGAATTCTTCAGGGCTGGTATGGGTGCCTTTAGTGTAAGTTGAGGGTGCAGCTGGCATTACAAAAGGCTATGGCAGTTCTGAATATAAAGTTGATGATCTGCACTGTTGGTTATGGAATTCAGAGAACCACTGAACAAAGGATTGAAGCTTTGAGGTACTCTGAAAAATGAATGAAAATAGTGTGAAATAAACTAATTGTACAGAAAAAGCAATTAGTAAAATAAGAAAACTTACTGTTTGGAGGTTTTCCTGCAATTCATGAAGGAATAGGGGAGGAAGGAGGTTGAGGAGAATCTGGGATACAAGGGGATATGGGGAGCATAGGAAGAGAAGAAAGGAGGTGGCCGAGATAGGAGTCTGACACTGCTCGTACTAGTTGGTCTAAGGGTGAAGAAGTTGTAAATTCTGGAGCTATTGGGCTGGAGGAAGGTATGAGTTTTTGCTGTCTAGTAGGAAATACGAAGGCTAAGGAAGGTCGTCTGCAAAGGAAGATGGGGAAGGAGATGAGGAAAGTTCAATAGGATCATGAGAGCTATCAAGGGGTGGACTGTGGATAGATGTATCAGAAGGGGGTTGGAGTTCTGAAGGAGGAGTTGAAGAAAAGGTTTCTGTGAAGGGTAGAGTGTCAAGAGGAAAAAAGAGGTTGGGAATTGATTTTGGTGGAGGAGGGATAAGTTTAGAAGCTATTAAGGTATGGGTTGGCTGATCCAGTTCAGCGATAGTTATGATTGTTGTAGGAATTTCAAGGGGAGCCTATGAAAAAGAAGTGTGTGTAATTCTTTGTGAGATTGAATCAATGTAATATGATGGGTGTGGGGTTTTTCAGTTAAGGCAAAGAAAATTTTTTTATAAGCACTTGTAAAACTTCACTCAACTTCGCTCTTCAATTTTACTAAAGAGGGGGAACTTATGATGGGGTCGAGGTTTTTTCTGATCAGGATTAAGCTTTTCCAGAGTGGTTAGTGTATTTCCCGAGTCACATGTTTTAGTGAAAGCCCTAGAGCCAATCATGTGATGATTGTTGTATAGACTTTATTGTATCATATTCCTATTTATAAAGGCATGGTTATTATATTTACTTGTATTGGTGTCAAATAACTAAATATAATAATGTCCTTGAGTAGTAGGTTCTTATCTATATCAATCGATTGGTTGAATCGATAATGAGATGATATAGAGAACACTACTCTTAATCATTCCTAGTCAAGTATTAACATTCAAGGACAATGTTAATGCATATAGACTAGCATGTAGGTCAACACGATGACTTGATCTCACAAGTCATGGATATGAGATATCAAGCTGACACATGGGTATACATTGGAGAATGAATACTGAATGACCTGCCATGAGAAAGTATCAAGGATCATTATATGAGTGTCATATACTTTCTCATGTGGCTATTAGTATGACTATTAGTCCTTAGACCTGAAGTCACCATGGTTCCCTACATAAGGAGTTGCATACTTTGGCTTCGTCAAACATCACCCGTAAATGGGTGGACTATAAAGGCGATTACTGGGTATGTGATAAATTATGCGGAGGGATATGAGTGATGTAGATGGGATCTATCCATACTATATGACGGGAGAGACATCGTTACTCTTGATAGAGTGAGACTACGAAGTGCATGACCATGCCCAAATGAGTCAATATGAGATATTGAGCTCATTTGATTAGAGTGAGTTTACTTGGAGTTCAAGATATAGATTGTACCGAGGATGACACGGTCTATGCCTTAATTGGTCAATCTAGATGTCAAGGATAGAGAGACATTGTCACATATTGTGAGAGTCACAATTAGTAGTCACAAAGGTGATGTTGGAGCTCAACATTCTTGTAACTTGGGTAGCAATGATGTGTTGCTAGATACCGCTCATTGCTTATGTTCCTAAATCAGTTTTGGGACATTGCCAACATTACAAGAACCTATAGGGTCACACACAAAGGGCAATTAGATGGAGATTAGGTTCATATGATGAACCATGAGGATTAGGTTCATGGGATGAACCAAATTGGATTAAGAGTAATCCAAATTAGACTAATTGAGTTGGACTCAATTTTATTCAAGTGTTGAATGAGTCTAATTTAGATTTGATTCATCAAATCAATTTAAATTAATGAATAGAGATTCATTAAATTAAATTGACTTGAATCAAATGTTTGGATTTGATCAACCATGGAAGATAAGAGGTCAAGTTTGACTTGACTTGAGAGAGAAGATGAAAGGTCAAGTTTGACTTGACCAAATTCCATGTCATGATGATGACTTGGCATGGCCGGGCAATGATGATGATCCACATCATCATTGACTTATCATGTGGTGCCACCTCATGAGGGAGACCAAGAGCCATTGGCTCTTGGAGTTACATGCATGCATGTAACCCCCCAAGTCATGAAGTGGTCGGCCACTCCATTTGATGGGTGTAATTGATTTTGGTGAGTTACTAGAACTTCATCTTCTTCCTTGGATCATCCTCTCAAGCTCCCCTCTCCTCCTTGGACGAAACTTCTAAGGGTGCTAGCACACTCTAGGTTTCTTTTCTCCACCTATTGCTTGTGTGGATACCAATAGAGGAGTGTACACTTGACACTCTAGAGTTCCGGCAAGCTATTTGGACGAGCGAGATTTGCGAAGGGTGTTGCATCGAGGGTAACACTCTCAACTTCTAGATCTAAGGTAGATCTAGGTTTACTTAGAACATACATGTTTTTATTTTAATATATCTTTACACGGATCCATGGCCGGACTTCCGGGGTTTCCGCAACGCAAAAAGCGGTTTTTGCGGCTCGGAATGTCCAACAGTGGTATCAGAGCCACGTGCGAAGCATGTATGTGTTTCATTTTTGTAGTTTTTGTATTAGATATAAATATTACAGATTTTTATGTTTCTATAAATTTCCTATTTTTATCAAATTTTTGGGTATTTTTCTCGAAGAGTCGAAGCAACGAGTGTTGGGACACTTGTAGGCTTCAACCATCGAGAAAAGCTCTCCGAAACGGCGAGTTCTCGCTTTAGGTTTTTGGGACAGCACCTTAAGTCTTTGTAAGATCATAGTAGGGACACTCGCAAAGTTTATTTTGTGAGTAGGGGCGCTGCCCCTATCCCCGAAAGGGGCCTTGTCCCTCGATCGTGCCCGGAAACCGCTTAGCGGGACCATTACGGAGAGGTGACTCATAAAATTGAAAAAAAAATAGGAAAAATTATAGAAATTTTCTGTAAAAATACATAATTTAGAATTATGTATAATTTTGTGATTGTCATGGCCCAAGAACCCCAATATGATTGGATGATGATGTGTTGTAATTCATAATACGGCCTGCGTGCCATTTTTGTGGTTGTTCGTGTTGTATAGTGTATGCGACCTGCGCGTCGTACCTCTTCTTTTGAAATTCTAGTTGTAAATAATTTTAGACTCGAATGTAACTCGAGTTTCATATTTGTAATGTACAAAATAGAGCGGTGGAAAGTCCACTTGTAGACGAAGTTACGAGAAGGGTGCCGATGACACATGGCGGTCAAAGGAAGTGCTTGGAGAAGACGCTAGCCCTAGGTTGACCGTCAGATCTTCTCATTGGGTTGAGAAGATCGTAGTAGGGTCATGACCATATCACAGTTAATTATATATATATATATATGTTGATATATATATATATATATTTGATTTTGCTTGTATGTAAGTGATGCATGCTAGTAGAATAATGCTTGTATATATATGATGCATGCTAGGATATTTTTCTTGTATGTATATGATGCATGCTAGAATAATACTTGTATGTATGTGATGCATGCTAGTATAGAATAATAAAGGCCTCAATGCGTATATGATACACATTACGATTAGATTAGATCTTAATCGAATCAACTCGTAAATGCCTACCAAGTCCTTGATACCCATCACTACCTCGATCATTTGTAGTTGTTGAATCTGCCAAAGCAGAGCAACGCATATTATCTTGGTAGGGTGCGGAGGGACAATCTTGGTCCCGCCTATCATGGCTTGGGTTAGAGTAAGCTCAATTAGATTGAGTAAAACTAGTTAACTCAATTGGATCGAGTAGAACTATAGGCATATTCCAACCGTTGGAAAGATAGGATAAAATCGCATTTACACTAAATCTTGGGCGATTTAGCCAAAGCTAACTCAAGGTCTTTTGTAAATGTGGGTCTTGATCCTATAAACAAGAGTTCCATAGAGATGTAATCGGTAATGTGTTACCCATCGATTGTACTAAGTCTTGGGTAATTTAGCCAAAGCTAACTCAAGGCTTAGTATGATGTGGATCTTGTCCCGCAAGAATTATAGCTAGTTTGTATGAATCTAGTAATATGGTTTGACCACATCCATAACTCGATTCTACAAAATTCCTCTAATTCAGTGGAAGCATCATTTGATTAAAGGCCTAATTAAATGATAAAAGGAATATGATATTAATTCTCTGCATTGTATGTTGTAGATTACTATGTCGATAAACACGAACACTCTCTTTCTGCGTTCTGTTCTTGAGAAGGACAAGCTGTTGGGTTTCCGGCACTGCGGCGTGTGTGTGTTCGATCATGTTTCGTAAACATGAGCACAGCGGAAGCAATTAAAATTAATAAATCTATATTTATTACAACACACACAACACACGCATGCTATTACAACAAGTGTAGACATAACCGTAAATTAAAATTTGCAATAAAAGAAAATTATCTACGTTATACCTTCCGTATAACGTGTAGCGGGAACGGCATCAACCGGAACGATCCTCGTAAGAATCGTCTCTATCCGTATCCACGCTGAGCTCCTCGGGATGACTTCGCTAAGTCACGAGCTTCGTCTTCGTACGGGTTACTAGCCTCGTGTTGAAGACGACGTGATCGAGAGATGATCACGATCCGAATCCAAATTCGGATCCTAAAACGAGTTCTCAAAACTCGCTTCTCCGGAGAGGTATTCGTCAACCGTTTGACGAATCCTTCGTCCTCCACCTCAGAGGATTACCGGAGATCAAATCCTCGTAGTTAGCCGCTGTCGGAGCACTAACCGTCGTCCAAACGACGCTCCGACGAGAGGAGGAGAAGCTGTCCAGAAAACTGGACAGCTTGGTGGAGGATATAGGCGCCGGCCAACCAAGGAAAGAAAAACCTCACCTTGATGCCAAACCTATAGGGGATCACCGGAGGGTCGCCGGAGTGTTCACCGGCTGAAGCTTGGTCGCCGGCAATGACTTGGACGGCGGCACAAAACCTGGGCGGCGGCAATCCTAGGGTTGGCGCCGACTAGGGGAGGAGAGGGAGGGGCGGCAACACAAGGTTGGGCGGCAACTCTTGATTAGAGTTTTGGATTAGGGTTTAAGCCCTATTTTATAGAGAACTAATTCTCTTAATGGTTAATGGATCATATCCATAAAGCCCGTTAACCCGCTCCATTAAGATAAGTTAAAATAAACCAAACCATGATGGTTTATTTTAAGTTAAAACGAACCGAACCAACCTTTGGTTCATTCGTTTAATATAAACCAAACCCTTTGGTTTATTCTCATCCATTGGATTAGAACCAAACCATTTTGGTCCATCCATTATGTCTTCATAAGACACGGCCCATCCACGCTTCCATTGCGACTGAAACAATTTCATGCTCGCTTTATGTTTGGTCCAACCAAACATAGTTTCTCTCGGTCTGAGAATCCCATTCTCAAGCTTGTTTTAAATCCTTTGGATTACACTCGTTGTGCGTGTGACCAAATAGGTTCTCGGTTTATGTTGGCCGTCTATAATTAACCATTAATTATAGAACGATCATGAGTGGCACCTAGTAGTACATCATGATCCCCAATTAACCAAAAGATCAACGGTTGATCCGAACTATTTCTCAAACCCTTCAAGAGCTCGAATGAATCGTGCCCCATTCCCTTCACTCATCTTATACCCACTTGGTTCAGGACATGGTCTATTGTGTCGATCCCCACTAGGTCGACTCACGCCTAGCACCTAGCCCAAGTATCATTTCCTCGTCCTACAGTTCTAGTTACTCCACATGTATCGAAGAGTACCTTACTCTAAACATGTAATGCTTTGGCCAAAGACTTTAGTAACAATCCGACGAGAGGCCATGGGTATACATCTCCTCGCAAGGAGTGGTGAATCCTTTATAGGCTATTCAAACACCTTCGATCACTTCGACTTATACCCAATCATCCCAGGTCCACATCTCCTTAGAGATATTTGCTTAAGATGTCAAAGCATAAGTCTCCATGATCAAGATGACTTGAATACCGCAAGTCAAAGGAACATCGCACTTAAGCCACAGTAAGAACTTCATTGACATATCTATATATGCAGAGAACCATATGAAGTCTTACGGCTGGTCACTCCAATGAACTAGTTACCATAACTAGCATCCACGATTAACTCCGGACATCACTATGTCTCCAGCCAGTGAGAATCAGCTGCTTGGATACACCAAGGAGTATACCTCGTGCTAGTCTCGACAGAATTGATGGTGTCCAAATCCATCAATTCATCGACTAGGGATAATTCCGATATATCACAATTACACATGTAGAGATACTCACTAGTTGTGATCCAATCACAAATTCTCTCATGCTGTGAATCGTATCGTGGACATTCAGTAAATGAGTTTAAGATCCAATCAAATACATAAAACATGTATACTCAAATAGTGAATCTTCATTTATCATATAAATGGTTCATACATAAGGTGATTGCCTTAGGACATCTCTCATATATTACTAACAGACTCCCACTTGGCCTAATGCCAATCGCTACGGTATCCAATACCATAAGCTCGAACATGACCCTCAAACTTACTTTGAGGTAATGCTTTAGTCAAAGGATCCGCTAAGTTCCTTTCAGTGGGAATTTTCTCGATTTGTATTTCGTTCCTACTGATGATCTCTCTGATAAGATGATAGCGGCGAAGCACATGTTTGGATCATTGATGAGACCACATCAAGTTCATAGATGAACTACTTGATCCAAACCGCTTCCTTTGCTGCTTCCAAAGCTGCAACATATTCTGCCTTAGTGGCAGAATCCGCTATAGTGTCAAGCTTGGAACCTTTCCAACTTATTGCGCCTCCATTCTAGGTGAATACATACCCAGACTGAGATATGGAATCATCCTTGTTTGTCTGGAGCTGGCATCCGTATACCCACGTATCACCATGTACCCTTCTCCATATATTAGGAACACATCCTTAGTTCTTCTCAAGTACTTAAGGATCATCTTAACAGCCGCCCAATGATCTATTCCTGGATCAGACTGGTATCTGCTCGTGACACTCAGAGCATACGATACATCGGGCCTCGTACATAACATAGCATACATGATAGATCCTATTGCGGATGCATAGGGAATCTTACTCATGCAAATCCTCTCGTCTTCTGTGCGCGGACACATAGACTTCGAAAGGTGTACCCCATGCCTGATGGGTATGAAGCCTTTCTTGGATTCCGACATGCTATACCTCTTTAGCACTCGGTCTATATATGTAGACTGCGAAAGACCAAGCAACCGTTTCGATCTATCTCTATAGATCTTAATCCCAAGGATGTAGGTTGCTTCTCCCAGGTCTTTCATGGAGAATGTCTTGGATAACCAAACCTTAACTGACTGTAAGATTGACACATCGTTTCCTATAAGTAATATGTCATCGACATACAATACTAGGAACACGACTGCACTCCCACTAACCTTCTTGTACACACAAGGTTCGTCTGGATTTTCTGAGAAATCAAACCTTTTGATCGTCTCATCAAAACGGATATTCCAGCTCCTGGATGCTTGCTTCAATCCATAAATGGATCGTCGCAATTTGCATACCTTGGTTTTATCAACCGATGTGAAACCCTCAGGCTGTATCATATACACGTCCTCGAGCAGGTTTCCATTAAGGAAAGTTGTTTTCACATCCATTTGCCATATCTCATAATCATAATGAGCCGCTATGGCCAGGAGCATCCGAATGGATTTAAGCATAGCTACAGGCGAATAGGTTTCGTCATAATCAACACCTTGCTTTTGACGATATCCTTTCGCCACCAATCTAGCCTTATAGGTAATCACATTACCATCCATGTCGGTTTTCTTCTTGAAAACCCACTTGCACCCTATAGGCTTTATGCCTTCAGGTGGGTCAACCAAGTTCCAAACTTGGTTTTCGTACATGGAATCCATTTCCGACTTCATGGCACCAAGCCACTTATCCCTTTCTGAACTTGTCAGCACTTCTTCATAACTGGTAGGCTCCTCATCATCAATGAGTAACACGTCGTTCGATTCACTTACGAGAAATCCATATCTCTCAAGAATATTGTGTGTTCTACCAGATCTACGAAGATGTGGTGTTACAATAGGTCCAGCCGATTGCTCATCATTATGAGTTGTCGGTTGTTGTGCTTCACCAGGTATCTCATCAATGTCTATTTGAGTCTCTCGAGCCTCCTCAAGCTCGACGACACTCCCACTGTTTTCTTGCAAGAGAAACTCTTTCTCTAGAAACACAGCATGCCTTGAAACAAACACCTTTTGTTCCACAGATGATAGAATTGGTAACCCCTTGTTTCCTTAGGGTATCCAATAAATAGACATTTATCAGACTTAGCATCCAATTTGTCTGATACAGTCCGCTTCACATAAGCAGGACAACCCCATATCTTCAAGTAAGATACATGAGGTTTCTTACTCGCCCATATATCATATGGAGTAGTAGAGACTACCTTGGTCGGGACTCTGTTTAACAAGTAAACAGCTGTCTGAAGTGCATAACCCCAAAAGGACTTGGGAAGAGTCGCATGATTCATCATTGACCTGACCATGCCCAACAAGGTCCGGTTACGCCTCTCAGATACACCATTATGCTGTGGTGTATAGGGCGTAGTCCATAGAGACAATATGCCATTGTCTCTTAGATAATCAAGAAACTCTTGACTTAAGTATTCACCACCTCGATCCGATCGAAGTATTTTAATACTTTTGTCATGTTGTTTCTCTACTTCATTTCTGAATTCTTTGAACCTTTCAAAGGCTTCAGACTTGTGTTTCATCAAGAACACATACCCAAACCGTGAGTGATCATCGGTGAAGGTAATGAAGTAGCTATAGCCTCCTAAAGCTTGAGTTGACATAGGTCCACATACATCAGTATGTACTAGACCTAGTAACTCTCCCACTCGTTCACCTTTTCCAGTAAAAGGTAACTTAGTCATCTTGCCTTTTAAGCATGATTCCCATGTATCGTATGAATCCAATTCAAACGATTCCAGAATTCCACATTGGTGTAATTCGGACATGCGTTTCTTGCTTATATGGCCAAGACGACAATGCCACATATAGGAGTCTATGTGATTATCCTTTCGAGCACGCGTGTTGCTCGCTTCGATATTGAAAATGTCACCGATACGAACGATAAATGCCATTACTCAAAGTTCCAGTTCCATAAAGTACGCCATTCAAAGTTATATAACAACAATTGTTACTAAACGTTAAATGGAAACCATTTCTATTTAAGCAGGAAATAGAAACAATGTTCTTTATTAGAGAAGGAACATAATAGCAATTGTCCAGTTCCAAGACTAGTCCACTAGGGAGCTTCAGCAAATAAGTTCCGATGGCGACCGCAGCAACCTTTGCTCCATTGCCAACTCGCAAATTTGACTCCCCTCTGACAAGTCTTCTTCTATTCCTTAGCCCATGTATGTCATTACATATATGTGAGCTACACCAGTATCCAATACCCAAGTGTCTAAGGAAATAGAATGACAATCAATAACGAAGATACCTGAAGAGGATGGGGCATCGGATGCCTTCTTCTTCTTCATGGACTCAAGATAAATCTTGCAGTTTCTTCGCCAGTGGCCTTCCTTGCCCATGATGATGGCAAGTGCCCTTTTGTCTTTGGTTCCGCCTTCTTTGCCTTTTTCTTTCCTTTCTTACTTCTTTTGCCTTCCTCTTAGAACCTTTCTTAGAGGAATCAACTAATGAACCGCCTTCTCCTCATGCTTACGTAAGGCTCCATAGTCTTCAAAGATATTAAGGAGCTCGAATGGTGGATTCCAATTTGTTCATCCGATAGTTCATCACAAATTGCGAAGCTCTTGGGCAAACAATGCATTAAGTCAATACTTAACTCATGATCCATCACAAAACCGAGGGTAGCTAGCTCGATGTACCCGTTCATCTTTAGCACAAATTGCACTCTGACGAACCTTCTTGCATCTTCGTAGTGAAGAGGAGCCTAGAGACCTCGAACCTTCGGATCTCGCTTGCTCATCGAACAACTCATGAAGATGGAAGACCATAGTATTAGCATCCATATGCTCATCGCTTTGCGGCTCGGTACCATCGCCGCTAGCATGATGCAACTCGCGCTCGAGAATCGCCACATGTTTACGATAGACCAACATTTGTCAGGTTGCATCGCCCTTAGGACGGTCGAAGAGGCTCTTCAAGGACATATGCAAGCTTTTCCGCCTTGAGAACAATTCTCGAGTTTCTAAGCCGATCCGAAGTTAGGCCCAGTCAGTTTGTTCGAATCCAAAATAGTGCGCAAATTCAAAGACGTCATGATCAATTTATTGACCTAGAAATACAAAACGAGCATATATGAGAAAATGATTTTAAAATGCATCAATATACATTTATGAATCCCATTCATTTTTTGAATTTCAAAAACCCTTAAAATCACCTCGGGAGATCATAGGTCCATCTCCGAATGGGCTGATATCCATCATAGATAAGAACAACCTTGGAGTGAGTCCAATAAGCCATTCTTAGCTATGATGGTGGGTATCAAGTATACCGATTACATATCATGTATATGTAACTATCACAATGTGCTATCAACTAATTGAATGTTTACACATACATTGGGTTGTTAACACATTAACAAGTATGCATCATATGCATAGCACCCAACTTCACCTCTCTTCACATCGACCTTGGAGTGAGTCCAACAAATCGATGCTCCAAGTTAAAGCCGACCCATTAATCGCGAAATAGTTTTAATATGGTTAGAGCGCATTCAACCAATGAGCCAGGCTTGGAGTGAGTCCAACAACCCAAACTAACGATTGACCTCTGACTCTTACCATATTAGAGTTAAACTATTCCAATGATTTGAACATGTTCAGGTTCGAGCTGGGCTTGGAGTGAGTCCAACAACCCAAACAAGAAACAGAACTCTGGTTCTAACCATATTAATGGAAGGTGTAGGCTTTAATATTGAGTTAGGGTTTTTATGTCTCATCCTCTTTGCATGCAAATAACTATTATCTACATGGCATGGCATACATGGCATACATCTACATGTCACGACACGCATGGCATAATGTTATGCATCTAATGCAATTACATGGCATACAATTATGTCATGTATATAATTTCCTTATATGTCATAACTATTTATGGAAATAAAATATGTTTAAGATTTGATTCTCCAAATCAAATCATAATTAAATTAGGAAACAAATTTCCAAATCTAATCACATATTTTATTCATGGAATTATTTGATTAAGGAAAATCTATTTAGGAAATCAATTTCCTAAATCATTAAAACTACTTATGGAAATAAAATATTTTAAGATTTGATTTCCCAAATCAAATCATGATTAAATTAGGAAACAAATTTCCAGAATCTAATCAAATATTTTATTTATGGAAAATATCAATTTCCATAAATACTTCCAACTTTCCAAAAGTGGAAGATTTCCATAAATACTTCTAGACTTTCCAAAATTGACAAATTTCCATAAATACTTCTAAATTTCCAAAATTAGAAAATTTCCATAAATACATTATGACTATCGCAAAACCATTTTTACGATTATGTCGAAACACAACCTGGGCTCTGATACCACTGTTGGGTTTCCGGCACCGCGGCGTGTGTGTGTTCGATCATGTTTCGTAAACATGAGCACAGCGGAAGCAATTAAAATTAATAAATCTATATTTATTACAACACACACAACACACGCATGCTATTACAACAAGTGTAGACATAACCATAAATTAAAATTTGCAATAAAAGAAAATTATCTACGTTATACCTTCCGTATGACGTGTAGCGGGAACGGCATCAACCGGAACGATCCTCGTAAGAATCGTCTCTATCCGTATCCACGCCGAGCTCCTCGGGATGACTTCGCTAAGTCACAAGCTTCGTCTTCGTACGGGTTACTAGCCTCGTGTTGAAGACGACGTGATCGAGAGATGATCACGATCCGAATCCAAATTCGGATCCTAAAACGAGTTCTCAAAACTCGCTTCTCCGGAGAGGTATTCGTCAACCGTTTGACGAATCCTTCGTCCCCCACCTCAGAGGATTACCGGAGATCAAATCCCCGGTAAGTTAGCCGCTGTCGGAGCACTAACCGTCGTCCAAATGACGCTCCGACGAGAGGAGGAGAAGCTGTCCAGAAAACTGGACAGCTTGGTGGAGGATATAGACGCCGGCCAACCAAGGAAAGAAAAACCTCACCTTGATGCCAAACCTATAGGGGATCACCGGAGGGTCACCGGAGTGTTCACCGGCTGAAGCTTGGTCGCCGGCAATGACTTGGACGGCGGCACAAAACCTGGGCGGCGGCAATCCTAGGGTTGGCGCCGACTAGGGGAGGAGAGGGAGGGGCGGCAACACAAGGTTGGGCGGCAACTCTTGATTAGAGTTTTGGATTAGGGTTTAAGCCCTATTTTATAGAGAACTAATTCTCTTAATGGTTAATGGATCATATCCATAAAGCCCGTTAACCCGCTCCATTAAGATAAGTTAAAATAAACCAAACCATGATGGTTTATTTTAAGTTAAAACGAACCGAACCAACCTTTGGTTCATTCGTTTAATATAAACCAAACCCTTTGGTTTATTCTCATCCATTGGATTAGAACCAAACCATTTTGGTCCATCCATTATGTCTTCATAAGACACGGCCCATCCACGCTTCCATTGCGACTGAAACAATTTCATGCTCACTTTATGTTTGGTCCAACCAAACATAGTTTCTCTCGGTCTGAGAATCCCATTCTCAAGCTCGTTTTAAATCCTTTGGATTACACTCGTTGTGCGTGTGACCAAATAGGTTCTCGGTTTATGTTGGCCGTCTATAATTAACCATTAATTATAGAACGATCATGAGTGGCACCTAGTAGTACATCATGATCCCCAATTAACTGAAAAGATCAACGGTTGATCCAGAACTATTTCTGAAACCCTTCAGTAGCTCGAATGAATCGTGCCCCATTCCCTTCACTCATCTTATACCCACTTGGTTCAGGACATGGTCTATTGTGTCAGTCCCCACTAGGCTGACTACGTCACACCTAGCCCAAGTATCATTTCCTCGTCCTACGGATTCTAGTTACTCCACATGTATCGAAGAGTACGTTACTCTAAACATGTAATGCTTTGGCCAAAGACTTTAGTAACAATCCGACGAGAGGCCATGGGTATACATCTCCTCGCAAGGAGTGGTGAATCCTTTATAGGCTATTCAAACACCTTCGATCACTTCGACTTATACCCAATCATCCCGGGTCCACATCTCCTTAGAGATATTTGCTTAAGATGTCAAAGCATAAGTCTCCATGATCAAGATGACTTGAATACCGCAAGTCAAAGGAACATCGCACTTAAGCCACAGTAAGAACTTCATTGACATATCTATATATGCAGAGAACCATATGAAGTCTTACGGCTGGTCACTCCAATGAACTAGTTACCATAACTAGCATCCACGATTAACTCCGAACATCACTATGTCTCCAGCCAGTGAGAATCAGCTGCTTGGATACACCAAGGAGTATACCTCGTGCTAGTCTCGACAGAATTGATGGTGTCCAAATCCATCAATTCATCGACTAGGGATAATTCCGATATATCACAATTACACATGTAGAGATACTCACTAGTTGTGATCCAATCACAAATTCTCTCATGCTGTGAATCGTATCGTGGGCATTCAGTAAATGAGTTTAAGATCCAATCAAATACATAAAACATGTATACTCAAATAGTGAATCTTCATTTATCATATAAATGGTTCATACATAAGGCGATTGCCTTAGGACATCTCTCATATATTACTAACACAAGCTCAATGGAACAAATTTCCTGGACTGGTACAGGAACCTGAGAATTGTTCTCACCCAAGAAAGGAAACTGTACGGCCTGGAGCAGCCCATTCCGGAGGCACCTTCTGCCACTGCCTCGCGAGCTGACAAAGATGCTTACAAGAAGCATCAAGATGATGCATTAGATGTGTCATGTCTAATGCTCGCAACCATGAACTCTGAGCTTCAGAAGCAACACGAGTTCATGAATTCTTATGATATGGTTGAACATCTTCGTCAACTATATCAAGGACAAGCAAGGTAGAGAGATATGAAGTCTCTAAGCCATTGTTTGGTTCCAAAATGCAAGATGGGACTCTCGTAGGTCCATATGTACTCAAGATGATTGGGTACGTAGAAAACCTACAGAGATTGGGATTCCCCCTTGGCCAAGAGCTGGCCATTGACTTGATCTTGTAGTCTTTGCCGTAAAGCTACAATCAATTTGCCATGAATTACAACATGAATGAAATTGATAAGCCACTGCCTGAGATGCCCAGCATGTTGAGAACTGCTGAGCTCAACCTTAAGAAGGGAAAATCTGACGCCATTTTGATGGTGCAAAAGAAGAAAGGCAAGGGCAAGCCTAAAGGTAAGGGAAACTCCCAAGCCAAGGGCAAAGGCAAGGAACTGAAACTCAAAGGAGGGGTGGCCAAGGAAGGGGCTTGCTTCCACTGCAAGGAAGGTGGACACTGGTGTTGGGTTTTCGGAACCGCGGCGAGTGTGTGTTCGAACATGTTTCGCAAACATGTGCACAGCGGAAGAAATAAAAATAATAAATCTACATTTATTACAACACACACATCACACGCATGCATAGTACAACATATGTAGACATAACCGTAAATTTAAATTTGCAATAAAAGGAAATTTAACTACGTTATATCTTTCGTATCACGTGTAGCGGGAACGGCATCAACCGGAATGATCCTCGCTAGAATCGTCTCTATCCATATCCACGCCGAGTATCCTCGGGATGACTTCGCTAAGTCACGAGCCTCGTCTTCGTACGGGTTACTAGCCTCGTGTTGAAGACGATGTGATCGAGAGATGATCACGATCCGAATCCAAATTCGGATCCAAAAACAAGTCCTCAAGACTCGCTTCTCCGGAGAGGTATTCGTCAACCGTTTGACGAATCCTTCGTCCTCCACCTCAGAGGATTACCGGAGATCGAATCCCCGGTAAGTAAGGCACTGTTGGAGCTCTAACCGTTGTCCAAACGACGCTCCGACGAGAAGAAATCAAGCTGTCCAGAAAAACTGGACAGCTTTGGTGGAGGAGTAGGCGCTGGCCAACAAAGGGAAGCCAAGTGCTCACCTTATCGCCGAACCCAAGGGAGATCACCGAAGTACCAACCGGCAGCAGCTCGACGCCGGCGAGGGGGAAGGAAAGCTCTTCCGACGCCGGCCGAGGAGAAGAAGGATGGAGGTGGGCGGCAACTTAGGGCTAGGGTTTTGGATTAGGGCTTAACAATCCCTTAAGCCCTCTTTTATAAAGAACTAATTCTCTTAATGGTTATTGGATCATAACCATAAGGCCTGCTAATCCGCTCCATTAATATAAGTTAAAATAAACCAAACCATGATGGTTTATTTTAAGTTAAAACGAACCGAACCAACTTTTGGTTCATTCGTTTAAAATAAACCAAACCCTTTGGTTTATTCTCCTCCATTGGATTAGAACCAAACCATTTTGGTTCATCCATTATGTCTTCATAAGACACGGCCCATCCACGCTCCAATGCGACTGAAATGATTTCATGCTCGCTTCTTGTTTGGTCCAACCAAACCTAGTTTCTCTCGATCTGAGAATCCCATTCTCAAGCTCGTTTTAAATTCTTCCGATTACGCTCGTTGTGCGTGTGACCAAATAGGTTCTCGGTTTATGTTGGCCGTCTATAATTAACCATTAATTATAGAACGATCATGAGTGGCACCTAGTAGTACATCATGATCCCCAATTAACCGAAAAGATCAACGGTTGATCCAGAACTATTTCTGAAACCCTTCAGCAGCTCGAATGAATCGTGCCCCATTCCCTTCACTCATCTTATACCCACTTGGTTCAGGACATGGTCTATAGTGTCAATCCCCACTAGGCTGACTACATCACACCTAGCCCAAGTATCATTTCCTCGTCCTACGGATTCTAGTTACTGCACATGTATCGAAGAGTACCTTACTCTAAACATGTAATGCTTTGGCCAAAGACTTTAGTAACAATCCGACGAGAGGCCATGGGTATACATCTCCTCGCAAGGAGTGGTGAATCCTTTATAGGCTATTAAAACACCTTCGATCACTTCGACTTATACCCAATCATCCCGGGTCCACATCTCCTTAGAGATGTTTGCTTAAGATGTCAAAGCATAAGTCTCCACGATCAAGATGACTTGAATACCGTAAGTCAAAGAAACATCGCACTTAAGCTACAGTAAGAACTTCATTGACATATCTATATATGCAGAGAACCATATGAAGTCTTACGGCTCGTCACTCCAATGAACTAGTTACCATAACTAGCATCCACGATTAACTCCGGACATCACAATGTCTCCAACCAGTGAGAATCAGCTGCTTGGATACACCAAGGAGTATACCTCGTGCTAGTCTTGACAGAATTGATGGTGTCCAAATCCATCAATTCATCGACTAGGGATAATTCCGATACATCACAATTACACATGTAGAGATACTCACTAGTTGTGATCCAATCACAAATTCTCTCATGCTGTGAATCGTATCGTGGACATTCAGTAAATGAATTTAAGATCCAATCAAATACATGAAACATGTATACTCAAATAGTGAATCTTCATTTATCATATAAATGGTTCATACATAAGGTGATTGCCTTAGGACATCTCTCATATATTACTAACAGACTCCCACTTGGCCTAATGTCAATCGCTACGGTATCCAATACCATAAGCAACATGACCCTCAAACTTACTTTGAGGTATTGCTTTAGTCAAAGGATCCGCTAAGTTCCTTTCAGTGGGAATTTTCTCGATTTGTATTTCGTTCCTACTGATGATCTCTCTGATAAGATGATAGTGGCGAAGCACATGTTTGGATCGTTGATGAGACCTCGGCTCTTTCGCCTGTGCAATTGCTCCATTATTGTCGCAGTAGACCGGTATTGCTTCAACAATGGCAGGAATCACACCAAGTTCATAAATGAACTTCTTGATCAAAACCGCTTCCTTTGCTGCTTCTAAAGCTGCAATGTATTCTGCCTCAGTCGTAGAATCCACTACAGTGTCTTGTTTGGAACTTTTCCAACTCACTGCGCCCCCATTCAAGGTGAACACGTATCCAGAATGAGACCTAGAATCATTCTTGTCTGTCTGGAAGCTGGCATCCGTATACCCGCGTATCACCATGTCCCCTTCTCCATATATTAGGAACACATCCTTAGTTCTTCATAAGTACTTAAGGATTGTCTTAACAGCTACCCAATGATCCATTCCTGGATCAGACTGGTATCTGCTCGTGACACTCAGAGCATACGATACATCGGGCCTCTTACATAACATAACATACATGATAGATCCTATTGCGGATGCATAGGGAATCTTACTCATGCAAATCCTCTCGTCTTCTGTGCGCAGACACATAGACTTCGAAAGGTGTACCCCATGCCTGATGGGTAAGTAACCTTTCTTGGATTCTGACATGCTAAACCACTTTAGCACTCGGTCTATATATGTAGACTGCGAAAGACCAAGCAACCGTTTCGATCTATCTCTATAGATCTTAATCCCGAGGATGTAGGTTGCTTCTCCCAGGTCTTTCATGGAGAATGTCTTGTATGACAAAACCTTAACTGACTGTAAGATTGAAACATCATTTCCTATAAGAAATATGTCATCGACATACAATACTAGGAACACGACTGTACTCCCACTAACCTTCTTGTACACACAAGGTTCGTCTGGATTTTGTGAGAAATCAAACTTTTTGATCGTCTCATCAAAACGGATATTCCAGCTCCTGGATGCTTGCTTCAATCCATATATGGACCGTCGCAATTTGCATACCTTGGTTTTATCAACCGATGTGAAACCCTCAGGCTGTATCATATACATGTCCTTGAGCAGATTTCCATTAAGGAAAGTTGTTTTCACATCCATCTACCATATCTCATAATCATAATGAGCCGCTATGGCCAGGAGCATCCGAATGGATTTAAGCATAGCTACAGGCGAATAGGTTTCGTCATAATCAACACCTTGTTTTTGATGATATCCTTTCGCCACCAATCTAGCCTTATAGGTAATCACATTACCATCCATGTCGGTTTTCTTCTTGAAAACCCACTTACACCCTATAGGCTTTATGCCTTCAGGTGGGTCAACAAAGTTTCAAACTTGGTTTTCATACATGGAATCCATTTCCGACTTCATGGCATCAAGCCACTTATCCCTTTCTGAACTTGTCAGCACTTCTTCATAACTGGTAGGCTCCTCATCATCAATGAGTAACACGTCGTTCGATTCACTTACGAGAAATCCATATCTCTCAGGAATGTTGCGTGTTCTACGGATCTCTGAAGATGTGGTGTTACAATAGGTCCAGGATTGCTCATCACTATGAGTTGTTGGTGTTGTGTTTCACGGTATCTCATCAATGTCTATTTGAGTCTCTCGAGCCTCCTCAAGCTCGGCGACACTCCCACTATTTTCTTGCGAGAAACTCTTTCTCTAGAAACACGATGCCTTGAAACAAACACCTTTTGTTCCACAGGATGATAGAATTGGTAACCCCTTGTTTCCTTAGGGTATCCAATAAATAGACATTTATCGGACTTAGCATCCAATTTATGCGATCTGATCCGCTTCACATAAGCAGGATACCCCCATATCTTCAAGTAAGATACATGAGGTTTCTTACTATTCCATATCTCATATGGAGTAGTTGAGACTACCTTGGTTGACATTACATTTAACAAGTAAACGGTATGCAAGTGCATAGCCCCAAAAGGACTTGGGAAGATTCGCATGATTCATCATTGACTGACCATGTCCAACAAGGTCCGATTCGCCTCTGATACACCATTATCTTTGTGGTGTATATGGCGGAGTCCATTGAGACAATATGCCATTGTCTCTTAGATAATCAAGAAACTCTTGACTTAAGTATTCACCACCTCGATCCGATCGAAGTATTTTAATACTCTTGTCATGTTGTTTCTCTACTTCATTTCTGAATTCTTTGAACCTTTCAAAGGCTTGGACTTGTGTTTCATCGAGAACACATACCCAAAGTAGTGATCATCGGTGAAGGTAATGAAGTAGCTATAGCCTCCTAAAGCTTGAGTTGACATAGGTCCACATACATCACTATGTATTAGGCCTAGCAACTCTCCCACTCGTTCACCTTTTCTGTAAAGGTAACTTAGTCATCTTGCCTTTTAAGCATGATTACATGTATATGAATCCAATTCAAGCGATTCGAATTCCACATCGGTGTAATTCGGACATGCGTTTCTTGCTTACATGGCCAAACGACAATGCCACATGTAGAGTCTATTTGATTATCCTTTGAGCATGCTTGTTGCTCGCCCGATATGAAAATGTCCTTTGGATCGTCCAGCGTATAAACACCATTGCTTAAAGTTCGGTCCATAAAGAACTCCATTCAAAGTTATGTAACAACAATTGTTACTAAAAGTCAAATGGTACCCATTTCTATTTAAACAAGAAATAGAAATGATGTTCTTTATCAACGAAGGAACATAAAAGCAATTGTCGATTCTAAGACAAGTCTGCGAGGAGTTTCAACAAATCGTTCGATGGCGAGTGCAGCAACCTTTGCTCCATTCCCAACACGTAGATTTGACTCTCCCTTGACGAGTCTTCTTCTATTCCTTAGCCCATGTATGTCATTACATATATGTGAGCCACACCCAGTATCCAATACCAAGTGTTTGAGGAAAGAGAATGACAATCAATAACGAAGATATCTAAAGAATATGGGGCATCCGATGCCTTATTCTTCTTCACGAACTCAAGATAAATCTTGCAATTTCTTCGCTAATGGCCCTACTTGCCATAATGATGGCAAGTGCCCTTTTGAGCTGGTTTTGCCTTTTTAGCCTTTTTCTTCTTCCCCTTCTGTTGTTCCTTTGACTCCCTCTTAGAACCTTTCTTCGAGGAATCAACTAACAACACCGTCCCCTGCTCATGCTTCTCAGAAGGCTCCATAGTCTTCAGCATGTTGAGCAGTACCACAGATGAACCTTCTTGCATCTCAGAGGGGAAGAGGAGCTTGGAGACTTCGAACCTTTCGAATCTCACTTGCTTATCAAACAACTCATAAAGACGAAGGACTACGATATGAGCATCCATATGCTCATGCTGCTTTCGTAGCTTGGGTTCCATCGCGGCTAGCATGATGTAACTCATTTGTTGAATCACTCACATGTTTACGATAGGCCAACAATTGGTCGAGTTGCATCGTCACTAGGACGGCGGGAAGAGGCGCCGAGGACATACAAGCTTTTCACCTTGAGAACAATTCTCAAGTTTCTAAGCGATCCAAGAAGTTGGCCCGATCAATTTATTTGAATCCAAAATGGAGCAAATTCAAAGACATCATGATCAATATTAACTTAGAAATACAAAGCAGGCATATGAGAAAATGATTTTAAAATGCATCAATATACATTTATAAATCCCATTCATTTTTCGAATTTCAAAAGCCCCAAAATCACTTCGGGAGATCGTAGGTCCATCTCCGAATGGGCTGATATCCATCATAGATATGAACAACCTTGGAGAGAGTCCAACAAGTCATTCATAACTACGACGGTAGGTATCAACTATACCGATTGCATATCACGTATATGCAACTATCACAATGTGCTATCAACTAATTGAATGTTCACACATACATCGGGTTGTTAACACATTAACAAGTATGCATCATATGCATAGCACCCAACTTCACCTCCCTTTACATCGACCTTTGAGAGAGTCCAACAAGCCGATGCTCCAGGTTAAAGCCAACCCATTAATCAAGAAATAGTTTTAATATGGTTAGAGTGCATTCAACCAATTAGCCCAGCTTGGAGAGAGTCCAACAACCAAAGCTAACGATTGACCTCTGACTCTTACCATATTAGTATTAAACTATTCCATGCTTTGAACATGTTCGGGTTCGAGCCGGGCTTGGAGAGAGTCCAACAACCCAAACAAGAAACGAAACTCTGGTTCTAACCATATTAATGGAAGGTGTAGGCTTTAATATTGAGTAAGGGTTTTTATGTCTCATCCTCTTTGCATGCAAATAACTATTATCTACATGGCATACATCTATATGTCACGACACGCATGGCATAATGATATGCATATAATGCAATTACATGGCATACAATTATGTCATGTATATAATTTCCTTATATGTCATAACTATTTATGGAAATAAAATATGTTTAAGATTTGATTCTTCAAATCAAATTATGATTAAATTAGGAAACAAATTTCCAAATCTAATGACATATTTTATTTATGGAAATAGTTGATTAAGGAAAATCAATTTAAGAAACCAATTTCCTAAATCATCAAAACTACTTATGGAAATAAAATATTTTAAGATTTGATCTCCCAAATCAAATCATGATTAAATTAGGAAACAAATTTTCAGAATCTAATCAAATATTTTATTTATGGAAAATATCAATTTCCATAAATACTTCCAACTTTCCAACAGTGAAAGATTTCCATAAATACTTCTAGACTTTCCAAAATTTAAAATTTTCCATAAATACTTCTAAATTTACAAAATTAGAAAATTTCTAGAAATAACATTATGACTATCGCAAAACCATTTTACGATTATGTCGAAACACAACCTGAGCTCTAATACCACTGTTGGGTTTCCGGCACCGCGGCGAGTGTGTGTTCGAACATGTTTCGCAAACATGTGCACAGCGGAAGAAATAAAAATAATAAATCTACATTTATTACAACACACACATCACACACATGCATAGTACAACATGTGTAGACATAACCGTAAATTTAAATTTGCAATAAAAGGAAATTTAACTATGTTATACCTTTCGTATCACGTGTAGCGGGAATGACATCAACCGGAACGATTCTCGCTAGAATCGTCTCTATCCGTATCCACGCCGAGTATCCTCGGGATGACTTCGCTAAGTCACGAGCCTCGTCTTTGTACGGGTTACTAGCCTCGTGTTGAAGACGATGTGATCGAGAGATGATCACAATCCGAATCCAAATTCGGATCCAAAAACAAGTCCTCAAGACTCGCTTCTCCGGAGAGGTATTCGTCAACCATTTGACGAATCCTTCATCCTCCACCTCAGAGGATTACCAGAGATCGAATCCCCGGTAAGTAAGGCGCTGTTGGAGCTCTAACCGTCATCCAAACGATGCTCCGACAAGAAGAAAACAAGCTGTCCAGAAAAACTGGACAGCTTTGGTGGAGGAGTAGGCGCCGGCCAACCAAGGGAAGCCAAGTGCTCACCTTATCGCCGAACCCAAGGGAGATCACCGGAGTACCAACCAGCAGCAGCTCGACGCCGGCGAGGGGGAAGGAAAGCTTCTTCTGGATGCCGGTTGGAGGAGAAGTGGGCGGCGGCAAGGAGTTGGCGCCGAGAATCTCCAAAGGATGGAGGTGGGCGGCAACTTAGGGCTAGGGTTTTGGATTAGGGCTTAACAATCCCTTAAGCCCTCTTTTATAGAGAACTAATTCTCTTAATGATTATTGGATCATAGCCATAAGGCCTGCTAACCCGCTCCATTAATATAAGTTAAAATAAACCAAACCATGATGGTTTATTTTAAATTAAAATGAACCGAACCAACTTTTGATTCATTCATTTAAAATAAACCAAACCCTTTGGTTTATTCTCCTCCATTGGATTAGAACCAAACCATTTTGGTTCATCCATTATGTCTTCATAAGACACGGCCCATCCACACTCCATTGCGACTGAAACGATTTCATGCTCGCTTCTTGTTTGGTCCAACCAAACCTAGTTTCTCTCGGTCTGAGAATCCCATTCTCAAGCTCGTTTTAAATCCTTCGGATTATGCTCATTGTGCGTGTGACCAAATAGGTTCTCGGTTTATGTTGGCCGTCTATAATTAACCATTAATTATAGAACGATCATGAGTGGCACCTAGTAGTACATCATGATCCCCAATTAACTGAAAAGATCAACGGTTGATCCAGAACTATTTCTGAAACCCTTCAGCAGCTCGAATGAATTGTGCCCCATTCCCTTCACTCATCTTATACCCACTTGGTTCAGGACATGGTCTATAGTGTCAATCCCCACTAGGCTGACTATGTCACACCTAGCCCAAGTATCATTTCCTCATCCTACGGATTCTAGTTACTGCACATGTATCGAAGAGTACCTTACTCTAAATATGTAATGCTTTGGCCAAAGACTTTAGTAACAATCCGACGAGAGGCCATGGGTATACATCTCCTCGCAAGGAGTGGTGAATCCTTTATAGGCTATTCAAACACCTTCGATCACTTCGACTTATACCCAATCATCCCGGGTCCACATCTCCTTAGAGATGTTTGCTTAAGATGTCAAAGCATAAGTCTCCATGATCAAGATGACATGAATACCGCAAGTCAAAGGAACATCACACTTAAGCTATAGTAAGAACTTCATTGACATATCTATATATGCAGAGAACCATATGAAGTCTTACGACTCGTCACTCCAATGAACTAGTTACCATAACTAGCATTCACTATTAACTCCGGACATCACAATGTCTCCAGCCAGTGAGAATCAGCTGCTTGGATACACCAAGAAGTATACCTCGTGCTAGTCTCGACAGAATTGATGGTGTCCAAATCCATCAATTCATCGACTAAGGATAATTCCGATACATCACAATTACACATGTAGAGATACTCACTAGTTGTGATCCAATCACAAATTCTCTTATGCTGTGAATCGTATCGTGGACATTCAGTAAATGAGTTTAAGATCCAATCAAATACATGAAACATGTATACTCAAATAGTGAATCTTCATTTTTCATATAAATGGTTCATACATAAGGCGATTGCCTTAGGACATCTCTCATATATTACTAACAACTGGAAGCGTAACTGTAAAGCTTACCTGGAAGATATTAAGAAGAAGAGAAGTGAGACTTCTACTTCAGGTATAAATGTTATAGAAGACAATCTATCTATTTCTTCATCATCGGTATTAGATACCGCATGTGCATCTTACATTTGTACCAATGTGCAGGCGCTGAGAAATAGCAGGGCATTGACGAAGGGAGAGGTGGACCTACGAGTAGACAATGGAGCAAGAGTTGATGCTGTTGCTGTAGGAACTTATGATCTATCTCTGCCCTCTGGGCTTGTACTAGAATTAGATGAATATTATTATGTGCCTGCTTTAACTATGAATATAATTTCGTTTTCTTGTTTGGACAATAAAGGATTTACATTTATAATAAAGAACAAATATTGTTCAGTTTATTTAAATGATATGTTCTATTGTAGTGCACCTCTAATGAACGAACTCTACTTTCTAGACTTAGAGAGCCCTATCTATAACATAAGTACCAAAAGGTTCAAGTCAAATGAGTTGAACAAAACCTATCTCTGGCATTGTCGCTTAGGTCACATAAATGAGAGTCGCTTATCTCAGCTCCATAAGGATGGGCTGCTAGACTCATTTGATTTTGAATCATATAAGACATGCGAGTCTTGACTTTTAGGCAAGATGACCAAGACTCCCTTTAGTGGACACAGCGAAAGAGCAATGGACTTGATAGGACTTATACATAGTGATGTATGTGGCACTTTCAATGTTGCTGCTAGAGGCGGTTACAGGTACTTCATTACATTAACTGATGACTTCAATAGATATGGTTATATGTATCTCATGACACATAAATCAGAATCTTTTGAAAAGTTCAAAGAATTCAAGAATGAAGTACAAAACCAGCTTGGCAAGAGTATTAAGATACTTCGATCAGATCGAGGTGGTGAATACCTTAGCCATGAGTTTCATGACTATCTAGCTGAATGTGGGATTCTATCCCAACTCACTCCTCCTGGAACACCACAGTGGAATGGTGTATCCGAAAGGAGGAATCATACCCTATTAGATATGGTACGATCTATGATGAGTCACACAGATCTTCCTATATCCTTTTGGGGATATGCTCTAGACACAACAACCTTTACCCTTAACCGTGTACCATCCAAGGTTGTGATAAAGACACCATATACGATATGGACAGGGAGAAATCCCAAGATGTCTTTCATGAGGATTTGGCATTGTGAGGCTTACGTTTGACGTCAAGTCTCAGACAAACTGGGACCCAAATCCGATAGGTGCTATTTTGTTGGATATCCCAAGGACACAAAGGGATATTACTTCTACATTCCCAGTCAGCACAAAGTGTTTGTGGCAAAGACTGGGGTTTTTCTAGAAAGGGATTTTATTTCTTGAAAAACTAGTGGGAGTACGTTCGATCTTGAAGAAATTCAAGATAAGGACCAAAGCACTGAGGCCTTGATGGAGGTTGAATAGGAACCACAAAGTGTTGTGGGTGATGAGATTGTTGCACAAAGAGTTATGGAACAACCACCTGTTCATGTAGACCTACCTCTTCGCAGGTCTGATAGGGTACGTCGTCAGCCTGAGAGATATTCATTTCTCTTGTCTGACCATGATGACATTATGCTCTTTAAGAATGAGCCTACCTCCTATCAGGAAGCTGTAATGAGCCCAGATTCTGAGAAATGGCTAGAGGCCATGAGATCCGAGATGGAATCCATATACGCCAACCAAGTATGGACTTTGGTTGATCCACCTGGAGGGGTCAAACCCATTGGGTGTAAGTGGGTCTTTAGGAGAAAGACTGACATGGATGGACTTATGCATACCTATAAGGGACGATTGGTGGCTAAAGGTTTCAAGCAAATTCATGGTATTGACTATGATAAAACCTTTTCTCCAGTGGCGATGTTTAAGTCCATTCGGATCTTGCTTGCTATTGCAGCATACCACAATTATGAGATCTGAAAGATGGATGTCAAAACCGCGTTTCTGAATGGAAACTTACTCGTGGATGTGTACATGACACAACCTGAGGGTTTTGAAGATCCACAGCATATTGGGAAAGTATGCAAGCTGCAAAGATCCATTTATGGGCTAAAGCAAGCCTCTCTGAGCTAGAATCTTCGATTCGATGATGCGATCAAACAGTTTGGTTTCATCAAGAATGAAGATGAACCCTGTGTCTACAAGAGAGTTAATGGGAACACAGTTGTCTTCCTTGTATTGTATGTGGATGACATACTACTCATTGGGAATGACATCCCTTCGCTATAGTCTGTGAAGACTTGGCTAGGGACGTGCTTCTCAATGAAGGACTTAGGTGAAGTAGCCTGTATTCTAGGTATCAAGATCTATAGAGATAGATCTAAGAGATTTCTTAGCCTAAGTCAGAGTACATACATTGACACGGTATTACTACGGTTTGCCATGCAGAATTCCAAGAAGGGACTTCTGCCGATGTCACATGGTGTGAGTCTTTCGAAGACTCAAAGTCCCTCTTCTAGAGAGGAGAGAGACTGCATGGATAAGATCCCTTACGTATCTGCTATAGGATCTATCATGTATGCCATGTTGTGTACTCGTTTTGATGTCTCGTATGCTTTGAGCATGACGAGTAGATACCAGTCAGATCCAGGTGAGCGTCACTGGATAGCATTCAAGAATATTCTTAAGTACTTGAGAAGGACTAAAGAATATTTCTTGATATTTGGAGGCGATGAGGAGCTAGCTGTAAAGGGTTACAGCGATGCCAGCTTCCAAACTAACTAGGATGATTATAGATCGCAGTCAGGGTTCGTGTTTTTCTTGAATGGTGGCGCTGTGAGCTGGAAGAGTTTGAAGCAGGATACAATTGCTGATTCTACAACAAAAGCCGAGTATATTGCTGCATCTGAGGCAGCAAAGGAGGTAGTTTGGATCCGTAAGTTCATTACTGAGCTTGGGGTGGTTCCTAGTATAGCAGATCCCATAGAGCTCTATTGTGACAACAATGGAGCGATTGCATAGGCTAAGGAACCTCGCTCACACAAGCTGACTAAACGCATACTACGGCGCTTCCTTCTCATTCGAGAGATTATCGATAGAGGAGATGTGAAGATTTGCAGAGTACCCATAAAGGCTAACATCGTAGATCCCTTGACCAAGGCTTTGGCACAGAAAAAGTATGATGGTCACACTAGGTCCTTGGGTATTAGATACTACGGTGATTGACACTAATGCTAGTGGGAGATTATTAGTGAAAGCCCTAGAGCCAATCATGTGATGATTGTTGTATAGACTTTATTGTATCATATTCCTATTTATAAAGGCATGGTTATTATATTTACTTGTATTAGTGCCAAATAACTAAATATAATAATGTCCTTGAGTAGTAGGTTCTTATCTATATTAATCGATTGGTTGAATCGATAACGAGATGATATAGAGAACACTACTCTTAATCATTCCTAGTCAAGTATTAACATTCAGAGACAATGTTAATGCATAGAGACTAGTATGTAGGTCAACACGATGACTTGATCTTACAAGTCATGGATATAAGATATCAAGTTGACACATGGGTGTGCATTAGAGAATGTATACTGAATGACCCGCCATGAGAAAGTATCATGGATCTTTATATGAGTGTCATATACTTTCTCATGTGGCTATTAGTATGACTATTAGTCCTTAGACCTGAAGTCACCATGGTTCCCTACATAAGGAGTTGCATACTTTGGCTTCGTCAAACGTTACCCGTAAATGGGTGGACTATAAAGGCGATTATTGGGTATATGACAAATTATGCGGTGGGATGTGAGTGATGTAGATGGGATCTATCCATCCTATATGATGGGAGAGACATCATTATTCTTGATAGAGTGAGACCACGAAGTACATGGCCATGCCCAAATGAGTCAATATGAGATATTGAGCTCATTTGATTAGAGTGAGTCTACTTGGAGTTCAAGATATAGATTGTACCGAGGATGACACGGTCTATGCCTCAATTGGTCAATCGAGATGTCAAGGATAGAGGGACATTATCACATATTGTGAGAGTCACAATTAGTAGTCACAAAGGTGATGTTGGAGCTCAACATTCTTGTAACTTGGGTAGCAATGATGTGTTACTAGATACCGCTCATTGCTTATGTTTCTAAATCAGTTTAGGGACATTGCCAACATTACAAGAACCTATAAGGTCACACACAAAGGGCAATTAGATGGAGATTAGGTTCATATGATGAACCATGAGGATTAGGTTCATGGGATGAACCAAATTGGATTAAGAGTAATCCAAATTAGACTAATTGAGTTGGACTCAGTTTGATTCAAGTGTTGAATGAGTCTAATTTAGATTTGATTCATCAAATCAATTTAAATTAATGAATAGAGATTCATTAAATTAAATTGACTTGAATCAAATGGTTGGATTTGATCAACCATGGGAGATAAGAGGTCAAGTTTGACTTGACTTGAGAGGGAAGATGAAAGGTCAAGTTTGACTTGACCAAATGCCATGTCATGATGATGACTTGTCATGGCGGCCAATGATGATGCTCCACATCATCATTGACTTATCATGTGGTGCCACCTCGTGAGGGAGACCAAGAGCCATTGGCTCTTGGAGTTACATGCATGCATGTAACCCCCCAAGTCATGAAGTGGCTGGCCACTCTATTTGATGGGTGTAATTGATTTTGGTGAGTTACTAGAACTTCATCTTCTTCCTTGGATCATCCTCTCAAGCTCCCCTCTCCTCCTTGGCCGAAACTTCTAAGGGTGCTAGCACACTCTAGGTTTCTTTTCTCCACCTATTGCTTGTGTGGATACCAATAGAGGAGTGTACACTTGACACTCTAGAGTTCCGACAAGCTATTTGGACGAGCGGGATTTGCGAATGGCGTCACATTGAGGGTAACATTCTCAACTTCTAGATCTAAGGTAGATCTAGGTTTACTTAGCACATACATGTTTTTATTTTAATATATCTTTGCACGGATCTGTGGCCGGACTTCCGGGGTTTCCACAACGCAAAAAGCGGTTTTTGCAGCTCGGAATGTCCAACAGTATGTTCGTTACTTGAGCAGTATATGTGTTTTTTGAGCAGTATGTATGATTCTCGAATACAGTATGAGTGAGTAGGGCAGTGTTATTTAGTGACTAAGTATGATGCTAGCAGAGTATTCTATGTGGAATCCCGAGCGCTTAGTGTGTTTCTCGAGAAGTATATGTGTTGCCCGAGAAGTATGTATGATTTCCGAACACAGTAGGAGTGAGCAAGGCAATGTTGTTCAGTGACGAAGTATGGTGCTAGCAGAGCAGTCTATGCAGAATCCTGAGTGGTTAGTGTATTTCCCAAGCAGTGTATGTATTTCCCGAGGAGTATGTATGATTTCTGAGCCCAGTGGAGGGGAGTAGTGTAGGGTTGTTTAGAAGAGAAGTGCAGTGTTGATAGAATAGGTTATGTTTATTCCGAGCATTCTATATTTTTCTCGAGCTATGTGTACAATTTTCGAGCAGTCTATGCTTTTCCCGATGAGTATGTGTAATTGCCGAGCAATATGTATAATTCTCGAGCAGTGTGTTTGTTTCCTGAGCTATATGTGGGTGTTGGAGGTTCTTTTTGTACATGGTGAAATAAGGAAGAATGGGTATCCTGAGATGTTGGGAATAGCCGGAAGAGTTCGAGGAGGATAAATATGAATAATATAAGATATTTTATCATTTTTTATATATTTTAATTAATACTTGGCAGAGAAATATAAAGCACATGAAGCATTTGAAAAAGATATTTTGAATATAAGCGTGAAAATTCGTTGCAATGATAGCTTGGCAAAGAGCATTAAAGTAAATTCACCTTAAGGAGAAGGTGGGGTGAACCATCTTAAAAAGGGACAGAGGAGGAAAGGATGGGGGATGATTGTTTCTTTGCTATTCGGTATCTCAAAGATTTTCTTCTCACTTCTTCTTCTTCATTCTTTCTACATTACTATTTTTCTTCATACTCTTACTGACTTGAGCATCGGAGTGGCCACGCCAAGAAGCCAACCCATCTCTAATACTCCTTCTCACAAAGTTGCAGATCTAGCTCTATTCCAAGGGTCCGAGGTGAGTCAAGAGGAAGATATCTCTTTATCTCATCTTTAACCTTCTTTAGTGACAGATCCAGCAATTCACAAGGAGGAGGGAGATTTTGGTAGACCAAAGAAGTGAACACCATCATAATCAAAGAAAGAGATAGTAGATAAGTAAGGGTTAGTTACTGAAGTAGGAAGCTCGGAGATAGAAGAAGAGGTAGCTGCCAGTTCTGATCTTTTTCTCTTCTTTTCTTGTTTCTTTGCCAAAGTCCTTGCAATGACTATATGCATCATATCCTCTGCAAAATAGAAAATTATTGGACATTTCAAGATGAAATCAGTAAGTATGATAGAGTAAGGTGGTATTATATATTGAAATATAAAAATTGTAATTATGTGGCACGAAGTATCTGTATGCATGAAGAAGTGAATTCAGTGCTTATGTGGGTTAGAATATTGCTTGGTACACTAGGGTAAATTCAGTAAGTATGCAGAATGAAGTATTAAGATGTATTTGAAAATTAATGGAGTAAGTATGTAAGATATCAGTATGCAATGAATAGAATGCAGTATTTTTATGTATATAAAGGCAAATGCAGTAAATAAAATTTACCAATTGTATGAGCTGATGCACACGAACGCGACCTCAAATCTCACGATGGGAGCCGTCGAGGACTCAAAATGTATGCTCGTGCTCAATGCCCGCAAGTGCAGGGATGTCGTCAAATAATAAATAGATTATCGATCTAACAGAGACTGAGATACGGGTACCGATTGTTCAGTGGACGTTATTGTTCGGAGTTTAGTTCTAAGGGTTGTGATTATGAGGATTGTAGGTGGTCTTAACTCTAGTACAGTGTCACTCGGAGGAAGGGAAGGTTGGTTTGTGGTTAAAAAAAAAACAGAGATCCTAGGACTTCAGTTTCACTTGTGCAACATGATAATCAATTAAATGTAGTTTAGTTCTCTAATTAGGGTCTTGTGGAAGGGACATATACCCTTTACCGATGAGCATTCACTTCTATTGGGAACTGCCTATCCTTAACCAGGCTGACCCTTTCATTAAGATAGGATAGATGGTATGAGGATGCCAAATCAATCCCTATGAGGAGCCGAAATGTGTCTCGTTCCCTACTCCATCGTACCCTTCTACCTACGGTTACCAGAGATGAGGACAACCACTTGGTTCCTCTTTAATTCCCCTAGATCTTTAATACAAGGGTTGTCACCTCTTATATCGGCTTTGCACAATATCTAGAAAACCAAAACACAATTTTCATCGAATCAAACAAACACGAACTGTGAATAGAAATCCTAAAATAGAATTTACATTTGATCTAGCATGTTATATGTACACAAGTTACTCCCTAATCCTAGAATCGAAGATTCTACTCCATAGACGAAAAATAATAAACACAATCCATATTAGAATAGGGCATTACAATGCCGGAGATGAATAGAAAGTAAATTGCAGTACTTTTGATTCTTCTCTTCGACATCAGAGCATAGGATACGATCCTCTAGTCTTCTTCTTCCTCCCCGTTATGAGTTTTCGAAGCTTCTTAGGGCTTCGATGTATCATCCCAGTTGTCGTGCCTCCTCCCAGGGTTTAGGCGTGGCCTTCCTTATATAGATTTGAGGCCGACATTGCCCGAATCCATGAAAAAACCCTAGTTGCGCCGAAAAATGCCAGCGCTACATGACCTGTGGATCCACATGGCCAGGCCGTGTGTGGCATTGGGTTGGTGGGGCACAACCGTGTGATTTCACACGGCCAGGCCGTGCCTCCCTTTGTTCCTCTTGTCAAATGCCTTCCTTTGGCTCCAAAAGTGTGTCGTTTATCCCGTAAAATGTTGTCCTACACACAAAAGCACAAAGAGCAGATATCCGAACTAGAAAATAGAAAATGCATGCAAAACAAAGTATGATATGCATGAAACAAGTATAAAATACAGCGAGATGTGAGTGAAAACTACTCCTAAATCTCTATATGTTTTGCTCACATCAATTCCCCCAGACTTAAATCTTTGCTTGTCCTCAAGCAAACCTCAGTGCCATGAAATTTTAAAAAGCATTGTTCCATACTTAGCATGTCAACTTGATTTATCAAGTGGCTTTTTCAATAAAAAGAAAATAGATATGTTCTAAAAATTTACTAAGTTAACTTCTCGTGCACGTGCTAATCGAATCTTCTCAAGGGATACTCGTTCCACAGTAAGTTAAGTCATCATCTTATTGCTTTCCTAAGGTCTCCAGATCTAAAGCACTTACCTTCCCAAAGTGAGGGTCGTTCCCTAGATCTAGCACAAAGTCTCAAAGGCGTGCTCGGTATTGAGAGAAATTAGTATGTGTTTCCCCAGTAACCTAACTCGGTCTCAAAGGGGCACCTAGCAATTTTCACCCATGACAACTATTTTTTTAGAACTTTTGTTCTTCTCCTGCTCACAGGGATTTTGATTTTTCTGAATGGCTAACACAAATCAAGCATCTTCAGTAACTAAAGTGCTAAACCTAGAGTCGCCTATGGATTCCAAAGTACTAGACTACTGGGATGAATCATAACTATGTATGTACTAGATTCTTCCTTTCAGAATATTCGTCAAGTGTAATTGTAAAAATAAAAGCTAACCTATGCAAGTCTAGAACATTCAGTAGAGCATATAAAGTAAAATACCCTGAGATAAATAAAGTTAAGCTACCTATAGAAATAATTCGCAAAGAGATCTTAAAAATACTACTGAGGCAGCTTAAAGATAGCAAAAACTAAGTGTTGAAAGAAACTAAACACTCTATGCATGAACAAATGAATGCAAACTAAAACTGAAAATGCAAGTATCAAGAAATAAACTACTGGTAGAAACAAAATAAATCAAAACTTGGGGTTCCCCCCTAGACATCTATGAAGCTATACCTCTAATATGGCGGTCGAGGTGGGAAGTCTGGCAGTCTCGGCATGTTGGGCTCCTGGGAAAACCTGGTGCTCAGCCATTGATGTCACATGTACATGTTGTCGATCTGAGAGATGGTGGATGCAGTGGCTGCTTTGTGCTCCTCCTCCCAGGCCCACTGTGCCTGTTGGGCACTCATGTGTTGCTGAACTTCCCGGTGATATATGACCTCATCCTGGCGATGGGCATCCTCCTCCTGGAAATA
Source organism: Wurfbainia villosa (assembly GCA_025175895.1). Taxonomy (NCBI): domain Eukaryota; kingdom Viridiplantae; phylum Streptophyta; class Magnoliopsida; order Zingiberales; family Zingiberaceae; genus Wurfbainia; species Wurfbainia villosa. Next base: position 77,459,159 of record CM045987.1, on the reverse strand, counting down.
GATGTGGGCCTCGTTGTAGAACTCCTCTGCCCACTGGAAGTGCTCTCGTAAGCCTTGAAACTCCGCCTGCATATAGGCACTCTACTCCTCCCATCGCTGCCTCTGCATTTGCTACTCGGTGTATATGTCATCGAGGCACGATTAGAACTCAGAGAAATCATAGGCGGATGTACCTACATCCTGTTCAAAAGTAGAAAAAGATGATGGTGCTGGTACAGGCTCTCTGCGTAGACAAGGTGGGCTTCTATAAGCACATGGACTCGAGGGAGAGTGATGTACAGGGGGAGAGATGGGTGCTGAAGTGGAGGGACCCTCATATGGTGGGGACTCTACTATCATGTCCAAACATTAGTTGGCTCTATTGGTGATGGATGTTGGGTTGATCCGAGAGGGGAAACTTCGCTTCCCACTTCAACTCGGTCGCTTGTTCATGGCGATCCCATCGATGTCCCCGGATTAAAAAAATTTAATTCTAGATAAAAGGGAACACCCAAGCAACCTTGTCATCGTCGTGCTATTCGTTTATAGAGGTCTCTTGAACAAACTTGTTGTTCAAGCGACCAACCTCTATTCTACGAGTAGCCACGGAATAGACGATTTACGGATCGCCGACTTTTGTATTTATGATCGAGATCCAAGTATTATTTAGCCACAAACAGAATATATCATGCTCATAATTGAAAAACAAATACAAACATGTTACAAAAAAGAATAGAGAATCAATATACCTCTCGATCTTCTAATGTATGACCTTCCTCCTTTCGGACGTCGTGTGGGTGACGATCTACCAAAAGTTGAAGCTCCTAGAATGCCTATCTTCCTTCCTTGCTCGTTCCGAGCAAGAGGAAGAATAGAAACAAACCTCTTTCCCTTATTTCAACCAACCACCAACCTCCAAGGTTGGAGCTTGTCGCCGGCCAAGAGGGAAGAGGAGACTAGGGTGGAAACCGACCAAGACACCAAGGGAATGAAGGATCGATGAGGTGTGGATGTGGCCGGCTAAAGGGGGGGGAATAGCCCTCTTCCGTTAGATGACGGAATTTGCTCATCTACAAACAAGATTAGCGCAATGGAAACAAACAAGATAAGCAAATAGAAATAAGAATACAAACAATGCTAACACCGAAATGTAACGTGGTTCACGGCTACGTCGCTAATCCACGGTCCCCGATTCGTCCTCGGTGAATCACTCCGCAACCAAATCACTATTGGTCTCTCCTTTGCACTAAGCTAGGTAGAGGTAACCCTTACACCTCAAGCACACTCCTTGTTTTACAATAGATGTGAAAGAAAACTAAGAGAAGGAGTTTGAATCTTGTGGAGCACTTGGTTGGTCTCTTAGAGCATGAGCATTAGGCATCCACAAGCCCACACCCTCTCTTTTTATAGAGAGGGTTGATTTCTTCCCGTTGGCCGCCACGATCATTGCCGCCCTTGGCGATCATTGTCGCTCAGCGGCCTCCGAACGCGTCGATCCGGCGGTTTTAGTCCAGCAGAGAACACTTGGCGATCGATGGATCCCATCGGCTACGCCCGAGTTGATCGCCGATCGGCTACGGCGGTTCGTGGCCCAAACCCTCTTGATCGATCGTGATGGTCTTAGCGATCGTTGCCCACATATAGCGATCATTGCTGGCCCCAAAATAACTCAGTCGGATACCAGTCGAACCGAGTTCGACTCAGAGCAGTCGACTGCCATTTCATGGCAGTCGACTGGTGCCGTGTGAAACTCAAACTTAACATTCGTTTGATCTTTCGACGGTCGGGTAAACCTCAACCCTTGCGGTCGAGCCTCCGACACTCAGCCATTCGGACAAGTTCAACTAATGAGTTACTTACAATTCACTCATTCTCTCATCTCACTCAAAGTCCCTCGCCAAAGCTCTCTTCGTTCGCGGCCACGTCCCTCGGCAGCATCAGACGCATGGCTCTGCAATGCTCCTTCATGTCTCTTGCCTCCGAAGTCTGCTTCCTTGGCTTCACTTCAAGTCATCTCGTCCGGCGGTCCCTCGGCAGCATCAAGCGCATGGCTTTGCAATGCTCCATCTCCGACTAAAGCACGAGGTAGTGAGTGGTGAACCCGCCAAGGCTCCATGTGCGAATTACTAAGTCATGCAAGACTCCAATGCACATATCAAAACATAATAACAACCTAACATAAACCATTTGCCACACACATCAAAACCATATCACGGCAAGAGATTGCCCTAACAGGAAAAGCCCTAAATCTTGTTTCCACCGGCCAAGAAGAAGGAAAAGGGAAGCTTTGGCCGCCGGCCAAGGTGAGGAAGGATTTGTTTGGGTGCCGACAAGATTGAAGAAGAAGGAGATAAGAAAACTATTTCCTTATTTGGTGCCGCCAAGCCCCAAAACCCTAGCCCTTGCCTCTTGCCGCCAAGCTCCAAAACCCTTGCTTCTCTTAATTATTCTCCACGCCAACCCTAAGCCTCCTTTATAGAGTTTAGGGATAAGCCTTGTTTTAATCTCCAACATTGGTTCTAGGGATTTAATCTCAACCGTCGGATCTATAGATTTAATCTCAACTGTCGGATCTTAGAGATTTAATCTCTACCTTTGGATCTAAAGTTTTTTTTCTATCCATTGGATCTAAGCTTCATGAGGTTTTAATAGGCTACAATAGGGACCATGAGGAGGAGTTGGATCTTGGTCACCCATGGATCAAGCCCACATAAAGTCTGATCCATTAATGATAATCCAATCCACTAAAGGATTATCATTGATCTACCTCACCAACCCCCATAAGTTAATATGGGCTCCATATATTATTTGTATATTTTCTCCCCGTGTTTAAGATCTCGAATGTCCGTCGATTAATTAATTTACTGATCATTAATTAATCAACATCTAACTCCATGAATAGTACCACTCAACCTTTTCATCATGCCGGACCAAGTCCCCTGCAGGGTTTACATGATGAACCTTATGAGCTCCTCAAGGGGACATCATCATCCTAATATATAGGACACAGTTTCCTCCTATAATCAATGACACACCATATAAATAATATCATCTCCCAACTTACCGAGCCTATCGATTTAATCTATAAATCTCGCCCATTGGTAAATCAAAGAGATGAATACTAAGTATATGTGCCCGTTATTATATCGGGATTAAGAGTATGTACAATATAATATCTGAGGTCTTATTCGATTATGTAGTCAACAATAAATCGAATCACCTCTAAGTCGGTCCTGCTCAATACACACGAAGTGCACTAGTGTGATTCTATGGTCAAGCCAAACCAATCCCAAATCACACTACAATCATTCCAAAGGTTTGTCCAAAGTTATCTCGGTCGTAAGCCTTTACTTATACATTACAAGGAGCCGATAACATGATCTCCTGTGTGACACCACACACCATGTTATCTACAATGTAATGTATTAGACAATATGTATAACCATAAAAAATATGCAAACAATGATCCTGTGATTTTTATTTCAAAATAAAGATGTTCATACAAAAGATAGACTTTTCAGTATACATCCCAACAATCTCCCACTTATACTAAAAGACTATGTTTTCCTCAAACTGCCATACATCTGATCCCCATTCCCTCCACATGCCTATCAAAAGCTCTCGCCGGAAGGGCCTTAGTCAAAGGATCTGCCAAGTTATCCTCCGACGCAATCTTGGCCACACCAACTTCTCCTCTCTTTACGATTTCTCGTATCAGGTGGTACTTGAGCTCTATGTGTTTACTAGCCTTATGGGCTCGTGGTTCCTTCGAGTTTGCAACTTCACCACTATTATCACAATAAATTGTGATAGTTCTGGGCAAACCAGGAATCACATCCAAGTCCATCAGAAAGTTTCTGAGCCACACAACTTCTTTGGCCGGCTCAGAGGCTGCCACATACTCAGCTTCCATGGTGGAGTCCGCCACGCATTTCTACTTGACACTCCTCCATACAATGGCTCCACCTCCCAAAGTAAACACAAAACCTGAGGTAGACTTACTGCTATCCCTATCAGATTGGAAGTCGAAATCCGTATAACCCACAGGGAGTAATTTGTTTGCCTGGTAAACTAGCATATAATCCCTAGTCCTTCTCAGGTACTTCAATATATGCTTTAACGCAATCCAATGTCCCTGTCCTAAATTACTCTGATATCTACTGACCATGCCCACGGCAAAGCAGATATCTGGTCTCATATATAGTATCGCATACATGAGGCTTCCTACTGCCGAAGCATAAGGAACCTCCTTCATCTCTTCTATCTCCGCAGATGTTCTAGGACACATCTCCTTAAATAAAGGAACTCCATGCCTGAAAGGTAGAAAACCCTTCTTGGAGTTCTGCATGCTAAAACGATCCATAATCGTGTCTATGTATGAAGCTTGGGATAAGAACAACATCCTTTTCTTGCGATCCCTTATAACCTTGATCCCAAGGATGTGTCCCACTTCTCCCAAGTCCTTCATATCAAACTGTTTGGACAACCATACCTTACGTTCGATAACACCTTGATATTGTTGCCAATCAATAAAATGTCATCTACGTATATTACAAGAAACACCACTACGTTTCCGTCACATCTCTTGTATACACAAGACTCATCCGGACTTTGAATAAATCCATAAGACTGGATTACCTCATCAAATCGGATGTTCCAAGACCTTGAAGCTTGCTTCAATCCATAAATGGACCGATTACGCTTACATACAAAATGCTCTTTGCCCTTTGCAATGAATCCCTCTGGTTGCTTCATATAGATGTTTTCCACAAGACTTCCATTAAGGAAAGTTGTCTTAACATCCATCTTCCACACCTCATAATCCATATGAGCTGCAATGCATAAGAGAATCCGGATAGACTTAAGCATGGCTACCGCCGATAAGGTCTCCTCATAATCGATACCCTCTTTCTGAGGATACCCCTTCGCAACAAGCCTTTCTTTGAAGGTCTCAACCTTCCCATCTATTCCTCTCTTTCTTTTGTAGATCCACTTGCATCCAATGGTTTTTACACCATCGGATGGTTCCACTAGCTCCCAGACCTTATTTGAATCCATAGATTCAATCTCAGTATTCATTGCACTTTACCAAGATGCTACATCTATATCTTGGATTGCCTCGTCATATGTCCAAGGATCAGGTTCATGTTCGCCAGGGACCAAATCAGAAGATTCTCCCAAGAACATGAATCTATCAGGCTATCTTGCAACCCTCCCACTACGACGAGGTATCACCTGTGTATCCTCTGTGACACACGGTGCAGTGACTTATGGTATATCCTCTTGTACCGGTGGTACTGAAGAAGTGACTTCCCCTTTTAATTCCTCCAGAACAATTTTACTCTTGGGCTTGTGGCTCATCACATAGTTTTCCTCTAGAAATCTAGCGTTCGTGCTAACAATCACCTTCTGATCTCTAGGACTATAAAACAAACCACCCTTCGTTCCTCTAGGATAGCCAATGAACATATGTACTTCTGTACGAGGTTCCAACTTACCAGCATCTGCCTTCAGCACATGTGCTGGACTCCCCTAAATCCGAATATGTCTTAGACTAGGCTTTCGCCCAGTCCACAATTCTGTGGGAGTAGAAGGCAGTGATTTAGATGGAACCAAGTTCAGAATGTACACCGCCGTATCTAGAGCGTATCCCTAGAACGAATCTGGCAACTCAGAATAACTCATCATCAATCTAACCATCTCCATAAGAGTATTATTCCTTCGCTCTTCTGCACCATTCTGCTGGGGTGTGCCAGGTGCAGACAATTGGGATTGAATCCCAGCCTCTGATAAGTAATTCCTAAACTCTCCCAAGAGGTACTCACCACCACGATCAGATCGTAGTGTCTTGATACTTTTACCTTGATGTTTCTCCACATCAGTCTTGAATTCTTTGAACATGTCAAAGCATTCAGACTTGTGGCGCATCAAGTAAATGTATCCATATCTCGAATAATCATCTATAAAAGAGACGAAATACTCAAAACCACCTCTAGCCTGGATAGTCATAGGGCCACACAAATCAGAATAAACCAATTCGAACACATCTTTGGCTCTATACCCGTTGGCCTTAAAAGGCCTCTTGGTCATTTTACCCTCTAAGCATGATTCACAGGTTGGAAAATCCTCCACCACTAATGAACCCAAAGGTCTATCAGCTATCAACCTTTGAATTCTGCTTAGGTTAATATGGCCAAGCCTAAGATGCCAAAAATATGTTTGGTTCATCATCGAAGGTTCTTTTCTCTTATTAGAATTAAAAGATGAGTTATTAACTTCAATTTGCATCGTGGGAGGTTTTGGTTCAAGTGTGTATAGATTTCCTATCAATGCACCTGAACAGATAATGTCCCTATTCCTTTTTATAACAACTCTATTATTAAAAGAAATAGAATAGCCATCCATAAACAATTTAGAAACTGAAATTAAATTCTTTCTAAATTAAGGTACATAAAAGCAATTCTTAAGAACCAAAACTTTATTTTTCTCAAAAGATAAATGAGAATAGCCACCTTCGTGGCATCGCCTAAGTATATGGTAATCTCCTCAACTCTGTTTCGAACCCCGCAAAGTATTGCATATGATCAAGGCTCCGATTCACACACCAGGTGCCGGTAGATAACACCGCTAAACATGTTTCAACGACTAGACCAAAAGATATACCTTTGTTCTGCTTGCGGTTGGGGCAGTCCTTCTTCCAATGTCAAATCTACTTACAAATGAAGCACTTGCCTTTCGGCTTCTTCACTCCTCCCTGAGTTCCTCCCACCGCCTTCGCCCCAGTTTGTTTCTTCTACTTCTTGCCTTTCGGCTTAGAAGTAGAAAACTTTTGGGTCACCATAGCATGCGCCTGAGCACTCTGACGAAATAGCCCCTCTGCCGCCTGGAGTTCTGTCAGAAGCTCCGCCAACGAATACAACCTCTTGTTCATGTTGTAGTTCAGGCGAAACTGCTCAAAACTCCTAGGTAGAGACTGGAGTATGATATCGACCTAGGTTTCCCCATCGATCTCAGCTCCAAGGACCTCCAGCTCATTCAAATGAGCCATCATCTTGAGAACATGATCCCTTATGGGTGTTCCCTCGATCATTGGGGTCGTCATCAAGTTCCTCATGGCTTCTTGCCTCGCAGCCTGATTCTAGTGTCCGAAAAGCTCTTTGATATTGAGCATCATGTCATAAGCAGTGGGCATGGCTTGATGCTGATGTTGCAGTACATTTGACATAGATGCCAAAATGTAACACCGCGCCATCTCATCGGCCTTGATCCACTTCTTATAACTCTCTCTCTCCTTTTCCCCAGAATCATTTGTAGGCTTGGGAGGGAACTCTTCGAGGAGTACATATTTGCATTCCTCAGCAGTCAAGACAATGTCAAGATTCCTCTTCCAATCAACATAGTTGGGTCCATTAAGTTTATTCTCTTTCAGTATCACAGCAAGCAGGTTGAAAGTCATTTTGAAAGAAAACCTAAGAATCACATAGATCAAAACATTAGATTTCAAAAAATTATTGATTCCTCAAAAAATAAAATTTTAAAATCAACTAACACCTCAAAACACCGAGAATATCGTATGCCACGATAGTGTGGACGTATACGAATTCTACATTTGTAAGAGGAGGTTTTACCCATTAATTTTACTATCTTGTCAACCTAACTTTTTGACAAGTAAAATTAATAGTTGGTTCCTCTTTGGCCGTACAAATAAAAGAAGTGACTCCGATAGGGAGGATACTTATATTTGTATCTAAGTGTTTACCATTACTCGGTACCAAGGTAATTATCTTGGGTTATGTGCCTTCCGATGGGGAAGTACACACGCTCCTTAATAATTTCCTATAACCATATTTGACCTTGTGATCCGCAAACAAACACATCCGATGGGCAGGAAGGCACTCAGAGCCGACGCGCAAGTTTATTTGCATCACATGTCAAATCGAAATGGAGGCCGTGGGAATTTATAAAAATATCCCTCTCCCACTTAGTAATTTGAAATTGAGGAATTTTCTAGCCTACGACATGCATATCAAACAATAAAAAATAAATATGAAAAATAAATTATTTTCCAACTATTATGGCTTTTATCTTTAATATGTCTCACGCCGCATCGCCTTCTCGTCCGCTCCTCCTACGCCATGTACGAGCCATCCAGAGATCTGAGCTGAGACTAAAATCTATTTTAATTTACATCCATCGATCCTATACTCCACGAGGGAGTGTACATGAAATCTAGATCGAAAGTAAACTAAAATAAAAAGAGTGGCTAAACAATGTCATATCTAATTTACAAAAATTAAATACTAGCCTCGTCAACCCCGAGGATTCAACAAATTAAACATTTACACACATACAATCACATACACACATATGGCCATAATAGTCGGATCTTATGCCTGCAACCAAAGAGTTAACCTATGCATATCCTACTATTATTTGGCACATATAATATATGAAAAGTGCATAAAACTTAACCGAATCCTAAACACACAAAACCAGAAACCTTGGCTCTGATACCAATTGTTGGGTTGATCCGTGAGGGGAAACTTCGCTTCCCACTTCAACTCGGTCGCTTGTTCATGGTGATCCCATCGATGTCCCCGGATTAAAAAAATTTAATCCTAGACAAAAGGGAACACCCAAGCAACCTTGTCATCGTTGTGCTATTCGTTTAGAGAGGTCTCTTGAACAAACTTATTGTTCAAGTGACCAACCTCTATTCTACGAGTAGCCGCGGAATAGACGATGTACGGATCGCAGGCTTTTGTATTTATGATCGGGATCCAAGTATTATTTAGACACAAACAGAATATATCATGCTCATAATTGAAAAACAAATACAAACATGTTACAAAAGAGAATAGAGAATAAATATACCTCTCAATCTTCTAATGTATGACCTTCCTCCTTCCGGACGTCGTGCGGGCGACGATCTACCAAAAGTTGAAGCTCCTAGATCGCCTATCTTCCTTTCTTGATCATTCCGAGCAAGAGGAACAATAGAAACAAACCTCTTTTCCTTCTTTCAACCAACCACCAACCTCCAAGGTTGGAGCTTGCCACCGGCCAAGAGGGAAGAGGAGATTAGAGTGGAAACCGGCCAAGACACCAAGGGAAAGCCCTAAATCTTGTTTCCACCGGCCAAGGAGAAGGAAAAGGGAAGCTTTGGCCACCGGCCAAGGTGAGGAAGGAGCTATTTGGGCGCCGACAAGATTGAAGAAGAAGGAGATAAGGAAACTATTTCCTTATTTGGTGCCGCCAAGCCCCAAAACCCTAGCCCTTGCTTCTTGCCGCCAAGCTCCAAAACCCTTGCTTCTCTTAATTGTGCTCCACGCCAAACCTAAGCCTTTTTTTTATAGAGTTTAGGGATAATCCTTGTTTTAATCTCCACCATTGGTTCTTTGGATTTTATCTCAACCGTCGGATCTAGAGATTTAATCTCAACCGTCGGATCTTAGAGATTTAATCTCTACCTTTGGATCTAGAGTTTTGTTTCTATCCATTGGATCTAAGCTTCATGAGGTTTTAATAGGCTACAATAGGGAGCATGAGGAGGAGTTGGATCTTGGCCACCCATGAATCAAGCCCACATAAAGTCCGATCCATTAATGATAATCCAATCCACTAAAGGATTATCATTGATCTACCTCACCAACCCCCATAAGTTAATATGGGCACAATATATTATTTGTACATTTTCTCCCCGTGTTTAAGATCTCGAATGTCCGTCGATTAATTAATTTACTGACTATTAATTAATCAACTTCTAACTCCAGAGTTGTACCACTCAACCTTTTCATCATGTCGGACCAAGTCCACCTGTAGGGTTTACATGATGAACCTTATCAGCTCCTCAAGGGGACATCATCATCCTAATATATAGGACACGGTTTCCTCCTATAATCAATGGCACACCATATAAATAATATCATCTCCCAACTTACCGAGCCTATCGATTTAATCTATAAATCTCGCCCATTGGTAAATCAAAGAGATGAATACTAAGTATATGTGCTCGTTATTATATCGGGATTAAGAGTATGTACAATATAATATCTGAGGTATGATTCGATTATGTTGTCAGCAATAAATCGAATCATCTCTAAGTCGGTCCTACTCAATACACACAAAGTGCACTAGTGTGATTCTATGGTCAAGACAAACCAATTTCAAATCACACTACAACCATTCCAATGGTTTATCCAAAGTCATCTCGGTTGTAAGCCTTTACTTATACTTTACAAGGAGACGATAACATGATCTCCCGTGTGACACCACACACCATGTTATCTACAATGTAATGTATTAGACAATATGCATAACCATAAAAAATATGCAAACAATGATCATGTGATTCTTATTTCAAAATAAAGATGTTCGTACAAAAGATAGACTTTTCAGTATACATCCCAATAATGGTGGTACGATCAGGGTCGAGGACCCTAAGGGATGATATGTTTTTTCCTTATAAAGAACAGGGAGTGTCCCTCTCTCACTATCATCTTCATTGTCATACACACTCCTAGGTCGATCCTAGGGCTCCCCTTTATGCTATCTAGTGTTGTGTAGTCGTTCCTCATCCTATGGAAAATATGGGTAATTAGGCCCTCCCAAAATAATTTCTCCCCTCACCGCTTTTCCCATTTTCACTAGGTGTCTAATGAAATGGGACCTTACATCAATGCTACTTCTTTCTTGTAGCATGTCCCATAAGCAAAGCAGCTCACTTGCTCTCACTACACCGTCACTCTCTCCTCTCTCAAAAATTATACTCACCATAATCCGGTGTAGGTACCGGAAGATAGGGTTTTGGAGGCATGAGGCTTTGGCCCTTGAAGGGTCATAAGCGCTCTCCCCCGTCAATTCGGACCAAAAGGTCTAGGCATTAAACCCAATATGGGTTCTCCTCTCTCCCTCATTAGACAAGCCAAAATAGTTATTCCATTGGTGTAATGTCCATTCATTCTCAATGTTAAACAACCTAAAGGTAATCCTACCCTCTTCGCTCTCTCTCCCCATCAACATCTCTGCTTCTAAGGGACTCAAAAATTCTAAAACTATCCTAGGGTAGGTTGGGTGTCTTACCCCCATGATCTCTCCACACCCCATTTTTGCAAATAGGGCTTGAATATTGCCAAACAAACCTAGGGGTTCTAAGAGATCTTCATCTAGATACCTAGTAACGGTGATTCTTTGAGTAGAAAGCATGTTAAATCTTTTCCTATGCTCGTTATTACGAAATGCAAGGGAGGGAAGAGCATCACTTTCTTCCGGAGCTTGTGGGGCATCCCTTCTCCTTGTTCTTCGCTCCGAGGTAGTAGATTGGGGCGCCACTTGCCTTGTCCTCCTCATCCTTGCTTCTTTTGGGCTTCCTTGAGGGTTGGAGAGGCTCCTAGGAGGTAGGGTAGATGATTTCACATGACTAGGGAAAGGAAAATTGAAGCACACTGTAGGTTTGGGCGAAACACACGGTGTGACGCCCCTTATACCTCACGTGCCACGGTCGTGTGAATCCACATGGCCAGGTCGTGTGCATTGTTGGAAATTTGGGGCACGACCGTGTGAATCCACATGGCTAGGCCGTGTGCCCCTGGTTTTTCTACCGTGTGGGCTTTTCCTCATGGGGTATGGTCGTGTGAAACCACACGACCACCCGTGCCTCACAAAATGGGTTTTTGTTCTTATCTAGTAAGTTCTTTCTAGTCCTAAAACTATTTGAAAGAAAAACGTAAATGACCATAAATCAAAGTCTAAATTTTACACATGAATGCAATAAAATTAAAACAACTAAAGACTAAACTTGGATTGCCTCCCAAGAAGTGCTTTGTTTAAGGTCTTTTAGCTCGACCATACTCCATCATCTCAACTTGGCTCCGACGACTCTATGAACCTCCCTACATTTGTCTCGAAATCTTTATACACGCTTTCTTCTTTTGCTCTGGCTGGAATAACATACTTCCCTAACACAAGTCTCGAGCTTGCCGTGCTACCAAGCTCAAATTCCATCTTATTATCTCCTACTATTAAGGTCAACTTGTGATTCTTGACATCAATGACCATTCCAACTGTGGCTAAAAATGGTTGCCCAAGGATGACGGGGATCTTCGGGTCTTCCTCCATCTCCATGACCACAAAATCGATCGGTAGTGTAAAATTTCCCACCTTTACCGACATATCTTCTAGAATCCCTAGTGGGTATCGGTATGAATGGTTGGCCAACTGTAATGTCATAGTGGTGAACTTTAAATTCCCCAACCCTAGCTTTTTGCATAGGGTATAGGGCATCAAGCTCACACTAGCACCCAAGTCACAGAAGGCTTTGCTAATCAAGGTCATCCCTATATAACACGAGATATAGAAACTCCCTAGATCTTTTAATTTTTGAGTGATCTCGTTCCGGAGGTAGGCACTTGATTCCACCATGAGTGCCATTGTTTCAGACTTTTTGACCTTCCTGCGGTGTGCCAGAATATCTTTCATGAATTTTGTGAATTGGGGCATTTGGTGCAGTGCTTCAAGTATAGGCACCTCTACTGAGATCGACATTAACATGTTCAGAAATGTATCGAACTCAGCATCTCTCTTAGCATTGGTCAGCCGTTGGGTGAACAATTCCATCAAGGGTGGTTGAGTTTTCGTGGCAGGGTCCCGATCTATGTTTTTGACTTCTTCCTTTTCGGTCTCCATCGTAGGTTCCCTTATTTTGGGTCCTAGTTCCGGTCCGACAATCGACTGGCTCGGCATCTCTTTCAGAATTCTTCTACTCCGCAACATCACTGCCTTGCTTTGCTCCACTGGATTGACCTCCGACTTTCCTGGTAGTTTCCCCGATACTCTGGAGATCTGGTTGGCAATCTGAGCTACTTGGACTTCTAGCGTCCTTTTCTTGTTGTCGAGATCCTTTATAGACGATCTTAACTCTTCAATCAGTGTTTCCATCTATGAATGTCACCACTGAAATTCAGCGTTTGTCTCTTGTTGCATCTGAATGAAGTTCTCTATCATCATTTCCAGATGGGTGTCTGGTGGTTGAGACTGACAATTTCCTCGCGATTGTTGCAAATTCCTCGCATTATTCCTATAGGAAAAATTCGGATGGCTCCTCCATCTGGGGTTGTAGGTGCTCGAATATGGGTTGTTGGGCCTTTGATTGTGGTCGCCAATCTCATCGACATGCTTAATTTGCCCTTCATTTGCTGCCTCGCCCTCCATAGTGGTTCTCCTGATACGCTACTACTCCTTCCCCAATAGTATTGGATGCACATGCAGATGAAGGGGTTATAAAGTTAAACCGTCGGCTTAGCACGTCCATTCTTGCTGCTATGTGGTCGATGGAGTTGTTAGCATAATGACCGACTGTAGGCACTGGGTGACTATGCTTGGAAGCCCATTAATGGTGGTTATAAGCCACCTCTTCTATCAGCACCTCTGCTTCATTGATAGTCTTATTCATTAATGCTCCTCCTACAGCAGAATCGAGGGATACCTTAGTGGCGTACGTGATCCCATTATAGAATATGTGGATCACTAGCTACCTCTCTAGACCATGATGTGGGCATTCGTAGAGCAGCCCTATGTAGCGATCCCAGGCTTCAAACAAGGACTCCCCTTCTTTCTGACGGAAGCTAGTGATCATGTGGCGCATGTGAGCAGTCTTGGTGGAATTTTTTTTTTAAGAACTGCTTCTCACATTACTCCCACATGATGATTCTTCCTGAAGAAAGGGAGTTGATGTGAGTAAAACATATAGGATTTTAGGAGTAGTTTTCTCTCATATCTCATTACATTTTATGTTTGTTTAATGCATATTTCACTTTGTTTTGCATGAATTTCCTATTTTCTAGTTCGGAGATATGCTCTTTGTACTTTTGTGTGAAGGATAGCATTTCATGGGGGAAAAGGTGCACTTTCGGAGCAAAAGAAGGGCATTTTGCAGCTGGATGCAGAAGGGGAGACAACCAGGGCATCTGGCTACACATGGTCGTGTCCAAGGGGCAAAATTGGCCACCCCAGCGTCACACACGGCCTAGCCGTGTGGAAACACACGGTCATGTAGCACTGTGCACACTACAAAAAAACATGAAATTGGCGACGAACTTTTGCAACGAAAATAGTTCGTTGCAAATCTACAACGAAATTTACGATGAATTTTATGTTTCATCGCAAATTTGTAACGAAATTTCCAACAAAGAAAATTGTTACAAAAATTTTAAAATTTCTAACATTTAATTTTTGTTGCAAAATTAGTCGCAAATTGGCGACTAATTAATTAGTTGCAGAATCTGCAACGAATTATTTTTTTTTTCATTGCAGAATCTGCAACGAATATAGGATTCATCGCCAAATTAGCAATGAAATTAGCGACGAAAAAATATTCGTCGCTAAATTTCCCCTAATTATCACACCCCAACACACCCAATCTCTCCATTTCCTCTGCTCGATCGTGCTCGTCCTCCTCCCCCAGCCGTCCGTACGTCTCTTCCTTCTCTCCCTCCCTTCCGACACCGTCGCCGGAGCAGAGACGGCGCTGTCGTCGTAGATCCTTCCGCGAGCTCGCACGGCGATCCTGTCACGAGCTCGCGGCAGATCATGCCATGAGCACACGGTGGATACCGATCATCGTGAGCTCATGGCCCCCGCTGTCGTGTGCTGGCGACAGCTAGGTGTTGCCGCGTGTACACGCAGCAGGTTGCTGTTGCGAGATCACGCGTGGCAGCAGGCGCCGCCACGAGCTCGCGATGGCGCTAGCCGCCGCGCATGCTCGTGGGGGCGCTCCCGCGTGTGGTCGTGGCATTGCCGCCGCGCGTGGTCACGGCGGCACCGCCATGCGTGGTCGTGGTGGCACAGGCGCGTGGTCGCGGCACCGGTAGCGCGCCCTAGCTCGACGCGGTGTATATAGTCGTCGTCGACGCCGCCGCGGCGCCGTGACACATGCCCTCGCGACCATCGCATGCGTGCCCACACACGTGTCCTCGCGCTCATGGCCGTCGTTCGCAAGGACTCGCTCGCGTAAGGTTACATCGCATCGTACATACTTTTTGCACCTTGCGCGTGCTTGGCAGTTTTCGCGTGATTTCGATCATGAATTCAAATGTTATTTAAAATAATTATATAAATCCGTATATATATATATATATATATATATATATATATATATATATAAAATAGTTTGTCGTAATCTAAATACAATATTTTTTTTCATAGATTGTCCTACTTTGAAGGTGTTCGTCAAGTGTTCATCTAGCCGCACGTTGTTTCCATTTGGACAGGTACGCATAAAAATATTATTTATAACATTAATTATAGTATTATTAATTCTGTTATAATTTTTATTCTTAATGTTTGATTTTAAGTAATTTAATTACTATTAATAGATCATAATTGTTCGAAATGATATTATAATTTGCAATTAATTATCACACAAAATCATATTTAGTATTAGAAAAATTTAATTAATGTTGAGTATAAATTTATGGTTAGATTGATATATATATGGATGAAGTTTGAAAGAAATTAAAATTAATCGTTGATATAATTTCGAAAACAGGATTGATGGAGAGAGATCGAAGTTGGATGTATAAAAAGAATTTACCAGGACGTCGTGGTTTAATTGATGAATTTATATTTGGGTTGGAACAATTTTTGAGATATGCTAATAAAAATGTTGAGTTTATGGATGGGAATAAATTAAGGTGTCCGTGCAAAAAATGTCATAATGGTAAAATTTTCCAATGTGATAAAGTTCGAGAACATCTCTGTAGATTTGGTTTTATGCCAAATTATTATAATTGGACATGTCATGGTGAACTGTTTATATCCGATGAAGAGGTTGGACGAAACATACAAAGGACAGGTAGTGGAGAGCAAGTATATTACGATCAATTCAATCCATACAAGAGGATGATAGTTGATGTAGTTGGTCATAATTTGAATAGCGAACCAAACGCGGCAAGTTCTAGTCATCATCAAGCATTTGAACACATGTATAATAATTATTCAACACCGTTGGAGGAGGTAGAAATTACTGGTGGTAAAGAAAATATGTACAATGAGCCATATATAAAATTTCATGAAGTATTGAGAGCTACAGATGAACCCGTGTGATCCGGTTGTGACAGTCAAACAAAATTATCTCTCACCGCAAGAATGTTGAATGTTAAAGCTGAGCATAATGTGTCCGAAGAATGTTTTAATAATTTTGTTCAAGTTATTGGAGAAGTATTGTCGCGTGATCACATAATGCCGAATGATTTTTACAGTATGAAAAAACTTGTGAAAGATTTGGGTCTTCCAGTGCAAAGAATTGATGTTTGCAGAAATGGTTGCATGCTATATTGGGGAGATAATGCATATTTAGAGACTTGCAAATTTTATAGTCAATGCAGGTACAAGAGTACCACGAGATCAAATCGTAATAAGCGATTAAAATCATTCAGATAAATGTTCTATTTACCATTAACTCCTAGATTGCAAAGGCTTTATGCTTCGAAGGTGACTGCTGAACACATGACTTGGCATGCAAATCATGAAACAGAGAATGGGCTAATGTATCATCCATCTGATGCAGAGGCATGGAAAAATTTTGATCGAACATATCCTGAGTTTGCAAATGAGACTCGAAACACCAGGTTGGGGCTATGTGCTGATGGATTTGCTCCATTTGGCAAATCAAGAAGAACGTATTCTTGCTGGCCAGTTATCGTAACTCCGTACAATCTTCCTCTTGGTATGTGTATGAAAACACCTTATATATTTTTAATATTGATTGTGCTTGCCCTTATAATCTGAAGAAGTTAATAGATGTTTACATGCAACCGTTGATTGCCGAGTTGATCCGACTATGGGACGTGGGTTCTTCCACATATGATGTCCATACTAATCAACTGTTCATAATGAGAGTTGCACTTCTTTGGACCATAAATGATTTTCTTGCTTATGGGATGTTATCGGGCTGGAGTACTATGGGGATTTTAGGATGTCCAATATGTATGGAGAGATCAAAGTCATTCAGATTGAAACACGGAAAGAAACCGAGTTATTTTGATTGTCATAGACAATTTTTACCGCTAAATTATAAATTCATAAGAAATAAAGAAGAATTTACTAAGAATAGAATTGAAAGAACACCTCCACCATTGAGATTCACCGGTCAAATTTTATGGCAAAGAGTGATTAACTTTCCATCTGTTATTGAAGACCCAAATGTTACAACATATGACTATGGAATTACGCATAAATAGACAAAACGGAGTATCTTTTGGGATTTACCATATTGGCAGAGTAATTTGATTCATCACAATCTTGATTTAATGCATATTGAGAATAATGTTTTTAAAAATTTGATAAATACGGTAATGGATATAACTGGAAAAACAAAAGATAATCTGAATGCAAGAAAAGATTTGCGTCTCATATGTAAACGTCCCACCCTTGATGTTGATGCAAATATTAGGGGACCAAAACCGAAAGCAGTTTATACATTGAATAAGGATCAGAAACGGATTGTTTGTGAATGGTTGAAATCATTGAGATTTCCTGATGGTTATGTCTCAAATCTTGGTAGATGTGTTAATTTAAAGGAATACAAATTTATGGGTTTTAAAAGTCATGACTGTCATATATTCATGGAAAGATTAATTCCTATTGCTTTGAAGGAACTATTACCAAATTTTGTCTGGGGTGCAATTACGGAATTAAGTATTTTCTTTCATGATATCTGCTCGACGGTACTGAGTCATTCACACATGGAGACATTAGAGAGAGACATTCTGATTATTATATGTAACTTAAAAAGGATATTTCCGCTTGTATTTTTTGATTCAATGGAACATCTTTTGGTTCACTTGCCATATGAGGCTAAAGTTGGAGGTCTTGTTCAATTTCGATGGATGTATCCGTTTGAAAGGTGGAATTTTTTGACTTTTTTCTCATTGTTATTTCATTTGGTCAAATTTAGTCTAATTTATTTTCTAATAAATTTTATTGTATTACTCTTAGATTCCTCTATCACTTGAAAAAAAAGAGAAAAATAAGGCTCATGTTGAAGCTTCTATTCTTAATGCATATATTGTGGAGGAAGTTACAAATTTTGCATCATATTACTTTGAACCTCATGTTCAATGCAAGAGTCGGAAAGCAGGAAGAAACGATGAGGGTCCCGTAGATCCAAATTTGAGGGCATTCTCAATTTTTAATTACCTTGGTCGACCAAGTAGAACTTGTACAAGTAGATACTTAACTGGTCCGGAGTAGCGAGCAGCCCATACATATATTTTATTGAACTGTTAAGAAGTAACGTCGTATTTCGAGTAAGTATATAAAAGTTATATTAAACATTTTGTATATCATAAAATATTGTTCATGTTTTATTTAATTTTATTGTAGGATTTTTCAAACTCTATATTCGGAGCTTCCGAAGCACGAGTTTAATAATTTCTGTGATGAAGAATTTGCACAATGGTTCAAAAATTATGTAAGTAGTATATATGATAGTAAATTTGATAAATCTTGTCTGATGACACATATTTATTTTACTTTAGGTTCTTGATAATCACGGTCACATTGAGCAAGACCTAATAAAACATCTGTCATGGGGTCCAAATTCAATGGTTAAAACTTGGCCGGCATATTTCATAAACGGATATAATTTTCATACTCAAGCTTATGGAACTGGGAAAACTACAATGAATAGCGGAGTTCATGTTCAGTCATCTATTGATGGGGGTGCAAGGAATGAATTTTACCACTTACTAGATGAAATTTTAGAGGTAGTGTATCCAGGCTCATATTTGCTAGTTATTTTATTTATGTGTCATTGGTTTGGCCCTATCAAAGGCATGAGGGTTCATCCACAGTTTAATTTGGTTGAAATTAACTACAAAAAAATTTACAAGAGGTACGAACCATTTGTATTAGCACAGCAAGCGATTCAAGTATTTTATGCTTCATGTCCTAGTCTGAGATGAGACAAAAGTGATTGCTAGGCCGTTTGTAAAAAAAAGGCACGTAATAAAATTGAGGAACATTGGGAACACATAGCATATCAACAAGATGAAGTTGTCAATACATTTCATATCGAAGAGTATAATATTTCAACGTTACGAGATCCCAGCGGCGTAGTAATAGATGTTGATGCAAGTGAATTGAATGAGTATGAAGATGAAGATTTCAATGATGAGGATGAGGATGACGATGAGGATGAAGATGACGATGAGGATGATGATGACGGTCACGATCACGATCACGATGACGATGACGATGACGATGACGATTATGATTAGACGCATTACCAGGCCGAAAATTTTATTGCATACTTCAATTTATAATTATTGGTAATTTACCTTTTATTCAGTACCAATTATGTTTTAATTCACTGTGTTATTTGAAATTCCATATATTTGATATACTAATGAACCTTTTTTTTTAGGGTCATCCAGTTGCTATGAATATGGTAATATTTTCATATTTTTCCTATTAATAATTCAATATGCAACTGTATTTTTTTTCCTGTAATATTCTTCTAATAATCATGATTGTTAGTTTTGACATGGCGGTCATAGACGTAGTAGTGATGGAAGATCATAGTCTTCCTCTGCTTCAGCCCTCGCACATTCTGATGCTCTTGTAGGAAATGTGCCCTCCACCTCTTCTCCAGTTGCAAGATCCTCTGATTCTCATCATATACCTGCTGATGTCTCTTCCCCGGTACAACAATCACTCGTGGAGAGGAAAGATACGAGAGAGTTTATATCTCCGTGCGGAGATTCATAAGTATTCAAATTTTACAATATCTATATTTAATTTTTAATACAATATGTTTTTTATAAGTATATAACGGGGTTTATTTTTGGTTTATGTTAGATTTACAAATTCTGTACATGTTATTCACGAGGTGAATAAAATAGTGATTAACCATTGGAGCGGCGCTTCTATGACTTATACAAGCACACCGGAAGAAATTAAAGTTCTGTGGTGGAATGAGTTCAAGGTAACTTATTTCAATCATTTAGTATATGAAATTGCAGTGAATATAATCAATTTTTATTTTTCTCTACTGCAGCGGGTATTTATTTGGGAGGAGAGTCAAACACTAGAGATTAGGAGGATTTTTAAGAAAAAGTGTGGTGATCATATTAGAAACATACTAAATCATGACAAAACTAGAAATAAGAAACCACACTGTATAACCGAGGAGAATTGGAATAAAATTGTTGCGCATTGGGGATCTGAGAAAAGTAAATGGAGGAGTGAACAAAATAAGCAAAATCAGAATTGTAACTCCGGCGTTATGTCTGCCACGTATGCGGGAGGATCCATAAATATCGATGAGCATAGAGCTCGATTGGTGAGTGTTTTTAATTTATAATTTTGTAACCTAATACTCACTAATTTATAAATATTAAGTGTTTAATTTGTTTAGGCCAAGGAGACGAGAACTGAGCCATTATTTATTGACACTTTCACCCGTACATTCCAAAAGAAGAGGATAAAACATGGAGTGGGGAAAGAGCTTGAACAATAAAAGTGTGTAATTGTAAAAATTTAATTTCCTATGTTACTATTTATTTTTTTTCTTTCCCAATAGGAGAAATACGATGAACTTTCACAAAGAAATTCGGGAGCAAGCGATTATGGTGTCGAATTGGAGCCATCTGTTAACAATATAAATTTATGGCTCGAATCATCTGGAGGACCGTAAAGTGGAAGAATACTTGGACTCGGCTCTTTGAGTCGATCCTATAAAGTCCCTGGTGCTTCTTCTTCATCCTCTCCGGTATCAAAAGCCTAAGTAATTCAATTAACCGAAGAGGTTAATCATTTGAGAGAGTTACTAGCGCAGAAGGAAACTAAATCGAGAGAGAACACTCAGAATGTTCAAGACTTAAATGAAAAGATGAACGAATTTCAAAGGCAACAAATGTTTATTATGCAACATCTTCAATTAACGTCTAGCTCAAATCAACTTCCTTCTTCTGGCTCTGCTCCTCCTCCGCTTGATCCTTGTCATGGAGACAATGATGATGTATTTTTTGATGACGATGGTGATGATGATGGTTATCTTTGACTGTATTTGTGAAAGTTTAATTGTTAGCTACTTGACTTATTACATAAATGATATTTATGTTTTTATGAGTTTGTTGTATTTAAATGTTACCTGATGATAATGGTAGTTAGTTTAAACCTTATTTGGATGTATTTGTTATATGTATAAATTGTTTGATGTTCAAATTAATATTTGTTGTATAATTTTGTTAATATTATTGTGTGTTTGTTGTAAAACAGAAAAAAAAGAATAATTTATTTTTTCAATTTTCTCCAGATTTGCAATGAAAATACAATTTTTGTTGCAAAAATATATGTATCAGTCGACTGATTTAAATATTCAGTCGACTGATACGTGAGAAACTACGCAATCCAAATTTATTTTGGGCATCAGTCGACTGATATACTATAGCAATTTACAGAATGCTTCGTAGCTGACTAACCAGTCGACTACTCACCTGGTAGTCGATTGATGGATATGAGCAGTCGACTGCCACACTGTAGCAATTCACAGAAAGTCTGGTAGCCGACCGGTCATTCCGACTGGTCAAAAAATCAGTCGACTGATGACTACATCAGTCGACTGATAGTGAAAATTTTTGCAACAAATTTTTCTTTTCGTCGCCAACTTTGATATGAAAAATAAATTCATCGCCAAATTTAATTTTATTCGTTAATTATGTTCATCAGATTTTGGCCACGAATATTTTTTTCTTCGCAAATTCTATGACGAAAAAAATATTTCGTCGCCAAATTTACGACGAATATTTTTTTCGTCTCAGAATTTGCGACGAAAAAAATATTCGTCGCCAAATTTCATTATATTTGGTGGAGTATGCATGCGAGAGTTTTGCGACGAATAAATATTTAATCGCAAATTTGGCGACGAAAAAATTTATTCGTCGCTAATGTTGTGTCAAAAGTTTAATTCGTCGTCGAATTCGACAATGAAAATTATTATTTGTCGCAAAAATTTGCGACGAATCTTCTTTTCTTCACCAAATTGCCGACGAAACATTTATTCGTCGCCAAATTTTGCGACGAATTTTGTAACGAAAAAATAATTCGTTGCAATTTGGCGACGAATTTTTATTTTTCGTTGCAGAATTTAGTGATGAATTATTTGCAACGAAAAATTTTTCGTTGCAAATTTATTTGCAAAAATATTTTGCAACGAATTTTTTTGCAAAATTCGTTGCAAATTTCATCGCCAAAAACCATTATTTTTGTAGTGGCAATTCCGATGTGAGTTGGTTATTTTCCAGGTTTTAGAGACATCCAGATTGATGTCTATATAAAGGAGGCTATGCCCAAACCCTAGAGGGAAGGCACGACGATCGGGACGACACTCCGACGCCCTAAAAAGCTTCGGGAACTCGCATTGGGGAGGATGAAAGTCGCCGGAGATCCAAATTCTGCACTTCAACGCTAGAGAGAAGAGTCACATTGCATTGTAATTTCTGTTCCTTAATTTCTATTGATTATACGAACATGATCATGCTTTGTGTTTCGCCTCTCTTATCTATGGAGTAGAGTTTCCGATTCTAGGATTAGGGAGTAGTTTGTGTGTGTAAAACATGTTATTCCAAATTTCAATTCTGCTCTTGAATTTCTATTTGCAATTGGCGTTTGGTTTTAGAGCTATAGTTATTGTTTTGGTTTTCTATCTACTGTGCTAGCCGATACGAGGGGTGACAGCCCTTGTATCTAAGATTTAGGAGAATCAAGGAGAAACCTAGGGGTTGACCTTATCTCCCATAACCGTGGGTAGAAGGATGCGATAGAGTAGGAAACGTGCCCCGTTTTTGACTCATCACAGGGATCGATTCGGCATTCTCGTACCAACTATCCTGTCCTAAGTCCAGGGGTCGACCTGGTAATGGCAGAGGTTGCTTCTGATAGATGCGAAGCTCATCGGGGAAGTATATGATGTCCTTTCCACAAAACCGTAGCTAGAACCCTAGACGAAACCCGATTGACAATGTGTTCTGCGACACACAAACGAAACTGAAATCCTAGAATCCCTTCTAAAATCTCGCAACATTGTTTCTTTCTTCTTCCGTGTGACACCGTATTGAGTTGGGACCATCGTCAACCCTCGCATTTGCAACCCTTAAATATGAATTCCGAACAATAACCTCCACTTACCAAATTGATACTCGAATCTCAGCCCCTATGGGATCGATAATCTTTTTATTACTTGACGACATCCGTGCACTTGCGGGCGTTGAGCGCGAGCGCGTGCTTCGAGTCCTCGACGGTCTTCGCCATGAGATTTGAGGTCTTGTTCGCGTGCATCATGTTTTTGGCGCCGTTGTCGAGGACTGATTTATTCGATATCGAATCAAGAAGCGAATAATTGGATCGGACTTAGGATAGGTTTATTTACTTGCTTAACTTTTATTTCTTTCGTTTATTTTTATTTACTTCAGTTTTAGATTTTTAATATCTAGAGTATGTTTAGATTTATTTCAGTAATTATGTAGCATTAACTTTTAGTTAAATTTCCTGCATTTGATTTAGTATTAGTTTTGGCTATTTTCTATTTTTTTAATTAATTATTAGGTAATACTCCTAATTCTGTGGCTCGGTTCCTCGTATGCATAGGCGCTTAGGATCGGAAGGTCAGATTCCAATTGATCTAGAAATCGAACGAACCTATCATCGCCGAAGAGCTGAACAGAAGAGGATGAAGGACCAAGCTGTATTCAAGGTGCATATAGGTAGCCAACCTTTGGGGGATTATGTAGCCCCTAGTGCTAGAGGATTTATGCTGAGTATAGCTGGACCATCTATTTCAACAAACAACTTTGAGCTGAAATCGACACTCATTCACATGGTCCAGTAGAGTCAATTCGGGGGAGATGCGACTGAAGATCCGAATCAGCACCTAGATACATTCTTGGAAATTTGCTCAATAATGAAGATTAATGGAGTCCCTGCAGACGCGATTCGCCTGAGCCTATTCCCGTTCTCATTGCGGGATAAGGCAAGGCATCGCTTCACTCCCTACCTTCAGGAAGCATTACTACCTGGGAGCAATGTGAGCAGTAGTTCTTGAATAAATACTTCCCACCTAGCAAGACTACTCACATGCGCTATCTAATAACGAGCTTCTGTCAGAAGGAAGGGGAGTCCCTATTTGAAGCTTGGGATCGCTATAAGGGGATACTCTACCAATGCCCTCATCATGGACTTGAAAGGTTGTTGGCGATCCACATCTTCTATAATGGGATCACGTATGCCACAAAGATGTCCCTCGATTCTGCTATAGGAGGAGCGCTTATGAACAAGACTATTGAGGAAGCGGAAGAGATAATAGAAGAGGTGGCCCAGAACCACCACAATGGGCTTCCAAACGTAGTCACCCAGTTTCTGACGCAGGACGATATGTTGTCAACTCCGTGGACCACATGGCAATGAGGTTGGACATGCTTAGTAGACATTTCGACTTTTTCAATCCTGTTTCTGCATGTGCAACCAATGACTTTGGAGAAGGAGCAGCAGTGATGCACGAGAATACGACCTCAAATCTCGCGACGGAGGTCATCGAGGACTTGAAGCGTGAGCTCGCACTCCACTCCTACAAGTGGACAGATGTTGTCAAGTAATAAAAGATTATCGATCCCATAGGGAGTGGGATTCAAATACCGATATGTTCTGTGGTTGAAATTGTTCGGAAGTAAAATCTAAAAGGTTTTGATTGCGAGGGTTGTCGGTGGACTAAACTCTAATACGGTGTCACATAGAGGAAGAAAGGAGCGTGCCAAGATCTTTTAAAAGGGATTCTAGGACTTCGGTTTCATGACGGAGGCCATCAAGGACTCGAAGCACGCGCTCACACTCAACGCCCACAAGTGCACAGATGTCGTCAAGTAATAAAAGATTATCGATCCCACAGGGACTGGGATTCGAATACCGATATGTTCAGTGGTTGAAATTTTTCAAAAGTAAAATCTAAAAGGTTTCGATTGTGAGGGTTGTCAGTGGACTAAACTCTAATACGGTGTCACATTGAGGAAGAAAGGAGCATGCTGAGATCTTTAAAAAGGGATTCTTGGACTTCTGTTTCGCTTGTGTGTCGCAAAACATGATGTCAACTGGGCGTTGTCTAAAGGTCTAGCTATGGTTTTGTGGAATGGACATCATACACTCTTCCGATGAGCCACCGTATCTACCAGGAGCTATCTCTATCTTACAAGGACGGGATAGACGGTATGAGGATGCCAAATAAATCCCTGCGACAAACCATTTCTGGTTCCTTTGCATCCTTCTACCCACGGTTACAGGAGATCAGGTTTACCCCTAGGTTCCTTGTATAAAATCCCCTAAATCTTAGATACAAGGGTTGTCACCCCTCGTATCGCCTAAGCACAATAGGTAGAAAACCAAATACGCATAGATATGGGCATAAACAATTTCCAATTGCAAATTCAAACTCAAAAACTGAATTTAATTTGAACCAATAGGTCATGCGCATACAAGCTACTCCCTCATCCTAGAATCGAAGGAACTACTCCATATATAAAAGAGGAGAATCGCAAGGCATGAACATGTTTGAATATATCAGAAAAAAATGCAAGAACAAGAAATTAGAATGACTATGTGTCCTTCTCTCCAATGTTGAAGTGCAAAACATGGATTTCCAGCAGCGTTCTTCCTCCCCATTGCGAGTTCTCGAAGCTTTTTAGGGCTTCAGTGTGCCATCCCAGCCATTGTGCCTCCCTCCTAGGGTTTCGGCGGAGCCATCCTTATATAGACATCACCTTGGACCGCTATAAAATTCGAAAAAAGTCTTGTCACGTCAATCTGCTGGGCCACCACATGGGCGTGTGTTTCCACACGGCCAGGTCGTGTGCGGCCCTAGGGTGGTTGATCTCGCCCATTGGACATGGTCGTGTGTAGCCACACGCCCTGGTCGTGTCCCATTCTGCGTCTAGCTGCAAAATGTCCTTCTTTTGCTCTGAAAGTGCGTCTTTTCCCTCGAAATGTTATCCTGCATGCAAAAGTACAAAGACCATACCTCCGAACTAGAAAATAGGAAATGTGTACAAAATAGAGTGACATATGCATGAAACTTACATAAAACGTATTGAGATGTGAGCGAAAACTTCTCCTACATTTCAATATGTTTCGCTCACATCACTTCTCTCAGACTTAAATCTTTGCTTGTCCTCAAGCAAACCTCGGTGCCATGAAATTTTAAAAAGATATTGTTCCATACTTAGCATGTTAACTAAATTTATCAAGTGGTATTTGATATTAATGCAAAATAAATATGTTCTAGAAATTCACTAAGTTAGCTCCTCGTGCTCGTGCTAAGCGAATCATTCTTAGGGGATACCCATTCCATGGTGAGTTAAGTCATCATCCTATAGCTTTCCTAAGGTCTCCGGCTCTTAGGCACTTACCTTCCCAAAGTGAGGGTCGTTCCCTAGATCTAGCACAAAGTCTCAAAGATATGCTCGGTATTGAGAGAAATTGGTAGGTGTTTCCCCAGTATCCTAAATTGGTCTCAAAGGGGCATCTAGCCATTTCTACCCACGACAACTATTTTTTTATCCCTCATAATCTTCTCTCTCTCTCTTTTTCTTTGTTTTCTTTTTCTCTTTCTCTTTTATTTTTTGGCTCACTGGGATTTTGATTTTTTCGAATGGGCTTACACAATCCGAGCATCTCCAGTAACTAAAATGCTAAACCTAGAGTCACCTATGGATTCAAAAGTACTAGACTACTGAGATGAATCATAACTAGGTATGTACTAGATTCCCCCTTTCAGAATGTTCGACATGTGTTCTACCTGTTACCTGGGCAACAAGAAACTCAGGGGTAATATGTAAGAAGTGCACAAACAACATATAAGATAAAGCGATCTACAAGTATACATGTGAAGATCTATAGGTATACAAATGGAATCCAATAGATATACAGTCCTAAATGTAATAACAACTAACCACCAGTATAGTCATACTCAATGCATATACTAAACTGATCAATTGAATATGAAGTAATGTACATACATGACGGTCTGCAACAACATGAGCTATATCATCCTGAACAGATATACAATAACATAACCCGTATAACATACAAGGTCAATACCATACCTGACCAACACTCGGTCATATGAACAATATATAATCATATGTAATAAAAGCCCAGTCCATCCTATACTATGTCATGACGCTAATCAAATGCATACAATAGTATGAACCCACACGTACATCATGCTCAACACACAACAGTATAGAATATGCAAATAGCATGTAACATGATGAACAAGCATATGCAGCAATCATAGCTCAACCAAATGCAGCATCTCACAGGCATATGTAAAATATATATCAAGATACATTCAAACATATATATATATCTCAGCAATGCATATGCATGGTCATGTCTGCGGACCCTACCACAACCATGACCCCAGTATGGCTTGGGTGGAACGACATGACAACTAACTCGACTCCAGCTACCACTACTCTCGAGTGGCCGAGTTGGGTAGTATGAATAAGTAGATAGCTACCATAGAGTTATATGGTACACCACGAATGTCCCTGCTGCTGGCCGCTCCATCAATAACCAAGAGTGGACGAGCACCGCACATAGGACAACTACACATCACATAACCACCGTCTATATTGACGAGTGCACTACTCTAACTACCACTCTCCTTAGTGGCCAAGTGCGCATCTTAGCTACCACCATCTATAGTGGCCTAGCGCGGCACATCTAATGCTCTGAACTCAACCTTGCTACCACTACCCTGAGTGGTCAGGGAGGTAGGATGACTGACGACCCATTTCAACCACAAGGGAGACCTAGTCGACACCATGCATGCAATGTAATGATGCATAACTCCACACACGTATCCCCGCAACACTCTCTATCCCACGGGGAGTTCTAGTCAACCACAAGTCAACTATGTAAGGACTACTAATCCACAAGACTCTCTCTACCACACAGAGAGTCATACACAATTGACAGTCAACCACGCTAGGACCTCCAGTCCATAGCGAAATACTATCGACAATCAACTATGCTAGGATCTCCAGTCCGTAGCAACACACTATCAACAGTCCATATAACCATACACAAACACATGATCCATAATGGATATACAACTATGCTAGAACCTCTAGTCCATAACCACATATTGTCAACCACACACTTATCAATGCACAGATGACTAAATTCACCATAGATGTACAACTAATATATGTATGATACATAAATCGACTCCATAATCTAATCCATCACCTAACCTAGTGATGTGACTTGGTAACCCAATATGAGTTCACAACGATGACCCTAACCACATGTACTTAACTGAACATCCATCAGCCAACACACAATAGGGTTTGTCATTTATATCCGTGATAAAGGAACGATGAATTAACAGAAATATATCTTAAAGGGCAAAGGATAAGTACAAGCACATGATTAAATAAGAGTGGATTAAAGATCAAAGGTATCAACATAAATCAAAATTCATGCACTGGAATCAGTCAAACTACCTGACAAGGGTAGATATTACTCACCTAATACGAAGCTCGCAATAGAAATCCTCACGGTCGCGGACCTGCTTCGTATCCCAAACTTGCACATAATAGCAAACTATGATTAAGTACAAGCATACGATAAATACACAACTTAACTACTACGTTGTTTCTATATTCCCATCCTCTTATTGAATGCAAGTTAGCACTACGAGCACACCTCTCGTAACCCCCATATCTCCATTCATCCTGGGTCGATATACCTAACCAAGCTCTCTCTCTCTCTCTCTAATTCGATACACTAAGTTCTCTCCAACATCAACAAGATCAATTAAAGGGAATAGAATTAAACAACACTCCAATAGCTATCCAATCATCTAAACATATTCTCAACACTTCAACCTTCACATCTTCTTAATAGAGCATAACCAAACATGATCCACAACATCATGGTCAGTAACCCAAATCGAGAATCGCTACAAAACCAATCAATGAACAACACACAAATATGAGTTGTAATGGTAGCTTACCACAAGATCAAACCACCACCTCATTCAATACAGCCACAACAACCTAATAGTCCACAAAACACCAATTGCATCTTCACATAACAATCCATCGACAGAAACCATCATATTCAATCCTTACCTCAAGCACAATTCACAGCTCCAACCTCACTGGATTGATGACAGAAAATCTACACAACTCATCCATCGACAAACAACATACAGAATTTACCAGATTGAAAAGAAAGGTGAAACCAAAGCTTACCAGCCAACTCCTCACCGACAGCACCTCCCTCAGTTGTTTTGTTCACCGGAACAAATCGAGCTCCAATCACTGACCAAAACCATAGTTCCAAGCACAATAAGAAACCCACAACTAAAATCTCAGCTCACATCTCAAAGGAGGAAGGAGATTGATCCTTACCTAGCTCCGGCGATGATCGGTAACAAGCTCCCTCACTCTCGGCAACTCACTGCCGCCACGTTCCTAGCTCCCCAACCAACCTCCACCCGATTCCAGCTGCACAACGCCTCTCCCAATGGGCGGATCTCCCACCGTCGGCAGCAGTAGTCAACGGTTCGTGGAAGAAGAAGAGAGGTGAAGAAAAATTGCGAAGAAACAAAGAAGAGGGTGATCGCGAGGTGAAGGTATGCTGTTGATCGGTTTACTCGGCATTTTTAAAAGTCGTTCGGCCAACCGATTCAAGCCAACCAGGTTCAACCCTTATTCAATTTAACCCAACCTTAATTAAATCCTTGATTAAGTCCAATCAACTAATCAAACCTAGCCACTAATTAAACCCAATTAACTACCTAATGATGTTTAAATCCATATACCCTAATTTTTTTTTCACCGTATCTTACATTCTCCCCCACTAATAAAAATTTGGTCCCCAAATTTCTGACTTATGTACGAGTATGAGATGTCACCATAACCATCTCAAGTAACTGGAGAAAATCTCACACCTCAAGTGACTAAGTGGGATACTGAGCTCGAATATTATATTCCAGCTCTTATATACACTGTCAGCTGACCTATTAAAAGGTAAATAACTATACCAGATTGGAGCTCTATAATCGTGACATGTTGGAGGCTTTGCCAGAATTTTAAGATAAATCATGAATCACTATCAGAAATGATAGTCAAGGATACTCCATGGATATAATTCCATCAAGTGATCCAACGAAATCCACCTTACAGCTCGGAAGAAAATGAGCGGACCTAGCTAATCGATCATCGATTACCCAAATCACATCAAGTCCTTTTCGAATTCTAGATACTCTTCCGACATAGTCCATCAAACTAGGCTCCTACTTCCATCTCGGTATGTAACCCTACTGGTCACTAATATTTCACCTTTACTTGTTGGCACACCCAACAACAAACTACGAAATCAACCATCGTCTAGGCCCTAAAACCTAGTTTCACAAGCTTCTAACCAAGTGATTCCCATCACCTTTTTGGTCCAACAAGTCAGCGGCATAGTAACGCTAGAGGATCCTATCCACATCTACGGTAAATACCAAATCAATCTAGGGAAACCACAATGTCTCTTAAGATTATGAATATGTCTAAAAATATTGTCTAAGAAGGCAACCACATACCGATCCAATCAAGTCCATGAACGACTAAATTGTTAATAAGTCTAACAATATTATCAACATCTCATAAAATTCATACCAAGTATGAAATGTCATCTTCTACACACCTGCATTCTGTTTATTCTAAGTTGATGATATCTCAAACATCATTACGACAATGATAATTGTATGACACCAAGTCACTACAATATCAACACAACAATCTTAAATCAACTCTAGAGTATACACAGGTGTTCTTTAAGATGATCTAAATAGATCATCTATCCACAATGAAGGATATTCATTCTCAACAACTATTGTATCCGATCATCGATAATCGATGCATAACCTCAAAGGTTCATCTCTCTTTTAACAAAGAGTTCCGAATCTTCTCAATAAGAAACACTGGGACAGATAAATCTCCCATCTGATACCTCTGATAATCGCAACTTACATTCCTCCAATTCCCATAGTGTTTAGAAACACTGATACCAATAAAATTATCTCCCGATATGAGTTCTTCAATATCGGAACTATTCCCGAAATCACTCCAATCGCATACTCCACTTGCCTATGCAGCAGCAAGCCTAGGAGTTCATCCGAAACTATATCCGAATAGTCTCGTATTATATGCATGTCCGAGAGACCTAGTATACCAATATTCCAATAATTTAACTATCTGTAAGGATATGTCTATAGTAGAGGTATGTCTAGCAAAGGCTAAGGGTATCCCTTGACTTCTTGGTTATTGATCAACATCTCACCTGACGGTAGAGAAAAAAAATCACCAACCCACAAGTCGATGTATAAGAACCCTTCTAATCCTATCTAAGAATGTTCTAGACCTAGTTACCTGTAACTACCAGTATCTCTCGATATATCCACAAAATAGGGTAACCTAAAGTAATACCCTCAATGACAAATTCTTCGGTCTTCTATACCTCTTCTCGAGTAATCATGTAAACTCGCCCAACATCTGTTCTTGATGGCTGAGCTCATGTGCAAAAGATTACCATGGAGGAACTGAAGTCAACTGCTGAACTGAGATACAATACCCAAAATGACTGCAATGGAGATGGTAAACACTGTTGTACTGATAATGAGTACACCACCGATTGTGAAGTACTGAATAGTTGTTAACATCGTAGCACGCTCCAACTTGCCAAATAATGTAGTTGCAACTAGAGAATATAGAATAGATATGATCATCGTCGTAAACTCTCTCCTCTATACAAAACATAACCACGCTTGGGAAGGTAATAGTTGTCGTATAGACATCTGAGTCTTCTGAAATATCTTCTGTTGATACTGCTGAGTAACTCTCTTCCCCTGAAGGGAAGCATCTAGGAACTCCACGATGTTTGAGGTAATAGATCGCTACTGATGTGATAATCCACTCTTCTGTGATGATCTCGACTTTCGAGGTTGTGGATCATCCTCTCGAAAGCATCATCCATAGTCTTCAACTGAATCTTCAAAGTACACCTCCTCATATGTACTAGTTGCTTACCATAGTAACAAGTGAACTGATCCAACGGATAATCCGACTTTGTGTCATCGTGATCTGCACTGCACGCACACAATCCCTTCGGAGTCTTTCTTTTGAGCTCGCTGATAAACATGAGAAGATGCTGACAATCTGCAGTCGGTCTTCTATGATCGGAAAACTCTCCAATAGTTGCCCATGGCCCATGACTCCAATCTCGCTCCTTTTGTCCAACATTCGGAGACTTCTGATTCCAATAATTTGACTTGCAATATCTGCTTATCAAATCTCCAACTCCAAAAACACTTGCTATGGAGTCATTTCCATGAACATGACTCGATCTGATGTCTTCCGATAGAATCTAATAGAAAATCCATACATCTGAATCCAACTGTAAGCCAATAATCCCTGGGTGGCTTGAGATATCCATTCACACTCTTGAGCTATTAGATGGTCGTAACCTTTGCAAGTCTAACGACTCTACATGGTACTCCCATTACCAAACGATCACCCTACAAGTCATCCCTATTATAAGAAACTAAATGCATAGCCAACAGAAGGATATGTGATAACAGTTAACATACCTTAACCCTTGTAGCTCGAAGATGTCCGCAACTGCTAGATCCCAAAACTCACAAAACCAAAATCGAGTAAAGAAAAACTCGATGTTCGACCGAAATAAAATTCAAAAGTGGACTTCGTAACCTAAGGCTTTGATACCAATAAAATTATCATGCCCCGAGACTATGCCGAGCCAAAAAACGGACAGCATCTCCCCTGTACGTGATACAATATCCTATTGATATAAGGCCTTTCGGCCACAACCACATAACATATATATGTATATAACCATAAATCACAGCGGAAATAACCCAACAAATAATAAAGATACAATGACTCAACTATGCACTCTGGAGTGACTTTGACACAACAAGAATCATAATAAAGACTAAATATATACAACACATATGTATACCACAAATGCGGAATAATGTAGTATAAAATCCCAAAATTAATAATCCAACAGAATACAACAAAATGGAATAACATCCAACCATTCCGGTGTGAGATGGGATCAGCTGGCAGAGCTCCGAACATCTAAGGAAACTTCTACTTGTTACCTGGGTGACAAGAAATCCAGGGTCCATGGTGGTGAGTATAAACTCAGGGGTAATATGTAGGAAGTACATGAACAACATATAAGATAAAGAGATCTTCAAATATACATGAGAAGATCTATAGGTATACAGATGGAGTCCAACAGATATACAGTCCTAAATGTAATAACAACTAATCACCAGTATAGTCATACTCAATGCATATACTAAATTGATCAGCTGAACATGAAGTAATGTATATACCTGACGGTCTGCAACAACATGAGCTATATCATCCTGAATAGATATACATTAACATAACCCGTATAACATACAAGGTCAGGACCATACCAGACCAACACTCAGTCATATGAACATTATATAATCATATGTAATAATAGCCCGGTCCATCCTATACTATGTCATGATGCTAATCAAATGCATACAATAGTCTGAACCCACACATACATGCATCATGGTCAACACACAACAGTATATAATTTGCAAATGGCATGTAACATGATGAACAAGCATATGCAGCAATCATAGCTCAACCAAATGCATCATCTCACAGGCATATGTAAAACATATATCAAGATACATGCATACATATATATATATATATATATATATATATATATATATATATATATATATATATATATATATATATATATATATATATATATATATATATCTCAGCAATGCATGCATGGCCATGTCTGCGGACCCTACCACAACCATGACCCCAGTATGGCTTGGGTGGCACAAATTGACAACTAACCCAACTCCAGCTACCACTACTCTCGAGTGGCCGAGTTGGGTAGTATAAATAAGTAGCTAGCCACCATAGAGTTTTATGCTACACCACGGGGGTCCCTACTGCTGGTCGCTCCGTCACTACCCATGAGTGGACGAGCACCGCACACAGGACAACTACACATCACATAACCACCGTCTATATTGGCAAGTGCTCTACTCTAACTACCACTCTCCACAGTGCCCAAGTGTGTATCTCAGCTACCACCATCTATAGTGGCTAAGCGCGGCACATCCAATGCTCTGCACTCAACCCTGCTACCACTACCCCTAGTGGTCGGAGAGGCAGGATGACTGACGACCCGTCTCAACCACAAGGGAGACCCAGTCGACATCATGCATGCAATGTAATGATGCATAGCTCCACACACGCATGCCCGCAACACTCCCTATCCCACAGGGAGTCCTAGTCAACCACAAGTCAACTATGCAAGGACTACTAATCCACAAGACTCTCTCTCTCTACCTCACAGATAGTCATACACAACTGAGAGTCAACCATGCTAGGACCTCTAGTTCGTAGTGACATACTATCGACAATCAACTATGCTAGGATCTCTAGTTCGTAGCAATACACTATCAACAATCCATATAACCATACACAGACACATGATCCATAATGGATATACAACCATGCTAGAACCTCCAGTCCTTAACCACATACTGACAACCACACACTTATCTATGCACAGATGACTAAATTTACCATAGTTGCACAACTAATATATGTACGATACAAAAATCGACTCCATAATCTAATCCATCACCTAACCTAGTGATGTGACTTAGTAACCCAATCTGAGTTCATAATGTTAGGATCTTTGTAATGGCTAAAGGGGGGATGATTAGCCTTTCTTCGTTTCTACAAATACGTTAGCAGAAGCAATACAAATACAAATAAGAATACGAATAAGAAAACAATGAAAACAATGCTAACACCCAATGTACGTGGTTCGGAGATGGCGCTCCTACTCCACGGCAATCCGTAAGGTGGATTAGCCCTAGCCAAGCTTCACTAAATCCTCCTTTGGATGAACCAAGGTGGAGAAACCTTGTCTTACAATGCTCTCCTCTTCTTTACAATGATGGAAGATTAAAACCTAGAGAAGAGGAGGTTTAGAATCACTAAAGCACTTTGGAAAGCTTGGTGAGCACGAGAGTGTAGTTAGGAATGAGAGCACTAGCTTCACCAAGCTCCCCAAGGTCCCTTCTTATAGAAGAGGGGTTGTTTTTCTCGTTGGGCTTAGATCAGTCGACTAATGCTTACAATCAGTCGATTGTCACCAAAGCCAACGCCTTTTGAACTAGTAGATCCACGGAGATTTGTAGTCGCAATTTCCAATGGCCAAGTGATCGCTGATCGATCCTCCATCACCGATCGATGGAGTGATCACGAGTGATCGAGGCCGCAATGAGCGCGACTACACTCAGGCTCATTTTTGCGCCGATCACCGATCGCCATCGCCAGAGCCGATCGATGGCCGCTTTCACCCCGACTCGGCCGAGAGCACCGACGCCGATCGATACATCGTCCGATCGACACTCATCAAGTATGAGTAATTCACACTTGATTTTACACCCTAGACCTAGACTCAACCTTCTAGCTCCTCGTTAAGCCTTGCGCCTCCAGGATCCCTCCGAGTCCGCGACTTGTTCATCTTTTGCGCTTTGCTTCCAAGAGCTTCCTTCAGTTTCGTCATGTCTTGGGTTGCAAATGCTTGGACTTTATGCTGCCAAGACTACAAGCTTGGACTTATGCTGCCAAGACTTTACTTTGGACTTCTTTTGCCAAGGTTTACTTGGACTTTATGCTGCCAAGACTACAAGCTTGGTCTTACGCTTCCAAGTCCATCCCTTGGACTTCCCTTGCCAAGATCATACTTGGTCTTCCTTTGCCAAGGTTCACTTGGACTTTACGCTGCCAAGACTACACGCTTGGTCTTATGCTGCCAAGTCCATCCCTTGGACTTTCCTTGCCAAAATCATACTTGGACTTCTCTTTTACCAAGTCTTCATCCTTGGATTTTCCTGTCACTTAAACATATTCGCAATTAGATCACAAAGCATTGCCTAACTTAGATGATTATCCAAACATCAAAACATATAAAAGCTTGGGGCATTGTTGCACCAACAATCTCCCCCTTTTTGATGTTTGACAATCATTTAAGTTAGGTCTTTAAGGATACACACATAATCATATTTTCAATATGAGTTCTAACTTAAACATTCCTTCTCCCCCTTTGACATACATCAAAAAGAGAAAGATTCAAAAATTGAAGGAATTAAAGGTGTTGGATCTTGGACTAAGGTATAAGATTGATATTAAGCTTCCCCTTAAACCAAGATATGCTTCATGATGTGTAAATAATATTTGAGGCAAAGCATAAAAAATTCAACAATTAAGTCCTAACTTTGCACCAACAATGGAAGTTTGGGGATGAAAAAAGATATAATTTATGAAACTCCCCCTAAAACACTGCATTAAACAGTCCTAAAACTTTGTTTATACTCAATATTATCATGCTATAGTTTAGGACATCAAAGATACACTAAATATCAGAAAATGGAGCTAATTATCAGAAAACACAGTGTACCAGTCGAATGGTTTCTGAACCAGTCGACTGCTACGCCTGAAATCGAAATTTCAGCCTTTTCAGCCCAACTTCATAAATGCGTTAGAAATTCTAGAAACCTCGAAAAATCACGAAATTTTGTGTACACATTTCTGACATCTTACTTTATTAAGGAAAAATAGTTTGAAAAATATATGTTTTCCAGATTTCAAGATTGATAAAAATTTGGAAACTAACAAAAGTTCTAAAGATTTTGCAAACTTCGTATTACTTTTGTGTTCCACTTGAAAACTATTTTTCAAAATATGATGAACATAGTTTAAAATATATATGATTTGGAATTTCCAACCATGTTCTTAGAGCTATGTATTCATTACTTGAATACACGTCTTCCCAATGATTGGTCCATAAGGTATTCATGTCTCTAGGTGTGTCATTGGCTCATAGTAATGCATCATAACAAGCATGATGAGCCAAGTACACCTTCCCTATCATCTCACATGGTCCTAAATGTCTCAATACAAAAATCAAGGTTTCTTATGGCTTTTTGTGAGATGCATCAAGGTGTAAGACTAACATATGAATATGGGATCATGCAAACCTAGAATTTTACTCTACAAAGCACATACCAAGCTCTCTCCTTAATGATGAAAATTCGGTTTCGGGAAGAGCTTTGGTAAAGATATCGGCAAGGTTAGACTTAGATTCTACATAATTAAGTTCAATATCGCCTCTTACCACATGATCTCTAATGAAGTGATGTTTCACTTCAATGTGCTTGGTCCTAGAGTGATGTACCGGATTTTTGGTCAAGTTGATGGAACTCACATTGTCACAATAAACTTTAATGTTAGAGTAGTGTAGCTCATAGTCCACAAGGGTATGTCTCATCCAAAGTAATTGAGCTACACAACCACCCATAGCCACATATTCGGCTTCGGTGGTTGATAAAGCAACACAATGTTGCTTCCTACTACTCCAACTAACTAGGGAGGACCCAAGAAATTGGCATCCACCACTAGTGCTCTTCCTATCCAATTTGCAACTGGCATAATCGGAATCGGTATATCCAAGCAACTCAAAAGACCTAGTCCTAGGATACCAAAGTCCTACATTTAGGGTGTCTTTAATATATCTTAAAATTCTCTTAGCGGCTACTAAATGTGATTCTTTGACACAAGATTGGTATCTTGCACACATACCTATCGCAAATAAGATATCGGGTCTACTAGCGGTTAGGTATAGTAGGCTGCCAATCATACTCCTATAAAGTTTAAGATCAATTGATTTACCATCATGATCACTATCTATTCTAGTGCTAGTGGCCATAGGAGTGGTTACAATTTTCGCATTTTCCAAACCAAATTTCTTGATCATTTCATTTGCATATTTGGTTTGATAAATATGAATACCTTCATTGGTTTGTTTGACTTGTAACCCTAGGAAAAAGTTGAGCTCTCCAACTAAACTCATTTCAAATTCATTTTTCATGTTTTTTATAAAGTCTTGAAGAAGATCATCATTTGTTGACCCAAAAATAATGTCATCAACATATATTTGGGCTATAAAGATATCCTTTAATGTTGACTTTATGAACAAGGTTTGATCTACTTGGCCTCTTCTAAAATCCTTAGAAATTAAGAAAGATGACAATCTTTCATACCATGCCCGGGGAGCTTGTTTTAACCCATATAATGCTTTTCTAAGCTTATATACGTGGTTTGGATAATCTATGTTCTCAAACCCGGGTGGTTGCTCTACTTATACTTCCTCCTTAATATAACCATTTAAGAATGCTGATTTAACATCCATTTGGTAAAGTTTAAATCCCATATAGAAAGCATACCCTAAGAGAATTCTAATAGATTCTAACCTAGCAACCGGGCCATAAGTCTCATCATAGTCAAGCCCCTCAACTTGATTAAATCCCCTAGCAACCAACCTAGCCTCATTTCTAGTGATATTTCCTTGGTCATCTAGCTTATTCCTAAAGACCCATCTTGTAGTAATTATGGTGCTATCATTGGGTCTAGGTACTAACTCCCATACTTGACTCCTCTCAAATTGAGTCAATTCATCTTGCATTGCCAAGATCCAATCCGGATCATGTAATGCATCATTGATCGATTTGGGCTCAATTTGTGAAATAAGAGCCACTTGACTAGTAGAAGGTCTATGAAATGACCTAGTTCTTACTCCTTGAGATAGATCTCCTACTACTTGGTGAAGTGGATGATCTTGATGAATTCTTAGGGTTCTAGAAGGGGTTTCAAATTGATCATTGTTATCTTCTACCCTCCTTTCATCATCGGAATCTCCTCTTCCTCCCCGTTGATCATTACCCCTTATGGTCAAATTTTGAAATTTTTGGGTAATGTCTTGATTATTGCCATTAATATCATTATCAATGGAGGACTTTCTAGGGTAGGTACTAGTGGTTTCATCAATTTGAACATTCGAGGACTCCTCAATTCCTTGTGTTCTCTTATTGTAGACTCTATATCCCCTACTTGTGGATGAGTATCCAACTAGGATTCCCTCATCCGCTTTGGATTCAAATTTTCCTAAGTTATCTTTGGTGTTTAGAATATAAACTTTACATCCAAAGACTTTGAAATAATGAATTGTGGGAATAGTCCCATTCCATAATTCAAATGGTGTCTTTCCTAAAAACCTATGGATTTGAACTCTATTTTGGATATAGCAAGCGGTATTAACCGCTTCCGCCCACAAGTAACTAGGTAGAGAATATGCATTGAGCATAGTCCTAGCCGCCTCTTGTAGGGCACGATTTCTCCTTTCCACCACCCCATTTGTTGGGGTGTTCTAGGACAAGAGAACTCATGCTTGTACCCTTGCTCTAAACAAAATTGTGAAAATTTTGAATTCTCAAATTCACCACCATGATCACTACGGATCCGGTTGATTTTGAGACTCTTTTCATTTTCAACCCTTTTACTAAATCCTATGATTATTTCTAAGGTATCATCCTTATGTTTCATAAAGTAGACCCAAGTATACCTAGAAAAATCATCTACTATAACTAAACAATATTTGTTACCATTTAAAGGAGTACTATGACAATCAAATAAGTCAAGATGCAATAGTTCTAATGGTAAGGAAGTATTAGTTAAGGTTTTACCTTTGTGTGATGCTTTTGTTTGTTTTCCTTCTTGGCATGCATCACACATTTTGTTCTTGACATACTTGATCTTTGGTAGCCCTTTGACCAACTCCATTTTGACTACCGTGGCTATGTTTTTCATGTTGATGTGCCCCAATCTCCTATGCCATAGCCAACTTTCTTCTTCTTTCACAACAAGACACTTAGTGGAAATGTTAGAAGCATATGAAAGATCAACATAATAAATATTTGACTTTCTATATCCAACTAACATACAATCATTTAATTCCTTGTGTCTAATCATGCATTTAGAAGATTCAAAAGAAACATGATAGTTTGCATCACAAAGTTGGCTAACACTTAATAAATTAAATTTCATATTTTCAACTAGTAAGACTTTGCGAATGACAATTTTGGGGGATACCTCAATTGTACCTCTAGCTAATATCTTGAGTTTTCCACTATTTCCAAAGGACACCGCTCCTTTCTTCACATACTTAATTGTGGAGAACTTGCTCACATCCCCGGTCATATGTGTTGAGCAACCGCTATCCACAATCCACATACCTTGCTCTCCTACCTAAATCACATGAAAAACACAAGCTTTTGGTACCCAAATATTTGGACCAGTAACATTAAGTAAAAACTTCTTAGGTACCCATGCTTTCTTAACCTTACCCTTAATGGTTGCTTTCCTATTAATCAATGAAATATAAGCAACTTCTTTTTCCTTTGACTTATATCCTAAATCGGCCTCGTTGTACACGGCTCTTTGTCGACTAAGGATCATATCAAGATATTTTGAGCCATTTGAAAATTTTTCTAAACATGCTTTTAAGTCACTAACCTCATCCTTAAGTTTGTCATTCTCTTCCTTAAGCATACAAGAATCAACATGTGAAGGTTTTTCATTCCTAATGGCCTTTAGTTCTACCTTCATGCTCTTAACCTTAGATTTAGACTTATCTAGGGCCTCTTTAAGATAAGCAATTGATTTATAAAGAAGCTTCACTTTGGGAGAGTTCATTACCTCATCGTCACTAGATGACGATTCATCACTTGAAGAGTCTTCTTGACTTGATGTACCGGAGTCATCTCCTACGGCCATGAGTGCCACATGGCTCTGATAGCACTTGTTAGGATCTTTGTAATGGCTAAAGGGGGGGTGATTAGCCTTTCTTCGTTTCTACAAATACGTTAGCGGAAGCAATACAAATACAAATAAGAATACGAATAAGAAAACAATGCTAACACCCAATGTACGTGGTTCGGAGATGGCGCTCCTACTCCACGGCAATCCGTAAGGTGGATTAGCCCTAGCCAAGCTTCACTAAATCCTCCTTTGGATGAACCAAGGTGGAGAAACCTTGTCTTACAATGCTCTCCTCTTCTTTACAATGATGGAAGATTAAAACCTAGAGAAGAGGAGGTTTAGAATCACTAAAGCACTTTGGAAAGCTTGGTGAGCACGAGAGTGTAGTTAGGAATGAGAGCACTAGCTACACCAAGCTCCCCAAGGCCCCTTCTTATAGAAGAGGGGCTATTTTTCCCGTTGGGGTTCAATTAGTCGACTGATGCTTACCATCAGTCGACTGCCGCCAAAGCCAACGGCTTCTGAACCAGCAGATCCGCGGAGATTCGTAGCCGCAATTTCCAACGGCCAAGTGATCAGTCGACTGATCCCTCCATCAGTCGACTGATGGAGTGATCAGTCGAGTGATCGTAGGCCGCAGTCGAGTGCGACTACACTCTGTGCTCGTTATACCGATCACGATCGCCATCATCGGGCGCGATCGATTGCATCATCACCGATCACTAACGCCAGAGCCACCGATGCCCGTGGTTTCACCGACTCGCCGAGCACTTGACCCGATCGATACATCGATCACGATCGATACTCATCAAGTATGAGTAATTCACACTTGATTTTACACCCTAGACCTAGACTGAACCTTCTAGCTCCTCGTTAAGCCTTGCGCCTCCAGGATCCCTCCGAGTTCGCGACTTGTTCATCCTTTGCGCTTTGCTTCCAAGAGCTTCCTTCGGTTTCGTCATGTCTTGGGTTGCCAAATGCTTGGACTTTATGCTTCCAAGACTACAAGCTTAGACTTATGCTGCTTAGACTTATGCTGCCAAGACTTAATTTGGACTTCTTTTGCAAGGTTTACTTGGACTTTATGCTGCCAAGACTACAAGCTTGGTCTTATGCTGCCAAGTCCATCCCTTGGACTTCCCTTGCCAAGATCATACTTGGTCTTCCTTTGCAAAGGTTCACTTGGACTTTACGCTGCCAAGACTACACGCTTGGTCTTATGCTGCCAAGTCCATCCCTTGGACTTTCCTTGCCAAGATCATACTTGGACTTCTCTTTTACCAAGTCTTCATCCTTGGATTTTCCTGTCACTTAAACATATTCGCAATTAGATCACAAAGTATTGCCTAACTTAGATGATTATCCAAACATCAAAACATATAAAAGCTTGGGGCATTGTTGCACCAACACATAACGGTGACCCTAACCACATGTACTTAACTGAACATCCATCAGCCAACACACAATAGGGTTTTCCATTCATATCTGTGATAAAGGAACAATGAATTAACAATAATATATCTTAAAGGGAAAAGGCTAACTACAAGCACATGATTAAATAAGAGTGGATTCAAGATCAAAGGTATCGACATAAATCCAAATTCATGCATTGGAATCAGTCAAACTACCTGACCAAGGTAGATATTACCAACCTGATACGAAGCTCGCAATAGAAATCCTCATGGCCATGGACTTGCTTCGTATCCCAAATCTGCACATAATAGCAAACTATGATTAAGTACAAGCATCTGATAAATACACAACTTAACTACTATGTTGTTTCTACATTCCTATCCTTTTATCGAATGCAAGTTAGCACTACAAGCACACCTCTCGTAACCCCCATATCTCCATTCATCCTGGGCCGATTTACCCAACCAAGCTCTCTCTCTCTCTAATTCGATACACTACGTTCTCTCCAACATCAACAAGATCAATTAAAGGGAATAGAATTAAACAACACTCCAATAGCTATCCAATCATCTAAACATAATCTCAACACTTCAACCTTCACAGCTTCTTAACAGAGCATAACCAAACATGATCCACAACACCATGGTCAGTATTCCAAATCGAGAATCGCTACAAAACCAATCAATGAACAACACACAAATCTGTGTTGTAATGGAAGCTTACCACAAGATCAAACCACCACCTCATTCAATACAGCCACAACAACTTAATAGTCCATAAAAAACCAATCGCGGCTTCACAAAACAATCCATCGACAAAAACCATCAGATTCCATCCTTACCTCACACACGATCCATAGCTCCAACCTCACTGGATTGATGATAGAAAATCTACACAACTCATCAATCAACAAACACTGCATATAGAATTTACCAGATGGAAAAGAAAGGTGAAATCAAAGCTTACCAACCAACTCCTCACCGACAACACCTCCCTATGTTGCTCTGTTCATCGGAATAAACCGAGATCCAATCACTGACCAAAACCATAGTTCCAAGCTCAACAAGAAAGCCACAGCTAAAATCTCAGCTCACATCTCAAAGGAGGAAGGAGATCGATCTTTACCTAGCTCTGACAACGATCAGTAACAAGCTCCCACACTCTCAGCAACTCACTGTTGCCACGTTCCTAGCTCCCCAACCAACCTCCACCCGATTCTAGCTGGACGATGCCTCTCCCAATGGTCGGATCTCCCACCATCGACAGCAGCAGTCACCGGCTTGCAGAGGAAGAAGAGAGGTGAAGAAAAATTGCGAAGAAACAAAGAAGAAGAGGGCGATCGCGAGGTGAAGGTAAGCCGCTGATCGGTTTACTCGACCTTTTTAAATGTCGTTCGGCCAACTGGTTCAAGCCAAACCAGTTCAACCCTTATTCAATTAAACCCAACCTTAATTAAACCCTTGATTAAGCCCAATCAACTAATCAAACCTAGCCACTAATTAAACCCAATTAACTACCTAATGAGGTTTAAATCCATATACCCTAAATTTTTTTTTCACCGTATCTTACAGTTCACCTGTCATTCTAGAGCATGTAAATTCAAACCATGGATGCAGATTCTTGGAAGGAAGGTGATGCATTCTTTTGTGGATGGGAGT
Organism: Wurfbainia villosa; assembly: GCA_025175895.1. Taxonomy (NCBI): domain Eukaryota; kingdom Viridiplantae; phylum Streptophyta; class Magnoliopsida; order Zingiberales; family Zingiberaceae; genus Wurfbainia; species Wurfbainia villosa. The sequence continues at coordinate 77,415,292 of CM045987.1, read as the reverse complement.
ATTCTTGGAGGATATAGTACAGAAGAGGAAAAGAAAGGAAGTAGGAAGAAGTAATGACAGTTGTCTTTGTATATATAGGAGTAGGAAGGGGATAAAGGGAGGGAAATAATAGTTTTTTCTACTTATTTTTTATGGAGGGATAAGTGGGGTAAGGAAGTTGAAGTAGTTCTTATTGTGGAGAGTATGGATTAATAGTTGGTTACAAAGGGGTCCACTTCTTGTTACAGAAATAGTGGGTTTACATATGATGTGATGAAGGATATTTTGTGTACATGCCTTCTAAAGTGGATAGCTTTAGTAATTCAAAAGGGGGAATCGTTTATATTTAAAGAAGGCAATAGTTAAGAAATATAAGGCTTGTAAATATGTATCAGAATAGAATAATAAATGTAGTAATAAAAGATAGTATCAGAATTAGGGAAAATATATTCAAGTGGTTCAAAATGTTTAGTTAGTTACATTGATTGGTAATGAGATAATCTAGTTAAAAGGATATTGGTATGTTACTATAATTACAGGGAATGCTATTAATATGAGTCAGTGTTAGTATCAAAAGCTTCAGAGGGAAGTTTATGAAAAGCAACTTCTGCATCTAAAGATTCGGTCGGCTGGGTAGAGGAGAGTAAGCCTTGATCAATAGCTTGTTGTATGGCTTCTTCAAATCCCCGTTGGAAATATGTGCCATATTTGGAGGCCATATTTTATAATAGTTTGGTTTCTCGGGCTAGCCAATTTCTTGCCTCTGAATTTTGCATGTTTGATAGTTCTCGACAAAGGATGCTGGCTTTGCAAGCCTGAATATTACAAACTTCTAATAAGCGCCAGACATGTTGGCTAAATATTGACATACAAAAGTGCATTTCTGATATATTGTCATTGATTCGACGGCTGAGTTCTTCGTAAGAATTTTTAAGGTCGTCCAAGGGTTGGAGGCACTAGCCGAGCAGAAAGTGCCCATCCCCTTGTCTACATGCCAGTTTTTTACTTTTATCATTGGTTGCAGTTATTTCTGATTGCAATGCTACCAGTTGTTGATTGCAGGATTGCCATATTTCTCTAGGTATTCGAATCTCTGTGTCTTTACAAAAACTCTACCATTCAACTTTTGATAATTGATATCTATAATTTTAATATTTGGAAAAGTTTGGCTTCTTTTCCAGAAAGCATTTGGTCTCTTTCTGTAGTTAAGGCTTGTAGTTGGAGTTGAAGTTCTTGCTATTGGAGAAGATATGTTTCTTCCTTTTTAAACCAGTCTTCTGGTTGTTTTGAAGGGCTAGTTTGAGTGCTCTTTGTGGGGAATGGGTCTGTTGGTAAGGTGGATGCTTGTAATTTTTCTTCATGTTGGGATTGATGGTGGAGAGTTTGGGTCTGAAAAACTATAAACCATTGTTGGAAGACTTGTAGTCTAGAGGTTCTCTATATAAATGGAGTATGAATAAGTGTTAGTAGAAATGCATACAATTTTGTAGATACGTATGTAAATTAGGGAGATGGAGAAAGCTTACCAAGGCCATGGCCTGATGGAGGTCTTGAACAGGCTGAGGGATATTAGAGCTGGGAGTTAGAGGTGTAACTAGGGGGTTTGGTGAATTAATTAGAGGTACATATGAAGGGCTTGATGAGTTCATTGAGGGTATAGGTGGGGAGTCTGTGTTAGTGTCAGCCCTTAGTGTCAATCATGAGATGATTAATTAGGAATCATATGTATCATATTTAATTAATAACAGGTAAAGATTGATTATTATATTTACTTTATGTGTGTGCCAGTAAATAAATATAATAATGCCCTTGAATAGTAGGTTCTAATCTACAGTATATCAATTGGTAGAATTGATTATGATAAGCTGTAGAGAACACTATTCTTAAACATTCCTAGTCAAGTATTAATAGACAAAGGGATATATTGATACATTGAGACTAGCATGTAGGTCAATGGATGACTTGATCTCACAAGTCATGGTTATGTGATATCACATTGACACATGGTTATATATATTGGAGAATATATGTACTGAATTGACCCACCATGAGAAAGTGTCATGGATCGTTATATGAGTGTCATATACTTTCTCATGTGACTATTGGTATGAATAGTCCAGGTAAGACCTAAATGACTAAGGCTTCAAAGCCAAAAAAAGGTCATTAGGAAGGTATCTAAGGAAGTTATCCCTAGTGAATACCTTGTTAACCCAAGGAGCTCCAATAGGTATTGGGTTCCTAGGAGCATGATCGATTCACACTAGATGGGTTGGGGTGTGTCAACCCTAAGTGGATAGGTAGTTAACCTAACCATGGTAGAGTTGATACTTTAATATGTGCCGATGTGCTTTGAGAAGTTTGAAAATTGATCAAAAATTTGCACAATTAGGTTTAAAGGTCTTGGTGTTCCTTTTTGGGTTTTTGGCACACTTGGTAGAGTTGGGTAATATGGCAAAATGAACTTAATTCTATCAAATGACAACTAATATTAAAAGTTAGGTATTCTTATTCCTTACATTTATTTTCCATGATTTGCATGCCATATGCTATGTTATGACATTATATTTATTTTTAATCATAAAAAATGTCATGATTTATGCTTAGGAATATCCTATTATGTTTAAGTTAGAATGATATGTCATGACATCATGATTATTGGAACATGCTTATTTATGTTATCATTTATGTCATAATTATCATTCATGCATTAATTAAAATTGAGTTAAGGACGATGACATGATTTGAAGTCCCATGCATAAGGGAATCAAATAGTGTTGCCTAGAAAAATCCATCAAAACCTAAATAACCAAAACCCACACTCACAAGGACACTTGACTTGCATGTGTTTCATAGACTTAGATACAAGTGAGATGTTAGGAAAGGAATTAAGGTTTTTAAAAACATTTCAAAATCATTTTGAAAAACCTTGGTGAAGTCTATCTTTTGATAGCAATCACCATTGAAGGAGGTGATACAAAGTAGGGTCAAACATTGAAAATTTCAATGGTTTTAAACTTTGTGTCAATATTACTATTTTATGGATATTTTATTTTATAACTATTTTTCACCCATAATGTTTGTTATAAGTAATGTACGTATGATTTTTCAAGATTTTTCAAAATATGTATTTTTACTTATGAATTTCACAAATTCATTTCTGAAGTCTGATTTTTGCACAATGCAGAAATCAGTCGACTGCCATAGATGACAGTCGACTGGTGACTGTTAGAGTCGACAGAAAGGGTTGATTTCGGGTAAACAAAGTTTGTTTAGCCTATGTTCAGCTATGTCTTGGTTCTTAAACTGCTCCTAACCCTAGGATATGCTTTGGAGAGCATTAGAAGGGTGAAAATCCATTGGATATGAATTAGGAGAATTGTTTAGGATGTGTATCGAATTTTAAGGAGGTGAAAGTTCAATGTTTAATCTTTGCCCTTAATTTCGATTATTTGGTGTTCCTATTAGCTTAGGGACTCTCCAAGAATATTGTTGGTGCAATGGTTAAGGGGAAGCAAGCCTTTAGGGGGAGGTTATCCATCTTGGGATGATGGATGTATTTCTCCTCATGGGTGGAGAATTGGGGGATTGCCTCTCTTAAGTGATATGGGACTTATCACCAGGAAGAGTGAAGGCATCCTAGATGTGTTTTTGGACTAAGGGGGAGATTATAAGATCTCATTGGGATATGAGACATTGACACCCTTGGAGAGGACCTTTTTGATGTATGTCTAAAAGGGGGAGAATGTACCAATTGGGGTTAGTTGGAATTCTCGCAAGATGTGAAAATTTTTAATTTGGGATAATTGGTAGACTTGAGTTAGGTCACCTAACTCAAAGGTGTTTGTGGTTTTGTCAAACATCAAAAAGGGGAAGATTATTGGTGAAATCGACCTAGGTCACGATTGATCGGACTTGAGTTTGACTCGAGTAGTATTTTGATGTTCGACAAAACATATGACATGTGATTGTCATGGAAAGACCAATTGTATAACCTTGGCCACATAAGTCCAAGTGTGTAGCCTTGCCAGTGAAAGTCCAAGCTTGAGTCTTGGCATTTGGAAAGTCCAACATGGAGTTGCCATAGGAAGTCTAAGTGTATAGCCTTGGCCACGTAAGTCCAAGTGTGTAGCCTTGGCGGTGAAAGTCTAAGCATGAGACTTAGCATTTGGGAAGTCCAAGGATGTGCCTTGGCGATGTAGACCTAGTTAGCATGAAAATAGACGAAGGAAGCACTTGGAGGCTAGCGTATGGATGAACAAGTCATGGATGACTTGGAAGGATCCGCGCTTGGATGAACAAGTCATGGATGACTTGGAGGGATCCAGTGGGTGCGAGGCTAGCAGAGGTGGCTAGAAGGCTTAGGTCTAGGCTAAGGGTGGCCTAGCAAGTATGAGGGTATCATACTTGGGTTAAACCTCATGGTTGAGGTTTACCAGTCGATTGGGTTGATGTACTAGTCGACTGATGTTCGACTGTGTCGCGTGGCCTTGGTAGGGAAATCAATCGGCTACCGATCATAGAGGGCAATGATCACCGTAGAGGACACGGGCACAGAATATTTCTGAGTCGACTGCTAAGGTTTGACAGTCGACTGGAGGCTATGAGCAGTCGACTAATGGGTCTAATCAGTCGACTGCTAGGTATCCGTTGGAAATTTTTCAGTGTGGATTACATCATTGTCTCACAATGACTACTAGAGCAGTCAACTAATGGGTAAGAGAAATCGACTGCTAGGCACGAAATTAGCTCGAGACAAGCATAAAAGGAGGAGCTTGGGGAGGATTTACACAGTGATTTTTGGGAAGATTTTGGAGGAGAATTGTTGTTGCATTCTAGATCTTCAAGAGCAAACCAAAGTAAGCAACAAGAAAGCATTCAAAGCAAAGTGTTGTAAAGTGTTTCTTTACTTGTATTTCTTATTGTCTTTGTTTTTGCTTGTATCTTGTATATTACTACTGTAATTGCTTGTAGGAGATTTCTCCACCTCCGACGTGTTGTTGAGAAGGAGTTTTAGTAGTGGTGTGAGCATCACTAGAGCTCGTTGAGTTTGCCCCGTGGTGTAGGAACCCTAATGTTTCAAACCACGTATATCGGTTGTCTTGTGCTTGTGTATTCGTCTTTATATTCGCATTGGTATATTGTATTTCTACTGCACTAATGAATATTGTAGACGAACGAACAAATTCTAACGAACAACACAATGGTCCTCCTCATGGTTTGGCATGTCCGCCCTATATATAAGGATGAACCCGACTTTCCATATTTGCATAGAAAACCTATTTCTTGGATTTTATGACAACACGACATGACCGTGTGAATTTTACATGGCCAGGTCATGTGTTGCGCTGAAAAAACTGTACCTAGTCTTGAATCTAGAAAAGATATGACTGTATGAATTTCACATGACCGATTATGTGTCCTTCTGGAAAGCTGCATGAACTCCGTCTTTTCATCCTGAAGCGTGCTCTTGTCTTGAGAACACGGTCAGAGCACACTTCCCTATCTTCCATGCTTTGCACCAGTCTTCATTGAGCTCCAAAACTCCATCCTACTCATGAAAACAACAAGAGCATACCTCCGAACTAGAAAGTAATGATAAAATACAAACTAAAGTAAATATGCATAAAATCCACCAAATACAATGAGATGTGTACCAAAACAATGACTAACACCCTATAATATTTGCACACATCAGAAAACATATTAATATTTGAAGGGTTTAAAGGAGAATTAGCACTGAATTTTTGGTGGTTTCGGCATTTAAAATTTAAAGGAAGGGTTTAAGGAACAAGTTAAACTTCATGCGACTTCACTTTTCAATCAAATTCTGAGGGGGGGGGGACTTAGAGTGGTCATGGAGATGGTTGCCGATATAACTTGAAGAGGAAGAAAGATGATTTTTTCTCAGGCCCTGTGCCTAATATAACAACCTAAAGACTAAGTAATTACACCCCTAGTGGGATTATAATATCCATCTATAATGGCCAAGTATATTTAATTTCTCAGGCCCTGTGTCTAATATAACAGCCTAAGGGCTAAGTAATTACGCACCCCTAGTGGGATTATAACAACCAACTATAATGGCTAAGTAAATTCTTTTAGGCCATGCACCTAATATAACTGCTTAAGGGCTAAGTAACTACACACCCCTAGTGGGATTATAACAGCCAACTATAATGGGTAAGTAAATTTTTTCAGGCCCTGCACCTTCTATAACAGCCTAAGGGCTAAGTAATTACACACACCATGTAGGATCATAACAACCATCTATAATGGCTAAGTAAATTTTCTCAGGCCCTGTATCTAATATAACAGCCTAAGGGTTAAGTAATTACACACCCTTTGTGGGATTATAACAACCAGCTATAATGGCTAAGTAAATTTTTCAGGCCTTGTGCCTACTATAACAACCTAAGGGCTAAGTAATTACACACCCTTGGTGAGATTATAATAGCCAGCTATAATAGCTAAGTAAAACTTTTTAGACCCTACACCTACTATGACAGTCTAAGGGATAAATAAGTTTACTTTTTGGATTATGACATCTAGCTATAATGGGTGAGTGAATTTCTCAGGCCCTATGCCTAATATAACAGTTTGTGGTTTACATCAATTATGGAAGCTTAGAATAATAAAGTGTTATGGTTATTTCTAAATTCAGTATGGTATTCTTTATAGACACTTGTAAGACTTCATTCTACTTTGATCTTTAGTTTTACTAAAGAGGAGGAACTTATGATGGGTCTGGGGTTATTAGCATTCGTTATGAAGTATTCTAGTTGTTGTTGCAGGCAATGTTCCTGAGCATTCTATATGTTCCTCGAATACAGAAGGGTTGAGCATTGTAGTTAGTTCAGAAGTCTGTGTTATGATTTGTGCCAAGCACCTTGTGCATTTCTTGAGCACCATATATTTTTTCTAAGTACTAAAGGGCTGAGCATTGTTGTTGATTCAGATGTCTGTGTTATGATCTGTGATGCAAGTCAAGGGGTTGATTGTCGACTTAAGGATGAAGCTATGAAGGATCATTTATCACTTCCAAAGAAGAGACCAAGATGAAGCTATGAAGGATGCAAGCCAAGTGCAGATCAAGGCCTAATCAACGTATCAATCTACATGCATTTTGTACTCTTACTTGCTTACTCCCACTATATAAGAGAGAGAAATCCAAACATGGAAGGCGACACTATGGTGAGACATATTTGTGTGCTCTCTTAGTTCTTGGATGGACTTATGAACTTATCGAATTTATCCTAGTGGCATTCAACAATCGAAACTTATCACTCTCCGGTTGTGGCGTTTCTTCTCTTTTGTAGACTTGTTTATTCCAATCCTTGGTTATGAGTCAAGGCTCAAACTCTTGTCTACTAATCCTAGGGGTTCTATCCATCATTATCTCAGGTTCCATCACAGTTGTTGATGGAGTTTGTATTAATTTGTATCAAACACCCTGTATGTTTCTGTTGGGATATATACTGAAAAGTCTATCTTTTGTATGAACATCTTTATTTTGAAATAAGAATCACATGATCATTGTTTGCATATTTATGGTTATGCATATTGTCTCATACATTATATTGTAGATAACATAGTGTGTAGTGTCACACGGTAGATCATGTTATCAGCTCCTTGTAGAGTATAAGTAAAGGCTCACAACTGAGATGGCTTTGGACAAACCTTTGGTATGGTTGTAGTGTGATTTGGTATTGGTTTGTCTTGACCATAGAATCTCACTAGTACACTTTGTGTGTATTGAGTATGACCGACTTAGTGGTGATTGGATTTATTGCTGACTACATAATCGAATCAGACCTCAGATATTATATTGTACATGCTCTTAATCCCGATATAATAACGGGCAAATATACTTAGTATTTATTTCTTTGATTTACCAATGGGCGAGATTTATAGAGTAAATCGATAGGCTCGGTAAGTTGGGAAATGGTATTACTTATATGGTGTGTCGTTGATTATAGGAGGAAACCGTGCCCTATATATTAGGATGATGATGTCCCCTTGAGGAGCTCATAAGGTTCATCATGTAAACCCTGCAGGTGGACTTGGTCCGGCATGATGATAAGGTTGAGTGGTACTACTCATGGAGTTAGATGTTGATTGATTAATTGTCAATAAATTAATTAATCAATGGATATTCGAGATCTTAAATACGGGGAGATAAATATACAAATAATATATGGAGCCCATATTAATTTATGGGGGTTGGTGAGGTAGATCAATGATAATCCTCTAGTGGAATGGATTATCATTAATGAATCGGACTTTATGTGGGCTTGATCCATTGGGTGGCCAAGATCCAACTCCTCCTCATGGTCCCTATTGTAGCCTATTAAAACCTCATGGAGCCTAGATCCAATGATGGAAAACAAAACTCTAGATCCAACGGTGGAGATTAAATCTCTAGATCCGACGGTTGAGATTAAATCTCTAGATCCGACGGTTGAGATTAAATCCCTAGAACCGACGGTGGAGATTAAAAGGAGGCTTAAGCCTAACTCTATAAATATGGGCTTAAGGCTTGGGTGTGGAAAATTATTAGAGAGGTTAGGGTTTTTCTTCCTTGGCTTGGGTGGCAAGGAAGAAGTGGCCGGCTAGGGTTTTGGAGGTGTCTTGGGCAGCCACAATTAAGGAAGGTTTTCTTCTTCCTTAGGGTTGCCGGCACCCCTCCTTCTTCTCTTCACCTTAGTCGGCGCTCAACCTATTCCTATTCTTCTCCTTGGCCGGTGGAAACAAGGGTTAGGTTGATTCCTTGGAGCTCTTGGTTGGTGCCCACTTCCTCATCTCTTCTTCTTGTTGGCCGGCGGCAAGCATCAATGTTGGTGCTTGGTGGTTGGCTAAAGGAAGGAGAAGAGTTTGGTTTCTATACTTCCTCTTGTTCGGAGCGAGCAAGGAAAGGAAGATCGTGATCTAGGAGGCTTCTACTTTTTGAAGATCGTCACCCACACGACGTCCAAAAGGAGGAAAGACATACAATAGAAGATCGATAGGTATAATGCTTGTTGATATTCTTTTGTATTATGTCTATAATTGTTTTCAATTATACACATGTTGTATGTTTTTTTTGTGATTAAATTTACTTGAACCCCGAATACAAACGCAAAAACCGGCGATCCGTACATCGTCTATTTCACGGCTAATCATAGAATAGAAGTTAGTTGCTTGAACAACAAGTTTGTTCAAGTGACCACTCTAATCAAATAGAACGATGATAAAATGGTAGCTTGGGTAATCCCTCCTTGTCAAGGATAAATTTTTTTTATCCGGGGACGTAGAAGGGATCGCCATGAACAAGCGACCGAGTTGAAGGGGGAAGCGAAGTTTCCTACCTTCAGTTTCTTGAGCATGATATGTTTGTCCCGAGCACAGAAGAGATTAGCATTGTAATTGATTCAGAGCCTGTGTTATGATCTATGTCGAGCAACCTGTGTGTTTCCCAAGCATCATATGTTTTTTCCAAGCACAGAAGGACTAAGCATTGTAGTTGATTCAGAGTCTATATTATGATTTGTGTCGAGCACCTTATGGGCTTCCTGAGCACCATTTGTTTTTCCCGAGCACAGAGGGGTTGAGCAATATAGATCTGTGTCGAGCACTCTATATGTTTCTTGAGCACCATATATTTTTCCTGAGCACAAAAGGGATGAGCATTGTAGTTGATTCAGAGTTTGTGTTATGATCTTTGCTTAGCACCCTGTGTTTCCCAAACACCATATGTTTTTCCCAACACAGAAAAGCTGAGCATTGTAGTTGATTCAAAGTTTGTGTTATGATCTGTGTCAAGAACCATATGTTTTTCCCGAGCACAGAAGGGCTAAGCGTTATAGTTGATTCAGAGTTTAGATTATGATCTGTGTCGAGCACCCTGTGTGTTTCCTGAGCATCATATATTTTTCTCAAGCACAGAAGGGTTGAGCATTTTAGTTGATTCAAAGTCTATGTTATGATCTATGCCGAGCACCCTATGTGTTTTTCAAGCACCATATGTTTTTCCCGAGCACAAAAGGGCTAAGCATTGTAGTTGATTTAGAGTCTATGTGTTGGGTTTCCGGCACTGCGGCGAGTGTGTGTTCGAACATGTTTCGTAAACATGTGCACAACGGAAGAAATAAAATTGATAAATCTAATTTATTACAACACACACACCACACGCATACATAGTACAACAAGTGTAGACATACCACAATTTCAAATTTTGCAATAAAAGAAAATTTATACTACGTATACCTGACGTATCACGTGTAGAGGGAAAGACATCAACAGGAGCGATCCTCGCTAGAATCGCCTTTATCCATATCCACGCCGAGTATCTTTGGGATGACTTCACAAATTCATGAGCCTCGTCTTTGTACGAGTTACTAGCCTCGTGTTGAAGACGATGTGATCGAGAGAAGATCACAATCCGAATCAAAATTCGGATCCAAAACGAGTCCTCAAAAACTCGCTTCTCCGGAGAGGTATTCGTCAACCGTTTGACGAATCCTTCATCCTCCACCTATGAGGATTACCGGAGATCGAATCTCCGGAAAAGTAGCCGCTGTCGGAGCTCCAAACGTCGTCCAAATGACGCTCCGACTCAAAGAAAGCAAGCTGTCCAGAAAACTGGACAGCTTGGTGGAGGAGTTTGCGCCGGCCAAAGAGAAGAGGACCAACGAGTCCTTGGTCACCGGAGCCAAGAAGGATCACCGGAGGGTCGCCAGAGGATAGCCGGCTGGAGCTTGGACGTCGGCAACAAGTTTGGACGGCAGCACAAGGGTGGGCGGCGGCTAGGGTTGGGCGCCGACCACAAGAGGAGAGGGAGAGGGTGGGCGGCAACTATGGGTTGCTTGGATTAGGTTTTCACAAAACCCTTAAGCCCTATTTTATAGAGAAAAAATTCTCCTAATGGTTATCGGATCATAACCAAAAGTTCATTAACCCGCTCCATTAATTTAAGTTAAAATAAACCAAACCGATTTGGTCTATTTTAAGTTAAAACAAACCAAACCAACTTTGGTTCATTCGTTTAAAACAAACCAAACCCCTTTGGTTTATTCTCCACCATTGGATTAGAACCAAACCAATTTGGTTCATCCATCATGTCTTCATAAGACATGGCCCATCCACGCTTCCATTCACGGTAGAAGCGATTTCATTTGTTTGGTCCAACCAAACCTAGTTTCTCTCGGTCTGAGAATCTCATTCTCAAGCTCGTTTTAAATCCTTCGGATTACGCTCGTTGTGCGTGTGACCAAATAGGTTCTCAGTTTATGTTGGTCATTTATAATTAACCATTAATTATAGAACGATCATGAGTGACACCTAGTAGTACATCATGATCCCCAATTAACCGAAAAGATCAACGGTTGATCCAGAACTATTTCTGAAAACCCTTCAGCAGCTATAATGAATCGTGCCCCATTCCCTTCACTCATCTTATACCCACTTGGTTCAGGACATGGTCTATAGTGTCAGTCCCCACTAGGTTGACTACGTCACACCTAGCCCAAGTATCAATTCCTTGTCCTACGGATTCTAGTTACTACACATGTATCCAAGAGTACCTTACTCTAAACATGTAATGCTTTGGCCAAAGACTTTAGTAACAATCCGATGAGAGGCCATGGGTATACATCTCCTCGCAAGGAATGGTGAATCCTTTATACGCTATTCAAACACCTTCGATCACTTCGACTTATACCCAATCATCCCGGGTCCACATCTCCTCAGAGATGCTTGCTTAAGATGTCAAAGCATAAGTATTTATGATCAAGATGACTTGAATACTGCAAGTCAAAGGAACACCGCATTTAAGCTGTAGTAAGAACTTCATTGACATCTATATATGTAGAGAACCATATGAAGTCTTACGGCTGGTCACTCTAATGAACTAGTTACCATAACTAGCATCCACGATTAACTCCGGACATCACAATGTCACCAGCCAGTGAGAATCAGCTGCTTGGATACACCAAGGAGTATACCTCGTGCTAGTCTCAACAGAATCGATGGTGTTCTAATCCATCAATTCATCGACTAGGGATAATTCCGATACATCACAATTACACATGTAGAGATACTCACTAGTTGTGATCCAATAACAAATTCTCTCATGCTGTGAATCGTAGCATGGACATTCAGTAAATGAGTTTAAGATCTAATCAAATACATGAAAATATGTATACTCAAATAGTGAATCTTCATTTATCATATAAATGGTTCAGACATAAGGCGATTGCCTTAGGACATCTCTCATATATTAATAACAAACTCCCACTTGGCCTAATGTCAATCGCTACGATATCCAATACCATAAGCTCTAACATGACCCTCAAAATTACTTTGAGGTAATGCCTTAGTCAAAGGATCCGCTAAGTTCTTTTCAGTGGAGATTTTCTCGATTTGTATTTCCTTCCTACTAATGATCTCTCTGATCAGATGATAGCGGCGAAGCACATGTTGGGATCGTTGATGAGACCTTGGCTCTTTCGCCTGTGCAATTGCTCCATTGTTGTCGCAGTAGACCAGTATTGCTTCAACAATGGCTAGAACCACACCAAGTTCATAAATGAACTTCTTGATCAAAACCGCTTCCTTTGCTGCTTCCGAAGCTGCAATGTATTCTGCCTCAGTGGTAGAATCCTCTATAGTGTCAAGCTTGGAACCTTTCCAACTTATTGCGCCTCCATTCCAGGTGAATACTTACCCAGACTGAGACATGGAATCATCCTTGTCTATCTGGAAGTTGGCATCCGTATACCCGTGTATCACCATGTCCCCTTCTCCATATATTAGGAACACATCCTTAGTTCTTCTCAAGTACTTAAGGATTGTCTTAACAGCCACCCAATGATCCATTCCTGGATCAGACTGGTATCTACTCGTGACACTCAGAGCATACGATACATCGGGCCTCGTACATAACATAGCATACATGATAGATCCTATTGCAGATGCATAGGCAATCTTACTCATACAAATCCTCTCATCTTCTGTGCGCGGACACATAGACTTCGAAAGGTGTATCCCATGCCTGATGGGTAGGAAACTTTCTTGGATTCCAACATGCTAAACCTCTTTAGCACTCGGTCTATATATATACACTACGAAAGACCAAGCAACCGTTTCGATCTATCTCTATAGATCTTAATCCCAAGGATGTAGGTTGCTTCTCCCAGGTCTTTCATGGAGAATCTCTTGGACAACCAAATCTTAACTGACTGTAAGACTGAAACATCATTTCCTATAAGTAATATGTCATCGACATACAATACTAGGAATACGACTGCACTCCCACTAACCTTCTTCTACACAGAAGGTTCGTCTGGATTTTGTGAGAAATCAAAATTTTTGATTGTCTCATCAAAATGGATATTCCATCTCCTGGATGCTTGCTTCAATCTATATATAGACCGTCGCAATTTGCATACCTTGATTTTATCAACCGATATGAAACCCTCAGGCTGTATCATATACACGTCCTCGAGCAGGTTTCCATTAAAGAAAGCTATTTTCACATCCATTTGTCATATCTCATAATCATAATGAGCCGCTCTGGCCAGGAGCATCCGAATGGATTTAAGCATAGCAACAGGCGAATAGGTTTCGTCATAATCAACACCTTGCTTTTGACGATATCCTTTCGCCACCAGTCTAGCTTTATAGGTAATCACATTACCATCCATGTCAATTTTCTTCTTGAAAACCCACTTTCACCCTATAGGCTTTATGCCTTCAGGTGGGTCAACCAAGTTCCAAACTTGGTTTTCATACATGGAATTCATTTCCGACTTCATGGCTTCAAGGCACTTATCCCTTTCTGAACTTGTCAGAACTTCTTTATAACTGGTAGTCTCCTCATCATCAATGAGTAACACGTTGTTCGATTCACTTACGAGAAATCCATATCTCTCAAGAATATTGTGTGTTCTACCAGATCTATGAAGATGTGGTGTTTCAATAGGTCCAGTCGATTGCTCATCACTATGAGTTATCGGCTGTTGTGCTTCACCAGGTATCTCATCAATGTCTATTTGAGTCTCTCGAGCCTCCTCAAGCTCGATGACACTCCCACTGTTTTCTTGCAAGAGAAACTCTTTCTCAGAAACACAGCATGCCTTGAAACAAACACCTTTTGTTCCACAGGATGATAGAATTGGTAACCCCTTGTTTCCTTAGGGTATCAAATAAATAGACATTTATCAGACTTAGCATCCAATTTGTCTGATACAGTCCGCTTCACATAAGCACGACAACCCCATATTTTCAAGTAAGATACATGAGGTTTCTTACTATTCCATATCTCATATGGAGTATTTAAGACTACCTTGGTTGGCATTCTGTTTAACAAGTAAACAGCTGTCTGAAGCGCATAGCCCCAAAAGGACTTGGGAAGATTCGCATGATTCATCATTAACCTGACCATGTCCAACAAGGTCCGGTTACGCCTCTCAGATACACCATTATGTTGTGGTGTATATGGCGGAGTCCATTGAGACAATATACCATTGTCTCTTAGATAATCTAGAAACTCTTGACTTAAGTATTCACCACCTCGATCCGATCAAAGTATTTTAATACTCTTGTCATGTTGTTTCTCTACTTCATTTCTAAACTCTTTGAACCTTTCAAAGGTTTCAGACTTGTGTTTCATCAAGAACATATACCCAAACCGTGAGTGATCATCGGTGAAGGTAATGAAGTAGATATAGCCTCCTAAAGCTTGAGTTGACATAGGTCCACATACATCAGTATGTATTAGACCTAGCAACTCTCCCACTCGTTCACCTTTTCCTGTAAAAGGTAACTTAGTCATCTTGCCTTTTAAGCATGATTCGCATGTATCGTATGAATCCAATTCAAACGATTCCAGAATTCCACATCGGTGTAATTCGGACATGCGTTTCTTTCTTGCATGGCCAAGACGACAATGCCACATGTAGGAGTCTAATTGATTATCCTTTCGAGCACATTTGTTGCTCGCTTCGATATTGAAAATGTCACTGGATACATCCAACATATAAATACCATTGCTTAAAGTTCCAGTCTCATAAAGAACTCCATTCAAAATTATGTAACAACAATTGTTACTAAAAGTCAAATGGTACCCATTTCTATTTAAACAAGAAATAGAAATGATGTTCTTTATCAACGAAGGAACATAAAAGCAATTGTCCAGTTCTAAGACAAGTCCTACAGGGAGTTTCAACAAATACGTTCCGATGGTGAGTGCAGCAACCTTTGCTCCATTCCCAACACGTAAATTTGACTCTCCCTTGACGAGTCTTCTTTTATTCCTTAGTCCATGTATGTCATAGCATATATGTGAGGCACACCCAGTATCCAATACCCAAGTGTTTGAGGAAATAGAATGATAATCAATAACGAAGATATCTAAAGAAGATGGGGCATCCGATGCCTTATTCTTCTTCACTGGCTCAAGATAAATCTTGCAATTTCTTCGCCATTGGCCCTCCTTGCCATAATGCTGGCAAGTGCCTTTTTGAGCTGGTTCTGCTTTTTTAGCCTTTTTCTTCTTCTTCTGCTATTCCTTTGACTTCCTCTTAGAACCTTTCTTTGAGGAATCAACTTACAGCACCGTCCCCTGCTCATGCTTCACAGAAGACTCCTCAGTCTTCAGCATGTTGAGCAGTACCACAGATGAACCTTCTTATATCTCAGAAGTGAAGAGGAGCTTGGAGACTTTGAACCTTTCGTATCTCACTTGCTCATCAGCCAACTCATAAAGATGAAATACTATGGTATGAGCATCCATATGCTCATGCTGCTTCCGCAGCTCAGGTACCATCGTGGTTAGCATGATGCAACTCGTCATTTCAGAATCATTCACATGTTTCTGATAGGTCAAAAATTGGTCCAGAGTTGCATTGTCACTAGGACGGGCGGGAAGAGGCGCTTTGAGGACATTTGCAAGCTTTTCAACCTTGAGAACAATTCTCAAGTTTCTAAGCCAGTCCAAGAAGTTCAGCCCAGTCAATTTATTCGAATCCAAAATGGAACGTAAATTCAAAGACATCATGATCAATAGATTAACTTAGAAATACAAAATGAGCATATATTAGAAAGATGATTTAAAATGCATCAATATACATTCATAAATCCCGTTCATTTTTTGAATTTCAAAAACCCCAAAATCACTTCGGGAGATCGTAGGTCCATCTCCGAATGGCCTGATATCCAACATAGATATGAACAACCTTGGAGAGAGTCCAACAAGTCATTCATAACTACGATGGTAGGTATCAAATATACCGATTGCATATCACATATATGCAACTATCACAATGTGTTATCAACTAATTGAATGTTCACACATACATTGGGTTGTTAACTCATTAACAAGTATGCATCATATGCATAGCACACAACTTCACCTCCCTTCACATCGACCTTGGAGAGAGTCCAACAAGCCGATGCTCCAAGTTAAAGCTACCCATTAATCAAGACATAGTTTTAATATGGTTAGAGCGCATTCAACCAATTAGCCCAGCTTGGAGAGAGTCCAACAACCAAAGCTAATGATTGACCTCTGACTCTTACCATTTTAGTATTAAACTATTCCATGGTTTGAACATGTTCGGGTTCGAGCCGGGCTTGGAGAGAGTCCCACAACCCAAACAAGAAATGGAACTCTAGTTCTAACCATATTAATGGAAGGTGTAGGCTTTAATATTGAGTAAGGGTTTTATGTCTCATCCTCTTTGCATGCAAATAACTATTATCTACATGGCATGACATACATCTACATGTCACGACACGCATGACATAATGATATGCATCTAAAGCAATTACATGACAAAATTATGACATGTACAAAATTTCCTTATATGTCATAACTATTTATGGAAATAAAATATGTTTGAGATTTGATTCTCCAAATCAAATCATGATTAAATTAGGAAACAAATTTTCAAATCTAATCACATATTTTATTTGTGTAACGTGTTGATTAAGAAAAGTCAATTTAGGAAACAAATTTCCCAAATCATCAAAACTATTTATGGAAATAAAATATTTCTAAGATTTGATTTCCCAAATCAAATCTTGATTAAATTAGGAAACATATTTCCAAATCTAATCAAATATTTTATTTATGGAAAATATTAATTTTCATAAATACTTCTAACTTTCAAAAAGTAGAAGATTTCCATAAATACTTCTAGACTTTCCAAAATTAAAAATTTCCATAAATACTTCTAACTTTCCAAAAGTAGAAAATTTCTATAAATACAATTACGACTATCACAAAACAATTTTATGATTATGTCGAAACACAACCTGGGTTCTGATACCACTGTTGGGTTTCCGGCACCGCGGCGAGTGTGTGTTCGAACATGTTTCGTAAACATGTGCACAGCAGAAGAAATAAAATTAATAAATCTAATTTATTACAACACACACACCACACGCATGCATAGTACAATATGTGTAGACATAACCATAATTTCAAATTTTTCAATAAAAGGAAATTTATACTACGTATACCTGACGTATCACTTGTAGCGGGAAAGACATCAACCGGAGCGATCCTCGCTAGAATCGCCTCTATCCGTATCCACGCTGAGTATCTTTGGGATGACTTCACAAAGTCATGAGCCTCGTCTTCGTACGAGTTACTAGCCTCGTGTTGAAGACGATGTGATCGAGAGAAAATCACAATCCGAATAAAAATTCGGATCCAAAACGAGTCCTCAAAAACTCGCTTCTCCGGAAAGGTATTCGTCAACCGTTTGACGAATCCATCGTCCTCCACCTATGAGAATTACCGGAGATCGAATCTCCAGCAAAGTATCCACTGTCGGAGCTCCAAACATCGTCCAAACGCTGCTCCGACTAAAAGAAAGCAAGCTGTCCAGAAAACTGGACAGCTTGGTGGAGGAGTTTGCGCCGGCCAAAGAGAAGAGGGCCAGCGAGTCCTTGGTCACCGGAGCCAAGGAGGATCACCGGAGGGTCGCCGGAGGATAGTCAGATGGAGCTTGGACGCTGGCAACAAGCTTGGACGGCGACACAAGGGTGGGCGGCGGCTAGGGTTGGGCGCCGACCACAAGAGGAGAGGGAGAGGGTGGGCGGCAACTATGGGTTGCTTGGATTAGGTTTTTACAAAACCCTTAAGCCCTATTTTATAGAGAACAAATTCTCCTAATGGTTATCGGATCATAACCAAAAGCCCATTAATACGCTCCATTAATTTAAGTTAAAATAAACCAAACCGATTTGGTCTATTTTAAGTTAAAATGAACCGAACCAACTTTGGTTCATTCATTTAAAACAAACCAAACCCTTTTGGTTTATTCTCCACCATTGGATTAGAACCAAACCAATTTGGTTCATCCATCATGTCTTCATAAGACACGGCCCATCCATGCTTCCATTGCGACTGAAACGATTTCATGCTCGTTCCTTGTTTGGTCCAACCAAACCTAGTTTCTCTCGGTCTGAGAAGCTCATTCTCAAGCTCATTTTAAATCCTTCGGATTACGCTCGTTGTGCGTGTGACCAAATAGGTTCTCGGTTTATGTTGGTCATCTATAATTAACTATTAATTATAGAACGATCATGAGAGGCACCTAGTCGTACATCATGATCCCCAATTAACCGAAAAGATCAACGGTTGATCCATAACTATTTCTGAAAACCCTTCAGCGGCTACAATGAATCGTGCCCCATTCCCTTCACTCATCTTATACCCACTTGGTTCAGGACATGGTCTATAGTGTCAGTCCCCACTAGGTTGACTACGTCACACCTAGCCCAAGTATCAATTCCTCATCCTACGGATTCTAGTTACTGCACATGTATCCAAGAGTACCTTACTCTAAACATGTAATGCTTTGGCCAAAGACTTTAGTAACAATCCGACGAGAGGCCATGGGTATACATCTCCTCGCAAGGAGTGGTGAATCCTTTATAGGCTATTCAAACACCTTCGATCACTTCGACTTATACCCAATCATCCCGGGTCTACATCTCCTCAGAGATGCTTTCTTAAGATGTCAAAGCATAAGTCTTTATGATCAATATGACTTGAATACCGCA
Source organism: Wurfbainia villosa (assembly GCA_025175895.1). NCBI lineage: Eukaryota > Viridiplantae > Streptophyta > Magnoliopsida > Zingiberales > Zingiberaceae > Wurfbainia > Wurfbainia villosa. Next base: position 77,396,263 of record CM045987.1, on the reverse strand, counting down.
AGTCAAAGGAACATCGCACTTAAGCTGCAGTAAGAACTTCATTGACATATCTATATATGCAGAGAACCATATGAAGTCTTACGGCTGGTAACTCCAATGAACTAGTTACCATAACTAGCATCCACGATTAACTCCGGACATCACAATTTCTCCAGCCAGTGAGAATCAACTGCTTGGATACACCAAGGAGTATACCTCGTGCTAGTCTCGACAGAATCGATGGTGTCCTAATCCATCAATTCATCGACTTGGGATAATTCTGATATATCACAATTACACATGTAAAGATACTCACTAGTTGTGATCCAATCACAAATTCTCTCATGCTGTGAATCGTAGCATGGACATTTAGTAAATGAGTTTAAGATCTAATCAAATACATGAAAACATGTATACTCAAATAGTGAATCTTCATTTATCATATAAATAGTTCAGACATAAGGCGATTGTCTTAGGACATCTCTCATATATTACTATCACTATGTTATGATATGTGCTGAGCACCCTGTGTATTTCCTGAGCATCATATATTTTTCCCAAGACAGAAGGGGTAAGCATTATAGTTAATTCAGAGTCTATATTATGATATGTGTTGAGCACCCTGTGTGTTTCTCAAGAACCTTGTATTTTTCCTGAGCACAGAAGGGTTAAGTATCATAGTTGATTCAGATCCCTGTGTTGATGTGTGTGCCGAGCACCCTGGGTGTTTCCCAAGCCCAGAAAGGTTGAGAGTTATGGTTATTTCTGAGATCAGTAGGGATGAATGACATGGATATTCTTGAGTACAATATCTTTTGAACAGGAAATAGTGTTAAAAAAGAATATTCTTTATTATAATCATTCATTCTGAAATTTATGTATTACTTTATTTTCAGGGGATCAACAATAAAGGAGAGGTGACACATGGAGAATATAGACGTAGTCGTTTTAAAAGGAAAGTACAGAAGTGGTTGCATCTCAATGGTATGATAAGGGTATTCAAGTAAATTCATCTTGAAGTAAGGTAGTGCTAGTCCTCTATAAAAGGGGTAGAGATAGAAAGAAAAAGGGGATGATTTTTCCTCTCTATTTGGTATACAGAGACTTTCTTCTCATTTCTTCTTGTCATTCTATTGTTCTACTCTTCTAATATTAACTTGAGCGTCGGAGGGGTCGTGCCGGTAACATCGGGCCATGTCTAATGTTTCTTTTGGTGACAAATATAGCATCAAAGAAGGAGATCTAAGGTTCCAATGATGATTCATAAGAAAGAGGAAGGGAGTCTGACATCATCAACCCTAATAATTGGTATCAGGACTAAAACGACTAACCATCAATTTTACTATTATTTTAGAAGGAGAGTTTTACATTACAATTCTAACAAGTGATATTGAACAATGTGTTAGTGCCTATAAGATTTACATATCTCCACAATGACATGATATTGTCCACTTTAGGTCTAAGCTCTCATGGTTTTGTTTTTTGGGTTTTACCCAAAAGGCTCAAACCAATGGAGATATCTTTTTTTCTTATAAGAACATGATATTTTCTATGTCTTACCAATGTGAGACTTTGATTTTATTCCTCATACTCCCAACTGTAGGTGATTGCTTCCCTTTTCGGTCGCTTGTACATGGCGATCCTATCTACGTTCCCGGATTAAAAAAAAAATAATCCTTGATGAAGATGGATTACCCAAGCAATCGATCCTTCTTCGTGCTATTCGATTTGAGTGGTCTCTTGAACAAACTTATTGTTCAAGCAACCTAACTCTTTTTCTCGATTAGCCACGGAATAGATGATATACGGATCGTCGATTTTGTGTTTATCTTCGGGGTCCAAGTAAATTAGCCACATACATAATATACAAAAGAACTAAATCAAAACAAACAATATTATACCTCTTGGTTACCTCTTGACCTTCTATTGTATGTCCTATCCTTCTCTTGGACGTTGTGTGGGCAACGATCCTCCAAGAGATTAAGCCTCCTAGATCACATTCTTCCCTTCCTTGCTCGCTCCAAACAAAGGGAAGATGAAAGCTCCCTTCTTATCCTATCTAGTGCCGGCCACCAAGTCACCTTACTTAGTTGTTGCTGCCGGCCAAGGAGAGGGAGAGGAAGATTGGGCTTCGGCCAAGAGTTGAGCTCCAAAGATTGAAGATGAAGAACCGCTGGCCAAGCTTCAAGGAAGGAGCGCCAACCCTTAGGGAAGGAGAAGAGATGTCGGCTCAACTTTAGGAAGAGAGGAAACAAAACCCTAAACCTCTCCTTCACTTCTTGCCGCCGACCAAGCCAACTCCAAACCCTAAACCTCTTCTAATCTTGCCGCCCAATAATTTGGAAGCAAACCCTAGAATCCTTAATTCATTGTTGCCGCCCAAGCCTTGGCTTCCTTTATATAGATTTATCCCAAGCCTCCTTTTAATCGTGTCCGTTGGATCTAGGCTTCATGAGATTTTAATAGGCTATAATAGGAACCATGAGGAGGAGTTGGATCTTAGCCACCCAATGGATCCAGCCCACATAAAATCTGATCCATTAATGATAATCCATTCCACTAGAGGATTATCATTGATCTACCTCACCAACCCCCATAAATAAATATGGGATCCATATATTAATTGTACAAATATTTCTCCGTATTTAAGATCTCGAATGTCAATCAATTAATTAATTTACTGACGATTAATTAATCAAAATCTAACTCCATGAGTAGTACCACTCAACCTCATCATCATGTCAGACCAAGTCCACCTGCAGGGTTTACATGATGATCCTTATGAGCTCCTCAAGGGGGCATCATCATCCAAATACATAGGACACGGTTTCCTCCTATAATCAACGATACACCATGTAAATAATATCATTTCCCAACTTACCGAGCCTATCGATTTAATCTATAAATCTCACCCATTGTTAAATCAAAGAAATAAATACTAAGTACATGTGCCTATTATTATATCGGGATTAAGAGCATGTACACCATAATATTCGATGTCCGATTCAATTATGTAGTCAGCAATAAATTGAATTACCTCTAAGTCGATCCTGCTCAATACACACAAAGTATACTAGTGTAATTCTATGGTCAAGACAAACTAATACCAAATTACACTACAACCATACCAATCTACAATGTAATGTATCATACAATATGCATAACCATAAATATGCAAACAATGATCATGTGATTCTTATTTCAAAAATAAAGATGTTAATAAAAAAGATAGACTTTTCAGTATACATCCCAAAAATCTCCCACTTATACTAAAAGACTATGTTGTCCTCATACTGTCATACATCTGATTCCCATTCCCTCCACATGCCTATCATAAGCTCTCGCTGGAAGGGCCTTAGTGAAAGGATCTGCCAGGTTATCCTCTAATGCAATCTTGACTACAACAACTTCTCCTCACTTTACGATCTCTCGTATCAGGTGGTACTTGCACTCTATGTGTTTACTTGCCTTATGGGCTCGTGGTTCCTTCGAGTTTGCAATTGTACCATTGTTATAACAATAAATTGTGATAGTTCTGTGCAAACAAGGAATCATATCCAAGTCCATCAAGAAGTTCCTGAGTCATACAACTTTTTTGGCTGCCTTAGAGGCTGCCACATACTCAGCTTCCATGGTAGAGTCCGCTATGCATTTCTGCTTAACACTCCTCCATACAATGTCTCCACCTCCCAAAGTAAACACAAAACCTGAGGTAGACTTACTGTTATCCCTAATTGATTAGAAGTCGAAATCTGTATAACCCACAGGGAGTAATTGATCTGCCTGGTATACTAGCATATAATCTCTAGTCCTTCTTAGGTACTTCAATATATGCTTTACCGCAGTCCAATGTTCCTATCCTGGATTACTCTGATATCTACTAACCATGCCCACGTCAAAGCAGATATCCCGCCTCATACATAACATAGCATACATGAGGCTTCCTACCGCCAAAGCATAAAAAACCACCTTCATCTCCTTTATCTCCCTTGATGTTCTAGGACACATCTCTTTAGATAAAGGTACTCCATGCTTAAAAGGTAGAAAACCTTTCTTGGAGTTATGCATGCTAAAACGAGCCAAAATAGTGTCTATGTATGAAGCTTGAGATAAGCATAACATCCTTTTCTTGCGATCCCTTATCACCTTGATCCCAAGGATGTGTCCCACTTCTCCCAAGTCCTTCATATTAAACTGTTTGGACAACCATACCCTTATGTCCGATAACACTTTGACATTGTTGTCAATTAACAAAATCTCATCTACGTATAGTATAAGAAATACCACTACGTTTCCGTCACATCTCTTGTATACACAAGACTCATCCTGACTTTGAATAAATCCAAAAGATTGGATTACCTCATCAAAGAAAATGTTTCAAGATCTCGAAGCTTGCTTTAATCCATAAATGGACCGATTAAGCTTGCACACAAGATGCTCTTTGCCCTTTGCAATGAATCCCTCTGGTTGCTCCATATAGATGTTTTCCTCAAGACTTCCATTAAGGAAAGCTGTCTTGACATCCATCTGCCACACCTCATAATCCATATGAGTAGCAATAGATAAGAGAATTCGGATAGACTTATCCATGGCTACCGGCGAAAAGGTCTTCTCATAATCGATGCCCTCTTTCTGAGTATACCCTTTCGCAACAAGCCTCGCTTTGAAGGTCTCAACCTTCCCGTCTATTCCTCTCTTTTTTTTGTAGATCCACTCGCATCCAATGGTTTTTACACCATTAGGTGGTTCTACTAGCTCCCATACCTGATTTGAATCCATAGATTCTATCTCAGAATTCATTGCACTTTGCCAAGATACCACATCTTTATCTTGAATTGTCTTGTCATATGTCTAGGGATCAGGTTCATGTTCGCCAGGGACCAAATCAGAAGATTCTCCCAAGAACATAAATCTATCAGGTTGTCTAACAACCCTCGCAATATGACGAGGTATCACCTGTGTATCCTCTGTGACACACGGTGCAGTCACTTGTGGTATTTCCTCTTGTACTGGTGGTACTGAAGTAGTGACTTCCCCTTTCAATTCCTCCAGAACAATCTTACTCATGGGCTTGTGGTTCATCACATAGACTTCCTCTAAAAATCTATCATTCGTACTAATGATCAGCCTCTGATCTCTAGGACTATAGAACAAACCACCTTTCGTTCCTCTAGGATAGCCTATGAACATGCGCACTTCTGTATGAGGTTTCAACTTATCAGCATCTGCCTTCATCACATGTGCTGGACTCCCCCAAATCCGAATATGTCTTAGACTAGGCTTTCGCCCAGTCCACTGTTAGTACTTATAATATCCACATATCTCCACAATGACATGATATTGTCCACTTTGGGCCTAGACCCTCATGGTTTTATTTTTGGGCTTTACCCAAAAGGCCTCATACCAATGGAGATATCTTTTTTCTTATAAGCACATGATCTTTTCCATGTCTTACCAATGTGGGACTTTGATTGTATTCCCAATACTCTCAACAATCCCCCCCTCAAACGAAGGACCACATTGGGCCCCCCCTCAAGCCTATCCCTCCTCGAAGGATTTTCTCTGCTTGATGTCCGATCTTCAACCCACCAGGACTTCTCGCGGTTGTTCGGTCCCCAACAACTAGACGTCCTTCCTGAGGTCTGGTTCTCTGGAGCCGGACGTGGGAGCTCAACTTCCTTCGTTCGAGGTTCATGGCTTGACATGGACCATGGCTCTGATACCAATTGTTGGATCGAAAGTGTCGCTAGAGGGGGGGGGGTGAATAGCGATACGGTGTCGTTAAAAACTTTTGCAATAAGTAAAAAGCAAGTAGAGAATGCATGAAATATAAAGTAGACAAGATATTTTTACGTGGTTCACAATCTTTCGATTGCTAATCCACGGCCCTAGTGATCCTTGATCACGTCACGGAGGGCAATTCACTAAAACCACTCCTCCTCGCTGGAGGTAGGAGCAACGATTACAAAAAAGAAATCAAGGCAAAGGACACTCCCCTTTCCTTGTTACGATTAAAAGCACAAAGACAATTTAAAGAAGTAGAACTTAAATAAATATATACCGACAACTCTTATAAGTAGAAGATGTAGCTTTAGCTTGTCGGGCGGCACTTCGTCGAGCAAATGTGAGTAGTAGTAGCGGCTATTTACGGCGTGTTGAGAGCTCTTGATTTCTTGTCTTTGCTTGGAGTGAACATGTCTATTTATGGGTATTGATCTATGAATTTAGACATAGGTAGTGTCCAAGGTGAGGTTCTTATCCCAACTCAAGGATGAGGTGTTTCATCCAACCACCTTGTGCCACCTCCAACCTTCTTGTGCGCCCACTCAAGGATGAGGTGTTTCATCCAACCACCTTGTGCCACCTCCAACCTCCTTGGGCGCCAACTTGAGGATGAGGTGTTTCATCCAACCACCTTGTGCCACCTCCAACCTTCTTGTGCGACTCAAGGATGAGGTGTTTCATCCAACCACCTTGTGCCACCTCCAACCTCCTTGGGCGCCAACTTGTTGGAGCCATTCATTCAACTTGTGCCACATCATGGGAGCCAACCATCTTGTGCCAACTCACCTTATTTTGGGCGTGCCCACCACAAGGAAGCTTGGTGATGGTTTGGATGTCCACCTTGATGCCACATCACCCTTTGTACCAAAACACGAGTCAAGTCCAAATTCACCCTTGAAATTGAGCTCTTCTCGAGGTGGAACTTGACTAGCAATGATCAGTCAAAGGGTTTTGGACTCAGATACAAGTTAGCTTAAAATATAAAGTACGATGGTTCTAACCATCTGATCTCGACCTAGACCTTCCATTGGAGGTATTGGGTCGGATCTACGCTAACGACCTTGCTTCGCTTTACACACGAGCTTACCTTGTAGCCTCGCTTCGGTCTTCACCCGAGTACCTCGGCTTCCTCCAAGTCCTCAAGGCGTTGCGACCACCTCGGTTCCCACCGGTGTCGCAACCTTCCGCTCAACTTTAGCATTTACGCACACTTAATTGAGCTCGTAAGATAACAAATATACCCTTAACTATTGAGCCTTTTGCCATAATCAAAATACGGTTCGACTTTGGTGCCCACTTGCACCAACAATCTCCCTTTTGATTCATGGCAAACCACACAAAAGTTAAGGAAAAATTAAGCATAACAAAGAAGCTAGCATAATGATTAAGCATGAATGAGCTAGCATAAAGATTAAATATGAATGAGCTAGCATAAAGATTAAATATGAATGAGCTAGCATAATGATTAAGCATGAATGAGCTAGCATAAAGATTAAATATGAATGAGCTAGCATAAAGATTAAGCATGAATGAGCTAGCATAAAGATTAAGCATGAATGAGCTAGCATAAAGATTAAATATGAATGAGCTAGCATAAAGATTAAATATGAATGAGCTAGCATAATGATTAAATATGAATGAGCTAGCATAAAGATTAAATATGAATGAGCTAGCATAAAGATTAAATATGAGTGAGAAAAATTATTGTTTCAAGTATGAATGAGCTAGCATAAAGATTAAGCATGAATGAGCTAGCATAAAGATTAAATATGAATGAGCTAGCATAAAGATTAAATATGAATGAGCTAGCATAATGATTAAATATGAATGAGCTAGCATAAAGATTAAATATGAATGAGCTAGCATAAAGATTAAATATGAATGAGCTTTACCCAAAAGGCCTCATACCAATGGAGATATCTTTTTTCTTATAAGCACATGATCTTTTCCATGTCTTACCAATGTGGGACTTTGATTGTATTCCCAATACTCTCAACAATCCCCCCCTCAAACGAAGGACCACATTGGGCCCCCCCTCAAGCCTATCCCTCCTCGAAGGATTTTCTCTGCTTGATATCCGATCTTCAACCCACCAGGACTTCCTGCCAGTTGTTCGGTCCCCCCGACCCAACTAGACTTCCTTCCTGATGTCTGGTTCTCTTGATCCGGACGTGGGAGCTCAACTTCCTTCGTTCGAGGTTCATGGCTTGACATGGACCATGGCTCTGATACCAAATGTTAGTACTTATAATATCCACATATCTCCACAATGACATGATATTGTCCACTTTGGGCCTAGACCCTCATGGTTTTATTTTTGGGCTTTACCCAAAAGGCCTCATACCAATGGAGATATCTTTTTTCTTATAAGCACATGATCTTTTCCATGTCTTACCAATGTGGGACTTTGATTGTATTCCCAATACTCTCAACATCCACAATTCTGTGGGAGTAGAAGACACTAATTTAGATGGTACCAAGTTCAGAATATACACTGTCGTATCCAAATCATACCCCCATAATGAATCTAGAAACTCAGAATAACTCATCATCGATCTAACCATCTCCATAAGAGTCTTATTCCTTCGCTTTGCTACACCATTATGTTAGAGTGTGCCAGGTGCAGACTGTTGGGTTTCCGGCACCGCGGCGTGTGTGTGTTCGATCATGTTTCGTAAACATGAACACAGCGGAAGCAATAAAAATAATAAATACTCCTATTTATTACAACACACACAACACACGCATGCATATTACAACAAGTGTAGACATAACCGTAAATTTAAATTTGCAATAAAAGGAAATTTATCTACGTTATACCTTTCGTATGACGTGTAGCGGGAACGGCATCAACCGGAACGATCATCGCTAGAATCGTCTCTATCCGTATCCACGCCGAGTTCCTCGGGATGACTTCGCTAAGCCACGAGCTTCGTCTTCGTATGGGTTACTAGCCTCGTGTTGAAGACGACGTGATCGAGAGATGATCACGATCCGAATCCAAATTCGGATCCAAAATGAGTCCTCAAAACTCGCTTCTCCGGAGAGGTATTCGTCAACCGATTGACGAATCCTTCGTCCTCCACCTCAGAGGATTACCGGAGATCGAATCCCCGGTAGTTTAGCCGCTGTCGGAGCTCAAACCGTCGTCCAAACGATAGAGAGAAGAAGCTGTCCAGAAAACTGGACAGCTTTGGTGGAGTAGGCGCCGCCAAAACAAGGAAGCCAAGTGCTCACCTTTTCACCAAGCCTAGGAAGATCACCGAGGGTCGCCGGAGGATCACCGGCAAGCTTGACGCTACGCAACAACTTGAACGGCGGCACAATGGGCTGGGCGGCAATGGAGGTTGGCGCCAACTCAAAGAGAAGATGAGGTGGGCAGCAACTTAATCTAGGGTTTTGGATTAGGGCTTAATTATCCATTAAACCCTCTTTTATAGAGAACTAATTCTCTTAATGGTTATTGGATCATAACCATTAGGCCCGTTAACCCGCTCCATTAAGATAAGTTAAAATAAACCAAACCATGATGGTTTATTTTAAGTTAAAACGAACCGAACCAACTTTTGGTTCATTCGTTTAAAATAAACCAAACCATTTGGTTTATTCTCCTCCATTGGATTAGAACCAAACCATTTTGGTTCATCCATTATGTCTTCATAAGACACGGCCCATCCACGCTTCCATTGCAACTGAAACGATTTCATGCTCGCTTTATGTTTGGTCCAACCAAACCTAGTTTCTCTCGGTCTGAGAATCCCATTCTCAAGCTCGTTTTAAATCCTTTGGATTACACTCGTTGTGCGTGTGACCAAATAGGTTCTCGGTTTATGTTGGCCGTCTATAATTAACCATTAATTATAGAACGATCATGAGTGGCACCTAGTAGTACATCATGATCCACAATTAACCGAAAAGATCAACGGTTGATCCGTAACTTTTCTCAAACCCTTCAAAGAGCTCGAATGATTCGTGCCCCATTCCCTTCACTCATCTTATACCCACTTGGTTCAGGACATGGTCTATTGTGTCAGTCCCCACTAGGCTGACTACGTCACACCTAGCCCAAGTATTATTTCCTCGTCCTACGGATTCTAGTTACTCCACATGTATCGAAGAGTACCTTACTCTAAACATGTAATGCTTTGGCCAAAGACTTTAGTAACAATCCGACGAGAGGCCATGGGTATACATCTCCTCGCAAGGAGTGGTGAATCCTTTATAGGCTATTCAAACACCTTCGATCATTTCGACTTATACCCAATCATCCCGGGTCCACATCTCCTTAGAGATGTTTGCTTAAGATGTCAAAGCATAAGTCTCCATGATCAAGATGACTTGAATACCGCAAGTCAAAGGAACATCGCACTTAAGCCAAGAAGAACTTCATATATCTATATATGCAGAGAACCATATGAAGTCTTACTATGGTCACTCCAATGAACTAGTTACCATAACTAGCATCCACGATTAACTCCGGACATCACAATGTCTCCAGCCAGTGAGAATCAGCTGCTTGGATACACCAAGGAGTATACCTCGTGCTAGTCTCGACAGAATTGATGGAGTCCAAATCCATCAATTCATCGACTAGGGATAATTCCGATACATCACAATTACACATATAGAGATACTCACTAGTTGTGATCCAATCACAAATTCTCTCATGCTGTGAATCGTATCGTGGGCATTCAGTAAATGAGTTTAAGATACAATCAAATACATAAAATATGTATACTCAAATAGTGAATCTTCATTTATCATATAAATGGTTCATACATAAGGCGATTGCCTTAGGACATCTCTCATATATTACTAACAGACTCCCACTTGGCCTAATGCCAATCGCTACGGTATCCAATACCATAAGCTTCTAACATGACCTCAAACTTATTTTGAGGTAATGCCTTAGTCAAGGATCCGCTAAGTTCCTTTCAAAGGGGAATTTTCTCGATTTGTATTTCGCTCCTACCGATGATCTCTCCGATAAGATGATAGCGGCGAAGCACATGTTTGGATCATCGATGAGACCACATCAAGTTCATAGATGAACTTTGATCCAAACCGCTTCTTTGTCCGCCTAAAGCCGCAATGTATTCTCGCTTTAGTGGCGTAATCCGCTATAGCGTCAAGCTTGGAACCTTTCCAACTTATTGCGCCCATTCTAGGTGAATACATACCTGCATCGAGACATGGAATCATCCTTGTCTGCTCGAGTCCGCATCCGTGATACCCACGATCACCATGTCCCTTCTCCATATATTAGGAACACATCCTTAGTTCTTCTCAAGTACTTAAGGATCGCCTTAATACCACCCAATGATCCATTCCTCGGATCGATCGTATCCGCCGTGACACTTAGAGCATACGATACATCGGGCCTCGTCATAACATAGCATACATGATAGATCCTATCATGCGGATGCATAGGAATCTTACTCATGCAAATCCTCTCGCCTTCTCGTGCGCGGACACATAGACTTCAAAGGTGTACCCCATGCCCGATGGGTAGGAAACCTTTCTTGGATTCCGACATGCTAAACCTCTTAGCACTCGGCCTATTTATGTAGACGCGAAGACCAAGCAACCGCTTCGATCTATCTCTATAGATCTTAATCCCGAGGATGTAGGTTGCTTCTCCTGTGTCTTTCATGGAGAATGTCTTGATAACCAAACCTTCAATCGATCGTAAGATTGAAACATCGCTTTCCTATAAGTAGTATGTCATCGACATACAATACTAGGAACACGATCGCACTCTACTAACCTTCTTGTACACACAAGGTTCGTCTGGATTTTGTGAGAAATCAAACTTTTTGATTGTCTCATCAAAACGGATATTCCAGCTCCTGGATGCTTGCTTCAATCCATAAAATGGACCGTCGCAATTTGCATACCTTGGTTTTATCAACCGATGTGAAACCCTCAGGCTGTATCATATACACGCCCTCGAGCAGGTTTCCATTAAGGAAAGCTGTTTTCACATCCATCTGCCATATCTCATAATCATAATGAGCCGCTATGGCCAGGAGCATCCGAATGGATTTAAGCATAGCTACAAAGTAATAGGTTTCGGCCATAATCAACACCTTGTTTTGACGATATCCTTCGCCACCAATCTAGCCTTATAGGTAATCACATTACCATCCATGTCGGTTTTCTTCTTGAAAACCCACTTGCACCCTATAGGCTTTATCCCTTCAGGTGGGTCAACCAAGTTCCAAACTTGGTTTTTATACATGGAATCCATTTCCGACTTCATGGCACCAAGCCACTTATCCCTTTCTCAACTTGTCAGACTTCTTCATAACTGTAGGCTCTCATCATCAATGAGTAACACGCCGCTCGATTCACTTACGAGAAATCCATATCTCTCGTGAATATTGGTGTTCTACCAGATCTACGAAGATGTGGTGTTACAATAGGTCCAAATTGATTGCTCATCACTATGAGTTGTCACGTCAGTGCTTCACCGTATCTCATCAATGTCTATTTGAGTCTCTCGAGCCTCTCAAGCTCGACGACACTCCCACTGTTTTCTTGCAAGAGAAACTCTTTCTCTAGAAACACAGCATGCCTTGAAACAAACACCTTTTGTTCCACAGGATGATAGAATTGGTAACCCCTTGTTTCCTTAGGGTATCCAATAAATAGACATTTATCGACTTAGCATCCAATTTGTCTATAATCGCTTCACATAAGCAGGACAACCCCATATCTTCAAGTAAGATACATGAGGTTTCTTACTATTCCATATCTCATATGGAGTAGTTGAGACTACCTTGATAGGCATTCTGTTTAACAAGTAAACAGCTGTCTGAAGTGCATAGCCCCAAAAGGACTTGGGAAGAGTTGCATGATTCATCATTGACCTGACCATGTCCAACAAGGTCCTAAGACGCCTCGTGATACACCATTATGCCGTGGGTGTATAGGGCGGAGTCCATTGAGACAATATGCCATTGTCTTAGATAATCAAGAAACTCTTGACTTAAGTATTCACCACCTCGATCCGATCGAAGTATTTTAATACTTTGTCATGTTGTTTCTCTACTTCATTTCTGAATTCTTTGAACCTTTCAAAGGCTTCAGACTTGTGTTTCATCAAGAACACATACCCAAACCGTGAGTGATCATGAAGGTAATGAAGTAGCTATAGCCTCCTAATGCTTGAGTTGACATAGGTCCACATACATCGCATGTATTAGACCTAGTAACTCTCCCACTGCTCACCTTTCCAAAGAAAAGGTAACTTAGTCATCTTGCCTTTAAGCATGATTCGCATGTATCGTATGAATCCAATTCAAACGATTCTAGAATTCCACATCGGTGTAATTCGGACATGCGTTTCTTGCTTATATGGCCAAGACGACAATGCCACATATAGGAGTCTATTTGATTATCCTTTCGAGCACGCTTGTTGCTCGCTCGATATTGAAAATGTCACCGGATACGCCCAACGATAAACACCATTGCTTAAAGTTCCAAATTCCCATAAAGAACTCCATTCAAAGTTATGTAACAACAATTGTTACTAAAAGTCAATGGTACCCATTTCTATTTAAACAAGAAATAGAAATGATGTTCTTTATCAACGAAGGAACATAAAAGCAATTGTCCAGCTTCTAAGACAAGTCCTACAGGAGTTCCAACAAATACGCTCCGATGGCGAAAAAGAACCGCTTTGCTCCATTCCCAACACGTAAATTTGACTCTCCCTTGACGAGTCTTCTTCTATTCCTTTGCCCATGTATGTCATTACATATATGTGAGCCACACCCAGTATCCAATACCCAAGTGTTTGAGGAAATAGAATGACAATCAATAACGAAGATTTCTGAAGAAGATGGGGGATCCGATGCCTTATCCTTCTTCACGGACTCAAGATAAATCTTGCACTTTCTTCGCAAATGGCTCTCCTTGCCATAATGATGGCAAGTTTCCTTTTGTGCTAGTTCTACCTTCTTAGCCCTTCTCTTCTTTCCCTTCTGCTGTTCCTTTGACTTCCTCTTAGAACCTTTCTTCGAGGAATCAACTAACAGCACCGTCCCTGCTCATGCTTCTCAGAAGACTCCACAGTCTTCAGCATATTGAGCAGTACCACAGATGAACCTTCTAGCATCTCAGAGGTGAAGAGGAGCTTTGAGACTTCGAACCTTTCGAATCTCACTTGCTCATCAACCAACTCACAAAGATGAAGGACTACGATATGAGCATCCATATGCTCATGCTGCTTTCGTAGCTTGGGTTCCATCGCGGCTAACATGATGCAACTCATTTGTTCAGAATCACTCACATGTTTCTGATAGGCCAACAATTGGTCCAGAGTTGCATAAATCACTAGGGAAGCGGGAAGAGGCGCTTCGAGGACATTTGCAAGCTTTTCAACCTTGAGAACAATTCTCAAGCTTCTAAGCCAGTCCAAGAAGCTCGACCCAGTCAATTTATTCGAATCCAAAATGGAACGCAAATTCAAAGACATCATGATCAATCTTAGAAATACAAAACGAGCATATATGAGAAAGATGATTTTAAAATGCATCAATATACATTTATAAATCCTATTCATTTTTTGAATTTCAAAAACCCCAAAATCACTTCGGGAGATCGTAGGTCCATCTCCGAATGGGTTGATATCCATCATAGTTATGAACAACCTTGGAGAGAGTCCAACAAGCCATTCATAACTACGACGGTAGGTATCAACTATACCGATTGCATATCACGTATATGCAACTATCACAATGTGCTATCAACTAATTGAATGTTCACACATACATCGGGTTGTTAACACATTAACAAGTATGCATCATATGCATAGCACCCAACTTCACCTCCCTTTACATCGACCTTGGAGAGAGTCCAACAAGCCGATGCTCCAAGTTAAAGCCAACCCATTAATCGGGACATAGTTTTAATATGGTTAGAGCGCATTCAACCAATTAGCCCAGCTTGGAGAGAGTCCAACAACCAAAGCTAACGATTGACCTCTGACTCTTACCATATTAGTATTAAACTATTCCATGGTTTGAACATATTCGGGTTCGAGCCAGGCTTGGAGAGAGTCCAACAACCCAAACAAGAAACGGAACTCTGGTTCTAACCATATTAATGGAAGGTGTAGGCCTTAATATTGTTTAAGGGTTTTTATGTCTCATCCTCTTTGCATGCAAATAACTATTATCTACATGGCATGGCATACATGGCATACATCTACATGTCACGACACGCATGGCATAATGTTATGCATTTAATGCAATTATATGGCATACAATTATGTCATGTATATATTTCCTTATATGTCATAACTATTTATGGAAATAAAATATGTTTAAGATTTGATTCTCCAAATCAAATCATAATTAAATTAGGAAACAAATTTCCAAATCTAATCACATATTTTATTCATGGAATTATTTGATTAAGGAAAATCTATTTAGGAAACTAATTTCCTAAATCATTAAAACTACTTATGGAAATAAAATATTTTAAGATTTGATTTCCCAAATCAAATCATGATTAAATTAGAAAACAAATTTCCAGAATCTAATCAAATATTTTATTTATGGAAAATATCAATTTCCATAAATACTTCCAACTTTCCAAAAGTGGAAGATTTCCATAAATACTTCTAGACTTTCCAAAATTGAAAAATTTCCATAAATACTTCTAAATTTCCAAAATTATAAAATTTCTAGAAATACATTATGACTATCGCAAAACCATTTTACGATTATGTCGAAACACAACCTGGGCTCTGATACCACTGTTGGGTTTCCGGCACCGCGGCGTGTGTGTGTTCGATCATGTTTCGTAAACATGAACACAGCGGAAAAAATAAAAATAATAAATACTCTTATTTATTACAACACACACAACACACGCATGCATATTATAACAAGTGTAGACATAATCATAAATTTAAATTTGCAATAAAAGAAAATTTATCTACGTTATACCTTTCGTATGACGTGTAGCGGGAACGGCATCAACCGGAATGATCCTCGCTAGAATCGTCTCTATCCGTATCCACGCCGAGTTCCTCGGGATGACTTCGCTAAGCCATGAGCTTCGTCTTCGTACGGGTTACTAGCCTCGTGTTGAAGACGACGTGATCGAGAGATGATCACGATCCGAATCCAAATTCGGATCCAAAATGAGTCCTCAAAACTCGCTTCTCCGGAGAGGTATTCGTCAACCGATTGACGAATCCTTCATCCTCCACCTCAGAGGATTACCGGAGATCGAATCTCCGGTAGTTTAGCCGCTTTCGGAGCTCAAACCGTCGTCCAAATGACGCTCCGACGAGAGGAGAAGAAGCTGTCCAGAAAACTGGACAGCTTTGGTGGAGGAGTAGGCGCCGGCCAAAACAAGGAAGCCAAGTGCTCACCTTTTCACCGAAGCCTAGGAAGATCACCGGAGGGTCGCCGGAGGATCACCGGCCAAAGCTTGGATGCCGGCAACAACTTGAACGGCGGCACAATAGGCTGGGCGGCAATGGAGGTTGGCGCCAACTCAAAGAGAAGATGAGGTGGGCGGCAACTTAATCTAGGGTTTTGGATTAGGGCTTAATTATCCATTAAGCCCTCTTTTATAGAGAACTAATTCTCTTAATGGTTATTGGATCATAACCATTAGGCCCGTTAACCCGCTCCATTAAGATAAGTTAAAATAAACCAAACCATGATGGTTTATTTTAAGTTAAAACGAACCGAACCAACTTTTGGTTCATTCATTTAAAATAAACCAAACCCCTTTGGTTTATTCTCCACCATTGGATTAGAACCCAACCAATTTGGTTCATTCATCATGTCTTCATAAGACTCGGCCCATCCATGCTTCCATTGCGACTGAAACATTCATGTTTGCTCTTTGTTTGGTCCAACCAAACCTAGTTTTTTTCGATCTCAGAATCTCATTCTCAAGTTCGTTTTAAATCCTTCGGATTACGCTCGTTGTGCGTGTGACCAAATAGGTTCTCGGTTTATGTTGGCCGTCTATAATTAACTATTAATTATAGAACGATTATGAGTAGCACCTGGTAGTACATCATGATCCCCAATTAACCGAAAAATCAACGGTTGATCTAGAACCATTTCTGAAACCCTTGATGGCTCGAATGATTCGTGCCCCATTCCCTTCACTCATCTTATACCCACTTGGTTGGGACATGGTCTATTGTGTCACCCCACTAGGTCGACTCACGCCACACCTAGCCCAAGTATTATTTCCTCGTCCTCACAGTTCTAGTTACTCCACATGTATCGAAGAGTACCTTACTCTAAACATGTAATGCTTTGGCCAAAGACTTTAGTAACAATCCGACGAGAGGCCATGGGTATACATCTCCTCGCAAGGAGTGGTGAATCCTTTATAGGCTATTCAAACACCTTCGATCATTTCGACTTATACCCAATCATCCCGGGTCCACATCTCCTTAGAGATGTTTGCTTAAGATGTCAAAGCATAAGTCTCCATGATCAAGATGACTTGAATACCGCAAGTCAAAGGAACATCGCACTTAAGCCATAGTAAGAACTTCATTGACATATCTATATATGCAGAGAACCATATGAAGTCTTACGGATGGTCACTCCAATGAACTAGTTACCATAACTAGCATCCACGATTAACTCCGGACATCACAATGTCTCCAGCCAGTGAGAATCAGCTGCTTGGATACACCAAGGAGTATACCTCGTGCTAGTCTCGACAGAATTGATGGCGTCCAAATCCATCAATTCATCGACTAGGGATAATTCCGATACATCACAATTACACATGTAGAGATACTCACTAGTTGTGATCCAATCACAAATTCTCTCATGCTGTGAATCGTATCGTGGGCATTCAGTAAATGAGTTTAAGATACAATCAAATACATAAAATATGTATACTCAAATAGTGAATCTTCATTTATCATATAAATGGTTCATACATAAGGCGATTGCCTTAGGACATCTCTCATATTTTACTAACACAGACAATTGGGATTGAATCCCAGCCTCTGATAAGTAATTCCTAAAATCTCCCAAGCGGTACTCACCACCACGATCAGATCGTAATGTCTTGATACTTTTACCTTGACGTTTCTCCACATCAGCCTTAAATTCTTTGAACCTGTCAAAGCATTCAGACTTGCAGCGCATCAAGTAAATGTATCCATATCTTGAATAATCGTCTATAAAAGAGACGAAATATTCAAAACCACCTCTAGTCTGGATAGACATAGGACCACACAAATCAGAATGAACCAATTCCAACACATCTTTGGCTCTATACCCCTTGGCCTTAAAAGGCCTCTTGATCATTTTATCTTCTAAGCAAGATTCGCAAGTTGGGAAAACTTCCATCACTAATGAACCCAGAGGTCCATTAGCTATCAACCTTTAAATTCTACTTAGGTTAATATGACCTAACCTTAGATGCCAAAGATATGTTTGGTTCATTTTCGAAGGTTCTTTTCTTTTATTAGATTTAGAAGATGAGTTATTTACTTTTATTTGCATCATGGGAGCTTTTGGTTCAAGGGTATATAAATTTCCTATCAATGCACCAGAACAGATAATCTTCCTATTCCTTTTTATAACAACTTTGTCATTAAAAGAAATAGAATATCCATCCAAAAATAATTTAGAAATTAAAATTAAATTATTTCTAAATAAAGGTACATAAAGGCAATTTTTCAGAACCAAAGTTTTATTCCTATCAAAAGATAAATAAACATCTCCCACTGCAATAGCCGCCACCTTCGTAGCATCACCCAAGTAAATGGTAATCTCTCCCTCAGCTAGTCGTCTGGTTTCCTGGAACCCCTGCAAAGTATTGCAGACATGATCAGCGGCTCCCATATCTACACACCAAGTGCCGGTAGATAACACCGCTAAACATGTTTCAATGACTAGACCAAAAGATATACCTTTGTTCTGCTTCCGATTGGGGCAGTCCTTCTTCCAATGTCCAGTCTACTTGCAAGTGAAGCACTTGCCTTTCGGCTTCTTCACTCCTCCCTGAGATCCTCCTGCCACCTTTGCTCCACCTTGTTTCTTCTTCTTCTTGCCTTTCGACTTAGAAGTAGAAACTTTCTGAGCAACCATGGCCTAAGCCTAAGCACTCTGACGAAAAGTCCCTCTGCCGCCTGGAGTTTTGTCAGAAGCTCCGCCAATGAATACAACCATTTATTCATGTTGTAGTTCAGGCAGAACTACTCAAAACTCCTAGGTAGAGATTGGAGAATGATATCGACCTGGGATTTCTCATCGATCTCAGCTCCAAAGACTTCCAGCTCATTCAAATGAGCCATCATCTTGAGAACATGATCCCTCACGGGTGTTCCCTCAACCATGGTGGTCATCATCAAGTTCCTCATGGCTTCCTACCTAGCAACCCGATTCTGGTGTCCGAAAAGTTCCTTGAGATTGAGCATCATTTCATAAGCAGTAGGCATGGCTTGATGCTGATGTTGCAATACATTTGACATAGAAGCCAAAATGTAACACTGTGCCATCTCATTAGCCTTTATCCACTTCTTATAACTCTCTTTCTCCTTTTCTCCAGAATCATCCGCAGGCTTAGGAGGACACTCTTCGAAGAGTATATACTTGTACTCCTTAATAGTCAAGACAATATCTAGATTCCTTTTCCAATCAACATAATTGGGTCCAGTAAGTTTATTTTCTTTTAGTATCACAGCAAGTGGGTTGAAAGTCATTTTTGAAAAACCAAAGAATAACATAGATCAAAACATTAGTTTTCAAAAATTTATTGATTCCTCAAATAATAAAATTTTAAAATCAACCAACACCTCAAAACACCGAGAATACCATATGCCATGATAGTGTGGACGTATACGAATTCTACATTTGTAAGAGGAGGTTTTACCCATTAATATTATTATCTTGTCAACCATACTTTTTGACAAATAAAATTAATAGTTGGTTCCTCTTCAGCCCTACAAATAAAAGTAATGACTCCGATGGGGAGGATACTCTTATTTGCATCTAAGTGTTCACCATTACTCGATACCAAGACAATTATCTCGGATTATGGGCCTTCCGATGGGGAAGTACACACACTTCTAAATAATTTCCTATAACCATATTTGCCCTTGTTATCCGCAAAACAAAATCATCCGATGGGGAGGAAGGCACTCAGAGCTGACGCGCAAGTTTGTTTGCATCACAAGTCAAATTGTAAAGGAGGCCATGGGAATTTTAAAAAAAATATCCCTCTCATAGTTAGTAATTTAAAATGAGGAATTTTCCTAGCACACAACATGCATATCAAACAAGAAGCAAAAAATATGAAAAAAAATATTTTCCAACTATTATGGCTTTTGTTTTCCAATATGTCTTTCATCGTGTCGTCATCTCGTCCGCTCCTCCCTACGCCATGTACAAGCTATCCGGAGATCCGAGCCGAGAAAAATTATTTTAATTTACATCCATCGATCCTATACTCCACAAAGGAGTGTACATGAAATCTAGATCAAAAGTAAACTAAAATAAAAGAGATGTCGTACTTAATTACAAAAATTAAATACTAGCTTTGTCAACCCCGAGGATTCAAATAATATTACAATTACACACATCCAATCACATACACATAAATATGGCCATAATAGTTGGATCTTATGCCTGCAACCAAAAAGTTAGCCTACACACATCCTACTATTATTCGGCACACATAATATATGATAAGTGCATAAAAGTAATCGAAAATTGTGGCTCTGATACCACTTGTAGGTGACTTCTTCCCTTTTCGATCGCTTGTACATGGCGATCCTATCTACGTCCCCGGATTAAAAAAAATTAATCCTTGACGAAGACGGATTACCCAAGCAACCGATCCTTCTTCATGTTATTCGATTCGAGTGGTCTCTTGAACAAACTTGTTGTTGAAGCAACCTAACTCTTTTTCTCGATTAGCCACGGAATAGATGATGTACAGATCGCCGGTTTTTGTGTTTATCTTCAAATTAGCCACATACATAATATACAAAAGAACTAAATCAAAACAAACAAGATTATACCTCTTGTTTACTTCTTGATCTTCTATTGTATGTCCTATCCTTCTCTTGGACGTTGTGTGGGCAACGATCCTCTAAGAGATGAAGCCTCCTAGATCACATTATTCCCCTCCTTGCTCACTCCGAACAAAGGGAAGATGAAATCTCCCTTCTTCTCCTATCTAGTGCCGACCACCAAGTCACCTTACTTAGTTGTTGCCGCCGGCCTAGGAGAGGGAGAGGAAGATTGGGCGCCGGCTAAGAGTTGAGCTCCAAAGATTGAAGATGAAGAACCGCCGGCTAAGCTTCAAGGAAGGAGCACTGACCCTTAGGGAAGGAGAAGAGATGCCGATTCAACCTTAGGAAGAGAGGAAACAAAACCCTAAACCTCTCCTCCACTTCTTGCCACCGACCAAGCCAACTCCAAACCCTAAACCTCTTCTAATCTTGCCGCCCAATAATTTATAATCAAACCCTATAATCATTAATTCATTGTTGCCGCCCAAGCCTTGGCCTTCTTTATATAGATTTAGCCCAAGCCTCCTTTTAATCGTGTCCGTTGGATCTAGGCTTCATGAGGATTTTAATAGGCTACAATAGTGACCATGAGGAGGAGTTGGATCTTGGCCACCCAATGGATCCGGCCCACATAAAATCCGATCCATTAATGATAATCCATTCCACTAGAGAATTATCATTGATCTACCTCACCAACCCCCATAAATAAATATGGGCTCCATATATTAATTGTAGAAATATCTACTCATGTTTAAGATCTCGAATGTCTGTCAATTAATTAATTTACTGACGATTAATTAATCAACATCTAACTCCATGAGTAGTACCACTCAACCTCATCATCATGCTGGACCAAGTTCACCTGCAGGGTTTACATGATGATCCTTATGAGCTCCTCAAGGGGACATCATCATCCTAATACATAGGACACGGTTTTCTCCTATAATCAACGGCACATCATGTAAATAATATCATTTCTTAACTTACCGAGTCTATCAATTTAATCTATAAATCTCGCCCATTTGGTAAATCAAAGAAATAAATACTAAGTACATGTGCCCATTATTATATCGGGATTAAGAGCATGTACACCATAATATCTGTGGTCTGATTCAATTATATAGTCAGCAATAAATTGAATCACCTCTAAGTCGGTCCTACTCAATACACATAAAGTGTACTAGTGTAATTCTATAGTCAAGACAAATCAATACCAAATTACACTACAACGTACAATACCAATGATTTGTCCAAAATCATCTCGGTTGTGAGCCTCTACTTATACTCTACAAGGAACTGATAACATGATCTTCCATGTGACACCACACACCATGTTATCTACAATGTAATGTATAAGACAATATGCATAACCATAAATATGCAAACAATGATCATGTGATTCTTATTTCAAAAATAAAGATGTTCATACAAAAGATAAGTTTTTCAGTATACATCCCAACAACAACCTGTAGGGGGATGCTTCGGAGGCTCATTGGCTCCCATGTCCCCGGATTAAAATTTTCACTAATGAAAGAATTAATCTGGACGGGATGAGTTTCCTTAGCACAACCTATTTGTCGTCGTGCTAACAACTTGAGTGATCGCTTGAACAAACTAGTTGTTCAAGCAACTCAACTCTTCTAGTTGGTTAGCCGCGGAAGAGACGACGGACGGATCGCCGGTTTTTGTGTTTGTCTTCGGGGTCCAAGATTATACAAAATATATACATATGCATAATTGTATAATCAACAATAAAAACAACATGCTCGGATCTGAAAATAAAGTTGTACCACTTTATACCTTACGATCTTCTATCGTATGTCCTATCCTCCTCGTGGACGATGTGTGGGCGAAGATCCTCCACGAGTAGAAGCCTTCTAGATCGCGTTCTTCTCTTCCTTGTCCGCTGCGAACAAAGAGAAGAACTAACAAAACCTTTCCTTTCTAGGACCGGCCACCAAGAAAAGGAGTTTGATGCAACCGCCGGCCAAGGAACGAATGGATGAAGCGCCGACCACCAATGGAAGGAGAACCGCCGGCCACCTTGGAGAGATGGGAGGAGTGAACGCCGGCCACCAATGGAAGGAGAACCACCGGCCAAGGAATAAGAGAGTGGCCTAGAGGATGGGCGCCGGCCAAGTCTTGATGGAGGAAGATGGGCGCCGGCAACAATTTGATGGAAGAAGATTGCCGCCCAAGCCCTAGCTCCCAAACCCTAGCCGCCCACCTTTAGAAGAGCCAAACCCTAACTCCAATTCAATTATTATTGCCGCCCAAGCCTAAGCCCTCTATTTATAGAATTGGGCTTAAGCCTCCTTTAATCTCCACCGTCGGATCTAGGGATTTAATCTCCACCGTCGGATCTAGGGTTTTATCCCAACCGTCGGATCTAGGGTTTCATCCCAACTGTTGGATCTAGGATTTCATCCCAACCGTCGGATCTAGGGTTTCATCCCAACCGTCGATTCTAGGGTTTCATCCTAACCATCGGATCTAGGGATTTAATCCCAACCGTTGGTTCTAGGGTTTCATCCTAACCATCGGATCTAGGGATTTAATCCCAACCATTGGTTCTAGGGTTTTGTTTTACATTCTTGGATCTAGACTTCACAAGGATTATATTAGGCTATGATAGGGACCATAAGGAGGAGTTGGGTCTTGGCCACCCGATGGATCGGAACCACACTCACTTGATCCATCAATGATGTTCCATTCCACTAGAGGATCATCATTGAACTACCTCACCAACCCCCATAAATTGATATGGGCTCTATATATTATTTGTACATTCATCTCCCCGTGTTTAAGATATCGAATGTCCGTTAATTAATTGATTTACTGACCATCAATTAATTAACATCTAATTCCTCGAGTAGTACCACTCAACCTTATCATCATGTTGACTAAGTCAACCAACTGGGTTTACATGATGAACCTTATGAGCTCCTCAAGGGGACATCATCAACCTAATATATAGGACACGGGTTCCTTCTATAATCAACGGCACACCATGTAAATAATATCATTTCCCAACTTACCGGGCATATTGATTTAATCCATCTAAATCTCACCCTCTGGTAAATCAAAGAAATAAATACTAAGTATATGTGTCCGTTATTATATCGGGATTAAGAGCATGTACAACATAATATCCGAGATCCGATTCAATTATCTAGTCAGCAATTAATTGAATCACCTCTATGTTGGTCCTGCTCAATACACCTAAGTGTACTAGTGTAACTTTATGTTCAAGACAAAACAATACCAAGCTACACTATAACCATGCCAATGGTTTGTCCAAAACCATCTTGGTTGTGAGCCTCTACTTATATTTCACAAGGGACTAATAACATGATCTTCTGTGCCACACCAAGCACCATGTTATCTACAATGTAAAATATTAGACAATATGCACACTCATATAATAAATATATAAAGTGCAAACAATGATCATGTGATTCTTATTTCAAAATAAAATGTTCATACAAAAAGAGCTAGGCTTTCAGTATACATTCCAACAATCTCCCACTTATACTAAAAGACTATGCCGTCATCACACTGCCATACATCTGATCCCCATGTCCTCCACATGCCTATCAAACACTTTCGCTGGAAGGGCCTTAGTGAATGGATCCGCCAGGTTATCCTTTGATGCAATCTTGGCGACAGCAACTTCTTCTCGCTTTACGATCTCTCGTATAAGGTGGTACTTGCGCTCTATGTGTTTACTCGCCTTGTGGACTCGTGGTTCCTTCGAGTTTGCAACTGCACCACTATTATCACAATAAATTGTGATAGTTCTGGGCAAACCAGGAATCACATCCAAGTCCATCAAGAAGTTCCTGAGCCATACAGCTTCCTTGGCTACCTCAGAGGCTGCCACATACTCAGCTTCCATGGTGGAGTCCGCCACGCATTTCTGCTTGACACTCCTCCATACTATGGCTCCACCTCCAAAAGTAAACACAAACCCCGAGGTAGACTTACTGTTGTCTCTATCTGATTGGAAATCCGAATCCGTGTAACCCACAGGGACTAATTGATCTGCCCGGTAAACCAGCATATAATCCCTATTCCTTCTCAGGTACTTCAATATATGCTTTACCGCAGTCCAATGTCCCTGTCCAGGATTACTCTGATATCTGCTAACCATACCCACGGCAAAACAGATATTCGGTCTCGTACATAGCATAGCATACATAAGGCTTCCTACTGCCGAAGAATAAGGAACCGCCTTCATGTCTTCTATCTCCTTTGATGTTTTGGGACACATCTCTTTAGATAAAGGAGCTCCATGCCTAAAAGGTAGAAAACCTTTCTTGGAGTTCTGCATGCTAAAACGGGCAAGGATAGTGTCAATGTATGAAGCTTGAGATAAGCACAACATCCTTTTCTTGCGATCCCTTATAACTTTGATCCCAAGGATGTGTCCCACTTCTCCCAAGTCCTTCATGTCAAACTGTTTGAACAACCATACCCTTACGTCTGATAACATTTTGATATTGTTGCCAACTAACAAAATGTCATCTACGTATAGTACAAGAAATACCACTACGTTTCCGTCACATCTTTTGTATACACAAGGCTCATCCGAACTTTGAATAAATCCATATGACTGGATTACCTCATCAAAGTGGATGTTCCAAGATCTAGAAGCTTGCTTCAATCTATAAATGGACCGATTAAGCTTACATACAAGATGCTCTTTGCCTTTAGCAATGAATCCCTCTGGTTGCCGCATATAGATGTTCTCCTCAAGACTTCCGTTAAGGAAAGCTATCTTGACATCCATCTGCCAAATCTTATAATCTATACGAGCAGCTATAGATAAGAGAATCTGGATAGACATAAGCATAGCTACCGGTGAAAAGGTCTCCTCATAATCGATACCCTCTTTCTGAGTATACCCTTTCGCAACAAGCCTAGCTTTGAAGGTCTCAACCTTCCCGTCTACTCCTCTCTTTCTCTTGTAGATCCACTTGCATCCAATGGTTTTTACACCATCGGGTGGTTCTACTAGCTCCCAGACCTGATTAGAATCCATAGATTCTATCTCTGAATTCATCGCACTTTTCCAAGATACCGCATCTCTATCTTGGAGTGCCTCATCATATGTCCAGGGATCAGGTTCATGTTCACCAGGGACTAAGTCCGAAGACTCTCCCAAAAACATGAATCTCTCGGGTTGTCTAACAACCCTCCCACTACGACGAGGTGCCTCCTGTGTATGCTCTGTGACACGCGGTGCAGTGACTTGTGGCATCTCCTCTTGTACCGGTGGTACTGAAGTCGGGACTTCCCCTGTTAACTCCTCAAGAACAATCCTACTCGTGGGCTTGTGGTTCATCACATAGTCCTCCTCTAGAAATCTGGCATTCGTACTCACGATCACCTTCTGATCTCTAGGACTATAGAATAAACCACCCTTCATTCCCTTAGGGTAGCCAACAAACAAGCGTACTTCTGTACGAGATTCCAACTTACCAGCATCTCCCTTCAGCACATGTGCTGGACTACCCCAAATCCGAATATGTCTTAGACTAGGCTTTTGCCCAGTCCACAACTCTGTGGGAGTAGAGGGTACTGACTTAGATGGAACCAAGTTCAGAATGTGTGCTGTTGTTTCCAGAGCAAACCCCCAGAACGAATCAGGTAACTCAGAATAACTCATCATAGATCTGACCATCTCCATAAGAGTCCTGTTCCTTCGCTCCGCCACACCATTCTGCTGGGGTGTGCCAGGTGCGGACAATTGGGATTGAATCCCAGCCTCTGATAAGTAACTCCTAAACTCTCCCAAGAGGTACTCGCCACCACGATCAGATTGTAATGTCTTGATACTTTTACCTTGACGGTTCTCCACATCATCCTTGAATTCTTTGAACCTGTCAAAGCATTCAGACTTGCGGCGCATCAAGTAAATGTATCCATACCTTGAATAATCGTCTATAAAAGAGACGAAGTATTCAAAGCCACCTCTAGCCTGGATAGTCATAGGACCGCACAGATCAGAATGAACCAATTCTAACACATCTTTGGCTCTATACCCCTTGGCCTTGAAAGGCCTCTTGGTCATTTTACCTTCCAAGCAAGATTCGCAAGTTGGGAGATCCTCCACCACTAATGAACCCAAAGGTCCATCAGCTATCAACCTTTGAATTCTACTTAGGTTAATATGACCAAGCCTTAGATGCCAAAGATATGTTTGGTTCATTTGCGAAGGTTCTTTTCTCTTATTAGATTTAGAAGATGAGTTATTTACTTTTATATGCATCGTGGGAGTTTTCGGTTCAAGAGTATATAAATTTCCAACCAATGTACCAGAACAGATAATCTCCCTATTCCTTTTTATAACCACTTTGTCATTAAAAGAAACAGAATATCCATCCATAATCAATTTAGAAACTGAAATTAAATTCTTTCTAAAAGTAGGTACATAAAGAAAATTTCTCAAAACCAAAACTTTATTCCTATCAAAAGATAAATAAACATCTCCCACTGCAATAGCCGCCACCTTTGAATCATTGCCCATGAAGACGGTAATCTCTCCCTCAGCTAGTCGTCGGGTTTCCTTGAACCCCTACAAAGTATTGCAGACATGATCAATGGCTCCTATATCTACACACTAGGCACTGGTAGATAACACCACTAAACATGTTTCAACAACTAAACAAGAAGATATACCTTTGTTCTTTCGGCGAGGACAGTCCGCCTTCCAATGTTCAGTCTGCTTGCAAGTGAAGCACTTGCCTTTCGACTTCTTCACTCCTGCCTGAGGTCCCACCGCCACCTTGCTTCTTCTTCTTCTTACCTTTCGGTTTAGAGGAAGAAACCTTCTGAGCGACCATGGCTTGAGCACTTTGATGAAAAAGCCCCTCTGCCGCCTGGAGTTCTGTCAGAAGCTCCGCCAACAAATACAACCTCTTGTTCATGTTGTAGTTGAGGCAGAACTGCTCAAAACTCCTAGGCAGAGACTGGAGAATGATATCGACCTGGGTTTCCCCATCGATCTCAGCTCCGAGGACTTCCATCTCATTAAGATGAGCCATCATCTTGAGAACATGATCCCTAACGAGTGTTCCCTCGATCATGGTGGTTGTCATCAAGTTTCTCATCGCCTCCTGTCTAGCCGCCCTACTCTGATGTCCGAAAAGTTCCTTGAGATTGAACATCATGTCATAAGTTGTGGCTATGGCCTGATGCTGATGTTGCAACACATTTGACATAGATGCCTGCAACCAAAATGTTAGCCTACGCACATCCTACTATTATCTGGCATACTCAATATATGATATGTGCATGAAAGTAACCGAATCCAAAACAAACAAAACTGGAAATCGTGGCTCTGATACCAATTGTAGGGGGATGCTTCGGAGGCTCATTGGCTCCCATGTCCCCGGATTAAAATATCGAATGTCCGTCAATTAATTGATATACTGACCATCAATTAATTAACATCTAATTCCTCGAGTAGTACCACTCAACCTTATCATCATGTTGACTAAGTCAACCAGCTGGGTTTACATGATGAACCTTATGAGCTTCTCAAGGGGACATCATCAACCTAATATATAGGACACGGTTTCCTTCTATAATCAATGGCACACCTGTAAATAATATCATTTCCCAACTTACCGGGCAAATTGATTTAATCCATCTAAATCTCACCCTCTGGTAAATCAAAGATATAAATACTAAGTACATGTGTCCGTTATTATATCGGGATTAAGAGCATGTACAACATAATATCCGAGGTCCGATTCAATTATGTAGTCAGCAATTAATTGAATCACCTCTATGTCGGTCCTGCTCAATACACCTAAGTGTATTAGTGTAACTTTATGTTCAAGACAAAATAATACCAAGCTACACTACAACCATGCCAATGGTTTGTCCAAAACCATCTTGGTTGTGAGCCTCTACTTATATTTCACAAGGGACTAATAACATTATCATCTGTGCCACACCAAGCACCATGTTATCTACAATGTAAAATATTAAACAATATGCACACTCATATAATAAATATATAAAATGCAAACAATGATCATGTGATTCTTATTTCAAAATAAAATGTTCATACAAAAAGAGCTAGGCTTTCAGTATACATTCCAACACAACCCTCCCCCCCCCCAAATGAAGGACCATATTGAGCCCCCCCTCAAGCCTATCCGTCCTCGAAGGGCTTCTTCTACTTGATGCCCGATCCTTAACCCACCAAGACTTTATGCCTACTGTTTGGTCCTCCTGACCTAGTTGGACTTGCTACCAGTTGTCCAGCCCTTCTGTCCCACTGGACTTCTTGCAGTTGTTTGGTCCTCCCGACCTGACTGGACTTCCTGCCTGGTGTTTGATTCTCTTGACCTAGACATGGGAGCTTCATTTTTTTCGTTCGAGGTTCATGGCTTGACATGGACCATGACTCTAATACCAATTGTTAATGTCTATAATATTTATATATCTCCTTAATGATATGATATTGTCCACTTTAGACCTAAGCTCTCATAGTTTTGTTTTTGGATTTTACCTAAAAGACCTCAAACTAATGGTGATATCTTTTTATCTTATAAGCATACGATATTTTCCATATCTTACCAATGTGAGACTTTGATTATATTCCCCATACTCCCAACATAATGTCAATAAGTGAAAAAAAAACTATTAAAGATATGGAGAGGATGACTATTGAAATTTGACCAATATTATGAAACTTTCAACATATGGAAAGATAATATGGAATATTGTTTTAAAATTAATTTTGGAAGATATCTTGCCATACTATGGGGATATGAAATGGCAAGATATGGAGATGGAAAAGAATTAAGAGAATGGACCGAACAAATATGTAAATCAAAATTTATGAAGGGAATATGAAAGTAATGATCTCAAATGTTTTTGGTTGTGCCAGAAATATCATAGATGGGATTGAAAAATGTAAAATTTTTAAAGAGCTATGGAATGAAATAATGCAGTATGATGAAATTTTAAACAAGAGGAACTAGAAGAGATAATGAGAAATTTGATCTTCAACAAAGATTAAGTAGAGGAAGGAAATCAAGGACAATTTATTGAGAAAATTGTTGAAGACATTAGTCCCTCATCATTGAATGATTTATGTGGAGATCCTTTGACCCATTCATGAAGCGATAATAAATTAAATCTAAACCGATGATGGAAGAAATTTTGGAAAGTAAACCTTCAAGCTCCTTAATTCAAATCAAGACTAAGAAGTGCATCATTTGCTTTGGAGGTAAAGAGAAAGGATACTATAAAAACAAGTGTTCACTTGCAAAGCAGGAGCCTAAGCTTTGTAAATTCAATAATTTTACTTATCCAAGTTGTTGGAAGAAAGAAACAAAGAAGAATGACAGCATCATTTGCTTCACATGTTATGAGGGGGCCACTACCATACGAAGTGCCTAAAGAAGAAGATAATGAGGAAGGAGAAGCCCAAGAGAAAATAGACAAAAAAGTGGAAGCTCAAGTTAAGGGCCAAAATCCAAATGTAAATGAGAAGCTATCAACTCCTAATTTGAATGTTATTCAAATTTCAATTTACTTACGTGTAATTATGATTTTTAATATTATATAATTCATTTTATTTTTTCCATAATAATAGTACTTTGCCTAAGGTCAGAAATGTAGATAAAAAAATTAGGAAAATAACTTAAAAAGGGAAGACACATGCTTAGATTTAGAAATATGAAATGAAGCATGAGAATTATACACTGAAGAGTAGATAAAAATTTAGGAAAATCAGCTAAAAAGGGAAGACACATGCTTAGATTTAGAAATATGCAATGAAGCATGAGAATTCTACACTGAGGATCGAGTCTAGAATTGGAGAATCAATCTTTGAGATTAAAGCTCTATTGTTTAGATATGAAAAGAGTTTATAAATGGGTCGAGCAACATGGACTTGGTGCTAGATAAGCAAAGATTTAAACATGATAAGTTGCATTAGGAATATATAGTTTCATCATCTAAGGCTAATGTTTTCCATCATATGCTAGAGTAGCATTTAATTATGGTATATGTGAATTGCAAACCAATTGAAAATAATAGATCTTTGATCCCAAATAAATTATACTTGTCATACTACAGGATTGTAAAGGTGTAAATGGGTTTGAGAATTAGTGAAAAGCTCAATCTTAGAAGATTTTAGGGAATGTTCATCCAAGGGATCGTTGGAATTTATATTCAAATTGCATGGAATGTGTTTAAATTATGTTTGATGTCAAACAAATTGAAATATGAATGCAATTCACTATGTATTTCATATAAACAATTAAATGAGCACAAAATTAGGACATTAAGATTATAGTTTATCGAAGCTTTTAGTTAAATTTGAGAAATGTAATTATTTTTTGATAATTTATTCTTTCCCCCTAGATATAGATGAAACAAACTTTTTTTTACAAAATTTTGAATTTTTGAAGGATTGTGTAATTTCTAATTCATTTAGAAATTGATACATTTGTGAAGTTCAGGAGTAAAGATGATTTTGGTAGTTACTATTAGATTGACATTGGATTCAATCAACTGGTGTCTAGTACATAATTCATTGGCTTCAAAATTGGAACATTCAACATGTCATTGATCATGATAACTTGGGTATTCATATTTGAATCCATATAGGGGATTTTAAATACTACTTAGTTATCATTTTAGGTGCATTAAATCATTTTTGTATGATCTAGTTGGGGTTATAGTTGATTGGAGGTGCTTCTAGTCAACTAAAGAGTGTACTCAAGTCTGATGACTTTAAGATAGAATTTTTATTTAGAGTCTAGTTGACTAATATTGAAATCTAATCGACTGATGTTATGACACAGATGGAACTACAGCCTGAGCACATCCTTTCACATGCGGCGATGCTAGAAGAGAGATGACAGATAGAATCGAAGGAGAAGGGAGAATTTGTTGGAACGTCGGTGGTCGGCTAGAGGGGGGTGAATAGCCCTCTTTCGTGTATGGTGGAATTCGCTCATTCTTGATCGTCTACAAATATGATTAGTGAAATGGAAATATAAACAATAAAAACAATTAAAAACAAGCGCTAACAAACCGATATAACGTGGTTCACGGCCCTTGCCGCTAGTCCACGACCAGATTCGTTCCAAGGTGAATCACGCCTTAAGCTTTCCACTAATCTCTCCTTTACACAAAGCTAGGTGGAGGTAACCTTTCTTACAATTTCTCTTCTTACAATAGGATTGAAATAAATGCATCTAAGAAGAGTAGAATTCATTTGGGCACTTGTGAGGATGTTTAGGAATAAAGCATTAACCCTCCTAAGTCACCCAAGGCCCCTTCATATAGGGAAGAAATCATTCTTCCCGTTGGGCCTCGAGCAATTGACTGATGAAGCCATTAGTCGACTGCTGCTTTGGTCGTTGCCTCGCAACGGCTCCTTCCACGTTGGATTTTAACCAACAGCTCCCACATCAGTTGACTGATCTTCCTATCAGTCGAGTGGTCGATGCAATCACTCGACTGCTGAAGCTTCTGTGCCCGAAACCCTCGACATCAGTCTATGGGTCCCCTTCGCAGTCAACTGAAGAAGCTAGCAGTCGACTGCCATGAGCTGGCAGTCGACTGATCGGATAGAACTTCAACTCGAACACCAGTCGAGTCTCTAGTCGACTTGGAGCAGTCGACTGATGTCAGGAAAACTCATCCGACACTTAGCCAATTGGCCAAGATTATCTAAGAGCTACCCCGTCCCGGATTAAAATCGGTCACTCTCATTCCCTTGGAGTCTCTTGCCTTGAAGTTCTCTTTCGCTGGCCACGTCCCTCGGATGCGCCAAGCGCACGGGTTCGCAGCGTCATCCTTCGCATCTCGCCCTGAAGTCTACTTCCTTCGGCTTCACTCCAATGCTCCTCGTCCGGCGGTCCCTCAGATGTACCAAGCGCACGACTTCCACAATTCATCTTTCACCAACTCAAGGAGCGAGTCATGAGATAGTGAATCTTGCCATTCATCCATGTGTGAATTACTAAGTCCTGCATGACTTCAACGCACATATCAAATCCATAACAATCCTAACTTAAATCCTTTTCCACACACATCAAAACCACATCACATGGGTTGATTGCCCTAACAATCTTTCCCTTTTTTATGTGTGGCAATCCGTTTAAGTTAGGTAAAATAATAACATAAAAACATAAGGCAAGAAAGCATGTAAATAACATGAGTATCAAAACTCCCACTTAAACATGCAACTCCCCCTTAAGACATGCTAATTTCCCCTTTAGCATGATTCACTTAAACCATTAATATTCTCCCCCTTTGACACCATCAAAAATATTATACAAATGTTATACACGAATGACATCAAATCTAATGAAAGAAAATAACAAAATCAAGTTCAAAACCTGATAAAACATCTTACTATGCTCATGCATAGTACATCAGTCGACTAAATCAGACCATCAGTCGACTGACACCCAGTTTTCTGATTTTTCTAATTTTTTGAATGAACTTCAGAAATGCACCAGAAATTTCAGAAAATTCAAAAAATCATGAAAATTGAGGAACACATTTCTCATAAGTCTCTTTATCAGTGAATTTTTTTTTTTTCATGAAAAATCATTTTATTTTCGAAAATTGGGCAAAAACTCAAAAGTTTGAAAAACCACTAGAGTTTTTATCAATTTGAAAGCTGTTTTTGCCTTAGACATTTTTCAAAACATCAATTCACTATTTGAAAAGCATAAAATGGTTTTAAAACATTTAAAATATCCAACTATTATCTATGGGCAATATGTTCATTGATTAAACATTTGCTTTCCCCATAGTTGGTCTATTATTGCTATTATGATACATCAAATGACAATCTAAATGCCATAAGCATTAGTGGACCATTTGTATCATCCTATCATCTCACTCATTGCTATGTTCTCAATCAAGTTAGCCTTATAGTGGGATGTGAGATGAACTTAAAGGTATTTATACTTAACCAAAATTCCATGCAATTCTATCAAGGTTAAGTATCATGCATCCTAAAACCATCAATATGATCATAAAAACACATATTATCAATCATGATCAAATATTTTCAATTATTGCATATCTCGATCAAATATGATTAAGATTTCATATTATGATCGCATTATCATCACCCAACACTATAAATCAAAAAATTTATAGCCCACATCATCCTAAGTCAACCATATAATATGATATGAATAAAGTCTAAGTATGGTTGACTATCCTAGGGTCTTCCTAACCCTTAAGGATGGATTTGGGAACCCAATATAAATTCTTTCTTATAGGGTTCACTAAATATTCTTTAGGGATCCATTTTCTAGCTACCATTTTATTTTTAGCTTGGCCCCTAGCAATCAAACAATGGTAGGCCTTTTCATTCTTGGTCCCCTTATATCCTAGGCCTTTCTTATTGAAACTTGCCCTTTGGCTCCCTATAATCATGTTTAGGGTGTTGGAGCCTATGATGAATTTTTTCTAAGGCCTTGGTTAGGAAATCTACCCTTTCCCTTAAAGGCTTATTTTCTTCATTACATGCATCATTAACATTAAACGACATATAGTCATCATGTGAGCATGCATTATTGATACTAGAAGAAGCATTATCTTTAACATTTAAATATTATTTTTCTAGCTTTTCTTCTAGGGCCTTAATTTCATCAAGCATGCTCTTATTTTTCTTTTTAGCCCTAAATAGTTCCTTAGTTAGGCTAGAAATCATAGACATAATTTTCTTGGGAGGAAGATTTGTTACCTCACTTACCAAATCTCCTTCTTGTGATGTCGATGAGGATGAGGATGAAACTCCCCTTTCACTTGAGTTCTCCTCACTTGTGCTTGTTTCTTCTTCGGAGGAGGAGGTGGAGTCTAGATCTTCTATTGCCATTAAGGCAAGGCTTGTGAAGGCTTCTTCTTCTTCCGATGAGGATGATGGATCATCCCATGATGCCTTGTGTGCCTTGACCTTCCCTTTTTCTTTGCCTTTCTTTTCATCCTCCTTCCTCTTGTTCCCTTTCTTCTTTTCTTCTTTCTTTCTCATTTCCTCCTTGCTTTTCTTCAAGAGGGGACAATCATCTCTTATATGTCCCTCTCCTTGGCAATTGTAGCATATGATCTTCCTCCTTGGCCTTCTTCTCCTATCATTAGACTTGTTAAATTTAAAAATTTTCAATGCACGCCTTACCTTTCTTACCATATAGGCCTCTTCATTACTATCCATGGATGAGGAGGAATCTTCATCCGATGAGGAAGGTGGCGTCTCCTTCTTCTTCTTCCCCTTGCTTGCTACTAGTGCCACTCCCCTTGATGGCTTGATTTGCTCTTCTATTACTCCTTCAAGCCTTGTTTTATGGAGTTCCATGGTGGAGAAAAATTCTTCTAGGGTGCTCACCTCTAGATTCTTTGAAATGTAGAAGGAGTCCACCATGGAGCTCCACTTTGATGATCAGGGAAAGACATCTATAGCCTTCATGATCATGTCCCGGTTGGAGAGATTTTCACCTACACTTGACAATCCATTAATTAATTCTTTGAACCTAGAGTGTAGTGATAATACCTTCTCCCTTTTATCGAGTTTGATGTTGTTGAGTTGGGAGCGGAGAAGGTCCCTTCTTGCAAGCTTCGCCTCGGAAGTGCCTTCATGTCTACTAATCTTTCCCATATTTCCTTGGTGCTTGCACACTCTCCAATCCGGGTGATCTCTTTTTGGGGGAGCACATTGAATAAATGATGCTTGGCCTTTGAATTCGCCAAGTGCTCCTCCCTTTGTTTCTTGGTCCATCATGATTTCTCAATTTGTTCACCCTCTTCATCCCTAGGCATCTCAAAACCATTTTCCATTATAAGCATAATATCAAAATCAGTTTCAAAGAATAGCTCCATTCTCTTCTTCCACTAAGAGAATTCGTCTTCAAATTTTGGTGGATGAATATTGGAGCCGACCATTGTAATTGTCATGCTTGTTGTGGCGATGAGTCCGGTGACAAGCAACTTGGCTTTGATACCACTTGTTGGAATGTCGGTGCCCGGCTAGAGGGGGTGAATATCCCTCTTTCGTGTGTTGAGGATTCGTTGACCGCTAGAGGGGGGGTGAATAGCTCGTTTTGATGCTTGATGGAATTTGTTCGCGTTTGATCGTCTACAATTTTGTTAGCAAAGCAGAATGATAATAACAAATATAAACAATAAGATACACAACCACAATGTGAGATATAATGTGGTTTGGAACCGAATGATTCTTACTTCACGGATCGAGCTCTAGCGATGCGTACACACACCACTAATAACAATATCTCCTTCTCAACACAAGTTGGAGGTGGAGAAACCTCTTACAACAATTCTTACAACAATAAGAAGTAAATGCAAGCTAATACAAGTAAACTACACAAATACAAGTAAAGAAAACTTTACACAATGTGAACTTGAGTGCTTGCTTTTGGTTGCTTAAAGAGTAGCCTTTGAGACCCAGAATCACACCAGCAATGTTAAATATGAAAAATTTAAAATATAAATTTTATGGCCAAAATTTAGAAAAAATAAACCTGGGAATTATTTCGGGATTTTTAGAGAATTTTAGGATTTTTTTCAGAATATTTCTAGATTTAAATGAGGCTTGTATGAGATATTTACGAGTATAAGAAAAATAGGCTTTTAGAGGGCCTATTTGAAATATCAATTTTGAGGGATTAATGTGTTAACTAAAAACCTAGGGTTAACTTGTTCCCCATTCTTAAAGCACGAACCACAAGCCGTTTCTTTATTTTTTTTCTTTTCCTTCTCCTGAACGAGCAGCCGTTTCTCTATCGCGACATTTTTCCTCCCAATTCTCTCTAGCACCGTAGTCATTCTCCCGATTTCGCCGCACCACTCGTCGCCCCATCCGCGACAAACCTCCATGCCCGACTCCACCTCGCGATCCTCTTCCTCGCAACTTCTTCTCGCGATTTTTTTTCTCCATGCGCCGCCTTGGTGGTTGCCGCTCTCTTCCTCCCCGCATGAGCCTGCTGCCATGTCAGAGGCCAGCGGCGCCACCTTGGTCGTTGCCATCATGTGGCCAGCCTCTGTCACCAGGAGGTTGATCCGATGCCGATCTCCACCCTGAGCTCGTGTCATCACCTTTGGTTGCGCATGGGTCGCTGTCGTCGTACACCCAAAATCTTCGGCCAGCCTTTCTCCTCCTCTACCACGGTCATCGTCGCCTGAACTCGAGCCAACGGCGAGCGAGTGGCTGGAAACTGGATTCGATAGCTTCTTGGATTTCGGACTACCTTTGACCTCGCCGGAGCAAGGTGAGGTAGTGCCTCCTTCTTGCTTTGGACGAGATCTAAGTTCAAAATGGAATTTTTCTTTGATTGAGTTGGTTTGTGATTTAGGGCAGCAATCTTTTTCCGACGAACAGGACAGATTTGGGTGAAGGATTGGCTGCCGGTGGAGTTTTACTAGCACTGGTAAGCAAGATCCATCTCCTTCTTCCCTTGTTGTTAATTTTGGGTTGGCCGTGAGTTGTTGTGTGAGTGAGCTATGAATGGTCATACAGCTGAGAGCAAGGGGCGTCGACTGTGCATGGCTGTGAGTCGGAGTTTTGGTCGATTAGGGGCTGTAAATTGGGGGTTTGCACGGCTGTGGTGGCGGTGCATGAGAGGAGAAGACTAGAGTGACTGTGAAGGGGCTGTGAAAAAGACTTGGATGAAGCTTGGGTTAGCTACCGTGTGATTTGGGGTCTTGGCCGGTTGTGAATGGGCAGAATTTTGGTGTTTTGCAGGCTGTGAATGAGTGTGATCGGAGGGATGGTTATGGATCCTGTTATGGTGTGGATATATGATGGCAGTGAGTGATCGTTAGGTGGATAGTTTAATCCATTAGGTTTTGGACTTGATATTAGGGTTGGCAATATAATCTAAGTATATGATGTTTTATGCAGGTTTTGATCACGAGACAGGTCCACGGGCGTGAAGATTTCATTAGTTTGAGCATTATATCAGGCGGGTATTTTGACTTATCTTTTAGATAATGTCATATTGATATGCTTAGTTGGTTATAGCTTGCAATAATTTTTATGTTTACTGCCTTGTATGTTATTGTGCCTACTTGATACATGCATTTGATCAGTTTTTAGTTATACCTTCCCTGTTTTACTTAGGTCATTGATATGTACCTATTTGTTGTGCATATTATTCAGAGACATTTTTTAGTTAGTGTTACATGCTTTAGTGTCATGCACCATCTTGCATGATTGCATGCTGGCTAGATGGGGTTCCTTTGTAGTTGAGCCCACAACCAGTTACATGTTCTGCACACACAACCACTCATGGGTTAGTGGTACATCATAAGGGTGTGTGCAGTAGCTCTGTCAGGCTCCGCTGGTCCGCTCATGGGTAGCGGTGAGGCAGCGTGATAGTGGGCAGGGATCCCTTCTCTGGTCTACGACACCGAGAGATGAGAGCATTGCTCCCCCACTCTGTTTGGGGCAGGAGGATAGGTGTACTCCGACAGCATCCTGTCCACTCGGTCACTCAGGAGCAGTGATTACAGAGTGCACAGTTGTCATAGCCCTACCCACTCGGCTTCACCATCGCGTGTGAGGCGGATGACTGGCGTCAGGGGTGACCATGTCATTTGCATCGCATGCATTTTGCATGGATGGCATTTGTATTGTGTTTGCTGCATTTTAGTTGTTACCTTGGATGTTTCATATGATTGTCATGCATACAGGATACATTTTTGTGTATTGGTATGACGACTTTATTTTTGCTAGTATGGCACATGCTCCTAGGTTAGGATAGGAGATTAAGGTAAGTACAGTCTTCCACATTTCTTTATTGCATTTCCTATTATTGATTAGTAGACTATACTGACATGATTATTATTGTTAGTTATATCTGACTATGCATATCGATTATTATCCGCTGAGTTCATTGAACTTATCCTGTTGCTTTATATCTATTTCAGGATGAAGCTGTCGGGAGAGTCCAGCTGCCAAAACCCCTCGTCAGGATGGTTTTTGTTATTGGATTTATGGTTTTGGTTTTTGAGTAGAAGACATGTTTAGGTTTTGTGTTTTTATTATGTACGCGTGGATACTTTGATCGTATTTGATATGTCCTTATGGACTTTTATTCGATTGGTTTTGTTGAGTATTCCTGCTCAGATGGCTAAAGGGGTAAGTCTAGATATTGTAGACTTTCATTATTTACTTTGATTGTTGGCATGAGGCCTATTTATGACCTGCGTGTGTGGTTTTTATTTCAGTCGTGTTGACTGATGTATAGTAGGTCGTGTGGGCCTTTTATGCAAGTTTCGTATTGTCACCCATATAGGGGAGATGCTGTTGGATTTTTGTCTGGCGGGGACTCCCTCGGGGCGTGACAATTTATTTGGTATCAGAGCATAGGTTCCGAGTTCCTTAGCGTCTTTGAATTTTTGGAGTTCACCACGTTTGGCAGGTTAACTTGAGTATTTTCGGATTTGTATGGATTTTCGATGATTTTTATATTTTGGAAATTCGAGGTATTATTGACGAGGTCAATTTGGGGATTTGGCGGTGACAGGACATCTCCAGACGGCTAACAGGTGAATAAATTCTAGAGATAAATTGTCTAGATTTAGTGCATGATGATATGATTACATTGTATACGTGGTTTAGGGTATATTTGCATTTGATGCTCTATAGAATATTGCTTTGACTTTTTACTAGCATGACCCCTTTAGATATACCCTAAATAAAATTTCAGCCATTGATTTCCATTAGTATGACTATGTTGTCGTTTATTAGATATCGTTGTTACGTGTTTATTTGGTTAAGTGTTATTGCGGTGGATACCATGATTGAGACTAGTAGAGATAGACTAACTTAGATGAGGTTATTCTGTAGGAGCGGATCTCAGGAATGAAACATTAGTAAAACTCTAGGTGTTGGAACCCTAGGCGTAATAACCCGGATGTGCACATTGGTATATGTTTATCCATTTACTATTTCAGTTGATATAGTGATCGGACTAGTAGAGGTCGTATGATTAGGATGTGATTAATTCTTAGAGGGTATATAACATTGTTCATATCTCGGCTGCCAACTATATCTCCCATTCTTGATTGATAGAGAGTCTGCAGTAGAGTCTCTCTATGGTTGTTTTTGTATATTTGTGGTCGAATATGTCTCCCATGCATGGTTGAGATAATTTATTTTAAGGTTATACTCTTTGCGTTATCCGTTCGGAGTTGGTGATAATCGGATTCGTATGATGTCTGTAGCTAGATAGCTACTTTACATCTTAAGTACCCATGAGATCTGTTCGTGGAAGCATGTTGTAGCATGCATGATTAAACTGGTAGAAATGATATAATTTAGGCTTAACCTTTTTGTCGTGCTTGTTAGTAGATGTGTTGTCCTTATTGGCCTTGATAGGCGTTTCCTGTTAGCTGGGACGAAACCCTATGATTAATCATCTCGACGTGTTTATTAGTGGACTTGTGATTTTTATCGACCTTGATAACCGTTCATGTTAGAAGGGTTGGAACCCTAGACTTAACCATCTCTACGTATTTATTTATAAGTCGATGATCTTTACCGACTTTGGTAAACATTTCATATTAGAGGTGTTAAAACCCTCACTTGACCGCCTCAATGGACTTAATTATAGATCGATGATCTTTATCGACTTTGATAGACGTTCTATGCTAGATGTATTGGATAACCCTAGGCTTAACAACCTAGGATAATCGACTGCCCACGCGACCCATTAGTGGTAGCATGTTGTTGCGTGCAGTCAATAACTAGATATCTATATATGTTGTCTTCCCACGAGACTCATTCGTGGTAGCATGTCGTTGCCCGCAGACATTGAGTCTTTATACTGCCTGTTTACCCATGAGTCTCATTCGTGGTAGCATGAAGTTGCGCGTAGACAGTGCTGAGTATATTGATTGTCGACCCACGAGTTCCGTTCACGGTAGCTCATAGATAGTTCCCTTTGTATTACCTCGAGAGCCACGAGGCTTTGTCGTGGTATCTGGATGTGCATTACTTGTAGATTGCAGGGGTTGTGTATGTTACGGGTATATTTGTTATACTGCTGACCAGGTTAGTTGTAGACTGATATTGGTACTCTGAGGATTGGGTTACTCTAGTTTGTTTCCTTTGACTTCCATTATGTGCATTATGATTATGCACTATTTGTCTATCCATTCACTGAGTGGTTGCACTTACCCCCTCCTCACTTATCCTCTAGGTTAACTGATGGAGGACGTGTCCTGTTGACCTACCTTCGTGTCGCTCAGAGAGTCCCTTGTCGTGCATGTCCCACTGCATTGTCGAGATGTCGCTTTATTTAATTATCGGTATTGTATTTTGTTTATGCACTTTGGATTTTGTCGCAATTTGATTTGGTGTCATAAAACTATTTTACTTTAATTGATTTATGTTTAGTCGTGCATGCATGCAGTTAATAAAATACTTATATTTCTATTATTATTTCAAGGTTTTTACCAGATCTGGTCCATGTATTTCTGAATATTGTCACTGAGGGGCTCCTCCATCATTTGGATGACGGATATGCCCCCAGGACGTGACAATTTTATTGGTTTACGATTTTGGTTTGTGAGTTTTGTGTTTCAAGGATTTTCTTTTCCTTGGATTTTTGGGAGTTCTCGTGTTTCGAGACCAGGCAAGCTGAATGATATCTCTGAGCTATAGGAAAAGTATTGTCTTTAGTGGTTACTGTACTTTTCTTATGTAATAGGAAGTTGTCATTATGTTCTTGTTAGATACTTACTCCTTGTAGGAAATGCTACCTAGTGAAATTGCCCCTACTCATGGTCATGGATTAGGTCGACGACGTATTGACCTTGCGGAACCTAATGATGATTTTTGAAGTACGGACTCTTTATAGGTGTCGACTGATGTCGAATTAGGAAGCTAGGGTTAGGCCCGCTAGCCACCCATTGGGAGGTCAAGGAGTAACCCCTCAAAAAATATCAGTCCCTACTATTAGTGATTTGGTTATGGATAAGGCGTGTATACCTATACTGGTCAAGACGATGAAAGATCATTTTACCTTATTATAGGAGGTGTTGGATGGGATATTTATCTGTCCCAGTATTTCTTCTAGAGAAGATTCGGAACTCTTTGTTAAAGGAGAGATGGACCTTTGAGGTTATGCATCGATTATCGATAGTAGAATATCGTAGTTGTAGAAGGAAATGAATATTCTTCATTGTGGATAGAGAATCTGTTTAGATTAGCTAAGGACATCTGTGTAAACTCTAGGGTTGGTATACGACTGGTGTGTTGATATTGTAGTGACATGGTGTCATACATTGGTGCAATCGGCCTAGGTCATGATTGACGAGACTCGAGTTTGACTTGAGAGATGTTTTGATGTTTGACAAAGTAAGTTGACATTGATGTTTGACATTAATGTCTGTTGATGTTTTGGGGAGATTGTTTAAACAATCAACCCGGGTTATGTTTAACTGGACTCGAGGGAGACTTTGATGGTTGACTAGGGTTGACAATGTGATTATGGAAAGTCCAAGTCATGGGTACTTAGTATGGAAAGTCCAAGTGGGACACTTGGCATTTGGGAAAGTCCAAGCTGTTGGTGCAGTGGGCACCTAAGTCGAACCTATGTTTTGATTATAGCAAACGATACAAAGTTAAGCTTATATTGTTATCTCACGAGCTAAATCAAGTGTGCAGAAAAGTCTCAATGCTGGAGCTGAAGGCTAGCGACACCCGGAGGAAGCCGCGGTGGTCGGGCGACACTCGAGTTACTTCGGAGGGAGCCGAAGGAATCGAGTGGAAGGCCGGAAGCAAAAGCGACAAGTAAGTATCGAGGTAAGCTCGTGTGTGCAAGCGTAAGTGAGGTCGTGTCCTTTGTACGGGGACGTCCTTAGGCGACGATCCAACCCAAGACTTCCCATGGAAGGTCTATGTTGAGATCGGACGGCAAGTGGCCGTCGAATTCACTTGTATTTTGAGCTAAACTCCTTTTTTAGTCAAAAATCGTGGCTGCCAGTTCAACCGGCCAGTTCAACCGTGGCGATTCAACGCGGCGATTCAACGGCAGCGGTTCAACTCGATTCAACCGGTGGTCAAAAATCAGCCTCGAGGAGTCAAGCTTTATCACCATTTTTTAAGGAGTTTTGTGCCCATTTGTGATTGGTTGAAGACCCATTCGTTGAGGGGCTTAAAGGCTATAAAAGGAGGGCCAAACCTAGGGTTTTTCATCAATTCAAAAGCTTCCAAGTGCTTCCGATACGCTCCGACTCTCCGACATCCCTACGACAGCGGCTGAGACGACGACTAAAGCTTCAACCTCCAATCCTTGAAGTCGTCGGTATAATCTTTAATTTTGTATAAGTTGTCTTTATTTTCAAGCTTTAAATCATATCAAGGAGAGGGGGAGTGTCCCTCTACCTTGAATCTTTATTGAGTTTTTGTATTCGCTTAACTCCTATCTCTATCGAGAAGGAGTTCGTTTAATATTTGCCCTCCGTGCGTGGTCAAGGACCATTAGGGCCTTGGAGTAGTAGCCGTAGGCTACGAACCAAGTAAAAACCCCTCGTGTTTTTATTTATTTATTGCTAT
The DNA here is from genome assembly GCA_025175895.1 of Wurfbainia villosa. NCBI lineage: Eukaryota > Viridiplantae > Streptophyta > Magnoliopsida > Zingiberales > Zingiberaceae > Wurfbainia > Wurfbainia villosa. The sequence continues at coordinate 77,352,899 of CM045987.1, read as the reverse complement.
CTTTCCGCTGCGTTTACTCGTGCCAATTCGAACGATTACGAAAAGTTTTTTTCTTATCGCTATTCACCCCCCCCCTCTAGCGCTCAAATCGATCCAACAATTGGTATCAGAGCCGGGGGTTGCTAAGATTTGGTGAAACCACCAATCTAGCTTTTTTTTACAGATTTATTTTCTTTTAATTCTGTTTATTTCTATTTATTTTGTTTGTTAAATTCTCTACCGCACTACTAATCCAAGACGCGAGTCTTGGTACTTGTTTTTGAGTTTTTGTCTTTGCTAGCTTTTCGGTCTTCGTCTCTTTTTGTCTTTTTGTTTCAATGGCCCATCTCGAGGGTTTTAGCACCGTCCGACCTCCGTTTTATAACGGAGATGACTTCCGTTATTGGAAGGGTCGGATGGAATGCTTTCTCAAAACCCAACTCGAGATGTGGATCATAATCCAAACGGGTTTCACACTTCCGACTAATGAAGTGGGTGACTCCTTGGATTATGATCAATGGACCGTTGCAACAAAACGACAAGTCGAAGCCGACGCCAAGGCAACACAAATCCTCCAATGCGGCCTATCCAAGGAGGAGTTAAATCGCGTCGGCCCCTTCATAAGCGCAAAGGATCTTTGGACTAAACTAATCGAGTTACACGAAGGATCGGATCAAGCCAAGGTATGTAAGCGTGATTTGTTATTCAATAAATTGTACACACTAAAAATGCAGGAACACGAATCTGCGATGCAACTCCACGCCCGTGTCCAGGACATCGTCAACAACTTACACGCAATCGGGCAAAAGATCGAAAACCGCGACCTTATAAGGTATGTTCTAAACTCTTTTCCGAGGACTACCTTGTGGGCATCCATGGTCGATGCCTACAAGGTCTCCAAGGATCTTTCTAAAATTAGGTTAGATGAACTCTTTTCCGATTTTGAATTACATGAACAATCCAACTCGGAACCCGAGAGGGGTATAGCTTTATTTGCAGGATCAAAGAAGAAGAAAATGTAAGCAAGCCACCAACCGAGGAGGAAGACGAAGTCGTCAGAAGAAGAAGTTGACCGGAATTCTAATGAACCTAGCTCGAAGAATAGCCAAGGGACAGCGAACCACTCGACCCAACCAAGGTAAACCTAAAAGTTCTAATATTAGGTGTTATGAGTGTAATAGGTTTGGACATATCAAGTCAGTGCCCCAAGCTCAACCACCAAGGACCTAAGCACAAGAAGGCCCTCAAGCGCGACATGGGAAGAAGCGTCATCAGAAGAAGACGAAGACCACGTCTTCATGGAGAAATCAATTGAGTCGACCACGGAGGCCAGAACGAACTTGAGTGAGCACGAGGATGATTCGGACTACTGAAGCAACCTTCAAGTCAAGCCACGGATCGCATTCGGTTCAAAAGATACCCTTAAGGTGAGTCGTACTTTATTTAATACTTTACATAATACGGTTAGGTTTTTGTCTAGGAAGTTAGCTAAGTCCGAGTCCAAGGTCGAGACCCTGGTTGAGGAAGTTAAACTCCTCAAACACGAGGTCTCCCTAACCTCTTCGACTAGTCGAGTTCAAGAGAAGGACTCAACTCGGGTTGAAAAACTCGAAGTTGAGAACTCACTCTTGAAAAGTCAAGTCGAAGATCTTAGGAATACGTTGGAAAGGTTTACTTTGGGATCCAAAGGACTTGACCTCCTACTTGGATCGCAAAGGGCCGTGTACAACAAGGTCGGACTAGGGTTTAGCTCAAACACGACCAATAAGTCGTATATGTCAATCGTAAGTAGACATAAAAAATGTGTCCAAGCATGGGTCCCTAAGACCACTTTGATTTCAACTCTAGGATCTAACTCGTACTGGGTTCCCAAGGACCAAATCCACTATGTGGATAGACCGAACCGATTCAACCGTCTAGGGGGAGCCAGTACAAAACATGTTTGTGCTTTAACTTAGAAATTGCATGCTTAGTTTTTTTTGTTGTTTTTTTAACTCACTTGGAATACACAAATAACCAACTAAAAAATCCTTCGAAAAGATTGAGCCTCGGGGAGCCTCTTTTCAAAAATAACTAGTTAGGCTAGGAAATAGTCTTAGGTGAGTCAAGTCATCATTTTCTTGAACATGGCTTTGTCTAAGGAAGTGGTCGATGATCCGATAAAGAAGGCCCTGTGCCTCGCCACGACACAGAAGCCATGATCTTGAAAAGGTAAACTTGACAAGCCTTGGGTTAAATCCAAATCTAACTTGGACCTAAATCCACTTAATCAAACTTAATTGAAAATCATCTCAACATAAAATTACTTGAACCTAAATCCACTTAATCAACTTAATTGAAAATCATCTCAATATAAAATTACTTGAACCTAAATCCTAATTACTTGAACCTAAATCCACTTAATCAATTTAATTGAAAATCATCTCAACATAAAATCACTTAAACCTAAATCCACTTAATAAATTTAATTGGGAGTCATCTCACAAAAAACACATAAGTATAACATGCTTGATCATATAGACTCGGGTGAGATGACCTAGGTTTAACAACTTACAACCAATTTAAAAATAAATCTAACATCCAATCCAACCACCTTGTGTGTAGGATCAATGGATGTTGGACAGTGGTTGCTCCCGACACATGACCGGGGATCAACTCAAATTCACAAAGCTTCGATTCAAACGACAAGGATCGGTAGCCTTTGGGAATAACGGCAAGCTCAAAATCATCGGATCAGGTGATATCGAGCTTAACTCGAATTTTGTTATTAAAAATGTATTACTTGTAGAGAATTTTGAATATAACCTGCTTAGCGTAAGCCAATTGTGTGACAATAACTATAAGGTCGTATTTTTAGAAAATGAATGTGTAATTAAAACAAATGAAACAGCTAAAACAATACTCAAAGGAACTAGGACAAATAACATTTATACAATGAACTTAATCAAATCCTCAGCCAAATGTCTTATGACACAGGAAGAGGAATCATGGTTGTGGCACCGACGACTCGGTCACTCGCACCCAAGACTCGTCCACAAGATGAGTCAGAGTGGCTTAGTCAGAGGTTTACCCAACCTCAACAACTTGGTTAATAAAATCTGTAATGCTTGTCAACAAGGAAAACAACCTAGGACACAACACAAGTTAACTAACCAAGAACGAACCTCAAGTGTACTTGAGCTCCTGCATATGGATCTATTCGATTCACATGGAGCCAAGTCACTCAATAAAAGTCAATATTGCTTAGTCATAATTGGCCTGACTACTCGAGTTTACAGGTTAGGTTCATCAAACATAAAAATGATACCTAGATCAATTAATCAATCTATTCAAATTAATCGAGAATCAAAAGACTTAGAAGCGATCATGGTGGTGAATTCGAAAATCAAAGGTTCACCGACTTCTGTAACCTAAACGGATACCACCATGAATTCTCTTGCCCTAGGACCCCTCAACAAAATGGCCTAGTGGAGCGGAAAAACCGAACTCTACAAGAAGCCGCTAGGACCATGTTAAACGAATATAACCTACCTGATAGGTTTTGGGCGGCCGTTAGCACGCTTGCTATGTCAAAATAGGATCCTTATGGTAAAGAGGCACCTTAAGACCTCGTGAGATTTATCACGATAAAATACCTAACATCAAGTACTTTAGGGTATTTGGGTGTAAGGTACATATTCTAAACACTAAGGATTACCTAGGAAATTTACATCCAAAACCACGAGGAATATTTCTAGGATACTCGACTACAAGTCGAGCTTATAGAGTATATAACCACGACACCCTTAGAGTTGAGGAGACTATCAATGTAGTATTTGATGAAGGACACGAACCTACAAAACCCCGACAACCCCAATTAGCGAGCCTACTCATACTAGACCTAACTCGACCACGAGATCGAGTCTAATCCACATCAACCAACTTCTCTTGTCGACCAAGTGACAAGTGATCCGAGTCAAACTAGTGTTCAACCAAGTCACCCCATTGATCAAGCATTAGGTGACACAAACCCAACCCAATCTAGGATTCGGACTAACCACCCTATCGATCAAGTGATAGGAGATCCTAATCTAGGAGTTGAACTAGAGCATCCTATAGGAACCTTAGTCAAATTTCCTTAATTTCAAAGATAGAACCCAAATCAATTGAACAAGCTCTTCTTGATCCCGATTGGATTATTGCAATGCAAGAAGAGCTAGCTCAATTTACTAGGAATGAAGTGTGGGAATTAGTACCACCACCTAAAGACAAAGCGACAATTGGAACAAGGTGGGTGTTTAGAAATAAGCTTGATGATAAAGGTGAAGTAGTTAGAAACAAGGCTAGGTTAGTCGCCAAAGGGTTTAGTCAAGTCGAAGGCTTAGATTACGACAGAAACCTATGCCCTGAGCTAGACTCGAATCCATTCGAATGTTGCTAGCTTATGCACATCGAGGATTTAAGCTATTTCAAATGGATGTTAAGTCGGCATTCCTAAATGGATACATTAAAGAAGAAGTTTATGTTAGCCAACCCCGGATTGAAAATCTAGATAAACCCGACCATGTTCTAAAACTTAAGAAAGCTCTCTATGGACTTAAACAAGCTCCTCGAGCTTGATGCGAGAGACTTTCAATCCATCTTAAGTCAAAGGGTTTAACCAAGGCTTAGTTGACCCAACTCTCTTCGTAAAAACCTTAGGTAAAGAAATATTCATAGCTCAAATTTACGTAGGCGATATAATTTTTGGAACCTCTAACTCACCTTACTAAACGAGTTCGTTTTACTCATGGAAAGTGAGTTTGAAATGAACTTGGTAGGCGAGTTAAGTTTCTTTTTAGGTCTACAAATTAAACAAACTAAGGATGGTATATACCTATATCAACAAAAATACACTAAGGAGTTAATTAAAAGATTTGGAATGCAAGGCGCTAAGATAATAAACACCCCAATGGCGATTAATGTTAACATAGGAAGACCTAGAAAGTAAGTCCATTGACTTAAAGTACTATAGGAGCGATAGGAAGTCTCCTATACTTAAGCTGAGTCGACCCGACATCCTATTCGCGATGAGTAAGTATGTGCGCCAAGTTTCAAACCTGTGCTAAGGAGTCTCACCTAACCCTAGTTAAGCGTATCCTTAGATATCTTAAGGGTACACTTAACGTTGGTATTTGGTACCCTAGATCTACGGAGTTCGAACTAATCGGCTACTCGATTCGGATTATGCCGGTAGTAAACTCGATAGAAAGAGCACAGTGGTTGTTGTCAACTACTCGGCTCAAGTCTAGTGAGTTGGTGCGAGAGGAAGCAACATTGTGTTGCCTTATCTACCACCGAATACGTTGCGATGGGTGAGTGTGTAACTCGGCTTCTTTGGATGAAGCACACTCTCCGAGACTTTAGGTTGGACTTCACCAAAACTAAAATTTTGTAGACAACATAAGTTCGATAAATCTAACTAAGAACCCTATATGCCATTCAAGACAAAGCATATAGAGGTAAAACACCATTTCATTCGAGAACATGTAGCCAGCGGCTCCATACAACTCGAATATGTTGACTCAGTCTAACCTAGCGGACATATTTACTAAACCACTACCCGAGCGAATTTAGTCTCTTGAGACGAAAATTAGGCATGTGCGTAATAGAATAGGTTTGCAAATTATTCTTACTACTATTTCTTACTTTTTCATGGAACTAGCATAGGACATACCTTAGATATCATGCACCTATAGATTTAAGGAGCCAATACATCTCACAACACATAGGACTAATGTGTTTGTGTACTTAGCCGTAGATGGGCGTGAGATGTTAGGACCTTACTCCACAGTTCAGATGTAGAGCTAGTGCATCGCTATGAACCATGGAGTATAATCATACATACTAACCGACTCGACGGGTGGTTGATCCTTCATATCAATCAAGCCAAATATGAGTCGAACATTTCATAGATGAGCTTATTTTCAATATACTATTTTTAATAAAAATGTGGAACATGCTTGGACTTTAAATTTAGCAATTATTTTGATTTCCACACACCCCTTACTCTTTTGATATACGGCAAAGGGAGAAAAAGGCCAAAGTTAAGGGGTAATTTTTTTCAAACTTAACTCTTACTTCATGTTTAAACCAAAAGTTAACTTTAGGTTTTGAGAACTTATTTAACTTTTGACAAAGGCCAAGTTAAGAAATTCTTAACTTATTTATGTCGTTAGTGTTTTACTTAAGGGAGAAAGGGCTTAACTAAAATGTTTTACTAAAGCTAATTTTAAAGCGTTTTACTAAAGCTAATTTTAAGTAATGTTAATTACTTAAAGCAACCCTCAGGGAGGATTAAGGTCTTTCTTCAAAGACTCACCCTCGGTCAAGGGAGGTTTCCTCAAGGGAGTACTTGAAGAAAATCCTTACTACTCCAACTTAATCTTCATTTTTTTTTTCTCTCATGCACATTATTATTCTTCATGCTTGCTTAACTTTGTATGTGGGTTTGCCATAAATCAAAAAGGGGGAGATTGTTGGTGCAGTGGGCACCTAAGTCGAACCTATGTTTTGATTATATCAAACGATACAAAGTTAAGCTTATATTGTTATCTCACGAGCTAAATCAAGTGTGCAGAAAAGTCTCAATGCTGGAGCTGAAGGCTAGCGACACCCGGAGGAAGCCGCGGTGGTCGGGCGACACTCGAGTTACTTCGGAGGGAGCCGAAGGAATCGAGTGGAAGGCGAAGCAAGCGACAAGTAAGTATCGAGGTAAGCTTGTGTGCAAGCGTAAGTGAGGTCGTATCCTCTTATGCGGGGGGCGTCCTTAGGCGACGATCGACCCAAGACTTCCATGGAAGGTCTATGTTGAGATCGGACGGCAAGTGGCCGTCGAATTCACTTATATTTTGAGCTAAACTCCTTTTTAGTCAAAAATCGTGGCTGCCATTCAATAGCCAGTTCAGCGTGGCGATTCAGCCGGCGATTCAGCCGTGGCTGATTCAGTATCACCATTTTCAAGGAGTTTTGTGCCCATTTGTGATTGGTTGAAGACCCATTCGTTGAGGGCTTAAAGGCTATAAAGGAGAGCCAAACCTGGGTTTTTCATCAATTCAAAAGCTTCCAAGTGCTTCCGATGCGCTCAGACTCTCAGACATCCCTCTGACGAGCGCTGCAGAGACGGCGACTAAAGCTTCAACCTCCAATCCTTGAAGTCGTCGGTATAATCTTTAATTTTGTATAAGTTGTCTTTATTTTCAAGCTTTAAATCATATCAAGGAGAGGGGGAGTGTCCCTCTACCTTGAATCTTTATTGAGTTTTTGTATTCGCTTAACTCCTATCTCTATCGAGAAGGAGTTCGTTTAATATTTGCCCTCCGTGCGTGGTCAAGGACCATTAGGGCCTTGGAGTAGTAGCCGTAGGCTACGAACCAAGTAAAAACCCCTCGTGTTTTTATTTATTTATTGCTATCTTTCCGCTGCGTTTACTCGTGCCAATTCGAACGATTACGAAAAGTTTTTTCTTATCGCTATTCACCCCCCCCCCCCTCTAGCGCTCAAATCGATCCAACACAAGCATGGGTCTTGGCATGGAAAGTCCAACATGGGTTGGCAAGGGAAAGTCCAAGCTTGAGTCTTGGCATTTGAGAAGTCCAAGGGGTTTGATATTGGCGGTGTAAAGTCCAAGCGGGAGTCTTGGCAACATAAGTCCAATAGTTGGCGGCGTAAAGTCCAAGCGGAGTCTTGGCGGCATAAGTCAAATGTGTCTTGGCGGTGTAGACACCGTTAGCATGACATAGCAGATGGAAGCACCTGAAGGCTAGCGCGATGGACGAACAAGTCATGCATGACTTGGAGGGATCCGAGAGGCATAAGGCTGATGGAGGTGGCTAGAAGGCTTAGGTCTAGGCTAAGGGTTGTCTAGCAAGTATGGGGGCACCATACTTGGGCTAAAACCTCATGCTTGAGGTATGCCAGTCGACTGGTGCCATGTGGTACTCGATGTAGGGGATCGATCGGCCGGCTAGAGGGGGGTGAATAGCCCTCTTGTCGTTGGATGACGGAATTTGCTCGTCTACAAAAGATTAGCGCAACGGAAATAACAAGACAAGCAAATAAACAATAAAGAAGAACACAAACAATGCTAACAAGATAGTATAACGTGGTTCACGGCTACGCCGCTAATCCACGGTCCCCGATTCATCCTCGGTGAATCACTCCGCCAAAACCAATCCACTATTGGTCTCTCCTTTGCACCAAGCTAGGTGGAGGTAACATTTACAAATCAAGATCACTCTTCTTACAATAGAAATAAAGTAAAAGCAAGTAAGAAGAGTTTAAAGCTTGTGGGGCACTTGGATGATCGTTTAGCATTAGCCATCCAAAAGCCCACACCCTCTCTTTTTATAGAGAGGGCTAATTTCTTCCCATTGGCCGCCACCAGTCGACTGCTGCCCTTGGAAGTCGACTTCCGCCACTACAACGACCTCCGAACACGTCGTATTTCGACCGTTGTAGTCCAACGGAACACAGCGGCGATGATGGACCTCATCGATCATTCTACTGCCTCGTAATCGCCCCGATCGCTACGAGTGGTTACATGCCGCGACATCCTCTAGCGGTCATTGCCATTCCATAGCGATCATTGCTCATCGATCGATACGGTCAGAACCTATTACACGCCATTCCATGGCGATCGATTGATCTCGGAAAACTCAGCCAAGTTCACCTAATGAGCTACTTACAATTCACTCATTCTCTCATCTCACTCGAAGTCCCTCGGCGAAGCTCTCTTCATTCGCAGCCACGTCCCTCGGCAGCATCAGGCGCACGGCTCTGCAATGCTCCTTCGCATCTCTTGCCTCCGAAGTCTGCTTCCTTGGCTTCGCTTCAAGTCATCTCGTCCGGCGGTCCCTCGGCACCATCAAGCACACGACTCTGCAATGCTCATTCTCCGACTCAAGCACGAGGTAGTGAGTGGTGAACCCGCCTAGTCTCCATGTGCGAATTACTAAGTCCTGCAAGACTCCAACGCACATATCAAATCATAGTCACAACCTAACTTAAACCCTTTGCCACACACATCAAAATCTTATCATGGCAAGAGATTGCCCTAACAATCTCCCCCTTTTTGATGTGTGGCAATCCGTTTAAGTTAGGTAAAAACATTTGATAAAACATTAAGAAAGGAAAGCATGTGAATAAACATGATTAGTAACTCTCCCCCTTAATACATGAAACTCCCCCTAAATATATTCCCCCTTACTTAAACTATTCTCCCTTACTTAAACATAACATTTCTCCCCCTTTGACACCATCAAAAATAATAAACAATGTTTACCTAAGCATGGCATCAAGTTTAGAGAGAAACAAAAACCCAAAACATGCCTTAAGATTGGATACACAAGGTTATTGGGCATGTTATCAGACTACCAGTCGACTGGTTCAGCCTACCAGTCGACTGGTACAAGTATTTCAGGATTTTCAGGTTTTCAGAATGAATTTCAGAAATGCATTAGAAAATCTATAAAATTTAAAAAATCATGAAATTTGGGGAACATATTTCTTGTGAGTATATCTATCAATGAAAAATAGTTTTCCATGAAAAATCATTGTATTTTCAAATATTTGCCAAAAATCCAAAAGCTTTAAAAACCACTAGGTTTTTGATCAAGTTAGTATCCATTTTAACACCTAGTTTTGGCTTGAATTGTTTCAAAACATGAATACATGGATTTTAAAGTAAGAAATTGTTTTGAAAAAATATGAAATATCCAACCATGATCTTTGGGCAATATGTCTATGAATTAAACATAAGCCTTCCCCATGATTGGTCTATTATTGTTATTTTGATACTTTAAATGACCATCTAAATGCCATAGACATTAGTGGACATTTGTATCATCCTTACATCTCACTCATGCTAAGTTTTCAATCAAAGTAGCCTATAGTGAGTGTGAGATATATCCTAGAGGTATTTATATATACTTAACCATTGTATTTATGCAATTCTATCAAGGTTAAGTATCATCCTATCATTTCACATGATCATAAAGATGTATATGAATTAATTTCACATTATGATCATGAAATACATGTATTCATCAAATTGTTATTATGCATTAGGTATTTCATAATAGTAATAGGCAAATATCACCTAAAGCATGATTTATACCCTTAAAGCCCATGACTATGTGCCAATTATCAAGATCATAAATCATGATAGCAAACATACATAGCAATTTCATTAACTATCATGACTTAAACATTAATATCTATTTATAGGCACGTTATCATCACCTAACACTATTTCAAAAATATTGTCCCGCCATCCTAAGTCAACCAAAATATGATATAGGTCAAGTCCATATGGTTGACTATCCTAGGGTTTTCCTAACCCTTAAGGATGGATTTTGAAACCCAAAATAAGTTCTTTCTTATTGGGTTCACTAAATACTCCTTGGGAATCCATTTTCTAGCTACTACCTTCTTCTTATCTTGTCCCCTAGCAATTAGGCATTTATAGGCCTTTTCATTTTTCTTTTCCTTATATCCTAGGCCTTTTTTGTTAAAACTTGCTCTTTGGCTCCCTATGATCATGTTCAAGGTGTTTGAGCCAATAGTGAATTTTTCTAGGGCTTTTGTCAAATAGTCTACCTTTTCCCTTAAAGCCCTATTTTCTTCTATGCATGCATCATTAACATCCAAAGGCATATAGTTATCATGTGAGCATGCATCATTATTATCATTAAGACATGCTTTTTCTAATTTTTCTTTTAATTCCTTAATTTGATCAAACATGCTTTTATTTTTCTTCTTTGCTCTAAATAGGTCCTTAGTGAGGCTAGAAATCATAGAAACTATTTTACTAGGTGAAAGGTTAGTTACCATAGTTTCCATGTCCTCTTCTTTGGATGAGGAGGTAGAGGAGACTCCCCCTTCACTTGAGCTCTCTCCACTTGAACTTGATCCTTCATTTTCGGAGGAGGAGCAATCCAAGTCGTCAAATGCCATCAATGCCAAGTTGGTGACAAATGCATTTTCTTCCTCGGATGATGATGATGAGGAGGAGGAAGGGTCATCCCAAGTCCTAGCTTTTAATGCTTTGGCCTTTCCCTTTTCCTTTGCCTTCTTCTCCTCTTCCTTTTTCTTCTTGCTCCCCTTTTTCTTTTTCTTTTCTTCCTTCTTTTTCCTTTCTTCCTTGCTCTTGTTTAGGAGGGGACAATTATCCCTTATATGTCCTTCTCCTTGGAAATTGTAGCAAATGACTTTCCCTCTTGGTCTTCTCCTCCTATCATTAGATTTATTAAATTGAAAACCTTTTAAAGCATGCCTTACCCTCCTTACCATATATGCTTCTTCTGTGCTATCCATGGAGGAGGAGGAGGATGCTTCATCATCGGAGGAGGAGGGGGTCTCTATCTTCTTCTTCCCCTTGTTTGCCAAAAATGCTACTCCTCTTGAAGGTTGGATTCTTGGCTCTTCTTGTATTCCTTCAAGCCTTGTTTCGTGGAGCTCCATTGTTGAGAAGAACTCCTCCAAGGTGCTCACTTCTAAATTCTTCGAAATATAGAAGGAGTCCACCATGGAGCTCCACTTTGAGGACATCAGAAAGGCATCTTTAGCCTTCATAACCATATCCCGGTTTGATAGCTTCTCACCTACACTTGACAAACCGGTTATAATTTCTTTGAAACGAGAATGTAAGGAAAGTACCTTTTCTCCCTTTTCTAGTTTAATGTTGTTGAGTTGGGAGCGGAAGACGTCTCTCCTTGCTAGCTTGGCCTCGGATGTGCCTTCATGGAGTTCTATAAGCTTCTCCCACATCTCTTTGGCGCTAGCACATTCTCCGATCCGGTTGATCTCTTGTTGAGGGAGCACATTGAAAAGATGATGTTTTACCTTTGAGTTCACAAGGTGCTCCTCTATTTGCTTCTTAGTCCATCGTGATTTTTCAATTGGTTCACCCCTTTCATCCCTAGGCAACTCGAAATCATTTTCCATTATAAGCATAATATCAAAATTGGTCTCGAAGAATACCTCCATTCGTTCTTCCACCAAGCAAATTCCCCTTTGAACTTCGGCGGATGAATGTTCGAGCTGGCCATCCTTGAATGTGCTTGTTGTGGCGGTTAGTCCTCGACAAGCTTTCCTTGGCTCTGATACCACTTGTAGGGGATCGATCGGCCGGCTAGAGGGGGTGAATAGCCCTCTTGTCATTGGATGACAGAATTTGCTCGTATACAAAAGATTAGCGCAACGAAAACAACAAGACAAGCAAATAAACAATAAAGAAGAACACAAACAATGCTAACAAGATAGTATAACATGGTTCACGGCTACGCCGCTAATCTACGGTCCCCGATTCATCCTCGGTGAATTACTCCGCCAAAACCAATCCACTATTGGTCTCTCCATTGCACCAAGCTAGGTGGAGGTAACCTTTACAAATCAAGATCACTCTTATTACAATAGAAATGAAGTAAAAGCAAGTAAGAAGAGTTTAAAGCTTGTGGGGAACTTGGATGATCGTTTGGGATATTAGCATTAGTCATCCAAAAGCCCACACCCTCTCTTTTTATAGAGAGGGCTGATTTCTTCTCGTTGGCCGCCACCAGTCGACTGCTGCCCTTGGTAGTCGACTGCCGCCACTACAATGACCTCTGAACACGTCGGATTCCGACCGTTGTAGTCCAACGGAACACTTGGCAATCGACTGATGGACCTCATCAGTCGACTACTGCCTCCGTAGTCGACTGCCCAGTCGGCTACGAGTGGTTCTGTGCCCACGACATTCTCTGGCAGTCGACTGCCATTCCATGGCAGTCGACTGCTGGGCATAAACCCATCAGTCGGATACCAGTCGAACCTATTCGACTCAGAGCAGTCGACTGTCATTCCATGGCAGTCGACTGATGTCGGGAAAACTCATCCGACACTTAGCCATTCGGCCAAGTTCACCTAATGAGCTACTTACAATTCAATCATTCTCTCATCTCACTCGAAGTCCCTCACAGAAGCTCTCTTCGTTCGCGGCCACGTCCCTCGGCAGCATCAGGCACACGACTCTGCAATGCTCCTTCGCGTCTCTTGCCTCCGAAGTCTGCTTCCATGGCTTCGCTTCAAGTCATCTCGTCCGGCGGTCCCTCAGCAGCATCAAGTGCATGACTCTGCAATGCTCCTTCTCTGACTCAAGCACGAGGTAGTGAGTGGTGAACCCGCCTAGGCTCCATGTGCGAATTACTAAGTCCTGCAAGACTCCAACGCACATATCAATTCATAGTCACAACCTAACTTAAACTCTTTGCCACACACATCAAAACCTAATCATGGCAAGAGATTTCTCTAACAGTCGACTGGCATAGTCAACTAGGGTTTGACTGTGGGAATTGCCCTAGAAGTCGACTGCCATAGATGGGCAGTCGATTGATTGGACTAGCAGTCGACTGATCTTGTGATCAGTCGACTGATGCTTAGATTTTAGGGCACAGAATGGAGTCTCACTCGACCACTGGGATGAGCAGTCGAGTTATGGCTTGAACAGACGACTGATGCTCATGATCAGTCGACTGATGTCCTAGCCGTTGGATTTTTCTAGCGTAGATTACACCATTGTCTCAAAGCAACAGTGTGATCAGTCGACTGATGATCCCGAGCAGTCGATTGATCGACATTTACCAGCACAGGTTGAAGCTATAAAAGGAGCTCGTGATGGAGAAAAATGGATCAGGTTTTTGAGGGCTTTAGGGGTGATTTGTTGCTGCAAATTAGGTCTCCAAGTGCTAATCAAACAACCAAGCATTCAAGCAATCAAAAACAAATGTTGTAAAGTTTTTCTTTACTTGTCTTTCACATTAATTGTTGTAATTGCTTGTTTTTGTTTCTTACTGTTGTAAGATCGCTTGTAAGGGGTTTCTCCGCCTCCGACTTGTGTCGAGAAGGAGTGTTTATCATAGTGAAGTGTGATTGGCATTGCTAGGGTTCGTACGAACCCAATCCGTGGAGTAGGAACTGTTCGGTTCTGAACCACATTAAATATTTGTGTTTGTGTGTTGTATATTTCGTTATCATTATTATTATTGTTATTCCACTTCGCTAACGAAATTGTAGACGAACACGCGAACGAATTCCATCATCGAACAAGTGCGACGCTATTCACCCCCCCCTCTCTAGCGGCCTCAAATCTCCTACAATTGGTATCAGAGCCCGGGGCTCTTCTATGGATTAACCGTCGGGAGCTAAGAGGCTAGAGGGAAGATGGAGTTCCAAGACAAGCTTGGATGGGACATCAACATTCCACCGCCATATGTTCGAGAAGACTTTCCGACGTGGAGAACAAGAATGGAGACATTCTTGATGATGGATATAGAGGATTGGTTCATCCTCGTAGAAGGCTTTGAACCTCCTCGGGATAAGAATAGAAATGTCTTGAAATTGAAGAAGTGGACACAAGAGCAACGTCTCAAGTTCAAGACCGAAGTCAAGGTAACAAAGCTTTTAGAAGATTTGATACCTAATGACATTTTGTCTTGTTTAGGTGAATTTCAAGATGCCAAGGAGCTACGGGATAAATTGGCAAAGTTCCATGAGAAGCCTCACTTGGCACAAGTAGTAGAAGAAGAATCTTCATCGGCTCAAGAAGAGGAAGAAGCCGAGGAAGAATCATCGTCATCTTCACAAGCAAGTGAGGACTCGGAAGTTGAGAAGGAATCAACTTCCAGATTGGTGGAAGAAGAAGAGACCTCCACCTCAAGGATTGAGGGGGAGGAGATTAGAGCATCTACACCGGAGCAATCTCAAGAAGAATTATCTACATCCGATAGAGAAGAAGACCAAGCTCAAGAGAACCTCACCACCACCATAGGTAACTCAAGCATGTCAATTAATAACAAAATTCATATAATATGATTTGAGTGTAGGGAATCTGGACACTACAAGAGTAAGTGTCCAAAAAGGATTAAGAAAGCTCCTCCGGCACCAAAAGTCAATGAAAAAGTCAACGATGTCGGTGTCCCCACCAAGAAGAGCAAGGAGCACGTGGTGTGTTTCAAATGCCGACAACCGGGACACTATAGGAGCCAATGTCCTAGAAGAAAGGAGGGAACATCACAAGTAGGGGGAGTCTCTAAGACTAACCCTAAGGTATATTTTCATAATGCTCATTCTTTAAATTTTAAGCAAAAGCATGCTAGAATTAATTCAAATAATTTTGCTATTACTCATGAATCAAAGCATGCTAGAAATAATAATTATGGTTGTCTAGAAGCTAAACATGTTGGTTTTAGGACTAAGGAGAAATCTAGAAATGATAACTCTAGGTCTATTTCAAAGAAGGAGAAATTTGGGACTAATGTCCCTAGAAATGTCCTTCGTAAGAAAACAATTAAGAAAATGGAAAACCATTTAGGCATCAATCCCAATAAGGGTAGACATATGCCTAAAGTGAATGGTAATGCCCAAAAACCTAATCAAAAATCATTTGGGCAATTAGAGTTAAAAAATCAAGCCTTGAGGTCAAGTCTTGAGAAATTGGAAAAGACCCTTGCAAATATGCAAAATCAATTTAAAGGGTCAAAGTGTCAAACTCTAGGATCTAGAAGTCAACAAAAAGGGTGTAAGAGGCAAGAATCATCTAGGAGACAAGGTTTGGGTCACAAACCTATGTCTAAGAAAGTAATGCCTACTTATCACAATGTTCCATTTGATTATGGAACTAAACCTAGATCTAAGAAAACCAAGGTCTCTAGAGAAATTATTCCTAAAGGCAACCATAGTGTGTGCTTAGTGGATAGGGTTTCTATTAAACCTAAGGAAGCCATTAAGAAGGTTATTACGGAGGCAATCCCTAAGACTAACCATGGCAAGACTATAATGACCAAGGCTAATAAGCCTAGAAGGGTCATTAGGAGGGTATCTAGGGAGGTTATCCCTAAGGAATACCTAATTAACCCTAGGAGCTCAAATAGGTTTTGGGTTCCTAAGAGCATGATTGATTCACGCTAGATGGGTTTAGGGTGTGCCAACCTTGATTGGATGGGTAGTTAACTCAACCATGGTAAAGGTGACACTTTAGGACATTTTCAAGGTTATGGTTACCTTGGAAATACATTTGAGCTTAAATCCTAAAAGATTTTAGGATGTGCCAATATTACTTGAGAAGCTTGACAAAATGATCAAATTGGCACAATTTAGGTTTAGAGGTTTTAATGTGTCACTTTGGGTTTTTGGCACATTTGGGAGAATTTAGGTTAATATGGCAAAATGAGATTAATCCCAACAAATGGAAACTAATATTAAAATTTTGGTATTACTATACCTATATATTTTATATGCAATGCTTTGATTGCCATATGCCATGTCATGACATCATATTTATTTTTTATTATTTTATATGTCATGATTATGCTTAGGTTTTAGGTTAATGTCATATGTTTTTAGATTTCATCTTATGTCATGACATCATGATTATGAGCATATGCTTATTTATATCATTTCTAATGTCATCATTCATGCATTTAAGATAACTTGATTGGAAATTGATTTAAGGACAAAGACATGACTTGGAGTCCCATTTATAAGGGAATCAAGTAGAGTTGCCTTAGAAAATGCATGAAACCCTAGATTAAATGAACCAAAACCCACATCTCACATCCAATTGACATGTATGTGTCTTTATACACCCTAGGTACATGTGAGATGCTAGGATATGAGTTAAGTTCAAGATGCATAGTTTTTGCATCTAGATGAACTAAAACTCATCTTATATGATTTATGGATCATTGGGAGAGCATGTGTACAAGTCATCTACATAGAGCCCAAGGAATATAATCCAAAATAAGGTTTTGAAAATATTTTTAAATCATTTTAGAAAACCTTGGTGAAGTCTATCTTTTGATAGCAATCACCATTGATGAAATTGATAGTTTTCTTCACTTTTGAATTTTGTATCAATTTCAGTATTTTAATAGTAAAATATTTTTCTATTATTTTTCTCCCATTGTATTGGTCATAGGTATTATACGTATCAAATTTCTTGATTTTTCGATATATGTATAATTATTTATGATTTTCTAAAATTCAACTCTGATAATTGAAATTCGGAAATTTTGATTATCGATCGGCTCTTGGTGGCGATCGATGTGAATGTGCAATGATCGTAGCCGAAGGTTTGTTTAGCCCATGTTCAGCCGCGGTTAAGGTCCCTAACCACTCCTAACCCTAGGATATGCTTTGGGAAGAATTATAAAGGGTGAAAATCCATTGGATATGGATTAGGAGAGGTGTTAGGGTATGTATCAAATTTAAGGTTTGGAAAGTTCATGTTTGAACTTAGAACCTTAATTTTGATGGTTTAGAGTTCCTATTGGCTTAGGGACTTCCCAAGGACATTGTTGATGCAATGGTCAAGGGGGAGCAAGCCTTTAGGGGGAGTTATCCATCTTGGGATGATGGATGTGTTTCTCTTGAAGGGGGAGAAGTTATTGAGAGAGTATCATCAATTGAGAAAATTGATGGGATTTTGAGAAACCCAATTTTGAAATTGGGAGAGAGTATAGGATTGCCTCTCTTGAGTGATATGAGACTTATCACTAGAAAAATAGTAGGCATCCTATGTATTTTTGGATCAAGGGGGAGATTATAAGATCTCATTGGGACATGAGACGTTGACCTCCTTAGAGAGATCACCTTTTTGATGTATGTCAAAAAGGGGGAGAACATTAAATTACCAATTTGGAAAATTGGTAAGGGAATTTGAGTTAGGGACCTATCTCAAGGTTTGTTTTGTCAAACAACAAAAAGGGGGAGATAGTTGGTGCAATCTGCCCAGGTTACGATTGACCAGACTCGAGTTTGACTCGAGAGATGTTTTGATGTTTGACAAAGTAAGTTGACATTGATGTTTGACATTAATGTCTGTTGATGTTTTGGGGAGATTGTTTATACAATCAACCCGGGTTATGTTTAACTGGACTCGAGTTTGACTTAAGGTAGACTTTGATGGTTGACTAGGGTTGACCATGTGATTATGAAAAGTCCAAGTCATGGGTACTTGGCATGGAAAGTCCAAGTGGGACACTTGGAATTTGGGAAAGTCCAAGCATGGGTCTTGGCATGGAAAGTCCAAAATGGGTTGGCAAGGGAAAGTCCAAGCTTGAGTCTTGGCATTTGAGAAGTCCAAGGGGTTTGATATTGGCGGCGTAAAGTCCAAGCGGGAGTCTTGGCAGCATAAGTCCAATGGTTGGCGGCGTAATGTCCAAGCGGAGTCTTGGCGGCATAAGTCCAATGTGCCTTGGCGGTGTAGACACCGTTAGCATGACAAAGCCGATGGAAGCACCTGATGGTTAGCGCGATGGATGAACAAGTCATGGATGACTTGGAGGGATCCGAGAGGCGTAAGGCTGATGGAGGTGGCTAGAAGACTTAGGTCTAGGCTAAGGGTGGTCTAGCAAGTATGGGGGCACCATACTTGGGCTAAGACCTCATGCTTGAGGTGTGGCATCGGGCGTAGTCGATCACTAGGATTTGCGGTATTACCTAATGACCGATCATTTGATCATAGATAAGCGATCGGATTGGACTAGCGATCGGGATCTTGTGATCGATTGGTGATGCTCGGATTTTAGGGCAATGGAGTCTCACTAGTGATACAATCGTGATGCTCATGATCGATCGACTAATGTCCTAGCGTGGATTACACCATTGTCTCACAACAATAGTGTGATCAGTCGACTGATGGTCCTGAGAAGTCAACTGATCGACATTTTCCAGCACAGGTTGAAGCTATAAAAGGAGCTCGTGATGGAGAAAAATGGATCTGATTTTTGAGAGCTTTAGGGGCGATTTGTTCCTGCAAATCAGGTCTCCAAGTGTTGATCAAACAACCAAGCATTCAAGCAATCAAAAGCAAATGTTGTAAAGTTTTTCTTTACTTGTCTTTCACATTAATTGTTGTAATTGCTTGTTTTTGTTTCTTACTATTGTAAGATCGCTTGTAAGGGGTTTCTCCGCCTCCGACTTGTGTCGAGAAGGAGTGTTTATCATAGTGGTGTGTGATTGGCATCGCTACGGTTCGTATGAACCCAATCCGTGGAGTAGTAACCATTCGGTTCTGAACCACGTTAAATATTTGTGTTTGCATGTTGTATATTTCATTATCATTATTATTATTTTTATTCCACTTCGCTAACGAAATTGTAGACGAACACGCGAATGAATTCCATCATCGAACAAGCGCGACGCTATTCACCCCCCCCTCTAGCGGCCTCAAATCACCTACAATTGGTATCAGAGCCTAGGGCTCTTCTACGAATTAACCGCCGGGAGCTAAGAGGCTAGAGGGAAGATGGAGTTCCAAGACAAGCTTGGATGGGACATCAACATTCCACCGCCATATGATCGAGAAGACTTTCCGGCATGGAGAACAAGAATGGAGACATTCTTGATGATGGATATAGAGGATTGGTTCATCCTCGTAGAAGGCTTTGAACCTCCTTAGGATAAGAATGGAAATGTCTTGAAATTGAAGAAGTGGACACAAGAGCAACGTCTCAAGTTCAAGACCGAAGTCAAGGTAACAAAGCTTTTAGAATATTTGATACCTAATGACATTTTGTCTAGTTTAGGTTAATTTCAAGATGCCAAGGAGCTATGGGACAAATTAGCAAAGTTCCATGGGAAGCCTCACTTGGTACAAGTAGAAGAAGAAGAATCTTCATCAGCTCAAGAAGAGGAAGAAGCCGAGGAAGAATCATCGTCATCTTTACAAGCAAGTGAGGACTCGGAAGTTGAGAAGAAATCAACTTCCAGATTGGTGGAAGAAGAAGAGACCTCCACCTCGAGGATTGAGGGGGAGGAGATTAGAGCATCTACACCGGAGCAATCTCAAGAAGAATTATCTACATCCGGTAGAGAAGAAGAGTAAGCTCAAGAGAACCTCACCACAACCATAGGTAACTCAAGCATGTCAATTAATAACAAAATTCATATAATATGATTTGAGTGTAGGGAATCTGGACACTACAAGAGTAAGTGTCCAAAAAGGATTAAGAAAGCTCCTCCGGCACCAAAAGTCAATGAAAAAGTCAACGATGTCGGTGTCCCCACCAAGAAGAGCAAGGAGCACATGGTGTGTTTCAAATGCCGACAACCGGGACACTATAGGAGCCAATGTCCTAGAAGAAAGGAGGGAACATCACAAGTAGGGGGAGTCTCTAAGACTAACCCTAAGGTATATTTTCATAATGCTCATTCTTTAAATTCTAAGCAAAAGCATGCTAGAATTAATTCAAATAATTTTGCTATTACTCATGAATCAAAGCATGCTAGAAATAATAATTATGGTTGTCTAGAAGCTAAACATGTTGGTTTTAGGACTAAGGAGAAATCTAGAAATGATAACTCTAGGTCTATTTCAAAGAAGGAGAAATTTGGGACTAATGTCCCTAGAAATGTCCTTCCTAAGAAAATAATTAAGAAAATCGAAAACCATTTAGGCATCAATCCCAATAAGGGTAGACATATGCCTAAAGTGAATGGTAATGCCCAAAAACATAATCAAAAATAATTTGGGCAATTAGAGTTAGGAAATCAAGCCTTGAGGTCAAGGTTTGAGAAATTGGAAAAGACTCTTGCAAATATGAAAAATCAATTTAAAGGGTCAAAGTGTCAAACTCTAGGATCTAGAATTCAACAAAAAGGGTGTAAGTGGCAAGAATCATCTAGGAGATAAGGTTTGGGTCACAAACCTATGTCTAAGAAAGTAATGCCTACTTATCACAATGTTCCATTTGATTATGGAACTAAACCTAGATCTAAGAAAACCAAGGTCTCTAGGGAAATTATTCCTAAGGCCAACCATAGTGTGTGCTTTGTGGCTAGGGTTTCTAAGAAACCTAAGGAAGCCATTAAGAAGGTTATTAGGGAGGCAATCCCTAAGACTAACCATGGCAAGACCATAATGACCAAGGCTAATAAGCCTAGAAGGGTCATTAGGAGGGTATCTAGGGAGGTTATCCCTAAGGAATACCTAATTAACCCTAGGAGCTCAAATAGATTTTGGGTTCCTAAGAGCATGATTGATTCACGGTAGATGGGTTTAGGGTGTGTCAACCTTGATTGGATGGGTAGTTAACTCAACCTTGGTAAAGATGGCACTTTAGGATATTTTCAAGTTTATGGTTACCTTGGAAATACATTTGAGCTTAAATCCTAAAAGATTTTAGGATTTGCCAATATTACTTGAGAAGATTGTCAAAATGATCAAATTGACACAATTTAGGTTTAGAGGTTTTAATGTGTCATTTTGGGGTTTTGGCACATTTGGGAGAATTTAGGTTAATATGGCAAAATGAGATTAATCCCAACAAATGGCAACTAATATTAAAATTTAGGTATTACTATACCTATATATTTTTAATGCCATGCTTTGATTGTCATATGCCATGTCATGACATCATGTTTATTTTTAATTATTTTATATGTCATGATTATGCTTAGGTTTTAGGTTAATGTCATATGTTTTTAGATTTCATCTTATGCCATGACATCATGATTATGAGCATATGCTTATTTATATCATTTCTAATGCCATAATCATTCATGCATTTAAGATAACTTGATTGAAAATTGATTTAAGGACAATGACATGACTTGGAGTCCCATTTATAAGGGAATCAAGTAGAGTTGCCTTAGAAAATGTATGAAACCCGAGATTAAACGAACCAAAACCCACATCTCACATCCAATTGACATGTATGTGTATTTATACACCCTAGGTACATGTGAGATGCTAGGATATGAGTTAAGTTCAAGATGCATAGTTTTTGCATCTAGATGAACTAAAACTCATCTTATATGATTTATGGATCATTGGGAGAGCATGTGTACAAGTCATGTACATAGAGCCCAAGGAATATGATCCAAAATAAGGTTTTGAAAACATTTTTAAATCATTTTAGAAAACCTTGGTGAAGTCTATCTTTTGATAGCAATAACCATTGATAAAATTGATACAAAGTGAGCCAAAACTTAGAAGTTTTCTTCACTTTTGAATTTTGTATAAATTTCAGTATTTTATGGGTAAAATATTTTTCTATTATTTTCACCTATTGTATTGGTCATAGGTATTATACGTATCAAATTTCATGATTTTTCGATATATGTATAATTATTTATGATTTTCTGAAATTTAACTCTGATAATTGAAATTCGGAAATTTGATTATCGATCGGCTTATAGTGGCGATCGTGATATGAATGTGATCATCGTGTGTAGTCAATGCCAATGCTGATTTCGGATAAACTAGGTTTGTTTAGCCCGTGTTCAGCAGCGGTTCAGGTCCATAACCACTCCTAACCCTAGGATATGCTTTGGGAAGCATTATAAAGGGTGAAAATCCATTGGATATGGATTAGGAGAAGTGTTAGAGATTGTATCGAATTTAAGGTGTGGAAAGTTCATGTTTGAACTTAGAACCTTAATTTTGATGGTTTAGAGTTCCTATTGGCATAGGGACTTCCCAAGGACATTGTTGATGCAATGGTCAAGGGGGAGCAAGCCTTTAGGGGGAGTTATCCATCTTGGGATAATGGATGTGTTTCTCTTGAAGGGGGAGAAGTTATTGGGAGAGTATCATCAATTGGAAAAATTGATGGGATTTTGAGAAACCCAATTTAGAAATTAAAAGAGAGTATAGGATTGCCTCTCTTGAGTGATATGAGACTTATCACTAGAAAGATGGGAGGCATCCTAGGTATTTTTGGATCAAGGAGGAGATTATAAGATCTCATTGGGACATGAGACGTTGACCTCCTTAGAGAGATAACCTTTTTGATGTATGCCAAAAAAGGGGGAGAACATTAAATTACCAATTTGGAAAATTGGTAAGGGAATTTGAGTTAGGGGCCTAACTCAAGGTTTGTTTTGTCAAACATCAAAAAGGGGGAGATTGTTGGTGCAATCGGCCCAGGTCACGATTGACCAGACTCGAGTTTGACTCGAGAGATGTTTTGATATTTGACAAAGTAAGTTGACATTGATGTTTGACATTAATGTCTGTTGATGTTTTGGGGAGATTGTTTATACAATCAACCCGGGTTATGTTTAACTGGACTTAAGTTT
Organism: Wurfbainia villosa; assembly: GCA_025175895.1. NCBI lineage: Eukaryota > Viridiplantae > Streptophyta > Magnoliopsida > Zingiberales > Zingiberaceae > Wurfbainia > Wurfbainia villosa. The sequence continues at coordinate 77,329,841 of CM045987.1, read as the reverse complement.
GACTCGAGGGAGACTTTGATGGTTGACTAGGGTTGACCATGTGATTATGGAAAGTCCAAGTCATGGGTACTTGGCATGGAAAGTCCAAGTGGGACACTTGGCATTTAGGAAAGTCCAAGCATGGGTCTTGGCATGGAAAGTCCAACATGGGTTGGCAAGGGAAAGTCAAAGCTTGAGTCTTGGCATTTGAGAAGTCCAAGGGGTTTGATATTGGCGGCGTAAAGTCCAAACGGGAGTCATGGCAGCATAAGTCCAATGGTTGGCGGCGTAAAGTCCAAGCGGAGTCTTGGTGGCATAAATCTAATGTGCCTTGGCGGTGTAGACACCGTTAGCATGACATTGCCGATGGAAGCATCTGAAGGCTAGCGCGATGGATGAACAAGTCATGGATGACTTGGAGGAATCCGAGAGGCGTAAGGATGATGGAGGTGGCTAGAAGGCTTAGGTCTAGGCTAAGGGTGGTCTAGCAAGTATGGGGTCACCATACTTGGGCTAAGACCTCATGCTTGAGGTGTGCCAGTCGATTGGCGTAGTCAACTAGGGTTTGACTGTTGGAATTGCCCTAGCAGTCGACTGCCATAGATGGGCAGTCGACTGATTGGACTAGCAGTCAACTGATCTTGTGATCAGTCGACTGATGCTCGAATTTTAGGGCACAGAATGGAGTCTCACTCTACCGCTGGGACGAGCAGTCGAGTGATGGCTTGAACAGTCGACTGATGCTCATGATCAGTCAACTGATGTCCTAGCCGTTGGATTTTCCAGCGTGGATTACACCGTTGTCTCACAGCAACAGTGTGATCAGTCGACTGATCGACATTTTCCAGAACATGTTGAAGCTATAAAAGGAGCTCGTGATGGAGAAAAATGGATCCGATTTTTGAGAGCTTTAAGGGTGATTTGTTGCTGCAAATCAGGTCTCCAAGTTCTAATCAAACAACCAAGCATTCAAGCAATCAAAAGCAAATGTTGTAAAGTTTTTCTTTACTTGTCTTTCACATTTATTGTTGTAATTGCTTGTTTTTGTTTCTTACTATTGTAAGATCACTTGTAAGGGGTTTCTCCGCCTCCGACTTGTGTCGAGAAGGAGTGTTTATCATAGTGGTGTGTGATTGGCATCGCTAGGGTTCGTATGAACTCAATCCGTGGAGTAGGAACCATTCGGTTTCGAACCACGTTAAATATTTGTGTTTGCGTGTTGTATATTTCATTATCATTATTATTATTGTTATTCCACTGCGCTAACGAAATTGTAGACGAACACGCGAATGAATTCCATCATCGAACAAGCGCGACGCTATTCACCCCCCCCCCCCCCTCTAGCAACCTCAAATCTCCTACAATGGACCTTTGAGGTTATGCATCGATTATCGATGATAGAATATGGTAGTTGTAGAAGGAAATGAATATCCTTCATTGTGGATAGAGGATCTGTTTAGATCAGCTAAGGACATCTGTGTATACTATAGGGTTGGTATACGATTGGTGTGTTGATATTGTAGTGACATGGTGTCATACAATTATCATTGTCGTTGTGATGATTGTTATATCATCAGCCTAGAATAAAGAGAATACAGGTGTGTAGCAAGACAATTTCATACTTGGTATGAATTGAATGAGCTTTTGATTATCTTATTATATTTATTGATGACTTAGTCGTTCAAGGATTTTGGAAGTCGTGTATTCTGGATATGATTGGATCAGTTGTGGTAGTTGGAGTTGCGTAACTTGGCCACTGTTGATGGTGGTAGTTGGAGTTGCGCACTCGGTCATCGTAGATGGTGGTTTCCTAGTATTGATTTTATTATTACCATAGATATGGATAGGATGCTCTAGCGGTACTACATAGATGACTGGTTGGACCAGGAAGGTGATAAAATTTACTTGGTCTGAAGCTTGTGAAATTAGTTTCAGGGTTCAAACGATGGTTGACTTTTACACCAGTGTTGAATAATCATTCTGTTGTGGATGGAAGAGTAGTGTACATGGATGTATCATTTCAGGAATCGTAGCAATTCTAATACTATTGAATAAGACGTATCCTTAGCTTACGACAGTTAAAGAACTGTGAGGTAAGCCATCATATATATGACGTGGACTTAGCAGTTATTATGTTGTTTTGTAGAGGTGAGGAGCAGGGACCAACAGAGTAGGGCGTTCTTGTTATCATGGTTGCTCAGTCATCTATCAGGATGAGAGTCCGAGAGGCTCAGGTCGGTGATCAGTACTTACAGTTCATTGGCAGTCAGATAACCTTTGAACAGCAGATTGAGTTCACCCGAGATGACGAAGGTATTATATAATTCCAGGGCAGATTATGCGTACCTCAGTCTCACACGGTCATGGCGGAGTTACTCCAGGAGGCTCATCGCTCTCGATTTGCGATCCACCAAGGTGGAACCCGCATGTATCGAGATTTAAGGCATTTGTATTGGTGGAACGACAGGAGGAAAGACATAGCAGATTTCGTAGCTAGATGTCTAGTTTGTCAGCAGGTGAAGGCTGAATATCAGAGACCAGCCGGACTACTATAGAGGATTCCTATTCCTGAGTGGAAGTGGGATCACATTACCATGGATTTTGTGGTGGGTTTTCCTAGGACACGTCAAGGTCATGACGCGATTTGGGTAGTCGTTGACCGACTAACCAAATCTGCACACTTCTTAGCGATTTGGAAGACCGACTCTTTGGATCGTTTGGCAGAGTTATATTGTCAGGTGATCATCAAATTGCATGGTGTTCCTTTGAGCATTATATCATATAGAGATCCCCTAAGGTTCACGTCCCGGTTATGGCAGTGTCTACAGTAGGCGTTAGGCACACAGCTTCGTTTTAGTACTGCATTCCTATTGGGTATGTGTTCGAGTCCGTGAGGAGAAACTTCGCTTCCCACTTCAACTCTGTGGCTTGTTCATGGAGATCCCATCGATGTCCCCGGATTAAAAATTTAATCCTAGATAAAAGGGAACACCTAAGCAACCTGTTAGTAATATATATGAGAGATGTCCTAAGGCAATCGCCTTATGTATGAACCATTTATATGATAAATGAAGATTCACTATTTGAGTATACATGTTTTATGTATTTGATTGGATCTTAAACTCATTTACTGAATGTCCACGATACGATTCACAGCATGAGAGAATTTGTGATTGGATCACAACTAGTGAGTATCTCTACATGTGTAATTGTGATGTATCGGAATTATCCCTAGTCGATGAATTAATGGATTTGGACACCATCAATTCTGTCGAGACTAGCACGAGGTATACTCCTTGGTGTATCCAAGCAGCTGATTCTCACTGGCTGGAGACATAGTGATGTCCGGAGTTAATCGTGGATGCTAGTTATGGTAACTAGTTCATTGGAGTGACCAGTAGTAAGACTTCATATGGTTCTCTGCATATATAGATATGTCAATGAAGTTCTTCGTGGCTTAAGTGCGATGTTCCTTTGACTTGCGGTATTCAAGTCATCTTGATCATGGAGACTTATGCTTTGACATCTTAAGCAAACATCTCTAAGGAGATGTGGACCCGGATGATTGGGTATAAGTCAGTGATCGAAGGTGTTTGAATAGCCTATAAAGGATTCACCACTCCTTGAGGAGATGTATACCCATGGCCTCTCGTCGGATTGTTACTAAAGTCTTTGGCCAAAGCATTACATGTTTAGAGTAAGGTACTCTTCGATACATGTGGAGTAACTAGAATCCGTAGGACGAGGAAATGATACTTGGGCTAGGTGTGACGTAGTCAGCCTAGTGGGGACTGACACTCTAGACCATGTCCTGAACCAAGTGGGTATAAGATGAGTGAAGGGAATGGGGCACGAATCATTCGAGCATCTTGAAGGGTTTGAGAAATAGTTACGGATCAACCGTTGATCTTTTGGTTAATTGGGGATCATGATGTACTACTAGGTGCCACTCATGATCGTTCTATAATTAATGGTTAATTATAGGCGGCCAACATAAACCGAGAACCTATTTGGTCACACGCGGCGTAATCCAAAGGATTTAAAACGAGCTTGAGAATGAGATTCTCAGACCGAGAGAAACTAGGTTTGGTTGGACCAAACATAAAGCGAGCATGAAATCGTTTCAGTCGCAATGGAAGCGTGGATGGGCCGCGTCCTATGAAGACGTAATGGATGAACCAAAATGGTTTGGTTCTAATCCAATGGATGAGAATAAACCAAAGGGGTTTGGTTTATTTTAAACGAATGAACCAAAAGTTGGTTCGGTTCGTTTTAACTTAAAATAAACCATCATGGTTTGGTTTATTTTAACTTATCTTAATGGAGCGGGTTAACGGGCTTTATGGATATGATCCATTAACCATTAAGAGAATTAGTTCTCTATAAAATAGGGCTTAAACCCTAATCCAAAAACCCTAGCCTTTGAGTTGCCGCCCACCCTTGGAGTTGCTCGGCGCCAACCCTAGGCTGCCGCCCAGCTTGTTGTGCCACCGTCATCTCCTTGTCGGCGTCCAAGCTTCAGCTGGTGAATCCTCCGGCGACCCTCCGGTGATCTTCCTAGGCCTCGGTGAAAAGGTGAGCACTTGGCTTCCTTGTTTTGGCCGGCGCCTACTCCTCCACCAAGCTGTCCAGTTTTTTGGACAGCTTCTTCTCCTCTCGTCGGAGCGTCGTTTGGACGATGGTTAGAGCTCCGACAGTGGCTAAATTACCGGGGATTCGATCTCCGGTAATCCTCTGAGGTGGAGGACGAAGGATTCGTCAATCGGTTGACGAATACCTCTCCGGAGAAGCGAGTTTTGAGGACTCATCTTAGGATCCGAATTTGGATTCGGATCGTGATCATCTCTCGATCACGTCGTCTTCAACACGAGGCTAGTAACCCGTACGAAGACGAAGCTCATGGCTTAGCGAAGTCATCCCGAGGAACTCAGCGTGGATACGGATAGAGACGATTCTAGCGAGGATCGTTCCGGTTGATGCCGTTCCCGCTACACGTCATACGAAAGGTATAACGTAGATAAATTTCCTTTTATTGCAAATTTAAATTTACGGTTATGTCTACACTTGTTGTAATATGCATGCGTGTGTTGTGTGTGTTGTAATAAATAGGAGTATTTATTATTTTTATTGCTTTCGCTGTGTTCATGTTTAAGAAACATGATCGAACACACACACGCCGCGGTGCCGGAAACCCAACACAACCTTGTCATCATCGTGCTATTCGTTTAGAGTGGTCACTTGAACAAACTTGTTGTTCAAGCGACCAACCTCTATTCTACGAGTAGCCGCGGAATGGATGATGTATGGATCACCGGCTTTTGTGTTTATGTTTAGGATCCAAGTATTATTTAGCCACATACATAAAGTAAACATCCACATAAAACATGCATATAATTGAAAATCAATTATAAACATAATACAAAGGAAGACTAATCAAAATAAACAAGATTATACCTCTTGATCTTCTATTGTATGTCCTTCCTCCTTTTGGACGTCGTGTGGGCGACGATCTTTCAAAAGTCGAAGCCTCCTAGATCACCAATCTTCCTTTCCTTGTTCACTCCGAACAAAGGAAGATCATCAAACAAAACTCTTCTTTCTATCTAGAACCGGCCACCAAGTCAATAGACTCGATGTTACCGCCGGCCAAGGAAGAGAACATGGAGTATAGGAACCGGCCAAAGGAGAATCAATGAGGGCATGGGCGCCAGCCAACACTTGGAGAAGAGAAAGGAAAGCAATCCTCCTCCTTGTTGCCGCCCAAACCCTAAATTAAGCTCTCCTAATTTCCAGCCAAGGATGAAGGGAAGAAGAATAGGTTGAGCTCCGGCCAAGGTAGAGGGAAGAAGAATAGGTGTCGGCCAAACCTTAGGAAAAAGAAGAAGAGACTTCCTCCACTTGTTGCCGCCCACCCCAACCCCAAAACCCTAACCCTAGTCGCCCACTCCTAATCCTAATCTAATTAGGATTTCTTGCCGCCCAAGGGAAGCAAACCCTAACCCTCATCCATCTCTCTGCCGCTAGAGCCATAAGCCCCTTTATATAGAGTTTGGGCTTAAGCCTTGTTTTAATCTCCACCATTGGTTCTAGGGATTTAATCTCAACCGTCGGATCTAGAGATTTAATCTCAACCGTCGGATCTAGAGATTTAATCTCTACCATTTGATCTAGAGTTTTGTTTTCATCTATTGGATCTAAGCTTCATGAGGTGTTAATAGGCTACAATAGGGACCATGAGGAGGAGTTGGATCTTGGCCACCCATGGATCAAGCCCACATAAAGTCCGATCCATTAATGATAATCCAATCAACTAAAGGATTATCATTGATCTACCTCACCAACCCCCATAAGATAATATGGGCTCCATATATTATTTGTACATTTTCTCCCCGTGTTTAAGATAATGTCCGTCGATTAATTAATTTACTGACCATTAATTAATCGACATCTAACTCTATGAGTAGTACCACTCAACCTTTTCATCATGCCGGACCAAGTTCACCTGCAGGGTTTACATGATGAACCTTAATAGCTCCTCAAGGGGACATCATCATCCTAATATATAGGACACGGTTTCCTCTTATAATCAATGACACACCATATAAATAATATCATTTCCCAACTTACCGAGCCTATCGATTTAATCTATAAATCTCGCCCATTGGTAAATCAAAGAAATGAATACTAAGTATATGTGTCTGTTATTATATCGGGATTAAGAGCATGTACAATATAATATCTGAGGTCCGATTCGATTATGTAGTCAACAATAAATCGAATCACCTCTAAGTCGGTCCTGCTCAATACACACAAAGTGCACTAGTGTGATTCTATGGTCAAGAAAAACCAATACCAAATCACACTACAACCATTCCAATGGTTTGTTCAAAGCCATCTCGGTTGTGAGCCTTTACTTATACTTTACAAGGAGCCGATAACATGACCTCCCGTGTGACACCACACACCATGTTATCTACAATGTAATGTATTAGACAATATGCATAACCATAAAAATGCAAACAATGATCATGTGATTCTTATTTCAAAAATAAAGATGTTCATACAAAAGATAGACTTTTTAGTATACATCCCAACAATATCCCACTTATACTAAAAGACTATGCTGTCCTCATACTTCCATACATCTGATTCCCCTTCTCTCCACATGCCTATCAAAGATCTCGCTAGAAGGGCCTTAGTGAAAGGGTCTACCAGGTCATCCTCTGATGCAATCTAGGCGACAGAAACTTCTACCTCCTTTACGATTTCTCGTATCAGGTGGTACTTACGCTCTTTGTATTTACTTACCTTATGGGCCCGTGGTTCCATCGAGTTTGCAACTGCACCATTATTATCACAATAAATTGTGATAGTTCTGGGCAAACCAGGAATCACATCCAAGTCCATCAGGATGTTTCTGAGCCACATAGCTTCTTTGACTGCCTCAGAGGCTACCACATACTCAGCTTCCATGGTATAGTCTGCCACGCATTTCTGCTTGACACTTCTCCATACAATGGCTCCACCTCCCAAAGTAAACACAAAATCTGAGGTAGACTTACTGTTATCCCTATCAAATTGGAAGTCGGAATCCATGTAACCCACAGGGAGTAATTGGTCTGCCTGGTAAACTAGCATATAATCCCTAGTCCTTCTCAGGTACTTCAATATATGCTTTACCGTAGTCCAATGTCCCTGTCCTGGATTACTCTGATATCTGCTGACCATGCCCACGGCAAAGCAGATATCTAGTCTCATGTATAACATCACATACATGATGCTTCCTACTGCCGAAGCATAAGGAACCGCCTTCATCTCCTCTATCTCCTCATATGTTCTAGGACACATCTCCTTAGATAAAGGAACTCCATTCTTGAAAGGTAGAAAACCCTTCTTGGAGTTCTGCATGATAAAACGATCCATAATCATGTCTATGTATGAAGCTTGGGATAAGTACAACATCCTTTTCCTGCGATCCCTTATAACCTTGATCCCAAGGATGTGTCCCACTTCTCCCAAGTCCTTCATATTAAACTGTTTGGACAACCATACCCTTATGTCCGATAACACCTTGATATTGTTGCCAATCAACAAAATGTCATCTACGTATAGTACAAGAAATACCACTACGTTTTTGTCACATCTCTTGTATACACAAGGCTCATCCGGACTTTGAATAAATCCATAAGACTGGATTACCTTATCAAATTGGATGTTCCAAGACCTCGAAGCTTGCTTCAATCCATAAATGGACCGATTAAGCTTACATACATGATGCTCTTTGCTCTTCGCAATGAATTCCTCTGGTTGCTTAATATAGATGTTTTTCTCAAGACTTCCATTAAGGAAAGTTGTCTTGACATTCATCTGCCACACCTCATAATCCATATGAGCTGCAATGCATAAGAGAATCCGGATAGACTTAAGCATGGCTACCGGTAAAAAGGTCTCCTCATAATCGATACCCTCTTTCTGAGTATACCCCTTCGCTACAAGCCTCGCTTTGAAGGTCTTAACCTTCCCATCTATTCCTCTCTTTCTTTTGTAAATCCACTTGCATCAAATGGTTTTTACACCATCGGGTGGTTCCACTAGCTCCCAGACCTGATTTGAATCCATAGATTCAATCTCAGTATTCATTGCACTTTGCCATGATGCTGCATCTATATCTTGGATTGCCTCATCATATGTCCAAGGATCAGGTTCATGTTCGCCAGGGACCAAATCAGAAGATTCTCCCAAGAACATGAATCTATCAGACTATCTCACAACCCTCCCACTACGACGAGGGATCACCTGTGTATCCTCTGTGACACGCGATGCAGTGACTTGTGGTATATCCTCTTTTACCGGTGGTACTGAAGAAGTGACTTCCCCTTTTAATTCTTCTAGAACAATTTTACTCTTGGGCTTGTGGCTCATCACATAGTCTTCCTCTAGAAATCTGGCGTTCGTGCTAACGATCACCCTCTAATCTCTAGTACTATAAAACAAAACACCCTTCGTTCCTCAAGGATAGCCAACGAACATGCGTACTTCTGTACGAGGTTCCAACTTACCAGCATCTGCCTTCAGCACATGTGTTGGACTCCCCCATATCCAAATATGTCTTAGACTAGGCTTTCGCCCAGTCCACAACTCTGTGGGAGTAGAAGGCACTAAGAACGAATCTAGAGCATATCCCCAGAACGAATCTGGCAACTCAGAATAACTCATCATCGATCTAACCATCTCCATAAGAGTCTTATTCCTTTGCTCTGCTACACCGTTCTGCTGGGGTGTGCCAGGTGCAAACAATTGGGATTGAATCCCAGCCTCTGATAAGTAATTCCTAAACTCTCTTAAGAGGTTCTCACCACCACGATCAGATCGTAGTGTCTTGATACTTTTACCTTGACATTTCTTCATATCATCCTTGAATTCTTTGAACTTGTCAAAGCATTCAGACTTATGGTGCATCAAGTAAATGTATCCATATCTTGAATAATCATCTATAAAAGAGATGAAATACTCAAAACCACCTCTAGCCTGGATAGACATAGGACCACACAAATCAGAATGAACCAACTCCAACACATCTTTGGCTCTATATCCCTTGGCCTTAAAAGGCCTCTTGGTCATTTTACCCTCCAAGCAAGATTCACAGGTTGGCAAATCCTCCACCACTAATGAACCCAAAGGTCCATCAGCTATCAACCTTTGAATTCTGCTAAGGTTAATATGACCAAGCCTAAGATGCCAAAAATATGTTTGGTTCATCTTCAAAGGTTCTTTTCTCTTATTGGAATTAGAAGATGAGTTATTAACTTCAATTTGCATCGTGGGAGGTTTTGGTTCAAGTGTGTATAGATTTTTTATTAATGCACCTGAACAGATAATGTCCCTATTCCTTTTTATAAAAACTCTGTCATTAAAAGAAATAGAATATCCATCCATAAACAATTTAGAAACTGAAATTAAATTCTTTCTAAATATAGGTACATAAAGGGAATTTTCCAGAACCAAAGTTTTATTTTTCTCAAAAGATAAATAAAACTTCTCCCACTGCAATAGTCACCACCATTATGGCATTGCCCAAGTAAACGGTAATCTCTCTCTCATCTCGTCGTCAGGTTTCTTGGAACCCCTGCAAAGTATTGCAGACATGATCAGAGGTTTCTGTAACTACACACCAGGTGTCGGTATATAACACCGCTAACCATGTTTCAACGACTAGACCAAAGGATATACCTTTTTTTTGTTTCGGATTGGGACAGTCCTTCTTCCAATGTCCATCCTGCTTGCAAGTGAAGTACTTGCCTTTCCGCTTCTTCACTCCTCCCTGAGATCCTCCCACCACCTTTGCTCCACCTTGTTTCTTCTTCTTCTTGCCTTTCGGTTTAGAAGTAGAAACCTTCTGAGCAACCATGGCCTTAGCCTGAGCAAGCCTTTCTGTCGACTGGAGAATGATATCGACCTGGGTTTCCCCATCGATCTCAGCTCCAAGGACTTCCAGCTCATTCGCAGGCTTAGGAGGACACTCTTCGAAGAGTACATACTTGTACCCCTTAGCAGTTAAGACAATATCTAGATTCTTTTCCAATCAACATTATTTGGGTACAGTAAGTTTATTTTCCTTTAGTATCATAGCAAGTGGACTGAAAGTCATTTTTGAAAATCCTAAGAATCACATAGATCATTACTTTAGATTTTAAAAAATTATTGATTCCTCAAACAATAAAATTTTAAAATCAACCAACACTTCAAAACACCGAGAATATCATATGCCACGATAGTGTGGACGTATACGAATTCTTCATTTGTAAGAGGAGGTTTTACCCATTAATTTTACTATCTTGTCAACCTAACTTTTTGACAAGTAAAATTAATAGTTGGTTCCTCTTTGGCCCTACAAATAAAAGCAGTGACTCCGATGGGGAGGATACTTATATTTGTATCTAAGTGTTCACCATTACTTGGTATCAAGATAATTATCTCGGGTTATGTGCCTTACGATGGGGAAGTACACACGCTCCTTAATAATTTCCTATAACCATATTCGACCTTGTGATCCGCAAACAAACCCATCCGATGGGGAGGAAGGCACTCAGAGCCGACGTGCAAGTTTGTTTGCATCACATGTCAAATCGTAATGGAGGCCGTGGGAATTTATAAAAATATCCCTCTCCCACTTAGTAATTTGAAATTGAGGAATTTTCTAGCCAACGACATGCATATCAAACAATAAGCAATAAATATGAAAAATAAATTATTTTCCAACTATTATGGCTTTTGTCTTCAATATGTCTCCCGTCGTATCGCCTTCTCATCCGCTTCTCCTACGCCATGTACGAGCCATCCAGAGATCCGAGCCGAGACTAAAATATATTTTAATTTACATCCATCGATCCTATACTCCACGAGGGAGTGTACATGAAATCTAGATCGAAAGTAAACTAAAATAAAAAGAGTGGCTAAACAATGTCGTATCTAATTTACAAAAAATTAAATACTAACCTCGTCAACCCTGAGGATTCAACAAAATAAACATTTACACACATACAATCACATACACACATGGCCATAATAGTTGGATCTTATGCCTGCAACCAAAGAGTTAACCTACGCATATCCTACTATTATCCGACACATATAATATATGAAAAGTGCATAAAAATTAACCGAATCCTAAACACACAAAAGCGGAAACCGTGGCTCTGATACCAATTGTTGGGTATGTGTTTGAGTCCGTGAGGGGAAACTTTGCTTCCCACTTCAACTCTGTGGCTTGTTCATGGCGATCCAATCGATGTCCCCGGATTAAAAATTTAATCCTAGACAAAAGGGAACACCTAAGCAACCTTGTCATCGTCGTGCTATTCATTTAGAGTGGTCACTTGAACAAACTTGTTGTTCAAGCGACCAACCTCTATTCTACGAGTAGCCGCGGAATGGACAATGTATGGATCACCAGCTTTTGTGTTTATGTTTAGGATCCAAGTATTATTTAGCCACATACATAAAGTAAACATCCACATAAAACATGCATATAATTGAAAAGCAATTATAAACATAATACAAAGGAAGACTAATCAAAATAAACAAGATTATACCTCTTGATCTTCTATTGTATGCTCTTCCTCCTTTTGGACGTTGTGTGGGCGACGATCTTCCAAAAGTCGAAGCCTCCTAGATCACCAATCTTCCTTTCCTTGTTCACACCGAACAAAGGAAGATCATCAAACAAAACTCTTCTTGCTATCTAGAACCGGCCACCAAGTCAATAGACTCGATGTTACCGCCGGCCAAGGAAGAGAACATGGAGTATAGGAACCGGCCAAAGGAGAATCAATGAGGGCATGGGCGCCGGCCAACACTTGGAGAAGAGAAAGGAAAGCAATCCTCCTCCTTGTTGCCACCCAAACCCTAAACTAAGCTCTCCTAATTTTCAGCCAAGGATGAAGGGAAGAAGAATAGGTTGAGCTCTGGCCAAGGTAGAGGGAAGAAGAATAGGTGCCGGCCAAACCTTAGGAAGAAGAAGAAGTGACTTCCTCCACTTGTTGCCGCCCACCCCAACCCCAAAACCCTAACCCTAGCCGCCCACTCCTAATCCTAATCTAATTAGGATTGCTTGCCACCCAAGGGAAGCAAACCCTAACCCTCATCCATCTCTCTGCTGCCCAAGCCATAAGCCCCTTTATATAGAGTTTAGGCTTAAGCCTTGCTTTAATCTCCACCATTGGTTCTAGGGATTTAATCTCAACCGTCGGATCTAGAGATTTAATCTCAACCGTCGGATCTAGAGATATAATCTCTACCGTTGGATCTAGAGTTTTATTTTCATCTATTGGATCTAAGCTTCATGAGGTGTTAATAGGCTACAATAGGGACCATGAGGAGGAGTTGAATCTTGGCCACCCAAAGATCAAGCCCACATAAAGTCTGATCCATTAATGATAATCCAATCCACTAAAGGATTACCATTGATCTACCTCACCAACCCCCATAAGATAATATGGGCTCCATATATTATTTGTACATTTTCTCCCCGTGTTTAAGATATCGAATGTCCATCGATTAATTAATTTACTGGCCATTAATTAATCAACATCTAACTCCATGAGTAGTACCACTCAACCTTTTCATCATGCCGGACCAAGTCCACCTGCAGGGTTTATATGATGAACCTTATGAGCTCCTTAAGGGGACATCATCATCCTAATATATAGGACACAGTTTCCTCCTATAATCAATGGCACACCATATAAATAATACCATTTCCCAACTTACCGAGCCTATCGATTTAATCTATAAATCTCGCCCATTGGTAAATCAAAGAAATGAATACTAAGTATATGTGCCCGTTATTATATTGGGATTAAGAGCATGTATAATATAATATCTGAGGTCCGATTCAATTATGTAGTCAGCAATAAATCGAATCACCTCTAAGTCGGTCCTGCTCAATACACACAAAGTGCACTAGTGTGATTCTATGGTCAAGACAAACCAATACCAAATCACACTACAACCATTCCAATGGTTTTTCCAAAGCCATCTCGGTTGTGAGCCTTTACTTATACTTTACAAGGAGCCGATAACATTATCTCCCGTGTGACACCACACACCATGTTATCTACAATGTAATTTATTAGACAATATGCATAACCATAAAAACGAAAACAATGATCATGTGATTCTTATTTCAAAAATAAAGATGTTCATACAAAAGATAGACTTTTCAATATACTTCCCAACAATTCCATCCGCAGACAGATGGATAGTTTGAGCAGACAATTCAAACACTAGAGGACTTGTTGAGGTCCTGTGTTATGGATTTCGGGGGCAACTAGGAGGACTGCTTGCCGTTAATGGAATTCGCCTACAATAACAACTATCATTCGGCTATCCAAATGGTCCCGTTTGAAGCAATGTATGGTAGACAGTGTCGTACACCCACCCTCTAGGAGGAGGTTGGGGAGGCCCAGTTACTAGGACCCCAGAGAGCTCATCTTGAGGCAGAGTTGGTCCGTACTATCAAACGTAGGACGATAAAGGCGCAGAATCGTCAGAAGAGTTATGCAGATCGGAGACGAAGACCTCTGGAGTTCTTTATTGGTGATCATGTATTCCTGCGAGTCTCGCCCATGAAAGGGGTGAAGAGATTTGGCCTCAGTGGTAAGCTAGCTCCTAGGTGCATTGGTTTGTTTGAGATTTTGGAGAGGATTGGAGCAGTCGCTTATCTCCTAGTGCTACCACCGTCCTTGGCTGGTATCCATGATGTGTTTCATGTGTCCATGCTGAGGAAGTATGTGCCAGACTTTACACATATTCTATCAGATGTGTCAAGTTCCATTCAACCTGATGCTACTTATGCAGAGGTTGCGGTACAGATTTTGGATCACAAAGAACGACAGTTGCGGAACAAGACTGTGCGACAGGTTAAAGTCGGGTGGAGTCACCACACCGATGAGGAGGCTACTTGGGAGTTTGAAGAAAAGATTAGAGTTGAATACCCCCACCTCACCTGTTTACTTAAGGTACGTGAGATATATTTTCAGTACTTGTGGTATCTCTTACTCATTATGCATTTGAGTAGGAAATTTGGGGACCAATTTTTTATTAGTGGGGGAGAATGTTAAATATGGAAAATTTAAAATATAAATTTTATGGCCAAAATTTAGGAAAAATAAACTTGGGAATTATTTCGAGAATTTTAGGAATTTTTCCAGAATTTTTCTAGATTTAAATGAGGCTTGTATGAGATATTTACGAGGATAAGAAAAATAGGCTTTTGGAGGGCCTATTTGAAATATCAATTTTGTGGGATTAATGTGTTAACTAAAAACCTAGGGTTAACTTGTTCCCCATTCTTAACGCACGAACCACAAGCCGTTTCTTTATTTTTTTCTTTTCCTTCTCCCGAACGAGCGGTTGTTTCTCTACCGCGACATTTTTCCTCCCAATTCTCTCTAGCGTCGTAGCCATTCTCCCGATTCCACCGCGCCGCTCGCCGCCCCATCCGCGGCCAACCTTCGCGCCCAACTCCACCTCACAATTCTCTTCCTCTAAACTTCTTCTCGCAATTTTTTTTTCTCCATGCACCGCCTTAGTGGTTGTCGCTCTCTTCCTCCCCGCGTGGCCTGCTGCCAGGTCAGAGGCCGGTGGCGCCGCCTTGGTCATCGCTGTCAAGTGGCCAACCTCTGTCGCCAAGAGGTTGATCTGAAGCCAATCTCCACTCCGAGCTCGTGTCGTCGCCTTTCGTTGTGCTTGGGTCACTGTCACCATACGTCCAAAATCTTTGGCCAACCTTTCTCCTCCTCTGCCACCGTCGTCGCCGCTCGAACTCGAGTCGACGGTGAGCGAGTGGCTGGAAACTAGATTCGATAGCTTCTTGGATTTTGAACTGCCGTTGACCTCGCTAGAGCAAGGTGAGGTAGTGCCTTCTTCTTGCTTTGGACGAGATCTAAGTTCAAAATGGAATTTTTCTTTGATTGAGTCGGTTTGTGATTTAGGGCAGTGATCTTTTTTTGACGAACAAGACAGATTTGGGGGAAGGATTGGCTGCCGGTAGAGTTTTGCTAGCGCTGGTATGCATGATCCATCTCCTTCTTCCCTTGTTGTTAATTTTGGGTTGGTCGTGAGGTGTTGTGTGAGTGAGCTATGAATGGTCGTACGGTTGAGAGCAAGGGGCGTCAGCTGTGAGTCGGAGTTTTGGTCGATTAGGGGATATAAATTGGGGGTTTGCATGGCTATGGTGGCGGTGCGTGAGAGGAGAAGACTAGAGTGACTGTGAAGGGGCTGTGAAAAAGACTTGGTTAAAGCTTGGGTTAGCTGCTGTGTCATTTGGGGTCTTGGCCGACTGTGAATGGGCAGATTTTCGGGTTTTGTAGGCTGTGAATGAGTGTGATCAGAGGGATGGTTATGGATCCTATTATGGTGTGGATATATGATGGCAGTGATTGATCGTTAGGTGGATAGTTTAATCCTTTAGGTTTTGGACTTGATATTAGGGTTGGCAATATAATCTAAGTATATGATGTTTTATGTAGGTTTTGTTCATGAGACAGGTCCACAGGCATGAAGATTTCATTAGTTCGAGCATTATATCAGGCGGGTATTTTGACCTATCTTTTAGATAATGTCATATCGATATGCTTAGTTGGTTATAGCTTGCAATAATTTTTATGTTTACTGCCTTGTATGTTATTGTGCCTACTTGATACATGCATTTGATCAGCTTTTAGTTATACCTTCCCTGTTTTACTTAGGTCATCGATATGTACCTATTTGTTGTGCATATTATTCGGAGACATATTTTAGTTGGTGTTACATGCTTTAGTGTCATGCACCATCTTGCATGATTGTATGCTGGCTGGATGGGGTTCCTTTGTAGTTGAGTTCGCAGCCAGTTACATGTTCTCCACACACAGTCACTCATGGGTTAGTGGTACATCAGGAGGGTGTGTGCAGTAACTCTGTCAGGCTCCGCTGGTCCGCTCATGGGTAGTGGTGAGGCATCGTGGTAGCGGGCAGGGATCCCTCCTCTGGTCTACAACACCGGGAGATGAGAGCATTGCTCCCCCACTCTGTTTGGGGCAGGAGGATAGGTGTACTCCGACAGCATCCTGTCCACTCGGTCACTCAGGAGCAGTGATGGCAGAGTGCACAGTTGTCAAAGCCCTACCCACTCGGCTTCACCATCGCGTGTGAGGAGGCTGACTGGCGTCAGGGGTGACCATGTCATTTGCAACGCATGCATTTTGCATGGATGGCATTTGTATTGTGTTTGCTACATTTTGGTTGCTGCCTTGGATGTTTCATATGATTGTCATGCATACATTATACATTTTTGTGTATTGGTCTGATGACTTTATTTCTGCTAGTATGGCACATGCTCCTAGGTCATCATAGGAGATTCAGGTAAGTACAGCCTTTCCGCATTTCTTTCTTGCATTTCTTATTATTGATTAGTAGACTGTACTAACATGACTATTATTGTTAGTTATATCTGACTATGCATATCGATTATTATCCGTTGAGTTCATTGAACTTATCCCGTTGCTTTATATCTATTTCAGGATGAAGCTATCAGGAGAGTCCAGCTGCCAAACCCCCTCATCAGGATGGTTTTTGTTATTGGATTTATGGTTTCGGTTTTTAACTAGAAGACATATTTAGGTTTTGTATTTTGATTATGTACGCGTGGATACTTTGATCGTATTTGATATGTCCTTATGGACTTTTATTCGATTGGTTTGGTTGAGTATTCCTGCTCAAATGGTAGAAGGGGTAAGTCTAGATATTGTAGACTTTCGTTATTTACTTTGATTGTTGGCCTGAGGCCTATTTATGACCTGCGTGTGTGGTTTTGTTCCGGTCATGTTGACCGATGTATAGTAGGTCGTGTGAGCCTTGTATGCAAGTTTCGTATTGTCACCCGTACAGGGGAGATGCTGTCGGATTTTTGTCTGGCGGGGACTCCCTCGAGGCGTGACAAGCAATTCGCCCCAAAAGCTCCCAAAGAACCATACTCAAAATCTCCTCTACGAGCTCCCTTTAAAGCTGCTGCCTGGGCTAGATTTCGCCTATCAGTCAACTGATCGGGACCATCAGTCGACTAATGACACTATTTCTGTGAGACAACGGTGTGATCCACGTTGAAAAAATCCAACAGATAGGATATCAGTCTACTGATAGAGCCTTCACTCGACTGTTAACCCCAGCAGTCTAGTCCGACTCCATTCTGTACCTGAATTCTCGAGCATCAGTACACTGATCACAAGATCATTTGACTACTCGAGCCAGTAGTCGACTGCCCACCTCTGGCATTTGACTACTAGGGCACTCCCCACAGTCAAACCCTAGTTGACTCACTCCAATCGACTTCCCATAGGTCCCAGTCAACTAATACACCTTAAACATGATGTTTTACCCCAAGTATGGTGCCCCCATACTTGCTAGACCACCCTTAGCCTAGACCTAAGACTTCAACCCACCTCCATCAGCCTCGCGCCTATCGGATCCCTCCAAGTCATTCATGACTTGTTCATCTATATGCTAGCCTTCAGGTGCTTTCATCGGCTATGTCATGCTAACGGTGTCTACAACGCCAAGGCACATTGGACTTATGCTACCAAGACTCCGCTTGGACTTTACGCCGCCAACCATTGGACTTATGCTGCCAAGACTTCACCCTTGGACTTTACGCCGCTAATATCAAACCCCTTGGACTTCTCAAATGCCAAGACTCAAACTTGGACTTTCCCTTGCCAACCCATGTTGGACTTTCCATGCCAAGACCCATGCTTGGACTTTACATACCAAGTACTCAAGACTTGGACTTTCCATGACATGGTCAACCCTAGTCAACTATCAAAATCCCCCTCGAGTCAATCATGACCCGGGTCGATTGCATCAACAATCTTTTCAAAACATTATCAAACATCAATGTCAAACATCAATGTCAAACCTTCATCTCAAACATCAAAACATCGCTCGAGTCAAACTCGAGTCCGATCAATCGTGACCTGGGTCGATTGCACCAACAATCTCTCCCTTTTTGATTTTTGACAAAACCACATACCTTTGAGTTAGAACATGTTAGTAATATATGAGAGATGTCCTAAGGGAATCTCCTTATGTTTGAACCATTTATATGATAAATGAAGATTCACTATTTGAGTATACATGTTTTCATGTATTTGATTAGATTTTAAACTCATTTACTGAATGTCCACGATACGATTCACAGCATGAGAGAATTTGTGATTGGATCACAACTAGTGAGTATCTCTACATGTGTAATTGTGATGTATCGGAATTATCCCTAGTCGATGAATTGATGGATATGGACACCATTGATTTTGTCGAGACTAGCATGAGGTGTACTCCTTGGTGTATCCAAACAGCTGATTCTCACTGGCTGGAGACATTGTCATGTCCGGAGTTAATCGTGGATGCTAGTTAAGGTAACTAGTTCATTGGAGTGACCAGTCGTAAGACTTCATATGGTTCTCTGCATATATAGATATGTCAATGAAGTTCTTACTGCAGCTTAAGTGCGATGTTCCTTTGACTTGCGGTATTCAAGTCATCTTGATCATGAAGACTTATGCTTTGGCATCTTAAGCAAGCATCTTTGAGGAGATGTAGACCCGGGATGATTGGGTATAAGTCAAAGTGATCGAAGGTGTTTGAATAGCTTATAAAGGATTCACCACTCCTTGCAAGGAGATGTATACCCATGGCCTCTCGTCGGATTGTTACTAAAGTCTTTGGCCAAAGCATTACATGTTTAGAGTAAGGTACTCTTCGATACATGTGCAGTAACTAGAATTCGTAGGATGAGGAAATGATACTTGGGCTAGGTGTGATGTAGTCAACCTAGTGGGGACTGACACTATAGACCATGTCCTGAACTAAGTGGGTATAAGATGAGTGAAGGAAATGGGGCACAATTCATTCGAGCTGCTGAAGGGTTTCAGAAATAGTTCTGGATCAACCGTTGATCTTTTCGGTTAATTGGGGATCATGATATACTACTAGGTGCCACTCATGATCGTTCTATAATTAATGGTTAATTATAGACGGCCAACATAAATTGAGAACCTATTTGGTCACACGGACAACGAGCGTAATCCGAATGATTTAAAATGAGCTTGAGAATGAGATTCTCAGACCGAGAGAAACAAGGTTTGGTTGGACCAAACATGGGGTGAGCATGAAATCATTTTAGTCGCAATGGAAGCATGGATGGGCCGTGTCTTATGAAGACATAATGGATGAACCAAATTGGTTTGGTTCTAATCCAATGGAGGAGAATAAACCAAAGGGGTTTAGTTTGTTTTAAACGAATGAACCAAAGTTGGTTCGGTTTGTTTTAACTTAAAATAGACCATCATGGTTTGGTTTATATAAACTTAAATTAATGGAGCGGGTTAACGGGATTTTGGTTATGATCCGATAACCATTAAGAGAATTTCTTCTCTATAAAATAGGGCTTAAGGGTTTTGTTAAACCCTAATCCTTGCAACCCTAGTTGTAGCCGCCCACCCTCTCCCTCTTCTCCAAGTGGTCGGCGCCAACTCCTTGCCACCGCCCACCACCGCCCAAAGCTCCTTGCTGGTGTCCAGCAGCTGCCATCTTCTCCCCTTGCCGGCGTCGAGCTGCTGCCGGAGGAGCTCTGGTGATCTCCTTTGGGTCCGGTGACAAGGTGAGCTTCAACCTTCCTTATTTGGCCGGCCCCTATTCCTCCACCAAAGCTGTCCAGTTTTATGGACAGCTTGTTTCCTTCTTGTCGGAGCGTCGTTTGGACGACGTTTGATCTCCGACAATGGTAGCCTTGCTGGGGATTCGATCTCCGATAATCCTCATAGGTGGAGGACAAAGGATTCGTCAAACGGTTGACGAATACCTCTCCGGAGAAGCGAGTTTTTGAGGACTCATTTTGGATCCGAATTTTGATTCGGATCGTGATCTTCTCTCGATCACATCGTCTTCAACACGAGGCTAGTAACCCGTACGAAGATGAGGATCGTGACTTTGTGAAGTCATCCCAAAGATACTCGGCGTGGATACGGATAGAGACGATTCTAGCTAGGATCGTTCCGGTTGATGTCTTTCCCGCTACACGTGATACGTCAGGTATACGTAGTATAAATTTCCTTTTTTTGTAAAATTTGAATTTACAGTTATATCTACACATGTTGTACTATATATGCGTGTGGTGTGTGTATTGTAATAAATTAGATTTATTATTTTATTCCTTCCGCTGTGCACATGTTTATGAAACATGTTCAAACACACACTCGCCGCGGTGCCGGAAACCCAACTGTGGTATCAGAGCCCAGGTTGTGTTTTGACATAATCGTAAAATTGTTTTGCGATAGTCATAATGATATTTCTAGAAATTTTCTACTTTTAGAAATTTAGAAGTATTTATGAAAAATTTTAATTTTTGAAAGTCTAGAAGTATTTATGGAAATCTTCTACTTTTGGAAAGTTGGAAGTATTTATGGAAATTGATATTTTCCATAAATAAAATATTTGATTTGATTTGGAAATTTTTTTCCTAATTTAATCATGATTTGATTTAGGAAATCAAATCGTAAAATATTTTATTTTCATAAGTAGTTTTGATGATTTAGGAAATTTGTTTCCTAAATTGACTTTCCTTAATCAACACTTTCCAAAAATAAAATATGTAATTAGATTTGGAAATTTGTTTCCTAATTTAATCATGATTTGATTTAGAGAATAAATCTCAAACATATTTTATTTCCATAAATAGTTATGACATATAATGAAATTTTGTGCATGCCATACTTGTATGTCATGTAATTGCATTAGATGCATATCATTATGCCTTGCGTGTCGTGACATGTAGATGTATGTCATGTATGTCATGTCATGTAGATAATAGTGATTTGCATGCAAAGAGGATGAGACTTTAAAACCCTTATATAATATTAAAGCCTACTCCTTCCATTAATATGATTAGAATCAGAGTTCTGTTTCTTGTTTGGGTTGTTGGACTCACTCCAAGCCCGGCTCGAACCTGAACATGTTCAAATCATTGGAATAGTTTAACTCTAATATGGTAAGAGTCAGAGGTCAATTGTTAGTTTGGGTTGTTGGACTCACTCCAAGCCTGGCTAATTGGTTGAATGCGCTCTAACCATATTAAAACTATTTCGCGATTAATGGGCCAGCTCTAACTTGGAGCATCGATTTGTTGGACTCACTCCAAGGTTGATGTGAAGAGAGGTGAAGTTGGGTGCTATGCATATGATGCATACTTGTTAATGTGTTAACAACCCAATGTATGTGTAAACATTCAATTAGTTGATAGCATATTGTGATAGTTACATATACATGATATGTAATCGGTATACTTGATACCCACCATCATAGCTAAGAATGACTTGTTGGACTCACTCCAAGGTTGTTCTTATCTATATTGGATATCAGCCCATTCGGAGATTGACCTACGATCTCCCGAATTGATTTTGAGGGTTTTTGAATTCGAAAAATGAATGGGATTTTGTAAATGTATGTGGATGCATTTTAAATCATCTTTCTCATATATGCTCATTTTGTATTTCTAGGTTAATCGCTTGATCATGATGTCTTTGAATTTGCGCTCTATTTTGAATTCGAATAAATTGACTGGGCCAAACTTCTTGGACTGGCTTAGAAACTTGAGAATTGTTCTCAAGGCGGAAAAGCTTGAGTATGTCCTCGAAGCGTCTCTTCCTGCCCGTCCTAATGATGATGCAACACCGGACCAATTATTAGCCCATCAGAAACATGTGAGTGATTCTGAGCAAGTGAGTTACATCATGCTAGGGGCGATGGTACCTGAGCTGCGAAAGCAGCATGAGCATATGGATGCTCATACCATAGTTCTTCATCTTTATGAGTTGTTTGATGAGCAAGTGAGATTCAAAAGGTTCGAAGTCTCCAAGCTCCTCTTCACCTCTAAGATGCAAGAAGGTTCATCTGTGGTACTGCTCAACATGTTGAAGACTGTGGAGCCTTCTAAGAAGCATGAGCAGGGGACGGTGCTATTAGTTGATTCCTCGAAGAAAGGTTCTAAGAGGAAGTCAAAGGAACAGCAGAAGGGAAAGAAGAAAAAGGCTAAGAAGGTAGAACTAGCACAAAAGGAAACTTGCCATCATTATGGCAAGGAGAGCGATTGGCGAAGAAAGTGCAAGATTTATCTTGAGTCCGTGAAGAAGAATAAGGCATCGGATGCCCCATCTTCTTCAGATATCTTCGTTATTGATTGTCATTCTATTTCCTTAGACACTTGGGTATTGAATACTGGGTGTGGCTCACATATATGTAATGACATACATGGGCTAAGAAATAGAAGAAGACTCGTCAAGGGAGAGTCAAATTTACGTGTTGGGAATGAAGCAAAGGTTGTTGCACTCGCCATCGGAACGTAGTTGTTGAGACTCCCTACAGGACTTGTCTTAGAACTGGACAATTGCTTTTATGTTCCTTCGTTGATAAAGAACATCATTTCTATTTCTTGTTTAAATAGAAATGGGTACCATTTAACTTTTAGTAACAATTGTTATTACATAACTTTGAATGGAGTTCTTTATGGGACTGGAACTTTAAGCAATGGAATTTATACATTGGATATATCCAGTGACATTTTCAATATCGAAGCAAGCAACAAGCGTGCTCGAAAAGATAATCAATTAGACTCCTATATGTGGCATTGTCGTCTTGGCCATGCAAGTAAGAAACGCATGTCCAAATTACACCGATGTGGAATTCTAGAATCGTTTGAATTGGATTCATACGATACATGTGAATCATGCTTAAAAGGCAAGATGACTAAGTTACCTTTTACTGGAAAAGGTGAACGGGTGGAAGAGTTGCTAGGTCTAATACATCCAGATGTATGTGGACCCATGTCAACTCAAGCTTTAGGAGGCTATAGCTACTTCATTACCTTCACCGATGATCACTCACGGTTTGGGTATGTGTTCTTGATGAAACACAAGTCTGAAGCCTTTCAAAGGTTCAAAGAATTCAGAAATGAAGTAGAGAAACAACTTGGCAAGAGTATTAAAATACTTCTATCGGATTGAGGTGGTGAATACTTGAGTCAAGAGTTTCTAGATTATCTGAGGGACAATGGTATATTGTCTCAATGGACTCCGCCGTATACACCACAACTTAATGGTGTATCTGAGAGGTGAAACCGGACCTTGTTGGACATAGTCAGGTCAATGATGAATCATGCAAATCTTCCCAAGTCCTTTTGGGGCTATGCACTTCAGACAGCTGTTTACTTGTTAAACAGAGTCCCGACCAAGGTAGTCTCTACTACTCCATATGATATATGGGCTAGTAAGAAACCTCATTTATCTTACTTGAAGATATAGGGTTGTCCTGCTTATATGAAGCGGACTGTGTCAGATAAATTGGATGCTAAGTCTGATAAATGTCTATTTATTGGATACCCTAAAGAAACGAGGGGTTACCAATTCTATCATCCCTTGGAACAAAAGGTGTTTGTTTCAAGGAATGTTGTGTTTCTAGAGAAAGAGTTTCTCTTACAAGAAAATAGTGGGAGTGTCGTTGAACTTGAGGAGGTTCAAGAGACTTCAGTAGACATTGAAGAGATACCTGGTCAAGCACCTCGACCCATGACTCATAGTGATGAGTCATCGGCTGGACCTATTGAGACACCACATCTTCGTAGATCTGGTAGAGCACGCAATATTCCTGAGAGATATGGATTTTTCGTAAGTGAATCAAATGACGTGTTACTCATTGATGATGAGGAGCCTACCAGTTATGAAGAAGTTTTGAAAAGTTCAGAAAGGGATAAGTGGCTTGAAGCCATGAAGTCGGAAATGGATTCCATGTATGAAAACCAAGTTTGGAACTTGGTTGACCCACCTGAAGGCATGAAGCCTATAGGGTGCAAGTGGGTTTTCAAGAAGAAAACTGACATGGATGGTAATGTGATTACCTATAAGGCTAGACTGGTGGCGAAAGGATATCGTCAAAAGCAAGGTGTTGATTATGACGAAACCTATTCGCCTGTTGCTATGCTTAAATCCATTTGGATGCTCCTGACATAGCGGCTCATTATGATTATGAGATATGGCCGATGGATGTGAAAATAGCTTTGCTTAATGGAAACCTGGTCGAGGATGTGTATATGATACAGCCTGAGGGTTTCACATCGATTGATAAAACCAAGGTATGCAAATTGCGACGGTTCATATATGGATTGAAGCAAGCATCCAGGAGCTGGAATATCCATTTTGATGAGACAATCAAAAAGTTTGATTTCTCACAAAATCCAGACGAACCTTGTGTGTACAAGAAGGTTAGTGGGAGTGCAGTCGTGTTCCTAGTATTGTATGTCGATGACATATTACTTATAGGAAACAATGTTTCAGTCTTACAGTCAGTTATGATTTGGTTGTCCATGACATTCTCTATGAAAGACCTAGGAGAAGCAACCTACATCCTCGGGATTAAGATCTATAGAGATAGATCGAATCGGTTGCTTGGTCTTTTGCAGTCTATATATATAGACCGAGTGCTAAAGAAGTTTAGCATGTTGGAATCCAAGAAAGGTTTCCTACCCATCAGGCATGGGATACACCTTTCGAAGTCTATGTGTCCGCGCACAGATGACGAGAGGATTTGCATGAGTAAGATTCCCTATGCATCTACAATAGGATCTATCATGTATGCTATGTTATGTATGAGGCTCGATGTATCGTATGCTCTGAGTGTCACGAGTAGATACCAGTATGATCCAGGAATGGATCATTGGGCGGCTGTTAAGACAATCCTTAAGTACTTGAGAAGAACTAAGGATGTGTTCCTAATATATGGAGAAGGGGACATGGTGATATGCGGGTATACGGATGCCAGCTTCCAGACAGACAAGGATGATTCCAGGTCTCAGTCTGGATACGTGTTCACCTTGAATGGGAGAGCAGTGAGTTGGAAAAGTTCCAAACAAGACACTGTAGCGAATTCTACCACTGAGGCAGAATACATTGCAGCTTCGGAAGCA
This sequence comes from Wurfbainia villosa, assembly GCA_025175895.1. Classification (NCBI taxonomy): domain Eukaryota; kingdom Viridiplantae; phylum Streptophyta; class Magnoliopsida; order Zingiberales; family Zingiberaceae; genus Wurfbainia; species Wurfbainia villosa. The sequence goes on along the minus strand of CM045987.1, from coordinate 77,304,316 downwards.
GCAAAGGAAGCGGTTTGGATCAAGAAGTTCATTTGTGAACTTGGTGTGGTTCCAGCCATTGTTGAAGCAATACCGGTCTACTACGACAACAATGGAGCAATTGCACAGGCAAAAGAGCCAAGGTCTCATCAACGATCCAAACATGTGCTTCGCCGCTATCATCTGATCAGAGAGATCATTAGTAGGAAGGAAATACAAATCGAGAAAATCCCCACTGAAATGAACTTAGCGGATCCTTTGACTAAGGAATTACCTCAAAGTAAGTTTGAGGGTCATGTTAGAGCCTATGGTATTGGATACCGTAGCGATTGGCATTAGGCCAAGTGAGAGTTTGTTAGTAATATATGAGAGATGTCCTAAGGCAATCACCTTATGTTTGAACCATTTATATGATAAATGAAGATTCACTATTTGAGTATACATATTTTCATATATTTGATTAGATCTTAAACTCATTTACTGAATGTCCACAATACGATTCACAGCATGAGAGAATTTGTGATTGGATCACAACTAGTGAGTATCTCTACATGTGTAATTGTGATGTATCGGAATTATCCCTAGTCGATGAATTGATGGATATGGACACCATTGATTCTGTCGAGACTAGCACGAGGTGTACTCCTTGGTGTATCCAAGCAGCTGATTCTCACTGGCTGGAGACATTGTGATGTCTGGAGTTAATCGTGGATGTTAGTTAAGGTAACTAGTTCATTGGAGTGACCAGTCGTAAGACTTCATATGGTTTTCTGCATATATAGATATGTCAATGAAGTTCTTACTGCAGCTTAAGTGCGATGTTCCTTTGACTTGTGGTATTCAAGTCATCTTGATCATGAAGACTTATGCTTTGACATCTTAAGCAAGCATCTCTGAGGAGATGTAGACCCGGGATGATTGGGTATAAGTCGAAGTGATCGAAGGTGTTTGAATAGCCTATAAAGGATTCACCACTCCTTGTGAGGAGATGTATACCCATGGCCTCTCGTCGGATTGTTACTAAAGTCTTTGGCCAAAGCATTACATGTTTAGAGTAAGGTACTCTTCGATACATGTGCAGTAACTAGAATCCGTAGGATGGGGAAATGATACTTGGGCTAGGTCTGACGTAGTCAACCTAGTGGGGACTGACACTATAGACCATGTCCTGAACCAAGTGGGTATAAGATGAATGAAGGGAATGGGGCACGATTCATTCGAGCTGCTGAAGGGTTTCAGAAATAGTTCTGGATCAACCGTTGATCTTTTCGGTTAATTGAGGGATCATGATGTACTACTAGGTGCCACTCATGATCATTTTATAATTAATGGTTAATTATAGATGGCCAACATAAACCGAGAACCTATTTGGTCACACGCACAACGAGCATAATCCGAAGGATTTAAAACGAGCTTGAGAATGAGATTCTTAGACTGAGAGAAACAAGATTTGGTTGGACCAAACATGGGGCGAGCATGAAATCGTTTCAGTCCCAATGGACGCGTCGATGGGCCGTGTCTTATGAAGACATGATGGATGAACCAAATTGGTTTGTTTCTAATCCAATGGAGGAGAATAAACCAAAGGGGTTTGGTTTGTTTTAAACGAATGAACCAAAGTTGGTTCGGTTCATTTTAACTTAAAATAGACCATCATGGTTTGGTTTATTTTAACTTAAATTAATGGAGCGGGTTAACGGGCTTTTGGTTATGATCCGATAACCATTAAGAGAATTTGTTCTCTATAAAATAGGGCTTAAGGGTTTTGTTAAGCCCTAATCCTTGCAACCCTAGTTGTAGCCGCCCACCCTCTCCCTCTTCTCCAAGTGGTCGGTGCCAACTCCTTGCCGCCACCCACCACCGCCCAAAGCTCCTTGCCGGCGTCCAGCAGCTGCCGTCCTCTCCCCTTGCCGGTGTCGAGCTTCTTCCGGATGAGCTCCGGTGATCTCCTTTGGGTCCGGCGACAAGGTGAGCTTCAACCTTCTTTATTTGGCCGGCCCCTATTCCTCCACCAAAGCTGTCCAGTTTTCTGGACAGCTTGTTTCCTTCTTGTCGGAGCGTCATTTGGACGATGTTTAAAGCTCCGACAGCGGTAGCCTTGCCGGGGATTCGATCTCCAATAATCCTCATAGGTGGAGGATGAAGCATTCGTCAAACGGTTGACGAATACCTCTCCAGAGAAGCAAGTTTTTGAGGACTCGTTTTGGATCCGAATTTTGATTCGGATCGTGATCTTCTCTCGATCACATCGTCTTCAACACGAGGCTAGTATCCCATACGAAGACGAGGCTCGTGACTTTGTGAATTCATCCCAAAGATACTCGGCGTGGATACGGATAGAGACGATTCTAGCGAGGATCGTTCCGGTTTATGCCTTTCCCGCTACACGTGATACGTCAGGTATACGTAGTATAAATTTTTTTTTATTCCAAAATTTGAATTTACGGTTATGTCTACACATGTTGTACTATGCATGCGTGTGGTGTGTGTGTTGTAATAATTTAGATTTATTATTTTATTCCTTTCGCTGTGCACATGTTTACGAAACATGTTCGAACACACACTCGCCGTGGTGCCGGAAACCCAACAGAACACTAACTCAAGGCTTCTTACCAATTATCCCAAATTGGTAATCCCATAAATTCTCCCAAACATTCTCTCCCTTTTTGACTAACATCAAAAAGGTTCTCTCCAAGGAGGTCAATGTCTCATGTCCCAATGCGATCTTACAATCTCCCCCTTTGTCCAAAAATATCTAGGATGCCAACAATCTTCTTAGTGATAAGTCACATATCACTCAAGAGCGGCAATCCTACAATCTCTCCTAATTTCCAAATTGGGTATCTCACATCCTATTTCTCCCCCTCATGAGGAAAAATATCATCTATCATCCCATGATGAATATCTCCCCCTAAAGGCTTGCTCCCCCTTGACCATTGCACCAATAATGCCCTTGGGAAGTCCCTAAGCCAATAGGAACTCTAAAACATTAAGGTTCAATGTCCAACATAGAAATTTCCCATACCTTAAAATTGATATAGCACCCTAAAAACTCTCCTAATCCATATCCAATGAATTTTCACCCTTTATCATGCTTCCCAAAGCATATCCTAGGGTTAGAAGTGGTTATGGAACTTTACCGTATCTGAAAACGGGCTAAACAACCTTATTTTTCTCGAAATCAGCCAGACAGTTGACTCTATCAGACAACAATCGACTGCCATGCTCATCAGTCGACTGCCAACAAGGGCAGTCGACTGATAACTGAAATTTCTGAATTTTAATTATCAGAATCGAATTTCAGAAATTCATAAATAATTATACATAATTCGAAAAATCATGAAACTTCATACTTATAATACTTATGACCAATAAAATGGGTGAAAAATGTTAGAAAAATATTTTACCCATAAAATAATGAAATTGATACAAAGTTCAAAAGTGAAGAAAAACTTTAATGTTTTAGCTCACTTTGTATCAACTTCATCAATGGTGATTGCTATCAAAAGATAGACTTCGCCAAAGTTTTTCAAAATGATTTTAAAATAGTTTTAAAACCTTATATTGGATCATATTCTTTACGCTTAATGTACATAACTTGAACATAAGCTTTCCCAATGATCCACCTCTAATATAAGATGAGTTTTGGTTCATCTAGATGCCAAAACTATGCACCTAGAACTTAACTCATATCCTAGCATCTCACATGTATCTAGGGTGTATTAATACACATACATATCAATGTAATGTGAGATGTGTGTTTTGTTCTCCTAATCTAGGGCCTCATGCATTTTCTAAGGCAACACTACTTGATTCCCTTATAAATGGGACTTCAAGTCATGTCATTGTCCTTAACTCAATTTTAATCAAATTGAATGTATGAATGATTATGGCATTAATGATGATATAAATAAACACATGCTCATAATCATGATGGCATGACATAAGATGGAATTTAAACATACATGACATTTAACCCTAATCCTAAACATGATCATGAAATATTAAATGATTAAAAATATATATGATGTCATGACATGGTATATGGAAAACAAAAATATGGAAAATAAAATGTATAGGTATAACAATACCTAAAATTTAATATTAGTTGCCATTAGTTATTATTAAGTATATTTTTCCATATTGCTACTAATCCCCCAAGTGTGCCAAAAACCCAAAATAGCACACTAAGACCTCTAAACCTAAATTGTGCCAATTTGATTGATTTTTCATAATTCTAAAAATATATTGGCATATCCTAAAATCTTTTAGGATTTAAATTCAAATCTATTTCCAAGGTATCCATAACCTTGAAAATATCCTAAAGTGTCAACTTTGCTATGGTTGGGTTAGCTACCCTTCCAATCGAGGTTGACACACCTAAATCCATCTAGCGTGAATCGATCACGCTCTTAGGAACCCAAAACCTATTTGAGCTCCTAGGGTTTACTAGGTATTCCTTAGGGATGACCTCCCTAGACATCTTCCTAATGACCCTTCTAGGCTTGTTAGCCTTGGTCATTTGGGTCTTGACTAGGTTAACCTTAGGGATTGCCTCCCTAGTAACCTTCTTAATGGTCTTCCTAGGTTTCATGGAAACCTTGGCCACTAAGCACACACCATGGTCAACTCTAGGGATGAGTTCCCTTGTGACCTTGGTATTTCTAGACCTAATTTGAGTTCCATAATCAAATGGAACACTATGATAAGCCTCCTTAGGCTTAGGTTTGTGACCCAAACCTTTCTTTTCTTTGGATGACTCTTGTCTCTTAGGCCCTAGGTGTTGACTCTTTGACCTAGATTTTTGATCATTTGACCCTTTAAATTGATTTTGTATATTCCTAAGGGTCTTCTCTAATTTCTCAAGCTTTGACCTCAAAGCTTGATTTTCCTTTTTTAATTGTCCAATTTTTGAATTTTGATTTAATCTTTGGGCATTGTTCTTTCTAGGCATATGCCTAGTCCATTTGGGATTAAAATCTAGGTGGTCTTCAATTTTTCTAATAGATGCCTTAGGTAAAATATTTTTAAGGACATTAGTCCCAAATTTCTCCTTATTCCTAAGGTTTACCGTCTTAGCTCCTAAGCAATACTCCCTATTCCTAGCATGCTCTTTATGATAAATTGCAAGATTGCTAAAATTATTTCTAGCATGCTTTTGCCCATAATTTAAAGAAAGAGCATTATTTAGATATACCTTAGGATTTGCCTTAGAGGCTCCCCCTACTTGTGATGCTCCCTTTTTAGTCTTCTTCTCCCCCTTTGGGCATTGACTTCGGTAGTGTCCCGGTTGTCGACATTTGAAGCAAATGACATGCTCCTTGCTCTTGATTGTTGGGGGACTGACATCCTTGACTTTTTGCACCGGTGGAGTCTTCTTGACCCTTTTAGGATACTTACTCTTGTAGTGTCCGGATTTCCTACACTCAAAGCAAATTATATGATTTTTATTTAAACCTACATTGCTTGAGTTACCTAGGTCCGTGGTGGAAGCCGGAGTTGCTTCTTCACTTCTTCCGGAGGTTGAGGCGACTTCTTGCTCTTGCTCCGACGTGGTAATTCTCTTCTCCCCCTCAATCCTAGAGGTGGAGGCTTCTTCCACCTCTTCTTCCTTCTCGGATGTTGATTCTCAATCAACTTTTGAATCCTCACTTGCTTGTGAGGATGATGTACTTGCTTCCTCGGTCTCCTCCAATTGAGCCGATGAGCACTCTTGTTCTTTGGGCTCCTCATGGAGTCTTGCCACTTGGCTCCATAGCTCCTTGGCATCCATGTGTTCACCTAACCTAGACACAATATCGTTAGGTAATGAATTTAATATCAATTGCATTACCTTATCATTTCTCTCGAAGGCTTAGACTTGCTATTCGGTCCATCTCTTCTTCTTGAGGTATCCACCTTTTGGACCTCTTGGAAATTCAAAACCCTTCACTAGAATCATCCAATCTTCGAAGTCCATCATGAAGAAGTTCTCCATCCTTGACCTCCATTGCTCAAAACCTTCTTGTCCATAGAAGGTGTATGGAATTGGGGTATTGATGTCCCAACCCAATTGTTCTTCAAATTCCATCTTCTACCACTAGCAGTTTTTCTCCCGGCGGTTAGTCCGTAGAAGAGCCCCGGGCTCTGATACCAATTGTTGAGGATTCGTTGACCGCTAGAAGGCGGGGTGAATAGCTCGTTTCGATGCTTGATGGAATTTATTCGTGTTTGATCATCTACAATCTTGTTAGCACAGCGGAATGATAATAACAAATATAAACAACAAGATATACAACCACAACGTGAGATATAATGTGGTTCGGAACCGAATGGTTCCTACTTTACGGATCAAGCTCTAGCGATGCGTACACACACCACTAATAACAATATCTCCTTCTCGACACAAGTCAGAGGTGAAGAAACCTCTTACAACAATAAGAAGTAAATGCAAGCTAATACAAGTAAACTACACAAATACAAGTAAAGAAAACTTTACACAATATGAACTTGAGCGCTTGCTTTTGGTTGCTTGAAGAGTAGCCTTGGAGACCCTGAATCACACCGGCAATTCGCCCAAAAAGCTCCCAAAGAACCATATTCGAAATCTCCTACACAAGCTCCCTTTAAAGCGGCTGCCTGGGTTGGATTTCGCCTATCAGTCGATTGATCGGGACCATCAGTCAACTGATGGCACTGTTGCTATGAGACAACGGTGCGATCCACGCTGAAAAAATCCAACAGATAGCACATCAGTCGACTAATCATACTCATCAGTCGACTGATAGAGGCTTTGCTCGATTGTTAACCCCAGTAGTCAAGTCCGACTCCATTCTGTGCTCGAATTCTCTAGCACCCGGTCCGATCGATCACAAGATCACGATCGCTGAGAATGACCGCCCCACCTAGTAGTCGACTGCTAGGGCACTCCCCGCTGTCAAACCCTAGTTGACTCACTCCAGTCGACTGCCCATAGGTCCCAGTCGACTGATACACCTCAAACATGAGGTTTTACCCAAAGTATGGTGCCCCCATACTTGCTAGACCACCCTTAGCCTAGAGCTAAGCCTTCTAGCCGCCTTCGTCAGCCTCACGCCTATTGGATCCCTCCACGTCATCCATGACTTGTTCATCCATACACTAGCCTTCAAGTGCTTCCATTGGCTATGTCATGCTAATGGTGTCTACACCACCAAGGCACATTGGACTTATGCTGCTAAGACTCCGTTTGGATTTTACGCTGCCAACCATTAGACTTATGCTGCCAAGACTTCACCCTAGGACTTTACTCCGCCAATATCAAACCCCTTGGACTTCTCAAATGCCAAGACTCAAGCTTGGACTTTCCCTTGCCAACCCATGTTGGACTTTCCATGCCAAGACCCATGCTTGGACTTTATATGCCAAGTACACAAGACTTGGACTTTCCATGACATGGTCAACCCTAGTCAACCATCAAAATCTCCCTCGAGTCAAACTCGAGTTCGGTCAATCATGACCCGGGTTGATTGCACCAATAATCTACCTAAAACATTATCATACATCAATGTCAAACATCGATGTCAAACCTTCATGTCAAACATCAAAACATCGCTCGAGTCAAACTCGAGTCTAGTCAATCGTGACCTGAGCCGATTGCACCAACATCGTGTACGGTGGAATTCACTCTTTCTTGATCGTCTACAAATATGATTAGCGCAACGGAAATATAAACAATAAAGACAATTAAGAACAAGCGCTAACAAATCGATATAACGTGGTTTATGGCCCTTGCCGCTAGTCCATGACCCGATTCATTCCAAGGTGAATCACGCCTTAAGCTTTCCACTAATCTCTCCTTTGCACAAAGCTAGGTGGAGATAACCTTTCTTACAATCTCTCTTCTTACAATAGGATTGAAATAAATGCAAGTAAGAAGAGTAGAATTCATTTGGGCACTTGTGAGGATGTTTAGGAATAAAGCATTAACCCTCTCAAGTCACCCATGACCCCTTCTTATAGGGAAGAAGTCATTCTTCCCGTTGGGCCTCGAGCAGTCGACTTATGAAGCCATCAATCGACTACTGCTGTGGCCGTTGCCTCGCAACGACTCCTTCCACGTTGGATTTTAGCCAACGACTCCCACATCAGTAGACTGATCTTCCCATCAGTCGAGCGGTTGACGCGATCACTCGACTTCTAAAGCTTATGTGCCCGAAACCCTCGACATCACATCGCTCCCCTTGGCGATCGATGGAGCTAGCGATTGACTACCATGGTCGGCAATGATCGATCGGCGAACTCGACTCGAACACCGTCGAGTCTCCGATCGACCGAGCGATGACTACCATATCATGGCAGTCCACTGATGTCGAGAAAACCCATCCGACACTTAGCCAATTGACCAAGATCACCTAAGTGCTACCCCGTCCCGGGTAACAATCGCTCACTCTCATTCCTTTGGAGTCCCTCACCTTGAAGTTCTCTTTATCCGGCCATGTCCCTCGGATGTTCCAAGCACACGGCTTCGCAGTGCCATCCTTCGCGTCTCGCCCTGAAGTCTACTTCCTTCGACTTCACTCCAATGCTCCTCGTCCGACGGTCTCTCAGATGCACCAAGCGCATGGCTTCCACAATGCATCTTTCACCGACTCAAGGACCGAGTCATGAGATGGTAAATCTTGCCAATCATCCATGGGCGAATTACTAAGTCTTGCAAGACTTCAATGCACATATCAAATCCATAACAATCCTAACTTAAACCCTTTGCCACACACATCAAAACCACATCACATGAGTTGATTGCCCAAACAGAATTCATAAACAAAAGAAGATCCACCTCATGGTTATTAATAAAAATAAATCTATGAATTATAAGTGTCTAAGCCCATTTTTAAATAGGTTAAGGAAAGGAAATGTTTCTCAACAAACAAGAAAGTTAAAAAAAATAAACGAACTTAAACAAAATTTCTTAATGAAACAAAAAAAGAAAATATAAAAATTTTAAAATTAAACTAAAATTCAAACAAAAATAATTAATAATAAAATATTAATAAAATTCTAAATAGCGACGACAACACGCTACGACTGTGGTCTAGTTCATGGTCAGCCCGTGGTGGGAACCACGGTCGTTGACTGGTTCACGGTCAGGCCATGGTGAGGATCATGAACATGGTGGGGAACATGGGCAGATCGTGGTCCCTACTGGAGATCCCGTGTCGTGTGTTGTAAGAAAAACATATAGGGTTTTAGGAGTAGTTTTCACTCACATCTCATTACATTTTACGTTTGTTTCATGCATATTTTACTTTGTTTTGCATGCATTTCCTATTTTCTGGTTCAGAGATCTGCTCTTTGTACTTTTGTGTGCAGCATAGCATTTCATGGGGAAAACAGTGCACTTTCGGAGCAAAAGGACATTTTGTAGCTGGACGCAGAAGGGGACACAGCCAGGGCATGTGGCTACGCACGACTGTGTCCAAGGGTCTAAATTGTCCATCACGGCACCACACACGGCCTGGCCATGTGGAAACACACGGTCGTGTGGCGCTGTGCGATTTCGACATGATTCAGTTATTTTCCAGGTTTTTGGGAGATCCAAACTGATGTCTATATAAAGGAGGCTACACCAAAACCCTAGGAGGGAGGAATGATGGTCGGGACAACACTCTGATGCCCTAAAAAGCTTCGGGAACTCACAACAAGGAGGAAGAAAGCCCCGGGAGATCCAAATTCTGTACTTCAACGCCGGAGAGAAGAGTCACATCGCATTGTAATTTCTGTTCTTTACATAATTTCCATTGTTTATACAAACATGATCATGCTTTGTGTTTCTCCTCTCTTATTTATAGAGTAGAATCTTCGATTCTAGGACTAGGGAGTAGTTTGTGTTGAGTTAGAACATGTTGGTTCAAATATCTTTTCATTCTTGAATTTATATTTGCAATTGGCATTTGGTTTAGAGCTATAACTATTTTTTTGGTTTTCTATCTACTGTGCTAGCTAATATGAGGGGTGACAGCCCTCGTATCTTAGATTTAGGAGAATTAAGGAGGAATCTAGGGGTTGGCCTCATCTCCCGTAACCGTGGGTAGAAGAATGAGAAAGAGTAGGAAACATGCCCCATTTTTGACTTGTCGTAGGGATTGATTCGGCATCCTCGTACCAACTATCCCATCCTAAGTACAGGGGTCAACCTGGTAATGGCAGAGATAGCTTCCGACAAATGCGAAGGCTCATCGGGGGAGTGTATGATGTCCTTTCCACAAAACCGTAGCTAGAAACCTAGACAAAACCCAATTGACAACGTGTTCTGCAACACACAAACGAAACTGAAATCCTAGAATCCCTTCCAAAGACTTACAACTAGTTTATTTCTTCTTCTGTGTGACACCGTATTGAATTAGGACCACCATCAACTCTCGTAATCACAACCCTTAAAGCTTAATTCCGAAAAAAATGTCCACTTACCAAATCGGTACTCAAATCTCAGTCCCTGTGGGATCGATAATCTTTTTTTTACTTGGTGGCATCCGTGCACTTGTGGCCGTTGAGTGCGAGCATGTGCTTCGAGTCCTCGATGGTCTCCATCGCGAGAGTTGAGGTCGCATTTGCGTGCATCAAGTTTTTTGCGTCGTTGCTAGGGACTGATAGATTTGATATCGAATCAAGAAGTGGGTAATTGGATCGAACTTAGGATAGATTTATTTACTTGCTTTACTTTTATCGTATATTTTTATTTTACTTCAGTTTTATCTTTTCCACATCTAATTTTAATTTAGATTTATTATATCTTGATTTACTTCAGTATTTGAACTAACGATATTAAAACCCAGTTGATAGCCACGATTGATCAAGTTTTGGTTCGACCCTCAGAATTATTCATTATATATGATTTATTTATCCCCTCTCAGCAAGGGACACTGAAATGTTAACACAGTCCACTCGACCCTTGAGAGATTACATAGCGCCTAGACAAAAAGCATGGAACTCCTGCATAACTATTCCACGAATTCAGGCCGCGAGCTGGGAAATAAACCCTACATTAATTGCTCTTATTCAAGAGAAGCAGTTTGAAGGGACACAGATTGAGGAGCCCTATCTACACCTCAAAGAATTTTTGGTGTACTGTGGCACAGTGCAATATGAAGGAGTCCCAACAGATGCCATTAAGCTTATCATGTTCCCATTCTCCCTGAAGGGGGAGGCTAAGCAATGGATACGCACTCTACCAGAAGGGAGTATAACGACATGGAAATAGATGGAAGACACTTTTCTAAGTAAATTCTCCCCCCCCCCCTCATAAAACTTCCTACCTTAGGGATAAAATCCTTTCATTTGAGCAAGGGCGCCAAGAGACTCTGGCCGCGACATGGAAGAGACTACAAGAACTGGTTATTCATTGTCCACACCATGGATTATAGGATTGGTTACTCCTCCATGTTTTTTATTCTGGGATCACTAGCTCGTCAAAAGAACTTTTGGACACAGCCACGGGGGGCGCACTGATGAAAAAGAGCACAGACGATGCATACCATGTTATCGAGACAGTGGTCTGGACTCTCGAAATGTGGGCAAACAATGAGAAAGATTTTCAGGAGGCACTCCCCATTACGGGGGTAGGTAAAGTTAAAGCAGCATGCCATGTATAGGAAGAGGACAAAGAAAGAGAGGACTGGATGGAAGCAACTTCACTATCTTTGGAATTTGAAGAAGAGGAAGATTCGGGGCAGGTGGTAGACATGAAACACAGGGCCTGAGATGAAGCCACTTCCCCCGAATCTCAAGTATGAATTTTTGGGTCCGACTTCAACCCATCCGGGGATAATAAATGCCAATTTGAGTGAGGGAGAGACAAGGAAGTTGTTGGGGGTGCTCAGGACGTACAAAAAAAGTGTTGGGGTATACTATCGATGACATAAAGGGGATAAGCCCATCGCTATGCATGCATTGGATAATACTCGAGGATGGGTGTAAGTTAACCATGGAGCGCCAAAGGCGACTTAACCCACACTTGCAGGAGGTGGTGAAGAAGGAAGTACTTAAACTTTTGGATGTCAGAATAATTTACCTAATTTCAGATAGTGAGTGGGTAAGTCCGATGCACGTAGTTCCAAAGAAAGGCAACACTACAGTAGTCAAAAACGAAGAGAATGAGCTAATCCCTGTGCGAATGGTAACGGGGTGGAGGATTTGTATAGATTCTCGTAAATTAAACAAAGCAACATGGAAGGATCATTTTCCACTCCCATTTATCGATCAGATGTTGGAATGCCTCGCTAAACATTCCTATTTTTGCTACCTCGATGGGTACTCAGGGTTTTTCTAAATCCCAATTCACCCTAATGACCAAGAGAAGACCACCTTCTCTTGCCCGTATGGAACCTTCGCCTATAGAAGAATGCCCTTTGACCTATGTAATGCCCCAGCCACCTTCCAGTGTTGTATGACAGCTATTTTTTCAAATATGATTGAACAAATTATGGAAGTATTCATGGATGATTTTTCAGTCTACGGAACAAGTTTCGATGCATGTTTGAAAAATATAGAAAGGGTTCTGCAAAGACGTGAAGAGAATAGCTTGATTCTGAATTTGAAAAAATATCACTTCATGATAACTGAAGGGATAGTTTTGGGACATAACATATCAGGGAATGGTATCGAAGTAGACAAGGCGAAGGTAGAAGTAATTGAAAATTTGCCGCCACCCAGGGATGTGAAGGGGGGTCGGAGCTTTCTTGGGCATGTAGGATTTTATAGAAGGTTCATAAAGAATTTCTCTCAGATAACTAAACCCTTGACAAATCTACTAGCTAAGGACACAGAGTTTATTTTTGATCGACAATATTTAGTAGCGTTTGAAGAAATAAAAAAAGCCTTGGTATCATCCCCAATAATACAACCACCTGACTGGAGCCTACCATTCGAGGTCATGTGCGATGCTAGTGATTATGCAGTAGGGGAAGTGTTGGGGCAACGGAGGGAGAAGAAGCTACATGCCATACACTATACCAGTAAAATGTTGAACGGAGCACAGATCAATTATACCACAACCGAGAAGGAATTTCTAGCAGTCGTGTTTGCATTCAACCTGTTCAGACAGTACTTAGTAGGTTCAAAGGTGGTTGTTTACACTGACCATACTGTAGTTCGCTACTTGCTAAATAAGAAGGACGCTAAACCCCCGCCTTATTCCCTGGATCTTATTACTACAAGAATTTGATATAGAAATCAGAGATAAAAAGGGCTCGGACAACATCGTTGCAGACAACTTGTCGCGAATGCCCATTGAAGGCAGGGTAGAAGAGGAAGGAAGTGCTCAAATAGACGATGCTCTGCGGGATGATACCCTCATGGTTATAACTAAGGTTATCACCCCTTGGTATGCAGATTTGGTGAATTTTCTAGTAGGGAGAGTGATATCGTTAGAATTCATGACCCAACAAAGGAAAAGATTCTTTGCAGAGATTCGGCAATATATATGGGATGATCCCTTCCTATTTAGGGAATGTGCAGATAGCGTATATCGAAGGTGCGTACCAGAAGAGGAAGTGGAGAGCATCCTCTTTCACTGTCATTCATTAGCATATGTGGGGCATGCTGGAATTGCAAAAATAGTTGCAAAGGTACTTCAGGTAGGATTCTACTGGCCTAGTCTGTTTATGGACACGCACAACTATGTAGTCTCCTATGATCAGTGCCAGCGAACAGGAAATATAGGTAGGATACATGAGATGCTGGCAAGCACCATATTAGAAGTGGAGCTCTTTGACGTATGGGGAATAGATTTCATGGGAACCTTTCCCGCTTCCGATGCAAACAGATATATCCTGGTCACCATAGACTACATCTCCAAATGGGTGGAGGTCATTACATCACCCCATTGTGACGCTAGGACCATAATAAAAATGTTCAAAAGAAACATATTCCCTAGGTTCGGAGTTCCTCGAGTCGTAATCAGTGATGGAGGATCCCACTTCATCGAAAAACAATTTGAAAAATTGCTACATAAGTACGGGGTGATCCACAAAGTCTCGACAGCGTACCACCTGCAAACAAGTGGACAAGTGGAAGTTTCGAATCGGGAGATCAAAAGTATTCTATAAAAGATGGTAGTGGAATCAAAGAAAGATTGGACACAAAAATTGAATGATGCTCTTTGGGCTTACCGCACAGCTTACAAGACCCCGATAGGCATGACCCCGTTTCACCTAGTTTATGGAAAGCCTTGCCATCTTCCTGTTGAATTGGAGCACAAGGCTTTCTGGGCCATCAAAAAGCTCAACTTGGACTATTGTGCAGCAGGAGAGAAAAGGAAACTGCAGTTAAGCGAGCTAGATGAAATTCGAAGAGATGCGTATGAGCATGCTAAGACATATAAGGAAAGAACTAGGAAATGGCATGACCAACATATCTTGATAAGGGAGTTTAAGGAAGGTGACTTAGTTCTTTTGTATAATTCCAGGTTAAAACTTTTTCCAGGGAAGCTAAAATCAAAGTGGTCAGGATCGTTTCAGGTGAAGAGGGTATACCCATATGGTAAAGTGGATATATGGAGTAAGGAATCAGGGGAGATTAAAGTAAATGGACAATGATTAAAGAAGTATCTAGGGGAGTCTCCAGAATTCAAGATAGGTGAATGAAGATTTACAGAACCTCCGGAGCCAAGTTGAGATAATGGAGAGTGGTCGAGCTAAAAGACCTTAAACAAAGCGCTTCTTGGGAGGCAACCCAATATTAATTTAGATGTTTTTAATTTTTCTGCATTCATACGTATAATTTAGACTTTTTTTCGCTTATGTTCTTTGCAAAACTTGCTAGGAAGAAGCAAAGATCATTTTGAGCCCACCTAGTCCACGTAGACACGAGCTTACACCTGCACCACCACTTTTTTTTCCTACTTTTGAGTAGGATGCAAGTATATATGCCTATGATTTTTCAGAGTTTTGATCGCGTCTAGATGATATATATGCCGAACAACAGACATAGAGGCAGCGATGGGATGAGTAGAGCGCTTACATGCAGGCAGAGTCTCAAGGCTTTTGGGAGCACTTCTAGCGAACTGAGGAGTTCTACGACAAGGCCCGCGTCTACTTCCAGGTGTTGGCTGCCCGTTGCCAGAATGAGGCCACCTACCGCCAAGAGATGCGACATCACATGCATGCCTAGCAGGCACAGTGGGCCCGGGAGAGCATAGAGCAGCCACTGCATCCACCATATTAGAGGTACAGTCTCATATAAGTCTGGGGGGACCCCCAAGTTTTGATTTATTTTGTTTCTAGAAGTAGTTTCTTTTCTGTCATTTCATTTTTTATTAGCATTTATTTGTTCATACATAGAGTTTTTAGTTTCTCCAGTACTTAATTTTTTCTATCTTTAAGCTACCTCAGTAGTATTTTTTAGAGTTTTCTTTCATGAGTTGTTTCCATGGGTAGCTTAACTACTTCATTTACCTCATGGTATTTTATTTTATTTGCTCTAATGAATGTTCTAGTCTTACACTGGTTAGCTTTTATATTTACACCTACACATTATGAACATTCTGAAAGGGAGAGTCTAGTACGTACCTAGTTATGATTCATCTCAGTAGTCTAGTACTTTGGAATCCATAGGTGACCCTAAGTTTAGCATTTTAGTTACTGGAGATGCTCAGATTATGGAAGGCCATTCGAAAAAATCAAAATACCAAGAGACAAAAAAACAGTTGTTGTGGGTGGAAATGGTTAGGTGCCCCTTTGAGACCGAGTTAGGTTACTAGGGAAACACCTACCAATTTCTCTCAATACCGAGCACGCCTTTATGACTTTGTGCTAGATCTAGGGAACGACCCTCACTTTGGGCAGTGCCTAAGAGCTTGATACCTTAGGAAAGCTATAGAATGATGATTTAACTTACCATGGAATGAGTATCCCCTAAGAAGATTCGCTTAGCATGAGCACGAGGATCTAACTTAGTGAATTTTTAGAACATATCTATTTTGCTTTGATTGCAAATATCACTTGATAAATCTAGTTAACATTTAAGTATGGAAAAATATCTTTTAAAATTTCATGGCACTGAAGTTTGCTTGAGGACAAGCAAAGACTTAAGTCTGGGGGAATTGATGTGAGGAAAATATATAGGATTTTAGGAGTAGTTTTCGCTCACATCTCATTACATTTTATGTTTGTTTCATGCATATTTTACTTTGTTTTGCATGCATTTCCTATTTTATGGTTCGGAGATTTGCTCTTTGTACTTTTGTGTGCAGGATAACATTTCATGGGAAAAATGGTGCACTTTCGGAGCAAAAGAAGGGCATTTTACAGTTAGACACAGAAGGGGACACGACTAGGGAGTGTGGCTACACACGGCCGTGTCAAAGTGTCGAAATTGGCCACCACGGTGCCACACACAGCCTGGTTGTGTGGAAACACATAGTTGTGTGGCGCTGGGTGATTCTGATGTGATTCAGTTATTTTCCAGGTTTTAGGGAGATCCAGGATGATGTCTATATAAAGGAGGTTACGCACAAACCCTAGGGGGGATGCATGATGGCCGAGATGACACTCCAATGCCCTAAAAAGCTTCGGGAACTCGCAACAGGGAGGAAGAAAGCCGTCGGAGATCCAAATTCTTCACTTCAACGCCAGAGAGAAGAGTCACATCGCATTATAATTTCGATTCTTTACATAATTTCCATTGTTTATATGAACATGATCATGCTTTATGTTTCTCCTCTCTTATTTATGGAGTAGACTTTGTTCCTAGGACTAGGGAGTAGTTTGTGTTGAGTTAGAACATATTGATTAAAATATCTTTTCGTTCTTGAATTTATATTTTCAATTGGCATTTGGTTTATAGCTATAACTATTGTTTTGGTTTCTATCTACTGTGCTAGCTGATACGAGGGGTGACAACCCTCGTATCTAAGATTTAGGATAATTAAGGAGGAACCTAGGGGTTGACCTCATCTCCCATAACCGTGGGTAGAAGGATGTGATAGAGTAGGAAATGCACCCCATTTTCGACTCATCGTAGGGATCGATTTGGCATCCTCGTACTAACTATCCCGTCCTAAGTCTAGGGGTCGACCTGGTAATGGCAGAGATAGCTTCCGATAGATGCGAAGGCTCATTAGGGGAGTGTATAATGCCCTTTTCACAAAACCGTAGCTAGAAACCTAGACAAAACCCAATTGACAATGTGTTCTGTGACACACAAACGAAACCAAAATCCTAGAATCCCTTCCAAAGACTCGCAACTAGTTTCTTTCTTCTTCCGTGTGACACCGTATTGAGTTAGGACCACCATCAACCCTCGCAATCACAACCCTTAGAGTTGAATTCCGAACAATAACGCCCACTTACCAAATCGGTACCCGTATCTCAGTCCCTGTGGGATCGATAATCTTTTTATTACTTGACGATATTCGTGCACTTGCGGGTATTAAGCATGAGCACGCACTTCGAATCTTGTGATTGAAAAATTATTGTCGTGGGTGGAAATGGTTAGGTGCCTTTTTGAGACTGAGTTAGGTTACTAGGGAAACACCTTCCAATTTCTCTCGATACCGAGCACGCCTTTAAGACTTTGTGCTAAATCTAGGGAACGACCCTTGCTTTGGGCAGGGCCTAAGAGCTAGAGACCTTAGGACAGCTATAGGATGACGACTTAACTTACCATGGAATGAGTATCCCCTAAGAAGATTTTCTTAGCACGAGCACAAGGAGCTAACTTAGTAAATTTTTAGAACATATCTATTTTGCTATGATTGCAAATACCACTTGATAAATCTAGTTAACATACTAAGTATGGAACAATACCTTTTAAAATTTCATGGCACTGAAGTTTTCTTAAGGACAAGCAAAGACTTAAGTCAGGGGGAATTAATGTGAGCAAAACATATAAAGTTTTAAGAGTAGTTTTCGCTCACATTTCATTACATTTTATGTTTATTTCATGCATATTTTACTTTGTATTGGATGTATTTCCTATTTTCTGGTTCAAAAATATGCTCTTTGTACTTATGTGTGCAGGATAGCATTTCATGGAGAAAATGGTGTACTTTCGGAGCAAAAGAAGGACATTTTACAGTTGAACACAGAAGGGGACATGGCCAGGGCGTGTGGCTACACACGGTCGTGTCCAAGGGTCGAAATTGGCCACTATAGAGCCACACATGGCGTGGCCATGTGGAAACACATGGTCATGTGGCGCTATGCGATTCCGACGTGATTCGGTTATTTTCCAGGTTTTAGGGAGATCTAGGCTGATATCTATACAAAGGAGGCAACGCTCAAACCCTAGGAGGGAGGCACTACAGTCGGGATGACACTCTGACGCCCTAAAAAGCTTCGGGAACTAGCAAGGGGGAGGAAGAAAGTCGTTGGAGATCCAAACTCTGCACTTCAATGCTGGAGAAAAGTGTCACATCGTATTGTAATTTCTATTTTTTACATAATTTCCATTGTTTATACGAACATGATTGTGCTTTGTGTTTCTCCTCTCTTATTTATGGAGTAGATGTTGGTGCAATCGGCCCAAGTCACGATTGACCAGACTCAAGTTTGACTCGAGTGATGTTTTGATGTTTGACAAAGGGATTTGACAAAGTGGTTTGGCATTGATGTTTGACATTAATGTCGGTTAGTATGTTGGGGAGATTGTTGGAGCAATCGACCTGGGTCATGTTCGACCGGACTCGAGTTTGACTCGAGGAAGACCTTAATGGTTGACTAGGATTGACCATGTGATTATGGGAAAGTCCAAGCATGGGTCTTGGCTAGGGAAAGTCCAAGTCATGGGTACTTGGCATGGAAAGTCCAAGTGGGACACTTGGCATTTGGGAAAGTCCAAGTCTTGAGTACTTGGCATGAGAAGTCCAAGCATGGGTCTTGGCAAATGAGAAGTCCAAGCATGGGTCTTGGCAAATGGAAAGTCCAAGCATGGGTCTTGGCATGGAAAGTCCAACATAGGTTGGCAAGGAAAGTCCAAGCATGGTCTTGGCATGGAAAGACCAACATGGGTTGGCAAGGGAAAGTCCAAGCTTGAGTCTTGGCATTTGAGAAGTCCAAGGGTTTGATATTGGCAGCGTAAAGTCCAAGCGGGAGTCTTGGCAGCATAAGACCAATGGTTGGCGGCGTAAAGTCCAAGCGGAGTCTTGGCGGCGTAAGTCCAATGTGCCTTGGCGGTGTAGACACCGTTAGCATGACATAGCCGACGGAAGCACCTGAAGGCTAGCGCGATGGATGAACAAGTCATGGATGACTTGGAGGGATCCGAGAGGCGTGAGGCTGATGGAGGTGGCTAGAAGGCTTAGGTCTAGGCTAAGGGTGGTCTAGATCGCTCATTGGAGCAGCCGAATCGATGTCTACGGCAGCCAATCACTAAGGGTCAATAGCCGATCGCTAGTTCACCATGACGATCGCTGAGCCGATCAATGTGGCCGATTACGCGATCGACGTTGCCGATTGCCAAGATATCCGTTGGAGCTTTTCCAACGTGGATCGATCCGTTGTCTCACGACAACAGTGGCATCAGTCGACTGGTGACTTATGGCAGTCGACTGATAGGCGGAAATCCAGCCCGACGCAGGTTATAAAGGCAGCTCGGAAGGAGGGTTTTTGCAGCGATTTTCTTGGGCAAAATTGAAGGGGGAAGTTGGTGCTTTCCAGTCCTTCAAAGCTAGTTCAAGGCAATCAAAGATCAAGCAATCCAAAGCTCTTGTAAAGTTGTTTTTCCTTTACTTGCATTGTATTTCTTACTTGTATTTTCTTGTATCTTGTGTATTACTTAGTGTAATCCTTGTACGAGGTTTCTCTGCCTCCGACTTGTTGTCGAGAAGGAGTTTATTGATTAGTGATTGCATTGGCGTTGCTAGAGCTCGTTAGAGCTCGATCCGTGGAGTAGGAACCGTGTGGTTCCGAACCACGTTATATCTTTGTGTTCATGATTGTTGTATTTCGTTATTTCTTTCATTTCTATATTCCGCTGTGCTAACGAAATTGTAGACGCGATCACGATCGAATTCCATCTTCGTACGGGCACATCGCTTTTCACCCCCCCCCCCCCCTCTAGCGGCGTCAAATCTCCAACAATTGGTATCAGAGCTGATCTCCAACAATTTTCTGATAGTTGAAAATCGAGATTTTGATTATCGATCGCTTCCGGTGGCGATCAAGCGATGTGTAGTGGCGATCGATCTTGTCCGAGTCGACTGCCAGGTCTGATTTCGGGTTAACAAGGTTTGTTTAGCCCGTGTTCAGCTATGGAAAAGGTTCCTAATCACTCCTAACCCTAGGATATGCTTTAGGAAGCATTATAAAGGGTGAAAATTCATTGGATATGGATTAGGAGCTGTGTTAGATCAAAGTATCAAATTTAGGGTGAGTGAAAGTTCTATGTTGAACTTAGAACCTTAATTTTGATGGTTTAGAGTTCCTATTGGCTTAGGGGCTTCCCAAGGACATTGTTGGTGTAATGGTCAAGGGGGAGCAAGCCTTTAGGGGGAGTTATCCATCTTGGGATGATGGATGTGTTTTTCTCCTTGGAGAGGAGAAGTTATTGGGAGAGTATCATCAATTGGGAAAATTGATGGGTTTTTGATACCCAATTTGGAAATTGGGAGAGATTATAGGATTGCCTCTCTTGAGTGATATGGGACTTATCACTAGGACGATAGTAGGCATCCTAGATATTTTTAGGTCAAAAATGGGGAGATTGTAAGATCTCATTGGGACATGAGACATTGACCTCCTTGGAGAGAAAATCTTTTTGATGTTAGTCAAAAAGGGGGAGAATGTTTGGGGGAGAACATTTGGAGAGTGTTTACAAATTTGGGATAATTGGTAAGGGATTTGAGTTAGTGGTCTAACTCAGATGATTTGTTTGGTTTTTGTCAAACATCAAAAAGGGGGAGATTGTTGGTGCAATCGACCCAGGTCATGATTGACCAGACTCGAGTTTGACTCGAGTGATGTTTTGATGTTTGACAAAGGGATTTGACAAAGTGGTTTGGCATTGATGTTTGACATTAATGTTGGTTAGTATGTTGGGGAGATTGTTGGAGCAATCGACCCGGGTCATGTTCGACCGGACTCGAGTTTGACTCGAGGAAGACCTTAATGGTTGACTAGGGTTGACCATGTGATTATGGGAAAGTCCAAGCATGGGTCTTGGCAAGGGAAAGTCCAAGTCATGGGTACTTGGCATGGAAAGTCCAAGTGGGACACTTGGCATTTGGGAAAGTCCAAGTCTTGAGTACTTGGCATGAGAAGTCCAAGCATGGGTCTTGGCAAATGAGAAGTCCAAGCATGGGTCTTGGCAAATGGAAAGTCCAAGCATGGGTCTTGGCATGGAAAGTCCAACATGGGTTGGCAAGGAAAGTCCAAGCATGGTCTTGGCATGGAAAGTCCAACATGGGTTGGCAAGGGAAAGTCCAAGCTTGAGTCTTGGCATTTGAGAAGTCCAAGGGTTTGATATTGGCAGCGTAAAGTCCAAGCGGGAGTCTTGGCAGCATAAGACCAATGGTTGGCGGCGTAAAGTCCAAGCGGAGTCTTGGCGGCGTAAGTCCAATGTGCCTTGGCGGTGTAGACACCGTTAGCATGACATAGCCGACGGAAGCACCTGAAGGCTAGCGCGATGGATGAACAAGTCATGGATGACTTGGAGGGATCCGAGAGGCGTGAGGCTGATGGAGGTGGCTAGAAGGCTTAGGTCTAGGCTAAGGGTGGTCTAGCAAGTATGGGGGCACCATACTTGGGTTAAAACCTCATCTTTGAGGTTGGCAGTCGACTGGCATTATGGCCGGTTCGATTGTCATGAGTCGACTTGAGTTCGACTGCCATCTAAGAGCGAATCGCTGCAGCGGTCGATCGCTCATTGGAGCGATCGGCGATGTCGACGGCGGTGATCGCCAAGGGTTGGCAATGATCGCTAGTTCACCACGCGAACAGAATCGCCCGTAGCTCGGGCGATCGATTACGCTACGGGCGCGATCGCTAATGTTGGCGCCGCGCCAAGAGATCCGTTGGAGTTTTTCCAGCGTGGATCGATCCGTTGTCTCACGACAACAGTGGCATCAGTCGACTGGTGACTTATGGCAGTCGACTAATAGGCGGAAATCCGCCCGACGCATGTTATAAAGGCAGCTCGAAAGGAGGGTTTTTGCAGTGATTTTCTTGGGCGAAATTGAAGGTGGAAGTTGGTGCTTTCCAGTCCTTCAAAGCTAGTTCAAGGCAATCAAAGATCAAGCAATCCAAAGCTCTTGTAAAGTTGTTTTTCCTTTACTTGCATTGTATTTCTTACTTGTATTTGCTTGTATCTTGTGTATTACTTAGTGTAATCCTTGTACGAGGTTTCTCCACCTCCGACTTGTTGTCGAGAAGGAGTTTATTGATTAGTGATTGCATTGGCGTCGCTAGAGCTCGTTAGAGCTCGATCCGTGGAGTAGGAACCGTGTGGTTCCGAACCACGTTATATCTTTGTGTTCGTGATTGTTGTATTTCGTTATTGCTTTCATTTCTATATTCCGCTGCTCTAACGAAATTGTAGACACGATCACGATCGAATTCCATCTTCGTATGGGCACATCGCTATTCACCCCCCCCTCTAGCGGCGTCAAATCTCCAACAGTAGACTCTTCGATTCTAGGACTAGAGAGTAGTTTATGTTGAGTTAGAATAAGTTGGTTCAAATATCTTTTCGTTCTTGAATTTATATTTGCAATTGGCGTTTGGTTTAGAGCTATAACTATTGTTTTGGTTTTCTATCTACTATGCTAGCCGATACGAGGGGTGACATCCCTCTTATCTAAGATTTAGAAGAATTAAGGAGGAACCAAGGGGTTGGTCTCATCTCCCCTAACAGTGGGTAGAAGGATGTGATACAGTAGGAAATGCACCCCGTTTTTGACTCGTCGCAATGATCGATTCGGCATCCTCGTATCGACTATCCCATCCTAAGTCCAGGGGTAGATCTGGTAATGGCAGAGATAGCTTCCGATAGATGCGAAGGCTCATCGGGGGAGTGTATGATGTCCTTTTCACAAAACCGTAGCTAGAAACCTAGACAAAACCCAATTGACAATGTGTTCCACGACACACAAATGAAACTGAAATCCTAGAATCCCTTCTAAAGACTCGCAACTAGTTTCTTTCTTCTTCCGTGTGACAATGTATTGAGTTAGGACCACCGTCAACCCTCGCAATCACAACCCTTAGAACTGAATTTTGAACAATAATGTCAACTTACCAAATCAGTACTCGAATCTCAGTCCCTGTGGGATCAATAATCTTTTTATTACTTGACAACATTCGTGCACTTACGGGCATTGAGCATGAGGGCGCGCTTCGAATCTCGCGACGAAAAAACTGTTGTCGTGGGTGGAAATGGTTAAGTGCCCCTTTGAGACTGAGTTAGGTTACTGGATAAATACCTACCAATTTCTCTCAATATCGAGCATGCCTTTGAGACTATGATCCAGATCTAGGGAACAACCCTCACTTTGGGCAGTACCTAAGAGCTGGAGACCTTAGGAAAGCTATAGGATGACGACTTAACTTACCATGGAACCAGTATCCCCTAAGAAGATTCGCTTAGCACGGGCACGAGGAGTAACTTAGTGAATTTCTAGAACATATCTATTTTTCTTTGATTGCAAATACCACTTGATAAATCTAGTAAACATGCAAAGTATGGAACAATACCTTTTAAAATTTCAGGGCACTGAAGTTTTCATGAGGACAAGCAAAGACTTAAGTCTAGGGGAATTGATGTTAACAAAACATATAGGGTTTTAGGAGTAGTTTTCCCTCACATCTCATTACATTTTATGTTTGTTTCATGCATATTTTACTTTGTATTGGTTGCATTTCCTATTTTCTAGTTCAAAAATATGCTATTTTTTACTTATGTGTGCAGGATAGCATTTCATGGGGAAAATAGCGCACTTTCGAAGCAAAAGAATGACATTTTGTAGCTAGACGCAGAAGGGGACACAGCTAGGGCGTGTGGCTACACCCGACCATGTCCAAGGGTTGAAATTGGCCACCACGATGCCACATATGGCCTGACTGTGTGGAAACACACAACTGTGTGGCACTGCACGATTCCGACGTGATTCCTATACGATTTGGTTATTTTCCAGGTTTTTAGAGAGATCCAGGTTGATGTTTATACAAAGGAGGCTACGCCCAAACCCTAGGGGGGAGGCACGATGTTCGAGACGGCACTCCGACACCCTAAAAAGTTTTGGGAACTCGCAACGGAGAGGAAGAAAGCCGCTGGAGATCCAAATTATACACTTCAACGCCGAAGAGAAGAGTCACATGGCATTGTAATTTTTGTTCTTTGTATCATTTCCATTGTTTATATGAACATGTTTGTGCTTTGTGTTTCTCCTCTCTTATTTATGGAGTAGACTCTTCGATTCTGGTACTAGGGAGTAGTTTGTGTTGAGTTAGAACATGTTCGTTCAAATATCTTTTCGTTCTTGAATTTATATTTGCAATTTGCGTTTGGTTTAGAGCTATAACTAATGTTTTGGTTCTCTATCTACTGTGCTAGCCGATACGAGGGGTGACATCCCTCGTATCTAAGATTTAGGAGAATTAAGGAGGAACATAGGGGTTGGCCTCATCTCCCATAACCGTGGGTAGAAGGATACGATAGAGTAGGAAATACACCCCGTTTTTGACTTGTCGCAGGGATCGATTCGGCACCCTCGTACCGACTATCCAATCCTAAGTCCAGTGGTCGACTTTGTAATGGCAGAGATAGCTTCTGATATATGCGAAGGCTCATCGATGGAGTGTATGATGTCCTTTCCACAAAATCGTAGCTAGAAACCTAGACAAAACCTAATTGACAACGTGTTCTGTGACACACAAATGAAACCAAAATCCTAGAATCCCTTCCAAAGACTCGCAACTAGTTTCTTTCTTTTTTTTGTGTGACATCGTATTGAGTTAGGACCGCCGTTAACCCTCGCAATCACAACCCTTAGAGCTGAATTCTGAATAATAACGTCCACATACCAAATCGGTACTCGAATCTCAGTCCCTGTGGGATCGATAATCTTTTTATTACTTGATGACATCCGTGCACTTGCGGCCGTTGAGCGCGAGCACGCACTTTGAATCCTCGATGGTCTCTATCGTGAGATTTGAGGCCACATTCGTGTGCATCATCATGCCATGGAATGGTCCATGCCCATTGTGGTGACCACGAGTAGGTCGTGGTAGCACGAGTGGAGCCATGTACTGGTTTACCTGGGCTTTAGCTCAAGGGAGGGGGGGAAATTTTTTTTTTTCATTGTTCATTTAATAAATTTTAGAGTTAGCCTTGTCAAAATTTAAAATAGTCCGGGTATTCTGGATCAAAATTTAGAATAGGTCAGGTCGATTAAAATCTTTGGCTCCACCATTGTGTGGTAGCCTCTAGGAACTCCTTTACGCCTCGTTTCGATCCAAAATAAAGGATATCTATGTCAGGGGGCCATGGAGGTGTTGAAATCTTTATTTTGGGACTCAATTTTGTTGGTGCAATAGGCTCAGGTCACGTTTGACCGGACTCGAGTTTGACTTGAGTTGTGTTTTGATGTTTGATATTGATGTTTGACATTGATGTTTGATAAGGTAGTTGACCATTGTTTGACAAGGGGTTGCCTATATTGTTGACATAGGGTTGACCATATGATGGAGAAGTCCAAGTCTTGTGTACTTGGCAAGGAAAGTCCAAGTTTGAGTCTTGGCAAATGGAAAGTCCAACATGGGTTGGCAATTGGAAAGTCCAACATGGGTTGGCAAGGGAAGTCCAAGGGTTGATATGGCGGCGTAAAGTCCAAGCGGGAGTCTTGGCAGCATAAGTTCAATGGTTGGTGGCGAAAAGTCCAAGTAGTAGTCTTGGCAGTGTAAGCCTAATGTGTCATGGCGGTGTAGACCAGCTTAGCATGACAATAGCCGATAGAAGCACGTGAAGTCTAGCGTATGGATGAATAAGTCATGGATGACTTTGAGGGATCCGATATGTATGAGGCTGACGGAGGTAGCTAGAAGGCTTAGGTCTAGGCTAAGGGTGGTCTAGCAAGTATGAGGGCATCATACTTGAGGTTAAACCTCATGTTTGAGGTTATCAATTGACTGGGGCTTTGGACTAGTCAATTGATCAAGTGTTTTGACACTTGGTAACCGAGATGACTCTTGGCAGTCAACTGGGATTATGGCTAGTCGAATTGATCAGAATCAACTGGTGTTCGACTGCAGGAAATAGCTTGGTAGTTGATTGCCAGCATTGGGCAGTTGACTTATGGCTTGATCAGTCGACTGCCATGAATGGCAATCGACTGCTTGTGGGGTTACGAGAACAGAATGCTTGGTAGCCAATGGGTCAGTCGACTACGACCCTAGCAGTCGATTGCTGGGTAATGGCAGTCAACTACCAGTGTATCCGTTGGAACTTATCTAATGTGTATCGAGTCATTTTATCACAACGGCTACAGGAGCAATCGACGGATGGTCGCGATCAGTCGACTACTTGGCGGAATCTAGCTTGAGGTGAATCTTTAAAAAGAGCTCGTGGAGAGGAATTTTGGCAAGGTTTCTTGAGGCGATTTGGAGGGGATTTCCTGTTGCAATCCAGACCTTCAAGCCTATTCTCAAGCAACCAAAAGCAAGCATTCAAAGATCTCTTGTAAAGTGTTTTTCTTTACTTGTATTGTATTTCATCATTGTATTTGCTTGTATTCATTGTATTACTTAGTGTAATCTATTGTACGAGGTTTCTTCACCTCCGACGTGTTGTCGAGAAGGAGCGTTATTTTTTAGTGGTGTTGTTTGCATCGCTAGAGCTCATTTTAGCTCACCCCGTGGAGTAGGAACCCTAAGGTTCTGAACCACGTATATTCTTGTGTATTTGTGATTGTTCTTGTGTTTTATTTTCATTGTAAATTTCGTATTTCCGCTGCATACTAACATTTTGTAGCAAGCACGATCAAATTTCATCATCGACGTATGACAAGATATTAACCCCCCCCCCTCTAGCGACGTCCAATTCCCAACAAGTGGTATTAGAGAGAGGGCGCTCTTCATTTGGACTAACTGCCAAGAGAGCACCGCTAGAGGGTGAAGAAGAAAATGGAGTTTGAAGAAAGACTAGGATGGGACATCAACACTCCGGTCCCGTATGCACTCTATGGACGAGAAGGCTTCAATTCTTGGAAGAGAAGGATTGAAGACTTCATCATGATGAGGGACTATGAATAATGGGCCATCTTGATGGAAGGACTTAATTATCCAAAGGGGCCAAAGGGAGGTTTCCTCAAAATGAAAAAGTGGACCTAGGAACAACTCCAAGAATTTGAGAAAAATACAAAGGTAATAAAATTCTTGGTTGATTTAATTCCTAATGATATTTTGTACAAGGTAGGAGATTACATGGATGCCAAGGAGCTATGGAGCAAGTTGGCAAGATTCCATGAGGAGCCTCACTCGGCACAAGAAGAAGAAGAGGAATGCTCATCGGCTCCATCGGAGGAGGCCGAAGAAGCAAGTTCATCTTCCTCACCAGAAAGTGAGGAGTTAGAAGTTGAGAAGGAGTCAACTTCCAGATCGATGGAAGAGGAAGAATTGAAGGAAGCCTCAACCTCTAGGATTGAGGGGGAGGAGAGACTATCCACTCCGGAACAAGAGAAAAATCAAGAAGAAATATCAACATTCGGAAGAGATGAAAAAGCCCAAATTTCCACCATTGACCTAGGTAACTCAAGCAATTTAGTTAAAAATAAAAAACATATAGTTTGCTTTGAGTGTAGGGAAGCGGGCCATTACAAGAGTAAGTGCCCTAAAAGAGTCAAGAAAAGTCAACCGGCATCAAAGGTCAAGGATGCCGGAGTCCCCACTAGGAAGAGCAAGGAGCACGTGGTGTGCTTCAAATGCCAACAACGGGGACATTATAGGAGCCAATGCCCTAGGAGAAAAAAAGGAGCATCACATGTAGGGGGAGCCAATGCCCTAGGAGAAAAAAAGGAGCATCACATGTAGGGGGTGCTAAGGCAAACCCTAAGGTATATTTCAATAATGCATCTTCGAGTTTTAGTTATAAAAAGCATGCTTTTAATACTCTTGCTATTGTTCATGAAAAGCATGCTAGAAATAATAGACTTTATTGCTTAGGTGCTAAAAGTTGTAACTTTTCAACTAAGGAAAAATTTGGGACTAATGTTCCAAGAAAAATTCTACCTAAGGCAAGTATTAGGAAAATAGAAGATCATCTAGGTTTTAATCAAAAGAAATCTAGATATATGCCTAGGAAGGGCAAAAATGATCAAATAAATAATGGGGCCACCAAATTAGATAAATTAGAGTTAGATAACCAAGTCTTGAGGTCAAGGCTTGAGAAACTTGAAAAGACTCTTAGAAATATGCAAAATCAAACTCAAGGGTCTAGGAGTCAAAACCTAGGGTGTAAGAGGCAAAAACCATCTAAGAGACAAGGTTTGGGTCACAAGCCTATGTCTAAATAGGTAATGCCTACTTACCACAATGTTCCATTTGATTATGGAACTAAATCTAGGTCTAGGAAAACCAAGATCACAAGAGAAGTCATCCCTAGAGTTGACCATGGTAAGTGTCTAGTGGCCAAGGTTTTCATGAAACCTAGGAAGACCACTAAGAAGGTTACTAGGGAGGCAATCTTTAAGGCTAACCAAGGCAAGACCCAAATGACCAAGGCTACCAAGCCTAGGAGGGTCATTAGGAGAGTATCTAGGGAGGTCAACCCTCAGGAATACCTAGTAAACTCAAGTAGCTCCAATAGGTATTGGGTTCCTAGGAGCGTGATCGATTCACGCTAAATGAGTTAGGGTGTGCTAACTTTAAATGGATGGGTGGTTAACCTAACCATGGTAAAGGTGGCACTTTAGGTCATTTTCAAGGATATGGGTGCCTTGAAAATGTGGTTTGAATTTATATCTTAAAGGATTTTAGGATGTGCCAATATTATTTAAGAAGTTTGAAAAATTAATCAAATTGGCACAATTTAGGTCTTATAGTCATAGTGTGTCATATTGAGTTTTTGGCACACTTGGGAGAAGAGTGATAATATGATAAAATGGAATTAATCCTAACAAATAGAAACTAATATTAAAATTTAGGTATTATATACCTTTATATTTTATTTGTCATGCCTTGATTTGTCATATGTCATGTCATGACATCATATTTATTTTCATCATTTTATATGTCATGATAATGCTTAGGTTTAAGGTTTTATGTCATGTATACTTAGGTTGTATTTTATGTCATGACATCATGATTTTGGCACATGCTTATTTATGCTACCATTATATGTCATAATCATCATTCATGCATTTAAGGTAATGAAAATTGATTTAAGGACTATGACATGACTTGAAGTCCCATGTATAAGGGAATCAAGTAGTGTTGCCTTAGAAAAATGCATGAAACCCTAGATTAGGATGAACAAACCCCACATCTCACATCACATTGACTTGTGTGTGTTTTAATACACTCTAGACACATGTGAGATGCTAGGAAATGAGTTAATTTCAAGGTGCTTAGTTTTTGCATCTAGATGAACTCAAACTCATCTTATATCATGGGTGGATCATGAGAAAAGCTAATGTGCAAGTCATGTGCATTGAGCCCATTGATCATGATCCAATATAGGTTTTCAAAAATATTTTAAAATCATTTTAGAAAACCTTGATATAGTCTATCTTTTGATAGGAATCACCATTGAGAGAGTTGATACAAAGTAGGGCCAAAATATTGAACTTTTCAATAGTTTTGAACATTGTGTCAAACTCAATATTTAATAGGTATTTTATTTTTCAAATATTTTTCACCCATTATGATTGTTATAAGTATTATACATATGAATTTTCGTGATTTTTCGATTTATGTATAATTACTTATGATTTTTGAAAATTCATTTTGGATTTTTAAAATTCTGTATTTGTAGAAATCAGTCGACTGCCGTTTATGGCAGTCGACTGCTGGATGACAGAGTCGACTGCCAATGCTGATTTCGAGTAAATAAGAATATTTAGCCCATGTTTCAGCTATGTTAGGCTACCCTAACTGCTCCTAACCCTAGAATATGCTTTGGAAAACATTGGAAAGGGTAAAAATCCATTGGATATGTATTAGGAGAGTTGTTTAGGGTGTGTATAAATTTTAAGGTGTGTGAAAGTTCAAGGTTGAACTTTTGACCTTAATTTTGATGGTTTAGTGTTCCTATAGGCTTAGGGACTCTCCAAGAATATTGTTGGTGAAATGGTCAAGGGAGAGCAAGCCTTTAGGGGGAGGTAACAATCATGGAATGATGGATGTATTCTTCCTCATGAGGAGGAGAATTTTGGGAGAATGTGAGATGCTCAATTTGGAAATTGGGAGAGTTTGTAGGATTTCCTCTCTTAAGTGATATGGGACTTATCACTAGGAAGAGTGAAGACATGCTAGGTGTTTTTAGACCAAGAGGGAGATTATAAGATCTCATTGGGATATAAGACATTGACCTCCTTAGGGAGAACCTTTTTGATATATGTCAAAAAGGGGGAGAATTTACGAGAGAAGTTATGGATGAATTTGAGATTACCAATTTGGGAGAATTGGTAAGGAGATTTGAGTTAGGTGGCCTAACTCAAAGGTGTTTGTGGTTTTTGTCAAACATCAAAAAGGGGGAGATTGTTGGTGCAATAAGCCCAGGTCACGATTGACCGAACTCGAGTTTGACTCGAGTAGTATTTTGATGTTTGACATTGATGTTTGACAAGAGAGTTGACCATTGTTTGAGAATGGGTTCACTATATGGTTGACATAGGGGTTAACCATATGATGGACAAGTCCAAGTCTTATGTACTTGGAAAGGAAAGTCCAAGCTTGAGTCTTGGTAAATGGAAAGTCCAACATGAGTTGGCAATTGGAAAGTCCAACATGGGTTGTCAAGGGAAGTCCAAGGGTTGATATTGGCGGCGTAAAGTCCAAGAGAGAGTCTTGGTAACATAAGTCCAATAGTTGGTGGCATAAAGTCCAAGTGGTAGTCTTGACAGCGTAAGCCCAATGTGCCTTGGCGATATAGACCAGCTTAGCATGACAATAGCTGATAGAAGCACCTGAAGTCTAGCGTATGGATGAACAAGCCATGGATGACTTGGAGGGATCCGATATGTATGAGGCTGACGGAGGTGGCTAGAAGGCTTAGGTCTAGGCTAAGGGTGGTCTAGCAAGTATGAGGGCATCATACTTGGGGTTAAACCTCTTGTTTGAGGTTATCAGTCGACTGAAGCTTTGGGCCAGTCGATTGGTCAAGTGTTTTGACACTTAGTAGCCAAGTTGACTCTTGGTAGTCGACTGGGATTATGGTTAGTCGAATTGATCAGAGTCGACTGGTGTTCGACTAATGGAAATAGCCTGACAGTCGACTATCAGCATTAGGCAGTTGACTGATGGCTTAAGCAGTCGACTCCCACTGATGGCAGTCGACTGTTGGTCGGGGTTACGGGAGCAGAATGCTCAGTAGCCGACTGGTCAGTCGACTACTGGGTAATGATAGTCGACTGCTAGTGTATCCGTTAGAACTTATCCAATGTGAATCGAGTCATAGTATCACAATGGCTACAAGAGTAGTCGACTGATCATCGCGATCAATCAACTGTTAGGCAAAATCCAGCCCAAGGTGAAGCTTTAAAAGGAGCTCATGGAGAAGGATTTTAGCAAGGTTTCTTGAGGCGATTTGGAGAGGATTTGCTGCTGCAATCTAGACCTTCAAGGCTATTCTCAAGCAACCAAAAGTAAGCATTCAAAGATCTCTTATAAAGTGTTTTTCTTTACTTGTATTGTATTGCATCTTTGTATTTTCTTGTATTCATTGTATTACTTAGTGTAATCTCTTGTACGAGGTTTCTCCACCTCCGACGTGTTGTCGAGAAGGAGCATTATTGTTTAGTGGTGTTGTTTGCATCGCTAGAGCTCATTTGAGCTCACCCCGTGGAGTAGGAACCCTAAGGTTTCGAACCACATATATCCTTGTGTATTTGTGATTGTTCTTGTGTTTTATTTTCATTGTATATTTTGTATTTTCGCTGTGTACTAACATTTTGTAGCAAGCACAATCGAATTCCATCATCGGCATATGACATGCTATTCACCCCCCCCCCCTCTAGCGACGTCCAATTCCCAACAAATTTCTCCTCATCATGATTTAGAGAAAGGTGGAATCACATCTTATGATAAAAGTTGATCAAGCTGCTAGAAGCGCCTGCATCCATCACCCGAGTTTGAAAAGAAATCGACCTCGAGTTCGAACCAGTGCTATCTCCCTTTTTGGCACAAAGGAATCTTGCTCTCTTGGGTGTATCTTTGATCTACTAGCTTCATCACTTGTTGCCTAGACATACAAAGGAAAAGAGTATAAGATACCAAAATAAAAGTGGGATCCTCTTGCTAGGATGCTAATTCAATCTTCTAGCCTTCGACATGAGTGTTCTTCTAACTATCATGTAAAACTTTGTGATCGTGCTGCCAATGTGGGTTCAATAATATGTGGCATGCGATTATCGCTTCAACCTTAAGGAGGAGAAGATTCTTTTAAGCAGTTATCATCTCGTGGTCATTTCCATAAAATACCTCATCATCATCATAGATGCCTATGTATTCTTCAACCAATATGTCGTCTTCATCGTAGATACTCTTGTCTCCTCAACCAATATGCTTATGTCTTCTTCAACTGATATGTGGTCTTCATCATGGATGCTCATGTTTATGTCTTCTTCCACAGATATGTTGTCTGATGTATGTGAACGCGACCTCAAATCTAGCGATGGGAACCATCAAGGACTCGAAGCGTGTGCTCGCGCTCAACGCCCGCAAGTGCACGGATGTTGTCAAGTAATAAAAAGATTATAGATCCCACAAGGACTGAGATTCGATTACCGATTGGTTTAGTGGACATTATTGTTCGGAGTTCCGTTCTAATGGGGTTGATGATGAGGGTTGTCGGCGGTCCTAACTCTAGTACGGTGTCACATTGAGGAAGAGAAGGGTTACTATGAGTCTTTTGATGGAATTCTAGGATTTTAGTTTCGCTTGTGTGTCGCAGAACACGCTATTCAATTGGATATTATCTAGACGTCTAACTATGGTCTTGTGGAAGGGACATCATACACTTCCCCGATGAGCCTTTGCATCTATCGGGAACTACCTCTGTCATACCAGGTTGGCCCCTGACTTTAGGATGGGATAGGCGGTATGAGGATGCCAGATCAATCCCTATAATGAGTCGGAATGTGTCTCGTTTCCAACTCTATCACACCCTTTTATCTATGGTTATCGAAGATGAGGCCAACCCTAGGTTCCTCCTTAATTCTCCTAAATCAGCTACCCACAATAAATAGAAGACCAAAACAAATAGGTATTGATCCAAACAATCACCAATTGCAAATATGATTTTAAGAATATAAATATATTTAAAATAAAATATTCTACGCACACAAACTACTCCCTAATCATAGAATAGGAGAATTTACTCCATAAATACGAGAAGAGAAACACAAAGCATATTAGAATTCATAGAAACAATGTAAACTGCGCAAAGAATGTTAATTACAATGCACTTTGGCTCTCCTCTCCGGCATTGATGTGGAGAACTCGATCCTCGAGCGGCCTTCTTCCTCCCCGTTGCGAGTTCCTGAAGCTTTTTAGGGCATCGGAGTGTTGTCTCGATCGTCATGCCTCTCCCCTAGGGTTTGGGTGTAGCTTCCTTTATATAGACATTAGGCCGGATCTCCTCAAAACTTGGAAAATAACTGAATCGCGTCGAAATCTCCCAGTGCCACATGGCCATGTGGATTCACATGGCCAGGCCGTGTGTGGCGCTGGGGTGCGAGCCATGTGGATTCATATGGCCAGAGCATGTGTCCTTCTGTTCTAGTTGTCAAATGCCTTCTTTTCGCTCTAAAAGTATGTTATTTTCCCTGTAGAATGTTGTCCTGCACACAATAGTAAAAAGAGCAGATCTCCGAACTAAAAATAGAAAATGCATGCAAAATAAAGTGAAATATGCAAGAATCAAATATAAAATGCAACGGGATGTGAGTGAAAACTACTACTAAAATCCTATATATTTTATTCACATCAATTCCCCCAGACTTAAGTCTTTGCTTTTCCTCAAGCAAATCTCAGTGCCATGAAATTTAAAAAAAAAAAGCATTATTCCATACTTAGCTTGTCAACTAGATTAATCAAGTGGTATTTGCAATCAAAGAAAAATAGATATGTTCTAAAAATTCACTAAGTTAGCTTCTCGTGCACGTGCTAAGGGAATCTTCTTAGAGTATACTCATTCCATGGTAAGTTAAGTCGTCATCCTATAGCTTTCCTAAGGTCTCCGGCTCTTAGGCACTTACCTGCCCAAAGCGAGGGTCGTTCTCTAGATCTAGCACAATGTCTCAAAGGCGTGCTCGGTATTGTGAGAAATTGGTAGGTGTTTCCTCAGTAACCTAACTTGGTCTCAAAATGCTACCTAACTATTTCCACCCACGACAACTAATTTTTTATCCCTCATAATCTTTTTTTTCACTATATTTTTCTTTCCCTCTCTTTTTTTTCTCTTTCTCTCTTGGATTTTAATTTTTCCAAATGGCCTTCTGCGATCTGAGCATCTCCGATAACTAAAATGCTAAATCTAGAGTCACATATATATTCCAAAGTACTAGACTACTGAGATGAATCATAACTAAGTACGTACTAGATTCTCTCTTCCAGAATGTTCGACATGTGTAGGTGTAAAAATAAAAGCTAACCAGTGTAAGTCTAGAACATTCATTAGAGCAAATAAAATAAAATACCACGAGATAAATGAAGTTAAGCTACCTATGGGAACAACTCATGAAAGTAAATTTAAAACTACTAATGAGGCAGCTTAAAGATAGCAAAAACTAAGTGCAGAAAGAAACTAAGCACCCTATGTATGAACAAATGAATGCTAACTAAAATGTAAATATCAGGAAAGAAACTACTACTAGAAACAAAAAAAAGTCAAAACATGGGGTACCCGCCCCCCCCCCCCCCAGACTTAAGCGAAGCATACCTCTAATATGGTGGACGAGATGGAAAGTCGAGTAGCCTCGACATCTCAAGATCCTGGGAGAATCTGGTGCTGAGTCGTTGATGTCACATGTACATATGGTCGATCTAAGAGCTGGTGGATGCATCAGCTACTCGGTGCTCCTCCTCCTTCGTTGCCTCTGCGTCTGCTGCTCGACGTATATGTCCTCGAGGCACGATCAAAACTCAGAGAAGTTGTAGGCAGCTGTACCTACATCATGCTCAAGAGTAGAAGAAAAATGATGGTGCAGGTGCAGGCTCTCGTCGTAGACTAGGTGGGCTCAAAACAATTTTTGCTTCTTCCTAGCAAGTTCTTACTAATCCTAAACTATTTGCAAAAACATAAGTGACTATAAATCAAAGTCTAAATTATACACATGAATGCAAAAAGATTAAAAACATGTAAAATTAAACTTGGGTTGCCTCCCAAGAAGCGCTTTGTTTAAGGTTTTTTAGCTCGACCACACTCCATTATCTCAACTTGGCTTCCTGTAAACCTCCATTCATCCGTCTCTGTGTTGTCTTCCGGTGGGATGGGCTTTACCCTGCTGAAAGTGTAGTCATCCAAGAAGGGAGCTCTACACTCTGACAGGTTGAAGATGATAATCTCCCTTGTTAGGACTTGTGCACCCGCTAGAGGGGGTGAATAGCGTCGTGTTATGCATCGATGATGGAATTTGATCGCGTTCGCTTGCCTATGATTGTTAGTACGCAGCGGACACTACAGCAAAAAATTGAATAGACAACGGTGAAAAACCATTGTCTATTAGCAAAAAAATCCATGGTAAATCGACCCGCTGTGAAAAGTGGGTCGGTTAAAGACAATGGTGAAAATCAGTTGTCGTTTCAAGGATAAGACAACGGTTTTTAAACGTTGTCTTTGATCGAACCACTTTTCACAACAGATCGATTTACCATGGATTTTTTTGCTCATAGACAACGGTTTTTCACCGTTGTCTTTTCCGTAAATCTACAACGGTCTTTCACCGTTGTCTTTGACCGACCCCCGATTTACCACGGATTTTTTTGCTCATAGACAATGGTTTTTCACCGTTGTCATTTCTCAACGGTTACTCTAGAACACAATAAACCGTTGTAGATTTATAGTGTTACATTTTTAATATAAATCATACAACATCAAAAATAATTATAGAAAATACATATACACTCGCACTTGTAGCAATGTAAAGTACAAGGTCACATCACATTTTAAATGATCACTCTTAGAAACATATATATTAAAAAGTACTGTGGCAAAACAACTACACATCATATGCACCAAAAGTATTATGCATAATAAGCAAAACACTTATAGATTACCACATGTAACCAAAAGAGGTATGTACACTTAAATCTCTCCTAATCATCAGATATGTGATCTTGTATGCATTCAGCCCACTCTGAATGTACTTCATCAATTTCCTTTGCAGCTATCACAGATTTTGCGAACTGCATGTGAATAAATGAATGAAAATGTAATTAAACACTATGGTATCAATAAGAAAATTTGAAAATATATCTAATATTACTATTGATCGTAGGGAAGACTTGTCAAAGGATGCGGCGCCTTCAATTATCTCTCTCATATATCGCAAAACAAAATAATCGCATTGAGCTCGATCCGGTTGAAGGGGAACCTGTGATGGAAAAAATTATAGTAGTTATTCTGATAGTAAAATTTGATACATAAATTACACACGACAAAAAAAAAAAGTTTTCATAAGGGAAATTTGATATTGCAAATTTTTGTTTTTGTATTTCTTTTTCTGTCGTCTTTAACTTATATGCCCTTATATTAATAAATTCTCTACATTAACACCTCAATGTTGCATTTGTTTTATTTTCAATTATACATCTAATAACCTCCTTAATTTCCCTACTTGAGTTCAAAAAAAGCTGGTAGTTATTCCTTGAGCAACATCTAGTACGAGTAAAAGTCTTTTGGAATTTAACTCCTCCTTGAGCTTCACTGGTAACCAGAAAACCACATAATAAGGGGTCTAGAGCCGGAACCTAGGGTTTGCTTTAGGAAAACAACAAGAAAGAAAACTTGGCAAACCACTAGTGTCGTCATGCATTTACCTGACATTACATCTGATGCATAAGTCTTGCTCGCTCATATAAGCCTGTTATTTGTTTATTTAATGTCTAATTCTCCTATCCTAACAATTCTCAAATTTGACTTCATGTGCTAACTACATAAAATTTTAAACACTTACGCTGCTTATCCAAACCACCCTTTAGCTGTATCTTGTATGATTCTATTTCCTCAAGAGTGTTTCTGCAGACATGGAGGTGCTCACCTACCTCCTCCTTGAACTTGTTGTGTATGAGCTCCAATCTTTCTTGTTTCTCTGTGACTTAGAAAACAATGAAAAAAGCGAAAATAATTTAAAGAGCTGAGGAAAAAAGTACAACTGACAAGGACAATTGACAATTGAGGCATCTTTCAAGCTTATATTTACTCAAACTCTAGCTTCAAATGGTAGCCTGATCAGGTTAACATAGTGAGAAAATACATGAAATTTTATTGAGCAATTTAATAATACACCAGGTGAATTCATTGATCGCAGTGAAGTTGGTACCTCTGAATTTAGACTCTAAGCATTTTTCTTTAAATTTGCCAGCATTGAGGAACTTCCCACTATCTGACTATCTCCACTATATCCGAAGCAGCACCATTTATGAGCATTAATATTTAATATAATAAAACCGAATGATGGAACTTTGTAATGCTACAGCTGAGATCGCAAGAGGTCATAACTTATAAATGGTCATGAATAATGCACATTAGTACCATTACTATGTTGTATTTGACAAATCATCATATAAATGACTTCTGAAGAAAGAAACTCAATATATAGCAAAAGTATTCTGCTACCACATAACATAAAATAAAAATAAAACATCTGTAATTTTCTTGACTTTATTTACAAGTATCTTCATTTAGTGCTTTTGGAACTGGAAACCCAATCATTAAATACTAAAGCCATATGCATCCTACATGATGACATTTTCATTATTGTTATTGATCAATATGATAAATACTTGAAATAGTTATATTCAATCCACCCCTATACATTTAAAGACAAGGCCAGTTAACATTGATGGTCTCAAAGATAGCAACACAACATTGATGAAAACAAAAAATTATAAAATTAGCTTGACAACAACACAATTGTAAAAAATATGTGCAAATATTAAGAAAAACAAATAACAAGTAAGCAACACAATGTTGAAATTCTTACAATCTCCTTTAGGGGTTGGTAAATTTGGAGGTGCAGCAACTATCACAAAGAATCAAACTGGCATTTTATGATTGTGTTGCAAAATGATCTGACATATAAAGCAGTATCATTTACCAAACCAGATTTGATGGCGGTGTGGTAAAACATCATCAAATTTATGGGATAAAGAGTATCATTTATAGATAACAGATAATAGATAAAGCAGTATCATCTACCAAAACATAAATAATCGAGTGACAAATAAAATAAACCAATCCCATAAGATATAGAAAATTTATGGGAAAAGTCATATGTGACCATTCAGGTTTTAAACTTAATTCCACATGTTCAATGGACAGAAACAAATGAAGAAAATACCATTTCAGCCTATTTTCTTGAAATTTTTTCATTTATGAATGTTTGGTTGACCAAACAATCCAACTCAAACCTTCTTAACCAATAAAGGTTTGAAGGCACAACATGATAACCATAAAGCAAGAGTTTATGATGCTGAACCTGTTGAGACGGAATCAGGACGCTGAACGATGGACGAAGGGCGACAGACGGAGGTCGAGCAATGACCGATGAAAAAGGAAGAGAACGAACAGAGGGCGAGCAACCGTGAGAAGGCGGCGCGGAAGAAGAAGGGATGGACGAGCGCACAATGGAGAACGGCGGAGGTTTTTTGGGAAGAAGGAACGATGGAGGTTTTTGGGAAGTAGGAACGACGGAGAAGTTTAGGGAAGAATTATTTAACCTAACAAATTTTTAAATATATATAAACTTTTAAAAAAAATATTGTTGTAATCTATTGTTTAAAAAATATATATAAACTTTTAAATATATTGTTGTAAACGTATATATTTATATTTAAAAAAAAACTTATTTCCAATAATTTAAAAAAAGTAGTATTAATAATTAAAAAAATAATTTCACCGTTGTATTACAATTAAAAAAATAGTATTAATAGTATTAAAAAAATCATCGTTGTATTATTTCCAATAATTTTTAAAAAATAGTAAAAATAATTAAAAAAATAGTATTATAAACTT
Organism: Wurfbainia villosa; assembly: GCA_025175895.1. NCBI lineage: Eukaryota > Viridiplantae > Streptophyta > Magnoliopsida > Zingiberales > Zingiberaceae > Wurfbainia > Wurfbainia villosa. The sequence continues at coordinate 77,264,995 of CM045987.1, read as the reverse complement.
TTAAAATTTCATTGACAACGGTTTAAAACCGTTGTAATATTATCACAACGACAACAATTTTTGATCGTTGTGCTAAACATTACAAAAATATTCTCATTAACAACGGTTGATTGCACTGTTGTCCCAACTGTTGTTAAGATAAAAAAAAACTTAAAGACAACAGTTCTGAAAAACCGTTGTAAAATGTGTTGTTGATTAAAAAAAATATGCTCAACGATAACGGATAGTGTAAAACCGTTGTCTTTTGTGTTATATGGGTGCTCAAAGACAACGGTTTTGTCAAAAACCGTTGTTTTTTTATCAAAATCACAATGGTTTCTCCTAAAACCGTTGTCTTTGTGGTGTTGTCTTTTAGCATTTTTGTTGTAGTGGGAATATAGAAATGACACAACAATCACAATAACAAGCATGCAAACACAAGGATATAACGTGGTTCGGAACCGAACGGTTCCTACTCCACGGATCGAGATCTAAAGAGCTCTAGTGATGCACACGCAACCACTAATTAATAAACTCCTTCTCGACACCAAGTCGGAGGTGGAGAAACCTCGTACAAGTGATTACAAAAGCAATACACGAAAATACAAGCAAAATACAAAGAAATGTAAAGAACACTTTACAAAACTAGGGTTTGAGCGCTTTGCTTGTTGGTTGCTTGGATGAGGTTGAAGAACCCTGAAATGCACCTGCAATTCGCCTTCAAATCGCCCCAAGTAAGCTCCCAAAGAACAAATATCGAAATCCTCCGCGAGCTCCTCTTTTTAACCTGCATCGGGCTGGATTTCCGTCGATCAGTCGACTGCCATAAGTCGTCAGTCGAATGATGCCACTGTTGTCATGAGACAACGGGTCGATCCACACTGGAAAAACTCCAACAAATCTCATGGCAGTTGACTTCCAACATTGGTAGTCGATCGTATAATCGCGCCGTAGTCGATCGAGCTGGCTACGAGCATTCTCGCGGTGAACTAGCTAGCAATGTATCGTCCCTTGGCAGTCGACTACTGTCAACATTAGTCGACTGCTCCAATGAGCAGTCGACTGCCAGAGCCATTTTAGCTCTAAACTGGCAGTCGAACTCTAGTTGACTCACGACAGTCGAACCGGCCATAATGCCAGTCGACTGCCAACCTCAAAAATGAGGTTTTAACCCAAGTATGATTCCCCCATACTTGCTAGACCACCCTTAGCCTAGACCTAAGCCTTTTAGCCACCTCCATTAGCCTCACGCCTCTCGAATCCCTCCAAGTCATCCATGACTTGTTCATCCATCGCGCTAGCCTTCAGGTGCTTCCATCGGCTATGTCATGCTAACGGTGTCTACACCGCCCAGGCACATTGGACATACGTCGCCAAGACTCCGCTTAGACTTTACACTGCCAACCATTGGACTTATGCTGCCAAGACTCCACCCTTGGACTTTACGCCGCCAATATCAAACCCCTTGGACTTCTCAAATGCCAAGACTCAAGCTTGGACTTTCCCTTGCCAACCCATGTTGGATTTTCCATGCCAAGACTCATGCTTGGACTTCCCTTGTGCCAAGAACTCAAGACTTGGACTTTCCCAAATGTCAAGTGTCCCACTTGGACTTTCCATGCCAAGTACCCATGACTTGGCCTTTACCTTGCCAAGACCCATGCTTGGACTTTTCCATAATCACATGGTCAACCTTAGTCAACCATCAAAGTCTCCCTCGAGTCAAACTCGAGTCTGGTCAATTATAACCTGGGTCGATTGTATAAACAATCTCCCCAAAACATTAACCGACATCAATGTCAAACATACTATGTCAAACATCAAAACAGCACTCGAGTCAAACTCGAGTCTGTTCAATCGTGACCTGGGCCGATTGCACCAACAATCTCCCCCTTTTTGATGTTTTACAAAACAAACCTTGAGTTAGGCCCCTAACTCAAATTCCCTTACTAATTTTCCAAATTGGTAATTTAACCTTCTCCTCCTTTTTGACATACATCAAAAAGGTTATCTCTCCAAGGATGTCAATGTCTCATGTCCCAATGAGATCTTACAATCTCCCCCTTGATCCAAAAATACCTAGGATGCCTACCATCTTCCTAGTGATAAGTCCCATATCACTCAAGAGAGACAATCCTATACTCTCTTCCAATTTCCAAATTGGGTTTCTCAAAATCCCATCAATTTTCCCAATTGATAACATTCTTCCCATAACTTCTCCCTTTCAAAAAGAAAAACATATCCATCATCCCATGATGGATACCTCCCCCTAAAGGCTTGCTCCCCCTTGACCATTGCACCAACAATGTCTTTGGGAAGTCCCTAAGCCAATAGGAACTCTAAACCATCAAAGATAAGGTTAGAAATTCAACATTGAACTTTCTGTTGGTGCAATCCGCCCAGGTCACGATTGACCAGACTCGAGTTTGGCTCGAGTGATGTTTTGATGTTTGACAAAGTGATTTGACATAGTATGTTTTGACATTGATGTCGGTTAATGTTTTGGGGAGATTGTTTATACAATCGATCCAGGTTATAATTGACCAGACTCGAGCTTGACTCGAGGGAGACTTTGATGGTTGACTAGGGTTGACCATGTGATTATGGGAAAGTCCAAGCATGGGTCTTGGCAAGGTAAAGTCCAAGTCATGGGTACTTGGCATGGAAAGCCCAAGTGGGACACTTGGCATTTGGGAAAGTCCAAGTCTTGAGTACTTGGCACAAGGGAAGTACAAGCATGGGTCTTGGCATGGAAAGTCCAACATGGGTTGGCAAGGGAAAGTCCAAGCTTGAGTCTTGGCATTTGAGAAGTCCAAGGGGTTTGATATTGGCGGCGTAAAATCCAAGGGTGGAGTCTTGGCAGCATAAGTCCAATAGTTGGCGGCGTAAATTCCAAGTGGAGTCTTGGCGGCGTAAGTCCAATGTGCCTTGGCGGTGTAGACACCGTTAGCATGACATAGCCGATGGAAGCACCTGAAGGCTAGCGCGATGGATGAATAAGTCATGGATGACTTGGAGGGATCCGGGAGGCATAAGGCTGATGGAGGTGGCTAGAAGTCTTAGGTCTAGGCTAAGGGTGGTCTAGCAAGTATGGGGACACCATACTTGGGTTAAAACCTCATCTTTGAGGTTGGCAGTCGACTGGCATTATGGCTGGTTCGACTGTCGTGAGTCGACTTGAGTTCGACTGCCGTTTAAGAGCTGGAATTGCTATGACAGTCGACTGCTCATTGGAGCAGTCATCTGATGTCGACGATACGATCGCGCGAAGGACGACGGCCAGCCAACTAAGCCGTGAGCACGAATGCTCCGTGAGCCGTGGGAAGTCGACGGGCGCTCGCTGATCGGTGAGAGTACCGTTGGAACTTGTCCAACGTGAATTGAGCCGTTGTCTCATAGCTACAGTGGTGTCAGTCGACTAGGCCTTATGGAAGTCGACTGCCAGGCGAAAATCCAGCCCGATGGAGGATAAAAGCAGCTATTCGTGGAAGGCTCAAGAAGCGGCTTTCTTGGGCGATTTGAAGGGGAATTGTTGGTGCTCTTCCAGTCCTTTAAGGCTAGTCCAAGGCAACCAAAGATCAAGCAACTAAAGTGCTCTTGTAAAGTAGTTTTCTTTACTTGCATTGTATTTCACTATTGTATTTGCTTGTATCCATTTAGATTATTGTTGTAATCTTATGTACGAGGTTTCTCCACCTCCAACTTGTGTCGAGAAGGAGTATTTGTGATTAGTAATTGCATTGGCGTCGCTAGAGCTCTTAGAGCTCGATCCGTGGAGTAGGAACCGTTCGGTTCCGAACCACGTTATATCTTTGTGTTTGTGGTTGTTTCATTTCGTTATTGCTTTTATTATTACTATTCCACTATGCATAACGAGTTTTGTAGAGACGATCACGATCAAATTCCATCTACGTAAGGGCAACACGCTATTCACCCCCCCTCTAGCGGGCGCACAGGTCCTACCAAGTGGTATCAGAGCGAGGCCGCTCTTCTAAGTCTAACAACGAAGGGAGCAAGCTAGAGGGTAAAAGATGGAAGTCCAAGAACAATTAGGTTGGGACATCAACACGCCGGTCCCGTACTCATTATATGGACAAGAAAGCTTCGATTCTTGGAAGAGAAGAATTGAAGATTTTTTATTGATGAGGGACATTGAGGAATGGGCCATTTTAATGGAAGGCTTTGAATTGCCAAGAGGGCCAAGAGGAGGATATCTCAAGAAGAAATGATGGACTCAAGACCAACTTCAAAAATCCGAAATCAATGACAAGGTAATCGATATGATAGTTAATTTAATACCTAACGAGTTATTGTCCAAGATAGGAGAAGTTCTAGATGCCAAGGAGCTATGGGAAAAATTAGCCAAGCTCCATGAAGAACCATCCATGCCCCAAGAAGGAGAAATCTCATCCTCACAAGAAATTGAGGATTCGGAGGTTGATAGGGAATCAACTTCCGGATCGGTGGAAGAGGAGATGGAAGAAGTAGAAGAAACCTCCACCTCTAGGATTGAGGGGGAGGAAAGAATTTCCACTCCGGACCAACAAGAAGAAGCTTCCACATCCGGTCAAGATGAAGAAGATTCAATTCCAACACCTACCACCACCATAGCTAACTCAAACATATCAATTTGTAATAAAAATCATATCAATTTTTAATAAAAATCATATCATATTTTTTGAGTGTAGGGAAGTCGGGCACTACAAGAGCAAGTGCCCAAAGAAGATTAGGAAAGCTCCTCCGGCACCAAGAGTCAAGGATGTCAGTTCCCCAAGTCAAAAGAGCAAGGAGCATGTTATATGCTTCAAGTGCAATTCAAAAGAACATTATAGGAATCAATGTCCTAGGGGGAGGAAGAAGACCCAAGAGGGAGTTTCACAAGTAGGGGGAGCCACTAAGGCAAACCCTAAGGTATATCATTTCAATAATAATAATGCTCCTTCTTTAGTTAATAGACAAAAGCATGCTAGGAGTTTTAATTCTCTTGCAATTTATGAAAAGCTTGCTAATAGGAACAAGTATTTTTGTTTAGGAGCTAAGAGAGTCCATGTAGGAAATAGGGAGAAATTTGGGACTAATGTCCCTAAAAACAACTTATCTAAGGACAAACCTAGGTCAAATAACTCTAGAAAAATTTTACCTAGGGAGACCATTAGAATGGTGCAAGAGCACCTAGGTCTCAACCCTAAATGGACTAGGCATATGCCTAGAAAGAACCATGCCCAAGGATTAGATCAAAATTCAAAAATTGGGCAATTAGAAAAGGAAAATCAAGTCTTGAGGTCAAGGCTTGAAAAGATGGAGAAGACCCTTGCAAAAATGCAAAATCAATTTCAAGGGTCAAGAGGTCAACATTTAGAGTCTAGAAGTCAAAGCCTAGGGTCAAATGGTCAAAATTCAATACCTAGGAAACTAGATTCATCCAAGGGAAAACCTAAGCCCAAGGAAACCAATCACAATGTTTCATTTGATTATGGAACTTAACCTAGGAAAACCAAGGTTATTAGGGAAGTTATCCCTAAGAGTAACCATGGTAAGTGCCTAGTGGCTAGGGTTTCTAGGAAACCTAGGGTGGCCACTAAGAAGGTTGCAAGGGGAGTTACCCCTAGAGTCAACCTAAGTAAGACCCAAATGACCAAGGCTACCAAGCCTAGGAGGGTCATTAGGAAGGTATCTAGGGAAGTTATCCCTAAGGAATACCTAATTAACCCTAGGAGCTCAAATAGGTTTTGGGTTCCTAAGAGCATGATTGATTCACACTAGATGGGGTTAGGGTGTGCCAACCTTGATTGAATGGGTAGTTAACCCAACCATGACAAAGGTGGCACCTTAGGTCATTTTCAATATTTTGGGTACCTTGGAAATAGGGTTGATAGTTAATCCTAAAAGATTTTAGGATGTGCCAATGCATTTTTTTTTTGAATTATAAAAAATCAATTAACTATCAACCCATTTAGGATTAGAGGTTAGTGTGCCATTTTGGGTTTTTGGCACACTAGGGAGATTAATGATAATATGGCAAAATATATCTAATTATATCAAATGGCAATTAATATTAAAATTTAGGTATTACTATACCTATATATTTTATATGTCATGCTTTGTTTGTCATATAACATGCCATGACGTCATGCTTATTTTTAATCATTTTATATGTCATGTTCATGTTTAGGATTAAGGTTGTAAATGTCATGTGTTTTAGATCTTATCATATGCCATGACATCATGATTATTGGCCATGTTTTAATAATGCTATTATTTATGCCATGATCATACATTCATGCATTAACTTGATTGAAAATTGATTTAAGGATTATGACATGACTTGAAATCCCATTTATAAGGGAATCAAATAGGGTTGCCTTAGAAAATACATGAAACCCTAGATTAAATGAACCAAAATCCACATCTCACATCCAATTGACATGTATGTGTATTTATACACTCTAGATACATGTGAGATGCTAGGATATGAGTTGAGTTCAAGGTGCATAGTTTTTGCATCTAGATGGACTATAACTCATCAAATTTCATTAGTGGATCATTGGGAAAGCATGTGTACAAGTCATGTACATAGAGCCCAAGGAATATGATCCAAAATAGGTTTTCAAAAACATTTTGAAATCAATTTAGAAAACCTTGGTGAAGTCTATCTTTTGATAGCAATCACTAATGATGAAGTTGATACAAAGTGAGCTAAAACATTGAAGTTTTTCTTCACTTTTGAATTTTGTATCAATTTTGATATTTTATGGGTAAAATATTTTTCACCCATTGTATTGACTATAAGTAATATACGTATCAAATTTCGTGATTTTTAGATATACGTAGAATTACTTATACTTTTTCAAAATTCAATTCTGATAGCTGAAATTTGAGAATTTCCGTTATCAGTCGACTGCCGCATGATGTCAGTCGACTGATGTGAGTGGCAGTCGACTGATTACTGTAAGTAGTTAACTGCTAAGCTGATTTCGGGAAAAATAAGGTTGTTTAGCCCGTGTTCAGCTATGGTAAAGGTTCCTAATCACTCCTAATCCTAGGATATGCTTTGGGAAGCATTAGAAAGGGTGAAAATCAATTGGATATGGACTTGGAGAGGTGTTGGGTCAAAGTATCAAATTTAAGGGTGGAAGAGTTCATGTTTGAACTTAGAACCTTAATTTCGATGGTTTAGAGTTCCTATTGGCTTAGGGACTTCCCAAGGACATTGTTGGTGCAATGGTCAAGGGGGAGCAAGCCTTTAGGGGGAGTTATCCATCTTGGGATGATGAATATGTTTCTCTTCTTGAAGGGGGAGAAGTTATTGGGAGAGTATCATCAATTGGAAAAATTGATGGGATTTTGAGAACCCCAATTTGGAAATTGGGAGAGAGTATAGGATTGCCTCTCTTGAGTGAGATGGGACTTATCACTAGGAAGATGGTAGGCATCCTAGGTATTTTTGGATCAAGGGGGAGATTGTAAGATCTCATTGGGACAATGAGACATTGACCTCCTTGGAGAGATAACGTTTTTGATGTTAGTCAAAAAGGGGGAGAAGTTTTTGGAATTACCAATTTGGGATAATTGGTAAGGAAATTTGAGTTAGTGGCCTAACTCAAGGTTTGTTTTGTCAAACATCAAAAAGGGGGAGATTGTTGGTGCAATCAGCCTAGGTCACGATTGACCAGACTTGAGTTTGGCTCGAGTGATGTTTTGATGTTTGACAAAGTGATTTGACATAGTATGTTTTGACATTGATGTTTGACATTGATGTCGGTTAATGTTTTGGGGAGATTATTTATACAATTGATCCAGGTTATAATTGAACAGGCTCGAGCTTGACTCGAGGGAGACTTTGATGGTTGACTAGGGTTGACCATGTGATTATGGGAAAGTCCAAGCATGGGTCTTGGCAAGGTAAAGTCCAAGTCATGGGTACTTGGCATGGAATGCCCAAGTGGGACACTTGGCATTTGGGAAAGTCCAAGTCTTGAGTACTTGGCACAAGGGAAGTCCAAGCATGGGTCTTGGCATGGAAAGTCCAACATGGGTTGGGAAGGGAAAGCCAAGCTCGAGTCTCAGCATTTGAGAAGTCCAAGGGGTTTCATATTGGCGACGTAAAGTCCAAGAGTGGAGTCTTGGCAGCATAAGTCCAATAGTTTGCGGCGTAAAGTCCAAGCGGAGTCTTGGTGGCATAAGTCCAATGTGCCTTGGTGGTGTAGACACCGTTAGCATGACATAGCCGATGGAAGCACCTGAAGGCTAGCGCGATGGATGAACAAGTCATGGATGACTTGGAGGGATCCGAGAGGTATAAGGCTGATGGAGATGGCTAGAAGGCTTAGGTCTAGGCTAAGGGTGGTCTAGCAAGTATGGGGACACCATACTTGGGTTAAAACCTCATCTTTGAGGTTGGTAGTCGACTGGCATTATGGCCAGTTCAACTGTCGTGAGTCGACTTGAGTTCGACTGTCGTTTAAGAGCTAGAATTGCTCTGGCAGTCAACTGCTCATTAGAGCGATCGCCAAGGGACGACGCATTGCCCGCGAGCACGAGAATGCTCGTAGCCGGGCGATCGGCTATAGGCATGCGATCGACTACCAATGTTGGCAGTCGACTGGTGAGAGTACCGTTGGAACTTTTCCAACGTGGATTGAGCCGTTGTCTCACAGCTAAGTGTTGTCAGTCGACTGGGGCCTTATGGCAGTCGACTGCCAGGCAGAAATCCAGCCCGATGAAGGATAAAAGTAGTTGTTCATGGAAGGCTCAAGAAGCGGTTTTCTTGGGCGATTTGAAGGGGAATTGTTGGTGCTCTTCCAGTCCTTCAAGGCTAGTCCAAGGCAACCAAAGATCAAGCAACCAAAGTGCTCTTGTAAAGTAGTTTTCTTTACTTGCATTGTATTTCACTATTGTATTTGCTTGTATCCATTTAGATTATTGTTGTAATCTTTTGTACGAGGTTTCTCTGCCTCCGACTTGTGTCGAGAAGGAGTATTTGTGATTAGTGATTGCATTGGCGTCGCTAGAGCTCTTTAGAGCTCTATCTGTGGAGTAGGAACCGTTCAGTTCCGAACCACGTTATATCTTTATATTCATGGTTGTTTCATTTCGTTATTGCTTTTATTATTACTATTCCACTGCGCATAACAAGTTTTGTAGAGACAATCACGATCAAATTCCATCTACGTAAGGGCAACGCGCTATTCACCCCCCCTCTAGCGGGCGCACAGGTCCTAACACTTTCCAACACCTTAAATTTGATACACACCCTAAACAACTCTGTTAATCCATATCCAATGGATTTTCACCCTTTATAATGCTTCTCAAAGCATATCCTAGGGTTAGGAGTGGTTAGGGACCTTAACCGCAGCTGAACATGGGCTAAACAAACCTAGTTCTTCCCGAAATCAGCTTGGCAGTCGACTACTTATAGTAATTAGTCGACTGCCACTCACATCAGTCAACTGCCACCAAGGGCAGTCGACTGATAACTGAAATTTCTGAATTTTAGTTATCAGAGTTGAATTTTAAAAAATCATAAGCAATTCTACGTATATCAAAAAATCACAAAATTTGATACGTATATTACTTATAGTCAATACATTGGGTGAAAAATATTTTAAAATTATTTTACCCATACAATACTGAAATTGATACAAAATTCAAAAGTGAATAAAAACTTCAAGGTTTTAGCTCACTTTGTATCAATCTCATTAATGGTGATTGCTATCAAAAGATAGGCTTCACCAAGGTTTTCTAAAATGATTTTAAAATATTTTCAAAACCTTATTTTGGATCATATTCCTTGGTCTCTATGTACATGACTTGTACACAAGCTTTCCCAATGATTCACAATTGAAATAAGATGAGTTTTGGTTCAACTAGATGCAAAAACTATGCACCTTGAACTTAACTCATATCCTAACATCTCACATGTATCTAGGGTGTATAAATACACATACATTTCAATGTAATGTGAGATGTGGGTTTTCTTCTTCTTAAACTAGGGTTTCATGCATTTTCTAAGGCAACTCTACTTGATTCCCTTATAAATGGGACTCCAAGTCTTGCCATTGTCCTTAAATCAATTTTAGTCAATTTAAATGAATGAAATGATCATGGCATAATGATAGCAATAAGTAAAGCATGGCCAATGATCATGATGTCATGGCATAATATGAAATCTAAAAACACATGACATTAATCCTTAATCCTAAAAATGATCATGAAATATAAATGATACAAATAAACATGATGTCATGGCATGTTATATGGCAAATCATGGCATGAAAAATAAAAGGTATAGGTATAATAATACCTAAATTTTAATATTAATTTCCATTTGATATAATTAAGTATATTTTGTCATATTATTACTTTCCTCCCTAGTGTGCCAAAAACCCAAAATGGCACACTATAACCTCTAATCCTAAATTGAGTCAATTCAATTGATTTTTCATAATCCCAAAAATACATTGACACATCCTAAAATCTTTTAGGATTATAATATCAAATCTATTTTCAAGATACCCATAACCTTGAAAATTTCCTAAAGTGTCATCTTTATTATGGTTGAGTTAACTACCCACCCAATCAAGGTTGGCACACCCTAAACTCATCTAGCGTGAATCAATCACGCTCTTAGGAACTCAAAACCTATTTGAGATCCTATTAGGTATTCCTTAAGGATAACCTCCCTAGATACCTTCCTAATGACCCTCCTAGACTTAAAAGCCTTGGTCATTTGGGTCTTGCCATGGCTAACTCTAGGGGTGACTCCCCTTGTAACCTTCTTAGTCGCTTCCCTAGGTTTCCTTGAAACCCTAACCACTAGGCACACACCTTGGTCAACCTTAGGGATGACTTCCTGTTGGGATGTATACTGAAAAGTCTATCTTTTGTATGAACATCTTTATTTTTGAAATAATAATCACATGATCATTGTTTACATTTTTATGGTTATGCAATATTGTCTAATACATTACATTGTAGATAACATGGTGTGTGGTGTCACACGGGAGATCATGTTATTGGCACCTTGTAAAGTATAAGTAAAGGCTCACAACCGAGATGGCTTTGGACAAACCATCGGAATGGTTGTAGTGTGATTTGGTATTGGTTTGTCTTGACCATAGAATCACACTAGTGCACTTTGTGTGTATTAAGCAGGACCGACTTAGAGGTGATTCGATTTATTGCTGACTACATAATCGAATCGGACCTCAGATATTATATTGTACATGCTCTTAATCCCGATATAATAACGAGCACATATACTTAGTATTCATTTCTTTGATTTACCAATGGGCGAGATTTATAGATTAAATCGATAGGCTCGGTAAGTTGGGAAATGATATTATTTATATGGTGTGTCGTTGATTATAGGAGGAAACCATGTCCTATATATTAGGATGATGATGTCCCCTTAAGGAGCTCATAAGGTTCATCATGTAAACCCTGCAAGTGGACTTGGTCCGACATGATGATAAGGTTGAGTGGTACTACTCATGGAGTTAGATGTTGATTGATTAATGGTCAGTAAATTAATTAATCGACGGACATTCGATATCTTAAACACGGGGAGAAAATGTACAAATAATATATGGAGCCCATATTATCATATGGGGGTTGGTGAGGTAGATCAATGATAATCCTTTAGTGGATTAGATTATCATTAGTGGATCGGACTTTATGTGGGCTTGATCCATGGGTGGCCAAGATCCAACTCCTCCTCATGGTCCCTATTGTAGCCTATTAACACCTCATGAAGCTTAGATCCAATGGATGAAAACAAAACTCTAGATCTGACGGTTTAGATTAAATCTCTAGATCCGACGATTGAGATTAAATCCCTAGAACCTATGGTGGAAATTAAACCAAGGCTTATCCCTAACTCTATAAAAGGATGGAATAGGGGTGGGCGGAAAAAAAACAATAAGAGGAAAGGGGGCTAGGGTTTTGGGCGGCTAGGGCAAGGGAGATTTAGGGTTTTAGGTGGCCACAATTAAGGAAAGATGTTTCTTCTTCTTCTTCTTCCTTAGGTGGCCGGCACCCCTCTCCCTTCTTCTCTCCTTGGTTTGGACGGCGCCCAAGCTTCTACCTTTCATCTATGGCTTATGATGGATGGCATTAGGGTTGCTTACCTTGGGTGGCAAGAAATCCTAGTTGGGATAGGAATAGGAATAGGCGGCTAGGGTTAGAGGTTGGGGGTTGATGGTGGGCGGCAACAAGTGGAGGAGGGATTCTTCTTCTTCTTCCTCAAGTTGGCCGGCCCCTCTTTTTCTTCCCTCTACCTTGGATGGAGCTCAACCTATTCTTCTTCCCTTCATCCTTGGCCAGAAATTAGGAGATCTTAGTTTAAGGTTTGGGCGGCAACAAGGAGAAGGATTGTTTTCCTTTCTCTTCTCCAAGTGTTGGCCGGCGTCCATGCCCTCATTGATTCTCCTTAGGCCAGTTTCTATACTCCATGTTCTCTTCCTTGGCCGGCGGCAACATTGAGTCTATTGACTTGGTGGCCGGTTCTAGCTAGGAAGAAGAGTTTTGTTTTATGATCTTCCTTTGTTCAGAGTGAACAAGGAAGGAAGATTGGCGATTTAGGAGCTTTGACTTTTGGAAGATCATCGCCCACACGACGTCCAAAAGAAGAAAGGACATACAATAGAAGATCAAGAGGTATAATAAGAGGTATAATCTTGTTTATTTTGATTAGTGTTCTTTTGTATTATGTTTATAATTGTTTTTCAATTATATGCATGTTTTGTGTGGATGTTTATTTTATGTATGTGGCTAAATAATACTAGGATCCCGAACATAAATACAAAAATCGGCAATCCGTACATCGTCTATTCCGCAGCTACTCGTAGAATAGAGGATGGTCGCTTGAACAATGAGTTTGTTCAAGTGACCTCTCTAAACGAATAGCAAGACGATGACTTGGTTGTTTTGGCAATCCCTTTTGTCTAGGATTAATTTTTTTTTAATCTGGGGACATAGAAGAGATCACCATGATCAAGCAACCGAGGTGAAGTGGGAAGCGAAGTTTCCCCTCACGGACTCGATAAGAAAAACCCTTGAATTGGTATCAAAGCCAAGGTTTCCGATTTTGTGTGTTTAGGATTCGGTTAACTTTTATGCACTTTTCATATATTATATGTGTCAGAAAATAATAGGATATGCGTAGTTTAACTCTTTGGTTGCAGGCATAAGATCCGACTATTATGGCCATATGTGTGTATGTGATTGTATGTGTGTAAATGTTTATTTTGTTGAATCCTCGGGGTTGACGAGGCTAGTATTTGTTTTTTTGTTTTTTTTTGTAAATTAGATACGACATTGTTTAGCCACTCTTTATTTTATTTTACTTTCGATCTAGATTTCATGTACACTCCCTCGAGGAGTATAGCATCGATGGATGTAAATTAAAATAGGTTTTAGTCTCAACTCGGATCTCCGGATGGCTCGTACATGGCGTAGGAGGAGCGGACGAGATGGCGATGCGACGGGAGACATATTGAAGACAAAAGCCATAATAGTTGGAAAATAATTTTTATTTTTCATATTTATTGCTTTTTGTTTGATATGCATGTCGTAGGCTAGGAAAATTCCTCAATTTCAAATTACTAAGTGGGAGAGGGAAATTTTTATAAATTCCCACGGCCTCCATTACGATTTGACATGTGATGCAAACAAACTTGCGCGTCGGCTCTGAGTGCCTTCCTCCCCATCGGATGAGTTTGTTTACGGATCACAAGGTCGAATATGGTTATAGAAAATTATTAAGGAGCGTGTATACTTCCCCATCGTAAGACACATAACCCGAGATAATTACTTTGGTACCAAGTAATGGTGAACACTTAGATACAAATATAAATATCCTCCCCATCGGAGTCACTGCTTTTATTTGTAGAGCCGAAGAGAAACCAACTATTAATTTTATTTGTCAAAAAGTTAGGTTGACAAGATAGTAAAATTAATGGGTAAAACCTCCTCTTACAAATGTAGAATTCGTATACATCCACACTATCATGGCATACAATATTCTCGGTGTTTTAAGGTGTTGGTTGATTTTAAAATTTTATTGTTTGAGGAATCAATAATTTTTCTGAAATCTACAGTAATGATCTATGTGATTCTTAGGATTTTCAAAAATGACTTTCAGTCCACTTACTATGATACTAAAGGAAAATAAACTTACTGTACCCAAATAATATTGATTGAAAAAGAATCTAGATATTGTCTTATCTGCTAAGGAGTACAAGTATGCACTCTTCGAAGAGTATCCTTAGGCCATGGTTGCTCAAAAAGGTTTCTACTTCTAAGACGAAAGGCAAGAAGAAGGAGAAACAAGGTGGAGCAAAGGTGGCGGGAGGATCTCAGGGAGGAGTGAAGAAGCCGAAAGGCAAGTACTTCACTTACAAGCAGGATGGACAATGGAAGAAGGATTGTCCCAATCAGAAGCAGAACAAAGGTATATCCTTTGGTCTAGTCGTTGAAACATGGTTAGCGGTGTTATCTACTGGCACTTGGTGTGTAGATATAAGAGCCTCTGATCATGTGTGCAATACTTTGTAGGGGTTCCAGGAAACCCGACGATGAGCTGAGGGAGAGATTACCATTTACTTGGGCAAATGCCACGAAGGTGGCGGCTATTGCAGTGGGAGATATTTTATTTATCTTTTGAGAAAAATAAAACTTTGGTTTTGAAAATTCCCTTTATGTACCTTTATTTAGAAAGAATTTAATTTCAGTTTCTAAATTGTTTATGGATGGATATTCTATTCCTTTTAATGACAGAGTTGTTATAAAAAGGAATAGGAAGAATATCTGTTCAGGTACATTAATAGGAAATTTGTATACACTTAAACCAAAAGCTCCCACGATACAAATTGAAGTTAATAACTCATCTTCTAATTCCAATAAGAGAAAAGAACCCTCGAAGATGAATCAAACATACCTTTGGCATCTTAGGCTTGGTCATATTAACCTAAGCAAAATTCAAAGGTTGATAGCTGATGGACCTTTGGATCCATTAGTGGTTGAAGATTTCTCAACCTGCGAATCTTGCTTGGAAGGTAAAATGACCAAGAGGCCTTTTTAGGCCAAGGGGTATAGAGCCAAAGATGTGTTAGAATTGGTTCATTCTGATTTGTGTGGTCCTATGACTATCCAGGCAAGAGGTGGTCTTGAATATTTTGTCTCTTTCATAGACGATTATTCAAGATATGGATGTCACTACCATCTGATCGTGGTGGTAAGTACCTCTTGGGAGAGTTTATGAACTACTTATCAGAGGCTGGGATTCAATCCCAATTGACTGCACCTGGCACACCCCAGCAGAATGGTGTAGCAGAGCGAAGGAATATGACTCTTATGGAGATGGTTAGATCGATGATGAGTTATTCTGACTTGCCAAATTCGTTCTGGGGATATGCTCTAGATATGGCGGTGTACATTCTGAACTTGGTTACATCTAAATCAGTGCCTTCTACTCCCACAGAGTTGTGGACTGGACGAAAGCCTAGTCTAAGACAAATTCGGATATGGGGAGTCCACCACATGTGCTGAAGGCATATACTGGTAAGTTGGAACCTCGTACATAAGTACGCCTATTCATTGGCTATCCTAGAGGAACGAAGGGTGGTTTGTTTTATAGTCCTAGAGATCAAAGGGTGATCGTTAGCACGAACGCCAGATTTCTAGAGGAAGACTATGTGATAAGCCACAAGCCCAAGAGTAAAATTGTTCTGGAGGAATTAAAAGGGGAAGTCACTTCTTTAGTACCATCGGTATGAGAGGATATACCACAAGTCACTGCACCGCGTGTCACAGAGCATACACAAGAGATACCTCATCGTAGTGGGAGGGTTGTTAGACAGCCTGATAGATTCATGTTCTTGGGTGAATCTTCTGATTTGGTCCCTGACGAACATGAACCTGATCCCTGGACATACGACAAGGCAATCCAAGATATAGATGCAGCATCTTGGCAAAGTGAAATGAATACTAAGATTGAATCTATGGATTCAAATCAGGTCTGGGAGCTCTTATGCATAGCAGCTCATATGGATTATGAGGTATGGCAGATGGATATCAAGACAGCTTTCCTTAATGGAAGTCTTGGGGAAAACATCTATATGAAGCAACCAGAGGGATTCATTGCTAAGGGAAAAGAGAATCTTGTATGTAAGCTTAATCGGTCCATTTATGGGTTGAAGCAAGCTTCCAGGTCTTGGAACATTCGCTTTGATGAGATAATCCAGTCTTATGGATTTATTCAAAGTCCGGATGAGTTTTGTGTTTACAAGAGATGTGATGGAAACATAGTGGTATTTCTTGTACTATACGTAGATAATATTTTGGTGATTGGCAACAATATCAAAGTGTTATCGAGCGTAAGGGTATGGTTGTCCAAACAGTTTGATATGAAGGACTTGGGAGAAGTGGGACACATCCTTGGGATCAAAGTTATAAGGGATCGCAGGAAAAGGATGTTGTGCTTATCCCAAGCTTCATACATAGACACGATTATGGATCATTTTAGCATGCAGAACTCCAAGAAGGGTTTTCTACCTTTCAAGCATGGAGTTCCTTTATCTAAGGAGATGTGTCCTACATCATCTAAGGAGATAGAGGAGACGAAGGCGGTTCCTTATGCTTCGGCAGTAGGAAGCCTCATGTATGCGATGCTATGTATGAGACCAGATATCTGCTTTGCCATGGGTATGGTCAGCAGATATCAGAGTAATCCAGGACAAGGACATTGGACTGCGGTAAAGCATATATTGAAGTACTTGAGAAGGACTAGGGATTATATGCTACTTTACCAGGCAGACCAATTACTCCCTGTGGGTTACACGGATTCCGACTTTCAATCAGATAGGGATAACAGTAAGTCTACCTCAGGTTTTGTGTTTACTTTGAGAGGTGGAGCCATTGTATGGAGGAGTGTCAAGCAGAAATACATAGCGGACTCTACCATGGAAGCTGAGTATGTGGCAGCCTCTGAGGCGGCCAAAGAAGCTGCGTGGCTCAGGAACTTCCTGATGGACTTGGATGTGATTCCTAGTTTGCCCAGTACTATCACAATTTATTGTGATAATAATGGTGCAGTTGCAAACTTGAAGGAACCACGAGCCCATAAGACAAGTAAACACATAGAGCGCAAGTACCACCTGATACGAGAAATCGTAAAGGAGGTAGAAGTTGTTGTCGCCTATAATGCATCAGAGGATGACCTGGTAGTGTAGGATCGAAATGAGCGCTAGAGGGGGGGGTGAATAGCGCAAAACGGTTTTTCTTTTCTTTTGTTGTAAAAATGATAAGTGAGAGATAAACGCAGCGAAAAAGAGATGGACACAAGGAGTTTTACTTGGTTCACAGCCAACCGGCTGCTAATCCAAGGCCCTAATGGTCCTAGACCACGTACGGAGGGCAATCACTAAAACACTCCTCCTCATTGGAGGTAGGAGTTACGATTACAAAACTTTCGACAAAAACACAAGGATGAGAGACAAGCCCCTCTCTCCTTTTTGATATAAAAGCTCGAAAAACACAACTTAAATTAATCGACTAAAACGATTACCAACACTTTAACGGTGAAGTTCGTGTTGGCAAAGACGCCGTTGTAGTGGCGTCGTCCGAGAAGAGCGGCGTTGTGGAGGCGTTGAGAGCTTTATAATAATTGTTGTATCTAAGATGTGAAGCACCCCTCTATTTGAAGCCTTGTCCGCCCACTTGAGATCCGCCACCTCACCACCAATTGAGGATAAGTTTCCACCTTGCTTTTGACCGGCCACCTCACCAAGATTTGGGGGATAAGTTGCCACCTTGCTTTTAGTTCCTTTTGCCCATTTTCAAGATACTTTAGTTATTTAATTTTATTTCAATTCGAGTTCTAATTTTAATTCGAATTCTAATTTTAATTCGAATTAGAGTAACTTCGAATTCAAACAAGGGTTAGCTCAAAGAAATATGTAGAAATATTAAATGTGATGGATTTAGATGGTTTCTAACCATCCGATCTCGACTTACACTTTCATGGAAAGTTTTGGGTCGGATTGTCGCCTAAGATCAACTCCTAAACGGAGGATCCGACCTCACTTACGCTCCTCGGACACGAGTCTTACCTTGCACTTACTGTGTCGCAGATCTCCAACTCAAGCTTAACCTGTTTCTGCACACTCAAGTAGACTCATGAGATAACAAAATAGACTTAACCTTGTGTGTTTGCTATAATCAAAACACAGGTTCGATTTCGGTGCCTCACTGCACCAACAATCTCTCCCTTTTTGATCTATGGCAAAAACACACAAAGTTAAGGAAATTAAGTGCATGAAACAGTAAAGACATGAAGCAAACGTAGGAGTAGTAAAAATATTTCTCAAGTTCTCCCCTTAGAGGAACCCTCCCCCTTGACCGAGGGTGAGTACTTGAAAAAGACTTTTAGTTCTCCAAACACAAAAGATAACGAGTTAAGTAAATGGCATTACTTAACTTAGGCTCTTTAGAATCAAAAATAAGTGCAAGTTAAGTAATCAAAAGTTAAGTCAAAAGGTTAATTATTCAAAAGGTTTAACTTTTGATTTCTTAACTTGGGCCTTTAAAGTTTTCAATTCCGAAGAGTTGAAACCTAAACCTTACTCCCCCTTAACTTAGGCCAGAATCAAAGGTGTATGTTAAGTTATCAAGTTCAAAAATTTGAATGTAGTGAACCATAACTTTGGCCGTTTCTCCCCCTTTTGACATAATTCAAGAAAAAAGTAGGGGGGGGGGGGGTTTAAGAAAACCCTAAGTCCAAGCATGATGATTTTGAAAATAGTATGTGAAAATAATTCATCTAAATGTTCAACTCTAGTTTGACTTGATTGAAATGATATTATCAACAAGTCCTGATTAGAGTTGGTTAATATTAGTTGCATATTTATACTCCGAGGTTCATATTGACGCACTTGATCTACATCTTGGAACCTGGAGTAGGGTCCTAACATCTCACGCCGTTCTAGGTGGCTTAATACACAAACACATTAACCCTATGTGTTGTGAGATGTGTTGGCTCCTTAAATCTATAGGATCATGATATCTAGGGGAAGTCCTAAACTAGTTCCATTTGCATAAAGAAAAAAAATAAGAAAAATAAAATTTTTGAAAATAGCATTTGAAAACTTTTGCTAACCTATTCTATTACGCACAAGCCCAATTTTCGTCTTAAGAGACTAAATTCGGCTTCGGGTAGTGGTTTAGTAAATAGGTCTGCTAGGTTAGACTTCGAGTCAACATATTCGAGTTGTATGGATCCGTTGGCTACATGTTCTCGAATGAAATGGTGTTTTACCTCTATATGCTTTGTCCTTGAATGACATATAGGGTTCTTAGTTAGATTTATCGAACTTATGTTGTCTACAAAAATTTTAGTTTTGGTGAAGTCCAACCTAAAGTCTCGGAGAGTGTGCTTCATCCAAAGAAGCTGAGTTACACACTCACCCATCGCAACGTATTCGGCTTCGGTGGTAGATAAGGCAACACAATGTTGCTTCCTACTGCACCAACTAACTAGACTCGAGCCGAGTAGTTGACAACAACCACTCGTGCTCTTTCTATCGAGTTTACTACCGGCATAATCCGAATCAGAGTAGCCGATTAGTTCGAACTCCGTAGATCTAGGGTACCAAATACCAACGTTAAGTGTACCCTTAAGATATCTAAGGATACGCTTAACTAGGGTTAGGTGAGACTCCTTAGCACAGGTTTGAAACCTGGCGCACATACTTACTGCGAATAGGATGTCGGTTCGACATAGCTTAAGTATAGGAGACTTCCTATCACGCTCCTATAGTACTTTAAGTCAATGGACTTACTTTCTAGGTCTTCTCCTATGTTAACATTAATCGCCATTGGGGTGTTTATTATCTTAGCGTCTTGCATTCCAAATCTTTTAATTAACTCCTTAGTGTATTTTTGTTGATATAGGTATATACCATCCTTAGTTTGTTTAATTTGTAGACCTAAAAAGAAACTTAACTCGCCTACCAAGTTCATTTCGAACTCACTTTCCATGAGTGAAACGAACTCGTTTAGTAAGGCTGAGTTAGAGGTTCCAAAAATTATATCGTCTGCATAAATTTGAGCTATGAATATTTCTTTACCTAAGGTTTTTACGAAGAGAGTTGGGTCAACTAAGCCTTGGTTAAAACCTTTTAACTTAAGATGGATTGAAAGTCTCTCGTACCAAGCTCGAGGAGCTTGTTTAAGTCCATAGAGAGCTTTCTTAAGTTTTAGAACATGGTCGGGTTTATCTAGATTTTCGAATCCGGGGGGTTGGCTAACATAAACTTCTTCTTTAATGTATCCATTTAGCAATGCCGACTTAACATCCATTTGAAACAGCTTAAATCCTCGATGTGCGGCATAAGCTAGCAACATTCGAATGGATTCGAGTCTAGCTACTGGGGTATAGGTTTCGTCGTAATCTAAGCCTTCGACTTGACTAAACCCTTTGGTGACTAACCTAGCCTTGTTTCTAACTACTTCACCTTTATCATCAAGCTTATTTCGAAACACCCACCTTGTTCCAATTATCGTTTTGTCTTTAGGTGGTGGTACTAATTCCCACACTTCATTCCTAGTAAATTGAGCTAGCTCTTCTTGCATTGCAATAATCCAATCAAGATCAAGAAGAGCTTGTTCAATTGATTTGGGTTCTATCTTTGAAATTAAGGAAATTTGACTAAGGTTCCTATAGGATGCTCTAGTTCGAACTCCTAGATTAGGATCTCCTATCACTTGATCGATAGGGTGGTTAGTCTGAATCCTTGATTGGGTTGGGTTTGTGTCACCTAATGCTTGATCAATGGGGTGACTTGGTTGAACACTAGTTTGACTCGGATCACTTGTCACTTGGTCGACAAGAGAAGTTGGTTGGTGTGGATTAGACTCGATCTCAGGGTCGGAGACGAGTTTGGTATCAGTGGGCTCAACACTTGGGGTCATTAAGGGTTTTGTAGGTTCGGGTACTTCATCGAACACTACATTAATAGTCTCTTCGACTTTAAGGGTATCGTGGTTATATACCCTATAGGCCCTACTCGTGGTTGAGTATCCTAAGAAGATTCCGGTGGAGGTTTTGGATTTGAATTTCCTAGGTGGTTCTTAGTGTTTAGGATATGTACCTTACACCCAAATACCCTAAAGTACTTGATGTTAGGTATTTTATCGTGATAAATCTCGTACCAGGTCTTATGGTGCCTCTTTACCATAAGGATCCTATTCTGGACATAGCAAGTCGTGCTAACGGCTTCTGCCCAAAACCTATCAGGTAGGTTGTATTCGTTCAACATGGTCCTAGCGGCTTCTTGTAGAGTTCGGTTTTTCCGCTCCACTAGGCCATTTTGTTGAGGGGTCCTAGGGCAAGAGAATTCATGGTGGTATCCGTTTAGGTTACAGAAGTCGGTGAACCTTTGATTTTCGAATTCACCACCATGATCGCTTCTAAGTCTTTTAACCTTAAGGTTTTTTTGATTCTCGATTAATTTGAATAGATTAATTAATTGATCTAGGGTATCATTTTTATGTTTGATGAACCTAACTCAGGTAAACCTGGAGTAGTCGTCAATTATGACTAAGCAATATTGACTTCTATTGAGTGACTTGGCTCCATGTGAATCGAATAGATCCATATGCAGGAGCTCAAGTACACTTGAGGTTCGTTCTTGGTTAGTTAACTTGTGTTGTGTCCTAGGTTGTTTTCCTTGTTGACAAGCATTACAAATTTTATTAACCAAATTGTTGAGGTTGGGTAAGCCTCTGACTAAGCCACTCTGACTCATCTTGTGGACGAGTCTTGGGTGCGAGTGACCGAGTCATCGGTGCCACAACCATGATTCCTCTTCCTGTGTCATAAGATATTTGGCTGAGGATTTGATTAAGTTAATTGTATAAATGTTATTTGTCCTAGTTCCTTTGAGTATTGTTTTAGCTGTTTTATTTGTTTTAATTACACATTCATTTTCTAAAAATACGACCTTATAGTTATTGTCACATAATTGGCTTACGCTAAGCAGGTTATATTCAAAATTCTCTACAAGTAATACATTTTTAATAACAAAATTCGAGTTAAGCTCGATATCACCTGATCCGATGATTTTGAGCTTGCCGTTATTCCCAAAGGCTACCGATCCTTGTCGTTTGAATCGAAGCTTCGTGAATTTGAGTTGATCCCCGGTCATGTGTTGGGAGCAACCGCTGTCCAACATCCATTGATCCTACACACAAGGTGGTTGGATTGGATGTTAGATTCTTTTTTTAAAAAAATGGTTGTAAGTTGTTAAACCTAGGTCATCTCACCTGTGTCTATATGATCAAGAATGTTATACTTATGTGTTTTTTGTGAGATGACTTCCAATTAAGTTGATTAAGTGCATTTAGGTTCAAGTAATTTTATGTTAGATTTGGATTTGACCCTAGGCTTGTCAAGTTTACCTTTTCAAGATCATGGCTTCCAGGTCGTGGCGAGGCACAGGGGCCTTCTTTTATCGGATCATCGACCACATCCTTTAGACAAAGCCATTTTCAAGAAAATGATGACTTGACTCACCTAAGACTATTTTCTAGTCTAACTGGTTATTTTTGAAAAGAGGCTCCCCGAGGCTCAATCTTTTCGAAGGATTTTAGTTGGTTATGTACGTGTTCTAAGTGAGTTCACAAGTAAAAAAAAAAAGCATGCAATTTCTAAGTTAAAGCACAAACATGTTTTGTACTGGCTCCCCCTAGACCATTGAATCGGTTCGGTCTATCCACATAGTGAATTTGGTCCTTGGGAACCCAGTACGGGTTGGATCCTAGAGTTGAAATCAAAAAGTTCTTAGGGACCCATGCTTGGACATGTTTCCTATGTCGACTTACAATCGACATATACGACCTATTAGTCGTGTTTGAGTTAAACCCTAGTCCAGCCTTGTTGTACACGACCCTTTGAGATCCAAGTAGGAGGTCAAGTCCTTTGGATCCCGAAGTGAACCTTTCCAACGTGTTCCTAAGATCTTCAACTTGACTTTTCAAGAGAGAGTTCTCAACTTCGAGCTTTTAAGCTCGAGTTGGGTCCTCTTCTCGAACTTGACTAGTCGAAGAGGTTAGGGAGACCTTGTGTTTGAGGAGTTTGACCTCCTCAACTAGGGTCTCGACCTTGGACTCGGACTTAACTAATTTCCTAGACAAAAACCTAACCGTATTATGTAAAGTATTAAATAAAGTTCGACTCACTTTAAGGGTATCTTTTGAACCGGATGCGTATCCGTGGCTTGACTTGAAGGTAGCTTCGTAGTCCGAGTCATCCTCAGGTTCTGACTCAAGTTCAGGTTCAGTCTCTATGTCTGACTCAATCGATTTCGCCATGAAGACGTGGTCTTTGTCTTCTTCGGATGACGCTTCTTCCCATGTCGCGTTGAGGGCCTTCTTGTGCTTAGGTGCTTGGTGGTTGAGCTTGGGGCACTCGGACTTGATATGTCCAAACCTGTTACACTCATAACACCTAATATTAGAACTTTTAGGCTTACCTTGGTTGGGTCGAGTCGTGGTTCGCTTTCGTCCCTTGGCTATCCTTGGAGCTAGGTTCATTAGTTCGGCAGTCAACTCCGGGTCAACTTCTTCTTCGGACTCGTCTTCCTCCTCGGTTGGTGGTGGCTTGCTTGCGATTTTCTTCTTCTTTGAACCTGCAAACAAGGCTATACCCCTCTCGGGTTCCAAGTTGGACTGCTCATGTAATTCGAAATCTGAGAATAATTCGTCTATTCTAACTTTAGCTAGGTCCTTAGATACCTTGTAGGCATCGGCCATGGATGCCCACAAGGTGGTCCTAGGGAAAGAATTTAGAACATACCTGATTAGATCTCGGTTTTCGACTTTCTGTCCTATTGAATGCAGCTGGTTGACTATGTCCTGGACGCGGGCGTGCAATTGTGTTGCCGTCTCGTGTTCCTGCATTTTTAGTGTGTACAATTTATTGAACAACAAATCGCGTTTGCAAACCTTAGCTTGATCCGATCCTTCGTCGGCCTCAGATCTCTTGCGCGATGAAGGGTCCGACTCGATTCGGCTCTCCTTGGATAGCCCGCACTGCAGGATTTGAGTCGCCTTTGCATCTGCCTCGACTTGTCGTTTAGTGGTAATGGACCACTGATTGTAATCCAAGGATTCACCTTCTTCATTAGTAGGAAGGGTGAACCCGGTTTGGATCACAATCCACATCTCTATTTGGGTTTTTAGGAAGCACTCCATCCAACCTTTCCAGTAACGGAAATCGCCACCGTTGTAAAACTGTGGTCGGACGGTGCTAAAACCCTCGAGATGGGCCATTAACACGAAACGGTAAGAAGAGAAAAAAAAGAAAAAACACACAGACAACAAAGGTCCCAAGACTTGCGTCTTGGATTAGTAGTGCAGGAAGAAGAAAAGATAAATAAATCAATTAATAGATTAATTAATTAGAAAATTAATTTTAATTCTGTAAAAAAAAATAATTAATTAATTAATTTCGAAAATTAATTAAAAACTATTTTGTAGAAAAAAAATCTAATGTTGAAATTAAGTAAAAAATATTGAAAAACCAAACTTATATTCTAGACAAGATTTAAAAATTAAAATAAGTTTTTAATTGATTTTTAATTGATTAAATTTTGTAAATTGATTGAAAATCTATTTTAGTGGAAATAAGATTTAATTCAATGCTAAGATTAACGAGAAAACTTTATAAAACGAAATATAAAGATTTTAGGGTTTGAAAATTTCAAGTGTTTAAAAAAATGAAAGAATTTTTAATTCTGGGAAAAACTAATTTTAATCAGTAATAGAATTAAAAAATCGTAATTAAGAGTTTTTTTTGTTAGGATGATCAATAGAAAGATTAAAAGCGATAAAATTAAATTAAAGAAAAGTCTGAAATTTGTTTTAGAAAAATTAAAAAAAACACAAAAATTAACGTAGACATAAACAAAGGAAACAAAAGAAATAAAAATTACTCAAATTGGTGGTTTCACCAAATTTGAGTGCCCCCAGCTCTGATACCAATTGTAGGATCGAAATGAGCGCTAGCTTTTCTTTTGTTGTAAAAACGATAAGTGAGAGATAAACGCAGCGAAAAAGAGATGGACACAAGGAGTTTTACTTGGTTCACAGCCAACCGGCTGCTAATCCAAGGCCCTAATGGTCCTAGACCACGTACGGAGGGCAATCACTAAAACACTCCTCCTCGTTGGAGGTAGGAGTTACGATTACAAAACTTTCGACAAAAACACAAGGATGAGAGACAAGCCCCTCTCTCCTTTTTGATATAAAAGCTCGAAAAACACAACTTAAATTAATCGACTAAAACGATTACCAACACTTTAATCTGAAGCTAGGTTGGCAAAGACCGTTGTAGTGGCGTCGTCGTAGAAGAGCGGCGTTGTGGAGGCGTTTGAGAGCTTTGTAATAATTGTTGTATCTAAGATGTGAAGCACCCCCCTCTATTTGAAGCCTTGTCCGCCCACTTGAGATCCGGCCACCTCACCACCAATTGAGGGATAAGTTTCCACCTTGCTTTTGACCGACCACCTCACCAAGATTTGAGGGATAAGTTGCCACCTTGCTTTTAGTTCCTTTTTCCCATTTTCAGGATACTTTAGTTATTTAATTTTATTTCAATTCGAGTTCTAATTTTAATTCGAATTCGAATAAATTCGAATTCTAATTTTAATTGAATTAGAGTAACCAATTCAAACAAGGGTTAGCTCAAAGCAATATGTAGAAATATTAAATGTGATGGATTTAGATGGTTTCTAACCATCCGATCTCGACTTAGACTTTCATGGAAAGTTTTGGGTCGGATTGTCGCCTAAGATCAACTCCTAAACGGAGGATCCGACCTCACTTATGCTCGTCGGACACGAGTCTTACCTTGCACTTACTGTGTCGCAGATCTCCAACTCAAGCTTAACCTGTTTCTGCACACTCAAGTAGACTCATGAGATAACAAAATAGACTTGACCTTGTGTCTTTGCTATAATCAAAACACAAGTTCGATTTCGGTGCCTCACTACACCAACAGGTAGACCCTTTCACTAAGGCCCTTCTAGCGAGAGCTTTAATAGGCATGTGGAGGGAAAGGGAATCAGATGTATGGCAGTATGAGGACAGCATAGTCTTTTAGTATAAGTGGGAGATTGTTGGGATGTATACTGAAAAGTCTATCTTTTGTATGAACATCTTTATTTTTGAAATAAGAATCACATGATCATTGTTTGCATATTTATGGTTATGCAATATTGTCTAATACATTACATTATAGATAACATAGTGTGTGGTGTCACACAGGGGATCATGTTATCGGCTCCTTATAAAGTATAAGTAAAGGCTCACAACCGAGATGACTTTGGACAAACCATCGGAATGGTTGTAGTGTGATTTGATATTGGTTTGTCTTGACCATAGAATCACACTAGTGCACTTTGTGTTTATTGAGCAGGACCGACTTAGAGGTGATTCGATTTATTGCTGACTACATAATCGAATCGGACCTCAGATATTATATTGTACATGCTCTTAATCCCGATATAATAACGGGCACATATACTTAGTATTCATTTCTTTGATTTACCAATGGGCGAGATTTATAGATTAAATCGATAGGCTCGGTAAGTTAGGAAATGGTATTATTTATATGGTGTGTCGTTGATTATAGGAGGAAACCGTGTCCTATATATTAGGATGATGATGTCCCCTTGAGGAGCTCATAAGGTTCATCATGTAAACCCTGCAGGCGGACTTGGTCTGTCATGATGATAAGGTTGAGTTGTACTACTCATGGAGTTAGATGTTGATTAATTAACAGTCAGTAAATTAATTAATTGACAGACATTCGAGATCTTAAATACGGGGAGAAAATGTAAAAATAATATATGGAGCTCATATTATCATATAGGGGTTGATGAGGTAGATCAATGATAATCCTTTAGTGGATTGGATTATCATTAGTGGATCGGACTTTATGTGGGCTTGATCCATGGGTGGCCAAGATCCAACTCCTCCTCATGGTCCCTATTGTAGCCTATTAACACCTCATGAAGCTTAGATCTTATGGATGAAAACAAAACTCTAGATCCGATGGTTGAGATTAAATCTCTAGATCCGACGGTTGAAATTAAATCCCTAGAACCTATGGTGGAGATTAAACCAAGGCTTATCCCTAACTCTATAAAAGGATGGAATAGGGGTGGGCGGAAAAAAAACAATAAGAGGAAAGGGGGGTAGGGTTTTGGGCGGCTAGGGCAAGGGAGATTTAGGGTTTTAGGTGGCCACAATTAAGGAAAGATGCTTCTTCTTCTTCTTCTTCCTTAGGTGGCCGGCACCCCTCTCCCTTCTTCTCTCCTTGGTTTGGCCGACGCCCAAGCTTCTACCTTTCATCTATGGCTTATGATGGATGGCATTAGGGTTGCTTCCCTTGGGTGGCAAGCAATCCTAGTTGGGATAGGAATAGGAGTGGGCGGCTAGGGTTAGAGGTTGGGGGTTGATGGTGGGCGGCAACAAGTGGAGGAGGGATTCTTCTTCTTCTTCTTCCTAAGGTTGGCCGACCCCTCTTCTTCTTCCCTCTACCTTGGATGGAGCTCAACCTATTCTTCTTCTCTTCATCCTTGGCCGGAAATTAGGAGATCTTAGTTTAGGGTTTGGGCGGCAACAAGGAGAAGGATTGTTTTCCTTTCTCTTCTCCAAGTGTTGGTCGGCGCCCATGCCCTCATTGATTCTCCTTAGGCCGGTTTCTATACTCCATGTTCTCTTCCTTGGCCGGCGGCAACATCGAGTCTATTGACTTGGTGGTCGGTTCTAGATAGGAAGAAGAGTTTTGTTTTATGATCTTCCTTTGTTCGGAGTGAAAAAGGAAGGAAGATTGGCGATCTAGGAGCTTCAACATTTGGAAGATCATCGCCCACACGACGTCCAAAAGGAGGAAGGACATACAATAGAAGATCAAGAGGTATAACAAGAGGTATAATCTTGTTTATTTTGATTAGTGTTCTTTTGTATTATGTTTATAATTGTTTTTCAATTATATGCATGTTTTGTGTGGATGTTTACTTTATGTATGTGGCTAAATAATACTTGGATCCCGAACATAAATACAAAAACCGGTGATCCGTACATCGTCTATTCCGCGGCTACTCGTAGAATAGAGGATGGTCGCTTGAACAATGAGTTTGTTCAAGTGACCTCTCTAAACGAATAGCACGACGATGACTTGGTTGTTTTGGCAATCCCTTTTGTCTAGGATTAAATTTTTTTTAATCCGGGGACATAGAAGGGATCACCATGATCAAGCAACCGAGGTGAAGTGGGAAGCGAAGTTTCCCCTCACGGACTCGATAAGCAAAACCCTTCACTTCCCTATTGACCTTGGTCTTCCTAGACCTAGATTTAGTTCCATAGTCAAATGGAACACTATGGTAGGTCTTTTTGGGCTTAGGATTACCCTTGAATGGTTCTTGATTTCTAGGTCTTTGACTTTGACTCCTAGACCTAGATTTTTGATTACTTGACCCTTTAAATTGATTTTGCATTATCCTAAGGGTCTTCTCTAATTTTTCAAGTCTTGATCTCAAGACTTGATTTTCCAACTCTAATTGCTCAATTGATTTTTGATTAAGTTTTTGGGCATTACCATTTTCTTTAGGCATATGCCTACCCTTCTTAGGGTTAATGCCTAAGTGGTTTTCTATTTTCCTAATGCTTTCCTTAGGAAGAGTTTTTCTAGGGACATTAGTCCCAAATTTCTCCTTTCTTGAAAAATTGACCCTCTTAGCACCTAGACAATATTCCTTATTTCTAGCATGCTCTTTATGATAAATAGAAAGACTATTAAAATTATTCCTAGCATGCTTTTGACTAGAATTTAAAGAACAAGTATTGTTTAAATATACCTTAGGGTTAGCTATAGAAGCTCCCCCTACTTGTAATGCTCCTTCTTGCCCCTTCTTTTTCCCCCGAGGCATTGACTCCGATAATGCCCCTTTGAGTTGCACTTGAAGCATATGATATGCTCCTTGCTCTTTTGACTTGGGGCACCGACATCCTTGACTTTTGGAGCCAGTTGAGCCTTCTTGACCCTTTTTGGACACTTACTCTTGTAGTGTCCGAATTCCCTACACTCAAAGCATATTATATGAATTTTATTATTAATTGACATGCTTGAGTTACCTAGGGTGGTTGTAGGTGCCGGAATCGGATTTTTAGCTTCTTCATCTTGACCGGATGTCGAAGCTTCTTCTTGATGTTCCGGTGTGGAAGTTCTCTCCTCCCCCTCAATCCTTGAGGTGGATGCTTCTTCCACTTCCTCCACCTCTTCCGATCCGGATGTTGATTCCCTATCAACCTCCGAATCCTCAAACTCTTTAGATGACGATGTACTTGCTTCTTTTTTAGCTTGAGAGGGTGAACACTCTTCTTCTTCTTCTTCTTCTTCTTGAATTGAGTGAAGCTCTTCATGGACTTTTGCCAATTTTTCCCATAGCTCCTTGGCATCTAGATATTCACCTAGCCTAGATAAAACATCATTAGGTATCAAATCTTCTAAAAGTTTTGTTACCTTGGCTTCGGTCTTGAATTTTAGCCTTTGCTCTTGGGTCCATTTCTTTAACTTGAGGACTTCTCCTTTCTTGTCCCTAGGAGGCTCAAAGCCTTCTACGAGGATGAACCAATCCTCTATATCCATTATCAAGAATGTTTCCATTCTTGCTCTCCATGCTGAAAAATCTTCTCGGTCGTATGGCGGTGGAGTGTTGATATCCCATTCAAGCTTGTCTTGGAATTCCATCTTCCCTCTAGCTTCTTTAGCTCCCGGCAGTTAATCCGTAGAAGAGCCCCGGGCTCTGATACCACTTGTTAGGACCTATGCGCCCGCTAGAGGGGGGGTGAATAGCGTCGTGCTATGCGTCGATGATGGAATTTGATCGCGTTCACTTGCCTATGATTGTTAGTAGGCAGCGAAATATAGAAATGACACAACAATCACAATAACAAGCATACAAACACAAGGATATAACGTGGTTCGGAACCGAACAGTTCGTACTCCACGGATCAAGCTCTAAAGAGCTCTAGTGATGCACACGTAACCACTAATCAATAAACTCCTTCTCGACACCAAGTCGGAGGTGGAGAAATCTCGTACAAGTGATTACAAAAGCAATACACAAAAATACAAGCAAAATACAAAGAAATGTAAAGAACACTTTACAAAACTAGGGTTTGAGCGCATTGCTTGTTGGTTGCTTGGATGAGGTTGAAGGACCCTGAAATGCACCTGCAATTCCCCTTCAAATCGCCCCAAGTAAGCTGCCAAAGAACCAATATCGAAATCCTCCACGAGCTCCTCTTTCCGATTTCGATCATTATAAGTCACCCGATGCTCGTTGTCGTGAGAAAACGGGTCGATCCACGCTGGAAAAACTCCAACGAATCTCTTGGCAGTCGACTGGAAGGCGCGTGGTCACCGCTCACGGCCACGAGCATTCTGCTCGCTGAACTAGCAATGATCGTCGTCCTTGGCGTACGATCATTGTCGACATCAGTCGACTACTTCAATGAGTAGTCGACTGCCAGAGTCATTTTAGCTCTAAACTGGCAGTTGAACTCTAGTCGACTCACGGCAGTCGAACCGGCCATAATGCCAATCGACTGCCAACCTCAAAAATGAGGTTTTAACCCAAGTATGGTTTCCCCATACTTGCTAGACCACCCTTAGCCTAGACCTAAGCCTTCTAGCCACCTCCATCAACCTCACGCCTCTCGAATCCCTCCAAGTTATCCATGACTTGTTCATCCATCGCACTAGCCTTCAGGTTCTTCCATCGGCTATGTCATGCTAACGGTGTCTACACCGCCAAGGCACATTCGACTTACGTCGCCAAGACTCTGCTTGGACTTTACGCCGCCAACCATTAGACTTATGTTGCCAAGACTCCATCCTTGGACTTTACGCCGCCAATATCAAACCCCTTGGACTTCTCAAATGCCAAGACTCAAGCTTGGACTTTCCCTTGCCAACCCATGTTGGACTTTCCATGCCAAGACCCATTCTTGGACTTCCCTTATGCCAAGAACTCAAGACTTGGACTTTCCCAAATGCCAAGTGTCCCACTTGAACTTTCCATGCTAAGTACCCATGACTTGGACTTTACCTTGCCAAGACTCATGCTTGGACTTTCCCATAATCATATAGTCAACCCTAGTCAACCATCAAAGTCTCCCTCGAGTCAAACTCGAGTCTAGTCAATTATAACCTGGGTCGATTGTATAAACAATCTCCCCAAAATATTAACCAACATCAATGTCAAACATCAAAACATCACTCGAGTTAAACTCGAGTCTGGTCAATCATGACCTGGGTCGATTGCACCAACATCCCCTGTCTACTTCCAAGGAGATCTTGTGCACCTTTATGTCTATACATGCTCCCGCAATCGCCAGAAAGGGTCTTCCCAAGATGATGGCATTCTAGGGGTTTAGTCCTGTGTCGAGTATAATAAAATCCATATGTATCACGAAATTCTCAATGAACACAGGCACATATGCTAGCATACCGACGGGTTCCTTGATTGAGTCATCCCACATACGAATACCAAGGCACATTGGTTGGATGCCACTTAGTCCCATCTCTAGGTAGAATGCATAGTGCATCACGCTAACTGATGACCCTAAATCACACAGTGCTTCATTGAAGCTCTTACCATAAATCGAGCAGGGTATAACAAATTCACCAGGGTCCTCAGGCTTGGGTGGGATTTTATCTTCAATTTTAGCCTGGATTGGCAAGGTCGATATCATGGTCACACATCCCTTGGCGAATCTATTTTTCTCTGCTACTCTCTCGCTGCACACTCCCTCTTCCTTGACTTGATTCAACTCGGGTAATGATGGAGAACTATCCATGGTTTGCGCTACAGTTTTGGCTATTTGGGCCACTTGTGTTTCCAACATCCACGTGTGACTTGTAAGACAGTCAACAGTGGCCTTCAAATCCCTAAGTGACTCTTTTGATTTTTTATGTTGGCATCGAAATTCTTCATTGACCTTCATTTGGGAAGCAATGAAGTCTTCCATCATCAGTTCTAACCTAGACTTCTGTGGTTGTTGCTGCCCACTGCCCTGTTGCTGCCCATATCCTTCGGACGGTTGGAAATTCCCTGAGTTATTCCGATAGGAAAAATTTAGGTGGTTCCTCAATCTAGGATTGTAAGTGCTGGAATATGGGTTGTTGGTCCTTTGATTGTGGTCCCCAACCGCATCGAGCTGCTCGATCTGCTCCTCTAATCTGCCCTGCCCTCCATAATAGTCCTCTTGATATGCTGATACTCCCTCTCCAAAGGTATGGGTTGCACATGCAGAAATAGGATTTCGAGAATCGAACCGTCTACTAAGTGCGTCCATCCTCACCGCAAGGTGGTCTACGGAGTTGATAGCATATCATCCTACTGTAGGAGCTAGGTGACTATGCTTGGAAGCCCATTGATGGTGGTTCTGGGCCACTTCTTTAATCAACTCCACCGCTTCCTCGATAGTCTTATTCATCAATGCTCTTCCTGTACCAAAATCGAGGGACACCTTTGTGGCGTACATGATCCCATTATAGAAGATGTGGATCACCAACTACCTTTTCAGTCCATGATGGGGGCATTGGTAGAGTAGCCCCTTGTAGCGATCCCAGGCTTCGAATAAAGACTCCTCTTCCTTCTGACGAAAACTCATGATTAGATGGCACATGTGAGCAATCTTACTTGGTGGGAAAAATTTGTTCAAAAATTGTTACTCACACTGCTCCCATGTAGTAATGCTTCCCGATGGCAAGGAGTGAAGTCATGCCTTAGCCTTATCCCGCAATGAGAAAAGGAATAGGCTCAGGCGGATCGCATCGGCAGGTACTCCATCGATCTTCATTGTCGAGCAGATTTCCAAAAATGTCTTCAGGTGCCGATTTGGGTGTTCAGTCGCAGCTCCCCTGAATTGACTTTGCTAGACCATGTGTATAAGAGCAAGTTTCAATTCAAAATTGTTAGCTGTAATGGACGGTCCAGCTATACTCGGCCTAAATCCTATGGCACTAGGGGTTGTGTAATCCCGCAAAGGTCGACTACCTACGTTGACCACGGATGCATCTTGGTCCTCCATCCTCTTTTGTTCATCTCTCCTACGATGGTAGGTTCGTTCGATTTCTAGATCTATCGGAATCAGGCCTTTCGATCCTAAGCGTCTATGCATACGAAGAACCGAGCCACAAAATTAGGAGTCTACCTAATGCTTAGATAAAAAGAAAATAGCCTAAACTAATACTAAATCAAATGCAGAAAATTCAAACCAAAGGTTAATGCAATGTAATTACTGAAACAAATCTAAACATACTCTAGATATTAAAAATCTAAAACTGAAGTAAATCAAATATAAGTGAAAAATAAAGCAAGTAAATAAATCTACCCTAAGTCTGATCTAATTATCCACCTATTGATCCAATATCAAATCAACAGTCCCCGACAACGACGTCAAAAACTTAATGCATGCGAATGCGACCTCAAATCTCACGATGGGAACTGTCGAGGAATCGAAGCGCGTGCTCGCGCTCAACGCCCGCAAGTGCACGAATGTCGTCAAGTAATAAAAAGATTATCGATCCCACAGGGACTAAGATTCGAGTACTGATTGCTTTAGTAGACCTTATTGTTTGGAGTTTCGTTCTAATGGTTGTGATGATGAGGGTTGTTGGCGGTCCTAACTCTAGTACGGTGTCACACAGAAGAAGAGAAGGGGTGCTACGAATCTTTTGAGGGAATTCTAGGATTTCAGTTTCGCTTGTGTATCGTAGAACATGCTATTCAATTGGGTATTATCTAGACGTCTAACTATGGTATTGTGGAAGGGACATCATACACTTCCCCGATAAGCCTTCGCATCTATCGGGAACTTCCTCTACCATACCAGGTTGACCCCTGGCTTTAGGACGGGATAGGCAGTACGAGGATGTCAAATCAATCCCTATGATGAGTCGGAACATGTCCCATTTTTTACTCTATCACACCCTTCTATCTACAGTTACCAAAGATGTGGCCAACCCTAGGTTCCTCCTAAATTCTCCTAAATCTTTGATACGAGGGTTGTCACCCTTCGTATCGGCTACGCACAGTAAATAGAAGACCAAAACAAATAGTTATCAATCTAAACAATCATCAATTACAAATATGATTTCAAGAACAAAAATATATTTAAAATAACATATTCTACGCACACAAACTACTCCCTAATCCTAGAATAGGAGAATCTACTCCATAAATATGAGAAGAGAAACAAAAAGCATATAAGAATTCATAGAAACAATGTAAACTGTGCAAAGAACGTGAATTACAATGCACTTTGGCTCTCCTCTCCGGCGTTAATGTGCAGAACTCGATCCTTGAGCGGCCTTCTTCCTCCCCGCTGCGAGTTCTTGAAGCTTTTTAGGGTGTCGGAGTTTTGTCCCAGCTATCGTTCCTCTCTCCTAGGGTTTGTTGGTGTATTGGGAATACAATCAAAGTCTCACATTGGTAAGGCATGGAAAAGATCATGTGCTTAGAAGATGAAAAAATATCTCCATTGGTATGATGCCTTTTGGGTAAAGCCCAAAAATAAAGCTATAAGGGCTTAGGCTCAAAGTGGACAATATCATGTTATTGTGGAGATATATGATTCTTATAGGCACCAACAATTGGTATTAGAGTCATGATCCATGTCAAGCCATGAACCTCGAACAAAGGAAGTTGAGCTCCCATGTCTAGATCAAGAGAACCAGACACCAGGCAGGAAGTCTAGTTGTGTCGGGAGAATCGAACGGCCGGGAAGTCCGATTGGGCGAGAATGGACAAGCTGGCGCGAAGTCCGGTTGGGTCAGTGAGACTAAGCAGTTGGCGAGGGAAGTCCTGGTGGGTTGAGGATCAAACATCAAGCAGAGGATGTTCTTCGAGGACGGATAGGCTTGAGGGGGGGTCAATGTGGTCCTTCGTTTGAGGTGGGAGGGGGGGGTTATTGGAGTATTGAGAATACAATCAAAGTCTCACATTGGTAAGACATGGAAAAGATCATGTGCTTAGAAGATGAAAAGATATCTCCATTGGTATGAGGTCTTT
The DNA here is from genome assembly GCA_025175895.1 of Wurfbainia villosa. Taxonomy (NCBI): domain Eukaryota; kingdom Viridiplantae; phylum Streptophyta; class Magnoliopsida; order Zingiberales; family Zingiberaceae; genus Wurfbainia; species Wurfbainia villosa. The sequence goes on along the minus strand of CM045987.1, from coordinate 77,229,869 downwards.
TGAGTAAAGCCCAAAAATAAAATAATGATGGCCTAGGCCCAAAGTAGATAATACCATGTCATTGTGGAGATATATGATTCTTATAGGCACTAATAGGGTTTGGGCGTAGCTTCCTTTATATAGACATCAGGCCGGATCTCCACGAAACCTCGAAAATAATTGAATCACGTCAAAATCGCCTAGCACCAAACGCTATGTGGATTCACACAACCGTGTGGATTCACACAGCCGTGTGGATTCACACGGCCGTGTCGATTCACACGGGCAGGCCGTGTGTGGTGTTGGGGTGCGAGTCATGTGGATTTACAGGGCCAGGGCGTGTGTTCTTCTGTTCTAGCTGCCAAATGTCTTTTTTCGCTCTAAAAGTGTGTCATTTTCCTCGTAGAATGCTTTCCTGCACATAAGAGTACAAAGAGCAGATCTCCGAACTAGAAAATAGGAAATGCATGCAAAATAAAGTGAAATATGCAAGAATCAAATATAAAATGCAACGGGATGTGAGCGAAAACTATTCCTAAAATCCTATATGTTTTGCTCACATCATTGTCTTCATTGTAGCCATCCTCAACATGTCCTACTGGAGCTTCATTATGTCCTATTTTTGTTTAAGATAACACACACTAGTGTTAAGGGGCATGGGCATGTCATATTGTAATGGATGCACCTATACCATGTGACAATGAGAAAGTTAGAATGAGTTATTGAGTTGACAGTCTAATGCTACAATGATTCAATATCTTAAAAATTTTCGTGCCAAAAAGAGTCTCAGCTTGAGGGCAAGTCGATATAAAATCTATGACAACTATGGGCCCACAAGGGATAGGGAAAGTCGTGGTTTTTTAATATTGGTATGCCATTAGCTCCTCCTAGGGTAAACACATATGTTATATGTGTTTTTTAGCGACCCTTGGGATTGACTCTTTGCTTATATCACATAGGTGCACATCTTAGGGTTGTGATTCTTTTTTGGTATGAAATTTAAGACCTACGGTAGATCAGTTGATTGATGATAGAATCTATTCAATTAAGATAGTCATTGATAGACGACGTGAAAATGATCAAGAAAACAACACTAATAGAGGATATAATTAGTTAATCAATGATAGAATAACATAACACTAGGTGAAGCTAAAGAGTATTGAAGGCTATAAAAGAAGTACAAGAGGAGTATTTTAAAGTTGGCGAAAGATTGACTTTACATAATGTATCAAGTCTTGTTTTTTGTATTCTTTGTAGCTATGCTCTAAGCTTAATTGTAAGAGATTTTTTCACATTTAAAAATTATTTATGTGATTTTTATTCTTTTTTATTTTGACCATTGCAACTTCACATTGCGATATAATCTTGGCCCACGCAAACAAGCAGAGATCAAATGAATTTTTTGTACCATTTACAAGAAACACATGAATATGAAATTATCTTTGTCATGCTAATTCTGGATTGGATAATATATTTTTCGTGATTTATCTTCTTTGTATTGATTGTGAGATCGACTATTGAAAGAGCACTGAGGACGAGTGAATTACCTTTTGTACCCATAAATATGAAATTATCTATGCGGGTGTGGTACAATATTAAAAAAAAAAGTGAAATAAATTTGAATTTCATACGGGATCTAAATTTTAGAAATTAACTTTTCAATATGTATAATGTATATTTTAGATTTACCTAGTAGGTGAATTTAAAATTCGAGGCAAAGTTTTAACATTTAAATTATTAAAAAATATCTGGGGATGCTTTTCTCAACGTGTTCCCACGCGACGGCAGTAGGTTTACCATAATTAACTACTAATTAAGCAGCATCGCCTCGCATGGTATACCCGTATGGTATAGTATGCTGGTGCAGTCCTGCTTTTGCTTTCCTCACTCAATTCCGTGGCTCCGACGAGCAAGCACTCCCTTTCACATGGATCGTCTGTCGTCTATAAGCCTTTCACTGCTCAGCCATTCCCCCCTTTTATTTTCTTTCTTTGATTCTCTCCCTAAATAAAATAAAATCAAACGGTTCACCGACCCGATCATATCGAGGAGGAGGGAGGCTAGTTAACTAGCTAGCTAGCTAGATGCATATCTGGTACGATGAGCAGCGGCGACCCCAGCACGACGAGCATCCACGTGACGGCCCTCGATGGGCTGGTGAACGTGAACTCGCTTTTCACCGTCGCCGTCTTCGTGGGGCTGTCCATCGCCTCCCCGGGCCAGCGCAGCCTCGAGAACCGGTCGGCGTGCGACGCCGGCCCCGGCGTCGCCCGTGACCTCCTCGTCTTTGAAGTCGTCTCCTTCAGTTTCTTCCTCTTCTCCAGCCTCGTCGCGCAGGGGCTCAAGCTCGCCATCAACCTCCTCAACAGCAACGACATCGTCGAGGCTTTCCGAGCCCACATCGACGCCCGCGTCCTCCGTCTTGCCATGCTCGCCTCCGCCGTCGGATCCGTCATTGGCTCCCTCTTCCTCCTCCTTTCCATGGTTAACGTCGTCCAGATCCGCCTCGGCTTGCTCTCCTGCGGCAGCCATTCCGCCGTACGCGCCGTAGCCGCACTTGTCACCCTCGTCTGCACAGCCCTCGCCGTCTACATCGCCACGATCTTCTACGCCTTCACTCACTAACTGAACCAACATTATATTCATCAAGACATCCTTCGATTGTTAATCCTAATCGTTTCTTTTTTCGCTTGAATCAGCTCAAAACCGATCCATTTTCGATCGGCCCTAAATAAGATGGCTTGAATTAAAAAAAAGGCTTTTTTTCTCTAAGCTCTAAAGCTGTTAGAATCATTTACAGCACAAGCCTAGTTGCAGCTGCAAATCTTTAATGCTTGCTTCAAAGATAGATGATCGAATCATTTGAAAGCAGGACTTTAAAGAAACGGCAATTTACTAAATCACATTTTCTAAGTTGGAAATTACCGAAAACACGTGCATAAGTCTCAAAATGACCTAATCACGTATCTCTTTCCGGATTTACCCTCTGCTCATCTTCATGCGCATCCCGTGCTCGTCCAAACCGAAATCTCGCTCCGAGTCACGTCATTGCAGAGTCCGAGCCACGTCATCGCAGAGTAAATCGCTACGAAAATCAAAATGGAAACGAAGAGGTGTATTTTTTATTGTGGCGAGGGCGACGACGAGGGCGAAGAAAATCTGAACGAACGAGGTGCATTTCCGACGCCAATTGTGTTTTCGACGGAGAGGACCACGACGCGTCATCTTTTGACCATTGACGGCTGACGAACAGTACGTCTTCTTCTTCAAAAGGTAACCCTAAAATCGCTATTTTCTCTTAACCTTTCGTCCTGTGATTTTTTCTCCGACGAAACTCTTTCATCTAGCATTTTATCCGACGAAAATCTTTTCTCCGACATTTTCTTTCTCCGACATTTTCTCCGGCATCAACAATTCCAGTAAAGCTCTTTTTTCCGATATTTTCTTATTTTCTCAAACATTTTCTGTTCACTACCATTTTCAGTCAAGAAATTGTCAATATTCTGCTAGAAATATTGTAACCCTTGTAATCCTCCTCCCTTTTCCAGTAAAGCTCTTCTTTTGCAGGCCACCTCTCCGACCAAATTCTCGTGCCTTTCTTTCTCCGTACAAATTTCATCCGACTGGAAATTCACATCCTTCGGCAAATGATGAAGATGCATGATTCCATCTTGCCATCAGCTCCAAAGGTTAGATTGAATAATATTTATGTTGTGATTGTCGTTTAAATTAGTATAGTTTATACATTTGAAAGTTAAAATGTTATTTTGTTATCATGCAGGAAATGAAACAAATTGGATTATCTTCTGTAAGAGAGGTCCAATTATCTAGTTTAGGGCAAAAGTTATGCTGGATGAGCAAGTTTGGACATTTTAAAGATTTTTTTTTCACAAATTTCAACCAAGGGAAAAGGCAAGAGGCATATATATTTGCATGAAAAATACATCAAAATATTAAGCACTTGTCCCTTTGTATCATTCCTTACCATACTAGAAATTTCACATCTCAGAGGATTATTGGTCAATATATTTAGAAATTGGGATTCCGAAGTAAAGACATTTAGATTCTCCAATGTGGTAGTGTCCTTCACAACCAAAGATGTTGCATTATTGCTTGGAATCCAAGATAGAGACATATATGTCCAGATGGATTCCAATGTTGCTTCTGGTGAATTATTTGAAAGGTTGTTTGCGAGTAAAGAACTCAATCGATCAAGATTGGGATACCTGCTAAGGAAGTATTATCTCCATGTGGAGTCTGATACAAATGTTTTATTGTTTTGTAAATTTTATATTTTGTATCTTCTTCTTCTGTTTTATTTACTTCTTCTACATATAAACTACCTTTAGGCATTATAGATATGGTAGATGATTTTGATAGTCTAGGAAGGTATAATTGGGTTGAGGTAATATATAATTATATGGCACCTCAACTTCAAATATTTGGGGATGTTTTGCATCCAATACTCCTCCCACTATCATCTCACTGCCTTATATGAAGGGATTTATTGGTCTATTAGCTGTAAGTTTTGATTATCTACTTAATACATTTAAAAATAATCAATAGTTTATAATTGTTTAATTATGACATAGGCTTGGTTTCTTGAGCATGTCCCTATTCAACTGCCAAGCAGCATTGTAACACCGAGAATAAGTAAGTGGAGGTCTACTTATTCTCATATAAATAAAGTGAGGCCCAAAATAGAAGGAATCTCATCTTCCCAAGTAAACATATGTGTATTTCAACTAATACTCAATTCATGTTATATAGTAATAGGTTTTTTTTTAATTAATGATCTATCTTTATTCATTTTGTAGATTATTTTTGATATTATCCTTACCCATGAAGAAGCACATTTACTTGGGACCCCTCTCCATATTGAATCTCAGTCTAGGCCACAAAGGGTTGAGACATCAGCTGCACATCAGATAGAGACTCTACAGCTACATGCTCACATTGCATTGAAAAGGATAAACAAATCCAAAACCTTACCCACCAGAATGAAACACTTGTTAAATTAAATAAAGAATTAGTAGCCATTTTGGAAAGAGAAGGTTTTTATTATCCAACTAGCCACTATGCAGAAGATCGTATTCCTGAGGATCCTATTCCTGAAGATCTTTCGGCTAAAGTAATGAGGAGAGGACGTGATAGAGGTTGTTATAACCTCAGGTCCACTCCTAAAGATACACCGAAATCGCTAGCAATGTCCCAGGTAGGAAGAGGCCAAAGATAGAAAAAGATATTGAGGGGGGTAAGTTGGAGATAAAGTCTATGAAGCTAAAATTTAAAATAAAAGATATGCAAGAAGAGCTTCCACCTATTTTAGTCTCCGACGAGATTGATGAAGAGGTTGATAAAACAAGAGCAAGGAAAAAACAAATTAACACTATGAGATCGAACGCTATTAAAGTAAGTTTACATTTATGCAATAATATTTAATGTTTACACATTTTTATTGCTTTCACAATTGTTTTGTTAAATACATTGTGTTATATCTATTTGCAGTATTTGAAATGAAATTTTAAAGCGGCAAAAAAGAAAAAGCGAGATGAATACGCGACCTACCTCATATCAATGCTTTAAAATTGGACATTGCCTATTTCTGAGTTTGTATGGGAGGAAGGCTACTATTGTTTGACAATACATGGCTTCCTATCATGTGTTTTAGTCAACATCTTCACTGATGGAGAAGTAACCGACACTTACATTTCATTACTCTTCAGGAAAGTTTCCTCATCTAGTAGACCATATAATAAGTCGATATATTGCTCAACCGGATTCATGGTAAAAGTTTTTGCTTCCTTTAAATTTTTATAATATTTTTTTATATTATTACACAAATTTACAATTATATCTATAATCTTGCAGTCATAATATGAACATTTATGGGAAATAACATTACGTCAAATTATAAAAACATATCCGGTTGATCGGGAAATAAGGTGTATTTTTATACCTATAAATACCGATAGTTTACACTATCATTTAATGGTTATGGACATCGACACAAAAACCTTCTACCATTTTAATTCGTTGTCCTACAACTCCAAACATGATGCAACTTTCACATTGTTGGTTAGTATTGTTCATTTAAATATTACATTCCAGAAATATGACACATGATTATCTATTTTTATGAATGTTATTTGTCCATCCAATGATTCCAGGTATCTACATTGAAAAGCTTTCCTGATGATAAACTTAAAAAAATGCACGATGGATTACAAGATTACCAACCTTTAGATGAATGGAACTCTGTTAAAGTAGATTGTCCCCAACAAATACTATCGTAAGTAAATTTACTACATTATAAATAAATTTTAATGGTGTCATTGTGATTATTTTAATGACTATTTTATTTTTGTGAAATTACAGGAATGACTGCGGCTTCTTCATCATGCAATATATAAGACATCAAATGTTAAATATTAAGATGGAATTTAGACAAAAAGAGATTCATAGATTTAGAGTAGAAGTTGCAGTATCAATTCTTAGGGACAAGGCATTTTCGAAATGTAAATTTGAATGATTCAGTAATCTTGTTGTTACATAAGTGTTGTCATTAGTTAAGTGCTACATTTGTAATTATAAAGGATGAATATTATTGTTAAAATATTGTGTATGCATACATTGTTATAAATGGGCACACGTTATGTTATAAAATTATCATGAGTCGGAATGATGCCGAGCTGGCTAGGGTAGGTCCATCAGCCGGTTTCTCCCGAAAATGACTGATGGGCATATTCAATTCAAAAAAATCGAAGTTTTATATCGGAATGAGTGATTGAGTTTTAGGAACTCATTGGTGTCTTCGTCCAATGGGTATCGTCGTCGTAGCATTCAAAATATTCTTTCGAGGACACTTCACATGTCGGGCACGAGTGGCAAAAATCGCTGCTCTCGACACGGTATATCGCAATGATTTCCGAGGTCATGAACATATTATTGAATGCTAGTGGAGCACATAGGTCTTCAGAGAATGTGGTTCTGTGCTCTCTATTTCCATCAGCCGATTTCGGCCGAAACCGGCTGATGGACATATTCAATTCAAAAAAATCAAAGGTTTATATCGGAATGAGTGATTGAGTTTTAGGAACTCAATGGTGTCTTCGTCTAGCGGGTATCATTGTCGTAGCATTCAAAATGTTCTTTCGAACACACTTCACACATCGAGCACGAGTGGCAAAAATCGCTGCTCCTGACACGGTGTATCGCAATGATTTTCGAGGTCATGAACATATTATTGAGTGCAAGCAGATCACATAGATCTTCGAAGAATGTGGTTCCGTGCTCTCTAGGTCCATCAACCGATTTCGGGCGAAACCGGATGATGGGCATATTCAATTCAAAAAAATCGAAGTTTTATATTGGAATGAGTGATTGAATTTTAGGAACTCATTGGTGTCTTCGTCTAGTGGGTATCGTCGTCGTAGCATTCAAAATGTTTTTTTGAGCACACTTCACACGTCGAGCACGAGTGACAAAACTTGCTGCTCCTGACACGGTGTATCGCAATGATTTACGAGGTCACGAATGTATTATTGAGTGCTAGCGGAGCACATAGTGCTTCATAGAATGTGGTGTTAGTGCAACAATACCCCCAAGAATTTATATGTTTTGATGTTTAGATAATCATCTATAATTAGGCAATGTTTTGTGATCTAACCGTGAACGTGTTAAGTGACATGAAATCTAAGTATAAAGACTTGGTGAAGGAAAGTCCAAGTATGATCTTGGCAAGAGAAGTCCAAGTAAAAGTCTTGGTGGCGTAAGTCCAAGCATGTAGTCTTGGCGGTGTAAAGTCCAAGCGGACCTTGGCAAAGGAAGACCAAAGGCAAGGTCTTGACGGCATAAGTCTAAGATGTAGTCTTGGTAGCGTAAAGTCCAAGTGGTCCTTTGGAAAAAGAGAAATCCAAGACATGACGAAATCGAGGGAAGCTCTTGGAAGCAAGTGCAAGGATGAAGGAGTCACAGGCTCGGAGGAATCCTAGAGGCATAAGGCTGAAGGAAGAGCTAGAAGGTTAAGTCTAGGTCTAGGGTATTAATTCAAGTATGATTTTCATACTTGAAGTGTATCAGTCGACTGGTGATTCGTATCAGTCGACTGCTCAGTCACTCGACTGAAGTTGGCTGAGTTATGTGGCAAAAAGTCAACTACTAGGGTTTGACAGTCAACTGGTCCACTCATCAGTCGACTGCTATACCCCAGCAGTCGACTACTATAAAAGGACATCGACATAGAAGGTTCTCCAGTCGAGTGATCGCTTGGATCACACGACTGGTTACTCAATCAGTCAACTGATGATATGATCAGTCGATTGATCAGAGTTCTGTTGGGCAGTGACGATTGCGAATTCGGCTCATCAGAAGCCGTTGGATTGCATCTGCTACAGCAGTCGACTGATGGTGACCATCAGTCGACTGATCGAGGCTCAATGGGAAAATCATCCTCTTCTCTATAAAAAGAGGTCATGGGGTGCTTGATGAGGCTAGTGCTTACATTCCAACCATACTCTCAAGCTTCCCACATTTTCTTAAGCTTTCTAAGTCTTTTAAATCCTCCTCTTCTCTAATCTTCATCTTCATCAATTGTAAGAAGAGGAGTGTGTTTGTAAAGAAAGCTTTCTAGTGAAGATTTGATTGGATTGATCCACCTCAAGGATTGTTAGTGCCTATAAAATTCATATATCTTCACAATGACATGATATTATCCACTTTGGGTTTAAGCTCTCATGGTTTTATTTTTGAGCTCTACCCAAAAGGCCTCATTCCAATGGAGATATCTTTTCATCTTATAAGCACATGATCTTTTTCATGTCTTATCAAAGTGGGACTTTGATTGTATTCCCAATATTCCAACAATACCCACTCCCCCTCAAACGAAGGACCACATTGACCCCCCTCAAGCCTTTCCGTCCTCGAAGGACATCCTCTGTTTGATGTTCGATCCTTAACCTACCAGGACTTCCTGCCAACTGTTTGGTCCTCCTGACCGAGCTGGACTTCCTGCCAGTTGTCCAGCCCTTCTGGCCCAACTGGGCCTCTTGCCAGTTGTTCGGTCCTCCCGACTCAACTGGACTTCCTTCCTGGTGTCTGGTTCCCTTTATCCGAACATGAGAGCTCAACTTCCTTCATTCGAGGTTCATGGCTTGACATGGACCATGACCCTGATATCAATTGTTGGTGCCTATAAGATTCATATATCTCCACAATGGTATGATATTATCCACTTTGGGCCTAAGCCCTCATGGTTTTATTTTTGGGCTCTACCCAAAAAGCCTCATAACAAAGGAGATATATTTTCATCTTATAAGCACATGATCTTTTCCATGTCTTACTAATATAGGACTTTGATTATATTCCCAAAACTCCAACAAGGATCACGTGGAGTAGGAGCTTAATCTCCGAACCACATAAAAGCCTTCTTGTTAGCGATTGTGTTTTAGCTTCTTAATTTTCATTTAGTTTTTGTTTTGCTTCTGCTAACCTTTATTGTAGAAACAAAAAGAGACTATTCACCCCCTCTAGCCTTCCAAAGATCCCCAACAAGTGGTAATATAGCCCGGATCGCATCAGAAGATCTAACCATCAACCGAAGCACAATGACTTTTCAAGAGAGGTATAACACTGTGAGGCCTCCATTCTTCGACGGCAACGATTTCGGATATTGGAAAGGTAGGATGGAATACTACCTTATGAATGATATTGATAATTGGTTTAGGGTTTGTAGATGGGTTTGAGAAGCCGGTCGACGAGTTTGGATCGCCACTACCAACCAAGGATTGGACAAGGGAAATGTCAAAGAAGGCACAAGCAAATGCAAAAGCAATGACCACACTCCAATGTGGTCTATCAAAGGAGCAATTATCCAAGGTCGGGCCTTTCAACTCAGCTAAAGAGCTTTGGGAGAAGCTCATCGAATTAAATGAAGGATCAAAGGAGACTAGAAGGGCCAAAAGAGACCTTTTGATAGGTCAACTCCAAAATTTCAACATGAAGACCAATGAGACCATGAGCCAAATGCACGGTCGCTTCAAGGAGGTAGTCAATGGACTACATGTAATAGGTGAGAAGGTTGACAACCGAGACCTTGTGAGGTATGTACTTCAAGTCTTCCCTAGAACAACTTTATGGGCATCAATGGTAGATTCCTATAAGGTCTCTAGGAATCTTTCTTTAGTTAAGATAGATGAACTTTTTTGTGAATTTGAGCTACATGAGCATGCTAACACTTCTTTGAAAGAAAAAGGTATAGCTCTTGTTGTAGGTAAGAAGGACAAGAAGAAGAAGGAGAAGAAGGAGGTTTCCTCTTCATCCGAATCGGAGAAGGAATCTTCAAGTAGCGATGAGGATCTATCGGCTAGTGAGGTGGCTCACTAAATAAAGAGATTTGGTGGGAGATCAAGGAAGCTCACCAAAAAGGATGTGAGGGGGATGTTCCAATCCTCAAAAGGTAAAACTTCTAGTAGTTTAATTTCTACTCCTATTGTTACTTGCTATGGTTGCAACAAAAAGGGGCACATCAAGCCAAATTGCCCGGAGCTAAAGAAGAAGGAGGAAAAGGAAAAGAAGAAGAAGGACAAGAAGGAGGAGAAGAAGAAGGAGGCCATGGTAGCCCAAACGTGGGATACACAAAGCTTGGAAGCTACATCGGATGAGGATGAGGTTTGCCACGTCACCCACAACTTTCCACTCATGGCCATGGAGGATGAAGCCGGAAGCTCAAGTGAAGAGTCATCATCATCCTCAAGCGACGAATCGTCCTCTAGTGACGATGAGGTAAAAGACTCCCCTGGTATAGACTTACTTTATGAAACCATTGCATGTCTTCAAAATACTCTAAATAAATCAAAATCTAAGATTAAGGATTTGAAAGTAGAGATTAGGAAAATTAAGAATGTAGAAACTTCTTGTGATGATGCATGTTCACTTAGGAATGAAAATGATGAACTAAGAAAAGAAATAGGTGAACTAAGAGCATGCTTAGAAAAATTTTCAAATGGCTCCAAATACCTAGATATGATACTTAGGGATCAAAGGGCTATTTACAACAAGGTCGGAATAGGATATAGGCCTAAGGAGAAGGAAGTAGCCTTTACCTCCCTTGTTAGTAGGAAATCAACCATTAAGAGCAAGGTTAGAAAGGCATGGGTTCCTAAGAGCTATGTAGTTAATGCTACCGGTCCTAAGATTTGGGTGCCTAAGACTTGTATTTTTCATGTTATATAGGTAGAAGGACCAAACTTATGGATTGTTGATAGTGGTTGCTCAAAATATATGACCGGTGATGAGAGCAAATTTTCCACAATCAACCACATTAGCAAGGGGACCGTGTCAAATATTGGAAAACTTAAAATTCTAGGAAAAGACACAATTGAGGTATCCTAAAATCTTGCTATTCATAAAGTATTGTTAGTTAAAAAATATGAAATTCAACTTGCTTAGTGTAAGCCAATTATGTGATGCCAACTTTGATGTTCAATTTGACTCTTCTAAATGCCTTATAAGACATAAAAAATTAAATGATTGCATATTAGTTGGATATAGGAAATCAAATATTTATTATGTTGATTTATCATATGCCTCTAACATTTCCCCTAAGTGTCTTATGACAAAAGGAAAAAAAGTTGGTTATTGCATAGGAGGCTTGGGCACATCAACATGAAAAATATTGCCAAGATAGCCAAGATAGAGCTAGTCAAGGGTTTGCCAAAAGTCAAGTATCTCAAGGACAAGATGTATGATGCATGCCAAGAAGGAAAACAATCAAAGTTATCACACAAGGGTAAAAATTTAATTAGTACTTCCTTACCATTAGAGCTTATTCATTTAGATTTATTTAATTGTCATAGTACTCCTTCTTTGAATGGTAGCAAAAATTGCTTAGTTATAGTAGATGATTTTTCTAGATATACTTGGGAGTATTTTATGAAACATAAGGACAATACCCTAGAAATAATCATAGGATTTAGCAAAAGGGTAGAGAATGAAAGAAATCTCAAAATCAATCGGATCCGTAGTGATCGCGGTGGAGAATTTGAGAATTCTAATTTCTCCAAATATTTCTTAGAACAAGGGTACAAGCATGAATTCTCTTATCCTAGAACACCCCAACAAAATGGGGTGGTGGAAAGGAGAAATCGTACCCTACAAGAAGCGGCTAGGACTCTGCTTAATGCATACTCATTACCTAGCTACTTGTGGGCAGAAGTGGTTAATACCGCTTGCTATATCCAAAATAAAGTCCAAATCCATAGGGTTTTAGGAAAAACTCCATTTGAAATATGGAATGACACAATTCCAACAATTCATTACTTTAAAGTCTTTGGATGCAAAACTTATATCCTAAATACCAAGGAAAATTTAGGAAAATTTGAATCTAAAGCGGATGAGGAAATCCTTGTTGGATACTCATCCACTAGTAGAGGGTATAGAGTCTATAACAAAAATGACTCAAATAGTTGAGGAGTCTTCAAATCTTCAATTTGATGAGACCTCTACCACTTACCCTAGAAAATCCCCCATTGATAATGATATCAATGACAAAAATCAAGATATTACCCAAAAATTGCAAAACATGACTTTAGGGGGTAATAATCAAGGGGGAGAAACAGGGGATTCAGATGATGAAAGGAGAATTGAGGATATCCAAGATCAAAATTAAGTTGATACACTTCCTAGAACAATAAGAGTTCATCAAAATCACCCTGTAGATCAAGTTGTAGGGGAATTATCTCATGGTGTTAGAACTAGGTCCTTCCATAGAGCTCCCTCTAGTCAAATAGCTCTTATCTCTAAAATTGAGTTCAAATCAATCAATGATGCATTATTTGATCCGGATTGGATCTTAGCAATGCAAGATGATTTGGCTCAATTTGAAAGAAGTCAAGTATGGGAGCTAGTTTCTAGACCCAATGATAGCACCATTATTACTACTAGATGGGTTTTTTTTGGAACAAATTAGATGATCAAGGTAATATAACAAGGAATAAGGCAAGGTTAGTTGCAAGGGGCTGAGCTAGTTTCTAGACCCAATGATAGCACCATTATTACTACTAGATGGGTTTTTTTTGGAACAAATTAGATGATCAAGGTAATATAACAAGGAATAAGGCAAGGTTAGTTGCAAGGGGCTTCAATCAAGTTGAAGGACTTGATTATGATGAAACCTATGCCCTAGTTGCTAGGTTAGAATCCATTAGAATCCTATTAGGATATGCCTCTTACATGCGCTTTAAATTCCATCAAATGGATGTAAAATCGGCATTCCTAAATGGGTTCATTAAGGAAGAGGTATATGTAGAACAACCTCCATAGTTAGAGAGTATAGACTATCCAAACCATATATACAAGCTTAGAAAAGCTTTATACGGGTTAAAACAAGATCCCCGGGCTTGATATGAAAGATTGTCATCTTTCTTAGTGTCTAAGGTGTTGGTGCAGGGGCACTAGACAATCGAACCTGTGTTTTGATTATGGCAAAGATAAAGTTAATTTTATATCGTTATCTCACGAGCTAAATCGAGTGTGCAGAAAAGTACTAAAGCTAGAGCTGAAGGCTAGCAACACCCGGAGGAAGCCGCGGTGGTCGGGCGACACTCAAGTGACTTCGGAGGGAGCCGAAGGAATCGAGTGGAAGGCCGGAAGCGAAAGTGACACAGAAAGAATTGAGGTAAGCTCGTGTGAGTGAGAGATGGTAAGGTCGTGTCCTCTGTACGGGGACGACCGTAGGCGACGATCCGACCAAGACTTCTTGTGGAAGGTCTAGGTCAAGATCGAACAGTTAGAAACCGTCGTATTTATCATTTTTCGAGCTAACCTCTCGCGCAGGAAGTGGCGGTGGCGATGATCAGGCCATGGAGCGATCGTGATGCTCATCAGTCGACTGATGGGAGTCATCAGTCGACTGATGGCGACGAATCAGCCTTTGCGCTAGGTCAAAACAGATAACGTTTGACGCGGCCACTTCGCGATAAAATTTGGACAACTTCGTGATCTGTTCCAAAAAATAGAGAGACATATTCAGAGGCCAAAATCTATAAAAGGAGGGGAGGATTCCATCTCCAAACATCATCAAGTTTATTCATCAAGTGCTCCTACAACGCCAACGCTCCAACACCGTCATAACGCCGACGCGACAACAAGCTCAGATCTTCTTCGTCGGCAGCAGCATCTAGTAATATATTTTAATATTGTATTCATTGTTTTTATTCGTAACGAGGTGAGGTAGGATTGTTGCCTCATCCTCGTACTTTCAGATTTTGTGATCGTTGTCTCCTACCTCCAACGAGGAGGAGATGTTATAGTGCTTTGCCCTCCGTACGCGGTCTAGGACCGATAGGGCCTTGGAGTAGGAACCGCTGGGTTGTGAACCAAGTAAAATAAACGTGTCACTTTATTTTACGCTGTACTTACTCGTTTACTTGTGTCTCAACGAACGAATTCGAACGAAAGATTTACGATCGCTATTCATCCCCCCTCTAACGATGCTTCTCGATCCAACATAAGGGGTTTAGAAGGGCTCAAGTAGATCAAACTCTCTTCATAAAGTCAAAATCAAAGGATATCTTTGTAGCCCAAGTATATGTAGATGACATTATTTTTGGATCAACAAATGATGATCTCCTACAAGACTTTATGAAAAACATGGAGAATGAGTTTGAAATGAGTCTAGTTGGAGATTTAAAATTATTCTTAGGATTACAAGTCAAACAAACTAATGAAGGAACTTATGTATACCAAACCAAATATGCTAAAGAAATGATCAAAAAATTTGGTTTGGAAAATGCCAAGGTAGTTTCAACTCCTATGACAACCAATACAAAAGTAGATAATGATTATGAAGGAAAATCAATTGACCTTAAGCTTTATAGGAGCATGATTGGTAGTCTTTTATACTTAACTACTATTAGACCCGACATTTTATTTGTGGTAGGTATGTGTGCAAGATACCAATCTTGTGCCAAAGTGTCCCATTTAGTGGTCGTTAAGAGAATTTTAAGATATATCAAAGTAACATTAAATGTAGGACTTTGGTACCCTAGGAAAAAATCTTTTGATTTGGTTGGGTACACCGATTCCGACTATGTCGGTTGCAAGTTGGATAGGAAGAGTACTAGTGGTGGATGCCAATTTCTTGGATCCTCCCTAGTGAGTTGGAGTAGTAGAAAGCAACCTTGTGTTGCTTTGTCCACCACCGAAGCCGAATATGTGGCTATGGGTGGTTGTGTGGCTCAATTACTTTGGATAAGACACACTCTAGAGCACTATGAGCTACACTACTCCAATGTAAAGGTTTATTGTGATAATGTGAGTACCATAAATTTGACAAAAAAATCTGGTACATCACTCTAGGACTAAACACATTGAAGTGAAGCATCACTTCATTAGAGATCATGTGGCTAAGGGGGACATTGAACTCAATTACATAGAATCCAAGTCCAACCTAGCCAACATATTCATCAAGGCTCTCCCCGAAGCGGATTATTCATCACTTAGGAGAGAACTTGGAATGTGTTTAGTAGAATAGAGGTCTAGGTTTGCATGATTCTATAGAAAATCTAGGACTATAACTCTAAGCATCTCACAAAATACCTAAGAAACCATGATTTTTGTATTGAGCCACTTAGACAATATGTGAGATGTTAGGAAGATGCATTTGGTTCAATATGCTTGTTATGATGCATTACTATGAACCAAAATATCATCTAGAGACATTAATCCTTTATTGGACCAATCATTGGGAAGACTTATGTACAATTAATGTGCATACAGTTCTAAGAACATGATTGGAATTGTCAAACAAAATATATTTCAAATTATGTTTATCATACTTTGAAAAATAGTTTTCAATTGCTAGCCAAAGGTGATACAAAGATTGCAAAATTCTTAAAGCTTTTGCTAGTTTTTAAAATCGTATCATTTTCAAAATCTGAAAAACATATATTTTTTAAATTATTTTTTCTTGATAGAAAATGGGTTCAGAAATGTGTACACCAAATTTCGTAATTTTTCGATGTTTTTAGAATTTTTGGAGCATTTCTAAAGTTGGGCTGAAAAGGCTGAATTTCCGTTTCAGGTGTGGCAATCGACTACTTCATATATCAGTCGACTGCCACTCTGATTTTTCTGAAAATCAGCCCTATTTCTTGGTCTTAAGTGTACTCTTACGTGTCCCAAGCCAATGGTATGATAATTCTGGTAATTAAAAGGGTATAGGACTAATTAATGCATTGTTTTAGGAAGAGCTTCATAATGAAATCTTTTCATCCCCTAAATTTGTATTGTTGGTGCAAAGTTAGGACATAACTTCATATCTCTTGTTTATGCTTTGCTCCACATGTTATTCACACATCATAAACCATGTCTTGTATTAAGGGGGAGCCCCATATCTATCTTATACCTTAGTTCAATACATAACCAATTCAATTCTTTCATGAACTTATCATTGCATGAATCCTTCTCTTTTTGATGTATGTCAAAGGGGGAGAAGGAAACTTTAAGTTAGAATTCATATTGGAAATATGATGCTTTCATTATGTGCATATGTTAAGACCTAACTTAAATGATTGCCAAACATCAAAAAGGGGAAGATTGTTAGTGCAACAATGCCCCAAGCATTTATATGTTTTGATATTTGGATAATCATCTATAGTTAGGCAATGTTTTGTGATTTAACCGTGAATGTGTTAAGTGACAGGAAATCCAAGTATGAAGACTTGGTGAAGGAAAGTCCAAGTATGATCTTGGCAAGAGAAGTCCAAGGAAAAGTCTTGGCGGGGTAAGTCCAAGCATGTAGTCTTGGCGGCGTAAAGTCCAAACGGATCTTGGCAAAGGAAGACCAAAGGCAAGGTCTTGGCAGTGTAAGTCAAAGTATGTAGTATTGGCGGCGTAAAGTCCAAGTGGTCCTTTGGCAAAAGAGAAACCCAAGACATGACGAAATCAAGGGAAGCTCTTGGAAGCAAGTGCAAGGATGAAGGAGTCGCGGACTCGGAGGGATCCTAGAGGTGCAAGGTTGAAGGAAGTGATAGAAGGTTAAGTCTAGGTCTAGGGGATTAATTCAAGTATGATTTTCATACTTGAAGTGTATCTGTGACGTAATTGCATACCGATCGCTTCACCACTGATCAATTTGGTGAAGTTATGTAGCCATGATGAGTTCTAGGATTTGGCAGTCAACTGATCCACTCATCAGTCAACTGTTATACCCTAGTAGTCGACTATTATAAAAGGACACCGACACAGAAGGTTCTCCAGTCGAGTGATCGCTTTGAGCACTCGACTGGTTACTCAATCAGTCGACTGATCAGAGTTCCGTTGGGTAGTGACGATTGCGTATCCGGCTTCTTAGAAGCCGTTGGATTGCATTGGCTACAACAGTGGACTGATGGAGACCATCAGTCAACTGATCGAGGCTCAATGGGAAAATCAGCCTCTTCTCTATAAAAAGAGGTCATGGGGTGCTTGAGGAGGCTAGTGCTTACATTCCAACTATACTCTCAAGCTCTCCACATTTTCTTAAGCTTTCTAAGTCTTTTAAATCCTCTTCTTCTCTAATCTTCATATTCATCAATTGTGAGAAGAGGAGTGTATTTGTAAAGAAAGCTTTCTAGTGAAGATTTGATTGGATTGATCCACCTTAAGGATTGTTAGTGTTGGGATGTATACTGAAAGCCTAGCTCTTTTGTATGAACATCTTTATTTTGAAATAAGAATCACATGATCATTGTTTGCATATTTTTATGATTATGCAAAATTGTCTAATATTTTACATTATAGATAACATGGTGCTTGGTGTGGCACAGAAGATCATGTTATCAATTCCTTGTAGAATATAAGTAGAGGCTCACAACCAAGATGGTTTTGGACAAACCATTGGCATGGTTGTAGTGTAGCTTGGTATTGTTTTGTCTTGAACATAAAGTTACACTAGTACACTTAGGTGTATTGAGCAAGACCGACATAGAGGTGATTCAATTTGTTGCTGACTACATAATTGAATCGGACCTCAGATATTATGTTGTACATGCTCTTAATCCCGATATAATAACGGACACATGTACTTAGTATTTATTTCTTTGATTTACCAGAGGGTGAGATTTCTATGGATTAAATCAATATGCCCGGTAAGTTGGGAAATGATATTATTTACATGGTGTGCCGTTGATTATAGGAGGAATCCGTGTCCTATGTATTAGGTTGATGATGTCCCCTTGAGGAGCTCATAAGGTTCATCATGTAAATCCTGCAGGTTGACTTAGTCAACATGATGATAAGGTTGAGTGGTACTACTCGAGGAGTTAGATGTTAATTAATTGATGGTCAGTAAATCAATTAATTGACGGACATTCGATATCTTAAACATGGGGAGATGGATGTACAAATAATATATGGAGCCCATATTAATTTATGGGGGTTGGTGAGGTAATTCAATGATGATCCTCTAGTGGAATGGAACATCATTGATGGATCAAGTTTGTGTGGTTCCGATCCATCGGGTGGCCAAGATCCAACTCCTCCTCATGGTCCCTATCGTAGCCTAATATAAACCTCATGAAGTCTAGATCAAATGATGGAAAACAAATCTCTAGATTCGACGGTTGGGATTAAATCCCTAGAACCGACGGTGGAGATTAAATCTCTAGATCCGACGGTTGTGATTAAATCCCTAGAACCGACGGTGGAGATTAAATCTCTAGATCCAACGGTTGGGATTAAATCCCTAGAACCGATGGTGGAGATTAAATCTCTAGATCCGACGGTTGGGATTAAAACCCTAGAACCGACGGTTGAGATTAAATCTCTAGATCCGACGGTTGGGATTAAATCCCTAGAACTGACGGTTGAGATTAAATCTCTTGATCCGACGGTTGAGATTAAAACCCTAGAACCGACGGTGGAGATTAAACCAAGGCCTAAACCTAACTCTATATATATAGGAGATTGGGTTGGGCGGCAACCAAGTTTTTGGGGTTGGATGATGGATGCTAAGGAGATTAGGGTTTTGCCAAGCCTTGCTTGGGCGGCAAGCAACCCTAAGGAGGAAACCCTAATTAGGGTTTGGCTCCTTTGGATGGGCGGCCAAGGTTAGGAAAGAAGGGTGGGCGGCAACTTGTGGAAGATCTCTTCTTCTTCCTTAAAGGTGGCTAGCTCCTAGATCTCTTCTCTCCACCATGGTTGGGCGGCAAGAAATCCAAAGGAAGAAAGGTTGGGCGGCTAGGGTTTGAAAGCTTGGTTGGTGGCAAACTATAGGGGAAGTGCTCTTCTTCTTCCTAGGGTGTTCTGGCTACTTCTCTTTCCTATACCTTGGCGGCACCCAACATGTTCCTTTTCTCCTCTTCACTCCATCTTGGCAGTGGCACTAGAAGCTAGGGTTTGTCCCTAGTTCGGTTCCTTAGGTTGTTTCCATATTATTCTCTCTATTCTTGGGGCGGGATCAATCCTTTGTGGATTGGTGGTTGGCTCAAGCAAGAAGGGAAAGAGAGTTCTTCATTCTTTGGATTGAAGAAGATCTAGGAAGCTTCAACTTGTGGAGGATCTTCGCCCACACGAAGTCTACAAGGAGGTTAGGACATACGATAGAAGATCAAGAGGTATAAAAGTTTTACAACTTTTATTATTGTTCTTTGCATGTTCTTATTGATATGCTAGCTTATGTTCTTTATGTTAGTATATGTTGATTATACTAGTTTACATTTGCATGTATTTGTATAATCATGGACTCCGATAAGAAACACAAAAACCGGCGATCCGTCCGTCGTCTCTCCCGCAGCTAATCGACAAGAAGAGTTTGGTTGCTTGAACAACTAGTTTGTTCAAGCGATCGCTCGAGTCATTGGCACGACGACG
Source organism: Wurfbainia villosa (assembly GCA_025175895.1). Classification (NCBI taxonomy): domain Eukaryota; kingdom Viridiplantae; phylum Streptophyta; class Magnoliopsida; order Zingiberales; family Zingiberaceae; genus Wurfbainia; species Wurfbainia villosa. The sequence goes on along the minus strand of CM045987.1, from coordinate 77,210,039 downwards.
AATTGGTTGTGCTTAGGAAACTCATTCCATCCGGATTAGTTTTCATTAGTGAAAATTTTAATCCGGGGACATGGGAGCCGATGAGCATTCCGAGGAATAGCACGATACCAACAAATGATATCAGAGCCACGGTTTCCGGTTTTGTGTGTTTAGGATTCGGTTACTTTCATGCACATATCATATATTGAGTATGCCAGATAATAGTAGGATGTGCGTAGGCTAACTTTTTGGTTGCAGGCATAAGATCCGACTATTATGGCTATATGTGTGTATGTGGTTGTTTGTGTGTGATTGTATGTATATTATTTGAATCCTCGGGGTTGACGAGGCTAGATTAGTATTTAATTTTTGTAATTAAATATGACATTGTTTAGCCACTCTTTATTTTATTTTACTTTCGATCTAGATTTCATGTACACTCCCTCGTGGAGTATAGGATCGATGGATGTAAAATAAAATAGGTTTTATTCTCAGCTTGGATCTCCGGATGACTCGTACATGGCGTAGGAGGAGCAGACGAGGTGGCGACACGACGGGACGCATATTGGAGAACAATGCCATAATAGTTGGAAAAATTCTGATTTTTCCATATTTATTGCTGATTTGTTTTATATGCATGTTGTGTGTGCTTGAAAATTCCTCATTGTCAATTTACTAAGTGGGAGAGGGACATTTTAATTAATTCCCGCGGCCTCCATTACAATTTGACGTGTGATGCAACAAACTTGCGTGTCGGCTCTGAGTGCCTTCCTCCCTGTGGATGAGTTTGTTTGCGGATCACTAGGTCAAATAATGGTTATAGGAAATTATCTAGGAGCGTGTGTACTTCCACAGCGGTAAGGCACATAATCCAAAATAATTCCCTTAGTACCGTGTAATGGTGCACACTTAGATGCAAATAAAAAGTAGTTTTATTTGTAGGGCCAAAGAGGAACCAACTATTAATTTTATTTGTCAAAAAGTAAGATTGACAAGATAATAAAATTAATGGGTTAAACCTCCTCTTACAAATGTAGAATTCGTATACGTCCACACTATCGTGGCATGCGATATTCTCGGTGTTTGAGGTGTTGGTTGATTTCAAAATTTTATTGTTTGAGGAATCAATAATTTTTATTGAAATCTACAGTAATAATAAGCATGTTGTGTGTGCTTAAAAATTCCTCATTTTCAATTTACTAAGTGAGAGAGGGATATTTTAATTAATTCCCGCGGCCTCCATTACAATTTGACGTGTGATGCAACAAACTTGCGTGTCGGCTATGAGTGCCTTCCTCCCTGCGGATGAGTTTGTTTTGTTAGTAATATATGAGAGATGTCCTAAGGCAATCGCCTTATGTATGAACCATTTATATGATAAATGAAGATTCACTATTTGAGTATACATGTTTTATGTATTTGATTGGATCTTAAACTCATTTACTGAATGTCCACGATACGATTCACAGCATGAGAGAATTTGTGATTGGATCACAACTAGTGAGTATCTCTACATGTGTAATTGTGATGTATCGGAATTATCCCTAGTCGATGAATTGATGGATTTGGACACCATCAGAGACTAGCACAGTATACTCCTTGGTGTATCCAAGCAGCTGATTCTCACTGGCTGGAGACATAGTGATGTCCGGAGTTAATCGTGGATGCTAGTTATGGTAACTAGTTCATTGGAGTGACCAGCCGTAAGACTTCATATGGTTGTCTGCATATATAGATATGTCAATGAAGTTCTTACTGTGGCTTAAGTGCGATGTTCCTTTGACTTGAGGTATTCAAGTCATCTTGATCATGGAGACTTATGCTTTGACATCTTAAGCAAACATCTCTAAGGAGATGTGGACCCGGGATGATTGGGTATAAGTCGAAGTGATTGAAGGTGTTTGAATAGCCTATAAAGGATTCACCACTCCTTGCGAGGAGATGTATACCCATGGCCTCTCGTCGGATTGTTACTAAAGTCTTTGGCCAAAGCATTACATGTTTAGAGTAAGGTACTCTTCGATACATGTGGAGTAACTAGAATCCGTAGGACGAGGAAATAATACTTGGGCTAGGTGTGACGTGAGTCGACCTAGTGGGGACTGACACAATAGACCATGTCCTGAACCAAGTGGGTATAAGATGAGTGAAGGGAATGGGGCACGAATCATTCGAGCTGCTGAAGGGTTTCAGAAATAGTTCTGGATCAACCGTTGATCTTTTCGGTTATTTGGGGATCATGATGTACTACTAGGTGCCACTCATGATCGTTCTATAATTAATGGTTAATTATAGACGGCCAACATAAACCGAGAACCTATTTGGTCACACGCATAACGAGTGTAATCCAAAGGATTTAAAACGAGCTTGAGAATGGGATTCTCAGACCGAGAGAAACTAGGTTTGGTTGGACCAAACATAAAGCGAGCATGAAATCGTTTCAGTCGCAATGGAAGCGTGGATGGGCCGAGTCTTATGAAGACGTAATGGATGAACCAAAAATGGTTTGGTTCTAATCCAATGGATGAGAATAAACCAAAGGGTTTGGTTTATTTTAAACGAATGAACCAAAAGTTGGTTCGGTTCGTTTTAACTTAAAATAAACCATCATGGTTTGGTTTATTTTAACTTATCTTAATGGAGCGGGTTAACGGGCCTAATGGTTATGATCCAATAACCATTAAGAGAATTAGTTCTCTATAAAAGAGGGCTTAATGGATAATTAAGCCCTAATCCAAAACCCTAGATTAAGTTGCCGCCCACCTCATCTTCTCTTTGAGTTGGCGCCAAGCTCCTTTGCCGCCCAGCCCATTGTGCCGCCGATCAAGTTGTTGCCGGCATCCAAGCTTCGGCCGGTGATCCTCCGGCGACCCTCCGGTGATCTTCCTAGGCCTCGGTGAAAAGGTGAGCACTTGGCTTCCTTGTTTTGGCCGGCGCCTACTCCTCCACCAAGCTGTCCAGTTTTCTGGACAGCTTCTTCTCCTCTCGTCGGAGCGTCATTTGGACGATGGTTAGAGCTCCGACAGCGGATAACTTACCGGGGATTCGATCTCCGGTAATCCTCTGAGGTGGAGGACGAAGGATTCGTCAATCGGTTGATGAATACCTCTCCGGAGAAGCGAGTTTTGAGGACTCGTTTTGGATCCGAATTTGGATTCGGATCGTGATCATCTCTCGATCACGTCGTCTTCAACACGAGGCTAGTAACCCGTACGAAGACGAAGCTTGTGGCTTAGCGAAGTCATCCCGAGGAACTCGGCGTGGATACGGATAGAGACGATTCTAGCGAGGATCGTTCCGGTTGATGCCGTTCCCGCTACACGTCATACGAAAGGTATAACGTAGATAAATTTCCTTTTATTGCAAATTTAAATTTACGGTTATGTCTACACTTGTTGTAATATGCATGTGTGTGTTGTGTGTGTTGTAATAAATAGGAGTATTTATTATTTTATTGCTTCCGCTGTGTTCATGTTTACGAAACATGATCGAACACACACACACGCCGCGGTGCACACTTAGATGCAAATATAAAGTATCCTCTCTATCGGAGTCACTGCTTTTATTTGTAGGGCCAAAGAGGAACCAACTATTAATTTTATTTGTCAAAAAGTAAGGTTGACAAGATAATAAAATTAATGGGTAAAACCTCCTCTTACAAATGTAGAATTCGTATACGTCCACACTGCATGGCATGAGATATTCTCGGTGTTTTGAGGTGTTGGTTGATTTCGAAATTTTATTGCTTGAGGAATCAATAATTTTTTGAAATCTAAAGTAATGATCTATGTGATTCTTAGGACTTTCAAAATTGACTTTCAGTCCACTTACTGTGATACTAAAGGAAATAAACTTACTGTATCCAAATAATATTGATTGGAAAAGATTCTAGATATTGTCTTATCTGTTAAGGAGTACAAGTATGCACTCTTCAAAGAGTGTCCTCAAGCCATCATTGCTCAAAAGGGTTTCTACTTCTAAGCCGAAAGGCAAGAAGAAGAAGAAACAAGGTGAAGCAAAGATGGTCGGAGGATCTCAGGGAAGAGTGAAGAAGCCGAAAGGAAAGTACTTCACTTGCAAGCAGGATGGACATTGGAAGAAGGACTGTCCCAATCCAAAACAGAACAAAGGTATATCTTTTGGACTAGTCATTGAAACATGATTAGCGGTGATATCTACTGGCACATGGTGAGTTGATACGGGAGCCACTAATCATGTCTGCAACAATTTGCAGGGGTTCCAGGAAACCCAATGACTAGCTAAAGGGGAGATTACCATTTACTTGGGCAATGCCATGATGGTGGCGGCTATTGCAGTGGGAGAAGTTTTATTTATCTCTTGAGAATAATAAAACTTTGGTTCTGGAAAATTCCCTTTATGTACCTTTATTTAGAAAGAATTTAGTTTCAGTTTCTAAATTATTATGGATGGATATTCTATTGGTGCAGTAGGCACCTAAGTCGAACCTAAGTTTTGATTATAGCAAACGATACAAAGTTAAGCATATATTGTTATCTCATGAGCTAAATCAAGTGTGCAGAAAAGTCTCAACGCTGGAGCTAAAGGCTAGCGACACCCGGAGGAAGCCGCGGTGGTCGGGCGACACTCAAGAGACTTCGGAGGGAGCCGAAGGAATTGAGTGGAAGGCCGAAAGCAAAAGCAACACGTAAGTACTGAGGTAAGCTCGTGTGTGCGAGCGTAAGTAAGGTCGTATTCTCTTTACGGGGATGATCTTAAGCGTAGATCCGACCAAAGACTTCTTATAGATGGCCTAGGTCGAGATCGGATGGTCGACGACCATCGAAATTATGTTTTTCTTGAGCTAACCTTGCCTTGCAGCCAGCATCAGTCGACTGCCAACCTGAAGGACTCGACTGCCGTCCATCAGTCGAGTGACTACGGCTAGCACTCGACTGATGCTGCCATCAGTCGACTGGTGATGGCCATCAGTCGACTGCTGGTCAAAGGATCAGCCTCGAGTAGTCAAGAGTTATCACCATTTTTCAAGGGGTTTTGTGCCCATTTGTGATTGGCTAAAGACCCATTCGATGAGGGGCTCAAAGGCTATAAAAGGAGGGCCAAACCTAGGGTTTTTCATCAATTAAAAAGCTTCCAAGTGCTTCCGATACGCTCCGACTCTCCGACATCCCTACGACGACGACTAGAGCTTCAACCTCCAACCTTTAAAGTCGTCGGTAACGAAAGTTCTAAATTGTATTTCAGTTTATTTCTTTTAGTAAAGCTTTAAATCATATCAAGGAGAGGGGGAGTGTCCCTCTACCTTGAGTCTTTATCGAGTTTTGTATTCGTTTAACTCCTACCTCCAACGAGGAGGAGTTCTTTAGTAGTTTGCCCTCCGTACGTGGTCAAGGACCACTAGGGCCTTGGAGTAGTAGCCGTAGGCTACGAACCAAGTAAAAACCCTCGTGTTTTTATTTATTTATTGTTATCTTTCCGCTGCATTTTACTCGTACCTTAACGAACGATTACGAAAAAGTTTTTATCGCTATTCACCCCCCCCTCTAGCGAACCGCATCGATCCAACAATTGGTATCAGAGCCGGGGGTTGCTAAGATTTGGTGAAACCACCAATCTAGCCATTTTTCATAGATTTATTTTTCTTTTATTTCTTTTTATTTCAGATTTATTTCGCTTTGTTAAATTTACTCCCGCACTACTAATCCAAGACGCGAGTCTTGGTACTTTTTGTGTGTTTTTGTCGTTGCTAGTTTTTTTTTCCTTCGTCTCCTTGTGTTCTTTGTTCTAATGGCCCATCTCAAAGGGTTTATCACCGTCTGACCTCCGTTTTACAACGGAGATGACTTTCGTTATTGGAAGGGTCGGATGGAATGCTTTCTTAAAACCCAAATCGAGATGTGGATGATAATCCAAACGGGTTTCACACTTCCGACTAATGAAGTGGGTGACTCCTTGGATTATGACCAATGGACCATTGCAACAAAAAAACAAGTCGAAGCTGACACTAAGGCAACGCAAATTCTTCAATGCAGCCTATCCAAGGAGGAGCTAAATCGCGTCGGCCCCTTCATAAGCGCAAAAGATCTTTGGAAAAAACTAGTGGAGCTACAGGAAGGGACCGACGAAGCCAAGGTATGTAAGCGTGATCTTCTTTTCAATAAACTATATAACCTAAAAATGCAGGAACATGAGTCCGCGACACAACTTCACGCCCGAGTCCAGGACATCGTCAACAACCTACACGTAATCGGGCAAAAGGTCGAAAACCACGACCTTATAAGGTATGTCCTAAACTCTTTTCCGAGGACTACCTTATGGGCATCCATGGTCGATGCCTATAAGGTCTCCAAGGACCTTTCTAAAATTAGGTTAGATGAACTCTTTTCGAATTTTGAACTTCATGAGCAGTCTAACTCGGAGCCCGAGAGGGGTATAGCCTTGTTTGCAGGATCAAAGAAGAAGAAAATCGCAAGCAAGCCACCACCAACCGAGGAGGAAGACGAGTCCGAAGAAGAAGTTGACCCGGAGTTGACTGCCGAACTAATGAACCTAGCTCGAAGGATAGCCAAGGGACGAAAGCGAACCACGACTCAACCCAACCAAGGTAAGCCTAAAAGTTCAAATATTAGGTGTTATGAGTGCAACAGGTTTGGACATATCGAGTCCGAGTGCCCCAAGCTCAACCACCAAGCACCTAAGCACAAGAAGGCCCTCAACGCGACATGGGAAGAAGCGTCATCCGAAGAAGACGAAGACCACGTCTTCATGGCGAAATCAATTGAGTCGGACACAGAGACCGAGCCTGAACTTGAGTCAGAACCTGAGGATGACTCGGACTACAAAGCTACCTTCAAGTCAAGCCATGGATACGCATCCGATTCAAAAGATACCCTTAAAGTAAGTCGAACTTTATTTAATACTTTACATAATACGGTTAGGTTTTTGTCTAGGAAGTTAGCTAAGTCTGAGTCCAAGGTCGAGACCCTTGTTGAGGAGGTTAAACTCCTCAAACATAAGGTCTCCCTAACCTCTTCGACTAGTCGAGTTCAAGAGAAGGACTCAACTCGAGTTGAAAAGCTCAAAGTTGAGAACTCTCTCTTGAAAAGTCAAGTCGAAGATCTTAGGAACACGTTGGAAAGGTTCACTTCGGGATCCAAAGGACTTGATCTCCTACTTGGATCTCAAAGGGCCGTGTACAACAAGGCTGGACTAGGGTTTAGCTCAAACACGACCAATAAGTCGTATATGTCAATCGTAAGTAGACATAAAAAATGTGTCCAAGCATGGGTCCCTAAGACCACTTTGATTTCAACTCTAGGATCCAACCCGTACTGGGTTCCCAAGGACCAAATCCACTATGTGGATAGACCGAACCGATTCAACGGTCTAGGGGGAGCCAGTACAAAACATGTTTGTGCTTTAACTTAGAAATTGCATGTTTTAACTTAGAATGTTTGTGCTTTAGCTTAGAAATTGCATGCTTAGATTTTTTTCTTTCGTGAACTCACTTTGAACACGTAAATAACCAACTAAAATCCTTCGAAAAGATTGAGCCTCGGGGAGCCTCTTTTCAAATAATCAACTAAAATCCTTCGAAAAGATTGAGCCTCGGGGAGCCTCTTTTCAAAAATAACTAGTTAGACGAGGAAATAATTTTAGGTGAGTCAAGTCATCATTTTCTTGAAAATGGCTTTGTCTAAGGAAGTGGTCGATGATCCGATAAAAGAAGGCCCCTGTGCCTCGCCACGACCTGGAAGCCATGATCTTGAAAAGGTAAACTTGACAAGCCTAGGGTCAAATCCAAATCTAACATTACTTAAACATAAATGCACTTAATCAACTTAATTGGAAGTCATCTCACAAAAAACACATAAGTATAATATGATTGATCATATAAACACAGGTGAGATGACCTAGGTTTAACAACTTACAATCAATTTTTTTTTAAAAAAAATCTAACATCCAATCCAACCACCTTGTGTGTAGGATCAATGGATGTTGACATGTGTTACTCGACACATGACCGGGATCAACTCAAATTCACAAAGCTTCGATTCAAACGACAAGGATCGGTAGCCTTTGGGAATAACGGCAAGCTCAAAATCATCGGATCAGGTGATATCGAGCTTAACTCGAATTTTGTTATTAAAAATGTATTACTTGTAGAGAATTTTGAATATAACCTGCTTAGCGTAAGCCAATTATGTGACAATAACTATAAGGTCATATTTTTAGAAAATGAATGTGTAATTAAAACAAATAAAACAATACTCAAAGGAACTAGGACAAATAACATTTATACAATTAACTTAATCAATTCCTCAGCCAAATGTCTTATGACACAGAAGAGGAATCATGGTTGTGGCACGACTCGGTCACTGCACTCCAAGACTCGTCCACAAGATGAGTCGAGTGGCTTAGTCAGAGGCTTACCCAACCTCAACAACTTGGTTAATAAAATCTGTAATGCTTGTCAACAAGGAAAACAACCTAGGACACAACACAAGTTAACTAACCAAGAACGAACCTCAAATGTACTTGAGCTCCTGCATATGGATCTATTCGATTCACATGGAGCCAAGTCACTCAATAGAAGTCAATATTGCTTAGTCATAATTGACGACTACTCCAGGTTTACCTGGGTTAGGTTCATCAAACATAAAAATGATACCCTAGATCAATTAATCAATCTATTCAAATTAATCGAGAATCAAAAAGACCTTAAGGTTAAAAGACTTAGAAGCGATCATGGTGGTGAATTCGAAAATCAAAGGTTCACCGACTTCTGTAATCTAAACGGATACCACCATGAATTCTCTTGCCCTAGGACCCCTCAGCAAAATGGCCTAGTGGAACGGAAAAACCGAACTCTACAAGAAGCCGCTAGGACCATGTTGAACGAATACGACCTACCCGATAGGTTTTGGGCAGAAGCCGTGAGTACGACATGCTATGTCCAAAATAGGATCCTTATGGTAAAAAGGCACCTTAAGACCTCATACAAGATTTATCACGATAAAGTACCCAACATCAAGTACTTTAGGGTATTTGGGTGTAAGGTACATATCCTAAACACTAAGGATTACCTAGGGAAATTTACATCCAAAACCATGACCGGAATCCTTCTAGGATACTCGACTACAAGTAGAGCTTATAGAGTATATAACCACGACACCCTTAGAGTCGAGGAAACCATTAATGTAGTGTTTGATGAAGGACACGAACCTACAAAACCCCCGGCAACCCCAATTAGCGAGCATATTCATACTAGACCTAACTCTGATCCCGAGATCAGGTCTAGTATTAATCCTAACCTAAGTCAACCAAGTCACTCTATTGATCAAGTGATAGATGACTCCAACCAACCTAGTGTTCAACCAAGTCACCCCATTGATCAAGCATTAGGTGACACAAACCCAACCCAATCTAGGATTCAAACTAACCACCCTATCGATCAAGTGATAGGAGATCCTAATCTAGGAGTTCAAACTAGAGCATCCTATAGGAACCTTAGTCAAATTTCCTTAATTTCAAAGATAGAACCCAAATCAATTGAACAAGCTCTTCTTGATCCCGATTGGATTATTGCAATGCAAGAAGAGCTAGCCCAATTTACTAGGAATGAAGTGTGGGAGTTAGTACCACCACCTAAAGACAAAACGATAATTGGAACAAGGTGGGTGTTTCGAAATAAGCTTGATGATAAAGGTGAAGTAGTTAGAAACAAGGCTAGGTTAGTCGCCAAAGGGTTTAGCCAAGTCGAAGGCTTAGATTACGACGAAACCTATGCCCCAGTAGCTAGACTCGAATCCATTCGAATGTTGCTAGCTTATGCCGCACATCGAGGATTTAAGCTGTTTCAAATGGATGTTAAGTTGGCATTCCTAAATGGATACATTAAAGAAGAAGTTTATGTCAGCCAACCCCCCGGATTCGAAAATCTAGATAAACCCGACAATGTTCTAAAACTTAAGAAAGCTCTCTATGGACTTAAACAAGCTCCTCGAGCTTGGTACGAGAGACTTTCAATCCATCTTAAGTCAAAAGGGTTTAACCAAGGCTTAGTTGACCCAACTCTCTTTGTAAAAACCTTAGATAAAGAAATATTCATAGCTCAAATTTATGTAGACGATATAATTTTTGGAACCTCTAACTCAGCCTTACTAAACGAGTTCGTTTTGCTCATGGAAAGTGAGTTCGAAATGAACTTGGTAGGCGAGTTAAGTTTCTTTTTAGGTCTACAAATTAAACAAACTAAGGATGGTATATACCTATATCAACAAAAATGCACTAAGGAGTTAATTAAAAGATTTGGAATGCAAGATGATAAGGTAATAAACACCCCAATGGCGATAAATGTTAACATAGGAGAAGGCCTAGAAAGTAAGTCCATTGACTTAAAATACTATAGGAGCATAATAGGGAGTCTCCTATACTTAACTGTGAGTCGACCCGACATCCTATTCGCAGTAAGTATGTGCGCCAGGTTTCAAACCTGTGCTAAGGAGTCACACCTAACCCTAGTTAAGCGTATTCTTAGATATCTTAAGGGCACACTTAACGTTGGTATTTGGTACCCTAGATCTACGGAGTTCGAACTAATCGGCTACTCCAATTCGGATTATGCCGATAGTAAGCTCGATAGAAAGAGCACGAGTGGTTGTTGTCAACTTCTCGGCTCGAGTCTAGTGAGTTGGTGCAGTAGGAAACAACACTGTGTTGCTTTATCTACCATCGAAGCCGAATACATCGCAATGGGTGAGTGTGTCACACAACTTCTTTGGATGAAGCACACTCTCCGCGACTTTAAGTTAGACTTTACGAATACTAAACTTCACGTAGATAACATTAGTTCAATTAATCTTACAAAGAATCCGATATGTCACTCTAGGACCAAACATATAGAGGTCAAACACCATTTCATTCGAGAACATGTGGCCAACGGAGCCATACACCTCGAATACGTCGAATCGAAGTCAAACTTGGCAGATCTATTTACTAAACCCCTACCCGAAGTCGAATTTAGTCTATTAAGACGAAAATTGGGCATGTGCGTAATAGAATAGGTACATGCAAATTATATGTTCTTACTACTATTTCTTTAATTTCATTTTTATGGAACTAGCATAGGACATACCTTAGATATCATGCACCTATAGATTTAAGGAGCCAGTACATCTCACAAACACATAGGACTAATGTGTTTGTGTACTTAGCCACGTAGATGGGCGTGAGATGTTAGGACCTTACTCCTGGTTCCAGATGTAGAGCTAGTGCATCGCTATGAACCACGGAGTATAATCATACATACTAACCGACTCTGACCAGGACTGGTTGATCTTACATATCAATCAAGCCAAATATGAGTCACACATTTTATAGATGAGCTTATTTTCAGTATATTATTTTTTTTATATATAAAAAAAATGGGGAACATGCTTGGACTTTAAATTTAACACTTTTTGTTTTCCACACACCCCTTACTCTTTTCGATATACGGCAAAAGGGGGAGAAAAAGGCCAAAGTTAAGGGGTCAAATTTTTTTTTGATAACTTAACTTTATTTAAACCAAAAGTTAAAACTTAGTTAACTTTTACCAAAAGGCCAAAGAATTCTTAAACTTATTTGTGCCGTCTAAGTTTTACTTAAACTTATTTTAAAACTTTATGTCGTTAATGTTTTACTTAAGGGGGAGAAAGGGCTTAACTAAAATGTTTTACTAAGGCCAACTTTAAGTAATGTTAATTACTTAAAGCAACCCTCAAGGGGGAGGATTAAGGTCTTTCTTCAAGACTCACCCTCGGTCAAGGGAGAGGTTTCCTCAAGGGGGAGTACTTGAAGAAAATCCTTACTACTCCAACTTAATCTTCATATTTTTGTTTCTCATGCACATTATTACTCTTCATGCTTGCTATTTACTTAACTTTGTATGTGGGTTTGCCATAAATCAAAAAGGGGGAGATTGTTGGTGCAGTAGGCACCTAAGTCGAACCTAAGTTTTGATTATAGCAAACGATACAAAGTTAAGCATATATTGTTATCTCATGAGCTAAATCAAGTGTGCAGAAAAGTCTCAACGCTGGAGCTGAAGGCTAGCGACACCCGGAGGAAGCCGCGGTGGTCGGGCGACACTCAAGAGACTTCGGAGGGAGCCGAAGGAATTGAGTGGAAGGCCGGAAGCAAAAGCAACACGTAAGTACTGAGGTAAGCTCGTGTGTGCGAGCGTAAGTAAGGTCGTATCCTCTTTACGGGGATGATCTTAAGCGTAGATCCGACCAAAGACTTCTTATAGATGGCCTAGGTCGAGATCGGATGGTCGACGACCATCGAAATTATGTTTTTCTTGAGCTAACCTTGCCTTGCAGCCGATCACGATCACACTGAAGGACTCGATCGCCGCCCATCACCGAGTGACTATGATAGCACTCGATCGATGTTGCCATCGATCGGGTGATGGCCAAGTTATCACCATTTTTCAAGGGGTTTTGTGCCCATTTGTGATTGGCTAAAGACCCATTCGATGAGGGGCTCAAAGGCTATAAAAGGAGGGCCAAACCTAGGGTTTTTCATCAATTAAAAAGCTTCCAAGTGCTTCCGATACGCTCCGACTCTCCGACATCCCTACGACGAAGCGCTGCCGAGACGACGACTAGAGCTTCAACCTCCAACCTTTAAAGTCGCTTAAAGTTCTAAATTGTATTTCAGTTTATTTCTTTTAGTAAAGCTTTAAATCATATCAAGGAGAGGGGGAGTGTCCCTCTACCTTGAGTCTTTATCAAGTTTTGTATTCGTTTAACTCCTACCTCCAACGAGGAGTTCTTTAGTAGTTTGCCCTCCGTACGTGGTCAAGGACCACTAGGGCCTTGGAGTAGTAGCCGTAGGCTACGAACCAAGTAAAAACCCTCGTGTTTTTATTTATTTATTGTTATCTTTCCACTGCATTTTACTCGTACCTTAACGAACGATTACAAAAAAGTTTTTATCGCTATTCACCCCCCCTCTAGCGAACCGCATCGATCCAACATATTCTATTTATTTTAATGAAAGAGTTGTTATAAAAGGAATAGAGAGAATATCTATTCAGGTACATTGAAAGGAAATTTGAACCAAAACCTCCCACGATGCAAATTGAAGTTAATAACTCATCTTCTAATTCCAATAAGAGAAAAGAACCTTCGAAGATGAACCAAACATATCTTTGGCTTCTTAGGCTTGGTCATATTAACCTAAGCAGAATTCAAAGGTTGAAAGCTGATGGACCTTTGGGTTCATTAGTGGTGGAGGATCTCCCAACCTACGAATCTTGCTTGGAGGGTAAGATGACCAAGAGGCCTTTTTAAGGCCAAGGGGTATAGAGCCAAAGATGTGTTAGAAATGGTTCATTCTGATTTGTGTGGTCCTATGGCTATCTAGGCAAGAGGTAATCTTGAATATTTCATCTCTTTTGTAGATGATTATTCAAGATGTGGATGACACTACGATCTGATCGTGGTGGTGACAACCTCTTGGGAGAGTTTAGGAACTACTTATCAGAGGTTGGGTTTCATCCCAATTGGCACACTGGCACACCCCAGCAGAACGGTGTAGCAGAGCGAAGGAATAGGACTCTTATGGAGATGGTTAGATCGATGATGAGTTATTCTGACTTGTTTTATAGTCCTAGAGATCAGAGGGTGATCGTTAACACGAATGCCAGATTTCTAGAGGAAGACTATGTGATAAGCCACAAGCCCAAGAGTAAAATTGTTCTGGGGGAGTTAAAAGGGGAAGTCACTTCTTTAGTATCACCGGTACAAGAGGATATACCATATGTCACTGCACCGCGTGTCACAAAAGGATACACAGATGATACCTCATCGTAGTGGGAGGGTTGTTAGATAGCATCTTAGATTCATGTTTTTGGGTGAATCTTCTGATTTGGTCCCTAGCAAACATGAACCTGATCCCTAGACATACGACGAGACAATCCAAGATATAGATACAGAATCTTGGCAAAGTGCAATGAATACTGAGATTGAATCCATGGATTTAAGTTAGGTCTGGGAGCTCTTATGCATAGCAGCTCATATGGATTATGAAGTGTGGCACATGGATGTCAAGACAGCTTTCCTTAATGGAAGTCTTGAGGAAAACATCCAAATGAAGAGACCAGAGGGATTCATTGCTAAGGGCAAAGAGCATCTTGTATGTAAGCTTAATCGGTCCATTTATGGATTGAAGCAAGCTTCGAGGTCTTGGAACATCCGCTTTGATGAGGTAAATCCAGACTTATGGATTTATTCAAAGTACGGATGAGTCTTGTGTATACAAGAGATGTGACGGAAACGTAGTGGTATTTCTTGTACTATACGTAGATGACATTTTGGTAGTTGGCAACAATATCAGAGTGTTATCAGACGTAAGGGTATGGTTGTCCAAACAATTTTGAAGGACTTGGGAGAAGTGGGACACATCCTTGGGATCAAGGTTAGTGTGCTAATCCCAAGCTTCATACATAGACACAATCTTGATTGTTTTAGCATGCAGAACTTCAAGAAAGGTTTTCTACCTTTTTGGCATGGAGTACCTTTATCTAAACAGATGTGTCCTAGATCATCTGAGGTGATAAAGGAGCTGAAGGCGGTTCCTTATGCTTCGGCAGTAGGAAGCCTCATGTATGCTATGTATGAGACAAGATATCTGCTTTGCCGTGGGCATGGTTAGCAGATATCAGAGTAATCCAGGACAGGGACATTGGACTGCGGTAAAAGCATATAATTGTAGTGCCTGAGAAGGACTAGGGATTATATGCCAGTTTATCGGGCAAACCAATTACTCCCTGTGGGTTGCATGGATTGCGATTTCCAATCAGATAGGGATAACAGTAAGTCTACCTCAGGTTTTGTGTTTACTTTAGGAGGTGGAGCCATTGTATGGAGGAGTGCCCAGCAAAAATGCGTGGCGGACTCCACCATGGAAGCTGAGTATGTGGCAGCCTATGAGGAAGCTGTGTGGCTCAGGAACTTCTTGATGGACTTGGATGTGATTCCTGGTTTGCCCAGAACTATCACAATTAATTGTGATAATAATGGTGCAGTTGCAAACTCGAAGGAACCATGAGCCCATAAGGCTAGTAAACACATAGAGTGCAAGTACCACCTGATACAAGAAATCGTAAAGGAGGTAGAAGTTGCTGTCGCCTAAATTGCATCAGAGGATGACCTGGTAGACCCATTCACTAAGGCCCTTCTAGCGAGAGCTTTGATAGGCATGTGGAGGGAAGGGGAATCAGATGTATGGCAGTATGATGACAGCATAGTCTTTTAGTATAAGTGGGAGATTGTTGGGATGTATACTGAAAGCCTAGCTCTTTTGTATGAACATCTTTATTTTGAAATAAGAATCACATGATCATTGTTTGCATATTTTTATGATTATGCAAAATTGTCTAATATTTTACATTGTAGATAACATGGTGCTTGGTGTGGCACAGAAGATCATGTTATCAGTTCCTTGTAGAATATAAGTAGAGACTCACAACCAAGATGGTTTTGGACAAACCATTGGCATGGTTGTAGTGTAGCTTGGTATTGTTTTGTCTTGAACATAAAGTTACACTAGTACACTTAGGTGTATTGAGCAGGACCGACATAGAGGTGATTCAATTTATTGCTGACTACATAATTGAATCGGACCTCGGATATTATATTGTACATGCTCTTAATCCCGATATAATAACGGGCACATGTACTTAGTATTTATTTCTTTGATTTACGGTGAGATTTCTATGGATTAAATCAATATGCTACAGTAAGTTGGGAAATGATATTATTTACATGGTGTGTTGTTGATTATAGGAGAGTCAGTGTCCTATGTATTAGGTTGATGATGTCCCCTTGAGGAGCTCATAAGGTTCATCATGTAAACCCTGCAGGTTGACTTAGTCAACATGATGATAAGGTTGAGTGGTACTACTCGAGGAGTTAGATGTTAATTAATTGATGGTCAGTAAATCAATTAATTGACGGACATTCGATATCTTAAACAGGGGAGATGGATGTACAAATAATATATGGAGCCCATATTAATTTATGGGGGTTGGTGAGGTAATTCAATGATGATCCTCTAGTGGAATGGAACATCATTGATGGATCAAGTTTGTGTGGTTCCGATCCATCGGGTGGCCAAGATCCAACTCCTCCTCATGGTCCCTATCGTAGCCTAATATAAACCTCATGAAGTCTAGATCAAATGATGGAAAACAAATCTCTAAATCTGACGGTTGGGATTAAATCCCTAGAACCGACGGTGGAGATTAAATCTCTAGATCCGACGGTTGGGATTAAAACCCTAGAACCGACGGTTTAGATTAAATCTCTAGATCTGACGGTTGGGATTAAATCCCTAGAACCGACGGTTGAGATTAAATCTCTTGATCCGACGGTTGAGATTAAAACCCTAGAACCGACGGTGGAGATTAAACCAAGGCCTAAACCTAACTCTATATATATAGGAGATTGGGTTGGGCGGCAACCAAGTTTTTGGGGTTGGATGATGGATGCTAAGGAGATTAGGATTTTGCCAAGCCTTGCTTGGGCGGAAAGCAACCCTAAGGAGGAAACCCTAATTAGGGTTTGGCTCCTTTGGATGGGCGGCCAAGGTTAGGAAAGAAGGGTGGGCGGCAACTTGTGGAAGATCTCTTCTTCTTCCTTGAAGGTGGCTAGCTCCTAGATCTCTTCTCTCCACCATGGTTGGGCGGCAAGAAATCCAAAGGAAGAAAAGTTGGGCGGCTAGGGTTTGAAAGCTTGGTTGGGCGGCAACTATAGGCGAATTGCTCTTCTTCTTCCTAGGGTGTTGCCGGCTACTTCTCTTTTCCCTATACCTTGGCCGGCGCCCAACATGTTCCTTTTCTCCTCTTCACTCCATCTTGGCCGGCGGCACTAGAAGCTAGGGTTTGTCCCTAGTTGTTTCCATATTATTCTCTCTATTCTTGGGGCCGGCGGGATCAATCCTTTGTGGATTGGTGGTTGGCTCAAGCAAGAAGGGAAAGATAGTTCTTCATTCTTTGGATTGAAGAAGATCTAGGAAGCTTCAACTTGTGGAGGATCTTCGCCCACACGAAGTCTACAAGGAGGTTAGGACATACGATAGAAGATCAAGAGGTATAAAAGTTTTACAACTTTTATTATTGTTCTTTGCATGTTCTTATTGATATGCTAGCTTATGTTCTTTATGTTAGTATATGTTGATTATACTAGTTTACATTTGCATGTATTTGTATAATCATGGACCCCGATAAGAAACACAAAAACCGACGATCCGTCCGTCGTCTCTTCCGCGGCTAATCGACTAGAAGAGTTTGGTTGCTTGAACAACTAGTTTGTTCAAGCGATCGCTCGAGTCATTGGCACGACGACGAATTGGTTGTGCTTAGGAAACTCATCCCATCCGGATTAGTTTTCATTAGTGAAAATTTTAATCCGGGGACATGGGAGCCGATGAGCATTCCGAGGAATAGCACGATACCAATAGTTAGTGCCTATAAGATTCATATATCTCCACAATGATATGATATTGTCCACTTTGGGCCTAAGGCTTCATGATTTTATTTTTGAGCTCTACCCAAAAGGCCTCATTCAAATGGAGATATCTTTTCATCTTATAAGCACATGATCTTTTCCATATCTTACCAATGTGGGACTTTGATTGTATTCCCAATACTCCAACAATCCCCCCCCTCAAGCCTATCCGTCCTCGAAGGACATCCTCTGCTTGATGTCTGATCCTTAACCTACCAAGACTTCCTGCCAACTGTCTGGTCCTCCTGACCAAGCTGAACTTCCTGCAAGTTGTCCAACCCTTCTGGCCCAACTGGACTTCCTTCCAGTTGTTCGGTCCTCCTGACCCAACTGGACTTCCTACCTGGTGTCTAGTTCTCTTGATCCGGACATGAGAGCTCAACTTCCTTCGTTCGAGGTTCATGGCTTGACATGGACCATGACTCTGATATCAATTGTTGGTGCCTATAAGATTCATATATCTCCACAAATGGTATGATATTGTCCACTTTGGGCCTAAACCCTCATGGTTTTGTTTTTGGGCTCTACCCAAAAGGCCTTATTCCAATGGAGATATCTTTTCATTTTATAAGCATATGATCTTTTCCATGTCTTACCAATGTATGACTTTGATTGTATTCCTAATACTCTAACAAGGATCACCGTGGAGTAAGAGCTTAATCTCCAAACCACATAAAAGCCTTCTTGTTAGAGATTGTGTTTTAGCTTCTTAATTTTCATTTAGTTTTTGTTTTACTTCTGCTAACCTTTATTATAGAAACAAAAAGAGGCTATTCACTCCCCTCTAGCCTTCCAAAGATCCCCAACAAGTGGTAATAGAGCCCGGATCACATCGGAAGATCTAACCATCAACCGGAGCACAATGGCTTTTAAAGAGAGGTATAGCACGGTGAGGACTCCATTCTTTGACGACAACGATTTCGGATATTGGAAAGGTAGGATGGAATACTACCTTATGAATGATATTGACAATTGGTTTAGTGTTGTAGATGGGTTTGAGAAGTCGGTGGACGAGTTTGGACCGCCACTACCAACCAAGGATTGGACAAGGGAAATGTCAAAGAAGGCGCAAGCAAATGCAAAAGCAACGACCACACTCCAATGTGGTCTATCAAAGAAGCAATTATCCAAGGTCGGGCCTTTCAACTCAGCTAAAGAGCTTTGGGAGAAGCTCATCGAATTAAATGAAGGATCAAAGGAGACTAGAAGGGCCAAAAGAGACCTTTTGATAGGTCAACTCCAAAATTTCAACATGATGACCAATGAGACCGTGAGCCAAATGCACGGTCGCTTCAAGGAGGTAGTCAACGGACTACATGTAATAGGTGAGAAGGTCAACAATCGAGATCTTGTGAGGTATGTACTTCAAGTCTTCCCTAGAACAACTTTATGGGCATCAATGGTAGATGCCTATAAGGTCTCTAGGGATCTTTCTTTAGTTAAGATAGATGAACCTTTTTGTGAATTTGAGCTACATGAGCATGCTAACACTTCTTCGAAAGAAAAAAGTATAGCTCTTGTTGTAGGTATGAAGGACAAGAAGAAGAAGGAGAAGAAGGATGTTTCCTCTTCATCCGAATCGGAGAAGGAATCTTCAAGTAGTGATGAGGAGCTATCGGCTAGTTAGGTGGCTCACTACGTAAAGAGATTTGGTGGGAGATCAAGGAAGCTTAGTAAAAAGGATGTGTGGAGGATGTTCCAATCCTCAAAAGGTAAAACTTCTAGTAGTTCAATTTCTACTCCTAATTTTACTTGCTATGGTGCAACAAAAAGGGGCACATCAAGCCAAATTGCCCGGAGCTAAAGAAGAAGGAGGAAAAGGAAAAGAAGAAGAAGGACAAGAAGGAGGAGAAGAAGAAGGAGGCCATGGTAGCCCAAACGTGGGATACACAAAGCTTGGAAGATACATCGGATGAGGATGAGCTTTGCCACGTCACTCGCAACTTTGCACTCATGGCCATAGAGGATGAAGCCGAAAGCTCAAGTGAAGAGTCATCATCATCCTCAAGCGACGAATCATCCTCTAGTGACGATGAGGTAAAAGACTCCCCTGGTATATACTTACTTTATGAAACCATTGCATGTCTTCAAAATGATCTAAATAAATCAAAATCTAGGATTAAGGATTTGAATGTAGAGATTAGGAAAATTAAGAATGTAGAAACTTCTTGTGATGATGCATGTTCACTTAGGAATGAAAATGATGAACTAAGAAAAGAAATAGGTGAAGTAAGAGCATGCTTAGAAAAATTTTCAAATGGCTCCAAATACCTAGATATGATACTTAGGGATCAAAGGGCTATTTACAACAAGGCCAGAATAGGATATAGGCCTAAGGAGAAGGAAGTAACCTTTACCTCCCTTGTTAGTAGGAAATCAACCATTAGGAGCAAGGTTAGAAAGGCATGTGTTCCTAAAAGCTATGTAGTTAATGCTACCGATCCTAAGATTTGGGTGCCTAAGACTTGTATTTTTCATGTTGTATAGGTAGAAGGACCAAGCTTTTGGATTGTTGATAGTGGTTGCTCAAAACATATGACCGGTGATGAGA
This sequence comes from Wurfbainia villosa, assembly GCA_025175895.1. Taxonomy (NCBI): domain Eukaryota; kingdom Viridiplantae; phylum Streptophyta; class Magnoliopsida; order Zingiberales; family Zingiberaceae; genus Wurfbainia; species Wurfbainia villosa. The sequence goes on along the minus strand of CM045987.1, from coordinate 77,189,972 downwards.
GCAAATTTTTCATAATCAACCACATTAGCAAAGGGACTGTGTCTTTTGGAAATAGTGGAAAACTTAAAATTCTAGGAAAAGAAACAATTGAGGTATCCCAAAATCTTGCTATTCATAAAGTATTGTTAGTTAAAAATATGAAATTCAACTTGCTTAGTGTAAGTCAATTATGTGATGTCAACTTTGATGTTCAATTTGACTCTTCTAAATGCCTTATATGACATAAAAAATTAAATGATTGCATGTTAGTTGGATATAGGAAATCAAATATTTATTATGTTGATTTATCATATGCCTGTAACATTTCCCCTAAGTGTCTTATGGCAAAAGAAGAACAAAGTTGGTTATGACATAGGAGGCTCGGGCACATCAACATGAAAAATATTGCCAAAATAGCCAAGATGGAGCTAGTCAAGGGTTTGCCAAAAGTCAAGTATCTCATGGACAAGATGTGTGATGCATGCCAAGAATGAAAACAATCAAAGTCATCACACAAGGGTAAAAATTTAATTAGTACTTCCTTACCATTAGAGCTTATTCATTTAGATTTATTTGATTGTCATAGTACTTCTCCTTTGAATGGTAGCAAATATTGCTTAGTTATAGTAGATGATTTTTCTAGATATACTTAGGTGTATTTTATGAAACATAAGGACAATACCCTAGAAATAATCATAGGATTTAGCAAAAGGATAGAGAATGAAAGAAATCTCAAAATCAACCGGATCCGTAGTGATCATGGTGGAGAATTTTAGAATTCTAATTTCTCTAAATTTTGCTTAGAACAAGGGTACAAGCATGAATTCTCTTGTTCTAGAACACCCCAACAAAATGGGGTGGTGGAAAGGAGAAATCGTACCCTACAAGATGCGGCTAGGACTATGCTTAATGCATAATCATTACCTAGATACTTGTGGGCGAAAGCGGTTAATACTGCTTGCTATATCCAAAAGAGAGTCCAAATCAATAGGTTTTTAGGAAAAACACCATTTGAATTATGGAATGGCACAATTCCAACAATTCATTACTTTAAAGTCTTTGGATGCAAAGCTTATATCCTAAATACCAAGGATAATTTAGGAAAATTTGAATCTAAAGAGGATGAGGGAATCCTTGTTGGATACTCATCCACTAGTTGAGGGTATAGAGTCTATAACAAAAGGACTCAAATAGTTGAGGAGTCTTCAAATGTTTAATTTGATGAGACCTCTACCACTTACCCTAGAAAATCTCCCATTGATAATGATATCAATGACAAAAATCAAGATATTACCCAAAAATCACAAAACATGACTTTAGTGGGTAATAATCAAGGGGGAGAAAGAGGGGATTCAGATGATGAAAGGAGAATTGAGGATATCCAAGATCAAAATTAAGTTCATACACTCCCTAGAACAATAAGATTTCATCAAAATCACCCTCTAGATCAAGTTGTAGGGGAATTATCTCAAGGTGTTAGAACTAGGTCCTTCCATAGAGCTCCCTCTAGTCAAATAGCTTTTATCTCTCAAATTGAGCGCAAATCAATCAATGATGCATTATTTGATCCAGATTGGATCTTAGCAATGCAAGATGATTTGGCTCAATTTGAAAGAAGTCAAGTATGGGAGCTAGTTCTTAGACCCAATGATAGCACCATTATTACTACTAGATGGGTCTTTAAGAACAAATTAAATGATCAAGGTAATATAACTAGGAATAAGGCATGGTTAGTTGCAAGGGGCTTCAATCAAGTTGAAGGACTTGATTATGATGAAACCTATTCCCCGGTTGCTAGGTTATAATCCATTAGAATCCTATTAGGATATGGCTCTTATATGGGCTTTAAACTCCATCAAATGGATGTAAAATCGGCATTCCAAAATGGGTTCATTAAGGAGGAGGTATATGTAGAACAACCTTCTGGGTTTGAGAGTATAGACTATCCAAACCATGAATACAAGCTTAGAAAGGCTTTATACGGGTTAAAACAAGCACCCTGGGCTTGGTATGAAAGATTGTCATCTTTCTTGGTGTCTAAGGGGTTTAGAAGAGGTCAAGTAGATCAAACTCTCTTCATAAAGTCAAAATCAAAGGATATCTTTGTGGCCCAAGTATATGTAGATGACATTATTTTTGGGTCAACAAATGATGATCTCCTACAAGACTTTATCAAAAACATGGAGAATGAGTTTGAAATGAGTCTAATTGGAGAATTAAAATTCTTCTTAGGATTACAAGTCAAACAAACTATTGAAGGAACTTATGTAAACCAAACCAAATATGCTAAAGAAATGATCAAGAAATTTGGTTTGGAAAATGCTAAGGTAGTTTCAACTCCTATGGCAACCAATACAAAAGTAGATAATGATCATGAAGGAAAATCAATTGAACTTAAGCTTTATAGAAGAATGATTGGTAGTCTTTTATACTTAACTGCTATTAGACCCAACATTTTATTTGCGGTAGGTATGTGTGCAAGATACCAATCTTGTGCCAAAGAGTCCCATTTAGTGGCCGTTAAGAGAATTTTAAGATATATCAAAGGCACATTAAATGTAGAACTTTGGTACCCTAGGACAAAATCTTTTGATTTGGTTGGATACACCGATTTTGATTATGTCGATTGCAAGTTAGATAGGAAGAGTACTAGTGGTGGATGTCAATTTCTTGGATCCTCCCTAGTGAGTTAGAGTGAAAACAACCTTGTGTTGCTTTGTCCACCACCGAAGCCGAATATGTGGCTTTGGGTGGTTGAGTGGCTCAATTACTTTGGATGAGACACACTCTAGAGAACTATGAGCTACACTACTCCAATGTCAAGGTTGATTGTGATAATGTGAGTACCATAAATTTGATCAAAAATCTGGTACATCACTCTAGGACTAAGCACATTGAAGTGAAGCATCACTTCATTAGAGATCATGTGGCTAAGAGGGACATTGAACTCAATTACATAGAGTCCAAGTCCAACCTAGCCGACATATTCATCAAGGCCCTCCCCGAAGCAGATTATTCATCACTTAGGAGAGAACATGGAATATGCTTAGTAAAATAGAGGTCAAGGTTTGCATGATCCTATAGAAAATCTAGGACTATACCTCTAAGCATCTCACAAAATACCTATGTGAGATATTAGGAAGATGCATTTGGTTCATCATGCTTGTTATGATGCATTATTATGAACCAAAATGTCATCTAGAGACATTAATCCTTCATTGGATCAATCATTGGGAAGGCTTATGTACAATTGATGTGCATATAGTTCTAAGGACATGATTGAAAATGTCAAAAAAAATATATTTCAAATTATGTTTATCATACTTTGAAAAACAGTTTTCAATTGCTAGGCAAAGGTGATACAAAGTTTACAAAATTCTTAAAGCTTTTGTTTGTTTTCAAAATTGTATCATTTTCGAAATCTGAAAAACATATATTTTTCAAATTATTTTTCCTTGATAGAAAATGGTTTTTTAGAAATGTGTACACCAAATTTCGTAATTTTTCAATGTTTCTAGAATTTTTGGAGAATTTCTGAAGTTGGGTTGAAAAGGCTGAATTTCCATTTCTGTTGTGGCAGTCGACTGCTTCAGATATCAGTTGACTGCCACTCTAATTTTTCTCTAAATCAGCCCTATTTCTTGGTCTTAAGTGTACTCTTAAGTTTCCCAACCCTATAGTATGATAATTCAGGTAATTACAAGGGTATAGGACTAATTAATTCATTATTTTAGGGCGAGCTTCATAATGAAATCTTTTCATCCCCTAAATTTGTATTATTTGTGCAAAGTTAGGACATAACTTCATATCTCTTGTTTATGCTTTGCTCCACATGTTATTCACACATCATAAACCATGTCTTGGATTAAGGGGGAGCCCCATATCTATCTTATACCTTAGTTTAAGACATAACTAATTCAATTCTTTCATGAACTTATCATTGCATGAATCCTTCTCTTTTTTATGTATGTCAAAGGGAGAGAAGGAAACTTTAAGTTAGAATTCATATTGGAAATATGATGCTTTATTTATGTGCATATGTTAAGACCTAACTTAAATGATTGTCAAACATCAAAAAGGGGGAGATTGTTGGTGCAACAATGCCCCAAGCATTTATATGTTTTGATGTTTGGATAATCATCTATAGTTAGGCAATGTTTTGTGATCTAACCGTGAACGTGTTAAGTGATAGGAAATCCAAGTATGAAGACTTGGTGAAGGAAAGTCCAAGTATGATCTTGGCAAGAGAAGTCCAAGGAAAAGTCTTGGCGGCGTAAGTCCAAGCATGTAGTCTTGGCGGCGTAAAGTCCAAGCAGACCTTGGCAAAGGAAGACCAAATGCATGGTCTTGGTAGCCTAAGTCCAAGCATGTAGTCTTGGCGGCGTAAAGTCCAAGCGGTCCTTTGGCAAAAGAGAAACCCAAGGCATGACGAAACCGAGGGAAGGTCTTGGAAGCAAGCGCAAGGATGAAGGAGTCGCAGACTCGGAGGAATCCTGGAGGCTCAAGGCTGAAGGAAGAGCTAGAAGGTTAAGTCTAGGTCTTGGGGGTTAATTCAAGTATGATTTTCGTACTTGAAGTGTATCAGTCGACTGGTGATTCGCACCAGTCGACTGCTCAGTTACTCGACTGAAGTCGGCTGAGTTATGTGGCCAATAGTCGACTACTAGGGTTTGGTAGTCGACTGGTCCACTCATCAGTCGACTGCTATAAAAGGACGTCGGCATAGAAGGTTCTCCAGTCGAGTGATCGCTTGGAGCACTCGATTGGTTACTCAATTAGTCGACTGATGATATGATCAGTCGACTGATCAGAGTTCCATTGGGCAGTGACGATTGCGAATTCGTCTCATCAGAAGCTGTTGGATTGCATTGGCTACAACAGCAGTCGACTGATCGAGGATCAACGGAAAAATCAACCTCTTCTCTATAAAAAGAGGCCATGGGGTGCTTGAGAAGGCTAGTGCTTACATTCCAACCATACTCTCAAGCTCCCCACATTTTCTTAAATTTTCTAAGTCTTTTAAATCCTCCTCTTCTCTAATCTTCATCTTCATCAATTGTAAGAAGAGGAGCGTGTTTGTAAAGAAAGCTTTCTAGTAGAGATTTGATTGGATTGATCCACCTCAAGAATCACCATGGAGTAGGAGCTTAATCTCCGAACCACGTAAAAGCCTTTTTGTTAGCGATTGGGTTTCAGCTTCTTAATTTTCATTTATTTTTTGTTTTACTTCCGCTAACCTTTATTGTAGAAACAAAAAGAGGCTATTCACCCCCTCTAGCCTTCCAAAGATCCCCAACATGTGGTTCCATGCTCTCTAGGTCCATCAGCTGGTTTCGGCCGAAACCAGATGATGGGCATATTTAATTCAAAAAAATCGAAGTTTTATATCGGAATGAGTGATTGAGTTTTAGGAACTCATTGGTGTCTTTGTCTAGCGAGTTTAGAGACTTGAGTGCAACGAATTTAGGACTTAAAATACCTAGGAAAATGAAATATCACAGTATCAGTCGAGGTACTTTAGTAATCGCCTCGATTGATAATAGTACAAGGCGAACAGAATCGAGGAGGCTTCTACTGGCGCCTCGACTGATAGTTGTTGCAAGCAAGTGGAATCGAGGCACACTCGATTGGCACCTCGACTAGCACCTAACGATTTTAGCCGCTAGCGAATAGAATCGAGTCTGCCTCGACCAACGCCTCGACTGGTTGTTCTAATGGGAATCATAGACCGATTTTGCCTCGACCAATGCCTCGACTGGGCATTTCTGATGGAGGAACAGAATCGGGTCCACCTTGACTAACGCCTCGACTGAATCATTAGTCGAGGCATTCTACTTATCACCTCGACTGTTGGACGCAGGACTATATAAGAAAATCCCATTTTCTTCTCTTACGCTGTCACTGTCCATCTCTCCAGTGCACATTCATCAACGCCTAACCCTAGACGACTCTTTTTGGACCCGATCTAACCTAGGGTAAGTCTCCTTGCCTTCCTGCCTTGCTAGGTTAAAATCTCAACCCTAAACTGTCGTTTCTCCACCATTAGGGTCATTGATCCTTCACTCTTTGCTTGCTGGTCCTTCACTCATCGCCGATGAAGGCCATCCCTGATCCTTAATTGAAGCCTCTTCAAGCATAATCCTCTTGAACAACTTCGAACAGGACCAATGGCACCTAAGTATAAACCCTTTTGCTTTTTCCCTTCCGTTGTCACATTTCTTACTTAGGTGTTAATCACTAATCATCTTTTGTCTATGTCATTCATCATACCGCATCATACTGCATTCATCTTACATTTTTGGGCATAATCTTGCATATTTAGGCAAAAGAGGAAAGAAATGGAGAGTAGTCGGAAGGAAACTTCTAGGGAGAAACCATCTACTGACTCCCGATTTCCTTCCGAATTTCATCAACATACATTCATGAATCATAAATTCTAGTTGATGCATACTCGCTCCTTAGATAGAGAGTTCTTCACCAGGCATGCTCAAAATGTAATAGGGGTAATCGATTTTTATAGGCTTAGTAAACTAGTCTATTGTGAACATTACATAAATATAGACTTAGTTTCTGAGTTCTATAATAATCTACAACCCATAGGAGATAGACTTATATATAAAAGTAGTATAGCCAAAAGAGATATCCCATTTACTCCTGACATTCATAGGGCATTCTTAGAGTGTAGAGAGTCACAGTCAGCCCTTGAATGTTATCTGAGCATTCAAGAACCTATTGACGGTTATTCCATAAATGCCATTCATGAAAAAATTTTTAGAAGACCACGTCAACCTGGTCTAAATTTATTTCTTGCCATAGCATTAGCTGCCCCCGACAATGTCTTGTACAAGGTCATTGTAGGTTGCATACTACCCATTGTCACACGGGGGCAAGCTAAAGTAAGACCCCATCAATTACTCACCCTCCATTTTATGAAAAATCATCTAGATTTCAATGTTGCACTAAACATTTTCCTATGCATTGTCCACTTCACAGTCCGTGTCAAAAAGACAATCTACAAGCCATTTGGACATTTCATTACATTTTGGTTAGAGTCTATAGGCATCAACACGAGTAGGGGGAAAGTCAAGCAAATGTCTGACTTTGACATCATAAAGTGGCGCAATTTATCCTTGGCCGACATGTCCCAAGTCCATAGGAGCATTGAGTGGGTGGATGGACACCAGGCCGATGAGCGATGGGATATGGGTGCACAAGAAGAAGAAGAACCACTAGGTCTAGCTGACGAATCATATTCTTTCATTTCTGAGCAGCTAGATAGCTTACGCAGAGACTATGTCAAGTTCAAAGAGACAGTGGATACTCGATTCATAGAGCCAGTGGATACTCGATTCAACACCAGATTTGAGGGGCTTCATACAACCATAGATTCGCGTCTATCGGAAGTATCTTCCAGACAGATGTAGATTTTGGACCAACAAACAAAAATTCGAAGTCTCCTTCGCTCCTTCGTGGTTGATTCTTCAGGTCCTTCTTCACTAGCCATGTAGTTTTTTTTTCTTCTACAGAAAAGTTGTCTGTACATAACTTTATATTTCTGAAAACATGTAGCATGTTTAGGAATTCTGTGAAATGAACATCTTTAATGGAGTTTAGTGAATTTTGCATATGAATTTTTACGATCATCTCTAACTTATGAATATGAGTTTGGTTTTGTTGTTGTTGTTATCTAAGTGTTTATATGTTGTTAGCAGGTTTTGTCACCACTGCTTCAAGGGAAAATTATATCAATTTTCTTTGTTGATCTAGTGGAGTTTTATATGGTTCATTCAAAAACCAAGATCGATACATTATTGGAGTATCGGATAAAGAGGTGTAAGGATTCAGGGGGAGGACCCTATAAATTGCTCAATCAAATTCTAAAATTCTTTTTTGGTTGTCGTAGAATTCAAAATATTCTTTCGAGCACACTTCACATGTCGGGCACGAGTGACAAAAATCGCTGCTCCCAACACGGTGTATCGCAATGATTTTCGAGGTCACGAACATATTATTGAATGCTAGCGGAGCACATAGGTCTTCGGAGAATGTGGTTCCGTACTCTCTAGGTCCATCAGTCGGTTTCGGCCGAAATCGATCAATGAGCATATTCAATTCAAAAAAATTGAAGTTTTATATCAGAATGAGTGATTGAGTTTTAGGAACTCATTAGTGTCTTCATCCAGCGGGTATCGTCGTCGTAGCATTCAAAATGTTCTTTCGAACACACTTCACATGTCGAGAACGAGTGGCAAAAATCGCTGCTCCCGACACGGTGTATCGCAATGATTTCCGAGGTCACGAACATATTATTGAGTGCTAGTGGAGCACATAGATCTTCAAAGAATGTGGATCCATGCTCTCTAAGTCCATCAGTAGGGTACGACCAAAACCGACTGATGGGCATATTCAATTCAAAAAAATTGAAGTTTTATATCGGAATGAGTGATTGAGTTTTAGGAACTCATTGGTGTCTTCGTCCAGCAGGTATCATTGCTATAGCATTCAAAATGGTCTTTCGAGCACACTTCACACATCGAGCACGAGTGGCAAAAATCATTGCTCCCGACACGGTGTATTGTAAAGATTTCCAAGGTCACGAATGTATTATTGAGTTCTAGCGGAGGACATAGGTCTTCGGAGAATGTGGTTCCGTGCTCTCTAGGTCCATCAGCCAGTTTCGATCGAAATCAACTGATGGGCATATTCAATTCAAAAAAATTGAAGTTTTATATCGGAATGAGTGATTGAGTTTTAGGAACTCATTGGTGTCTTCGTCCAGCGGGTATCGTCGTCGTAGCATTCAAAATGTTCTTTCGAGCACACTTCACACGTCGAGCACGAGTGACAAAAATCATTACTTCCGACACGGTGTATTGCAATGATTTCCGAGGTCACTAACGTATTATTGAGTGCTAGTGGAGGACATAGGTCTTCGGAGAATGTTGATTCGTACTCTCTAGGTCCATTAGCCAGTTTCGTCCGAAACCGGTTGATGGGCATATTCAATTCAAAAAAATCGATGTTTTATATTGGAATGAGTGATTGAGTTTCAGGAACTCATTGGTGTCTTCGTCCAGCGGGTATCATCATCGTAGCATTAAAAATGTTCTTTCGAGCACACTTCACATGTCGAGCACGAGTGGCAAAAATTGATGCTCCCGACACGGTGTATCTCAATGATTTCTGATGTCACGAACGTATTATTGAGTGCTAACGGAGCACATAGATCTTCGGAGAATGTGATTCTGTGCTCTCTAGGTCCATCAGCCGATTTCGATCGAAATCGGCTGATGGGCATATTCAATTCATAAAAATCGAAGTTTTATATCGGAATTAGTGATTTAGTTTTATGAACTCATTGGTGTCTTCGTCTAGTGGATATCATCGTCGTAGCATTCAAAATATTCTTTCGAGCACACTTCACACGTTGAGCACGAGTGGCAAAAATTGCTGCTCCCGACACGGTGTATCACAATGATTTCCAAGGTCACGAACATATTATTGAGTGCTTGCGGAGCACATAGGTCTTCAGAGAATGTGGTTCTGTGTTGTATAGGTCCATCAGCTAGTTTCGGGAGAAATCGGCTGATGGGCATATTCAATTCAAAAAAATCAAAGTTTTATATCGGAATGAGTGATTGAGTTTTAGGAACTCATTGGAGTCTTCATCCAGCGGGTATCGTCATCATAGCATTCAAAATGTTCTTTCGAGCACACTTCACACGTCGAGCATGAGTGGCAAAAATCGCTGCTCTCGACATGGTGTATCGCAATGATTTTCGAGGTCACGAACGTATTATTGAGTGCTAGCGAACCACATAGGTCTTCAGTGAATGTGGTTCCGTGCTCTCTAGGTCCATCATCCTGTTTCGGCCAAAATTGACTGATGGGCTTATTCAATTCAAAAAAATCGAAGTTTTATATCAGAATGAGTGATTGAGTTTTAGGAACTCATTGGTATCTTCGTCCAGTGGGTATCATTATCGTAGCATTCAAAATGTTCTTTTGAGCACACTTCACACGTCGGGCACGAGTGGCAAAAATTGCTGCTCCCGACATGGTATATCGCAATGATTTTCGAGGTCACGAAAGTATTATTGAGTGCTAGAGGAGCACATAGGTCTTCGGAGAATGTGGTTCTGTGCTCTCTAAGTCCATGAGCCGGTTTCAGCTTAAATCGGCTAATGGGCGTATTCAATTCAAAAAAATCGAAGTTTTATATCGGAATGAGTGATTGAGTTTTAGGAACTCATTGGTGTCTTCGTCCAGTGGGTATCGTCGTCGTAGCATTCAAAATATTCTTTCGAGCACACTCCACACGTTAGGCATGAGTGGCAAAAATCGCTGCTCCTGACACAGTGTATCGCAATGATTTCCGAGGTCACGAACGTATTATTGAGTGCTAGCGGAGCACATAGGTCTTTGGAGAATGTTGTTCTGTGCTCTCTAGGTCCATCAACCGATTTCGGTCGAAACCGACTGGGGCCAGAACTGGCTGATGGGCATATTCAATTCAAAAAAATCGAAGTTTTATATCAGAATGAGTGATTGAGTCCCAGAAACTCATTGGTGTCTTCGTCCAGCGGGTATCTATTGGGATGTATACTGAAAAGTCTATCTTTTGTATGAACATCTTTATTTTGAAATAAGAATCACATGATCATTGTTTACATATTTTTATGGCTATGCATATTGTCTAATACATTACATTGTAGATAACTTGGTGTGTGGTGTCACATGGGAGATCATGTTATCGGTTCCTTGTAAAGTATAAGTAAAGGCTCACAACCGAGATGACTTTGGACAAACCATTGGAATGGTTGTAGTGTGATTTGGGATTGGTTTGTGTTGATCATAGAATCACACTAGTGCACTTTGTGTTTATTGAGCAGGACCGACTTAGAGGTGATTCGATTTATTGCCGACTACATAATCGAATCGAACCTCAGATATTATATTGTACATACTCTTAATCCCGATATAATAACGGGCACATATACTTAGTATTCATTTCTTTGATTTACCAATGGACGAGATTTATAGATTAAATTGATAGACTCGGTAAGTTGGGAAATGATATTATTTATATGGTGTGCAGTTGATTATAGGAGGAAACCGTGTCCTATATATTAGGATGATGATGTCCCCTTGAGGAGCTCATAAGGTTCATCATGTAAACGATGTAGGTGGACTTGGTCCGGCATGATTAAAAGGTTGAGTGATACTACTCATGGAGTTAGATGTTGATTAATTAATGGTCAGTAAATTAATTATCCGACGGATATTCGAGATCTTAAACATGGGGAGAAAATATACAAATAATATATGGAGCCCATATTATCTTATGGGGGTTGGTGAGGTAGATCAATGATAATCCTTTAGTGGATTGGATTATCATTAATGGATTGGACTTTATGTGGGCTTGATTCATGGGTGGCCAAGATCCAACTCCTCCTCATGGTCCCTATTGTAGCCTATTAAAACCTCATGAAGCTTAGATCCAATGGATAGAAACAAAACTCTAGATCCAAAGGTAGAGATTAAATCTCTAGATCCGACGGATGAGATTAAATCTCTAGATCCGACGGTTGAGATTAAATCCCTAGAACCAATGGTGGAGATTAAAAGGAGGCTTATCCCTAACTCTATAAAAGGAGAACAAGGGGTTGGCGTGGAGGACAATTGAGAGAAGCTAGGGTTTTGGAGGTTGGAGGCAAGAAGTAAGGGCTAGGGTTTGGAGCATTGGCGGCACCAAATAAGGAAAGAACTTCCTTGTTGTTCTTCTTCCTCAAGCTTTCCGGCGCCCATTGAAGCCCTTCCAGCCCTTGGCTGACATCCAAACTCCCTCTTCTCCTTCTCCTTGGTTGGTGGAAACAAGATTTAGGGCTTTCCCTTGGTGTCTTGGCCGGTTTCCACCCTAATCTCCTCTTCCTTCTTGGTCGACGGCAAGCTCCAACATTGGATGTTGGTGGTTGGTTGAAAGAAGAAAAGGAGCTTTGTTTCTATTCTTCCTCTTGCTCGGAACAAGCAAGGAAGGAAGATTGGCGATCTAGGAGCTTCAACTTTTGGTAGATTGTCGCCCACACGATGTCCGAAAGGAGGAAGGTCATACATTAGAAGATCGAGAGGTATATCGATTCTCTATTCTCTTTTGTAACATGTTTGTTTTTGTTTTTCAATTATGAGCATGATATATTCTGTTTGTGGCTAAATAATACTTGGATCCCGAACATAAACACGAAAGCTGGCGATCCAGACATCGTCTATTCCGCAGCTACTCGTAGAATAGAGGTTGGTCGCTTGAACAACAAGTTTGTTCAAGTGACCTCTCTAAACGAATAGCACGATGATGACTTGGTTGTTTGGGAAATCCCTTTTGTCTAGAATTAAATTTTTTTAATCCAGGGACATCGATGGGATCGCCATGAACAAGCAACCGAGGTGAAGTGGTAAGCGAAGTTTCCCCTCACGGATCAACCCAACAAATGGTATCAGAGCCAAGGTTTTCGGTTTTGTGTGTTTAGGATTCGGTTAATTTTTATGCACTTTTCATATATTATATGTGTCGGATAATAGTAGTATATGCATAGTTTAACTCTTTGGTTGCAGGTATAAGATCCAACTATTATGGTCATATGCGTGTATGTGATTGTATGTGTGTAATAGTATATTTTGTTGTATCCTCGGGGTTGACGAGGCAAGTATATAATTTTTTGTAAATTAGATACGACATTGTTTAGCCACTCCTTTTATTTTAGTTTACTTTCGATCTAGATTTCATGTACACTCCCTCATGGAGTATAGGATCGATGAATGTAAATTAAAATAGATTTTAGTCTCGGCTCGGATCTCCGGATGGCTCGTACATGGCGTAGGAGGAGCGGACGAGAAGGCGATGCGACGGGAGACATATTGAAGACAAAAGCCATAATAGTTGGAAAATAATTTATTTTTCATATTTATTGCTTATTGTTTGATATGCATGTCGTAGGCTAGAAAATTCCTCATTTTCAAATTACTAAGTGGGAGAGGGATATTTTTATAAATTCCCACGACCTCCATTACGATTTGACAAGTGATGCAAACAAACTTGCGCGTCAGCTCTGAGTGCCTTCCTCCCCATCGGATGAGTTTGTTTGTGGATCACAAGGTCAAATATGGTTATAGGGAATTATTAAGGAGCGTGTGCACTTCCCCATCGGAAGGCACATAACCCGAGATAATTACCTTGGTACCGAGTAATGGTGAACACTTAGATACAAATATAAGTATCCTCCCCATCGGAGTCACTGCTTCTATTTGTAGGGCCAAAGAGGAACCAACTATTAATTTTACTTGTCAAAACGTTAGGTTGACAAGATAGTAAAATTAATGGGTAAAACCTCCTCTTACAAATGTAGAATTCGTATTCGTCCACACTATCATGGCATATGATATTCTCGATGTTTTGAGGTGTTGGTTGATTTTAAAATTTTATTGTTTGAGGAATCAATAATTTTTTGAAATCTAATGTTTTGATCTATGTGATTCTTAGGTTTTCTTTCAAAATGACTTTCAATCCACATGCTGTGATACTGAAAGAGAATAAACTTACTGGACTCAACTATGTTGATCGGAAGAGGAATCTTGACATTGTCTTGACTGCTGAGGAATACAAATATGTACTCCTTGAACAGTGCCCTCCTAAGCCTGCAGATGATTCTAGGGAAAAGGAGAGAGAGAGTTATAAGAAGTGGATCAAGGCCGATGAGATGGCGCGGTGTTACATTTTGGCATCTATGTCAAATGTACTACAACATCAGCATCAAGCCATGCCCACTGCTTATGACATGATGTTCAATCTCAAAGAACTTTTCGGACACTAGAATCAGGCTGCGAGGCAAGAAGCCATGAGAAACTTGATGACGACCACCATGATCGAGGGGACACCCGTAAGGGATCATGTTCTCAAGATGATGTCTCATTTGAATGAGCTGGAGGTCCTTGGAGCTGAGATCGATGGGGAAACCTAGGTCGATATCATTCTCCAGTCTCTACCTAGGAGTTTTGAGCAGTTTCTCCTGAACTACAACATGAACAAGAGGTTGTATTCGTTGGCGAAACTTCTGACAAAACTCCAGGCGACAGAGGGGCTATTTCGTCAGAGTGCTCAGGCACATGCCATGGTGACCCAAAAGGTTTCTACTTCTAAGGCGAAAGGCAAGAAGAAGAAGAAACAAACTGGGACAAAGGAGTTGGGAGGTACTCAGGGAGGAGTGAAGAAGTCGAAAGGCAAGTGCTTCACTTGTAAGCAGACTGGACACTGGAAGAAGAACTGCCCCAACCGCAAGCAGAACAAAGGTATATCTTTTGGTCTAGTCGTTGAAACATGTTTAGCGGTGTTATCTACCGGCACCTGGTGTGTAGATAGGAGAGCCACTGATCATGTCTGCAATACTTTGCAGGGGTTCCAGGAAACCAGACGACTGACTGAGGGGGAGATTACCATGTACTTGGGCGATGCCACGAAGGTGGCGGCTGTTGCAGTGGGAGATGTTCATTTATCTTTTGAGAAAAATAAACTTTTGGTTCTTAAGAATTGCCTTTATGTACCTTTATTTAGAAAGAATTTAATTTAGATTTCTAAATTATTTATGGATGGATATTCTATTTCTTTTAATGACAGAGTTGTTATAAAAAGGAATAGGGACATTATCTGTTCAGGTGCATTGATAGGAAATTTATACACACTTGAACCAAAACCTCCCACGATGAAAATTGAAGTTAATAACTCATCTTCTAATTCCAATAAGAGAAAAGAACCTTCGAAGATGAACCAAACATATCTTTGGCATCTTAGGCTTGGACATATTAACCTAAGCAGAATTCAAAGGTTGATAGCTGATGGACCTTTGGGTTCATTAGTGGTGGAGGATTTCCCAACATGTAAATCTTGCTTGGAGGGTAAAATGACCAAGAGGCCTTTTAAGGCCAAGGGGTATAGAGCTAAAGATGTGTTAGAATTGGTTCATTCTGATTTGTGTGGTCCTATGTCTATCCAGGCTAGAGGTGGTTTTGAGTATTTCGTATCTTTTATAGACGATTACTCAAGATATGGATACATTTACCTGATGCGCCCAAGTCTGAATGCTTTAACAAGTTCAAAGAATTCAAGGCTGATGTGGAGAATCATCAAGGTAAAAGTATCAAGACACTACGATCTGATCGTGGTGGTGAGTACCTCTTGGGAGAGTTTAGGAACTACTTATCAGAGGCTGGGATTCAATCCCAATTGTCTTTACCTGGCACACCCCAAAAGAATGGTGTATTAGAACGAAGGAATAAGACTCTTATAGAGATGGTTAGATCGATGATGAGTTATTTTGAGTTGCCAGATTCGTTCTGGGGATATGCTCTAGATACGGCGGTGTACATTCTGATCTTGGTTCCATCTAAATCAGTGCCTTCTACTCCCACAGAATTGTGGACTGGGCGAAAGCCTAGTCTAAGACATATTCGGATATGGGGGAGTTCAGCACATGTGCTGAAGGCAGATGCTGGTAAGTTGGAACCTCGTACAAAAGTACGCATGTTCGTTGGCTATCCTAGAGGAACGAAGGGTGATTTGTTTTATAGTCCTAGAGATCAGAGGGTGATCGTTAGCACGAATGCCAGATTTCTAGAGGAAGACTATGTGATGAGCCACAAGCCCAAGAGTAAAAATATTCTGGAGGAATTAAAAGGGGAAGTCACTTCTTCAGTACCACCGGTACAAGAGGATATACCATAAGTCACTGCACCGCATGTCACAGAGAAAACACAAGAGATACCTCATCGTAGTGGGAGGGTTGTGAGACAGCTTGATAGATTCATGTTCTTGGGAGAATCTTCTGATTTTGTCCCTGGCGAACATGAACCTGATCCCTGGACATATGACGAGGCAATCCAAGATAAAGATGCAGCATCTTGGTAAAATGCGATGAATACTGAGATTGAATCTATGGATTCAAATCAGGTCTGGGAGCTAGTAGAACCACTCGATGGTGTAAAAACCATTGGATGCAAGTGGATCTACAAAAGAAAGAGAGGAATAGATGGGAAGGTTAAGACCTTCAAAGCGAGGCTTGTTGCGAAGGGGTATACTCAGAAAGAGGGTATCGATTATGAGGAGACCTTTTCACCAGTAGCCATGCTTAAGTCTATTCGGATTCTCTTATGTATAGCAGCTCATATGGATTATGAGGTGTGGAAGATGGATGTCAAGACAACTTTCATGAATGGAAGTCTTGAGGAAGACATCTATATGAAGGGATTCATTACGAAGGGCAAAGGGAATCTTGTATGTAAGCTTAATCGGTCCATTTATGGATTGAAGCAAGCTTCGAGGTCTTGGAACATCCACTTTGATGAGGTAATCCAGTCTTATGGATTTATTCAAAGTCCGGATGAGTCTTGTGTATACAAGAGATGTGATGGAAACGTAGTGGTATTTCTTGTACTATACGTGGATGATATTTTGTTGATTGGCAACAATATCAAGGTGTTATCGGGCGTAAGGGTATGGTTGTCCAAACAGTTTGATATGAAGGACTTGGGAGAGGTGGGACACATCCTTGGGATCAAGGTTATAAGGGATCACAGGAAAAGGATGTTGTGCTTATCCCAAGCTTCATACATAGACACGATTATGGATCGTTTTAGCATGCAGAACTCCAAGAAGGGTTTTCTACCTTTCAGGCATGGAGTTCCTTTATCTAAGGAGATGTGTCCTAGAACATCTGAGGAGATAGAGGAAATGAAGGCGGTTCCTTATGCTTCGGCAGTAGGAAGCCTCATGTATGCGATGCTATGTACGAGACCTGATATCTGCTATGTCGTGGGCATGGTCAGCAGATATCAGAGTAATCCAGGATAGGGACATTGGACTGCGGTAAAGCATATATTGAAGTACCTGAGAAGGACTAGGGATTATATGCTAGTTTACCAGGCAGACCAATTACTCCCTGTGGGTTACACGGATTTTGACTTCCAATCAAATAGGGATAACAGTAAGTCTACCTCAGGTTTTGTGTTTACTTTGGGAGGTGGAGCCATTGTATGGAGGAGTGTCAAGCAGAAATGCGTGGCGGACTCCACCATGGAAGCTGAGTATGTGGCAGCCTCTGAGGTGGCCAAAGAAGCTGTGTGGCTCAGGAACTTCCTGATGGACTTGGATGTGATTCCTAGTTTGCCCAGAACTATCACAATTTATTGTGATAATAGTGGTGCAGTTGCAAACTCGAAGGAACCACGAGCCCATAAGGCAAGTAAGCACATAGAGCGCAATGTTGGGAGTATGGGGAATACAATCAAAGTCCCACATTGGTAAGACATGGAAAAGATCATGTGCTTATAAGAAAAAAAGATATCTCCATTGGTATGAGGCCTTTTGGGTAAAGCCCAAAAACAAAACCATGAGGGCCTAGGCCCAAAGTGGACAATATCATGTCATTGTGGAGATATGTGGATATTATAAGCACTAACAATTGGTATCAGAGCCATGGTCCATGTCAAGCCATGAACCTCGAACGAAGGAAGTTGAGCTCCCACGTCCGGATCAAGAGAACCAGACATCAGGAAGGAAGTCTAGTTGGGTCGGGGGGACCGAACAACCGCGTGAAGTCACAGTGGGTTGAAGATCGGACATCAAGCAGAGAAAATCCTTCGAGGAGGGATAGGCTTGAGGGGGGGCCCAATGTGGTCCTTCGTTTGAGGGGGGGATTGTTGGGAGTATGGGGAATACAATCAAAGTCCCACATTGGTAAGACATGGAAAAGATCATGTGCTTATAAGAAAAAAAGATATCTCCATTGGTATGAGGCCTTTTGGGTAAAGCCCAAAAACAAAACCATGAGGGCTTGGGCCCAAAGTGGACAATATCATACCATTGTGGAGATATGTGGATCTTATATGCACTAACACGCAAGTACCACCTGATACGAGAAATCGTAAAGAGAGGAGAAGTTGTTGTGGGCAAGATTGCATCGGAGGATAACCTGGTAGATCCTTTCACTAAGGCCCTTCCGGCGAGAGCTTTCGATAGGCATGTGGAGGGAATGGGGATCAGATGTATGGCAGTTTGAGGACAACATAGTCTTTTAGTATAAGTGGGAGATTGTTGGGATGTATATTGAAAAGTCTATCTTTTGTATGAACATCTTTATTTTTAAATAAGAATCACATGATCATTGTTTGCATATTTTTATGGCTATGCATATTGTCTAATACATTACATTGTAGATAACATGGTGTGTGGTGTCACACGGGAGATCATGTTATTGGTTCCTTGTAAAGTATAAGTAAAGGCTCACAACCGAGATGACTTTGGACAAACCATTGGAATGGTTGTAGTGTGATTTGGGATTGGTTTGTCTTGATCATAGAATCACACTAGTGCACTTTGTGTGTATTGAGCAGGACCGACTTAGAGGTGATTCGATTTATTGCTGACTACATAATCGAATCGGACCTCAGATATTATATTGTACATACTCTTAATCCCGATATAATAACGGACACATATACTTAGTATTCATTTCTTTGATTTACCAATGGGCGAGATTTATAGATTAAATCGATAGGCTCGGTAAGTTGGGAAATGATATAATTTATATGGTGTGTCGTTGATTATAGGAGGAAATTGTTTCCTATATATTAGGATGATGATGTCCCCTTGAGGAGATCATAAGGTTCATCATGTAAACCCTGCAGGTGGACTTGGTCCGGCATGATGAAAAGGTTGAGTGGTACTACTCATGGAGTTAGATGTTGATTAATTAATGGTGAGTAAATTAATTAATCAACGGACATTCGAGATCTTAAACACGGGGAGAAAATGTACAAATAATATATGGAGCCCATATTATCTTATGGGGGTTGGTGAGGTAGATCAATGATAATCCTTTAGTGGATTGGATTATCATTAATGGATCGAACTTTATGTGGGCTTGATCCATGGGTGGCCAAGATCCAACTCCTCCTCATGGTCCCTATTGTAGCCTATTAAAACCTCATGAAGCTTAGATCCAATGGATAGAAACAAAACTCTAGATCCAAAGGTAGAGATTAAATCTCTAGATCCAACGGTTGAGATTAAATCTCTAGATCCAACGGTTGAGATTAAATCCCTAGAACCAATGGTGGAGATTAAAAGGAGGCTTATCCCTAACTCTATAAAAGGAGAACAGGGGGTTGGCGTGGAGGACAATTGAGAGAAGCAAGGGTTTTGGAGGTTGGCGGCAAGAAGGAAGGGCTAGGGTTTGGAGCATTGGCGGCACCAAATAAGGAAACGACTTCCTTGTTGTTCTTCTTCTTCAAGCTTGTCGGTGCTCATTGAAGCCCTTCCAGCCCTTGGGAAGCATCCAAACTCCCTCTTCTCCTTCTCCTTGGTTGGTGGAAACAAGATTTAGGGCTTTCCCTTGGTGTCTTGGCCGGTTTCCACCCTAATCTCCTCTTCCTTCTTGGCCGGCGGCAAGCTCCAACATTGGATGTTGGTGGTTGGTTGAAAGAAGAAAAGGAGCTTTGTTTCTATTCTTCCTCTTGCTCGGAATGAGCAAGGAAGGAAGATTGGCAATCTAGGAGCTTCAACTTTTGGTAGATCGTCGCCCACACGACGTTCGAAAGGAGGAAGGTCATACATTAGAAGATCGAGAGGTATATCGATTCTCTATTCTCATTTGTAACATGTTTGTTTTTGTTTTTCAATTATGAGCATGATATATTCTGTTTATGGCCAAATAATACTTGGATCCCGAACATAAACATGAAAGCCGGCGATCCGGACATCGTCTATTCCGCGGCTACTCGTAGAATAGAGGTTGGTCGCTTGAACAACAAGTTTGTTCAAGTGACCTCTCTAAACAAATAACACGATGATGACTTGGTTGTTTGGTCAATCTCTTTTGTCTAGGATTAAATTCTTTTAATCCGGGGACATCGATGGGATCGCCATGAACAAGCAACCGAGGTGAAGTGGGAAGCGAAGTTTCCCCTCATGGATCAACCCAACAGTATCGACGTCGTAACATTCAAAATGTTCTTTCGAGCACACTTCACACGTCGGGCACGAGTGGCAAAAATATGAAGAATATATCAACACAAATTAGTTTATAGATATATATTAAAGAACATATGCCACAATGATATTTATCTCAACATTTTTCTTGTGGGTCAAATACATACAAAATTTCATTACTACCAAAATTTACAAACTAATATATGTTTTAACTTGGTGGAGCCATTTTACAAGATCTTTTATTGTGACCCATTTGTTTGCATCTACTACACTTATTTTTAACCTTTCCCGTGTGCTTCAACTCGATCCTCGCCTTCTTTCTTCTTCCAGGTTGCACAAGGCTACGAGGCGGTAAAACAATATAATCATGTTCAACCATTGGCCAATATTGTTTGCTTCTACAAGGATAAATTTGATCCATGTAAGTACTTTTCCAAGTTTCAAATAAGAAATAATGCTCACAATAGTGATATGGGTCCATATTCCTATAAGAACACACCGCAATAGCATGTGAGCAAGGGAATCCTGAAATTTGAAAATCATTGCAATCACATTTATGGCTTTCCATGTCAACTTTATAGGAGGATCCTAAACTTTGTACCTCCATTTCTATTCTGCTGTGTGGAAATACTGCATTAGATCCAGTTCTTTGTCTCCTAGTGTCAATTTCCTTCATACCAAATGGTGTCAATACTCCAGTAAAATTAGACACTTCCTCCCTACGATTATAAAACCATTGTGCAACCTTCCTGTGTGTATTGTTTATTAGTTTTGTAATTGGGAGTTCTCGAGTGTCCTTGAATAATGCATTCAGGCTTTCAGAACAATTCATTGTCAGCATTGAGTACCTTCTACCAGGGAAATGTGCATTGGCCCATTTGTTAGGTTCTATATTTTGCAGCCATCTATAAGCATCTGCATGTCTCTTTGACATAGTTTGCATTATTTGATCATATTGTATAATTGTATTTGCTCTTGCTGTTGCCCAAAAAAATCTTAGTGCATCTCTGTCACGTGTATCTGTAACCATATTACAAGACATGTGATAACAACAAAATCCATGGTGAGCAGTAGGATACACTTTACTAATTGCAGATAATATTCCACGATGTCTATCAGATATAATTGTCATACTTGATGGATCAACTGCAAGAAATATTATTAGATGGTTTAAAAACCACTCCCAAGCAAGGCCACACACTCTACCTCAGCAATTGCAAAGGCAACTGGAAGTAGATTTCCATTGCCATCTACTGATGTGACCATCAATAAAACACCAGGATACTTGCCTCTTAAGTGTGTTGCATCAATTCCAATTAGTTTCCGAATATATGTTCTAAAAACTCTTCCACATGCACCAAATGCCCAAAAATATCATTGGAAATTATGATAACCTTTTGATTTCAATGCAACATATATTTTTGGGTCTCTATATTTTAGCTCCCGTAAACACCTAGGGAGATCACTATAATCCTTATCAAAATCACCTACCACCTTATTTAGAGCTTTTTGATGTACATAATAGGCCTTTCTATATGATATATGCACTCCATATCATGATTGCATCTCTCTCTGTATGTTTATAGGTCTTTACTTATCCGATGATACAAACTGATTTGCAATCTGGGAAACTATAAAAGAAGATGTGCATGCAAGATGATCAGTCATATTCAAGGAAAGACCGCACTGGTGATGTAATAAATATTTTGTAACCGTGAACTCAATATCTCCCCTTGTAATTATCATCCATGTGCAATTTTCTCCCAGACAAATTGCTTTAACTCTAGTTTTTCTTGTGTCCTTAATCATGTATCTGAATCGTCTTTTCATAGCATACTCAGCAAGTGCGGCTTTAAAATGTTTTTGCGTTGTGTAAACCTACAATAAATATTTATGTTAACACACTGTAGTTGAATTAAATTAATATTGAGATAGTTAAAAAAGCATTACCTGACCAATAAAAAATTCACTATGGTCAACTGGTTCAAGTATTTGCAATGGAACAAGTGAGTTCATTATATATAGATCTTCATCTATTGAAAATTCCTCTTCAAGATCGCTATATTCGTTAGTATTTACTGGTCACTTAATGAATATTGCATATCATTTGCTAAGTAATCATCCTCAGATACATCCCTTTGAATTTCGACTTCCATTCTATTGTCATTAAATTCTTGTTCAAACCACGTATCGTAAAATAAATCTTGCAAACCTATAGTAGTATGACTTGGGTCTCCCTCAATACTAAGCAGCGCTTGTTGATGCGCATGAACACGACCTCAAATCTCACGACGAAGGTCGTCGAGGACTCGAAGCGTGCGCTCGCGCTCAACGCCCACAAGTGCACGGATGTCGTCAAGTAATAAAGATTATCGATCCCACAGAGATTGGGATTCGAATACCATTATATTTAGTGGTTGTAATTGTTTGGACGTAACTCTAATAGGTTTCGATTGGTGAGGGTTGTTGGTGTACTTTACTCTATACGGTGTCACACGGAGGAGGAAGGGAGTGTGTCAAGGTCATGAAAGGTGATTCTAAGACTTCAGCTTCGCTTGTGTATCACAAAACAATGTTGTCAATTGGCGTTGTCTAGACGTTTAGCTATGATTTTGTGGAAGGGACATCATACACTCTCCCGCAGAGCCGCCGCATCTACCGAGAGCTATCTCCACCTAAAAGGACAGGATAGACAGTACGAGGATGCCAAATCAATCCATACGATGAACCGTTTCAGATTCCACCGTACCCTTCTATCCATAGTTACCGGAGATCAGGTTTACCCCTAGGTTCCTTATATAAAATCCCCTAAATCTTAGATACGAGGGTTGTCACCCCTCGTATCGCCTAAGCACAGTAGATAGAAAACCAAACACACATAGATATAGTAAAAACAACTACCAATTGTCAAATCAAACTCAAAGGCAGAATTTAACATGAACCAACATTGTAATGTGTAGACAAGATACTCCCTAATCCTAGAATCGAAAGTACTACTCCATGTATATGAAGGAAGAATCAAAAAGCATGTCTATGTTCGAATACATAAGGAATAAAACGCAGGAACAAAGAATTATAATGCTTTCGTGGTCTTCTCTCCGGCGTTGAAGTGCAAGGCGTGGACCTTCGGCGGCGTTCCTCCTCCCTGTTGTGAGTTACCGAAGCTTTTTAGGGCTACGGCGTGTCATCCTAGCCGTCGTGCCTCCCCCCTAGGGTTTGGGCAGAGCCATCCTTATATAGACATCACCTCGGACCGCTGTAAAATCCGAAAAAACCTAGTCGCACAAATATGGCGGGCCACCACACGACCGTGTGGAAACACACAGCCAGGCCGTGTGCGGCCCTGGGGTGTCTGATCTCGCCCATTGGACATGACCGTGTGTAGCCACACGCCCTGACCATGTCCCATTCTGTGTCTAGCTGTAAAATGTCATTCTTTTGCTCCGAAAGTGTGCCTTTTCCCCCTGAAATACTCCTGCACACAAAAGTACAAAGAGCAGACCTCCGAACCAGAAAATAGGAAATGCATGCAAAATAAAGTGACATATGCATGAAACTACCATAAAATGAAATGAGAAGTGAGCAAAAATGACTCCTAAAACCCTATATGTTTTTCTCACATCACTTCCCCCAGACTTAAATCTTTGCTTGTCCTCAAACAAAACCTCAGTACCATGAAATTTAAAAGATATTGTTCCATACTTAGCATGACAACTAAATTTATCAAGTGGTATTTACAATAAAAGCAGAATAAATATGTTCTAGAAATTCACTAAGTTAGCTTCTCATGCTAGTGCTAAGCGAACCATTCTTAGGGGATGCCCGTTCCATGGTGAGTTAAGTCGTCACCCCGTAGCTTTCCTAAGGTTTTCGGCTCTTAGGCACTTACCTGCCCAAAGCGAGGGTCGTTCCCTAGATCTAGCATAAAGTCTCAAAGGCATGCTCGGTATTGAAAGAAATTGGTTGGTATTTCCGCAGTAACATAACTCGGTCTCAAAGGGGCACTTAGCCATTTCCACCCATGACAACTATTTTTTATCCCTCATAATCTTTTCTCTCTTCTTTTTCATTTCTTTTTTTCTTTTTCTTTTATTTTTCTTTTCTTCTCTCTTTTTTTTCGGCTCACTGGGATTTTCATTTTTCCAAATGGGCATACACAATTCGAGCATCTCCATTAACTAAAATGCTAGACCTAGAGTCACCTATGGATTCCAAAGTACTAGACTACTGAGGTGAATCATAACTAGGTATGTACTAGATTCTCCCTTTCGGAATGTTCGACATGTGTAAGTGTAAAAACAAAGCTAACCAGTGTAAGTCTAGAACATTCAATAGAGAGAATAAAATAAAATACCACAAGATAAAATGAAGTTAAGCTACCTATGGGAACAACTCATGTAAGCAACTTTTAAAAAAAAACAACTGAGGCAGCTTTATAGATAACAAAAACTAAGTACTGAAAGAAACTCAACAACCCATGCATGAATAAATGAATGAAAATACCAGAAGAGGAACTACTGCTAGGAAACAAAACATAATAAACTTTGGGGTCTCCCCCAGACTTAAATGAAAATATACCTCTAGTATGGTGGACGAGGTGGAAAGTCTGGGAGCCTCGGCATCTCTGGATCCTAGGAGAACCTACTGCTGAGCCGCTGATGCCACATGTACATGTGGTCGATTTGGGAGCTAATGGATGCAGCGGCTGCTCGGTAGCCCACTGCACCTGCTGGGCGTGCATGTGCTGCCACATCTCTCTGCTGTAGGCAGCTTCATCCTGGCGATGAACAACCTCCTCCTGGAAGTATATGTGGGCCTCGTCATAGAACTCTTCAGCCCACTGGAAATGCTCTCGGAATCCCTGGCACTCCGCCTGCTGGTAGGCACTTTTCTCCTCCCATCGCTACCTCTGTGTCTGCTACTCAGTGTATATGTCGTCGAGGCGGGATTTAAACTCCGAGAAATCATAAGCCGACGTACCTGCATCCTACTCGAAAGTAGAAAAATGTGGTGGTACAGGTGAAGGCTCATGTCAGCGTGGACTAGGTGGGCTCCTATGCATATGTGGACTAGAGGGAGAGTGATATAAAGGTGGAGAGATGGGTGCCGATGTGGATGGTCCCTCATGTGGAGGGGACTCCACTATCAGGTCCAAGCGCCAGTTGGCGCGTATAGCGATGGTGGTACGATCTGGGTCGGGGAGCCTAAGGGCCGTAAGATTTTTCCTTACAAAGCATAAGGAGTCTCCTTCTCTCACAATCATTTTCATGGCCATGCACACTCCTAGGTCGATCCTAGGGCTCCCCTCTATACTCTCTAATGTTGTGTAATCGTACCCCATCCTATGGCAAATGTGGGTAAGTAGACCTCCCACATTAATCTCTCCTCGTGCTGCTTTGCCCATCTTCACTAAGTGTCTGATGAAGTGGGACCCTACATCGATGCTACTCCTTTCTTGTAGCATATCCCATAGGTAAAGTAGCTCACTAGTTCTAACTATACCATCACTCTCCCCACGACCAAATATAGTACTAACCATGATGCGGTGGAGGTATCGAAAGATGGGGTTTTGGAGGCGCGACGCTTTGGCCCTAGATGGGTCATAAGCGTGCTCTCCTGTCAACTCGGTCTAACATTCCCGAGAGTTGAACCCAATAGGGGTTCTTCTCTCCCCCCCCCCCCCCCCCCCTCCTTGCTCTCTCTACCTGTTAAAATTTCTGCCTCTAAGGAACTAAAAAATTCTAGAACTATCCTAGGGTAGGTTGGGTGCCTTATTCCCATCATCTCTTCCCACCCTATTTTTGCAAATAGGGCTTGAATATCACCCAACAACCCTAAAGACTCTAGCAAATCTTCATCTAAGTACCTAGTAGCAATGAGTTTAAGAGTAGAGAGAATATTATATCTATCTCTATGTTCATTATTGCAAAAAAGAAGAGTGGGTAGGGCGTTACCCTCCTCCGGAGCTTGAGGGGCGTCGGCTCCCCTTGTTCGTTGCTCTGAGGCACCGGATCGAGGTGCTACATGCTTGGTCCCCCTTATCCTTGCTTCTTTTGGCTTCCTTAGGGGTTCAAAGTGCTTCTAGATGGTGGGGAAGACGAAATCACACGGCAAGGGCAAGAGCTTTCGAAGCACATGACGCAAATGGTGAAAACACACAGCTCGTCCCTTTTAACCTTGTGCGCCACGGTAGTGTGAAAACACATGGCCAGGCTGTGTGCGCCTCGGGTCGATCGGGCACGGTCGTGGGAAAACACATGGTCAGGCCGTGTGTCCCCATTTTTCACCCATTTATGAACCACGGTCCGAATTTTCTCATACACTTCACCGTGTAGGCTAATATGGATTTTTTTCATTTTTGCCTAGCAAAGTTCTTTTCCAGTCCTAACTCTAAATGAGATGGATATCAAAACTAAAATCTAACAAATGCATGCAATACAATCAAGAAGGGAAATCTAAAACTAAACTTGGGTTGCCTCCCAAGAAGCGCTTTGTTTAAGGTCGTTTAGCTCGACTGCACTCCATTATCAACTTGGCTCTGAAGGATCAGTGAACCTCCATTCATCCATCTCGGGAGCTTCATTCTGCTAAATATGAAGTCGTCGAGGTAGGGAGCTCTGTGCTCCGAAAGGCTGAAGAGGATGATCTCACCATCTACCTCCAGGGAGATTTGGTGTGCCTTCACATCTATGCACGCCCCTGCAGTTGCTAGAAAAGGCCTTCCTAGAATGATGGGATTCTAAGGATTTGTTCATGTGTCCAGTATGATGAAGTCCATGGGTATCACGAAATCCTAAATTGTTGGGAGTATGGGGAATACAATCAAAGTCCCACATTGGTAAGACATGGAAAAGATCATGTGCTTATAAGAAAAAAGATATCTCCATTGGTATGAGGCCTTTTGGGTAAAGCCCAAAAACAAAACCATGAGGGCTTGGGCCCAAAGTGGACAATATCATACCATTGTGGAGATATGTGGATATTATAAGCACTAACAATTGGTATCAGAGCCATGGTCCATGTCAAGCCATGAACCTCGAACGAAGGAAGTTGAGCTCCCACGTCCGGATCAAGAGAACCAGACATCAGGAAGGAAGTCTAGTTGGGTCGGGGGGACCGAACAACTGGCAGGAAGTCCTGGTGGGTTGAAGATCGGACATCAAGCAGAGAAAATCCTTCGAGGAGGGATAGGCTTGAGGGGGGGCCCACTGTGGTCCTTCGTTTGAGGGGGGGATTGTTGGGAGTATGGGGAATACAATCAAAGTCCCACATTGGTAAGACATGGAAAAGATCATGTGCTTATAAGAAAAAAGATATCTCCATTGGTATGAGGCCTTTTGGGTAAAGCCCAAAAACAAAACCATGAGGGCTTGGGCCCAAAGTGGACAATATCATACCATTGTGGAGATATGTGGATATTATAAGCACTAACATAAATCACCACAGGCACGTGTGGTAGCAGGCCAACGGGCTCCTTAACTAAATCATCCCCCATACAAATACCAAGATTCACTGGTTGGAGCCCGCTCAGTCCCATCTTCAGATAGTATGCGTAGGGCATCACACTGATTGATGACCCCAAGTTGCATAGAGCTTCGTCGAAGCTCTCCCAATAAATTGAGCAGGGGATAACAAACTCACTGGGGTCCTCAAGCTGTAATGGAATCTTCTCTTCAAACTCAGTTTGGTCAAGTTTGGTGGTAATCATGGTTGCACACCCCTTGGAGAATTGGCTACTTTGCCCCACTCCTTCCTCTTTTTCTTGACTCACCGGAGAGCTTTTCATAGGTTGCGACATGGTTTCGGCTATCTGGGCCACTTGCATCTCCAACATCCTAGTATGACTTGCAAGGCTGTCAATGGTGACCTTCAAGTCTCTGAGTGATTTTTTAGACTTCTGATGTTGGCAATGAAATTCCTCATTGGCCTTGGTTTGGGTAGCGATAAAGTCCTCCATCATCAGTTCCAGTCTGGACTTCTGTGGTCGCTTCCCATTGCCCTACTGCTGCCCATACCCCCTGATGGTTGGGAGTTTTTTGAGTTATTCTTATAGGAAAAATTCGAGTGATTCCTCCATCCGGGATTGTAGGTATTGGAGTATGGGTTGTTGGGCCTTTGGTCATAGTCCCCAACTGCATCGCAGTGCTCGATCTGCTCGTATGAGGTCCCAGACCCTCCATAGTTGTCCTCTCGATATGCTGTCACTCCCTCTCCGAAGTCAATGGCCGCGCATGTAGGTGAAGGATTCAAAGATTCAAACCGTCTGCTGAGCGCGTCCATCCTTGCTGCAAGGTGGTCCATGGAGTTGATAGTGTATCTTCCCGCTGCAAGTGTAGGTTGACCATGTTTGGAAGCCCATTAATGGTGGTTCTGGGCCACCTCTTTGATAAGCTCCTCTGCCTCCTCTATGGTCTTGTTCATCAGTGCTCCTCCGACAGTAGAATTTATGGACATCTTCGTGGCGTACGTGATCCATTGTAGAATATGTGGATCACTAGCCACCTTTCCAGTCCGTGGTGGGGGGCATTGGTAGAGTAGCCCCTTGTAGCGATCCCAAGCTTGGAACAAGGACTCCCCCTCCTTCTGGCAAAAGCTCATGATGAGATGGTGCATGTGAGCAATCTTACTTGGTGGGAAGTATTTATTTAGAAACTGTTGCTCACATTTCTCCCATGTAGTGATGCTACTAGAAGGTAGGGAGTGAAGCCATGCCTTAGCCTTATCCCGCAGTGAAAACGGGAACAGGCTCAGGCGGATCGCGTCAGTAGGGACTCCATTTATTTTCATTATCGAGCAGATTTCAAGAAATGCCTCAAGGTGCTGGTTTGGGTCTTCAGTCGTAGCTCCTACGAATTGGCTCTACTGGACCATATGTATAAGTGCCAGCTTCAGCTCAAAGTTATTTGCAGAAATAGATGGTCCAGCTATACTTGGTCTGAATCCTCTAGCGCTAGAAGATGCATAGTCCCGCAGAGGTCGGCTACCTATGTTCACCTCAGATGCGACTTGATCCTCCATCCTTCGCATCCCTGCTCTTCGACGATGAAAGGTTCGCTCAATTTCTAAGTAGATCAAAATTAGACCTTCCGATCCTAAACGTCTAAGCATACGATGAACCAAGCCACAAAGTTAGGAGTGCTAATCTAATTCTAAGAGCAAAAAATAAAACAATCTAGCAAATCAAAATCTAAGATGTAATAAGTAAATAGGAAACTACTGCTAAAAGTAAAAACTAAATCTAAATATGAAAAATATAGAACTAAAGCAAATTAAGCAAACTAAAAAGAAAATAAAGAAAGTAAATAAATCTAATCCTAAATCCGATCCAATTTACCAGTGTTCGATTTGATATCGAATTGCTCAGTCCCCGACAACGGTGCCAAAAACTTGATGCGCACGAACACGACCTCAAATCTCGCAACGAAGGCCGTCGAGGACTTAAAGCACGTGCTCCCGCTCAATGCCCGCAAGTGCTTGGATGTCATCAAGAAATAAAGATTATCGATCCCACAGGGACTGGGATTCGAATACCAATATATTCAGTGGTTGTAATTGTTCAGACGTAACTCTAAGAGGTTTCGATTGGTGAGGGTTGTCGGTGGACTTTACTCTATATGGTGTCATACGGAGGAGGAAGGGAGTGTGCCGAGGTCTTCAAAGGTGATTCTAGGACTTTGGTTTCGCTTGTGTATCACAAAACAATGTTGTCAATTGACGTTGTATAGACGTTTAGCTATGGTTTTGTGGAAGGGACATCATACACTCTCCCGTAGAGCCGCCACATCTACCGGGAGTTATCTCCGCTAAAAAGACGGGATAGACAGTACGAGGATGCCAAATCAATCCCTATGATGAACCGTTTCCGATTCCACCGTACCCTTCTACCCACAGTTACAGGAAATCAGGTTTACCCCTAGGTTCCTTATATAAAATCCCCTAAATCTTAGATACGAGGGTTGTCACCCCTCATATCGCCTAAGCACAGAAGATAGAAAACCAAACACACATAGATATAGTAAAAACAACTACCAATTGTCAAATCAAACTCAAAGGCATAATTTAACATGATCCAACATTGTAATGTGTACACAAGCTACTCCCTAATCCTAGAATCGAAATTACTACTCCATGTATATGAAGAAAGAATCACAAAGCATGTCTATGTTCGAATACATAAGGAATAAAATGCAGGAACAAAGAATTATAATGCTTTCATGGTCTTCTCTCCGGCGTTGAAGTGCAAGGTGTGGACCTTTGGCGGCGTTCCTCCTCCCCGTTGAGAGTTACCGAAGATTTTTAGGGCTTTGGCGTGCCGTCCTAGCCGTCGTGCCTCCCCCCTAGGGTTTGGGCGGAGCCATCCTTATATTGACATCATCTCGGACCGCTGCAAAATATGGAAAAACCCTAGTTGCGCAAATATGGCGGGCCGCCACACGGCCGTATGGAAACACACGTAGGGCCCGATCATGTGCGTTCCTAGGGTGTTTGATCTCGCCCATTGGACACGACCGTGTGTAGCCACACGCCCTGGCCATGTCTCATTCTACGTCTAGCTGCAAAATGTCCTTCTTTTGCTCCGAAAGTGAGCCTTTTCCCCTTGAAATGCTATCCTGCACACAAAAGTACAAAGAGTAGATCTCCAAATTAGAAAATAGGAAATGCATGCAAAATAAAGTGACATATGCATGAAACTACCATAAAATAAAATGAGATGTGAGCGAAAACTACTCCTAAAACTTTATATGTATTGCTCACATCATTTATTCATTCAAATTGAATCTGTAATTGGTGGTCTCTTCGATATTCACCACACCACTAGAGGAAATTGAAGATATCATATTGGTAGTACTCATATTTATATTTGGATTATCACATAAGTATCGGTGTCGATTCTCTATTTCTGAATCAATAGATTCCATCATAACTAATAGCATGTCATGACAAATTTCATCTTCCCTGCATTGATACATTCAACAATTAACAATATTGTGAGAAGAATTTTGTTAAGCTTGTGAATATTTACAAATCACTTTGCATGGGTTGAGGAGATTGATATCTCATAATATGTGTATCTTTCTAGCATTTTAGACTTTATCATTATAACAAAAAACAACTTATAAATCATAACCGCACTTTATATTACTATTTAAATTGTTAATACAGGTAACAAATTTAAAAATACCTAAACAATAATAGAAACCACAAAAGTCCAACTGTAAAACGACTTAAAACAATTTGTCATGTTAATCTATAGATAAGAAAAATACATTTACATTCATAATTTGGTATAAGTAAACATACATGTTGAGCTAATTAGAACTTAAAGCTTCGTCCTCAATAAAATTTTTGATATCGACAAGCTATGAATGGGAAAATTAAAAATAGATTGATCCCACCTCGGAACAGTACTTTATATCTTAATGTTGAGTTTTGAAATTATAGAGTCGCTAAAGCTTCGTGTATAGAGAGGAGCTTCCAAGGGGCTGGTGTAGACCGCCGAAAATAAAGAAACGAAAGGTTAGGAGATTTAGAGCGATTTTTGGGTTACCGATATAAAGAAGAAGGTGCACCGTTCATATTTTCTCCTTCACCGTAGGCAGTGGTCGGAAAATGACGTGGAGCGGAGTGGTGCACATCGGCGGAACACAATCGACAAATGCACCTTCGCCCTTCTCCTTTTCTCTTCACCCTTCGCCGTTTTACGATGATGTGCCTCAGACGAAGCAACAATTTTCTTCGCGGTAGCGTGGCTCAGAATATGCGATGATGCGCCTCGGAGCGGGATTTCGGTTCGGACGAGCACGGGATGCACACGCGGAGAAGCGGATGGTAAATTAGAAAAGAGATATGTGATTAGGTCATTTTGAAACTTATGTACGTGTTTTTGGTATTTTCCAACTTAGAGAACGCGATTTAGTAAATTGTCGTTAAAGAAATCTTTGAAATGTTATTAAATGTAAGTGTACAATTTGATTAATTAATCGCCTCTGGTAGGCTGCAAAATTGCAAACATTTTAATCATATCTTTTGCATTAGAACGACGATATTTGTAGTTCAACACGCATGACAATGCTTTGTAGTTTTTTAATCACCAAGTGATTACTGAAATTGATGCATTGGATGCTGAAGTGAGACCGATTCGAAATAGATGGTTTGGCAGTTCAGAATCGACGGTTCGTAAAAGATTTACCTTTAACTTTAATCTTTTAAGATAGTTATGGTTCACGGTTCGGAATCGTCGGTTCATGGTCCGTAAATGTTGGTTCATGATTCGAGATTATTTTTTTTATTTAAAATTTTTAAAAAATATTACACTTATTTAAGTTATTTACATATCCCCTAAAGGTATAGGGGAATAAAAATCTGTATAGTTATCTTATATTTTTATATTTTTTACCTTAGAAAATGGTGATACTCAATTTCATTTTTTGTTATCATAGTTATAGTTTTTTTTCAGTGTCAAACTTCTCTATTTTGTCTTTAGAAAGCTAATTTTTTTGTACTTTTTTCTTCTCTTATCAAATCATCAAACAATGCTTGTGCTTGAGAGACAAAGTAGAACATCTTTCGTCTAATATATTCCCTACAAAACTGAATGTTTGGTCTACGGCGGTTGACACTGAACATGCTAAGATTTCTTTTGCAATGATAGAAAGAATAGAAAAACTTTGAATCTTCAGTGTCCACTATCGGGGACCATTTGGTGTGATAGATAAAGGGGGTTAATAGCATTCGTCAATTTCTTTCATTCGTGTTCGTCTACTGATGTGAGTGAAACATATAGGGTTTTAGGAGTAGTTTTCGCTCACATCTTATTACATTTTATGTTAGTTTCATGCATATGTTACTCAATTTTGTATGCATTTCCTATTTTCTAGTTCGGAGGTTTGCTCTTTGTACTTTTGGATGCAGGTTAACATTTCGGGAGAAAAAGGATCACTTTCGGAGCAAAAGATGGAAAATTTGTAGCTAGATGCAGAGTGGGACAGGGACAGGGCGTGTAGCTACACACGACCGTGTCCAATGGGCGAGATCGGCCAACATAGGGCCGCACACAGCATGGCCATGTGGAAACACACGGTCGTGTCGCGGCCCGCCAGATTTGCATGACTAAGGTTTTTTTCGAATTTTGTAGCGGTCTGAGGTGATGTCTATATAAGGATGGCTCCGCCCAAACCCTAGGGGAGAGGCACGACGGCTAGGACGGCACACCAAAGCCCGAAAAAGCTTCAGAAACTTGTGACGGGGAGGAGGAACGCCGCCGGAGGTCCACACCTTGCACTTCAACGCTAGAGAGAAGACCATGAAAGCATTGTAATCTTTTGTTCCTGCGTTTTATTGTCTATGTATTCGAACATAAACATGTTTTGTGATTCTTCCTTCATATACATGGAGTAGTTCTTTCGATTCTAGGATTAGGGAGCAGTTTGTGTGCACATAATAATGTTTGTTCATGTTAAATTCTGCCTTTGAGTTTAATTTGGCAATTGTTAGTTGTTTTTTACTTTATCTGTGCGTGTTTGGTTTTCTACCTGCTGTGCTTAGGCGATACGAGGGGTGACAACCCTCGTATCTAAGATTTAGCGGATTTGATACAAGGAACCTAGGGTTAAACCTGATCTCCTGTAACCGTGGGTAGAAGGATGTGGTGGAACCGGACACGGTTCATCATTGGGATTGATTCAGCATCCTCGTACCGTCTATCCCAACCTTCTAGGTAGAGATAGCTCCCGGTAGATGCGGTGGCTCTTCGGGAGAGTGTATGATGTCCCTTCCACAAAACCAAAGCTAAAGGACTAGACAACGCCAATTGACAGCATTATTTTATGACACACAAGCGAAACCGAAGTCCTAGAATCACCTTTGAAGACCTTGCACACTCCTTTCCTCCTCCATGTGACACCGTATAGAGTATAGTCCACCGTCAACCCTCACCCATCAAAACCCCTTAGAGTTTACATCTGAATGATTACAACCACTGAACGTACCGATACTCGAATCCCAGTCCCTGTGGGATTGATAAATCTTTTATTACTTGACGACATCCGTGCACTTGTGGGCGTTGAGAGTGAGCGCGCACTTTGAGTCCTCGATAACATTCGTCGCGAGATTCGAGGTCGCGATCACGTGCATCAAGTTTTTGGCGTCGTTGCCGGGGACTGGTTGATTCGATATCGAATTGAACGGTGGTAAATTGGATCGGACTTAGGATAAGATTTATTTACTTGGTTTATTTTCTTTCTAGTTTGCTTTACTTCCTTTAGTTTTATATCTTCCATATTTAGATTTAGTTTTTAATTTTCTTCTATTTTTATTTCATTTAATTCTAGCAGTAGTCATTTTTAATTCCTTTTTGCATCTTAGATTTTATTATCTAGATTGTTTTATTTTCTGCTTTTAGAATTAGTTAGCACTCCTAATTTTGTGGCTTGGTGTGTCGTATGCTTAGACGCTTTGGATTGGAAGGTCTAATTCCGATCGATTTAGAAATCGAGCGAACCTTTCGTCATCGGAGAGCAGAGCAACGAAGGATGGAGGATCAAGCCGCATTCGAAGTGAACATAGGTAGCCGACCTCTATAGGACTACGCAGCTCCTAGCGCTAGAGGATTCAGGATGAGTATAGTTGGACCATCAATTTTGGCAAATAACTTTGAGCTGAAGACGACACTTATACATATGGTCCAGCAGAGTCAATTCGGGAGAGCTGCGACTGAAGACCCGAATCGGCACCACGAGGCATTTCTTGAAATCTGCTCGACAATGAAAATGAACGGAGTCCCTACTGACGCGATCTGCCTGAGCCTATTCTCATTCTCACTGCGGGATAAGGCTAAGGCATGACTTCACTCCTTACCTTCGGGGAGCATCATCACATGGGAGCAATGTGAGCAGCAGTTTCTGAACAAATACTTCCTGTTAGTAATATATGAGAGATGTCCTAAGGCAATCGCCTTATGTTTGAACCATTTATATGATAAATGAAGATTCACTATTTAAGTATACATGTTTTCATGTATTTGATTAGATCTTAAACTCATTTACTGAATGTCCACGATACGATTCATAGCATGAGAGAATTTGTGATTGGATCACAACTAGTGAGTATCTCTACATGTGTAATTGTGATGTATCGGAATTATCCCTAGTCGATGAATTGATGGATATGGACACCATTAATTCTGTCGAGACTAGCACGAGGTATACTCCTTAGTGTATCCAAGCAGCTGATTCTCACTGGCTGGAGACATTGTGATGTCCGGAGTTAATCGTGGATGCTAGTTATGGTAACTAGTTCATTGGAGTGACCAGCCGTAAGACTTCATATGGTTCTCTGCATATATAGATATGTCAATGAAGTTCTTACTGCAGCTTAAGTGCGATGTTCCTTTGACTTGAGGTATTCAAGTCATCTTGATCATGAAGACTTATGCTTTGACATCTTAAGCAAGCATCTCCGAGGAGATGTGGACCCGAGATGATTGGGTATAAGTCAAAGTGATTGAAGGTGTTTGAATAGCCTATAAAGGATTCATCACTCCTTGCGAGGAGATGTATACCCATGGCCTCTCGTCGGATTGTTACTAAAGTCTTTGGCCAAAGCATTACATGTTTAGAGTAAGGTACTCTTTGATACATGTGCAGTAACAAGAATCCGTAGGACGAGGAAATGATACTTGGGCTAGGTGTGACGTAGTCAACCTAGTGGGGACTGACACTATAGACCATGTCCTGAACCAAGTGGGTATAAGATGAGTGAAGGGAATGGGGCACGATTCCTTGGAGCTGCTGAAGGTTTTCAGAAATAGTTCTGGATCAACCGTTGATCTTTTCAGTTAATTAGGGATCATGATGTACTACTAGGTGCCACTCATGATCGTTCTATAATTAATGGTTAATTATAGATGACAAACATAAATCGAGAACCTATTTGGTCACACGCACAACGAGCGTAATTCGAAGGATTTAAAACAAGCTTGAGAATGAGATTCTCAGACCAAGAGAAACTAGGTTTGGTTGGACCAAACAAGGAGCGAGCATGAAATCATTTCAGTCTCAATGGAAGCGTGGATGGGTCGTGTCTTATGAAGACATGATGGATGAACCAAATTTGTTTGGTTCTAATCCAATGGAGGAGAATAAACCAAAGGGGTTTGGTTTGTTTTAAACGAATGAACCAAAGTTGGTTCGGTTCGTTTTAACTTAAAATAGACCAACATGGTTTTGTTTCTTTTAACTTAAATTAATGGAGCGGGTTAACGGGCTTTTGGTTATGATCCGATAACCATTAAGAGAATTTGTTCTCTATAAAATAGGGCTTAAGGGTTTTTTTAAGCCCTAATCCTTGCAACCCTAAAGTTGCCGCCCACCCTCTCCCTCTTCTCCAAGTGGTCGGCGCCCAACTCCTTGCCACCGCCCAAGCTCCTCCAATCGGCGTTCAGCAGCTGCCGTCCTCCCCACTTGCCGGCGTCTAGCTATTGCCGGAGGAGCTCCGGTGATCTTCCTTGGCTCCGGCGACAAGGTGAGCATATTGCTTTCCTTATTTGGCCGGCACAAGGTCTCCACCAAAGCTGTCCAGTTTTCTAGACAGCTTATTTCCTTCTTGTCGGAGCATCGTTTGGACGAAATTTGGAGCTCCGACAGCGCCTTCCTTACCGGGGATTCGATCTCCGGTAATCCTCATAGGTGGAGGACGAAGGATTCGTCAAACGGTTGACAAATACCTCTCCGGTGAAGCGAGTTTTTGAGGACTCATTTTGGATCCGAATTTTGATTCAGATCGTGATCTTCTCTCGATCACATCATCTTCAACACGAAGCTAGTAACCCGTACGAAGATGAGGCTCGTGACTTTGTGAAGTCATCCCGAAGATACTCGGCGTGGATACGGATAGAGACGATTCTAGCTAGAATCATTCCGGTTGATGCCTTTCCCGCTACACGTGATACGTCATGTATACGTAGTATAAATTTCCTTTTATTGTAAAATTTGAAATTGCGGTTATGTCTACACATGTTGTACTATGCATGTGTGTGATGTGTGTGTTGTAATAAATTAGGTTTATTATTTTTATTTCTTCCGCTGTGCACATGTTTACGAAACATGTTCGAACACACACTCGCCGCGGTGCCGGAAACCCAACAGTGGTATCAGAGCCCAGGTTGTGTTTCGACATAATCGTAAAATTGTTTTGCGATAGTCATAATAGTATTTCTAAAAATTTTTTACTTTTGGAAAGTTAGAAGTATTTATGGAAATTTTTAATTTTGGAAAGTCTAGAAGTATTTATGGAAATCTTCTACTTTTGGAAAGTTGGAAGTATTTATGGAAATTTTTAATTTTGGAAAGTCTAGAAGTATTTATGGAAATCTTCTACTTTTGGAAAGTTGAAAATTTATTTCCTAATTTAATCTTGATTTGATTTGGGAAATCAAATCTTAAAATATTTTATTCCATAAGTAGTTTTGATGATTTAGGAAATTGGTTTCCTAAATTGACTTTCCTTAATCAACTATTTCCACAAATAAAATATGTGATTAGATTTGAAAATTTGTTTCCTAATTTAATCATGATTTGATTTGGAGAATCAAATCTTAAAAATATTTTATTTCCATAAATAGTTATGACATATAAGGAAATTTTGTACATGACATAATTGTATGCCATGTAATTGCATTAGATGCATATCATTATGTCATGCGTGTCGTGACATGTAGATGTATGCCATGTATGTCATGCCATGTAGATAATAGTTATTTGCATGCAAAGAGGATGAGACATAAAAACCCTAACTCAATATTAAAGCCTACACGTTCCATTAATATGGTTAGAACCAGAGTTCCGTTTCTTGTTCGGGTTGTTGGACTCTCTCCAAGCCCGACTCGAACCCGAACATGTTCAAACCATGGAATAGTTTAATACTAATATGGTAAGAGTCAGAGGTCAATCATTATCTTTGGTTGTGGACTCTCTCCAAGCCGGGCTAATTGGTTGAATGCGCTCTAACCATATTAAAACTATTTCTCGATTAATGGGTTGGCTTTAACCTGGAGCATCGGCTTGTTGGACTCTCTCCAAGGTCGATGTGAAGGGAGGTGAAGTTGGGTGCTATGCATATGATGCATACTTGTTAATGTGTTAACAACTCGATGTATGTGTGAACATTCAATAAGTTGATAGCACATTGTGATAGTTGCATATATGTGATATGCAATCGGTATATTTGATATCTACCATCGTAGTTATGAATGGCTTGTTGGACTCTCTCCAAGGTTGTTCATATCTATGATGGATATCAGCCCATTCGGAGATGGACCTACGATCTCCCGAAGTGATTTTGGGGTTTTTGAAATTCGCAAAATGAATGGGATTTATAAATGTATATTGATGCATTTTAAAATCATTTTCTCATATATGCTCGTTTTGTATTTCTAGGTTAATCGATTGATCATGACGTCTTTGAATTTGCGCACTATTTTGGATTCAAACAAATTGACTGGGCCTAACTTCTTGGACTGGCTTAGAAACTTGAGAATTGTTCTCAAGGCGGAAAAGCTAGCATATGTCCTTGAAGAGCCTCTTCCCAACCGTCCTAGGGACGATGCAACTCCAGACCAAATGTTGATCTATCAGAAGAATGTGGAAGATTCTGAACTGGCGAGTTGCATCATGCTAGCTGCAATGGTACATGAGCTGCAAAAGCAGCATGAGCATATGGATGCTAATACCATGGTCTTCCATCTTCATGAGTTGTTTGATGAGCAAGCAAGATCCGAAAGGTTCGAAGTGTCCAGGCTCCTCTTCACCACGAAGATGCAAGAAGGTTCGTCTGTAGTCCAGTTTGTGCTAAAGATGAATGGGTACATCGAGCGGCTAGCCACCCTCGGGTTTGTGATGGATCATGAATTAAGTATTGACTTAATTCTGCATTGTTTGCCCAAGAGTTTCTCACAATTTGTGATGAACCATCGGATGAACAAATTAGAATCCACTATTCCTGAGCTCCTCAATATGCTGAAGACTGTGGAGCCTTCTGTGAAGCATGAGGAGAAGGCGGTTCTGTTAGTTGATTCCTCAAAGAAAGGTTCTAAGAGGAAGGCAAAGGAACAGAAGAAAGGAAAGAACAAGAAGGCTAAGAAGACAGAACCAGCACAAAAGGGCACTTGCCATCATTGTGGCAAGGAAGGCCACTGGCGAAGAAACTGTAAGATTTATCTTGAGTCCATGAAGAAGAAGAAGGCATCCTATGCCCCATCCTCTTCAGGTATCTTCGTTATTGATTGTCATTCTATTTCCTTAGACAATTGGGTATTGGATACTGGGTGTGGCTCACATATATGTAATGACATACAGGGGCTAAGGAATAGAAGAAGACTCATCAGAGGGGAGTCAAATTTGCGAGTTGGTAATGGAGCAAAGGTTGCTGCAGTCGCCATCGGAACTTATTTGCTGAAGCTCCCTAGCGGACTAGTCTTGGAACTGGACAATTGCTATTGTGTTCCTTCTCTAATAAAGAATATTGTTTCTATTTCCTGTTTAAATAGAAATGGTTACAATTTGACGTTTAGTAACAATTGTTGTTATATAACTTCGAATGGCGTACTTTATGGAACTGGAACTTTGAGCAATGGAATTTATACGTTGGACGTATCCAGTGACATTTTCAATATCGAAGCGAGCAACAAGCGTGCTCGAAAGGATAATCAATTAGACTCCTACATGTGTCATTGTTGTCTTGGCCTTGTAAGTAAGAAATGCATGTCCGAATTACACTGATGTGGAATTCTAGAATCGTTTGAATTGGATTCATACGATACATGCGAATCATGCTTGAAAGGCAAGATGACTAAGTTACCTTTTAAAGGAAAAGGTGAACGAGTGGGAGAGTTGCTAGGTCTAATACATACTGATGTATGTGGACCTATGTCAACTCAAGCTTTAGGAGGCTATAGCTACTTCATTACCTTCACCGATGATCACTCACGGTTTGAGTATTTGTTCTTGATGAAACACAAGTCTGAAGCCTTTAAAGGTTCAAAGAATTCAGAAATGAAGTAGAGAAACAACATGACAAGAGTATTAAAATACTTCGATCGGATCGAGGTGGTGAATACTTAAGTCAAGAGTTTCTTGATTATCTAAGAGACAATGGTATATTGTCTCAATGGACTCCGCCATGTACACCACAACATAATGGTGTATCTGAGAGGCGTAACTGGACCTTGTTAGACATGGTCAGGTCAATGATGAATCATGCGAATCTTCCCAAGTCCTTTTGGGGCTATGCACTTCAGAAAGTTGTTTACTTGTTAAACAGAATGCCAACCAAGGTAGTCTCTACTACTCCATATGAGATATGGAATAGTAAGAAACTTCATGTATCTTATGTAGGGATGTATACTAAAAAGTCTATCTTTTCTATGAACATCTTTATTTTTGAAATAAGAATCACATGATCATTGTTTGCATATTTTTATGGTTATGCAATATTGTCTAATACTTTACATTGTAGATAACATGGTGTGTGGTGTCACACAGGAGATCATGTTATCGGCCCCTTGAAAAGTATAAGTAAAGTCTCACAACCAAGATGACTTTGGACAAACCATCGGAATGGTTGTAGTGTGATTTGGTGTTGGTTTGTCTTGACCATAGAATCACACTAGTGCACTTTGTATGTATTGAGCAGGACCGACATAGAGGTGATTCGATTTATTGCTGACTACATAATCGAATCGGACCTCAGATATTATTTAGTACATGCTCTTAATCCCGATATAATAATGGACACATATACTTAGTACTCTTCTCTTTGATTTACCAATGGGCGAGATTTATAGATTAAATCAATAGGCTCGGTAAGTTGGGAGATGATATTATTTATATGGTGTGTCGTTGATTATAGGAGGAAACCGTGTCCTATATATTAGGATGATGATGTCCCCTTGAGGAGCTCATAAGGTTCATCATGTAAACCCTGCAAGTGGACTTGGTCCGGCATGATGAAAAGGTTGAGTGGTACTACTCAAGGAGTTAGATGTGGATTAATTAATGGTCAGTAAATTAATTAATCGACGGACATTCGAGATCTTAAACACAGGGAGAAAATGTACAAATAATATATGGAGCTCATATTATCATATGGGGGTTGGTGAGGTAGATCAATGATGAACCTTTAGTGGATTGGATCATCATTAGTGGATCGGACTTTATGTGGGCTTGATCCATGGGTGGCCAAGACCCAACTCCTCCTCATGGTCCCTAATGTAGCCTATTAACACTTCATGATGCTTATATCCAATGGATAGAAACAAAACTCTAAGATCCATTGGTAGAGATTAAATCTCCAAGATCCGACGGTTGAGATTAAATCTCTAGATCCGACGGTTGAGATTAAATCCCTAGAACCAATGGTGGAGATTAAACCAAGGTTTATCCCTAACTCTATAAAAGGGTGGCTTAGGGTGGACGGCAAGAACAATGAAAGAGGGATTAGGGTTTGCTTCCTTTGGTAGCTAGGAATCCTAGTTGGTTTAGGATTGGGTTTGGTGGCTAGGGTTTTGGTAGCAAGGGTGGGCGGCAACTAAAGGAGGCTTTCCTTCTTCTTCCTAGGGTTGGCCGGACACTATGCTTCTCCTCTCTACCTTAGCTTGAGCTCATCCTATTCTTCTTCCCCTCTTCCATGGCCGGAAATAAGGTAAGTTAGGATTAGGGTTTAGGTGGCTAGGG
This sequence comes from Wurfbainia villosa, assembly GCA_025175895.1. NCBI lineage: Eukaryota > Viridiplantae > Streptophyta > Magnoliopsida > Zingiberales > Zingiberaceae > Wurfbainia > Wurfbainia villosa. Next base: position 77,148,233 of record CM045987.1, on the reverse strand, counting down.
TTTTGAAAGTTAGGGGTGGGCGGCAACTCAAGGAGGGGTTCCTTCTTCTTCCAAAGGTTGGCCGGCCACTATGCTTCTCTTCTCTACCTTGGCATGAGCTCATCCTAATCTTCTTCCTCACTTCCATGGCCGGCCATAAGGTGAGCTTGGATTAGGGTTTGGAAGCTTAGGGTTTAGGAGGTTTGGGTGGCACCAAATAAGGAAGGTTTCTTCCTTTCTTCTTCATGCTTTGGTGGTCGGCGCCCATATCACTCTTTCCAGCCCTTGGGCAGCATCCAAAGACACCTTCTCCTTCTCCTTGGGTGGTGGAAACAAGACTTAGGGGTTTCCCTTAAATGTCTTGGTCGGTTTCCACCATTATCTCCTTCTCCTTGTTGGCTGGCGGCAAGCATTTCTTTTGTTGCTTGTTGGTTGGCCATAGGAAGGAGATGAGCCTTGTTTCTATTCTTCATCTTGCTTTGGATGAGCAAGGAAGGAAGATGTGTGATCTAGGAGCTTCGACTTTTGGTAGAGCGTCGCCCACACGACGTCTGAAAGGAGGAAGGACATACATTAGAAGATCGAGAGGTATATCGATTCTCTAATTTTATATGTTACATGTTTGTATTTGTTTTTCATTTATGAGTATGATATAAATCTGTATATGGCTAAATAATACTTGGATCCCGAGCATAAACACAAAAATCGGCGATCCGAACATCGTCTATTCCGCGACTACTCGTAGAATAGAGGATGGTCGCTTGAACAACTAGTTTGTTCAAGTGACCTCTCTAAACGAATAGCACGACGATGACTTGGTTGCTTTGGGAATCCGTTTTGTCTAGGATTAATTTTTTTTTAATTCGGGGACATCGAAGGGATCACCATGGTCAAGCAACCGAGGTGAAGGCGAAGCGAAGTTTCCCCTCACGGACTCGATAAGCAAACCCCTACAATTAGTAGGAGAGCTTCCGGGGCAAAACCCTTCATCTTACTTGAAGATATGGGGTTGTCCTGCTTATGTGAAGCGGACTGTATCAGACAAATTGGATGCTAAGTCTGATAAATGTCTATTTATTGGATACCCTAAGGAAACAAGGGGTTACCAATTCTATCATCCTGTGGAACAAAAGGTGTTTGTTTCAAGGCATGCTGTGTTTCTAGAGAAAGAGTTTCTCTTGCAAGAAAATAGTGGGAGTATCATCAAGTTTGAGGAGGCTCGAGAGACTCAAATAGACATTGATGAGATACCTGGTGAAGCACAACAACCAATAACTCATAGTGATGAGCAATCGGATGGACCTATTGAAACACCACATCTTCGTAGATCTGGTAGAACATGTAATATTCCTGAGAGATATGGATTTCTCGTAAGTGAATCGAACGACATGTTACTCATTGATGATGAGGAGCCTACTAGTTATGAAGAAGTTGTGACAAGTTCAGAAAGGGATAAGTGGCTTGAAGCCATGAAGTCGGAAATGGATTCCATGTATGAAAACCAAGTTTGGAACTTGGTTGATCCACCTGAAGGCATAAAGCCTATAGGGTGCAAGTGGATTTTCAAGAAGAAAACCGACATGGATGGTAATGTGATTACCTATAAGGCAAGATTGGTGGTGAAAGGATATCGTCAAAAGCAAGGTGTTGATTATGACGAGACCTATTCGCCTGTAGCTATGCTTAAATCCATTCGGATGCTCCTGGCCATAGCAGCTCATTATGATTATGAGATACGGAAAATGGATGTGAAAACAACTTTCCTTAATGGAAACCTGCTCGAGGACGTGTATATGATACAACCTGAGAGTTTCACATCGGTTGATAAAACCAAGGTATGCAAATTGCGACGGTCCATATATGGATTGAAGCAAGCATCCAGGAGCTGGAATATCCGTTTTGATGAGACAATCAAAAAATTTGATTTCTCACAAAATCCAGACGAACCTTGTGTGTACAAGAAGGTTAGTGGGAGTACAATCGTATTTCTAGTATTGTATGTCGATGACATATTACTTATAGGAAATGATGTTTCAGTCTTACGGTCAATTAAGATTTGGTTGTCAAAGACATTCTCCATGAAAGACCTGGGAGAAGCAACCTACATCCTAGGGATTAAGATCTATAGAGATAGATCGAAACGGTTGCTTGGTCTTTCGCAGTCTACATATATAGACCGAGTGCTAAAGCGGTTTAGCATGTCAGAATCCAAGAAAGGTTTCCTACCCATCATGCATGGGATACACCTTTCGAAGTCTATGTGTCCGCGCACAGAAGATGAGAGGATTTGCATGAGTAAGATTCCCTTAGCATCCGCAATAGGATCTATCATGTATGATATGTTATGTACGAGGCCCGATGTATCGTATGCTCTGAGTGTCATGAGTAGATACCAGTCTGATCCAGGAATGGATCATTGGGTGGTTGTTAAGACAATCCTTAAGTACTTGAGAAGAACTAAGGATGTGTTCCTAATATATAGAGAAGGGCACATGGTGATACGTGGGTATATGAATGCCAGCTTCCAGACAGACAAGGATGATTCTATGTCTCAGTCTAGGTATGTATTCACCTGGAATGGAGGCGCAATAAGTTGGAAAGGTTCCAAGCTTGACACTATAGCGGATTCTGCCACTAAGGCAGAATACATTGCAGCTTTGGAAGCAGCAAAGGAAGTGGTTTGGATCAAGAAGTTGATCTCTGAACTTGATGTGGTCTCATCAATGATCCAAACATGTGCTTCGCCGCTATCATCTGATCAGAGAGATCATTAGTAGGAAGGAAATACAAATCGAGAAAATCCCAACTGAAAGGAACTTAGCGGATCCTTTGACTAAGGCCTTACCTCAAAGTAAGTTTAAGGGTCATGTTAAAGCCTATGGTATTGGATACCGTAGCGATTAGCATTAGGCCAAGTGGGAGTTTGTTAGTAATATATGAGAGATGTCCTAAGGCAATCGCCTTATGTTTGAACCATTTATATGATAAATGAAGATTCACTATTTGAGTATACATGTTTTCATGTATTTGATTAGATCTTAAACTCATTTACTGAATGTCCATGATATGATTCACAGCATGAGAGAATTTGTGATTGGATCACAACTAGTGAGTATCTCTACATGTGTAATTGTGATGTATTGGAATTATCCCTAGTCGATGAATTGATGGATATGGACATCATTGATTCTGTCAAGACTAGCACGAGGTATACTCCTTGGTGTATCCAAGCAGCTGATTCTCACTGGCTGGAGACATTGTGATGCCTGGAGTTTATCGTGGATGCTAGTTATGGTAACTAGTTCATTGGAGTGACCAGCCGTAAGACTTCATATGATTCTCTGCATATATAGATATGTCAATGAAGTTCTTACTGCAGCTTAAGTGCGATGTTCCTTTGACTTGCGGTATTCAAGTCATCTTGATCATGAAGACTTATGCTTTGACATCTTAAGCAAGCATCTCTGAGGAGATGTGGACCCGGGATGATTGGGTATAAGTCAAAGTGATCGAAGGTGTTTGAATAGCCTATAAAGGATTCACCACTCCTTGCGAGGAGATGTATACCCATGGCCTCTAGTCGGATTGTTACTAAAGTCTTTGGCCAAAGCATTACATGTTTAGAGTAAGGTACTCTTCGATACATGTGCAGTAACTAGAATCCGTAGGACGAGGAAATGATACTTGGTCTAGGTGTGACGTAGTCAACCTAGTGGGGACTGACACTATAGACCATGTCCTGAACCAAGTGGGTATAAGATGAGTGAAGGAAATGGGGCACGATTCATTGGAGCTGCTGAAGGGTTTCAGAAATAGTTATGGATCAACCGTTGATCTTTTCGGTTAATTGGGGATCATGATGTACTACTAGGTGCCACTCATGATCATTCTATAATTAATAGTTAATTATAGATGATCAACATAAACCTAGAACCTATTTGGTCACACGCACAATGAGCGTAATCCGAAGGATTTAAAACAAGCTTGAGAATGAGATTCTCAGACCGAGAAAAACTAGGTTTGGTTGGACCAAACAAGGAGCGAGCATGAAATCGTTTCAGTCGCAATGGAAGCGTGGATGGGTTATGTCTTATGAAGACATGATGGATGAACCAAATTGGTTTGGTTCTAATCCAATGGAGGAGAATAAACCAAAGGGGTTTGGTTTGTTTTAAACGAATGAACCAAAGTTGGTTCGGTTCGTTTTAACTTAAAATAGACCAACATGGTTTGGTTTATTTTAACTTAAATTAATGGAGCGGGTTAACGGGATTTTGGTTATGATCCGATAATCATTAAGAGAATTTGTTCTCTATAAAATAGGGCTTAAGGGTTTTGTTAAGCCCTAATCCTTGCAACCCTAAAGTTGCCGCCCACCCTCTCCCTCTTCTCCAAGTGGTCGGCGCCCAACTCCTTGCCGCCGCCCAAGCTCCTCCAACCGGCGTCCAACAGCTGCCATCCTCCCCACTTTCCGGCATCTAGATTTTTCCGGAGGAGCTCCGGTGATCTTCCTTGGCTCCGGCGACAAGGTGAGCATATTGCTTTCCTTATTTGGCCGGCGCAAGGTCTCCACCAAAGCTGTCCAGTTTTCTGGACAGCTTGTTTCCTTCTTGTCGGAGCATCATTTGGACGACGTTTGGAGCTCCGACAGTGCCTTCCTTATCAGGGATTCGATCTCCGGTAATCCTCATAGGTGGAGGACGAAGGATTCATCAAACGGTTGACGAATACCTCTCCGGTGAAGCGAGTTTTTGAGGACTCATTTTGGATCCGAATTTTGATTCGGATCGTGACCTTCTCTCGATCACATCATCTTCAACATGAGGCTAGTAACCCGTACAAAGACGAGGCTCGTGACTTTGTGAAGTCATCCCGAAGATACTCGGCGTGGATACGAATAGAGATGATTCTAGCGAGAATCGTTCTGGTTGATGTCTTTCCCGCTACACGTGATACGTCAGGTATACGTAGTATAAATTTCTTTTTATTGCAAAATTTGAAATTGTGGTTATGTCTACACATGTTGTACTATGCATGCGTGTGGTGTGTGTGTTGTAATAAATTAGATTTATTATTTTTATTTCTTCCGCTGTGCACATGTTTACGAAACTTGTTCTAACACACACTCGCCGCGGTGCCAGAAACCCAACACTTCCCACCAAGCAAGACTGCTCACATGCGCCATCTCATCACGAGCTTCCACCAGAAGGAGGGGGAGTCCTTCTTCGAAGCTTGAGATCGCTATAAGGGGTTACTCTACCAATGCCCCCACCACGGACTGTAGTGGTGGCTGGTGATCCACATCTTCTACAATGGGATCGCGTATGCCACGAAGATGTCCCTAGATTCTGCTGCAGGAGGAGCTCTGATGAATAAGACCATAGAAGAAGCCGAGGAGCTGATTGAAGAGGTGGCCCAGAACCACAATCAATGGGCTTCCGAACGTGATCAACCTACACCTGCAGCGGGATGATACACTGCCAACTCCATGGACTACCTTGTAGCAAGGATGGACGCGCTCAGTAGATGGTTTGAATCTTTGAATCCTTCATCTGCATGTGCGGCCATCGACTTTGGAGAGGGAGCGGTAGCATATCGAGAGGACCACTATGGAGGGCAGGGAACCTCAGAGGAGTAGATTGAGCATGTTGACGCGGTTGGGGACTATGACCAAAGGCCCCACAACCCATACTTCAATACCTATAATACCGGATGGAGAAATCACTCGAATTTCTCCTATAAGAATAACTTAGGAAACTCCCAACCATCAGGGGGGTATGGGTAGCAACAGGGCAATGGGCAGCGACCACAAAAGTCCAGACTGGAACTGATGATGGAGGACTTCATCGCTACCCAAACTAAGGCCAATGAGGAATTTCGTCGCCAACATCAGAAGTATGAAGAATCACTCAGAGACTTGAAGGCCACCATTGATGACCTTACAAGTCATACCAGGATGTTGGAGACGTAAGTGGCCCAGATATCCCAAACTGTATCGCAACCGGTGAAGAGCTCTTCGGTGAGTCAAGGTAAAGAGGAAGGAGTGGAGCAGAGTAGCAAATTTGCCAAGGGGTGTGCAACCATGATTACCACCCTACTAGACCAAGCTGAGTTTGAAGAGAAGATTCCATTACAGTTTGAGGACCCTGGTGAATTTGTTATCCCTTGCTCAATTTATGGGGAGAGCTTCGACGAAGCTCTATGCGACTTGGGGTCATCAGTCAGTGTGATGCCCTACACATACTATCTGAAGATGGGACTGAGCGGGCTCCAACCAGCGAATCTTGGTATTTGTATGGGGGATGATTCAGTCAAGGAGCCCATTGGCATGCTACCACACGTTCCTGTGGTGATTGAGGATTTCATGATACCCACGGACTTCATTATATTGGACACAGGACTCAATCCCCAGAATCCCATCATTCTGGGAAGGTCTTTTCTAGCAATTGCAGGGGCATGCATAGACGTGAAATCACACCAGATCTCCCTTGAGGTAGATGGGGAGATCATCCTCTTTAGCCTTTCGGAGCACAGAGCCCCCTACCTCGACGGCTTCACATTTAGCAGAATGAAGCCGGAACTGCCAGATGAAGCTTCTGAGACGGATGAATGGAGGTTCACTGAACCTCCAGAGTCGTGTTGATAGTGGAGTGCGGTCGAGCTAAACGATCTTAAACAAAGCGCTTCTTGGGAGGTAACCCAAGTTTAGTTTTAGATTTCCCGTTGTTTGCATTGCATGCATTTGTTTGATTTTAGTTTTAATTTCCATCCCATTTAGAGTTAGGTCTAGAAAAGAACTTAGCTAGGCAAAAATAAAACCCATATTAGTCTACAAGGTGAAATGGATGAGAAAATTAGAACCCTAACATAAAACGGGGAGAGAAATGGGGACACATGGCTTGGCCGTGTGATTTCCCACGGCCATGCCTGACCGACTCGAGGTGCACACGGCCTGGCCGTGTGTTTTCACATGGCCGTGTCGCGTGAGGTTAAAAGGGGTGAGCCGTGTGTTTTCACCCCATTTGCACTGTGTGCTTCAAAAGCTCTTGCCATAGCCGTGTGATTTCGTCTTCCCCACCATCTAGAAGCACTTTTAACGTTAAAGGAAGCCAAAAGAAGCAAGGATGAGGAGGACCAAGCAAGTAGCACTTCGATCCGGTGCTTTGGAGCGACGATCAAGGAGAGCCGACACCCCTCAAGCTCTAGAGGAGGGTAACGCCCTACACACTCTTCTTTTTCGCAATAACAAACATAGAGATAGATATAATATGCTCTCTACTCGTAAACTCACTGCTCCTAGGCACTTAGATGAAGATTTGCTAGAGTCTCTAGAATTGTTGGGTGATATTCAAGCCTTATTTGCAAAAATGGGGTAGGAAGAGATGATGGGAATAAGACACCCAACCTACCCTAGGATAGTTCTAGAATTTTTGAGTTCCTTAGAGGAGGAAATTTTACTGGGTAGAGAGAGCGAGGAGGGATAGGATAACTTTTAGGATTTTTAACATTAAGCATGAGTCGACCCTTCACCAATGGAACTCATGCTTTGGCTTGCCGAGTGGGGGAGAGAGAAGAATCCCTATTGGGTTCAACTCTCGGGTATTTTGGACCGAGTTGACAGGAGAGCACGCTTATGACCCTTCTAGGGCCAAAGCATCGCACCTCCAAAACCCTGTCTTCCGATACCTCCACAGCATCATGGCCAGTACTATATTTTGTCGTGGGGAGAGTGACAGTGTAGTTAGAGCTAGCGAGCTGCTTTGCCTCTGGGATATGCTACAAGAAAGGAGTAGCATCGATGTAGGGTCTCACTTCATCAAACACTTAGTGAAGATGGGCAAAGCAGCACGAGGAGAGATTAATGTGGGAGGCCTACTTACCCACATTTGCCATAGGATGGAGTACGATTACACTATATTAGAGAGTATAGAGGGGAGCCCGAGGATTGACCTAGGAGTGTGCATGTCCATGAAGATGATTGTGAGAGAAGGAGACTCCTTATGCTTTGTAAGAAAAAATCTAGCGACCCTTAGGCTCCCTGACCCTGATCGTACCACCATAACTACATGCGCCAACTAGCGCTTGGGCCTGATAGTGGAGTCCCCTCCACATGAGGGACCATCCACATCGACGACCATCTCTCCACCTTTATATCACTCTCCCTCAGTCCACACATGCATAGGAGCCCACCTAGTCCACGCCTACATGAGTCTGCACCTGCACCACCACATTTTTCCACCTTTGAGGAGGATGTAGGTACATCGGCATATGATTTCTCAGAGTTCCGATAGCGCCTCGATGACATATACACTGAGCAGCAGATGTAGAGGCAGCAATGGGAGGAGCAAAGAGGCTACTAGCAAGTGGAGTTCCAGGGATTCCGAGAGCACTTCCAGCGGGCTGAGGAGTTCTATGACGAGGCCCGCATATACTTCCAGGAGGAGGCTGCTCATCGCCAGGATGAGGCCACCTATCGTAGGGAGATGCGGTAGCACATGCACGCCCAGCAGGCGTAGTGGGCTAGGGAGAAGGAGCACCGAGCAGTCGTTGCATCCACCAACTCCCAGATCGACCACATGTACATGTGGCATCAGCAGCTCAGCAACAGGTTCTCCCAGGATCTAGAGATGCAGTGGCTCCCAGACTTTCCACCTCGTCCACCATACTAGAGGTATATTTTCATTTATGTCTGGGGGGGAGGGGGAAGGACCCCCAAAGTTTATTTTGTTTTGTTTCGTAGCAGTAGTTTCTTTTCTAGTATTTTCATTCATTTATTCATGCATGGGTTGTTGAATTTCTTTCAGTACTTAGTTTTTGTTATCTGTAAAGCTGCCTCAGTGTATTTATAACAAGTTGCTTACATGAGTTGTTCCCATAGGTAGCTTAACTTCATTTATCTCATGGTATTTTATGTTGGAGCGTAGGTGGCCGGCTAGAGGGGGGTGAATAGCCCTAAGTCATTGTAGAATGGAATTCAATCGTTCGTTCATCTACACGTTAGGGTTAGCACAGCAGAAATAAAACTAAACAACAATAAAGATAAAACAAGATAAAAACAATGCTAACAAGGAGATATAACGTGGTTCACGGCCCTATGCCGCTAATCCACAACCCGATTCATCTCCAGTGAATCACTTCGAAACCAATCCAAAATGGTCTCTCCCTTTAGCCAAAGCAAGGTGGAGGTAAACCTTCTTACAACACAAAAACACTCTTTCTTGCAATGGATTTGAAATAAGAATAAGAGAGAGTTTAAAGCTTGTGGGGCACTTGGATGAGAAATTGGAGCATAAGCATTAGCCATCCCAAAGCCCACACCCTCTCCTTTTATAGAGAGGACTGATTTCTTCCCGTTAGCCGCCATCAATCGACTGCTGCCTTTGGCAGTCGAATGCCACCGTTACAACGACTTCTGAACACGTTAGATCCTGACCGTTTTAGTCCAATGGGAGACTTGGTAGTTGACTAATGTATCCATCGCGATCATTGGATGCCTGTAGTCGATCGATCGGCCACGGAGGTTCTATGCCCATAGAATCGCCTTCATCGGGCCGATCGATGGTTTGGCGATCATCGCCATTCTGGCAATCGACTGCTGGGCTAGAAACCCACCAGTTGAACACCAGTCGAACTCCGATCAACTTAGAGCAGTTGACTGCTCATTCACAGCAGTCGACTGATGCCGGGTAAACCTCAAACTTCACATTCGTTTGAGCGTCCGCCGGTCGAGTAAAACCTCAACCCTCACGGTTAAGCATCCGACACTCCGCTTCATCAGGTAAAACCTCAACCCTTCGATTGAGCATCCGACTTAACTAAACATGTCAGGTATAACCTCAACCAACTCGGTCAAGCCTCCGACACTTAGCCATTTCGGCTAAGTTCACCTAATGAGCGACTTACATTTCACTCATTCTCTCATCTCACTTGAAGTCCCTCACCGAAGCTCTCTTCGTTCGTAGCCACGTCCCTCAGCAACACCAAGCACACGGCTTCGCAATGTTCCTTTGCATCTCTTGCCCTCGAAGTCTGCTTCCTTGGCTTAGCTTCAAGTCATCTCGTCCGGCGGTTCCTCGGATGCATCAAGCGCACGACTTCGCAATGTTGCTTCGCCGACTCAAGCACGAGGTTGTGAGTTGGTGAACTTACCAATACTATTCATTATATGTGTGAATTACTAAGTCCTACATGACTTCAACACACATATTAAATCCACAATAATATCTTAACTTAAACCTTTTCCACACACATCAAAACCATAATCCAAACCATAACTTGGGTCGATTGCCCTAACAATCTCCCCATTTTTGATGTGTGGCAACTACGTTTAAGTTAGGTAAATTGTAAACAAAATAATATAAGCAAGGAAAGCATGTAAACAATTCATGAGCATCAAACTCCCCCTTAACCCATGCTAATCTCCTCCCTAGCATGATTAACTTAAACATCTCTATTTCTCCCCCTTTGACACCATCAAAAACATTAACATAATGTCATAATCCAAGGCATCAAAGTCTAAGGGTCAAAAAACCATCAAAACAGCCTAAAAATACTGAAATCAGGCTATGAACAGTGCCATCAGTCGATTGAATCAGACATCAGTCCACTGGCACCCTGGTTTCAACAATTTCTGATTTTCGGACCGAAATTCAAAAATGCACCAGAAATTCCAAAAAATTCAAAAAATTGTGAAATTTTGAAAACATATTTCTTTTAAAGTACTTTATTAGTGAAAAATGAGTTTTTATGAAAATTACTTATATTTTCAATGATTTTACAAAAATCCAAAAGTTTCAAAAACAACTAGTATTTGATCAAGTTTGTATCAATTTTAACACCTAGTTTTGCTTTAGATTGTTTCAAAACATGAAAACACAGATTTTAAAGTAAGGAATGGTTTTGAAAACATATAGAATTAAACATAAGTCTTCCCCATGATTGGTCTATTATTACTATATTGATACTTTAAATGGCCATCTAAATGCCATAGGCATTAGTAGACCATTAGTTTCATCCTAACATCTCACTCATGCTAAGTTTTCAATCAAGGTTATCCTTATGGTGAGTGTGAGATGTTTCTAAAGGTATTTATATACTTAACCTTCAAATTCATGCAATTCTACACAAGGTTAAGTATCACTCTAACATACCACATGATCATAAAGACATATATACATTGATTTCACATTATGATCATGAAACAAGTGTATCAATTAATTTGTATTCATGCATTAGGTATAAAATTATGATAATAAGTCAAGTATCACCCAAAGCATGATTTAAGCTATTTATGGGTGCATTATCATCACCCAACACTATTTCAAAAATTAAGTCCCGATCATTCTAAGTCATAAGCATGTATCATTATTCAAATCAAGTATATGATTCTAACATTATAATCACTTCATTCATCATGCTTATAAATTAAATTTCACTACCAACATCATCCTAAGTCAACCATATAATATGATATAAGTGAAGTCCACTTATGGTTGACTATCCTAGGGTTTTCCTAAACCTTAAGGATGGACTTAGGAATCCTTTGGGATCCATTTCCTATCTATCATTGTTGTTTTAGATTGATTCCTAGCAATTAAACAATGATATGCTTTCTCATTCTTGGATCCCTTGTAACCTAACCCCTTCTTGTTAAAGCTAACCTTTTGGCTCCCTATGATCATGTTCAATGTGTTGGAGCCAATGGTAAATTTCTCTAGGGCCTTAGTTAAATGATCTACCTTTTCCCTTAAGGCCTTGTTTTCATCCATACATGCATCACTAACATTTAGAGGCATATAATCATTATGTGAGCATGTATTATCATTAACATTTAAGCATGATTTTTCTAGTTTTTCTTCTAGGGCCTTAATTTGATCAAGCATACTCTTATTTTTCTTTTTAGCCCTAAACAAATCCTTAGTTAAGCTAGAAATCATGGCAACTACTTCTTGAGTGGGAAGATGTTTTACCATAGTTATCATGTCTTCTTCTTCGGATGATGAGGATGATGATGAGCCTCCGCCTTCACTTGAGCTCTCCTCCCTTGAGCTTGTTTCTTCTTTTTCGGAGGAAGTGGTGTCCACATCTTCTATTGCCATTAGAGCTAGATTTGTGACAAAAGCATTTTCTTCCTCCGATGATGATGATGAAGGATCATCCCATGTCCTTGCTTTGAGTGCTTTAGCCTTTCCCTTTTCCTTGGCCTTCTCTTTTTCCTTTTCTTGCTCCCTTTCTTCTTTTCTTCTTTTCTTATTTCTTCTCTTTTCTTCTTTTCTCTTGTTCAAGAGGGGACAATCATCCCTCATGTGTCCCTCTTGTTAGCAATTATAGCAAATGAACTTCATCTTGTGCCTTCTCCTATCATAAGATTTGTTAAATTTTAAATTTCTTAAAGCACGCCTTACCTTCCTTACCATAAAAGCATCTTCATTACTATTCATGGAGGATGAGGAGGATGCTTCATTGGAGGAGGAAGGTGAAGGGAGGAAACTTCGCTTCCCACTTCAACTCGGTTGCTTGTTCATGGCGATCCCGTCTACACCCCTGGATTAAAAAATTAATCCTAGACAAAGAGGGATTACCCAAGCAACCATTTCATCAGCGTGCTATTCGATTAGAGTGGTCACTTGAACAAACTTGTTGTTCAAGCAACCGACCTCTATTCTACGATTAGCCACGGAATAGACGATGTACGGATCGCCGGTTTTTGTGTTTGTATTCGGGGTCCAAGTAAATTAGCCACATAACAAAAACATACAATATACAAAGAAACAAAAAGAAAGAAAAACAAGATTTATACCTCTTGTTTACCTCAAGGGCTTCTATCGTATGTCCTATCCTTTTTTTGTACGTCGTGTGGGCGACGATCTTCCAAAAGTCGAAGCCTCCTAAAACACGTTCTTCCCTTCCTTGCTCGCTCCAAACAAAGGGAAGAATGAAACAAAACTCTTCTCCTATCTAGGACCAACCATCAAACTCCAAGCTAGATGTTTACCGCCGACCCAAAGAGAATAAGATGAAGAAGATGGAGTGGGCGCCGACCAAGAGATCCAAGGGAAGAACCCTAACCCTAGTCACCACCGACCAAGGATGGAGAAAAGAACAGGATGAGCACTGGCCAAGGTTGAGAAGAGGAAGATGGGCGCCGGCCAAAACCATAGGAAGAATAGAAAGTCTTGCCGCCCAAGGATTCTCCAAACCCTAGCCGCCCAATGCCTCTCCAAGCCCTAGCCGCCCAAACCCTAATCTCTCTTCAATGTTGTTGCCGCCCACCCCTTAAGTCTCCTTTTATAGAGCTAGGCTTAAGCCTCCTTTAAATCTCCACCGTCGGTTCTAGGGATTTAATCTTAACCGTCGGATCTAGAGATTTAATCTCTACCATCAGATCTAGAGATTTAATCTCCACCGTCGGATCTAAAGATTTAATCTCCACCATCGGATCTAGAGATTTAATCTCCACCGTCGGATCTAGAGATTTAATCTCCACCGTTGGATCTAGAGTTTCATTTTCCATCATCGGATCTAGGCTCCATGAGGGTTTTAATAGGCTACAATAGGGACCATGAGGAGGAGTTGGATCTTCGCCACCCAATGGATCAAGCCCACATAAAGTCCAATCCATTAATGATAATCCATTCTGCTAGAGGATTATCATTAATCTATCTCACCAACCCCCATAAGTTCATATGGGCTCTATATATTATTTGTAGATATATCTCATCGTGTTTAAGATCTCGAATGTTCGTCAATTAATTAATTTACTGACAATTAATTAATCAACATCTAACTCCATGAGTAGTACCACTCAACCTTATCATCATGCCAGACCAAGTCCACCTGCAGGATTTACATGATGAACCTTATGAGATCCTCAAGGAGACATCATCATCCTAATATATAGGACACGGTTTCCTCCCATAATCAATGACACACCATATAAATAATATCATTTCGCAACTTACCGAGCCTTTCGATTTACTCTATAAATCTCGCCCATTGGTAAATCAAGAAATGAATACTAAGTATATGTGCCCATTATTATATCGGGATTAAGAGCATGTACAACATAATATCTGAGGTCTAATTCGATTATGTAGTCAGCAATAAATCGAATCACCTCTAAGTCAGTCTTGCTCAATACACACAAAGTGTACTAGTATAATTCTATAGTCAAGACAAACCAATACCAAATTACACTGCAACCATACCAATGGTTTGTCCATAACCATCTCGGTTGTGAGTCTTTACTTATATTTTACAAGGAACTGATAACATGATCTCTCGTGTGACACTACACACCATGTTATCTACAATGTAATGTATTAGACAATATGCATAACCATAAATATGCAAACAATGATCATGTGATTCTTATTTCAAACATAAAGATGTTCATACAAAAGATAGAATTTTCAGTATACATCCCAACAGAAGGTGGTGTCTCCTTCTTCTTCTTCTTCCCCTTTTCGGCTATCAAGGCTACTCCTCTTGATGGTTGAATTCTTGCCTCTTCTACTACTCCTTCAAGCCTTGTTTCATGGAGCTCCATGGTTGAGAAGAACTCCTCTAAGGTGCTAACTTCTAGATTATTTGAGATGTAGAAGGAGTCTACCATTGAGCTCCATTTCGATGACCGGGGAAAGGCATCAATTGCTTTCATAATCATATCCTGGTTCAAAAATTTCTCTCCTGCACTCGTTAGTCCATTTAAAATTTCTTTAAAACGAGAGTGTAATGAGGTTACCTTTTCTCCCTTTTCAAGTTTGATATTAGTTAGTTGGGAGCAGAGGAGGTCTCTTCTTGCAAGCTTGGCCTCCGAGGTGCCTTCATGAAGCTCTATCAATCTCTCCCACATCTCTTTGGCGCTCACACACTCCCCTATCTGGTTGATTTCTTGTTGAGGGAGTATGTTGTAGAGATGATATTTGGCTTTTGAGTTTGCCAAGTACTCCTCCCATTGCTTTTTGGTTCATCTTGTCTTCTCTATTTGCTCCCCATCTTCATCCCTAGGTATCTCAAAACCATTTTCCATTATCAATAAAATTTCGAAGTCGGTTTTAAAAAATACCTCCATTCGCTTTTTCCACCAAGCGAATTCCCCCTTCGAACTTTAGGCAGATGAATATTTAAGTCGGCCATCCTTGATGTAGTGGTTGTTGCGGCGGCGAGTCCATTGACAAGCGACCTTGCTTTGATACCACTTGTTGGAGCTTATGTGGTTGGCTAGAGGGGGGTGAATAGCCCTAAGTCGTTGTACAGTGGAAGTCATTCGTTTGTAACATGCTTGACTACAATATTTGTTAATACGCAGCGGAATAATAATAATGAACAATGAATACACAAGCACACACAACACACAAAGATATATGTGGTTCGGAATCGAATGGTTCCTACTACACGGGTGAGCTCAACGAGCTCGTGTTATGCGCACAACACTAACAATAACTCCTCGACAATATGTCAAAGGTGGAGAAACCTCGTACAAGCAATTACAATAGTAATACAAAAGTACAAGCAAGAATACAAATACAATACGAAATACAAGCAAAGAACACTTTACATAAATCGCTTGAATCACTTGCTTGTTGCTTGCTTTGGATTGCTCTTGAAGGCCTGGAATGCAGCAGCAATTCCCCTCCAAAATCTCCCCAAAAGTCTTGGCGAAATCCTCCATCTCGAGTTCCATTTATAACATGCATCGAGCTGATTTCGCGCCTAGCAGTCGACTGCCAAAAGGCCCCAGTTGACTGCTCCTGTAGCCGTTGTCTCACAACGACTTGATCCACGTTGGACAAGTTCCAACGGATCCTCTATTAGTCGACTGATGATGACCATCGATCATTGCCTAGCCGACGTTATTGCCCGATCGCTCACGATGGCTGTCGTGACACTTCCATTAGTCGATCATCCCTCAGCGATCATTCTTTGTCGATTGGCGCCATCCCTTGGTAGTCATTGTCATCTCGGATAAACCTCAAACACCAAGTTGTTTGAGTATCCGACCGTCGGGTAAACCCTCAAACCTTACGTTTGAGCCTCCGACACTCAGTCTTAGCCACTTGGCCAAGTCCACCTCATCTCTCATGGAGTTCCCCATCAAAGCTCTCTTCCCTCGGCCTATGTCCCTCGGATGCACCAAGTGCACGACTTCATAATGTCATCCTTCGCGTCTCATACCCTAGAAGTCTGCTTCCCTTAGGCCTTACTCCATTCACTCCCCGTTCGGCGGTCCCTCGGATGCATCAAGCGCACGACTTCACAATGTCATCCTTCACTGACTCAAGGACCCCGAGCCTAGTGAACTTGCCAAGTCCTCAAGACTTCCCACACCAAGCCTCATGCTTGGATTTTCACCGCCAAGGCTACACATTTAGACTTACGTGGCCAACCCATCTTGGACTTTCCAACACCAAGCCCTATGCTTAGACTTTTCACCACTAAGGCTACACACTTGGATTTATGTGGCCAACCCATGTTGGACTTCCCGTGACAATCCCATGTCATGCGTTTTGTCTAACATCAAAATATAGTTCGAGTCAAACTCGAGTCCGGGTCGATTGCACCAACAGCAATAGGCAAATTGAAAAGGCAAGATGGACCAAGGACCAAATGAAGGATTTCAAGACAAATCTCAAGATAATCACATTGCTTAGTGATTTGATTCCTAATAGCGTTTGGTCTAGACTAGTGAATATAGGGATGGTAAGGACCTATGGGACAAGGTAATCAAATTTCATGAAGAACCCACATTGGTCCATGAAGAGGAAGAATGGCCATCAACATCTGGATCCAAGGATGTTGAAGAATCGCCATCCACATTCGACGATGTGGATGATTTGGTGGAGACCTCCATCTCTAGCATTGAGAGGGAGGAGAGGCCTTCCATTCCGTAGCAAAGTCAAGACGAAACATCTACCTCCGAAAGAAGTGATCAAGAGGCTTCCACCACCTTCCTAGGTAACTCATGCATTATAATTAATAATAAAGATCACAAAATTTTTTTTGAGTGTAGGGAGAAAGGGCATTACAAGAGTAAATGCTCAAAATTGGCTAAGAAAAAGGCACCGACACCAAAAGTTAGAGGATGTAGGAGTCCTCGCTAGAAAGAGCAAAGAGCACATTGTGTGCTTTAAATGCAATCAAAGAGGACACTATCGGAAAAAAAATGTGGAACCGCCACATTAGCTGCCGCCTCCGGCTGCCCCTACCGGTGGAGGAGGTAAATCAGGACCCAGGTGACAAGTACCGAAGCCAATGCCCTAGGGGGAGGAAGAAAGGGCAAGAAGGTGTATCACATGTAGGGGGAACTTCCAAAGCTAACCCTAAGGTAAAATTTAATGCACCATCAATTTCTAAGGTTAATAAGCATGCTAGGAATTATTTTAGCTCTCTTGCAATTATTAATGAAAAGCGTACTAGTAGAAATAAATATGTTTGTCTAGGTGCTAAGCATGTAATTTTACCTAAGGACAAACTTAGGAAAAATAACTCTAGACCAATTCTACCTAGGGAGTCAATTACGACAATAAAAGAAAACTTGGGCATTAACCCCAAGAAATCTAGGCATATGCCTAAGAAGAAAAACAATTCCCAAAAATCTAATGATAGATCAAAATTGGAAAGATTAGAGGTGGAGAACCGAGCCTTGAGGTTAAGGCTAGAAAAATTAGAAAAGACCCTTAAAATTATGACAAAATCAATTGAGGGGTCTAGTGATTAAAATTTAAGGCCTAGGAAACAAGAAATGTCCAAGGGCAAGAAAGGTTTGGGTCACAAACCTATGTTCTACCATAATGTTCCATTCAATTATGGAACAATCTCTAGGTCTAGGAAAACCAAGGATAATAGGGAAGTTATCCCTAAGACTAGCCATGGTGTGTATTTAGTGGCTAAGGACTTAAGAAAAACCAAGAAAGCCACTAAGAAGGTCAAAGGAGGAGTCACCTCTAGAGTTGACCTAGGAAAGACCCAAATGACTAAGGTGTCAAAACCTAAAAGGGGCATTAGGAAGATATCTAGGGAAGTTATCCCTAGTGAATACCTTGTTAACCAAGGAGCTCCAATAGGTATTGGGTTCCTAGGAGTGTGATCGATTCACGCTAGATGGGTTAGGGTGTGTCAACCCTAAGTGGATGGGTAGTTAACCTAGCCATGGAAGAGTTGACACATTAGGATGCGCCAATGTGCTTTGAGAAGATGAAAAATGATTAAATTGGAACAATTAGGTCTTAGAAGTATTGGTGTGCCATTTTGGATTTTTGGCACACTAAGGGGATAATGGCATTAAGGCAAAAATAGATTTAATCTTGGAAATGACAATTTGAATTTAACACTTAGGTATTTTATACCTTAGTATCTTATAATTGCCATGCTTTGTTTGCCTTGCCATGACATGACATCATATTTATTTTTATCATATAAAATGTCATGATCATTTTTAGGGTTATATTTATATATGTATACTTATATTTCATTCACATGCCATGACATCATGATTTTGGCACATGCTTATTCATGTTATCAATTATGCCATAATCATCATTCATGCATAAATTAAATGGATTTAAGGACTATGACATGATTGTAAGGGAATCAAATATTGTTGCCTAGAGATATGCATGAAACCCTAAATAACAAAGACTCCACATCTCACTAATACTTGACTTGTATGTGTTTTACACATCTAGATACAAGTGAGATGTTTAGGAAAATTAAATTAAAGGTTTTAAAAACATTTCAAAAATATTTTTAAAAATCTTGGTGAAGTCTATCTTTTGATAGCAATCACCATTGAATGAGTTGACACAAAGAGGGCTCAATATTGAAGCTTTTCTCAACTTTTGAACTTTGTATCAATCTCACTATTTTTTGGGTAAAATAATTTTCCAATATTTTTCACCCATAATGATTGTAATAAGTAATATACATACAAAATTTCATGATTTTTCACCTTATGTATATTTACTTACGAATTTTAGAAATTCATTTCTGAAAATTTTGATTTCATGTTGTAGTATCGCGATCAGCTATGAATGGCGATCGATGAAGGTGAAATGACGATCGTGATTTTGGTGGTTAAGCCCATGTTCAGCTATGTTTTGGTCCCCTAACCACTCCTAACCCTAGGACATGCTATGGAGAGCATTAGAAAGGGTGGAAATCCATTGGATATGGATTAGAAGAAGTGTTTAGGGTGAGTATCAATTTTAAGGTGGATGAGAGTTCATTGTTGAACTTTGCCTTAATTTTGATTGTTTAGCGTTCCTATTGCCTTAGGGACTCTCCAAGGACATTGTTGGTGCAATGGTCAAGGGGGAGCAAGCTTTTAGGGGGAGGTATCCATCATGGGAAGATAGATGTGTATTTTTCCTCATGGGAGGAAAATTTGGAGATGGCCTCTCTTAAGTGATATGAGACTTTTCACTAGAAAGATTGTAGGCATGAGTGTTCCTCCAAGGGAGAGATTGTAAGATCTCATTGAGATATGAGACATTCATACCCTTGGGGAGGACCTTTTTGATATATGTCAAAAAGGGAGAGAAGTTACCAATTGGGATAGTTGGAATTCTCATTGGGATGTGAGAATTGTTGGTGCAATCAGCCCGGACTCGAGTTTGACTCGAACTATATTTTGATGTTAGACAAAACGCATGACATGGGATTCTCATGGGAAGTTCAACATGGGTTGGTCATATAAATCCAAGTGTGTAGCCTTGGTGGTGAAAAGTCCAAGCATAGGGCTTGGTGTTGGAAAGTCCAACATGGGTTGGCCACATAAGTCCAAGTGTGTAGCCTTGGCGGTGAAAATCCAAGCATGAGGCTTGGTGTGGGAAGTCTTGAGGACTTGGCAAGTTCACTAGGCTCGGGGTCCTTGAGTCAATGAAGGATGACATTGCGAAGCCGTATGCTTGGTGCATCCGAGGGACCGCCAGACGGGGATCGAATGGAGTAAGGGCCAAGGGAAGCAGACTTATAGGGAAAGAAACGCGAAGGATGACATTGCGAAGTCATACGCTTGGTGCATCCGAGGGACGTAGGCCAAGGGAAGAGAGCTTTGATGGGGAACTACATGAGAGATGAGGTGGACTTGGCCAAGTGGCTAAGACTGAGTGTCGGAGGCTCAAACGTAAGGTTTGAGGGTTTACCCGATGGTCGGATGCTCAAACAACTTGGTGTTTGAGGTTTACCCGACAGCAGTCGACTGACATAGGTGCCGATTCAACTGATCCAAGTCGACTAGGGTTCGATTGGTGTTAGACTGCATTCTGTGGCCTAGCAGTCGACTGCCAAGGGATGGTAGTCGACTGCCGAGGGATGGCAGTCGACTGATGGAAGTGTCATGGGCACAGAACGCTCCGTAGCTAACTGGGTAGTCGGCTACGAGGTCAGCAGTCGACTGATGGTCATCATCAGTCGAGTGATAGAGGATCCGTTAAACCTTGTCCAACATGGATCAAGCCGTTGTGAGACAACAGCTACAGGAGCAGTTGACTTCTAGGCGCAAAATCAGCTCGATGCAAGTTATAAATTGAGCTCGAGATGAAGGATTTCGCCAAGACTTTTGGGGAGATTTTGTAGGGAAATTGTTGCTTCATTCCAGACCTTCAAGAGCAATCCAAAGCAAGCAACAAGCAAGTGATTCAAGTGATTTGTGTAAAGTGTTCTTTGCTTGTATTTCATATTGTATTTGTATTCTTGCTTGTACTTTTGTATTACTATTGTAATTGCTTGTACGAGGTTTCTCCACCTCTGACGTGTTATCGAGGAGTTGTTGTTAGTGTCGTGCACATAACACGAGCTCGTTGAGCTCACCCGTGAAGTAGGAACCATTCGGTTCTGAACCACGTATATCTTTGTGTGTTGTGTGTGCTTGTGTATTCATTTTTCATTATTATTATTCCTCTGTGTATTAATGAATATTTTAGCCAAGCACACGACAAACGAACGACTTCCACTGTACGACGACTTAGGGCTATTCACCCCCCTCTAGCCGGCCATATACGCTCCAACATTTTATTCTATGCACTCTCATGAATGTTCTAGACTTACACAAGTTAGCTTTATTTCTTTACACTTACACATGTCGAACATTCTGAAAGGGATAATCTAATACATACCTAGTTATGATTAATCTCAGTAGTCTAGTACTTTGGAATCCATAGGTGACCCTAGATTTAGCATTTTAGTTACTGGAGATGCTCAGATTGTGTAAGCCCATTTGGAAAAATCAAAATCCCAATGAGAAGAAAAAAAAAGAGATGAAAAAGAAAACAAAGAAAAAGAAAGAGAAAAAAAAGAGGAGAGAGAGGGAGAAGATTATGAGGGATAAAAAACATGTGTCGTGGGTGGAAATGGCTAGGTGCCCCTTTGAGACTGAGTTAGGTCACTAGGGAAATACCTACCAATTTCTCTCAATACCGAGCATGTCTTTGAGACTTTATGCTAGATTTAAGGAACGACTCTCGCTTTGGGCAAATAAGTGCCTAAAAGCCGGAAACCTTAGGAAAGCTATGCGGTGACGACTTAACTCACTATGGAACGGGCATCCCCTAAGAATGATTCGCTTAGCACGAGCACAAGGAGCTAACTTAGTAAATTTTCTAGAACATATTTATTCTGCTTTGATTGTAAATACCACTTGATAAATTTAGTTGACATGCTAAGTATGGAACAATGTCTTTGTAAATTTCATGGTACTGAGGTTTGCTTGAAGACAAGCAAAGATTTAAGTCTGGGGGAAGTGATGTGAGCAAAACATATAGGGTTTTAGGAGTAGTTTTTTCTCACATCTTGTTACATTTTTTGTTAGTTTCATGCATATATTACTCTATTTTGTATGCATTTCCTATTTTCTAGTTCAGAGGTTTTCTCTTTGTACTTTTGGGTGCAGGTTAGCATTTCGGGAGAAAAAGGTGCACTTTCAGAGCAAAAGATGGACAATGTGCAGCTAGATGCAGAGTGGGACACAGCCAGGGCGTGTGGCTACACACAACTGTGTCCAATGGGTGAGATCAACCAACTTAGGGCCGCACACAGCCTGGCCGTGTGGAAACACACGGTCGTGTGGCGGCCCACCAGATTTGGGTGACTAGGGTTTTTCTGAATTTTGCAATGGTCCGAGGTAATGTCTATATAAGGATGGCTCCGCCCAAACCCTAGGGGAGAGGCACGACAGCTAGGACGGAACATCGAAGCCCAAAAAAGCTTCGGGAACTCGCAACGAGAAGGAGGAACTCCGTCGGAGGTCCACGCCTTGCACTTCAACGCCGGAGAGAAGACCATGAAAGCATTGTAATATTTTCTTACTACATTTTATTCCCTATGTATTCGAATATAAACATGCTTTGTGATTCTTCCTTCATATACATGGAGTAGTTTTTTTGATTCTAAGATTAGGGAGTAGCTTGTTTGCACATAACAATGTTGGTTCATGTTAAATTCTGCCTTTGAGTTTAATTTGACAATTGGTAGTTGTTTTTTACTTTATTTGTGCGTGTTTGGTTTTCTACCTGCTGTGCTTAGGCAATACGAGGGGTGGCATCCCTCGTATCTAAGATTTAGGGGATTTGATACAAGGAACCTAGGGGTAAACCTGATCTCCTATAACCGTGGATAGAAGGATGCAGTGGAACCGGACACGGTTCATCGTAGGGATTGATTCGGCATCCTCGTACCGTCTATCTTGACCTTCTAGGTGGAGATAGCTCCCAGTAGATGCGGTGGTTCTTCGGGAGAGTGTATGATGTCCCTTTCACAAAACCATAGCTAAACGACTAGACAACGCCAATTGACAGCATTGTTTTGTGACACACAAGTGAAATTGAAGTCCTAGAATTACCTTTGAAGACCTCGTCACACTCCTTTCCTCCTCCGTGTGACACCGTATAGAGAATAGTCCACCAACAGCCCTCACCTGTCAAAACCCCTTAGAGTTTACATCCGAACGATTACAACCACTGAATGTACCGATACTCTAATCCTAGTCCCTGTGGGATCGATAAATCTTTTATTACTTGACGACATCAGTGCACTTGCGGGCATTGAGCATGAGCGTGCACTTTGAGTCCTCGACAGCCTTCGTCGGGAGATTTGAGGTCGTGATCGCGTGCATCATCTGCCAAGTTAGTACACAGTGAAAATACAAGACAAACAATATGAAAACATAACACAATCACATCACCAAGTTTTTACGTGATTCAGAACCCTAGTTCCTACTCTATGATCGAGCTCTAGTGATCTACACTCACTAAAATTTATCTCCTTCTCGGAATAACATTGGAGGTGGAGAAAACCTCTTACAATGGCTTACAATAAGAAATATAACCAAACAACAAGTGTAAAGAATAAAAATGAAATGCAACAACAAATATGTTACATAAGAATGCTTGAACACTTGATTGCTTGTTGGTTGCTTTGAAAAGGCTTAATTAGGAGGTCTGGAACGCAGGAACAATTCCCCTTCAAGAGCTCCAAGAATCGTTGTGAAATCCTCCATCATGATCTCCTTTTAAAGCATCTACTTGAGCTAATTTTCTACCTTCCTATTGACTGACCTTACCCACTAGTTGACTGGGCATAGTGTCGTTGTCTTACAATGGACTAATCCATGTTAGAAAACACCCAATCAGTCAACTGTCCTGACCCAACAATCTACTGCCATGGGTCAATAATCAACTCCAAAATATTCTGTGCCCTGTCTACTTAAGGCTAGTCGACTGGTCTACCCTAGTAGTTGACTACACGTGGCCAGTAGACTGGTGCAAGTCACCAATCAACTGCCAGATCTACAGGTTAACAGTTGAGCTACAATAGACTACTCGACTAGTCCACTGGATCATAACCCCAATCGACTGCTTGAGTCAACCAAGCCTCCAGAGTGCAGTGCACTAGATCAGTAGACTGGTCCAACTCCCCAGCCAGTTGGTAAACCTCAAAATTACAGTTTAACCTAAGTATAATCCCCTCATACTTGATACTCACCCTAAACCTATACCTAAGCCTTCAAGACATCTCCACCAGCCTCACACCCTCAGGGTCAATCCGAGTCCTCCACGACTCCTTCACCCTTCGCGCTAGTCTTCAAGTGCTTCTATCAGCTTTATCATGCAATTGGGTACTCTTCGCCTAGATCTAAGTCTTCAAGCCACTTCCATCAACCTCAAGTCCTTGGTTTGAGTCCACGACTCCTCACCCTTGGCCCTAGCCTTCAAATGTTTTCTATAGACTTTGTCATTCTAACAGGTCTCCTTTGCCAAGAGGTCGTTGTTGGTGCAATCGACCTAGGTCACAATTGACTAGACTCGAGCTTGACTCGAGTAGTATTTTAATGTTTGACAATGGGTTGACCATTGTTTGACAATAGGGTTGACTATATGGTTGACATGGGATTGATCATATGATGGAAAAGTCCAAGTGGGACACTTGGCATGGAAAGTCCAAGTGGGACACTTGCCATGAAAAGTCTAAGTGGGACACTTGGCATGGTAAAGTCCAAGTCATGGGTACTTGCCAATGGTAAAGTCCAAGCATGGGTCTTGGCAATTGCAAAGACCAACATGGAGTTGGCAAAAAAAGTCCAAGGGTGTGATATTGGCGGCGTAAAGCCCAAGTGTGTGTCTTGGCAGTGTAAGCCCAAATGTGCCTTAGCGGTGTAGACCAGGTTAGCATGACAATAGCCAATGGAAGCACCTGAAGGCTAACGTATGGATGAACAAGTCATGGATGACTTGGAGGGATCCGATAGGCGTGAGGCTGATGGAGGTGGCTAAAAGGCTTAGGTCTGGGTTAGGAGTGGTCTAGCAAGTGTGAGGGGATCATACTTGGGGTAAAACCTTATGGTTGAGATTTAGTAGTCGATTGGGGTTATGGACCAGTCGACTGGTCGAGAGTCAACTGGCGATCGATTGTGGTCGAGTGGCCTTGACAGTCGATTGCCATATTTGGGCAGTCGACTGGCCTAGCAGTCGATTGCCATTGAGGGCAGTCGATTTCTATTTGGGACCACGAGCACAGAAAGCTCAGTAGATGACTAAGTAGTTGGCTATGGGTTTAGCAGTTGACTGCTGGTAAGGGCAGTCGACTGCCAGTGTATTCGTTGGTTCGAATGCCAACGTGGATCAAGCCTATTGTGAGACAACGAAACTGTAGTGCCAGGCACAGAATCATCCCGATGCAGGCATAAAAGGAGCAGTTCATGGAGAATTTCGACCATGGTTTCTTGAGAGATTCTTGATGCGATTTGGAGGCGAAGTGCTGGTGCATTTCAGGTTACTTTAAGCTCATTCAAGCAACCAACAAGCAAAGCATTCAAGCTCACATTTATAAAGTTTTCTTTTGTTGGTGCAATCGACCCGAGTCATGATTGACCGAACTCGAGTTTGACTCTAGGGGGATTTTGATGGTTGACTTGAGTTGACCATGTCAAGGAAAAGTCCAAGCATGGGTCTTGGCATGGAAAGTCCAACATGGGTTGGCAAGGAAAAGTCCAAGCTTGAGTCTTGGCATTTGGAAAGTCCAAGGGGTTTGATATTGGCGGTGTAAAGTCCAAGCGGGAGTCTTGGCAGCATAAGTCCAATGGTTGGCGGCATAAAGTCCAAGCGGAGTCTTGGTAGTGTAAGTCCAATGTGCCTTGGCAGTGTAGACACTATTAGCATGACATAGCCGATGGAAGCACCTGAAGGCTAGCGTATGGATGAACAAGTCATGGATGACTTGGAGGGATCCGATAGGCACGAGGCTGGCGGAGGTGGTTAGAAGGCTTAGGTCTAGGCTATGGGTGGTCTAGCAAGTATGGGGGCACCATACTTGGGTTAAACCTCATATTTGAGGTTAAAACCTCATGTTTGAGGTGTATCAGTCGACTAGGACCATGTGACAGTCGGCTGGTGTGAGTCAACTAGGGTTTGACTGCGGGGAGTGCCCTAGCAGTTGACTGCTAGAGGTTAGCGATCGTATGTTGAGCCGTCGATCGGTGATTGTGTGATCGATCGGCGGTGCTCGGTATTTCAGCACGCAGAATCACGATCGAACTTCATTCTGGGGTTAGCGATCAGTGAAGGCTCTATCAGTCGACTGATATCCTATTCATTGGATTTTTCCAGTGTGGATTGCACCTTTGTCTCACAGCAACAGTGTCATCAGTCGACTGATGGTCTCGAGCAGTCGACTGATAGGCGAAAATCCAGCCCGATTGTAGGTTATAAAGGCAGCTCGGAAGGAGAGTTTTGGCAGCGATTTTCTTAGGTGAATTGGAGCGATTTGCTGTTGTAAATCAGGGTCTTCAAGGCTAGTCCAAGACAATCAAAGATCAAGCAACCAAAGTGCTCTTGTAAAGTGTTTTTCTTTACTTGCATTGTATTTCATACTTGTATTAGCTTGTATCTTTTGTATTACTTAGTGTAATCATTGTAAGAGATTTCTTCACCTCCAGATTGTTCCGAGAAGGAGTTATTTGTGATTAGTGATTGCGTGTGCATCACTAGAGCTTTTTACAGCTCAATCCGTGGGGTATGAACCATTCGGTTCCGAACCACGTTACATACTTATGTATTGGTGTATTTGTGTTTGTCTTCGCTTTCGTTATTACTATTATTTCTATTTCCACTATGCTAACGAGATTTGTAGACGAACACGGAACAAATTCCATTGACGTATCGAAACGAGCTATTCACCCCCCTCTAGCGGTCAACGATTCCTCTACATCTTTATGTTATTTTATGTATTTCACTTGTATTTGCTTGTATTTCATTCTTGTTATTGCAAGAACTGTTGTAAGAGGATTCGTCCACCTCCTGAGTATTTTTCGAGAAAAAGAGATTGGTTAGTGGTGTTTTGCATCGCTAGAGCTCATTTGAGCTCAACTCGTGGAGTAGAAACCCTAGGTTCCGAGCCACGTTATATTCTTGTGTATTTTGTTTGTTTGTCTTTGTTTTGTTATTGCTATTCTATATTCCACTGCGCTAACAAGTATAGTAGACAAGCATGCAAGCACCATTGAATTCCATCGAGTAATGACGCAAAATGCTATTCACCCCCTCTAGTGATGTCCATTTCCTCAACAATTGGTATCAGAGCTAGAAGCTCTTCTACAGACTAACCGCCAAGGAGAAAACACGCTAGAGGTGAAGAAGATGGAGTTTCAAGAAAAATTGAGGGATGACACCATGGTTCCATTTTTCTTCGACGGTGAAGATTTCGTGGCTTGGAGAGGTAAAATGGAATGTTTTTTAAATAAAAATATAGATTATTGGTGTAATATTATAGATGGCTTTCATCATCCAAAGGACAAGAAAGGAGGAGTCCTCAAGAAGAAAAAGTGGACCAATGAGCAAAATAAGAAATATAAAATTAATAAAAAGGTAATGTTAATTTTGACTAATGTTATGCCTAGTATCATTTTGCATAAGATAGGTGAATATCAAGATGCTAAGGAGCTATGGAGCAAGCTAGCCAAGCTCCATGAAGAGCTCGCACCGGTCCAAGATAAGGAAGAAGAGGAGTGCTCATCCTCTCAAGCTCAAGAAGAAGAGAGTATGCCATCATCCCAAGAGCTTGAGGATTCGAAGTTGAGAGATGCTCAAAATCTAGATTGGAGGAAGTAGAAGAAGCTTCCACCTCTAGAATTGAGGGGGAGGAGAGATTTTCAATGCTGGAGCAAGAACAAGAGCAAGAAGAACCATCTACCTCCGGGAGTGATGAAGAACCAACTCCGATTCCTACCACCGACCTATGTAACTCAAGCATTTTAATTAAAAATAAAAATTATATTGTATACTTTTAGTGTAGGGAAGTCGGACACTACAAGAGTAAGTGTTCGAAAGGGGCAAGAAGATGATACAAGTCGTGCCAAAGATCAAGGAGACCGGAGCCCCAACACATAAGAACAAGGAGCATGTGGTGTGCTTCAAATGTAATAAAAAAGGGCATTATAAGAGTCAATGCCCTAGGGGGAGGAAGCAAACCAAGAGCCAAGAAGGAGCATCACATGTTGGGGGAGCTTCTAAAGCAAACCCTATGGT
Organism: Wurfbainia villosa; assembly: GCA_025175895.1. Lineage (NCBI taxonomy): Eukaryota > Viridiplantae > Streptophyta > Magnoliopsida > Zingiberales > Zingiberaceae > Wurfbainia > Wurfbainia villosa. The sequence continues at coordinate 77,120,238 of CM045987.1, read as the reverse complement.
AAAATTTAGTAATGCACCTTCAAATCTTTATGTTAAAAAGCATGATTTTAATACTCTTGCAATTGTGCATAATCATGAAAAGCATGTTAGAAATAGATCTTATTGCTTAGGTGCTAAATCTTGTAATATTAGGGTCAAGGACAAATCAAGAACAAATAACCCTAGAACAATTCTACCTAAGGAAGCAATTAGGAAGGTAGAAGATCACCTAGGCATTAACCCTAAAAAGGTTAGGCATATGCCTAGGAAGAATCTTTTCCAAAGGGTTAATGAAAAATAAAAATTGAGAAAATTAGAGTGAGAGAACCAAGCCGTGAGGTCATGGCTTGAGAAATTGTAGAAGACCCTTAAGAAGATGCAAAATCCAATTCAAGGGTCAAATGATAAAAAATTAAGGTCTAGGAGGCAAGAACCATCTAGGGGCAAGAAAGGCTTGGGTCACAAACCTAAGCCCAAGGAGACCTACCATAGTGTTCCATTCGATTATGGAACTATCCATAGGTCTAGGAAAACCAAGGTTAATAGGGAAGTCATCCCTAAGTTTAACCATGGAGTGTGCCTAGTGGCTGAGGTTTCAAGGAACCCTAGGAAAGCCACTAAGAAGGTCACAAGAGAAGTTATCCTTAGAGTTGACCTAAGCAAGACCCAAATGACTAAGGCTTCAAAGCCTAGAAGGGTCATTAGGAAGGTATCAAGGGAAGTTATCCCTAGTGAATACCTTATAAACCCAAGGAGCTCCAATAGGTATTGGGTTCCTAGGAGCGTGATCGATTCACGCTAGGTGGGTTAGGGTGTGTCAACCCTATGTGGATGGGTAGTTAACCTAATCATGGTAGAGTTCACACTTTAGGTCATTTCCAAGGTAATGTGATACTTTGGAAATATGGTTAGAATTTAATCCTAAAGGATTTTAGGATGTGTCAATATAATGTGAAAAGTTTTGAAAAATTGATCAAATTAGCACAATTAGGTTTATAGGTCATGTGTGCTATTTTGGATTTTTGGCACACTTGGGAGATGAGTGGTATTATGGCAAATTGGATTTAATTTTAACAAATGACAATTAATATTAAAATTTAGGCATTCTTATGCCTTTCCATTTTATTTGTCATACTTTGTTTGTCTTGTCATGTCATGACATCATATTTTTATTTAAATTATTTAAAATATCATGAAAATGCTTAGCTTTGTTGTTTTTAATGTCATTTGTACTTAGGTTCATGTTTATGTCATGATATCATGATTATTGGTACATGTCTTATTCATGCTATCATTTTATACCATAATCATCATTCGTGCATTTAGGATTAATTAAAATTGATTTAAGGACTATGACATTATTTGAACTCCCATGTATAAGGGAATCAAATAGAGTTACCTAGAAAAATGCATGAGACATTAGATTAGGAAGAATAAAAACCCACATCTCACATTACAATTGACATGTGTATGTATTGATATACCCTAGACACATGTGGGGATTAGGAAAATGAGTTAAGTTCAAGGTGTTAGTGTCGGCCCTTAATGCCAATCATGAGATGATTGATTAGGGATCATGTGTATCATATTTCATTAATAAAAGGCAAATATTGTTTATTATATTTACTTTATGCATGTACTAACTAAAATAAATATAATAATGTCCTTGAATAGTAGGTTCTAATCTATAGTATATTAATTAGTAGAATTGATTATGAGAAGCTGTAGAGAATACTATTCTTAATATTCCTAGTCAAGTATTAATATACAAGGGCAATATTAATACATGGAGACAAGCATGTAGGTCAATGGATGACTTGATCTCACAAGTCATGGATATGTGATATCACATTGACACATGGGTATATATATTGGAGAATATATATACTGAATTGACCCGCCATGAGAAAGTATCATGGATCATTATATGAGTGTCATATACTTTCTCATGTGACTATTGGTATGAATAGTCCTTAGACTTGAAGTCACTACGGTTCCCTACATAAGGAGTTATGTACTTTGGTATCGTCTAACGTCACGCCATAACAGGGTGACTATAATGGCATTCACTGGGTATGTAACGAATTATGCAGAGGGATGTGAGTGATGTAGATGGGATCTATCCCTCCTATATGACAGGAGTGATATCTTTGGCCTCTTGATAGAGTAGTACCACGAAATGCATGACCATGCTCAAATGAGTCAATATGAGATATTGAGCTCATTTGTTTGAGTGAGTCTACTTGGGGATCAAGAAACATAGAGATCGATAAGGGGATGACACGGTCTATGCCTCATTGATCGATCTAAGATATCAGAGATAAAAGGACACCATCATACATGATAATAGTCACAGAAAGGTTGTCGGATCTCGACGATCTTGTAACTTGGGTAGAAATGATGTATTGCTAGATGCCGCTCATTTCTTATGTATCAAAAAGGAGTTTTAGATACATTGCCAATGTTACAAGAGTCTATAGGGTCACACACAAATGACATTTTGGAGATGGTTTCTTTTAGTTGGACTAAAAGGACAATTGAGCATATGGCCAAGATTTGAGTTAGACTCAAACTGGTTAAACTTGAGTTAGACTCAAGTTGAACCATGGAAGATGATTTATCATAATGCATGATTAATTTGATTAATCATGCATAGGAATGTTGGGATGTATATTGAAAGCCTAGCTCTTTGGTATGAACATCTTTATTTTGAAATAAGAATCACATGATTATTGTTTGCATATTTTTATGATTATGAAAAATTGTCTAATACTTTATATTGTAGATAACATGGTGCTTGGGTGTGGCACAGAAGATCATGTTATCAGTCCCTTGTAGAGTATAAGTAAAGGCTCACAGCCAAGATGGTTTTGGACAAACCATTGGCATGGTTGTAGTGTAGCTTGGTATTGTTTTATCTTGAACATAAAGTTACACTATTACACTTAGGTGTATTGAGCAGGACCGATATAGAGGTGATTCAATTTATTGCTGACTACATAATTGAATCGGACCTCGGATATTATGTTGTACATGCTCTTAATCCTGATATAATAACGGACACATGTACTTAGTATTTATTTCTTTGATTTACCAGAGGGTGAGATTTCTATGGATTAAATCAATATGCCCGGCAAGTTGGGAAATGATATTATTTACATGGTGTGTCGTTGATTATAGGAGGAATCCGTGTCCTAGGTATTAGGTTGATGATGTCCCCTTGAGGAGCTCATAAGGTTCATCATGTAAACCCTGCAGGTTGACTTAGTCAACATGATGATAAGGTTGAGTGGTACTACTCAAGGAGTTAGATGTTAATTAATTGATGGTCAGTAAATCAATTAATTGACGGACATTCGATATCTTAAACACGGGGAGATGGATGTACAAATAATATATGGAGCCCATATTAATTTATGGGGGTTGGTGAGGTAGTTCGATGATGATCCTCTAGTGGAATGGAACATCATTGATGGATCAAGTTTGTGTGGTTCCGATCCATCGGGTGGCCAAGACCCAACTCCTCCTCATGGTCCCTATCGTAGCCTAATATAAACCTCATGAAGTCTAGATCAAATGATGAGATTAAATCTCTAGATCCGATGGTTAGGATTAAAACCCTAGAACCGACGGTTGAGATTAAATCTCTAGATCCGACGGTTGGGATTAAAACCCTAGAACCGACGGTGGAGATTAAACCAAGGCCTAAAACTAACTCTATATATATATAGGCTTAAGGTGGGCTGCAAAGGTGATTGATGATGGATGGTTTAGGGGATTAGGGGTTGCTTCCTTTGGAGGCTAGGAACCCTAGTTGGTTTAGAATCTTTTGGGCGGCTAGGGTTTGGGAGAAAGGTATGGGACGACAACAAGTAAAAGAAGAGTTTCTTCTTCTTCCTAAGGCATGGCCGGTCCCTTCCTTCTACCCTTCTACCTTGGTTGGTCCACATTCTATTTTTCTATCCCCTCTTCCATGGGCGGCGCATAGTTGATGGAGTTGGATGGCTTGGGTGGCAAGCAACCCTAAGGAGGAAACCCTAATTAGGGTTTGGCTCCTTGAGGGTTGGGCGGCCAAGGTTTGGAAGGAGGGTAGGCGGCATCTTGTGGAAGAGTTCTTCTTTTTCCTAGGAAAGGTGGCCGGTTTAGATCTCCTCCTTCCACCTTGGTTGGGCGGCAAGAAGACCAAAGGAGGAAACCCTAATTAGGGTTTGGCTCCTATGGTTGGGCGGCTAGGGATTGCAAGGAAGTTGGGCGGCAACAATAGGAGAGGAGCTCTTTCTCTTTCTAGGTTGTGGCCGGATCCTTCCTCTATTCCCTCCACCGTGGCCGGCGCCCAACATATTCCCTTTCTCCTCTTTACTCCATCTTGGCCGGCGGCACAAGAAGCTAGGGTTTGTCCCTAGTTCGGTTCCTTGGTTGTTTCATTATGTTCTCTCTATTCTTGGGGCCGGCGGCATCAATCCTTTTATGGATTGGTGGTTGGCTCAAGCAAGAAGGGAAAGAGAGTTCTTCTTTCTTTGGATTGAAGAAGATCTAGGAAGCTTCAACTTGTGGAGGATCTTCGCCCACACGAAGTCTACAAGGAGGTTAGGACATACGATAGAAGATCAAGAGGTATAAAAGTTTTACAACTTTTATTATTGTTCTTTGCATGTTCTTATTGATATGCTAGCTTATGTTCTTTATGTTAGTATATGTTGATTATACTAGTTTACATTTGCATGTATTTGTATAATCATGGACTTCGAATAAGAAACACAAAAACCGGCAATCCGTCCGTCGTCTCTTCCGCGGGTAATCAACTAGAAGAGTTTGGTTGCTTGAACAACTAGTTTGTTCAAGCGATCGCTCGAGTCGTTGGCACGACGACGAATTGGTTGTGCTTAGGAAACTCATCTCATTCGGATTAGTTTTCATTAGTGAAAATTTTAATCCGAGGACATGGGAGCCGATGAGCATTCCAAGGATTAGCACATTGCCAACAAATGGTATCATAGCCACGGTTTCCGGTTTTGTGTGTTTTGGATTCGGTTACTTTTACGCACTTATCATATATTGTGTATGCCGGATAATAGTAGGATGTGCGTAGGCTAACTTTTTGGTTGCAGGCATAAGATCCAACTATTATGGCTTTATATGTGTGTATGTGATTGCATGTGTGTGTGATTGTATATTATTTGAATCCTCGGGGTTGACAAGGCTAAATTAGTATTTAATTTTTGTAATTGAATACGACATTGTTTAGCCACTCTTTATTTTATTTTACTTTCGATCTAGATTTCATGTACACTCCCTTGTGGAGTATAGGATCGATGGATGTAAAATAAAATAGGTTTTATTCTCGGCTCGGATCTCCGGTTGGCTCGTACATGGCGCAGGAGGAGCGGACGAGGTGGCGACACGACAGGAAGCATATTGGAGAACAATACCATAATAGTTGGAAAAATTCTGATTTTTCCATATTTATTGCTGATTTGTTTTATATGCATGTTGTGTGTGCTTGAAAATTCCTCATTTTCAATTTACTAAGTGGGAGAGAGATATTTTAATTAATTCCCGCGGCCTCCATTACAATTTGACGTGTGATGCAACAAACTTGTGTGTCGGCTCTGAGTGCCTTCCTCCCTGAGGATGGGTTTGTTTGAGGATCACTAGGTCAAATAATGGTTATAGGAAATTATCTAGGAGCATGTGTACTTCCACAGAGGTAAGGCACATAATCCAAAATAATTCCCTTAGTATCGTGTAATGGTGCACACTTAGATGCAAATAAAAATATCCTCCCCATAGGAGTCACTGCTTTTATTGTAGGGCCAAAGAGGAACCAACTATTAATTTTATTTGTCAAAAAGTAAGGTTGACAAGATAATAAAATTAATGGGTAAAACCTCCTCTTACAAATGTAGAATTCGTATATGTCCACACTGCGTGGCATGCGATATTCTCGGTGTTTTGAGGTGTTGGTTGATTTCGAAATTTTATTGTTAGAGGAATCAATAATTTTTTGAAATCTAAAGTAATGATCTATGTGATTCTTAGGATTTTCAAAATTGACTTTCAGTCCACTTACTGTGATACTAAAGGAAATAAACTTACTGTACCTAAATAATGTTGATTGGAAAAGATTCTAGATATTGTCTTATCTGCTAAGGTGTACAAGTATGCACTCTTCAAAGAGTGTCCTCAAGCCATCATTGCTCAAAAGGGTTTCTACTTCTAAGCAAGGCAAGAAGAAGAAACAAGGTGAAGCAAAGATGGTGGGAGGATCTCAGGGAAGAGTGAAGAAGCCGAAAGGCAAGTACTTCACTTGCAAGCAGGATGGACATTGGAAGAAGGACTGTCCCAATCCAAAACAGAACAAAGGTATATCTTTTGGACTAGTCATTGAAACATGATTAGCGGTGATATCTACCAGCACCTGGTAAGTAGATACGGGAGCCACTAATCATGTCTGCAACAATTTGCAGGGGTTCCAGGAAACCCGATGACTAGCTAAAAGGGAGATTACCATTTACTAGGACAATGCCATGATGGTGGCGGCTATTGCAGTGGGAGAAGTTTTATTTATCTCTTGAAAATAATAAAACTTTGGTTCTGGAAAATTCCCTTTATGTACCTTTATTTAGAAAGAATTTAGTTTCAGTTTCTAAATTATTATGGATGGATATTCTATTTCTTTTAATGACAGAGTTGTTATAAAAAGGAATAGGGAGAATATCTATTCAGGTACATTGAAAGGAAATTTGAACCAAAACCTCCCACGATGCAAATTGAAGTTAATAACTCATCTTCTAATTCCAATAAGAAAAAAGAACCTTCGAAGATGAACCAAACATATCTTTGGCTTCTTAGGCTTGGTCACATTAACCTAAGCAGAATTCAAAGGTTGATAGCTGATGGACCTTTGGGTTCATTAGTGGTGGAGGATCTCCCAACCTACGAATCTTGCTTGGAGGGTAAGATGACCAAGAGGCCTTTTTCAAGGCCAAGGGTTATAGATCCAAAGATGTGTTGGAATTGGTTCATTCTGATTCGTATGGTCCTATGTCTATCCAGACAAGAGGTAGTTTTGAACATTTCATCTTTTTCATAGATGATTGTTCAAGATACGCATGACACTACGATATGATCATGGTGATGAGTACCTCTTGGGAGAGTTTAGGAACTACTTATCAGAGGTGGGATTGATCCCAATTGATCGCCTAGCACACCCAGTGAATTAGCAGAGCGAAGGAAAATGACTCTTATGGAGATGATTAGATCGATGATGAGTTATTCTGACTTATCAGATTCATTCTAGGGATATGCTATAGATACGACGGTATACATTCTGAACCTGGTTCCATCTAAATCAGTGTCTTCTACTCCCACAGAATTGTGGACTGGGCGAAAGCCTAGTCTAAGACATATTTAGATATGGGAGTACAACACATTGGCTGAAGGCAGATACTGGTAAGATGGAACCTCGTACAGAAGTATGCATGTTCGTTGACTATCCCAGGGGAACGAAGGGTGGATTGTTTTATAGTCCTAGAGATCAGAGGGTGATCGTTAACACGAACGCCAGATTTCTAGAGGAAGACTATGTGATGAGCCACAAGCCCAAGGGTAAAATTGTTCTGGAGGAGTTAAAAAGGGAAGTCACTTCTTTAGTACCACCGGTACAAGAGGACATACCACATGTCACTGCACCGCGTGTCACAGAGGATACACAGGTGATACCTCGTCGTAGTGGGAGAGTTGTTAGACAGCCTGAGAGATTCATGTTCTTGGGAGATTCTTTTGATTTGGTCCCTAGCAAACATGAACCTGATCCCTAGACATATGACGAGGCAATCCAAGATATAAATACAACATCTTTGCAAAGTGCAATGAATACTGAGATTGAATCTATGGATTCAAGTCAGGTCTGGGAGCTCTTGTGCACTGCAGCTCATATGGATTATGAGTTGTGGCAGATGGATGTCAAGACAGCTTTCCTTAATGGAAGTCTTGAGGAAAACATCTATATGAAGCAACCAGAGGGATTCATTGCTAAGGGAAAAAAGCATATTGTATGTAAGCTTAATCGGTCCGTTTATGGACTGAAGCAAGCTTTGAGGTCTTGGAACATCCGCTTTGATGAGGTAAATCCAGACTTATGGATTTATTCAAAGTCCGGATGAGTCTTGTGTATACAAGAGATGTGACGAAAACGTAGTGGTATTTCTTGTACTATACGTAGATAATATTTTGGTAGTTGGCAACAATATCAGAGTGTTATCAGACGTAAGGGTATGGTTGTCCAAACAGTTTTAAAAGACTTGGGAGAAGTGGGTCACAACCTTGGGATCAAGGTTGTTGTGCTTATCCCAAGCTTCATACATAGACATGATTTTGGATCGTTTTAGCATGCAGAACTCCAAGAAGGGTTTTCTACCTTTCAGGTATGGAGTTCCTTTATCTAAGGAGATGTGTCCTAGATCATCCGAGGTGATAAAGGAGCCGTGAAGGCGATTCCTTATGCTTTGGCGTAGGAAGCCTCATGTATGATATGTCGAGACAAGATATCTACTTTGCCGTAGGCATGGTTAGCAGATATCAGAGTAATCCAGGACATTGGACTGCGGTAAAGCATATATTGTAGTGCCTGAGTAGGACTAGGGATTATATGCTAGTTTACCGGGCAGACCAATTACTCCCTGTGGGTTGCATGGATTGCGATTTCCAATCAAATAGGAATAACAGTAAGTCTACCTCAGGTTTTGTGTTTACTTTAGGAGGTGGAGCCATTGTATGGAGGAGTGCCCAGCAGAAATGCGTGGCAGACTCCACCATGGAAGCTGAGTATTTGGCAGCCTATGAGGCGGCCAAAGAAGCTGAGTGGCTCAGGAACTTTCTGATTGACTTAGATGTGATTCCTGGTTTGCCCAGAAATATCACAATTTATTGTGATAATAATGGTGCAGTTGCAAACTTGAAGGAACCACGAGCCCATAAGGCTAGTAAACACATAGAGTGCAAGTACCACCTGTTACGAGAAATCGTAAAGGAGGTAGAAGTTGCTGTCGCCTAGCATGCATCAGAGGATGACCTAGTAGACCCTTTCACTAAGGCCCTTCTAGCGAGAGCTTTGATAGGCATGTGGAGGGAAGGGGAATCAGATGTATGGCAGTATGATGACAACATAGTCTTTTAGTATAAGTGGGAGATTGTTGGGATGTATACTGAAAGCCTAGATCTTTGGTATGAACATCTTTATTTTGAAATAAGAATCACATGATCATTGTTTGCATATTTTTATGATTATGCAAAATTGTCTAATACTTTATATTGTAGATAACATGGTGCTTGGGTGTGGCACAGAAGATCATGTTATCAGTCCCTTGTAGAGTATAAGTAAAGGCTCACAGCCAAGATGGTTTTGGACAAACCATTGGCATGGTTGTAGTGTAGCTTGGTATTGTTTTGTCTTGAACATAAAGTTACACTAGTACACTTAGGTGTATTGAGCAGGACCGATATAGAGGTGATTCAATTTGTTGCTGACTACATAATTGAATCGGACCTCGGATATTATGTTGTACATGCTCTTAATCCCGATATAATAACGGGCACATGTACTTAGTATTTATTTCTTTGATTTACCAGAGGGTGAGATTTCTATGGATTAAATCAATATGCCCGGTAAGTTGGGAAATGATATTATTTACATGGTGTGTCGTTGATTATAGGAGGAATCTGTGTCCTATGTATTAGGTTGATGATGTCCCCTTGAGGAGCTCATAAGGTTCATCATGTAAACCCTGCAGGTTAACTTAGTCAACATGATGATAAGGTTGAGTGGTACTACTCGAGGAGTTAGATGTTAATTAATTAATGATCAGTAAATCAATTAATTGACGGACATTCGATATCTTAAACACGGGGAGATGGATGTACAAATAATATATGGAGCCCATATTAATTTATGGGGGTTGGTGAGGTAGTTCGATGATGATCCTCTAGTGGAATGGAACATCATTGATGGATCAAGTTTGTGTGGTTCCGATCCATCGGGTGGCCAAGACCCAACTCCTCCTCATGGTCCCTATCGTAGCCTAATATAAACCTCATGATGTCTAGATCAAATGATGAGATTAAATCTCTAGATCCGATGGTTAGGATTAAAACCCTAGAACCGACGATTGAGATTAAATCTCTAGATCCGACGGTTGGGATTAAAACCCTAGAACCGACGGTGGAGATTAAACCAAGGCCTAAACCTAACTCTAAATATATATAGGCTTAAGGTGGGCGGCAAAGGTGATTGATGATGGATGGTTTAGGGGATTAGGGTTGGCTTCCTTTGGAGGCTAGGAACCCTAGTTGGTTTAGAATCTTTTGGGCGGCTAGGGTTTGGGAGAAAGGTATGGGGCGGCAACAAGTGGAAGAAGAGTTTCTTCTTCTTCCTAAGGCATGGCCGGTCCCTTCCTTCTACCCTTCTACCTTGGTTGGTCCACATTCTATTTTTCTATCCCCTCTTCCATGTCCGGCGCATAGTTGATGGAGTTGGATGGCTTGGGTGGCAAGCAACCCTAAGGAGGAAACCTTAATTAGGGTTTGGCTCCTTTAGGGTTGGGCGGCCAAGGTTTGGAAGGAGGGTAGGCGGCATCTTGTGGAAGAGTTCTTCTTCTTCCTAGGAAAGGTGGCCGGTTTAGATCTCCTCCTTCCACCTTGGTTGGGCGGTAAGAAGACCAAAGGAGGAAACCCTAATTAGGGTTTGGCTCCTATGGTTGGGCGGCTAGGGATTGCAAGGAAGTTGGGCGGCAACTATAGGAGAGGAGCTCTTCCTCTTCCTAGGTTGTGGCTGGCTCCTTCCTCTATTCCCTCCACCGTGGCCGATGCCCAACATATTCCCTTTCTGATCTTTACTCCATCTTGGCCGGCGGCACAAGAAGCTAGGGTTTGTCCCTAGTTTGGTTCCTTGGTTGTTTCATTATGTTCTCTCTATTCTTGCGGCCGGCGGCATCAATCCTTTTATGGATTGGTGGTTGGCTCAAGCAAGAAGGGAAAGAGAGTTCTTCTTTCTTTGGATTGAAGAAGATCTAGGAAGCTTCAACTTGTGGAGGATCTTCTACCACACGAAGTCTACAAGGAGGTTAGGACATACGATAGAAGATCAAGAGGTATAAAAGTTTTACAACTTTTATTATTGTTCTTTGGATGTTCTTATTGATATGCTAGCTTATGTTCTTTATGTTAGTATATGTTGATTATACTAGTTTACATTTGCATGTATTTGTATAATCATGGACCCCGAATAAGAAACACAAAAACCGGCGATCCGTCCGTCGTCTCTTCCGCGGCTAATCGACTAGAAGAGTTTGGTTGCTTGAACAACTAGTTTGTTCAAGCGATCGCTCGAGTCGTTGGCACGAGACGAATTGGTTGTGCTTAGGAAACTCATCTCATCCGGATTAGTTTTCATTAGTGAAAATTTTAATCCGGGGACATGGGAGCCGATGAGCATTCCGAGGATTAGCACATTGCCAACAAGGAATACCAAAGGGTTAGTATTCATGATGAGAACAAAAAGAAGGAATACCAAGGGTCTTAGTATTAAGATATTTCTTAATGGGAGTTAATAGCAATGGTTGCTATGGGATTTAAATGGCCTCTTTTTGGTGTTTAACGTGGATCATTATTTTAGTGGTGTGGCTTTTTTTTTTTGGCGTGCAAGCAAAAGAAGGCCAAGAGAGAAAGTGTTCTCTCATCTCCTCCTTCCTCTCCTTCTTCTTCCAAAGAGGTCTTGACATTTTGCTAGGGGTTGCTAGCACAACGTGACTCCAAAGCTAGTGTGGGTGTCAGTGTTGATACCATAGATATACGGTTACTCTTACCGTATTGAGATCCAACAGGGTTTAGAAAAGCGAGATTGCGAAGGGCACGCACTGAAGGTATATTCTTCATCTAGATAAGATCAGATAGAAAACGATTTATATAGTTTTGCATGGATCTTTGGTGGGATCCGGTATACTTATTTATTTCTGCTGCGGTTGTGAGAAGTATTCGCCCGCGACGTTGTGAACGTCAGATCTGGACCGGTTTCCCAACACAAGGTACATAGTTCTTGCATCTAGATGAACTCAAACTCATCTTATACCAATGATGGATTATGGTGAAAGCTAATGTGCAAGTCATGTACTTTGAGCCGATAGATCATGATCCAATATAAGATTTTAAAATCATTTCAAAATCACTTTGAAAAACCTTGGTGTAGTCTATCTTTTGATAGAAGTCACCATTAATAAAGTTGATACAAAGTAGGCTCAAAACATTGAAGTTATCTTTGTTTTCGAATTTTGTATCAATCTCACTATTTTATGGATATTTTATGTTTTAAATATTTTTCACCCATAGTGATTGATATAAGTATTATATGTATGAATTTTCATTATTTTTCAAATTATGTATATTTAATTATGAATATTTGAACATAATTTCTGAATTCTGGATTTCTACATTTGTAGAAAACAATCGACTGTCGCCTTGGGCAGTCGAATGGCGTTGAGGGTAGTCGACTGATTGCTGACTGAGTTGACTGCCAAGTCTGATTTCGGGTAAACATGATTTGTTTATCCTAGTTTCAGTCATTTTAAGCTACCCTAAATGCTCCTAACCCTAGGATATGCTTTGGAAAGCAATGGAAGGGTGAAAATCCATTGGATATGGATTAGGAGAGTTGCTTAGGGTGAGAATCAAATTTTAAGGAGTGTGAAAGATCAAGTTTGAACTTTTTCTCTTAATCTTGATTGGTTAGTGTTCCTATTGGCTTAAGGATTCTCCAAGGACATTGTTGGTGCAATGGAAAAGGGGGACCAAGCCTTTAGGGGGAGGTTATCCATCATGGGATGATGGATGTGCATTCCTCAAAGGGGGAGACTATTAGTGAAAGCCCTGGAGCCAATCATGTGATGATTGTTGTATGGACTTTATTGTATCATATTCCTATTTATAAAGGCATGGTTATTATATTTACTTGTATTGGTGCCAAATAACTAAATATAATAATGTCCTTGAGTAGTAGGTTCTTATCTATATCAATCGATTGGTTGAATCGATAATGAGATGATATAGAGAACACTACTCTTAATCATTCCCAGTCTAGTATTAACATTCAGGGACAATGTTAATGCGTAGAGACTAGCATGTAGGTCAACACGATGACTTGATCTCACAAGTCATGGATATGAGATATCAAGTTGACACATGGGTATGCATTGAAGAATGTATACTGAATGACCCGCCATGAGAAAGTATCATGGATTATTATATGAGTGTCATATACTTTCTCATGTGGCTATTAGTATGACTATTAGTCCTTAGACCTGAAGTCACCATTGTTCCCTACATAAGGAGTTGCATACTTTGGCTTCGTCAAACGTCACCCGTAAATGGGTGGACTATAAAGGCGATTACTGGGTATGTAACAAATTATGCGGAGAGATGTGAGTGATGTAGATGGGATCTATCCCTCCTATATGACGGGGGTGACATCGATATTCTTGATAGAGTGAGACCACGAAGTGCATGGCCATGCCCAAATGAGTCAATATGAGATATTGAGTTCATTTGATTAGAGTGAGTCTACTTGGAGTTCAAGATATAGATTGTACCGAGGATGACACAGTCCATGCCTCAATTGGTCAATCTAGATGTCAAGGATAGAGGGACATTGTCACATATTGTGAGAGTCACAATTAGTAGTCACAAAGGTGATGTTGGAGCTCAACATTCTTGTAACTTGGGTAGCAATGATGTGTTGTTAGATACCGCTCATTGCTTATATTTCTAAATCGGTTTAGGGACATTGCCAATGTTACAAGAACCTATAGGGTCACACACAAAGGGCGATTAGATGGAGATTAGGTTCATATGATGAACCATGAGGATTAGGTTCATATGATGAACCAAATTGGATTAAGAGTAATCTTAATTATACTAATTGAGTTGGACTCAATTTGATTCAAGTGTTGAATGAGTCTAATTTAGATTTGATTCATCAAATCAATTTAAATTAATGAATAGAGATTCATTAAATTAAATTGACTTGAATAAAATGGTTGGATTTGATCAACCATGGGAGATAAGAGGTCAAGTTTGACTTGACTTGAGAGGGAAGATGAAAGGTCAAGTTTGACTTGACCAAATGCCATGTCATGATGATGACTTGGCATGGCCGGCCAATGATGATGCTCCACATCATCATTGACTTATCAAGTGGTGCCACCTCATAAGGGAGACCAAGAGACATTGGCTCATTGAGTTACATGCATGCATGTAACCCCCTGTCCATGAAGTGGTTGGCCACTTGATTGGCATTAGATGAAGTATTCATTTGTGTGAGTTACCACAACTTCATCTTCTTCCTTGGATCATTCTCTCAAGCTCCCTCTCCTCCTTGGCTGAACCATCCATAGGGTGCTAGCACACTCAAGGGTGTGTTTTCTCCACCTATTGCTTGTGTGGATACCAATAGAGGAGTGTACACTTGACGCTCTTGAGTTCCGGCAAAGCTTTTGGACGAGTGGGATTTGCAAAGGGCGTCGCATCGAGGGTAATGATCTCACCTTCTAGATCTAAGGTAGATCTATGGTTTTTAGTAAACACATACATGTTTTAGTTTTAATACATCTTTGCACGGATCCGTGGCCGGGCTTCCGGGGTTTCCGCAATGCAAAAAGCGGTTTTAGCGGCTCGGAAAGTCCAACAGAGACAAGAAGGGTTTTAGATACCCTTATTGTCCTCACCAAAGGGGGAGAAGTGAGGGTTAAGTTGTTGGATCGAAAGCGTTGCTAGAGACGGGGTGGGGGGTGAATAGCGAGCGTAAAATCTTTTCGTACGATTCGATGACACAAGAGTAGCACAGCGGAAAAATAAATAACACAAGTTTGTTTTTACTTGGTTCACAACCCAACGGTTCCTAATCCAAGGCCCTGCGATCCTTGACCGCGTATGTGTTGGGGATCGAACGGCCGGCTAGAGGGGGGTGAATAGCCCTTTGTCGTTGGATGCCAGATTTTGCTCGTCTACAAAAAGATTAGCGCAACGGAAACTACAAGACAAGCAAATAAACAAAGAAAAACAAAAGCAATGCTAACAAAGAATGTAACGTGGTTCACGGCTACGCTGCTAATCCACGATCCCGATTCGTCCGAGGTGAATCACTCCTTCAAAGACAATCACTATTGGTCTCTCCTTTGCACCAAGCTAGGTGGAGGTAACCTTTACAATCAAGATCACTCTTCTTACAATTAGAATGGAGTAAAAGCAAGTAAGAAGAGTTTAGAGCTTGTGGGGGACTTGGATGGTCGTTTGGAGTAAGAGCATTAGCCCCCCAAAGCTCCAAACCCTCTCTTTTTATAGAGAGGAGGCTTTTCTTCCCGTTGCCCGCCACGATCACGCCCTTGGCGATCATTGTCGCCACTACAACGTCTCGAACACGCCGGATCCCGACCGTTGTAGTCCAACGGAACACTATAGCGGTCGTGATGGACCTCATCGATCATCCGCTTCCGTGTCGCCCGATCGGCTACGAGTGGTTCTGTGGCCAAACCCTTTCGACAAGTCGATTGCGCCTTCGTGATCGTGATGTCTGCGATCGCCCACATATAGCGATCGTGCTATCCTCAAGGCCCGATCGAATACCGGTCGAACCACGTTCGACTCGGAAGCGATCGCGCCATCCTCAAAATAGCGATCGAATACGGTCGAACCACGTTCGATTGAGCGATCGCCATTCCATGGCGATGATCGGGTGTCGGGAAATCCCATCTGACACATAGCCAAATGACCAAGTTTCACCTAAGAGCTACCCCTTCCCGGGTTACATTCGCTAACTCTTATCTCTCGGAGTCCCTCTCCTTCGAAGTTCTCTTCGTTCACGGCCACGTCCCTCGGCAGCATCAGGCGCACGGCTCTGCAATGCTCCTTCGCGTCTCTTGCCTCGAAGTCTACTTCCTCCGGCTTCACTCCAAGCTTCTCGTCTGGGGGTCCCTCGGATGCTCCAAGCGCACGGCTTCCGCAAAGCTATCCTTCACCGACTCAAGGACAGAGTCATGAGATGTGAAACTCGCCATGGCTCCATGTGTGAATTACTAAGTCCTGCACGACTTCAACGCACATATCAAATCAACATAACAAACTAACTTAAACCCTTTACCACACACATCAAAACCTAATCATGGCAAGAGATTGCCCTAACAATCTCCCCCTTTTTGATGTGTGGCAATCCGTTTAAGTTAGGTAAAAACATTTGATAAAAATTTCTAAGGTAAGAAAGCATGTAAACATAAACATGATATAGCAACATGCAACTCCCCCTTAATCCATGAAACTCCCCATACATAAACATGATATAGCAACATGCAACTCCCCCTTAATCCATGAAACTCCCCATACATATTTCTCCCCCTATCATAATTTACTTAAACACAATTATTTCTCCCCCTTTGACACCATCAAAAAGATTAATACTAAGTTATAAACCCATGACATCAAGTCTAATAGAAGGAAAATACCAAAAACATGTTTAAAATCTGAAATCAGAAAATATTAGACTGATGGCAATGATCGTATTGGCACAATAATGGTTTCAAATTACGATTTTCTGGTAATTTCAAAAATGCATTAAAAATTTTAGAAAATTAAAAAAATAGTGAAATTTGGGGAACACATTTCTTTTAAGTATATCTATCAATGAAAAATAGTTTTTTATGTAAAATCATTATATTTTCACGTATTTGCCAAAAATCCAAAAGGTTTAAAAACCACTAGGTTTTTGATCATGTGAGTATCAAGTTTAACACCTAGTTTTGGTTCCAATTGTTTCAAAACATGAATACATAGATTTTATATTAAGAAATTGTTTTGAAAACATATGAAATATCTAACCATGATCTTTGGGCAATATGTCTATGAATTAAACATAAGCCTTCCCCGTGATTGGTCTATTATTGTTATTTTGATACTTTAAATGACCATCCAAATGCCATAGGCATTAGTGGACATTTGTATCATCCTAACATCTCACCCATGCTAAGTTTTCAATCATGGTAGCCTATAGTGAGTGTGAGATGTATCCTAGAGGTATTTGTATATACTTAACCATTATATTCATGCAATTCTATCAAGGTTAAGTATCACCCTAACAATCCTCATGATCATAAAGACATATATGTGTGAATTTCACATTATGATCATGAAATACATGTATTCATCAATTTTTAATCATGCATTAGGTATTATATCATGATAATAAGCAAATATTATCTAAAACATGATTTAACCCTATTTCTCATGATGATGTGCCAAATTTCAAAATCATAAATCATGATTGCACATATACATAGCAATTATATTGATTATCATGATTTAAGCATTATTAACTATTTATAGGCACGTTATCATCACCTAACACCATTTAAAAATGTTGTCCCGCCATCCTAAGTCAACCAAAATATGATATAGGTCAATTGCATATGGTTGACTACCTTAGGGTTTTCCTAACCCTTAAGAATGGATTTTGGAACCCAAAATAAGTTCTTGCCTATGGGGTTCACTAGATACTCCTTAGGAATCCATTTCCTAGCTATTACTTTCTTCTTATCTTGTCCCCTAGCAATTAGGCATTTGTAGGCCTTTTCATTTTTCTTTTCTTTGTATCCTAGGCCTTTCTTATTGAAGCTAGCTCTTTGGCTCCCTATAATCATGTTCAAGGTGTTTGAGCCAATTGTGAATTTCTCTAGGGCTTTTGTAAAATAGTCTACCTTTTCCCTTAAAGCCCTATTTTCTTCTATACATGCATCACTAACATCCAAAGGCATATAGTTATCATGTGAGCATGCATCATTTAAGCTAGAAGAAATATTATCATCATTTAAGCATGCTTTTTCTAACTTACTTTCTAAGTCCTTAATTTGATCTAGCATGCTTTTGTTCTTCTTCTTAGCTCTAAATAAATCCCTAGTTAAGCTAGAAACCATGGAAACTATTTTCTTAGGAGTTAAGTTTGTTACCATAGTTTCCATGTCCTCTTTTTCTTCTTCGGATGAGGAGGATGTAGAGGCTCCCCCTTCACTTGAGATCTCTCCACTTGAGCTTGATTCTTCATTTTCGGTGGAGGAGCAATCCAAGTCATCGAAAGCCATCAATGCTAGGTTGGTGACAAATGCATTTTCTTCCTCGGATGATGATGAAGAAGAGGAGGAAGGGTCATCCCATGTCTTGGCCTTGAATGCTTTGGCCTTCCCCTTTTCCTTTGCCTTCTTTTCTTCTTCCTTTTTCTTCTTGCTACCCTTTTTCTTCTTCTTTTCTTTTTTCTTTCTATTCTCCTCCTTGCTTTTGTTCAAGAGGGGACAATTATCCCTTATGTGTCCCTCTCCTTGGCAATTGTAGCAAATGATTTTCCCCCTTGGTCTTCTATTCCTATCATTAGATTTATTAAAATGAAAACCCTTTAAAGCACGCCTTACCCTCCTTACCATATACACTTCTTCCGTGCTCTCCATGGAGGAGGAGAAAGAGGCTTCATCATCGGAGGAGGAGGGGATCTCCATCTTCTTCTTCCCCTTGTTTGCCATCAAAGCTACTCCTCTTGAAGGTTGGATTCTTGGCTCTTCTTGTATTCTTTCAAGCCTCGTTTCGTGGAGTTCCATTGTTGAGAAGAAATCCTCCAAGGTGCTCACTTCTAAATTCTTTGAGATATAGAATGAGTCCACCATGGAGCTCCACTTTGAGGACCGGGGAAAGGCATCTATGACCTTCATTACCATATCCCGGTTGGAGAGCTTTTCACCTACACTTGACAAACCGGTTATAATTTCCTTGAAACGAGAATGTAAGGAAATTACCTTTTCTCCCTTTTCTAGTTTAATGTTGTTGAGTTGGGAGTGAAGGAGGTCTCTCCTTGCTAGCTTCGCCTCGGATGTGCCTTCATGAAGCTCAATTAGCTTCTCCCACATCTCCTTGGCACTTAGGCATTCTCCAATTCAGTTGATCTCTTGTTGGGGGAGCACATTGAAAAGATGATGCTTGGCTTTTGAGTTTGCAAGGTGCTCTTCCCTTTGCTTTTTGGTCCACCTAGATTTCTCTATTGGCTTCCCTTCTTCATCCCTAGGCAAAATGAAACCGGATTCCATTGTAATCATAATATCAAAATCCGTTTCGAAAAATACCTTCATTCTCTTTTTCCACCAAGAGAATTCGCCGTCGAACTTCGGTGGGTCGATGTTGGAGCCGGCCATTTTGAATGTTGCTTGTTGTGGTGGTTAGTCCTCGACAAGCTTTCCTTGGCTCTGATACCACTTGTTGGGAATCGAACGGCCGGCTAGAGGGGGGTGAATAGCCCTTTGTCGTTGGATGCCAAATTTTGCTCGTCTACAAAAAGATTAGCGCAACGGAAACTACAAGACAAGCAAATAAACAAAGAAAAACAAAAGCAATGCTAACAAAGAATGTAACGTGGTTCACGGCTACGCCGCTAATCCACGATCCCGATTCGTCCGAGGTGAATCACTCCTTCAAAGCCAATAACTATTGGTCTCTCCTTTGCACCAAGCTAGGTAGAGGTAACCTTTACAATTAAGATCACTCTTCTTACAATAAGAATTGAGTAAAAGCAAGTAAGAAGAGTTTAGAGCTTGTGGGGGACTTGGATGGTCGTTTGGAGTAAGAGCATTAGCCCCCCAAAGCTCCAAACCCTCTCTTTTTATAGAGAGGAGCGCCACGATCACGCCCTTGGCGGATCGCCACACTACAACGATCTCCGAACACGCCGGATCCCGACCGTAGTCCAACGGAACACTTGGCGGTCGATCGATGGACCTCATCCCGATCGCCGCTCCGTAGTCGACGCCACCGCTCACGAGTGGTTCTGCGTGGCTAAACCTTCGACTAATCGATCACGCCTTTCAGCAGCCGATTGATGAGTCTTAGCGATCGCCTACATATGGCGCGACCGGGCCTCAAAATAGCTGCCGAATACGGTCGAACCACGCTCGACTTCGAGAAGGATCGCCATTCCATGGCAATGATCGTGTTGGGAAATCCCATCCACACTTAGCCAAATGGCCAAGTTTCACCTAAGAGCTACCCCTTCACGGGTTACATTCGCCACTCTCATCTCTGAGTCCTCAAGTTCTCTCTGCTCTGGCCATGTCCCCAAGAGATCAGACGACTCTGCAATGCTCCTTCGCGTCTCTTGCCTCGAAGTCTACTTCCTCCGGCTTCACTCCAAGCTTCTCGTCTGGCTGTCCCTCGGATGCTCCAAGCGCACGGCTTCCGCAAAGCTATCCTTCACCGACTCAAGGACCGAGTCATGAGATGTGAAACTCACCACGGCTCCATGTGTGAATTACTAAGTCCTGCATGACTTCAACGCACATATCAAATCAACATAACAAACTAACTTAAACCCTTTGCCACACACATCAAAACCTAATCATGGCAAGAGATTGCCCTAACAGTATGAAGGGGCAATCCACTATAGAGTCTCCTCTTCTTTGGAGGTAGGAGACAACGATCATAAAAACCAAAAGCATGAGGATGAGGAAATAAGCCGACCTCACCTCGTTACGATCAAAACCATGAATACAATAAATAAAAACTAATACTTGTTGTTGCCGACGAAGAGATTTTGAACTTGGCATTGCATTGACGTTATGACGACGTTAGAGCTTTGGCGTTGCGGGAGCACTTTGAGAGTAAGATGAATGATCTTTGGGTTGGAGTCCTCCCCTCCTTTTATAGACTTATGCCTTGGAATAAGTCTAGATTCAGGTCCTCAACTTTTGGAACTTATCACGAGGTGACACTTTATCTTATAGCGAAGTGGCGACGTCAAACGTTTGAAGGTAGGAAACTTCGCTTCCCACTTCAACTCGGTCGCTTGTTCATGGCGATCTCTTCTACGTCCCCGGATAAAAAAAATTTATCCTTGACAAGAGGGATTACCCAAGCTCCCATTTCATCATCGTGTTATTCGATTAGAGTGGTCACTTGAACAAACTTGTTGTTCAAGCAACCAACCTCTATTCTACGATTAGCCGCGGAATAGACGTTGTACGGATCGCCAGCTTTTGTGTTTGTATTTGGGTTCCAAGTTAATTTAGCCATTAAACAAAGCATACAACATTCATATAATTGAAAAACAATCATAGACATAACACAAAAGAATATAAAACAACATTTATACCTCTCGATCTTCTATTTTATGTCCTTCCTCCTTTTGGGCGTCGTGTGGGCGACGGTCTTCCAAAAGTTGAAGCCTCCTAGATCGCTAATCTTCCTATCCTTGTTGTCTCCGAACAAAGGAAGATCAATAACAAAACTCTTCCTTTCCTTACTTGTACCAACCACCAAACACCAACTTGGTGTCCGCCGGCCTAAGGAGTGGATGAAGGAGATGGGTGCCGGCCAAGAGCTCCAAGGGAAGACCCTAAGCTTTGTTTCCACTGACCAAGGAGAGGAGAAGGAGGAGGTTTTGACGCCGGACAAGGGAGAGGAAGGAAGATGATGGGCGCTGACCACCTTAAGGAAGAAGAGAAGATAGGAAAATATTTCCTTAATTGTGGCCGCCCAAACCAAACTCCAAAAACCCTAGCCTCCAAGCTCCTTGCCGCCCAACCCTAATCCTATCTTCAATTGTTCTTGCCGCCCACCCCCTTGCCTCCTTTTATAGAGTTAGGGATAAGCCTTGTTTTAATCTCCAACATTGGTTCTAGGGATTTAATCTCAACCGTCGGATCAATTGATTTAATCTCAACCGTCGGATCTAGAGATTTAATCTCTACCGTTGGATCTAGTGTTTTGTTTTCATCATTAGATCTAGGCTTTATGAGGTTTTAATAGGCTACAATAGAGACCATGAGGAGGAGTTGGATCTTGGCCACCCAATGGATCAAGTCCACATAAAGTCCGATCCATTAATGACAATCCAATCCATTAGAGGATTATCATTGATCTACCTCACCAACCCTCATAAGATAATATGAGCTCCATATATTATTTGCACATATTTCTCCCCATGTTTAAGATTTCGAATGTCCGTCGATTAATTAATTTACTGACAATTAATTAATCAACATCTAACTCCATGAGTAGTACCACTCAACCGTATCATCATGCCGGACCAAGTCCACCTGCAGGGTTTACATGATGAACCTTATGAGCTGCTCAAGGGGACATCATCATCCTAATATATAGGACACGATTTCCTCCTATAATCAACGACACATCATATAAATAATATCATTTCCCAATTTACCGAGCCTATCGATTTACTCTATAAATCTCGCCCATTGGTAAATCAAAGAAATGAATACTAATCATATGTGCTCGTTATTATATCGGGATTTAGAGCATGTACAACATAATATCTGAGGTCCGATTCGATTATGTAGTCAGTAATAAATCGAATCACCTCTAAGTCGGTCCTGCTCAATACACACAAAGTGCACTAGTGTGATTCTATGGTCAAGACAAACCAATACCAAATCACACTACAACCATACCAATGGTTTGTCCAAAGACATCTCGGTTGTGAGCCTTTACTTATACTTTACAAGGAGCCGATAACATGATCTCCCGTGTGACACTACACACCATGTTATCTACAATGTAATGTATTAAACAATATGCATAACCGTATAAATATGCAAACAATGATCATGTGATTCTTATTTCAAAATAAACATGTTCATACAAAAGATAGACTTTTCAGTATACATCCCAACAATCTCCCACTTTTACTAAAAGACTATGTTGTCCTAAAACTGTCATACATCTGATTCTCATTCCCTCCACATGTCTATCAAAAGCTCTCGTCAGAAGGGCCTTAGTGAAAGGATCTGCCAGGTTATCCTCTAATGTAATCTTGGCCACAACAACTTCTCCTCTCTTTACGATTTCTCTTATCAGGTGGTACTTGTGCTCTATGTGTTTACTTGCCTTATGGGCTCGTGGTTCCTTCGAGTTTGCAACTGCACCACTATTATCACAATAAATTGTGATAGTTTTGGGCAAACCAGGAATCACATCCAAGTCCATCAAGAAGTTCCTGAGCCACACAGCTTCTTTGGCCGCCTCAGAGGCCGCCACATACTCAGCTTCCAAGGTGGAGTCCGCCATACATTTCTGCTTGACACTCCTCCATACAATGGCTCCACCTCCCAAAGTAAACACAAAACCTGAGGTAGACTTACTGTTATCCCTGTCTGATTGGAAGTCAAAATCTGTGTAACCCACAGGGAGTAATTGGTATGCCTGGTAAACTAGCATATAATCCCTACTCCTTCTCAGGTACTTCAATATATGTTTTGCCGCAGTCCAATGTCCTTGCCCTGGATTACTCTGATATCTGCTAACCATGCCAACAGTAAAGCAGATATCAGGTCTCGTACATAGCATCACATACATGAGGCTTCCTATTGCAGAAGCATAAGGAACCGCCTTCATCTCCTCTATCTCCTCAGATGTTCTAGGACACATCTCCTTAGATAAAGGAACTCCATGCCTGAAAGGTAGAAATCCCTTCTTGGAGTTCTGCATGCTAAAACGATCCATAATGGTGTCTATGTATGAAGCTTGAGATAAGCACAACATCTTTTTCCTGCGATCCCTTATAACCTTGATCCCAAGGATGTGTCCCACTTCTCCCAAGTCCTTCATATCAAACTGTTTAGACAACTATACCCTTACATCTGATAACACCTTGACATTGTTGCCAATTAACAAAATGTCATCAACATATAGTACAAGAAATACCACTACGTTTCCGTCACATCTCTTGTATACACAAGACTCATCCGGACTTTGAATAAATCCATAAGACTGGATTACCTCATCAAAGCGGATGTTCCAAGACCTCGAAGCTTGCTTCAATCCATAAATGGACCGATTAAGCTTACACAAAAGATGTTCTTTGCCCTTTGCAATGAATCCTTCTGGTTGCTTCATATAGATGTTTTCCTCAAGACTTCCATTAAGGAAAGTTGTCTTGACATTCATCTACCAAACCTCATAATCCATATGAGCAACAATACATAAGAGAATCCGGATAGACATAAGCAAGGCTACCGGCGAAAAGGTCTCCTCATAATCGATACCCTCTTTCTGAGTAAACCCTTTCGCAACAAGCCTTGCTTTGAAGGTCTCAACCTTCCCATCTATTCCTCTCTTTCTTTTGTAGATCCACTTGCATCCAATGGTTTTTACACCATCGGGCGGTTCTACTAGCTCTCATACATGATTTGAATCCATAGATTCAATCTCAGCATTCATTGCACTTTGCCAATATACTGCATCTTTATCTTGGATTGCCTTGTCATATGTCCAGGGATCAGGTTCATGTTCGCCAGGGACCAAATTAGAAGATTCTCCCAAGAACATGAATCTATTAGGTTGTCTAACAATCCTCCCACTACGACGAGGTATCACCTGTGTATCCTCTGTGACACGCAGTGTAGTGACTTGTGGTATATCCTCTTGTACTGGCGGTACTGAAGAAGTGACTTCCCCTTTCAATTCCTCCAGAACAATCTTACTCATGGGCTTGTGGTTCATCACGTAGTCTTCCTCTAGAAATCTGACGTTCATGCTAATGATTACCCTCTGATCTCTAGGACTATAAAACAAACCACCTTTCGTTCCTCTAGGATAGCCAATGAACATGCATTCGCACGAGGTTCCAACTTACCAAGATCCGCCTTCAAAGACATGTGTCGACTCCCAATCCGAATATGTCTTAGACTAGGCTTTCGCCCAGTCCATAATTCTGTGGGAGTAGAAGGTACCGATTTAGATGGAACCAAGTTCAGAATGTACACTCAGATCTAGAGCATATCCCGTAACTAACTGCAACTCGTAATAACTCATCATCGATCTAACCATCTCCATAAGAGTCCTATTCCTTCGCTACACCATTCTACTGGGTGTGCCAAAGTGCATAATTGGGATTGAATCCCAACCTCTGATAAGTAATTCCTAAACTCTCCCAAGAGGTACTCACCACCACGATCAGATTGTAGTGTCTTGATACTTTTACCTTGACGTTTCTCCACATCAACCTTGAATTCTTTGAACTTGTCAAAGCATTCAGACTTACGGTGCATCAAGTAAATGTATCCATATCTCGAATAATCGTCTATAAAGGAGACGAAATATTCAAAACTACCTCTAGCCTGGATAGACATAGGACCACACAAATCAGAATGAACCAATTCCAACACATCTTTGGCTCTATACCCCTTGGCCTTAAAAGGTCTCTTGGTCATTTTACCCTCCAAGCAAAATTCGCAGGTTGAGAAATCTTCCACCACTAATGAACCCAGAGGTCCATCAGCTATCAACCTTTGAATTCTGCTTAGGTTAATATGACCAAGTCTTAGATGCCAAAGATATGTTTGGTTCATCTTCGAAGGTTCTTTTCTCTTATTGGAATTAGAAGATAAGTTATTAACTTCTATATGCATCGTGGGAGCTTTTGGTTCAAGTGTATATAAATTTCCTATCAATGCACCAGAACAGATAATCTCCCTATTCCTTTTTATAACAACTCTGTCATTAAAAAAAATAGAATATCCATCCATAAACAATTTAGAAACTAAAATTAAATTCTTTCTAAATAAAGGTACATAAAGGCAATTCTTAAGAACCAAAACTTTATTTTTCTCAAAAGACAAATAAACATCTCCCACTGCAACAGTCGCCACCTTCGTGGCATCGCCCAAGTATACGGTAATCTCCTCCTCAGCTAGTCGTCTGTTTTCCTGGAACCCCTATAAAGTATTACAAACATGATCAGTGGCTCCCGTATCTACACACCAGGTGCCGATAGATAACACCGCTAAACATGTTTCAACGACTAAACCAAAAGATATACCTTTGTTCTGTTTACGGTTGGGGCAGTCCTTCTTCCAATGTCCAGTCTGCTTACAAGTGAAGCACTTGCCTTTCAGCTTCTTCACTCCTCCCTAAGTTCCTCCCACTTCCTTTGTCCCAGCTTGTTTCTTCTTCTTCTTGCCTTTCGGCTTAGAAGTAGAAACCTTTTGGGCAACCATGGCTTGCGCCTAAGCACTCTGACGAAATAGCCCCTCTGCCACCTGGAGTTCTATCAGAAGCTCCGCCAACAAATACAATCTCTTGTTCATGTTGTAGTTCAGGCGAAACTGCTCAAAACTCCTAAGTAGAGACTAGAGAATGATATCAACCTGGGTTTCCCCATCGATCTCAGCTCTGAGGACTTCCAGCTCATTCAAATGAGTCATCATCTTGAGAACATGATCCCTCATGGGTGTTCCCTCGATCATGGTGGTCGTCATAAAGTTCCTCATGGTTTCCTGCCTAGCATCCCGATTCTGGTGTCCGAAAAGCTCTTTGAGATTGAGCATCATGTCATAAGCAGTGGGCATGGCTTGATGCTGATGTTGCAGTACATTTGACATAGATACCAAAATGTAACACTGTGCCATCTCATCGGCCTTAATCCACTTCTTATAACTCTCCTTCTCTTTTTCCCCAGAATCATCTGCAGGCTTAGGAGGGTACTCTTCGAGGAGTACATATTTGTATTCCTCAGCAGTCAAGACAATGTCAAGATTCCTCTTCCAATCAACATAGTTGGGTTCAGTATGTTTATTTTCTTTCAGTATCACAGCAAGCAGATTGAAAGTCATTTTGAAAATAACCTAAGAATCACATAGATCAAAATATTAAATTTCAAAAAATTATTGATTCCTCAAACAATAAAATTTTAAAATCAACCAACACCTTAAAACACCGAGAATATCGTATGCCACGATAGTGTGGATGTATACGAATTCTACATTTGTAAGAGGAGGTTTCACCCATTAATTTTACTATCTTGTCAACCTAACTTTTTGACAAATAAAATTAATAGTTGGTTCCTCTTCGGCCCTACAAATAAAAGCAGTGACTCCGATGGGGAGGATACTTATATTTGTATCTAAGTGTTCACCATTACTCGGTACCAAGATAATTATCTCGGGTTATGTGTCTTCCGATGGGGAAGTACACACGCTCCTTAATAATTTCCTATAACCATATTCGACCTTGTGATCCGCAAAAAAACTCATCCGATGGGGAGGAAGGCACTCAGAGCTGACGCGCAAGTTTGTTTGCATCACATGTCAAATCGTAATGGAGGCCGTGGGAATTTACAAAAATATCCCTCTCCCACTTAGTAATTTAAAATTGAGGAATTTTCTAGCCTACAACATGCATATCAAACAATAAGCAATAAATATGAAAAATAAATATTTTCCAACTATTATGGCTTTTGTCTTCAATATGTCTCCTGTCGTGTCACCATCTCATTCGTTCCTCCCTACGCCATGTACAAGCCATTCGGAGATCCGAGCCGAGAAAAACTATTTTAATTTACATCCATCGATCCTATACTCCACGAGAAAGTGTACATGAAATCTGTTGGTGCAGTGGGCACCAAAGTCGAACCGGTATTTTGATTATGGCAAAAGGCTCAATAGTTAAGGGTATATTTGTTATCTTACGAGCTCAATTAAGTGTGCAGAAATGCTAAAGTTGAGCGGAAGGTCTGCGACACCCGGTGGGAACCGAGGTGGTCGGGCAACGCCAGAGGGACTTCGGAGGAAGCCGAGGTACTCGGGTGAAGACCGGAAGCGAGGCTACAAGGTAAGCTCGTGTGAAAGCGAAGCAAGGTCGTTAAGCGTAGATCCGACCCAATACCTCCAATGGAAGGTCTAGGTCGAGATCAAATGGTTAGAACCATCGTACTTTATATTTTAAGCTAACTTGTACTGCAGTCCAAAACCCTTTGACTACTGATCAACCTGCTAGTCAAGTTCGACCTCGAGAAGAGCTCGAATTTCAAGGGGTGAATTTGGACTTGACTCGTGTTTTGGTACAAAGGGTGATGTGGCATCAAGGTGGACATCAAACCATCACCAAGCTTCCTTGTGGTGGGCCCAAGATAAGGTGAGTTGGCACAAGATGGTTGGCTCCCATGATGTGGCACAAGTTGAATGGCTCCAACAAGTTGGCGCCCAAGGAGGTTGGAGGTGGCACAAGGTGGTTGGATGAAACACCTCATCCTCAAGTTGGCGCCCAAGGAGGTTGGAGGTGGCAAAAGGTGGTTGGATGAAACACCTCATCCTTGAGTTGGCGCACAAGGAGGTTGGAGGTGGCACAAGGTGGTTGGATGAAACACCTCATCCTTGAGTTGGCGCAAAGGATGTGGATGAACAAGTCTTGGGGGATAAGAACCTCACCTTGGACACTACCTATGTCTAAATTCATAGATCAATATCCATAAATAGACATGTTCAAGCCAAGCAAATAACAAGAATTCAAGAGCTCTCAACACGTCGTAGCCGCTACTACTACTCACATTTGCTACGACGAAGTGCCCGACAACAGCTACATCTTCTACTTATAAGAGTTGTCGGTATATTTATTTAAGTTCTACTTCTTTAAATTGTCTTTGTGCTTTAATCGTAACAAGGAAAGGAGTGTCCCTTTGCCTTGATTTCTTTATGAATCGTTGCTCCTACCTCCAGCGAGGAGGAGTGGTTTTAGTGAATTGCCCTCGTGCGTGATCAAGGATCACTAGGGCCGTGGATTAGCAATCGAAGATTGTGAACCACGTAAAAATATCTTGTCTACTTTATATTTCTGTGCACTCTACTTGCTTTTTACTTATTGCAAAAGTTTTTAACGACATCGTATCGCTATTCACCCCCTCTAGCGACACTTTCGATCCAACAATTGGTATCGAGTAAGGCGCTAAGATTGGTGAAACCACCAATCTAGCTTTGTTTTCTTTTTTTTTACAGATTTTTATTTATTTATTTCTGTTTTCGTATAATTATTTCACTTGCTTATCTTCTCTTACATATAGAATTGCATTAGAGGCTTTAGGATCCGGATAAGGTTGTCCTTCGGGTTAGATCCCGAGTAAGGTTGTTCTCCGGAACTTCAACGACATTCGCATTTGATTGTTTATTTCTTTTTGCAAGTTACATTTTATATATCTTTTTACTTCCCTACTAATCCAAGGCGAAAGTCTTGGAATATTCTTTCGTGTGTGTTTTGCAAGATTCTTTTAAATCGTTCTTCTTCTTGTTTTAAATGGCCCATCTCGAAGGGTTTAGCACCTTGACCCCGTTTACAGTAATGACTTTTCGTTATTGGAAGAATTCGGATGGAATGCTTTCTTAAAACCCAAATCGAGATGTGGATCGATCAATCAAACCGGTTTCACACTTCCTATTAATGAAGATGGTGAATCTTTGGGTTACGATCAATGAATCAAATCCATGAAAAACAAGTAGAAGCCGATGCCAAGGCAACTCAAATCTTGCAATGTGGGTTGTCAAGGAAGAGCTCAACGCGTCGGCCCCTTCATTAGTGCAAAGGACTTATGGACCAAGCTAGTGGAACTACGAAGGCACCGGCAGCGAAGGTATGTAAAGAGATTTACTTTTAAATAAATTGTATAACTTGAAAATGCGGGAAAGCGAGACCGCAACTCAACTACATGCTCGTATCCAAGACATCGTCAACCAACTCCATGCCATCGGACAAAGGTCGAGAATCGCGACCTTATCGGTATTCTCTTAACTCGTTTCCTAGGACCACCTTGTGGGCATCCATGGTCGATGCCTACAAGGTCTCCAAGGACCTTTCTAAAATTAGGTTAGGCGAATTGTTTTGAACTTGAATTACATGAGCAAACTAACGTGGTCGGGCCGAGAAGAGTATTGCGTTAGTTGCGAGTTCCAAGAAGAAGAAGCCCGCAAGCAAGCCACCCCGAAGGAAGAAGGCGAGTCGAATCGGAAGTAGACTCGAAATAGAATCCGAACTAGTCAATCTAGTTGGAAGATGATCAGAGGCGAAAGCGACCAACAACTCAAGGTAAGCCTAAACCTAATTCAAATACTTCTAATTTTAGATGCTATGAGTGCAGCGAGGTTCGGTCACATCAAGTCCAAGTGCCCAAAGCTAAAGAATAACGCATCAAAGACCAGAAAGCGCTAAGCGCTACTTGGGAGGAGTTGTCGGAGGAAGAAGGCGATATCAAGCTCTAATGGCCAAGCCGACCGAGCGCGACTCGAAACCGAAGAAGAGTCGAGTCGAATCCGATGATGAGCTTCCATTCAAGACAAGCCACGGATCAGTATCCGGTTCAAAAGAATCATTAAGGGGTAAGTCGGTCGTTACTTAATACTTTGTATGGTGCAATTAAATTTTTAAATAAGAAACTAGCTAAGTCCGAGTCCAAGGTCGAGACCCTAATTGAGGAGGTTAACCTTCTCAAACATGAGGTCTCCCTAACCTCTTCGACTACTCGTATTCAAGAGGAGGACTCAACTCAAGTTGAAAAGCTTGAAGTTGAGAACTCGCTTTTGAAAACACAAGTCGAAGACCTTAGGCTACGTTGGAAAGGTTCACTTTGGGATCAAGGGACTTGACCTCTTACTTGGATCACAAAGGGCCGTGTACAACAAGGCGGACTCGGGTTTAACTCAAATACAACCAATAAGTCATATATGTCTATAGTAAACCAACATAAGAAAAATGTCAAGCATGGGTCCCTAAGACCACTTTGATTTCAACTTTAGGATCTAACATGTATTGGGTTCCCAGGACCAAATTCACTATGTGAATAGACCCACTCGATTCAATGGTCGAGGAGCCAATACAAAATGTATTTTTGTTAAGTCTTAGAAATTGCATGCTTAGTTTTCCTTTATTTTTAGAATGGTTAGATAGGACTCATAACCAACTAAAATCCTGCGAAAGATTGAGCCTCGGGAGCCTCTTTTCAAAAATAAACCAACTAAAATCCTACGAAAGATTGAGCCTCGGGAGCCTCTTTTCAAAAATAACTAGTTAGACCAAGGCGTAGTCTCAAGTAAGTCGAGTTATCAATTTCTTGAAATTAGCTTTGTCTAAGGAAGTAGTCGTTGTTCCGATCAAAGAAGGCCTCTGTGCCTCGCCCGACGACACGGAAGCTAATCTCTTGAAAAGATTACTTGATGAGCTTAGACTAAATCGAATCTAACCTAATGTTGGTTAATTTAAATTCATTAAAATTAATCAAGTAAAATTGATAGTCATCTCACAATAACACATAGGAATAACATGTTTTGATCAAGTATATATTGGTGAGATGATTTAGGTTTAAAAACTTACAAAAAACCCTTTAGTAATTCCAATATCCGATCCAACTACCTTATGTGTAGGATCAATGGATGTTGGGCGATTGGTTACTCGACACATGGCCAGGATCAACTCAAATTTTGATTACGATTCAAACGACAAGGATCGGTAGCCTTCGGAAATAACGGCAAGCTCAAAATCATCGGATCAGGTGATATTGAGCTCAACTCTAACTTTATAATTCAAAATGTCTTATTAGTAGAAAACTTTCAATATAATTTACTTAGTGTAAGCCAATTGTGTGATAACAATTATAAGGTCATATTTCTAGAAAATGAATGCGTAATCAAAATAAATGCAACATCTAAAATAATACTTAAAGGAACTAGGAGTAGCAACATCTACACAATAAATTTACCCAACTCCTCAACCAAGTGTCTTATGACACAGCAAGAGGAATCTTGGTTATGGCACCGAAGACTCGGACACTCGCACCCAAGACTCGTCCACAAGATGAGTCAGAGTGGCTTGGTTATAGGTTTGCCTAAACTAAACAACTTGTATAATAAAATATGTAATGCTTGTCAACAAGGTAAACAATCTAGGACACAACATCAATTAACTAATCAAGAACGAACCAAAAGTGTTCTTGAGCTCCTACACATGGATCTATTTGATTCACATGGAGCTAAGTCACTCAATGGTAGTCAATTTTGCTTAGTCATAGTTGTGACTATTCTAGATTTACTTAGGTTAGGTTTATCAAACATAAAAATGATACCTAGACCAACTAATCAATCTTTGTAGGTTAATCGAAAATCAAAAGAACCTTAAGATTAAAAAGACTTAGAAGCGATCATGGTGGTGAATTAGAAAACCACGAGGTTCTGATTTACGTAACCTAAGCGGATACCACCATGAGTTTTCATGTCCTAGAACCCACAACAAAATGGGTTAGTCGAGCGGAAAAATAGAACCCTACAAGAAGCCGCTAGGACAATGTTAGCAGTATAACCTACCCGATAGATTTTGGGCGGAGGCCGTTAGTACGGCTTGCTATGTCAAAATAGGATCCATATGGTAAAGAGGCACCAAAAGACCTCGTCTGAGATTTATCACGATAAAATACGAACATCAAGTACTTTAGGGTATTTGGATGCAAGGTACATATCTTAAACACTAAGGATTACCTAGGAAATTCAAATCCAAAACCTCTCTGGAACCTTTCTAGGATACTCAACCACCGATGAGCTTATAGGGTATACAATCACGACACTCTTAGAGTCGAAGAAACCATTAATATAGTTTTACGAAGGACACGAACCCGTTCAATCCTTAACAAAACCAACTAGCAAATCAACTTATAGCGAACCCGACTCGATCTTGAACTTGAATCTCGTCTAACCCAAGTCATCCTATCGACCAAGTGATAGATGACTCTAACCCAAGTCAAACTAGAACTCACCCAAGTCATCCTATCGACCAAGTGATAGATGACCCTAACAGTCACACTAAGACTCAAACAAATCATCCTATCAATCAAGTTATAGGTGATCCAAATTTAGGAGTTGAACTAGAGCTTCATATCGAAACCTTAGTCAAATCTCGTTAATTTCCAAAATCGAACCCAAAACTATTGAACAAGCACTTCTTGATCCATTGGATTATTGCTATGCAAGAAGAGCTAGCTCAATTCACTAGAAATGAAATGCAGGAATTAGTACCACCACCTAAAGAAAAATCAATTATTGGAACAAGGTGGGTATTTGAAATAAACTTGATGATAAAGGTGAAGTAGTTAGAAATAAAGCTAGGTTAGTCGCAAAGGGTTTAGTCAAGTCGAAGGTTTAGATTACGATGAGACCTCGCCCCGTAGCAGACTAGAGTCCATCCGAATGTTGTTAGCATATCTTTGCACATCAGGTTTTAAATTGTTTCAAATGGATGTCAAGTCAGCATTTTTGAATGGATACATTAAGGAAGAAGTTTCGTCAGTCAACCTCCGGATTGAAAATCTAGATAAACGACCATGTCCTTAGACTTAAGAAAGCCCTATATGGACTCAAACAAGCCCCAAGAGCTTGATGCGAAGGCTTTCGATCTATCTTAAGTCAAAGGATTCAACCAAGGTTTAGTCGACCCAACCTTATTAGTTAAAACCGTAGGAAAAGAAATCTTTATAGCCCAAATCTATGTAGATGATATAATTTTTGGAACTACCAACTCGATCCTGCTAAGCGAATTCATCTCACTTATGGAAAGTGAATTTGAAATGAATTTAGTGGGAGAGTTAAGTTTCTTCTTAGGTTTACAAATTAAACAAACTAAAGATGGAATATATTTACATCAACAAAAATATACTAAGGACTTAATAAATCGATTTGGAATGCAAGATGCTAAAATAATCAATACACCTATGGCAACTAATGTTAATATAAGCGAAGATGTAGAAGGAAAACCCGTTGACCTAAAATACTATAGGAGCGCAATAGGAAGTCTCCTATACTTAACATGAGCCGACC
This sequence comes from Wurfbainia villosa, assembly GCA_025175895.1. Lineage (NCBI taxonomy): Eukaryota > Viridiplantae > Streptophyta > Magnoliopsida > Zingiberales > Zingiberaceae > Wurfbainia > Wurfbainia villosa. Next base: position 77,086,558 of record CM045987.1, on the reverse strand, counting down.
CGACATTTTATTCGCGGTAAGTATGTGCGAGTTACAAAACTGTGCCAGGAGTCTCACTAACCCTAGTCAGCGTATCCTTAGATATCTAAAGGGCGCTAAGCGTAGGTATTTGGTACCCTAGATCTCTGAGTTTAATCTAATCGGCTACTCCGACTCCGACTATGCGGTAGTAAACTCGATAGAAGAGCACGCAGTGGTTGTTGTCAAATCCTCGGCTCGAGTCTAGTAAGTTAGTGCGATAGGAAGCGACATTGCGTTGCCTTATCTACCACCGGCCGAGAATCGTTGCGATGGGTGAGTGTGTCTCTCTCGGCTCACTGTGGATGAAGCACACTCTCCAAGACTTTAGCAATCTTTAACAACATTAAAACCTACATAGATAACATTAGTTCAATTAACTAAAAATCCAATATGTCATTCTAGGACAAAACATATAGAAGTTAAACACCACTTCATTAGGGAACATGTAACTAATGGAACTATACAACTAGAGTATGTTGAGTCCAAATCAAACCTAGCGGATATCTTCACCAAACCACTACCCGAAGCCGAATTTAGTTTATTAAGACGAAAGTTAGGTATGTGCGTAATAGAGTAGGATTTAAATTTTTCTATATATGTACTCTACTTTTGCTTCTTTTTATGAAATTAGCCTAAGTCTTACCTTAGAAATCATATACCTATAGATTTAAGGAGCCAACACATCTCACAACACATAGGACTAATGTGTTTGTGTATATGCGTAGGCAGGCATTGAGATGTTAGGACTTACTCACAGTTCGGATGTAGATTGGTGCATCGACATGAACCATGGAGTATAATTATTTAAAATTAATCAACTCCTTCAAGACTTATTGATCATTCTATATCAATCAAGTCCAACCGGAGTTGTACATTTTAGATGAACATATTTTCAAGCTTATTATTATTTAAAAAAAAAATATATATATATATATATATTTATATTGGGAACTTGCTTGGACTTACAAACCTTAAAATATATTTACAAACTTTTTGAGTTAAGGCAAAAGGGGGAGAAAGTCACAAAAGTAAGGAAGAAAGTAAACAAAATTATTACCTTTTATATTAAGTAATTCCGTTTACTTAAGCAACTATTAAGGGGAGTAAAATTATTTTTCAAGAACTCACCTTCGGTCAAGGGAGGTTACCTCAAAGGGGAGAACTTGAAACAATAATATTTCTCACTCATGCTTAATCTTTATGCTAGCTCATTCATACTTAATCATTATGCTAGCTCATTCATATTTAATCTTTATGCTAGCTCATTCATGCTTAATCATTATGCTAGCTCATTCATATTTAATCTTTATGCTAGCTCATTCATGCTTAATCATTATGCTAGCTTATTGTTATGCTTAATTTTTCCTTAACTTTTGTGTCGGTTTGCCATGAATCAAAAAGGGGGAGATTGTTGGTGCAGTAGGCACCAAAGTCGAACCGGTATTTTGATTATGGCAAAAGGCTCAATAGTTAAGGGTATATTTGTTATCTTACGAGCTCAATTAAGTGTGCAGAAATGCTAAAGTTGAGCGGAAGGTCTGCGACACCCGGTGGGAACCGAGGTGGTCGGGCAACGCCAGAGGGACTTCGGAGGAAGCCGAGGTACTCGGGTGAAGACCGGAAGCGAGGCTACAAGGTAAGCTCGTGTGAAAGCGAAGCAAGGTCGTTAAGCGTAGATCCGACCCAATACCTCCAATGGAAGGTCTAGGTCGAGATCAAATGGTTAGAACCATCGTACTTTATATTTTAAGCTAACTTGTACTGCAGTCCAAAACCCTTTGACTACAGTCAACTGCTAGTCAAGTTCCAGCCTCGAGAAGAGCTCGAATTTCAAGGGGGTGAATTTGGACTTGACTCGTGTTTTGGTACAAAGGGTGATGTGGCATCAAGGTGGACATCCAAACCATCACCAAGCTTCCTTGTGTTGGATGCCCAAGATAAGGTGAGTTGGCACAAGATGGTTGGCTCCCATGATGTGGCACAAGTTGAATGGCTCCAACAAGTTTGCGCCCAAGGAGGTTGGAGGTGGCACAAGGTGGTTGGATGAAACACCTCATCCTTGAGTTGGCGCACAAGGAGGTTGGAGGTGGCACAAGGTGGTTGGATGAAACACCTCATCCTTGAGTTGGCGCAAAGGATGTGGATGAACAAGTCTTGGGGGATAAGAACCTCACCTTGGACACTACCTATGTCTAAATTCATAGATCAATATCCATAAATAGACATGTTCAAGCCAAGCAAATAACAAGAATTCAAGAGCTCTCAACACGCCGTCGTAACGCCGCTACTACTACTCACATTTGCTACGACGAAGTGCCGCCGACAACGAAAGCTACATCTTCTACTTATAAGAGTTGTCGGTATATTTATTTAAGTTCTACTTCTTTAAATTGTCTTTGTGCTTTAATCGTAACAAGGAAAGGGGGAGTGTCCCTTTGCCTTGATTTCTTTTTGTAATCGTTGCTCCTACCTCCAACGAGGAGGAGTGGTTTTAGTGAATTGCCCTCCGTACGTGATCAAGGATCACTAGGGCCGTGGATTAGCAATCGAAAGATTGTGAACCACGTAAAAATATCTTGTCTACTTTATATTTCCGCTGTGCACTCTCTACTTGCTTTTTACTTATTGCAAAAGTTTTTTAACGACATCGTATCGCTATTCACCCCCCCCCTCTAGCGACACTTTCGATCCAACAAAATCTAGATCAAAAGTAAACTAAAATAAAAAGAGCGGCTAAACAATGCCGTATCTAATTACAAAAATTAAATACTAGCCTCATCAACCTCGAGGATTCAACAAAATATATAATTACACATATACAATCACATACACACATATGGCCATAATAGTTGGATCCTATGCCTGCAACCAAAAAGTTAACCTATGTACATCCTACTATTATCCGACACATATAATAAATGAAAAGTGCATAAAAGTAACTGAATCCTAAATACACACAACCAGAAACCGTGGCTTTGTTACCACTTGAAGGTAGAAAACTTTGCTTCCCACTTCAACTCGGTCGCTTGTTCATGGCGATCCCTTCTACTTCCCCGGATAAAAAAAATTTATCCTTGACAAGAGGGATTACCCAAGCTCCCATTTCATCATCGTGCAATTCGATTAGAGTGGTCACTTGAACAAACTTATTGTTCAAGCAACCAACCTCTATTCTACGATTAGTCGCGGAATAGACGATGTACAGATCGCTGGCTTTTGTGTTTGTATTCGGGGTTCAAGTTAATTTAGCCATTAAACAAAGCATACAACATGAATATAATTGAAAAACAATCATAGACATAACACAAAAGAATATAAAACAACATTTATACCTCTCGATCTTCTATTGTATGTGCTTCCTCCTTTTGGACATCGTGTGGGTGATGGTCTTCTAAAAGTTGAAGCCTCCTAGATCGCTAATCTTCCTATCCTTTTTCTCTCGGAACAAAGGAAGATCAATAACAAAACTCTTCCTCTCCTTACTTGCGCCAACCACCAAACACCAACTTGGTGTCCGCCGGCCTAAGGAGTGGATGAAGGAGATGGGTGTCGGCCAAGAGCTCCAAGGGAAGACCCTAAGCTTTGTTTCCACTGGCCAATGAGAGGAGAAGGAGGAGGTTTGGATGCCAGCCAAGGGAGAGGAAGGAAGATGATGGGCGCCTGCCACCTTAAGGAAGAAGAGAAGAAAGGAAAATATTTCCTTAATTGTGGCCGCCCAAACCAAACTCCAAAAACCCTAGCCTCCAAGCTCCTTGCCGCCCAACCCTAATCCTATCTTCAATTGTTCTTGCCGCCCACCCCCTTGCCTCCTTTTATAGAGTTAGGGATAATCCTTGTTTTAATCTCCACCATTGGTTCTAGGGATTTGATCTCAACCGTCGGATCTAGAGATTTAATCTCAACCGTCGGATCTAGAGATTTAATCTCTACCGTTGGATCTAGAGTTTTATTTTCATCATTGGATCTAGGCTTCATGAGGTTTTAATAGGCTACAATAGGGACCATGACGAGGAGTTGGATCTTGGCCACCCAATGGATCAAGCCCACATAAAGTCCGATCCATTAATGACAATTCAATCCACAAGAGGATTATCATTGATCTACCTCACCAACCCCCATAAGATAATATGGGCTCCATATATTATTTGCACATATTTCTACCCGTGTTTAAGATCTCGAATGTCCGTCAATTAATTAATTTACTGACAATTAATTAATCAACATCTAACTCCATGAGTAGTACCACTCAACCTTATCATCATGCCGGACCAAGTCCACCTGCAGGGTTTACATGATGAACCTTATGAGCTCCTCAAGGGGACATCATCATCATAATATATAGGACACAGTTTCTTTTTATAAAAAATATAAAAAATCTCGCCCATATAAAAAATATCATTTCCCAATTTACCGAGCCTATCGATTTACTCTATAAATCTCGCCCATTGGTAAATCAAAGAAATGAATACTAATCATATATGCCCGTTATTATATCAGGATTAAGAGCATGTACAACATAATATTGGAGGTCCGATTCGATTATGTAGTAAGTAATAAATTGAATCACCTCTAAGTCGGTCCTGCTCAATACAAACAAAGTGCACTAGTGTGATTCTATGGTCAAGACAAACCAATACCAAATCACATTACAACCATACCAATAGTTTGTCCAAATCCATCTCGGTTGTGAGCCTTTACTTATACTTTACAAGGAGCCGATAACATGATCTCCCGTGTGACACTACACACCATGTTATCTACAATGTAATGTATTAGACAATATGCATAACCGTATAAATATGCAAACAATGATCATGTGATTCTTATTTCAAAATAAAGATGTTCATACAAAAGATAGACTTTTCAATATATATCCCAACAACGTTATCCTATTTAACCTAGCGCAAAAGGTGGATTCGTCACCATCAGTTGACTGATGCCCTTCATCAGTCGACTGATGTGTAGCAGTCGATTGCCAATAGCCAGCAGTCGACTGCCAGCCTGGCCTCTTCCATGCAGTAAGAGGTTAGCACAAAAAATGGTAAATGCGATAGTTTCTTATCATCCAATCTCGACCTAGACCTTTCACTGGATGTCTTAGTCGGATCGTCGCCTACGTTCATCCCCGTACAGAGGATACGACCTTACCATCTCTCTTCGCACTCGTTCTTACCTCTGGACCTTTATGACCTGTTGCTTTGCTTCTGGTCATCACTTGGATTCTTCGAATCCCACGAAGTTCTCCCGGTGTCGCTTGACCACCACGATTTCCAGACTCGGGATTCTCCGGGTGTCACTGACCTTCGTCTTAGCTTAATCATTTCCTGCACACTTAATTCAACTTATGAGATAAGAATATGACCTTAACTTTGGATTATTGCCATAATCAAAACCTTGGTTCGATTATCTGGTGCCCCTGCACCAACAATTAGGTAAACATTCACTATGTTTTTGAATTGGAAGTGTTTAAGTTTTAAGTTATTGTTATCCTAACACAAAGGTATTGTCAAACATCAAAAAGGGGGAGATTTTTGGTGCAATCGGCCTAGGTCACAATTGCCCGGACTCAAGCTTTACTCAAGTAGTATTTTGATGTTTGACAATGGGTTGACCATTGTTTGGAATGGGTTGACTATATTGTTGACATGGGGTTGACCATATGATGGAGAAGTCAAAGTGGGACACTTGGCATGGAAAGTCCAAGTGGGACACTTGGCATGAAAAGTCCAAGTGAGACACTTGGCATGGTAAAGTCCAAGTCATGGGTACTTGCCAATGGTAAAGTCTAAGCATGGGTCTTGGCAATTGGAAAGTCCAAGCATGGGTCTTGACAATTGCAAACTCCAAGCAGGGGCCTTGGCATTTGAAAAGTCCAACATAGAGTTGGCAAGGAAAGTCCAAGGGTGTGATATTGGCGGCGTAAAGTTCAAGCGTGTGTCTTGGCAGCGTAAGCCCAAATGTGCCTTAGCGGTGTAGACCCGGTTAGCATGACAATAGGTGATGGAAGCACCTGAAGGCTAGCATATGGATGAAAAAGTCATGGATGACATGGAGGAATCCGATAGGCATGAGGCTGATGGAGGTGGTTAGAGGTCTTAGTTCTAGGCTAAGAGTGGTCTAGTGAGTATGAGGGGGTCATACTTGGGGTAAAATCTCATGGTTGAGGTTTAGCAGTCAACTGGGGTTATGTACCAGTCGATTGGTCAAGTGTTTTGACACTTGACAACCGAGTTGACTCCGAGTAGTCGACTGGGATTATGACTAGTTGACTGGTCGAGAGTCGACTGGCAATCGACTGTGGCCGAGTGGGCTTGGCAGTCGACTAGCCTAGCAATCGACTTCCATTGAGGGCAGTCGACTCCTATTTGCGGCCTCGAGCACAAAAAGCTCTATAAGTGACTAAGCATTTGGCCACGGGCTTAGCAGTCGATTGTTGGTAATGGAAGTCGATTGCAAGTGTATCCATTGGCTAGAATGTCAACCTTTGGACTTTTCCTTTGACAAATATCCATATTTGGATTTTCCATTTCCATGACTCCCTTCTTGGACTTCTCTATTGCCAAAAATCCATTCTTGGACTTTCCCTCGCCAATTCTCTATAGTTGGACTTCTCCATTGCTAAGACTCCAATCTTGGACATCCACACAAGTCTCATTCGAGCTTGGTCAACCTTTAACCTGAGGCTGATTATTCCAACAATCCCCTCATAACAATCTCTCCCATTTGACTTTGGATATTCCAATCATCCACTAGTCATATGGTCAACATATGGTAAAACTCATTTTGTCAAACAATATGTCAACCCATTGCCAAACATCAAAACCTATTTGAGTCCCACTCGAGTTTGGTCAATCGTGACTTGGGTTGATTGCACCAATAATCTCTCCCTTTTTGATACTTGACAATACCTTTAAGTTAGGCTAACTCAAAAGCCCAACTATGCCTTTTCTCATGCCAAATCATAATGAGAGTTTCCTAACTTAAACCTTCATTTCTCTCTTTTTGGCATACATCAAAAAGTCTACCAAGGTTTTCCATATCACATCTTCCAATGAGATCCTTCATTCTCCCTCTTAGTCAAAAATCATCTTAGATACCTTCACTCTTCTTAGTTACAAAACCTTTATCACTAAATGAGAGGCAATCTTTTATTCTCCCCCTTTTTAACATCCATCATCCCTTGATGGACAAACTCCCCGTAAAGGTTTGCTCCCCCTTGACCATTGCACCAACAATATCCTTGGAGAGTTCCTAAGCCTATAACAAATCTAAACTATCAAAAATAAGGGTAAAAGTTCAAACTTAAACTTTAATCTCCCTTAAAATTTGATCTTCACCCTAATCAACTCTCCAATTAATTTTCAATGAACATTTCCCCCTTCTAATGCTTCTCTAAGCATATCACAGGGTTAGGAGAAGTTATGGTACATAGGGGTGGTACATAGTGTAGGAGATCGATGGCCCAGCTAGAAGGGGGGTGAATAGCCTAATTAACACTCGATGGACTTCGCTCGTTATTGATTGTCTACACTCTTGTTAGCGTAGCGGAATAAAGATAATACAACTAACAAGAACACAATTAAAGATAAAACAAAATAAAGAGAGCAATACAAACACAATCGATGTAATGTGGTTCATGGCCCTTGCCGCTAATCCACGATAATCTGTTAGGCCAATCACTACCTCTGCCTTTTCACTAAACCCTTCTTTAGCTCAAACCAAGGTGGATGAAACCTTCTTACATAAACTCTCTCTCTTACAATATGATAGAGATAGAAATAGAGAAGAGGAGAGTAAAAACGTTTAGGGCACTTGGAGCCAAGTTTGGAGTTAAAGCATTTCCTTCTCCAAGGCCCCCTTGGCTTCCTTTTATAGAGAGGAGGTCAATTTTCCCATTGGGCATGCAGTAGTCGACTGTTGCATGCCAGTAGTCTGTTGGAGGATCGGTGGTCGGCTAGAGGGGGGTGAATAGCCCTAATTGCGTGTGCAGTGGAATTCGTTCGTTCGTTGCGTGTCGCTTGTCTACAATTCTCGTTAGCGCAGTGGAATATACAATAATGAAAACACAACAAGAATACAAAAGACAACACACGATATACGTGGTTCAGAATCTTAGGGTTCCTACTCCACGGGTGAGCTCAACGAGCTCGTGTTATGTGCACGTCACTAACAACAACTCCTTCTCGACAACACGTCGGAGGTGGAGAAACCTCATACAAGCAAATACAATAATGTAATACAAGCAAATACAAATACAAAGAAGAAATACAAGTAAAGAACACTTTACAAACTTCGCTTTGAACACTTTCTTGTTGCTTGCTTTGGATTGCTCTTGAAGGTCTGGAATGCAGCAGCAATTCCCCTCCAAAATCTCCCCAAAAGTCTTGTTGAAATCTTCCCCCATGTTCCTCCTTTTATGCTTGCCTAGGGTTGATTTCTCGCCGATCAGTCGACTGCTCGTGACCTCCAGTCGACTACTACTATAGCTGTTGTCTCACAATGACTTAATCCACGTTGACAAAACCCCAACGGATAACCATCAGTCGACTGATCATATCCATCAGTCGACTGGTAACCCCATCAGTCGAGTGCTCGGTGCGATCACTCGACTGGAAAACATTCTGTGCCCGAATTTACCCCGATCAGTCGACTTATCTCCCTCATCAGTCGACTGATAGTGTCAGCAGTCGATTGTTCGACAAGTACTTGGTCAGTCGAACACTAATCGAGTCCAATCGACCTAGAGCAGTCGATTGGTACCTATACCAGTCGACTAATGTTGGGTAAAACCTAAAACACCAAGTTGTTTGAGCATCTGACCATCAGGTAAACCCTTAAACACCACGTTTAAGCCTCTGACACTCAGTCTTAGCCACTTGGCTAAGTCCACCTCATCCTCTCATGGAGTTCCCCACCGAAGCTCTCTTCTCTCGCCCTACGTCCCTTGGATGCACCAAGCGTACGACTTCGCAATGTCATCCTTCGTTTCTCTTGCCCTCAAAGTATGCTTCCCTTGGGCCACACTTCATTCGCACCCCGTCCAGCGGTTCCTCGGATGCACCAAGTGCACGGCTTCGCAATGCCATCCTTCACCGACTCAAGGACCCCGAGCCTAGTGAACTTGCCAAGTCCTCAAGACTTCCCACACCAAGCCTCATGCTTAGATTTTCCATGCCAAGCCCCATGCTTGCACTTTCACCACCAAGGCTACACACTTGGACTTACGTGGCCAACCCATGTTGGACTTTCCAATACCAAGCCCTATGCTTGGATTTTCCCAACACCAAGCCCCATGCTTGGACTTTTCACCACCAAGGCTACACACTTGGATTTACGTGGCCAACCCATGTTGGACTTCCCATGAAAATCCCATGTCATACGTTTTGTCTAACATCAAAATACAGTTCGAGTCAAACTCGAGTCCTGGGCCGATTGCACCAACAATCTCCCCCTTTTTGATGTTTGACAAAACCACAAACTCAAGTCTACCAATTTGTTGGGAATTCTTTATGCCAAATGGCATATGCGCAACGGAAAAAATTAAGATCCCTTCCAAGTGATCCATGCGAAAGCAAACTCGTATAAAATAAATTTCTCTAAACCAAGCCTATCTTATAGGAGAGTTCTACCTTTGTTGCGTGCCCTTTGCAATCCCGCTTTTCCTTGTTTGGTGTTGGATCTTTTAGCACGTTCAAATGTCCGTGCCTCTATATGTATCCACACGAGCAAGCTCTTGTCTCACAAAAGAAAAACTAGAGGAGCTCTCCTTTACTTCTTGCTAGAGAAGTCCCTAAAGGAGAGGAAGAGAGGGAAAAGGAGAAAGGAAGAACAAGACTCCTCTTCTTGCTAGCCTACACTCACAAACCCACACAACCAAAGCTTCCACCAAGCTCTCTCACAACCACAACAACACAACCAAAGCTTCCACCAACAACAAAGCCAATGCTCTCATTTGGCCGGCCACTTGAGGTGTCTTTTATAGGGTTGGAAAAACCCTTTCACCTCCACACATTCAATGCAATCCATTGCATTGAGACATATCCTTGTTTGGTCGGCCACTTAAGGAGACAAAACCATTTTGTTTCCTTCCACCTTAACTAGCTTAGGTGGATGCTTAGGTGGCATGCTTATGTGGCATTCTTATGTGGCATTCATGCATGTTGAATTAATCTTATTAATTCAATTAAGCTTATGTTATCATATTGAATTAATCTTATTAATTCAATCATATTGAATTAATCTTATTAATTCAATTAAGCTTATGTTATCATATTGAATTAATCTTATTAAATCAATAAGGTAACATATTGAATTAATCTCATTAAATCAATTAGCTAAAATTCTCATTAAGCTTAAAGTCCAAAAACCATTTTGTACTTAAGCTTATTCCCAAATTATTCTAGTCAAACTAGAATACTCTAATTCCTCTAATTATCATGCTCTTTGTGTGTGACCCTATAGGCTCTCATAACGTTGGCAGTGGATCTAAACTCTTTTAGATACACAAGCAATGAGCGGCATCTAGCAATACATCATTGCTACCCAAGTTACGAGATAAGTCAAGATCCGACTAACCTTTCCGTGACTACTATAATATATGACTGTGTCCTTCTATCCTTGATATCAGATTGATCAATGAGGCATAGACCGTGTCATCCTCGGTCAATCTATGTGTTTCTTGATCCCTGAGTAAACTAACTCAAACAAATGAGCTCAATATCTCATATTGACTCATTCGAGCATGGCCATGCGTTTTAGTAGTTCTACTCAATCAAGGGGCCCACCGATATCACTCTCGTCATATGAGAGGGATAGATCCCATCTACATCACTCACATCCCTCCGCATAATTTGTCATATACCCAGTAATCGCCTTTATGGTCCACCCTGTTACGGGTGACGTTTGACGATACCAAAGCACATAACTCCTTATGTAGGGAACCGTAGTGACTTCAGGTCTGAGGACTATTCATACCAATAGTCACATGAGAAAATTTATGACACTCATATAACGATCCATGAAACTTTCTCATGGCGGGTCAGTTCAGTATATATTCTCTAATATATACCCATGTGTCAACTCGATATCATATATCCATGACTTGTGAGATCAAGTCATCAATTGACCTACATGCTAGTCTTTATGTATTAATATTGCCCTTGCATATTAATACTTGACTAGGAACATTTAGAAAGTGTTCTCTACATCCTCTCATAATCAATTCTGCCAATTGATGTGCTGTAGATAAGAACCTACTTTTCTAGGGCATTACTATATTTAATTTAGCTGGCACAAGCAAGACTTAAATATAATAACCAATCCTTTGCCTTTATAGAATATGATACAAAATTTTCCCTATTCAACCATCACATGATTGGTTCTTAGGGCTATAACTAACAATCTCCCACTAGCACTAGTACCAATCACTATGATATCTAATACCTAGTGACCTAGTGTGACCATCATGCTTCCTCTGTGCCAAAGCCTTGGTCAATGGATCTGCGATGTTAGCTTCTGTCGGTACTCTGCATATCCTCACATCTCCTCTATCGATGATCTCTCGAATGAGATGGAAGCGCCGCAATATGTGTTTGGTCCGCTGATGTGATCGAGGTTCCTTAGCTCGCAATAGCCCCATTGTTGTCACAGAGAGGTCTATTGGATCCGCAATGCTAGGAACTACCCCAAGTTCATCGATGAACTCATGAGCCAAAACCTCCTTTCACGCATCGAGATGCTTTGCAATATACTCACTCACTGTAGAATCAAGAATCGTGTCTCGCTTTGAACTCTTCCACTCACACCCACCATTCGTGCAAAAAACACGCACTGATTGCGATCTATAGTCATCCTTGTCCGCTTTGGAAGCTTGCATCATCAGAATCTTTACTGATTAGCTCCTCATTGCCTCCAAATATCGTGAAATATTCTTTCGTCCCTTCGTAAGTATTTAAGAATATTTTGATCGCTATCCAGTGACTTTCACCTGGATCTGACTGGTATCTACTCGTCATACTCAAAGCATACGAGATGTCAGGACGAGTACAAAGCATGGCGTACATGATAGACCCTATAGCAGATGCATAAGGGATCTTATCCATGCGGTCTCTCTCCTCCTTAGAAGAGGGACATTGAGTCTTCGAAAGACTTACACCATGTGATAAAGGCAGAAACCCTTTCTTGGAATTTTGCATAGCAAAACGATCTAGCACTTTATCAATGTATGTACTCTGACTTAGGCCAAGTAATCTTTTAGATCTATCTCTATAGATCTTGATGCCTAGAATATAGGCAGCTTCACCTAAGTCTTTCATCGAGAAACAATTCCCTAACCATATCTTCACAGACTGGAGTGAGGGAATATCATTTCCGATGAGAAGTATGTCATCTACATACAAGACAAGAAATACAACTGTGCTCCCACTAGTTCTCTTGTAGACACAAGGCTCATCTTCATTCTTGATGAAACCAAACTCTTTGATTGCATCATCGAATCGAAGATTCCAGCTTCGAGAGGCTTGCTTTAGTCCATAAATGGACCTTTGCAGTTTGCATACCTTTCCAGGATGCTTTGGATCTTCAAAACCCTCAGGCTGTGTCATGTACACATCCTCGAGTAGCTTTCCATTCAGAAAAGCGGTTTTGACATCCATATGCCAGATCTCATAATCGTGGTAGGCTGCAATAGCAAGTATGATCCGAATGGATTTAAGCATCGCAACTGGTGAAAAGGTTTCATCATAGTCAATACCATGAATTTGTTTGAATCCTTTAGCCACCAATCTACCTTTATAGGTATGCTTATTACCATCCATGTATGTCTTTACTTTAAAGACCCACTTACACCCAATGGGTTTTACCCCTTCAGGTGGATCAACCAAAGTCCATACTTGGTTAGTGTACATGGATTCCATTTCGGATCTCATGGCCTCAAGCCATTTCTCAGAATCTGGGCTCATCATAGCTTCTTGATAGGATGTAGGCTCGTCAAGATCGACAAGCAATACTTCACCGTTGTCAGTTAAGAGAAAAGAATATCTCTCAGGTTGACGACGGATCCTATTAGATCTACGAAGAGGTTGGTCTACTTGAACAGGTGTTTGCTCCACAACTCTTTGGGCAACAAATTCCTCATCCACAACACTTTGTGGTGCCTGTTCATTTTCCATCGAAGCCTTAGTGTTATCATCATCTTGAACTTCTTCAAGATGAATTTTACTCCCACTAGTATTTCTAGAAATAAATTCTCTTTCTAGAAAGACAGCATTTCTGGCAACAAACACCTTGCCAAGTGTGGGATTGTAAAAGTAATATCCCTTAGTCTCCTTGGGATATCCTACAAAATAACACTTATCTGATTTGGGTCCTAGTTTATCTGAGACTTGACGTCTAACGTAAGCTTCACAACCCCAAATCTTTATAAAATACATTTTGGGACTCTTACCTGTCCATATCGTATATGGTGTCTTTTCTACGGCTTTTGATGGAACGCGATTAAGTGTGAAAGCGACTGTCTCTAGAGCTAAACCCCAAAAGGAAGTAGGTAGATCAGTCTGGCTCATCATTGATCGTACCATATCTAATAGAGTACGATTTCTCCTCTCAGATACACCATTCCATTGTGGTGTTCCAGGTGGAGTGAGTTGGGATATTATCCCACACTTAGCCAGGTGATCACGAAACTCTTGACTAAGGTATTCACCACCTCGATCTGATCGAAGTAGCTTAATACGCTTACCAAGTTGTTTTTGTACTTCATTCTTGAATTCTTTGAACTTTTCAAAGGATTCTGACTTATGTCTCATCAAATATAAGTAGCCAAATCTACTCATATCATCAGTGAAAGTAATAAAGTACTTATAGCCTCCTCTGGCTTCGACATTGAAAGGGCCACATACATCAGTATGTATGAGTCCTAACAAGTCCGTCGCTCTCTCGCCATGTCCACTAAATGGAGTTTTAGTCATCTTTCCTAAAAGACAAGACTCGCATACCTCATATGATTCAAAATCAAATGAGTCCAATAATCCATCTTTATGGAGTTGGGATATGCGTTTTTCATTTATGTGACCTAAGCGTGATGCGAAGATATATCCGTTCAAATCATTCGATTTGAACCGTTTGGTATTTACGTTATAAATTGGGTTTTCTAAATCTAGAACATAGAGACCATTCATAAGTGGTGCATTACAATAGAACATTTCATTTAAATAAATGGAACAACATTTGTCCTTTATTATAAAAGAAAAGTTTTTCTTGTCTAAACAAGATACAGAGATTATGTTCTTTGTCAATGCAGGTACATAAAAGCACTCCTCTAGTTCTAAGATAAGCCCAGTGGGAAAAGACAAAGAATATGTTCCTACACTACAAAGAAGAACTTTTGCGCCATTGCCTACTCGTAGAGGTCCACTTCACCTTTGTCATTATTCTACTATTTCTCATCCCTGCACATTAGTACAAATGTGAGATGCACATCCGATCTAATACCCATGTAGAAGAAATAGATAGATTAACTCTATAACATGTATACCGAGGTAGAAGTCCCACTTCTCTTGTTCTTTACTTCCTCACCGGTGTCGATCTTTCCACCTACAAGCAATGGAAGCAAATCCCTTCCTTAGGTACTTTACCTTTACCCTTTGAAGTGGATGAATTGGCCTTGCTTTTGGCTTGGTCTTACCCTTGCCTTTGCGCTTACCTTTGTCCTTCTTGACCATTAGTACATTACTAACTTTCTTCTTGAGATTTGGTTCGATAGCTTAACATGCCGAGAATCTCGTGCAAAGGTTTATCAATTTCATTCATGTTATAATTCATGATTTAATTGATTGTATGCTTCCAAGAACGATTGCAGGATAACATCGGTTGCCAATTCTTGGCTCAGTGGAAAACCTAGTCTTTCAAGGTTCTCAACGTACCCAATCATTTTGAGTACGTGAGTTCCTACAGGTGTTCCTTCTTGCATCTGGCATGCAAAAAGAGCCTTAGACACTTCCAAACGCTCGTGCCTAGCTTGTCCTTGATATAGTTGTTTCAAGTGCTCAACCATATCATAGGCATCCATGTTCTCATGTTGCTTCTGGAGCTCAGAGTTCATGGTGGCAAGCATAAGACATGACACATCTAATGCGTCATCTTGATGCTTCTTATAAGCATCCTTTTCAGCACGAGTGGCCGCAGGGGCAGGTATTTCAGGGGTAGACTGCTCTAGGACATATAGTTTGTGTTCTTGCTTGAGGATAATCCTCAAGTTCCTATATACCAAGAAAATTTGCTCCATTGAGGTTGTCCTTCTCAAGGACATATCTCAAGTTGATGTGGTGTGTCGTGTTAGATGACATGGTGATCTACAACATTAAAATGCAAAGTTTAAGTATCATACCTAAATCATTTAATTAGGCCTTTAATTAAATGAAGCTCCCACTAAATTCTCATAGCTACTATTTAGCTATAAATTTATATGGGATAAAGATCCACATCATAATTCGTCTTGAGTTAGCTTTGGCTAATCGCCCAAGACGTAGTATAATTAGGTAGGCAATCTTTTGCCAATTACATCTGATGTAACTCTTTAATAGCTTTGTTTAAGTTTTAGATTAGTTTAGTGTTTATTCCTAAACCACTTCTGTGGCGAGAGGCACAGAGGCCTTCTTGGATATCGAGCAACGACCACTTCTAAGACAAAGCCGATGTTCGAATTCACACAAAACTAATTTTAACACTTATGTTCAAAGCTAATATATGCCTCTACTTTCTTAACCAATTAAGAAAAACTTAACTAAGTCTTAACCAAGATCTATAGAGGGACATCACGATTGTCCACTCGCAACCCTCCAAGATAAAATGCATTGCTTTGCTTTGGCAAACCCAATAACAAATGATCGAGGAAGTAGTGAGTACCAACTTTGGTAGGCATATCGTTTAGACTTATTAAGAAATAAACATGTATCATATACATATTAGCATACATCACATATAAGCTAAACTAATCATGCATCACATACAAGCTAAACTAACATGCATCACATACATATTAAACTAAGCGTGTCATGGTTATGGCCCTTATTCTAAAATCTTCTCAAGCCAATGAAAAGATTGATTGGTCAACCTAGGGATAGCATCTTCTCCTAAGTGCTTCCTTTTGGTTGTCTTGTGTGTTGACTTCCTCCTTGTAACCTCATCTTCCAATGGACCTCCATCTTTGTTTTGTACATTACAAAAGGAGAAATACTCGAGTTACATTCGAGTCTAAAACTAATTTTACAACAAGAATTTTAGGAGGAAGGCACGACACGCAGGCCGTATTTAAGAATTACAACACACACACATTCACAAACCTTTTGGGACTAGGCCATAACCATGCACCATGTCATTTTAACTTTTAAAAGACATTGGATATTTTATTATGTTTGACAATTGCTAATGCAATTATCAACTCATAATAAAATTTATCCTACTTCTATATCACATATAAAATAGAGAAAACCTATTTTATACGATCTTTCGCAAGTGGCTCTGATACCACTGTTGGGAATTCTTTATGCCAAATGGCATATGCGCAATGGAAAAAATTAGGATCCCTTCCAAGTGATCCATGCGAAAGCAAACTCGTATAAAATAAATTTCTCTAAACCAAGCCTATCTTATAGGAGAGTTCTACCTTTGTTGCGTGCCCTTTGCAATCCCGCTTTTCCTTGTTTGGTGTTGGATCTTTTAGCACGTTCAAATGTCCGTGCCTTTATATGTATCCACACGAGCAAGCTCTTGTCTCACAAAAGAAAAACTAGAGGAGCTCTCCTTTACTTCTTGCTAGAGAAGTCCCTAAAGGAGAGGAAGAGAGGGAAAAGGAGAAAGGAAGAAGAAGACTCCTCTTCTTGCTAGCCTACACTCACAAACCCACACAACCAAAGCTTCCACCAAGCTCTCTCACAACCACAACAACACAACCAAAGCTTCCACCAACAACAAAGCCAATGCTCTCATTTGGCCGGCCACTTGAGGTGTCTTTTATAGGGTTGGAAAAACCCTTTCACCTCCACACATTCAATGCAATCCATTGCATTGAGACATATCCTTGTTTGGCCGGCCACTTAAGGAGACAAAACCATTTTGTTTCCTTCCACCTTAACTAGCTTAGGTGGCATGCTTATGTGGCATGCTTATGTGGCATTCTTATGTGGCATTCATGCATGTTGAATTAATCTTATTAATTCAATTAAGCTTATGTTATCATATTGAATTAATCTTATTAATTCAATCATATTGAATTAATCTTATTAATTCAATTAAGCTTATGTTATCATATTGAATTAATCTTATTAAATCAATAAGGTAACATATTGAATTAATCTCATTAAATCAATTAGCTAAAATTCTCATTAAGCTTAAAGTCCAAAAACCATTTTGTACTTAAGCTTATTCCCAAATTATTCTAGTCAAACTAGAATACTCTAATTCCTCTAATTATCATGCTCTTTGTGTGTGACCCTATAGGCTCTCATAACGTTGGCAGTGGATCTAAACTCTTTTAGATACACAAGCAATGAACGACATCTAGCAATACATCATTGCTACCCAAGTTACGAGATAAGTCAAGATCCGACTAACCTTTCCGTGACTACTATAATATATGACCGTGTCCTTCTATCCTTGATATCAGATTGATCAATGAGGCATAGATCGTGTCATCCTCGATCAATCTATGTGTTTCTTGATCCCTGAGTAAACTAACTCAAACAAATGAGCTCAATATCTCATATTGACTCATTCGAGCATGGCCATGCGTTTTAGTAGTTCTACTCAATCAAGGGGCCCACCGATATCACTCTCGTCATATGAGAGGGATAGATCCCATCTACATCACTCACATCCCTCCGCATAATTTGTTATATACCCAGTAATCGCCTTTATGGTCCACCCTGTTACGGGTGACGTTTGACGATACCAAAGCACATAACTCCTTATGTAGGGAACCGTAGTGACGTCAGGTCTGAGGACTATTCATACCAATAGTCACATGAGAAAATTTATGACACTCATATAACGATCCATGAAACTTTCTCATGGCGGGTCAGTTCAGTATATATTCTCTAATATATACCCATGTGTCAACTCGATATCATATATCCATGACTTGTGAGATCAAGTCATCAATTGACCTACATGCTAGTCTTTATGTATTAATATTTCCCTTGCATATTAATACTTGACTAGGAACATTTAGAAAGTGTTCTCTACAGCCTCTCATAATCAATTCTGCCAATTGATGTGCTGTAGATAAGAACCTACTTTTCTAGGGCATTACTATATTTAATTTAGCTGGCACAAGCAAGACTTAAATATAATAACCAATCCTTTGCCTTTATAGAATATGATACAAAATGTTCCCTATTCAACCATCACATGATTGGTTCTTAGGGCTATAACTAACACAATTATCCCCAATTGACAATTCTGAGATCCCAATGAGAATTCCAACTATCCCAATTGGTAACTTCTTCCCCTTTTTGACATACATCAAAAAGGTCCTCCCCAAGGGTATGAATGTCTCATATCCCAATGAGATCTTACAATCTCTCCCTTGGAGGAACAAACATGCCTACAATCTTTCTAGTGATAAGTCTCATATCACTTAAGAGAGGCAATCCCAAATTTTTCTCCCATGAGGAAAAATACACATTGATCTTCCCAGGATGGATACCTCCCCCTAAAGGCTTGCTCCCCCTTGACCATTGCACCGACAATGTCCTTGGAGAGTTCCTAAGCCAATAGAAATGCTAAACAATCAAAATTAAGGCAAAGTTCAACAATGAACTCTCACACACCTTAAAATTAATACTCACCCTAAACACTGTTCCTAATTCATATCCAATGGATTTTCACCCTTTCTAATGCTCTCCAAAGCATGTCTTAGGGTTAAGAGTGGTTAGGGGACCAAAACATAGCTGAATATGGGCCTAACAACCAAGGTTTACCCGAAATTAGCATTATCATGACTGTAGCTACGTTGACTCCTTCTCATCACCAATCACATCCATGGCGATCGACTAATAATAAAATGCGCTTTTGGTTGTAACCTAAGTTCCAAAATTCATAAGTAAATATACATAAGGTGAAAAATCATGAAAATTCTTATGTATATTACTTATTACAATCATTATGGGTGAAAAATATTTGAAAATTATTTTACCCACAAAATAGTGAGATTGATACAAAGTTCAAAAGTTGAGAAAAACTTCAATATTGAGCCCTCTTTGTATCACCTCATTCAATGGTGATTGCTATCAAAAGATAGACTTCACCAAGGTTTTTCAAAATAATTTTGAAATGTTTTTAAAACCTTTAATTTCATTTTTCTAAACATCTCGCTTGTATCTAGATGTGTGAAACACATACAAGTCAAGTTCTAATGAGATGTGGGCTTTGTTCATTTAGGGTCTCATGCATTTTCTAGGCAACATTATTTGATTCCCTTATGCATGGGACTTCAAATCATGCCTTAGTCCTTAAATCCATTTTATTTATGCATGAATGATGATTATGACATAATTGATACAAGAATAAAACATGTGCCATATAATCATGATGTGAATGAAATATAAGCATTCATGACATATAAAAATAACCCTAAAATGATCATGACATTTTATATGATAAAAATAAATATGATGTCATGTCATGGCAAGGCAAACAAAGCATGACAATTATAAGATACTAAGGTATAAAATACCTAAGTGTTAAACTCGAAATTCCATTTCTAGGATTAAGTCCATTTTTGCCAATCATCCCCCTAGTGTGCCAAAAGTCCAAAATGGCACACCATTACTTCTAAGACCTAATTGTGTCAATTGAATCATTTTTCAACTTCTCAAAGCACATTGGCACATCCTAAGGTGTCAACTCACCATGGTAGGTTAACTACCTATCCACTTAGGGTTGACACACCCCAACCAATCTAGCGTGAATCAATCACGCTCCTAGGAACCTAATATCTATTGGAGCTCCTTGGGTTAACAAGGTATTCACTAGGGATAACTTCCCTAGATACCTTTCTAATGAACCTTTTTGGTTTTAAAGCCTTAGTCAATTGGGTCTTTCCTAGGTCAACTCTAGAGGTAACTCCCCCTTTGACCTTCTTAGTGGCTACCTTAGATTTCTTTGAATTTTTAGCCACTAAGCACACATCCTGGCTAATCTTAGGGATAACTTCCCTATTAGCCTTGGATTTCTTAGACCTAGAATTAGTTCCATAATTGAATGAAATCTTATGGTAGGACATAGGTTTGTGACCCAAACCTTTCTTTCCCTTGGACATTTCTTGTTTCCTATGCCTTGAATTTTGAACATTTGACTCTTTAATTGAATTTGTAATTCTTGCTAGGGTCTTCTCAAGTTTCTCAAGCCTTGACCTCAAGGCTTGGTTCTCCACCTCCAACCTTCCCAATTTTTATTTTTCATTTATCTTTTGGGAATTATTTTTCTTCTTAGGCATATGCCTAGATTTCTTGGGGTTAATGCCCAAATTTTCTTCTATTCTCCTTATGGACTCCCTAGGTAGAATTGGTCTAGTGTTATTGGTCCTAGGTTTGTCCTTAGGTAAATTTACATGCTTGGCATCTAAACAAAAATATTTATTTCTACTAGCATGCTTTTCATTAATAATAGCAAATGAACTAAAGTAATTAGCATGCTTCTTGGTCCTAGAAATTGAAGGTGACTTAAAATTTACCTTAGGGTTAACTTTGGAAGCTCCCCCTACATGAGATGCTCCTTCTTGCCCTTCTTCTTCCCCCTAGGACATTAACTTCAGTAATGTCCTCTTTGGTTGCATTTAAAGCACACAATGTGCTCTTTGCTCTTTCTAGCGAGGACTCCGGCATCCTTTGACTTTTGGTTGACTTTTGGTGCCGGTGCTTTTTCCTTAGCAAATTTTTGGCATTTACTCTTGTAATGCCCTTTCTCCCTACACTCAAAGCAAATTATGTGATTTTTATTATTAATTACATTGCTTGAGTTACCTAGGGTAGTGGAATCCTCTTGATCACTTCTCCCAGATGTTGAAGCTTCTTCTTGATCTTGTTTCGGGATGGAAGTCCTCTCCTCCCTCTCAATGCTAGAGGTGGAGGTCTCCACCAAGTCATCAACATCATCGAAGGTAGATGGTGATTCTTCATCATCATGTACCAAATATTATTAGGAATCAAATCACTAAGCAATTTGATTACCTTTAGATTTGTCTTGAAATCATTCATTTGGTCCTTTGTCCATCTTGCCTTTTCAATTTTCCTATTGCTTTCATCCCTAGGCATTTCGAAACCATTTTCTAGAATTAGCATTAAATCGAAATCAGTTTCGAAATATACCTCCATACTTTTCTTCCACGAAGAAAAGTCTCCATCGAATTTCGGCGGATGGATGTTGTAGCCGGCCATCTTGTCGTGCTTGTGTTGGCGGTTAGTCCTCGACAAGTTCCTCGCTCTGATACCACTTGTTGAAGGATCGATGGCCAGCTAGAGGGGGGTGAATAGCTGTAATTGCGTGTGCGGTGGAATTTGTTCATTCGTTGTGTGTCGCTTGTTTACAATTCTCGTTAGCACAGCGGAATATACAATAATGAAAACATAACAAGAATACAAGAGACAACACACGATATACGTGGTTTGGAACCTTAGGGTTCCTACTCCACGGGTGAGCTCAACGAGCTCATGTTATGCACATGACACTAACAACAACTCCTTCTCGACAACACGTCGGAGGTGGAGAAATCTTGTACAAGCAAATACAACAATGTAATACAAGCAAATACAAATACAAGAAGAAATACAAGTAAAGAACACTTTACAAACTTCGCTTTGAACACTTTCTTGTTGCTTGCTTTGGATTGCTCTTAAAGGTCTAGAATGCAGCACTAATTCCCCTCTAAAATCTCCCCAAAAGTCTTGTTGAAATCTTCCCCCAAGCTCCACCTTTTATGCTTACCTCGGGCTAATTTCACGCCGATCAGTCGACTGCTCGTGACCTCTAGTCGACTGTTGTTGTAGCCGTTGTCTCACAACGGCTTAATCCATGTTGGCAAAACCCCAACGGATAACCATCAATCGACTGATCATACCCATCAGTTGATTGGTAACCCCATTAGTCGAGTGCTCGATGTGATCACTGATCGAAAACATTCTCGGAATTCCACCTCGATCACCTATCGATCTATCTCATCACGACTAATGGAGTCCGCACCAACGCCTCCTCGACAGTCGACTGTTCGGCAAGAGCTTGGTTAGTCGAACACCGGTCGAGTCCAATCGACCTAGAGCAATCGACTGGTACCCATACCAGTCGATTGATGTCGGGTAAAACCTCAAACACCAAGTTGTTTAAGCATCCGACCATTGGGTAAACCCTCAAACACCATGTTTGGGCATCTGACACTCAGTCTTAGCCACTTGGCTAAGTCCACCTCATCCTCTGATGGAGTTCCCCACAGAAGCTCTCTTCCCTCGGCCTACGTCCCTCGGATGCACCAAGCGCATGGCTTCGCAATGCCATCCTTCGCGTCTCTTGCCTCGAAGTATGCTTCCCTTGGGCCTCACTCCATTTTCTCCCCGTCCGATGGTCCCTCAGATGCACCAAGCGCACAACTTAGCAATGCTATCCTTCACTTACTCAAAGACCCCGAGCCTAGTGAACTTGCCAAGTCCTCAAGACTTCCCACACCAAGCATCATGCTTGGATTTTCCATGCCAAGCCCCATGCTTAGACTTTCACCGTCAAGGTTACACACTTGGACTTATGTGGCAAACCCATGTTGGACTTTCCAACACCAAGTCCTATGCTTGGATTTTCCCAACACCAAGCCCCATGCTTGGACTTTTCACCACCAAGGATACACACTTGGATTTACGAGGTCAATTCATGTTGGACTTCCCATGAAAATCCCATGTCATACGTTTTATCTAACATCAAAATATAGTTCGAGTCAAACTCGAGTCCTGGGTCGATTGCACCAACATAGTCGACTGCTTTTGTAACCGTTGTCTCACAACGGCTTAATCCACGCTGGAAAATTTCCAATGGATAGACCATCATTCAACTGCTAAACCCTAACAATCAACTGATGAATAGGCAATCAAGCCACAGGTCGAGCCTGCCTCGTTTTTGTGCCAGTGTCCACTCATACTAGTTGACTGCCATACCTTGACAGTCGATTGATGGTGGACAAGTCGACTGCCAACCCTTGGCATTCGTCTATTAGGCCACAAAGCCCTAGCTGACACTAATCAACTAGCAGTCGACTTGGACTAGTCAACTGATACCTATATTAGTCGGTTGTTATTGGGTAAAACCTCAAACAACATATTTGATCATCCGACACATGATCTTAGCCATTTGGCCAAGTTCACCTAACTTGAGCTACCCCGACCCGGGTTACATTCGCTCAACTTATATCTCCCGCAGAGTCTCTCATTGAAGCTATCTTCCTTCGGCCTATATCCCTTGGATGCACTAAGCTCACAGCTTCTCTCGTACCATCCTTCGCGTCTTGCCCTATAGTCTACTTCCTTTGGTTCAACTCCATTGCTCCTCGTCCGACGGTCCCTCGGATGCACCAAGCTCATGACTTCTCCCCGTGCCATCCTTCACCGACTCAAGGACTCGAGCCATGAGATGATTAACTTGCCAATGTTTCATCAAGCTACTCATGTGTGATTCACCAAGTCCTGCATAACTTGAACACAAACATCAAAGACATCCACATCCTAACTTAAACTCTTTGACACACACATCAAAACTAAGATCATACTTGGGTTGATTGACCTAACAATCTCCCCCTTTTTTATGTGTGAAAATATGTTTAAGTTAGGTAAAACATTTAAAAACAATTAAGGAAAGTAAGCATGTAAATCAAACATGGATATCAAAACTCCCCCTTAACATATGCCCTAGCATGATTAACTTAAACCTCAACACTCTCCCCCTTTGACACCATCAAAAGATCATACATAAAGTATACAATGTGGTATCAATATCTAAGGGAATACACAATACCAAAAACAAGATGAAAACACTCAAAACTGAGCTGTTGTGCCCGTGCATAGTGTCATCAGTCGACTGGTGTCTGATAATCCAGAATTCCTGATTTCTGAAGACAACTTCAAAAATGCATTAAAAATTCATAAAAATTCAAAAAAATCATGAAATTTGGGGAACACATTTCTTATGAGTTCCTCTATCATTAAAAAAAATGTTTTTTTCATGAAAAAAGCATTCAATTTTCTAAAATTAGGCAAAAACTCAAAAGTTTTAAAATCCACAAATTTTGTATCAACTTTGAAACCTAGTTTTGCCTTAGAATGTTTCAAATCATAAACTCACAGTTTTCAAAACATGAAATGTTTCCAAATTATTAAAAAATCCAACTATGATCTTTGGGCAAGATGTTCATGAATTGAACATTTGCTTTTCCCATAGTTGGTCAATGATTGCTATGTCATGATACTTCTAATGACTCATCAAAATGCCATAAGCTTTAGTGAATCATTTGTATCAACCTAACATCTCACCCATTGCTATGTTTTTCAATCAAGTTATCTTTATAGTGAGTTGTGAGATGTAACTAAGGTAATTCTACTTAACCAAAAATTTCATGCAATGCTATCCAAGGTTAAGTATATCCCATTAACACCCATCATGATCATACATAAGTCAATCATGTAATAAGATATGAAATAAAATCACTTATGGTTGACTATCTTAAATTTTTTCTAACCTTTAAGGATTGACTTGGGTACCCAATATAAGTTCTTTCCAATAGGGTTCACCAAGTATTCCTTAGGGATCTATTTCCTAGCTACCATTTTGGTTTTTGATTGCCCCTAGCAATTAGACAATGGTATGCCTTTTCATTCTTTGATCCCTTATATCCTAAGCCCTTTTTGTTAAAACATTACCTTTGGCTCCCAATGATCATGTTCAAGGTATTTGAGCCTATAGTGAATTATTCAAGGGATTTACTAAGGTACTTTACCTTTTCTCTTAAAACCTTATTTTCTTCCAAGCATGCATCATTAGTACTAGAAGAAACAATATTATCATATGAACATGCATTTTCAAGCTTTTCTTCTAGAGTTTTAATTTCATTTTGCATGCATTTATTTTTCTTTTTGGTCCTAAACAAATCCCTAGTTAAACTTCAAATCATATGGACAATATCTGAAGTAGGGAGATTTTTTACCTCACTTACCCAATCTCCTTCCGAGTCCGATTTTGATGCTCCCCCTACACTTGAGCTCTCCTCCTCACTTGAGCTTCCTTCTTCTTGTTCCGATGAGGTGGAGGCTACGTCATCTACTCCCATTAGTGCAAAATGGGAGACGACATCTATTTCTTCCTCTGATGAAGACAAGTCATCCCATATAACTTTTAGGTTCCGAGAGGATGATTTCTTCTCCTTTGCCTTCTTCTCTTCTTTCTTCTTGCCTTCTTTTTTCTTATCATTCTTCTCCTTTTCTTCCTTGCTCTTGTTCAATATAGGACACTCATCCCTCATGTGTCCTTCTCATTGGCAATTGTAGCAAATAATCTTCCTTCTCCATCTCCTATCATTAGATTTGTTAAATTTAAAACTTTTTAAAGCACGCCTTACCCTTCTTACCATGTAGGCCTCTTCATCGTTGTCCATATATGATTGTGAGTCCTCATCCGATGAAGGAGGTGTTAGGTGGCCGCATCGGAGGCTCATTGGCTCCCATGTCCCCGGATAAAAATTTTCACTAATGAAAGAATTAATCCGGATGGGATGAGCTTCCTTAGCACAACCTATTTGTCGTCGTGCTAACAACTTGAGTGGTCGCTTAAACAAACTAGTTGTTCAAGCAACACAACTCTTCTAGTTGGTTAGCCGCGGAAGAGACGATGGATGGATCGCCGGTTTTTGTGTTTGTCTTCGGGGTCCATGATTATACAATATATATTCATACACACACATGCATAATCAATACAAATAAGAACATGCTCAGATCTGTACATAAAATTAAAATAACTTTATACCTCACAATCTTCTACCGTATGTCCTATCCTTCTCGTGGACGACGTGTGGACGAAGTTCCTCCACGAGTAGAATCCTTCTAGATTGCTTTCTTCTCTACCTTGTCCACTGCAAACAAAGAGAAGAACTCACAAATATCTTTCCTATCTAGAACCGGCCACCAAATTAGGGAATTTGGTGCAACCGCCGGCCAAGGAGCAATTGGATGAATCGCCGGCCAACTTGAAGATGAGTTGCCGCCGGCCACCAAGGAGAAAGGAAGGAGGAAGAGAACCGGCCACTAATGGGAGGAGAACCGCCGGCCAAGGAAGAAGAGAAAAGCCTTAAGATTGGGTGCCGGCCAAGTATTGATGGTGCAAGTTGGGCACCGGCAACAACTTTGGATGAAGATGGTTGCCGCCCACCCTAGCCGCCCACCTCTCCAAGAGCCAAACCCTAATTCCAAAACCAATTCTTGATTCTTATTGCCGCCCAACCCTAAGCATCTATTTATAGAATAGGGCTTAAGCCTCCTTTAATCTCCACCGTCGGATCTAGGGTTTTATCCCAACCGTCGGATCTAGGGTTTAATCTCAACCATCGGATCTAGGATTTCATCCCAACCTTCGGATCTAAGGTTTCAATCCCAACCGCTTCTAGGGTTTCATCCCAACCATCGGATCTAGGATTTAATCCCAACCGCTGGTTCTAGGTTTTGTTTTACATTCTTGGATCTAGACTTCACAAGGATTATATTAGGCTACGATAGGGACCATAAGGAGGAGTTGGGTCTTGGCCACCGATGGATCGGAACCACACAAATTGATCCATCAATGATGTTCCATTCCACTAGAGGATCATCATTGAACTACCTCACCAACCCCATAAATCAATATGGGCTCCATATATTATACATTAATCTCCTGTTTAAGATATCGAATGTCCACACCAATTAATTGATTTATCACCATCAATTAATTAACATCTAATTCTCGAGTAGTACCACTCAACCTTATCATCATGTTGACTAAGTCAACCAAATTGGGTTTACATGATGAACCTTATGAGCTCCTCAAGGGGACATCATCAACCTAATATATAGGACACGGTTTCCTCCTATAATCAACGGCACACCATGTAAATAATATTATTTCCCAACTTACCGGGCATATTGATTTAATCCATCTAAATCTCACCCACTAGTAAATCAAAGAAATAAATACTAAGTACATGTGCCCGTTATTATATCGGGATTAAGAGCATGTACAACATAATATCCGAGGTCCGATTCAATTATGTAGTCAGTACTAAATTGAATCACCTCTATGTCGGTCCTGCTCAATACACCTAATTGTAGCAGTATAACTCTATGTTCAAGACAAAACAATACCAAGCTACACTACAACCATGCCAATGGTTTGTCCAAAACCATCTTGGTTGTGAGCCTCTACTTATATTTTACAAGGGACTGATAACATGATCTTCTGTACCACACCAAGCACCATGTTATCTACAATGTAA
The DNA here is from genome assembly GCA_025175895.1 of Wurfbainia villosa. Classification (NCBI taxonomy): domain Eukaryota; kingdom Viridiplantae; phylum Streptophyta; class Magnoliopsida; order Zingiberales; family Zingiberaceae; genus Wurfbainia; species Wurfbainia villosa. Next base: position 77,058,993 of record CM045987.1, on the reverse strand, counting down.
AATATTAGACAATATGCACACATATATAATGAATATATAAAATGCAAACAATGATCATGTGATTCTTATTTCAAAATAAAATGTTCATACAAAAAGAGCTAGGCTTTCAAAGATACATTCCAACAATCTCCCACTTATACTAAAAGACTATGCCACATCACTCGCCATACATCCGATCCCCATGTCCTCCACATGCCTATCAAACGCTACCGAAGGGCCTTAGTGAATGGATCCGCCAGTTATCCTCTCGATGCAATCTTGGCGATAAAGAACTTCTCCTCGCTTTACGATCTCTCGTATGAGGTGGTACTTGCGCCTATGTGTTTACTCGCCTTTATGGGCTCGTGGTTCCTTCGAGTTTGCAATCGCACCACTATTATCACAATAAATTGTGATAGTTCGGGCAAACCAGAATCACATCCAAGTCCATCAAGAAGTTCCCGAGCCATACACTTCCTTGGTCGCCTCAGAGGTCGCCACATACTCACCTTCCATGGTAGAGTCCGCCATGCATTTCGCTGACACTCTCCATACTATGGCTCCACCTCCAAAAGTAAACACAAACCCCGAGGTAGACTTACTCTTGTCCCTATCCGATTGGAAATCAACTGTAACCCATGTGGACTAATTGATCCGCCTAAACCAAAGATATAATCCCTAGTCCTTCTCGTACTTCAATATATGCTTTACCGCACCCAATGTCCTCGTCAGATTACTCGATATCTGCTAACCATGCCTACTGCAGAAAGCAGTATATCCTGGTCTCGCATATAGCATAGCATACATAAGGCTTCCTCGCCAAGCATAAGGAACCGCCTTCATGTCCTCTATCTCCTTTGATGTTTTGGGACACATCTCTTAGATAAAGGAACTCCATGCCTAAAAGGTAGAAAACCTTTCTTGGAGTTCGCATGCTAAAACGAGCAAGGATAGTGTCAATGTATGAAGCTTGAGATAAGCACAACATCCTTTCTTGCGATCCCTTATAACTTTGATCCCAAGGATGTGTCCCACTTCTCCCAAGTCCTTCATATCAAACTGCTTTGGACAACCATACTTTACATCCGATAACACTTTGATATTGTTGCCAACTAACAAAATGTCATCTACGATAGTACAAGAAACACCACTACGCTTTCGTCACATCTCTTGTATACACAAGGCTCATCCGGACTTTGAATAAATCCATATGACTGGATTACCTCATCAAAGTGGATGTTCCAATATCTAGAAGCTTGCTTCAATCCATAAATGGACCGATTAAGCTTACATACAAGATGCTCTTTGCCTTTAGCAATGAATCCCTCTGGTTGGCACATATAGATGTTCTCCTCAAGACTTCAAGCATGAAAGTCGTCTTGACATCCATCCGCCAAATCTCATAATCCATATGAGCAAATTATAGATAAGAGAATCCGGATAGACTTAAGATAGCTACTGCAAAAAGGTCTCCTCATAATCGATACCTCTTTCCGAGTATACCCTTTCGCAACAAGCCTAGCTTTGAAGGTTTCAACCTTCCGCCTACTCCTCTCTTTCTCTTGTAGATCCACTTGCATCCAATGGTTTTTACACCATCGGGTGGCTCTACTAGCTCCTGCAGACTGATTAGAATCCATAGATTCTATCTCCAATTCATCGCTTTTGCCAAGATACCGTGATCTCTATCTTGGATTGCCTCGCCATATGTCCAGGATCGTTCATGTTCACTGTGTGACTAAGTCCAAGACTCTCCCAAAAACATGAATCTCTCGGGTTGTCTAACAACCTCCCACTACGACGAGGTGCCTCCTGTGTATGCTCTGCGTGACACGCTGTGCGCTGACTTGTGGTGTCTCCTCTTGTACCGGTGGTAATCAAGTCGGACTTCCCAACTCTCCTCAAGAACAATCCTACTGTGGGCTTGTGGTTCATCACATAGTCCTCCTCTAGAAATCTGCATTCGTGACTACGATCACCTTCTCGATCTCTAGGACTATAGAATAAACCACCTTCGCTCCTTAGGGTAGCCAACAAACATGCATACTTCAGACGAGATTCCAACTTACCAAAGATCTCCCTTCAAAGACATGTGCCGACTACCCCATATCCGAATATGTCTTAGACTAGGCTTTCGCCACCCACAACTACAGGGAGTAGAGGTACTGACTTAGATGGAACCAAGTTCGGTGTACATTGCCGCTTTCCAGAGCAAACCCCGTAACGAAATGTAACTCGTAATAACTCATCATCGATCCGACCATCTCCATAAGAGTCCTATTCCTTCGCCTCCGCTACACCATTCTGGGTGTGCCAAAGTGCATAATTGGGATTGAATCCCACCTCTCGATAAGTAACTCCTAAACTCTCCCAAGAGGTACTCGCCACCACGATCGATCAGAATGTCTTGATACTTTTACCTTGACGCTTCTCCACATCACCCCTTGAATTCTTGAACTTGTCAAAGCATCTCACTTGCGCATCAAGTAAATGTATCCATACCTTGCAATAATCGCCTATAAAGAGAGACGGCATTCAAAGCCACCTCTTGCCTCGGATAGACATAGGATCGCACAAATCGAATGAACCAATTCTAACACATCTTGGCTCTATACCCCTTGGCCTTAAAGGCCTCTTGGTCATTTTACCTTCCAAGCAAGATTCGCAGTTGGGAGATCCTCCACCACTAATGAACCCAAAGGTCCATCACCTATCAACCTGAATTCTACTTAGGTTAATATGACCAAGCCTTAGATGCCAAAGATATGTTTGGTTCATTTATAAGGTTCTTTCTCTTATTAGATTTAGAAGATGAGTTATTTACTTCTATATGCATCGTGGGAGTTTTTGGTTCAAGAGTATATAAATTGCCAACCAATGTACCAGAACAGATAATCTCCCTATTCCTTTTTATAACCACCTTGTCATTAAAAGAAATAGAATATCCATCCAAAAACAATTTAGAAACTAAAAAATTAAATTCTTTCTAAAAGTAGGTACATAAAGACAATTTCTTAAAACCAAAAATTTATTCCTATCAAAAGATAAATAAACGCCTCCCACTGCAATAGCCGCCACCTTTGAAGCATTGCCCATGAAGACGTAATCTCTCCTCACCTAGTCGTCGGGTTTCTCGAACCCCGCAAAGTATTGCAGACATGATCGCTGGCTCTGTATCTACACACCGTGCAATCGTAGATAACACCGCTAAACATGTTTCAACAACTAAACAAGAAGATATACCTTTGTTCTTCACGAGGATACCGCCTTCCAATGTCCAATCTACTTGCAAGTGAAGCACTTGCCTTTGCTTCTTCACTCCCGCCGAGGTCCTGCCCACCTTCTTCGCTCCACCTTGCTTCTTCTTCTTCTTACCTTGCTTAGAGGAAGAAACCTTCCGAGCGACCATGGCTTGAGAACTCGAAAAAAGCCCTCTCGCCTGGAGTTCACAAGCTCCGCCAACGAATACAACCTTTTGTTCATGTTGTAGTTGAGGCGGAATCGCTCAAAACTCCTAGGCAAAGATCGAGAATGATATCGACCGGGTTTCCCCATCGATCTCAGCCTCCTAGGACTTCCATCTCATTAAGATGAGCCATCATCTTGAGAACATGATCCCTAACGGTGTTCCTCGATCATGGAGGTCGCCATCAAGTTTCTCATAGCCTCTCGCCTAGCCGCCTCTACTCGATGTCCGAAAAGTTCCTTGAGATTGAACATCATGTCATAAGCTATGGCTCGATGTCGATGTTGCAAGACATTTGACATAGATGCCAAAATGTAACACCGCGCCATCTCATCCGCTTTAACCCATTTCTTATAACGTTCTTTCTCCTTTTCATCGAGTCATCCGAGGCTTAGGAGGATAGACTCAAGAGTACAAATTTGTACTCCTCCGCAGCTTAAGACAATATCCGTGTTTCTTTTCCAATCAATGTAGTTTGACCAAGAAGTTTGTTTTCTTTTAAAATCACAAAGAAGTGGGTTGAAAGCCATTTGAAAATCCTAAAAATCACAATGATCAAAATATTAGATTTCAAATATTATTGATTCCTCAAAACAATAAAATTCCGAAATCAACCAAAACCTCAAAACACCGAGAATATCGCATGCCACGATAGTGTGGACGTATACGAATTCTACATTTGTAAGAGGAGGTTTTACCCATTAATTTTATTATCTTGTCAACCTTACTTTTTGACAAATAAAATTAATAGTTGGTTCCTCTTTATCCCTACAAATAAAAGCAGTGACTCCGATGGGGAGGATACCTTTATTTGTATCTAAGTGTGCACCATTACACGGTACTAAGGGAATTATTTCGGATTATGTGCCTTACCGATGGGGAAGTACACACGCTCCTAAATAATTTCCTATAACCATTATTTGACCTAGTGATCCGCAAACAAACCCATCCGATGGGGAGGAAGGCACTCAAAGCCAACGCGCAAGTTTGTTGCATCACACGTCAAATTGTAATGGAGGCCGCGGGAATTAATTAAAATATCCCTCTCCCACTTAGTAAATTGCAATCGAGGAATTTTAAACATACACAACATGCATATAAAACAAATAAGCAATGAATATGGAAAAAACATAATTTTCCCAACTATTATGGCATTGTCCTCCAATATGCATCCCGTCGTGTCGCCACCTCGTCCGCTCCATCTTTTCCCGTGCGCAAGTCACCAAAGAGTTCCGAGCCGAGATAAATCATTTTATTTACATCCATCGATCCTATACTCCACGAAAGAGTGTACAAATAATCTAGATCGAAAGTAAACTAAAATGATCGGCTAAACAATGCCGTATTTAATTACAAAAATTAAATACTAATCTAGCCTCGTCAACCCCGAGGATTCAAATAATAAATTTTTACACACATCTATTCACATACACACACATGGCCATAATAGTCGGATCTTATGCCTGCAACCAAAGAGTTAAACTACGCATATCCTACTATTATCCGGCACATATAATATATGAAAAATGCATAAAAAATTAACCGAATCCTAAACACACAAAACCGGAAACCGATGACTCTGATACCAAATGTTAGGTGGCCGCATCGGAGGCTCATTGGCTCCCATGTCCCCGGATTAAAATTTTCACTAATGAAAGAATTAATCCGGATGGGATGAGCTTCCTTAGCACAACCTATTTGTCGTCGTGCTAACAACTTGAGTGGTCGCTTGAACAAACTAGTTGTTCAAGCAACATAACTCTTCTAGTTGGTTAGCTGCGGAAGAGACGATGGATGGATCGCCGGTTTTTGTGTTTGTCTTCGGGGTCCATGATTATACAATATATATTCATACACACACATGCATAATCAATACAAATAAGAACATGCTCAGATCTGTACACAAAGTTAAAATAACTTTATACCTCACGATCTTCTACCGTATGTCCTATCCTTCTCATGGACGACGTGTGGACGAAGTTCCTCCACGAGTAGAAGCCTTCTAGATTGCTTTCTTCTCTACCTTGTCCGCTGCGAACAAAGAGAAGAACTCACAAATATCTTTCCTATCTAGAACCGGCCACCAAATTAGGGAATTTGGTGCAACCGCCGGCCAACTTGAAGATGAGTTGCCGCCGGCCACCAAGGAGAAAGGAAGGAGGAAGAGAACCGGCCACCAATGGGAGGAGAACCGCCGGCCAAGGAAGAAGAGAAAAGCCTTAAGGTTGGGCGCCGGCCAAGTATTGATGGTGCAAGTTGGGCGCCGGCAACAACTTTGGATGAAGATGGTTGCCACCCACCCTAGCTCCAAACCCTAGCCGCCCACCTCTCCAAGAGCCAAACCCTAATTCCAAAACCAATTCTTGATTCTTATTGCCGCCCAACCCTAAGCATCTATTTATAGAATAGGGCTTAAGCCTCCTTTAATCTCCACCGTCGGATCTAGGGATTTAATCTCCACCGTCGGATCTAGGGTTTTATCCCAACCGTCGGATCTAGGGTTTAATTCCAACCATCGGATCTAGGATTTCATCCCAACCTTCGGATCTAAGGTTTCATCCCAACAGTCGGTTCTAGGGTTTCATCCCAACCGTCGGATCTAGGGATTTAATCCCAACCATTGGTTCTAGGTTTTGTTTTACATTCTTGGATCTAGACTTCATAAGGATTATATTAGGCTACGATAGGGACCATAAGGAGGAGTTGGGTCTTGGCCACCCGATGGATCGGAACCACACAAACTTGATCCATCAATGATGTTCCATTCCACTAGAGGATCATCATTGAACTACCTCACCAACCCCCATAAATCAATATGGGCTCCATATATTATTTGTACATTAATCTCCCCGTGTTTAAGATATCGAATGTCCATCAATTAATTGATTTACTGACCATCAATTAATTAACATCTAATTCCTCGAGTAGTACCACTCAACCTTATCATCATGTTGACTAAGTCAACCAGCTGGGTTTACATGATGAACCTTATGAGCTCCTCAAGGGGACATCATCAACCTAATATATAGGACACGGTTTCCTTCTATAATCAATGACACACCATGTAAATAATATTATTTCCCAACTTACCGGGCATATTGATTTAATCCATCTAAATCTCACCCACTGGTAAATCAAAGAAATAAATACTAAGTACATGTGCCCGTTATTATATCGGGATTAAGAGCATGTACAACATAATGTCCGAGGTCCGATTCAATTATGTAGTCAGTACTAAATTGAATCACCTCTATGTCGGTCCTGCTCAATACACCTAAGTGTACTAGTGTAACTTTATGTTCAAGACAAAACAATACCAAGCTACACTACAACCATGCCAATGGTTTGTCCAAAACCATCTTGGTTGTGAGCCTCTACTTATATTTTACAAGGGACTGATAACATGATCTTCTGTGCCACACCAAGCACCATGTTATCTACAATGTAAAATATTAGACAATATGCACACATATATAATGAATATATAAAATGCAAACAATGATCATGTGATTCTTATTTCAAAATAAAATGTTCATACAAAAAGAGCTAGGCTTTCAGTATACATTCCAACAGGAGGTGTGGTCTTCTTCTTCCCTTTGTTTGCCACAAGTGCTACTCCCCTTGATTGTGTGCTTGGTTCTTCTACTATTCCTTCAAGGTGAGTTTCATGAAGTTCCATAGTAGAAAAGAATTCTTCTAAGGTACTAACCTCTAGATTCCTTAATATGTAGAAAGAATCCACCATGGAGCTCCATTTTGATGATCGAGGGAAGGCATCAATATCTTTCATTATCATGCCCTAGTTTGAAAGCTTCTACCCTACACTTGATAAACCATTAATAATCTCCTTAAATCTAGAATGTAAGGACAATACCTTTTCTCCTTTATCCAATTTTATGTTGTTAAGTTGTGATCAGAGAAGGTCTCGTCTTGCTAGTTTTGCTTCAGATGTGCCTTCATGAAGCTCAATTAGCTTCTCCCACATCTCCTTGGTGCTCGAGCATTCTCCTATTCAATTAATCTCATGTTGAGGAAGCACATTGAAGAGATGATGCTTGGGTTTCGAATTTGCTAAGTGCTCCTCCTTTTGCTTCTTGGTGCATCTTGATTTTTCGATCGACCTTCTTCATCCCTAGGTATTTCGAAACCACTTTCCATAATTAACATTATATCAAAGTCGGTTTTGAAAAATACCTCCATCTGCTTCTTCCACCATGAGAAGTCTCCCTCGAATTTTGGTGGATGGATGTTCATGGCGACCATTGTTGATTTGCTTGTTGAGGTGGTGAGTCCGATGATAAGCTCCTTACTCTGATACCCATTGTTAGTACTTATAAGATCCACATATCTCCATAATGACATGATAATGTCCACTTTGAGCCTAAGCCCTCATGGTTTTGTTTTTGAGCTTCACCCAAAAGGCCTCATGCCAATGGAGATATCCTTTCATCTTATAAGCACATGATCTTTTCCATGTCTAACCAATGTGGGACTTTGATTGTGGACCCCCCCCCCTCTCAAGTCTATCCCTTCTCGAAGGACTTCCTCAGCTTGATGTCTGATCTTCAACCCACCAGGACTTTCTGCCAACTGTCAGGTCCTCCTGACCCAGCTGGATTTTTTGCATGTTGTCCAGCCCTTCTGGCCCAACTAGACTTTCTACCTGGTAGCTGGTTCTCTTGATCCGAACATGGGAGCTTCACTAACTTTGTTCGAGGTTCATGGCTGGACATGGACATGTCTCTGATACCAATTGTAGGCGATCGATGGCTCAGCTAGAAGGAGGTTGAATAGCCTAATTAAAACTTGATGGACTTCGCTCATTCTTGATTGTCTACACTCTTGTTAGCGTAGCGGAATAAAGATAATACAACTAACAAGAACATAATTAACGATAAAACAAAATAAAGAGAGCAATAAAAACACAATCGATGTAACATGGTTCATGACCCTTGCCACTAATCCATGACAATCTGTTAGGCGGATCACTCCCTCAACCTTTTCACTAAACCCTCCTTTAGCGCAAACCTGTTGGGTTTCCCCAGCACCATGGCGAGTGTGTGTTCAAACATGTTTTGTAAACATGTGCACAGCGAAAGAATTAAAAGCAATAAATCTAATTTATTACAACACACACGCCACATGCATGCAAGATACAATATGTGTAGACATAATCACAGTTTCAAATTTTACAAAAAAAAAAATTACGCTAGTTATACCTGACGTATCACGTGAAGCAGGAATGACATCAACTGGAGCAACTCACGCTAGAGTTGCCTCTATCCGTATCCACGTCGAGTACCGTCGGGATAGCTTCGCCAAGCTATGAGCCTCATCTTCGTAGGAGTCACTAGCCTTGTGTCAAAGACGATGTGATCGAGAGAAGATCACAATCCAAATCAAAATTCGGATGAAAAAATTAGTCCCCAAAACTTGCTTCTCGGAAGAGGTATTCGTCAACTGATTGACGAATCCTTGGTCCTCCACCTATGAGGATTACTGGAGATCCAATCCCCGACAAGGAAGTCACTGTCGGAGCTCCAAATGCCGTCTAAATGATGCTTCGACAAGAAGGAAACAAGCTATCCAAAAACTGGACAGCTTGGTGGAGGACTTAGCACTGGCCAAAGGAGGTGGTCGGCTGATCCTTGGTCACCGGGGCCAAGGTGGGTCGCCGGAGAGTCGCCGGAGGGGTGGCCGGTAGCAGCTGGACGGCAGTGGTACAAAGGTGGACAGTAGCATAAGCTGGGCATGGATCCTCTTGGGTGGCGGCAAGGAGAAGAGAGGAAGAGGAGAGGAAGAGAAGTTTCCAAAAATAAAACTTAGGGCTCTCCAAACCTCTAGCCGTGCTTTTATAGAGCGCGTGTTTCTTAATCATCAAGAAACCTTCTCCTTAGAGTTATTGGTTCATAACCAAAACCCATTAACACGCTTCAATAACATAAGTTAAAATAAACCAAACCGAGTTGGTATATTTTAAGTTAAAACAAACCGAACCAACTTTGGTTCATTCGTTTAAAATAAACCAAACCACTTTGGTTTATTTTCCACCATTGGATTAGAACCAAACAAATTTGGTTCATCCATCATGTCTTCATAAGGCTCAGCCCATCCATGCTTCCGTTGCAACTGAAACGATTTCATGCTCGCTCCTTGTTTGGTCCAACCAAACCTAGTTTCTCTCGATCTGAGAATCTAATTCTCAAGCTCATTTTAAATCCTTCGGATTACGCTCATTGTGCATGTGACCAAATAGGTTCCCGGTTTATGTTGGTTGTCTATAATTAACCATTAATTATAGAACGATCATGAGTGGCACCTAGTAGTACATCATGATCCCCAATTAACCGAAAAATCAACGGTTGATCCCAGAACCATTTCTGAAACCCTTCAGCAGCTACAATGAATCGTGCCCTGTTCCCTTCACTCATCTTATACCCACTTGGTTCAAGACATGATCTATTGTGTCAGTCCCCACTAGGCTGACTATGTCATACCTAGCCCAAGTATCATTTCCTCATTCTAAGGATTCTAGTTATTGCACATGTATCCAAGAGTACCTTACTCTAAACATGTAATGCTTTGGCCAAAGACTTTAGTAAAAATTCGACGAGAGGCCAAGAGTACATATCTCCTCGCAAGGAATGGTGAATTCTTTTTTGGCTATTCAAACACCTTCGGGCATTTCGACTTATACCCAATCATTCCAGGTCCACATCTCCTTTGAGATGTTTGCTTAAGATGTCAAAGCATAAGTCTCCATGACCAAGATGACTTGAATACCGCAAGTCAAAGGAACATCGCACTAAAGCTACAGTAAGAACTTCATTGACATATATTTATATGCAGAGAACCATATGAAGTCTTACAGTTGGTCACTCCAATGAACTAGTTACCATAACTAGCATCCACGATTAACTCCGAACATCACAATGTCTCCAGCCAATGAGAATCAGCTACTTGGTTACACCAAACAGTATATCTCGTGCTAGTCTCAACATAATTGATGGTGTCCAAATCCATCAATTCATCAACTAGGGATAATTCCGATACAACACAATTACACATGTAGAGATACTCACTAGTTGTGATCCAATCACAAATTCTCTAATGTTGTGAATCGTATTGTGAACATTCAGTAAATGATTTTAAGATCTAATCAAATACATAGAAACATGTATACTCTAATAGTGAATCTTCATTTATCATATAAATGGTTTAATCATAAGGTGATTGCCTTAGGACACCTCTCATATATAACTAACAAACTCCAACTTGGCCTAATGCCAATCGCCATGGCATCCAATACCATAAGCCCTAACATGGCCCTCAAACTTACTTTGAGGTTGTTAGGGCAATCTCTTGCCGTGATAAGGTTTTGATGTGTGTGGCAAAGGGTTTAAGTTAGTTTGTTATGTTGATTTGATATGTGCGTTGAAGTCGTGCAGGACTTAGTAATTCACACATGGAGCCGTGGCGAGTTTCACATCTCATGACTCGTGCCTTGAGTCGGTGAAGGATAACTTTACGGAAGTCGTGCGCTTGGAGCATCCGAGGAACCGTCGGACGAGGAGCTTGGAGTGAAGCCGGAGGAAGTAGACTTCGAGGCAAGAAACGTGAAGGAGCATTGCAGAGTCGTGCGCCTGATGCTGCCGAGGGACGTGGCCGCGAACGAAGAGAACTTCGAAGGCGAGGGACTCCGAGAGATGAGAGTGAGCGAATGTAACCCGGGAAGGGGTAGCTCTTAGGTGAAACTTGGCCATTTGGCCAAGTGTCAGATGAGTTTTCGACACACCGATCGCCATGTCATGGCGATCGCCCGAGTCGATGGTCGATCGATCGTATAAGACCGATTTAGTGCTTGGCCGATCGCCATGGATCGGCAATGATCGATGTCGATATAGCCGATCGCGCGGAATGGCTCGATTAATGGCACGCATGGGCACAGAATGGAGTCGACTCCATTGAGCACTCGACTGATCGAGCATCAGTCGACTGATGCCAATACTGTTGGATGGAATCCAACGTGGAAAGCGGCCGTTATTGGGCAACGGCTACGGGAAGAAACCCTCGATCAGTCGACTGATCCTGTGTCAACGGGAAGAAACCCTCTTCTTCTATAAAAAGGAAGGGGATGGGGCTTTGGGAGGCTAATGCTTATGCTCTAACACTCTCCCAAAGTTCCCTAAAGCTTTCCATCCTCTTACTCAAGCTTATTTCCATTATATTTGTAAGAGGAGTGTTTTTGTGTAAAGAGGTTACCTCCACCTAGCTTTGTGCAAAGGAGAGATCTAGTGGATAGATTGCGGAGTGATTCACCGTGGACGAATCGGACCGTGGATTAGCGGCGTAGCCGTGAACCACGTTACATTTTGTGTTTGTATTGCTTGTTTATATTTTGCTTGTCTTTATTTATATTTGCAAATTCCGCTTGCGCTAACATTTTGTAGACGAGCAAAATACGACATACAACGAATGAGGGCTATTCACCACCCTCTAGCCGGCCAATCGATCCCCAACAAGGTATATCAGAGCAAGGTTGCTTGTCACCGGACTAACCGCCGCAACAAGCTCTACATCAAAAATGGCCAGCTCAAACATCCACCCACCGAAGTTCGACGGCGAATTCTCTTGGTGGAAAAAGAGAATGGAGGTATTCTTCGAAACCGACTTTGAAATATTGTTAATTATGGAAAACGGTTTCGAGTTGCCTAGGAACGAAGATGGGGAGCCATTAGAGAAATCGAGATGGAGCAAAAGACAAAGAGAGGAGTATTTGGCAAATTCAAAGGCCAAGCACCACCTCTATAATGTACTCCCCCAACAAGAAGTCAATAGGATAGGGGAATGTTCTAGTGCTAAGGAGATGTGGGAGAAGCTAGTAGAGCTTTATGAAGGTACCTCGGAGGCTAAGCTAGCAAGAAGAGACCTCCTCCGCTCCCAACTATCAAACATCAAATTAGAAAAGGGAGAAAAGGTAACTTCATTGCATTCTAGGTTTAAAGAGATTTTGATTGGGCTAACAAGTGTAGGTGAAAGGCTCTCCAACCGGGATATGGTGATGAAGGCCATAGATGCCTTTCCCCGGTCCTCAAGATGGAGTTCCATGGTGGACTCATTTTACATCTCCAAGAACCTAGAAGTGAGCACCTTGGAGGAATTCTTCTCAACCATGGAGCTCCACGAAACGAGGCTTGAAGGAATACAAGAAGATCCTAGAATCCAACCTTCAAGGGGAGTAGCATTGATGGCAAATAAGGGGAAGAAGAAGATGGAAGTCCCTTCCCCCTCCGATGACGAAGCATCCTCATCCTCCTCCATGGATAGCACGGAAGAAGCGTATATGGTAAGGAGGGTAAGGCATGCTTTAAAAGGTTTTCATTTTAATAAATCTAATGATAGGAGGAGAAGACCAAGAGGAAAGGTAATTTGTTACAATTGCCAAGGAGAGGGACATATAAGGGATAATTGTCCCCTCCTAAACAAGAGCAAGGAAGAAAGGAAGAAGAAAGAAGAAAAGAAGAAGAAAAAGGGGAGTAGAAAGAAGGAAGAGGAGAAGAAGGCCAAGGAAAAGGGAAAGGCCATGACACTCAAAGCAAAGACATGGGATGACCTTGCTTCCTCATCCTCATCCAAAGAAGAAGAGCATGTCCACTCAAATTTAGCACTAATGGCTCTTCATGACTCGGATTGCTCCTCCTCCTTAAATGAAGAATCAAGCTCAAGTGGAGAGAGCTCAAGTGAAGGGGGAGCATCCTCTACATCCTCATCCGAAGAAGAGGACTTGGTAAGTGAGGTAACGAATCTACCCCCTAAGCAAATTATGTCTATGATTTCTAGCCTCACTAAGGACTTATTTAGAGCTAAGAAGAAGAACAAAAGCATGCTAGATCAAATTAAGGACTTAGAAAATAAACTAGAAAAAGCATGCTTAAATGAAAATGAAAATATTTCTTCTAGCTTAAATGATGCATGCTCACATGATAACTATATGCCATTTAATGTTAGTGATGCATGCATGGATGAAAATAGGGCATTAAGGGAAAAGGTAGATTATTTAACAAAAGCCCTAGAAAAATTCACTATTGGCTCCAACACCTTGAACATGATCATAGGGAGCCAAAGGGCAAGCTTTAACAAAAAGGGCCTAGGATATAAAGAAAAGAAAATTGAAAAGGCCTATAAATGCCTAATTGCTAGGGGACAAGATAAGAAGAAAGTAATAACTAGGAAATGGATCCCCAAGGAGTATCTTGTGAACCCCATAGGAAAGAACCTATTTTGGGTTCCAAAATCCATCCTTAAGGGTTAGGATAACCCTAGGGTAGTCAACCATATACAATTTATCTATATCATATTTTGGTTGACTTAGGATGGTAGGACAACATTTTTAGGATAGTGTTGGGTGATGATAACGTGCCCATAAATAGATAATATTGCTTAAATCATGATGATTAATGTAATTGTTATGTATATTTGCAATCATGATTTATGATTTTGAAATTTGGCACATCATCATGAGAAATAGGGCTTAAATCATGCCTTAGGTGATATTTTCTTTATTATCAGCATATAATACCTAATGCATGATTATTATTTGATGAATACATGTGTTTAATGATCATAATGTGTAATTCATTCATATATGTCATTATGATCATGTAGATTGTTAGGGTGATACTTAACCTTGATAGAATTGCATGAATTTAATGGTTAAGTACATACAAATATCCCTAGGATGCATCTCACACTCACCATAGGCTACTTTGATTGAAAACTTATCATGAGTGAGATGTTAGGATGATACAAATGTCCACTAATGCCTATGGCATTTAGATGGTCATTTAAGGTATCAAAATAACAATAATAGACCAATCATGGGGAAGGCTTATGTTTAATTCATAGACATATTGCCCAAAGATCATGGTTGGATATTTCATATGTTTTAAAAACAATTTCTTAATCTAAAATCTATGTATTCATGTTTTGAAACAATTGGAACCAAAACTAGGTGTTAAACTTGATACTAGAATGGTCAAAAACCTAGTGATTTTTACATCTTTTGGATTTTTGGCAAAAACGTGAAAATATGATGATTTTTCATGAAAAATTATTTTTCACTGATAAAGAACCTTACAAGAAATATGTTTCCAAAATTTCATGATTTTTCGAATTTTTTGAAATTTTTAATGCATTTCTGAATTTCGGTCCGAAAATCAGGAATTCCTGAAAACCTTGTGCCAGTCGACTGGTAGTCTGAACAAGTCGACTGGTGGCCTGATATTCCGAACTGTAAAGGCTGATTTTAGGTTTTAACACAATTTTTGGTATTTACCTTCTATTAAACTTGATGTCATGAGTTTATAACTTAGTGTTAATCATTTTGATGGTGTCAAAGGGGGAGAATTGATTATGTTTAAGTAAATTATGATAGGGGGAGAAAATTTGTATGAGGAGTTTCATGGATTAAGGGGGAGTTGCATGTTGCTATATCATGTTTATGTTTACATGCTTTCTTACCTTAAAATTTTTATCAAATATTTTTACCTAACTTAAACGGATTGCCACACATCAAAAAGGGGGAGATTGTTAGGGCAATCTCTTGCCGTGATAAGGTTTTGATGTGTGTGGCAAAGGGTTTAAGTTAGTTTGTTATGTTGATTTGATATGTGCGTTGAAGTCGTGCAGGAATTAGTAATTCGCACATGGAGCCGTGGCGAGTTTCACATCTCATGACTCGTGCCTTGAGTCGGTGAAGGATAGCTTTGCGGAAGCCGTGCGCTTGGAGCATCCGAGGGACCGCCGTATGAGGAGCTTGGAGTGAAGCCGGAGGAAGTAGACTTCGAGGCAAGAAATGCGAAGGAGCATTGCAGAGCTGTGTGTTAGTAATATATGAGAGATGTCCTAAGGCAATCGCCTTATGTATGAACCATTTATATGATAAATGAAGATTCACTATTTGAGTATACATGTTTTATGTATTTGATTGGATCTTAAACTCATTTACTGAATGTCCACGATACGATTCACAAGATGAGAGAATTTGTGATTGATCACAACTAGTGAGTATCTCTACATGTGTAATTGTGATGTATCGAATTATCCTAGTCGATGAATTGATGGACGGGACACCATCAATTCGCCGAGACTAGCACGAGGTATACTTGGTGTATCCAAGCAAATGATTCTCACCGGGCCGAGACATAGTGATGTCCGAGTTAATCGTGGATGCTAGTTATGGTAACTAGTTCATCGAGTGACCACCGTAAGACTTCATATGGTTCTCTGCATATATAGATATGTCAATGAAGTTCTTACTGTGGCTTAAGTGCGATGTTCCTTTGACTTGCGGTATTCAAGTCATCTTGATCATGGAGACTTATGCTTTGACATCTTAAGCAAACATCTCTAAGGAGATGTGGACCCGGATGATTGGGTATAAGTCGGAAGTGATCCAAGGTGTTTGAATAGCCTATAAAGGATTCACCACTCCTTGCGAGGAGATGTATACCCATGGCCTCTCGTCGGATTGTTACTAAAGTCTTTGGCTAAAGCATTACATGTTTAGAGTAAGGTACTCTTCGATACATGTGGAGTAACTAGAACTGTGAGGACGAGGAAATGATACTGGGCTAGGTGTGACGAGTCACCTAGTGGGGACGTGACACAATAGACCATGTCCTGAACCAAGTGGGTATAAGATGAGTGAAGGGAATGGGGCACGAATCATTCGAGCCATCAAGGGTTTCAAATAGTTCGATCAACCGCTGATCTTTCGGTTAATTGGGGATCATGATGTACTACTAGGTGTCACTCATGATCGTTCTATAATTAATGGTTAATTATAGACGGCCAACATAAACCGAGAACCTATTTGGTCACACGCACAACGAGCGTAATCCAAAGGATTTAAAATGAGCTTAAGAATGGGATTCTCAGACCGAGAGAAACTAGGTTTGGTTGGACCAAACATAAAGCGAGCATGAAATCGTTTCAGTCGCAATGGAAGCGTGGATGGGCCGTGTCTTATGAAGACATAATGGATGAACCAAAATGGTTTGGTTCTAATCCAATGGAGGAGAATAAACCAAAGGGTTTGGTTTATTTTAAACGAATGAACCAAAAGTTGGTTCGTTTTAACTTAAAATAAACCATCATGGTTTGGTTTATTTTAACTTATCTTAATGGAGCGGGTTAACGGGCTTTATGGATATGATCCATTAACCATTAAGAGAATTAGTTCTCTATAAAAGAGGGCTTAGAAGGATTCGGCGCCAACCCTAGGTCGCCGCCTCTCCTCCTCCAACCGCATCCGTAAGAAGCCTTCCTTCCCCAAGGCCGCCGAGCTGCTGCCGGTGCTCCGTGATCTTCCTAGGGTGTGAGATAAGGTGAGCACTTGGCTTCCTTATTTTGGCCGGCGCTTTCCTTCCACCAAGCTGTCCAGTTTTCTGACAGCTTTTCTCCTCTAGCCTGAGCTGCTTGACGACGGTTAGAGCTCCGACAGCGCTAACTTATCGGGATTCGATCTCCGGTAATCCTCTGAGGTGGAGGACGGCGATCTGGCCAATTGGTTGACGAATACCTCTCCGGAGAAGCGAGTTTTGAGAACTCGATTAGATCCGAATTTGATTCGATCGTGATCATCTCTCGATCACGCCGCCTTCAACACGAGGCTAGTAACCCGCATTTAAGATGAAGCCGTGGCTTAGCGAAGTCATCCCGAGGAACTCGGGCGTGATACGGATAGAGACGATTCTAGCGAGGATCGCCCGTTGATGTCGTTCCCGCTACACGTCATACGAAAGGTATAACGTAGATAAATTTCCTTTTATTGCAAATTTAAATTTACGGTTATGTCTACACTTGTTGTAATATGCATGCGTGTGTTGTGTGTGTTGTAATAAATAGAAGTATTTATTATTTTTATTGCTTCCACTGTGTTCATGTTTACGAAACATGATCGAACACACACACGCCGCGGTGCCGGAAACCCAACAGTGGTATCAGAGCCAGGTTGTGTTTCGACATAATCGTAAAAATGGTTTTGCGATAGTCATAATGTATTTCTGGAAATTTTCTAATTTTGGAAATTTAGAAGTATTTATGGAAATTTTTCAATTTTTGAAAGTCTAGAAGTATTTATGAAAATCTTCCACTTTTGGAAAGTTGGAAGTATTTATGGAAATTGATATTTTCCATAAATAAAATATTTGATTAGATTCTGGAAATTTGTTTCCTAATTTAATCATGATTTGATTTGGGAAATCAAATCTTAAAATATTTTATTTCCATAAGTAGTTTTAATGATTTAGGAAATTGGTTTCCTAAATAGATTTTCCTTAATCAAATAATTCCATGAATAAAATATGTGATTAGATTTGGAAATTTGTTTCCTAATTTAATTATGATTTGATTTGGAGAATCAAATCTTAAACATATTTTATTTCCATAAATAGTTATGACATATAAGGAAATATATACATGACATAATTGTATGCCATGTAATTGCATTAGATGCATAACATTATGCCATGTGTCGTGACATGTAGATGTATGCCATGTATGCCATGCCATGTAGATAATAGTTATTTGCATGCAAAGAGGATGAGACATAAAACCCTTAAACAATATTAAAGCCTACACCTTCCATTAATATGGTTAGAACCAGAGTTCCGCTTTCTTGTTTGGGTTGTTGACTTTCCAAGCCCTCGAACTCAACATGTTCAAACCATGGAATAGTTTAATACTAATATGGTAAGAGTCGAGGTCAATCGTTAGCTTTGGTTGTTGGACTCTCTCCAAGCTGGGCTAATTGGTTGAATGCGCCTAACCATATTAAAACTATTTCCGATTAATGGGTTGGCTTTAACCCGAGCATCGCTATTGTTGACTCTTCCAAGGTCGATGTAAAGGGAGGTGAAGTTGGGTGCTATGCATATGATGCATACTTGTTAATGTGTTAACAACCCGATGTATGTGTGAACATTCAATTAGTTGATAGCACATTGTGATAGTTGCATATACGTGATATGCAATCGTATAGTTGATACCTACCGCCGTAGTTATGAATGGCTTGTTGGACTCTTCCAAGGTTGTTCATAACTACGATGGATATCACCCATTCGAGATGGACCTACGATCTCCAAGTGATTTTGGGGTTTTTGAAATTCAAAAATGAATGGGATTTATAAATGTATATTGATGCATTTTAAAATCATTTTCATATATGCTGCTTTGTATTTCTAAGGTCAATAAATTGATCATGACGTCTTTGAATTTGTGCACTATTTTGGATTGAACAAACCGATGGGCCTAACTTCACGGGTGGCTTAGAAACACGAGAATTGTTCTCAAGGCGGAAAAAGCTTGCATATGTCCTTGAAGAGCCTCTTCTCGATCATTCTAAGGACGATGCAACCTGCCAAATGTTGGTCTATCGAAGCATGTGCGATTCTCGAAAGGTGGCGAGTTGCATCATGCTAGCGGCGATGGTACCTGAGCTGCAAAAGAAGCATGAGCATATGGATGCTAATACTATGGTCTTCCATCTTCATGAGTTGTTCGATGAGCAAGCGAGATCCAAAGGTTCGAGGTCTCTAGGCTCCTCTTCACCACGAAGATGCAAGAAGGTTCATAGTGCAGTTTGTGCTAAAGATGAACGGGTACATCGAGCGGCTAGCTACCCTCGGTTTTGTGATGGATCATGAGTTAAGTATTGACTTAATTCTGCATTGTTTTCCCAAGAGTTTCTCGCAATTTGTGATGAACTATCGGATGAACAAATTGGAATCCACCATTCCCGAGCTCCTCAATATGCTGAAGACTGTGGAGCCTTCTGTGAAGCATGAGGAGAAGGCGGTTCTGTTAGTTGATTCCTCAAAGAAGGGTTCTAAGAGGAAGGCAAAAGAATAGAAGAAAGGAAAGAACAAAAAGGCAAAGAAGGCGGAACCAGCGCAAAAGGGCACTTGCCATCACTGTGGCAAGGAAGGCCACTGGCGAAGAAACTGCAAGATTTATCTTGAGTCCATGAAGAAGAAGAAGGCATCCGATGCCCCATCCTCTTCAGGTATCTTCGTTATTGATTGTCATTCTATTTCCTTGGACACTTGGGTATTGGATACTGGGTGTAGCTCACATATATGTAATGACATACAGGGGCTAAGGAATAGAAGAAGACTTGTCAGAGGGGAGTCAAATTTGCGAGTTGGCAATGGAGCAAAGGTTGCTGCGGTCGCCATCGGAACTTATTTGCTGAAGCTCCCTAGTGGACTAGTCTTAGAACTGGACAATTGTTATTATGTTCCTTCTCTAATAAAGAACATTGTTTCTATTTCCTGTTTAAATAGAAATGGTTTCCATTTGACGTTTAGTAACAATTGTTGTTATATAACTTTAAATGGCGTACTTTATGGAACTGGAACCTTGAGTAATGGCATTTATACGTTGGACGTATCCAGTGACATTTTCAATATCGAAGCGAGCAACACGCGTGCTCGAAAGGATAATCAAATAGACTCCTATATGTGGCATTGTCGTCTTGGTCATATAAGCAAGAAACGCATGTCCGAATTACACCGATGTGGAATTCTGGAATCGTTTGAATTGGATTCATACGATACATGCGAATCATGCTTAAAAGGCAAGATGACTAAGTTACCTTTTACTGGAAAAGGTGAATGAGTGGGAGAGTTACTAGGTCTAATACATACCGATGTATGTGGACCTATGTCAACTCAAGCATTAGGAGGCTATAGCTACTTCATTACCTTCACCGATGATCACTCACGGTTTGGGTATGTGTTCTTGATGAAACACAAGTCTGAAGCCTCTGAAAGGTTCAAAGAATTCAGAAATGAAGTAGAGAAACAACATGACAAGAGTATTAAAATACTTCGATCGGATCGAGGTGGTGAATACTTAAGTCAAGAGTTTCTGATTATCTAAGAGACAATGGCATATTGTCTCAATGGACTTCGCCTATACACCACAAAGATAATGGTGTATCCGAGAGGCGAATCGACTTGTTGGACATGGTCGTCAATGATGAATCATGCAACTCTTCCCAAGTCCTTTCGGGGGGCTATGCATGAGACGGTGTTTACTTGTTAAACAGAATGCCTACCAAGGTAGTCTCAACTACTCCATATGAGATATGGAATAGTAAGAAACCTCATGTATCTTACTTGAAGATATGAGGTTGTCCTGCTTATGTGAAGCAAACTGTATCAGACAAATTGGATGCTAAGTCTGATAAATGTCTATTTATTGGATACCCTAAGGAAACAAGGGGTTACCAATTCTATCATCCTGTGGAACAAAGGTGTTTGTTTCAAGGCATGTTGTGTTTCTAGAAAGAGTTTCTCTTGCAAGAAAAAAGCGGAGTGTCGTCGAGCTTGAGGAGGCTCGAGAGACTCAAATAGACATTGATGAGATACGGTGAAGCCTGGCTGAACTCATAGTGATGAGCAATCAATTTGGACCTATTGTAACACCACATCTTCGTAGATCTAGTAGAACACGCCATATTCACGAGAGATATGGATTTCGTAAGCGAATCGGACGGACGTGTTACTCATTGATGATGAGAGCCTACGAGTTATGAAGAAGTCTTGACAAGTTCGAGAAAGGGATAAGTGGCTTGGTGCCATGAAGTCGGAAATGGATTCCATGTATGAAAACCAAGTTTGGAACTTGGTTGACCCACTGAAGGATAAAGCCTATAGGGTGCAAGTGGGTTTTCAAGAAGAAAACCGACATGGATGGTAATGTGATTACCTATAAGGCTAGATTGGTGGCGAAGGATATCGCCAAAAACAAGGTGTTGATTATGGCGAAACCTATTACTTTGTAGCTATCTTAAATCCATTCGGATGCTCTGGCCATAGCGGCTCATTATGATTATGAGATATGGCGGATGGATGTAACAGCTTTCCTTAATGGAAACACCGCTCGAGGGGCGTGTATATGATACTGACTGAGGGTTTCACATCGGTTGATAAAACCAAGGTATGCAAATTGCGACGGTCCATTTATGGATTGAAGCAAGCATCCAGGAGCTGGAATATCCGTTTTGATGAGACAATCAAAAGGTTTGATTTCTCACAAAATCCAGACGAACCTTGTGTGTACAAGAAGGTTAGTGGGAGTGCAGTCGTGTTCCTAGTATTGTATGTCGATGACATTTTACTTATAGGAAACGATGTCTCAATTTTACAGTCAGTGAAGGTTTGGTTATCCAAGACATTCTCCATGAAAGACCTGGGAGAAGCAACCTACATCCTCGGGATTAAGATCTATAGAGATAGATTGAAACGGTTGCTTGGTCTTTCGCAGTCTACATATATAGACCGAGTGCTAAAGAGGTTTAGCATGTCGGAATCCAAGAGAGGTTTCTTACCCATCAAGCATGGGGTACACCTTTCGAAGTCTATGTGTTCGCGCACAGAAGACGAGAGGATTTGCATGAGTAAGATTCCCTATGCATCCGCAATAGGATCTATCATGTATGCTATGTTATGTACGAGGCCCGATGTATCGTATGCTCTGAGTGTCACGGCGGATACGGTCGATCCGATGAATGGATCATTGGGTGGCTATTAAGGCGATCCTTAAGTACTTAAGAAGAACTAAGGATCGTTCTAATATATGGAGAAGGGTACATGGTGATACGTGGGTATCGGATGCGACTCGAGGCAGACAAGGATGATTCCATGTCTTTGTGCGGGTATGTATTCACAGGAATGGAGGCACAATAAGTTGGAAAGGTTCCAAGCTTGACACTATAGCGGATTACGCCACTAAGGCGAGAATACATTGCGACTTTAGGAAGGAAGAAGAGCGGTTTGGATCGAGAAGTTCATCTCCGAACTTGATGTGGTCTCATCAATGATCCAAACATGTGCTTCGCTACCATCTTATCGAGAGAGATCATGGTAGGAACGAAATACAAATCGAGAAAATTCCCCTTTGAAAGGAACTTAGCGGATCCCTTGACTAAGGCATTACCTCAAAATAAGTTTGAGGTCATGTTAGAGCTTATGGTATTGGATACCAGTAGCGATTGGCATTAGGTCAGTGGAGTCTGTTAGTAATATATGAGAGATGTCCTAAGGCAATGCCTTATGTATGAACCATTTATATGATAAATGAAGATTCACTATTTGAGTATACATGTTTTATGTATTTGATTGGATCTTAAACTCATTTCTTGAATGTCCACGATCGATTCACGGCATGAGAGAATTTGTGATTGGATCACAACTAGTGAGTATCTCTACATGTGTAATTGTGATGTATCGAATTATCCTAGTCGATGAATTGATGGATTTGGACACCATCAATTACCGTTGGTGTATCAAGCGGTGATTCTCCTTTGGTAGACATAGTGATGTCGGAGTTAATCGTGGATGCTAGTTATGGTAACTAGTTCATTGGAGTGACGGTAGTAAGACTTCATATGGTTCTCTGCATATATAGATATGTCAATGAAGTTCTTCTTGTGGCTTAAGTGCGATGTTCCTTTGACTTGCGGTATTCAAGTCATCTTGATCATAGACTTATGCTTTGACATCTTAAGCAAGCATCTCTAAGGAGATGTGGACCGGGATGATTGAGTATAAGTCGAGTGATCGAAGGTGTTTGAATAGCCTATAAAGGATTCACCACTCCTTGCGAGGAGATGTATACCCATGGCCTCGTCGGATTGTTACTAAAGTCTTTGGCCAAAGCATTACATGTTTAGAGTAAGGTACTCTTGATACATGTGGAGTAACTAGAATCAGTAGGGCGAGGAAATGATACTTGGGCTAGGTGTGGCGTGAGTCGACCTAGTGAGGGCTGACACAATAGACCATGTCCTGAACCAAGTGGGTATAAGATGAGTGAAGGAATGGGGCACGAATCATTCGTGAAGGGTTTGAAATAGTTACGGATCAAGTTGATCTTTTGGTTAATTGGGGATCATGATGTACTACTAGGTGCCACTCATGATCGTTCTATAATTAATGGTTAATTATAGGCGGCCAACATAAACCGAGAACCTATTTGGTCACCGCTGAGCGTAATCAAAGGATTTAAAACGAGCTTGAGAATGAGATTCTCGGACCGAGAGAAACTAGGTTTGGTTGGACCAAACATAAAGCGAGCATGAAATCGTTTCAGTCGCAATGGAAGCGTGGATGGGCCGTGTCTTATGAAGACATAATGGATGGACCAAAATGGTTTGGTTCTAATCCAATGGAGGAGAATAAACCAAAGGGTTTGGTTTATTTTAAGCGAATGAACCAAAAGTTTGTTGATTCGTTTTAACTTAAAATAAACCATCATGGTTTGATTTATTTTAACTTATCTTAATGGAGCGGGTTAACGGGCCTAATGGTTATGATCCAATAACCATTAAGAGAATTAGTTCTCTATAAAAGAGGGCTTAATGGATAATTAAGCCCTAATCCAAAAACCCTAGCCTCAAGAGTTGCCGCCCACCCCTTGAAGGATTCGGCGCCAACCCTAGGCTGCCGCCCCTCTCCTCCTCCAACCGGCGTCCAGAAGGAGCCTTCCTTCCCCCTCGCCGGCGTCGAGCTGCTGCCGGTTGGTGCTCCGGTGATCTTCCTTGGGTGTGGAGATAAGGTGAGCACTTGGCTTCCTTGTTTTGGCCGGCGCCTACTCCTCCACCAAGCTGTCCAGTTTTCTGGACAGCTTCTTCTCCTCTAGTCGGAGTGTCGTTTGGATGACGGTTAGAGCTCCGACACCGGCTAACTTACCGGGGATTCGATCTCCGGTAATCCTCTGAGGTGGAGGATGAAGGATTCGTCAATTGGTTGACGAATACCTCTCCGGAGAACCGAGTTTTTGAGAACTCGTATTAGGGTCCGAATTTGGATTCGGATCGTGATCATCTCTCGATCACATCGTCTTCAACACGAGGCTAGTAACCCGTACGAAGACGAAGCTCGTGGCTTAGCGAAGTCATCCCGAGGAACTCGGCGTGGATACGGATAGAGACGATTCTAGCGAGGATCGTTCCGGTTGATGTCGTTCCCGCTACACGTCATACGAAAGGTATACGTAGTTAAATTTCCTTTTATTGCAAATTTAAATTTACGGTTATGTCTACACTTGTTGTAATATGCATGCGTGTGTTGTGTGTATTGTAATAAATAGAAGTATTCATTATTTTTATTGCTTCCGCTGTGTTCATGTTTACGAAACATGATCGAACACACACACGCCGCGGTGCCGGAAACCCAACACTGTGCGCCTGATGCTGCCAAGGGACGTGGCCGCGAACGAAGAGAACTTCGAAGGCGAGGGACTCCGAGAGATGAGAGTGAGCGAATGTAACCCGGGAAGGGGTAGTTCTTAGGTGAAACTTGGCCATTTGGCCAAGTGTCGGATGAGTTTTCCGGACACGATCATTGCCATGTCATGGCGGTCTTCTAATCGATGGTTGATCGGTGGTATAAGACCAGATTTAGTGCTTGTCGACGCCATGGTGGCGGATCGGATCGATGTCGGCTGATCGCTAGGGAATGGCGATCGGTGATGGCACTGCACGACGCAGAATGGAGTCGACTCCATTGAGCACTCGACTGATCGAGCATCAGTCGACTGATGGTAGGATCAGTCGACTGATGCCAATACCATTGGATGGAATCCAACATGGAAAGCGGCCGTTATTGGGCAACGGCTACGGGATCAGTCGACTGATCGAGGGCATCAGTCAATTGATCCTGTGTCAACGGGAAGAAACCCTCTTCCTCTATAAAAAGGAAGGGGATGGGACTTTGGGAGGCTAATGCTTATGCTCTAACACTCTCCCAAAGTTCCCTAAAGCTTTCCATCCTCTTACTCAAGCTTATTTCCATTATATTTGTAAGAGGAGTGTTTTTGTGTAAAGAGGTTACCTCCACCTAGCTTTGTGCAAAGGAGAGATCTAGTGGATAGATTGCGGAGTGATTCACCGTGGACGAATCGGACCGTGGATTAGCGGCGTAGCCGTGAACCACGTTACATTTCGTGTTTGTATTGCTTGTTTATATTTTGCTTGTCTTTATTTATATTTTCATATTCTGCTTGCGCTAACGTTTTGTAGACGAGCAAAATACGACATCCAATGAACGAGGGCTATTCACCCCCCTCTAGCCGACTAATCGATCCCCAACAGAGGTAAGGCCTTAGTTAAAGGATCCGTTATGTGTTTTTCAGTGGGAATTTTCTCGATTTGAATTTTGTTCCTACTGATAATCTCTTTGATCAGATGATAGCGACGAAGCACATGTTTGAATCGTTGATGAGACCTTGGCTCTTTTTCCTGTGCAATTGCTCCATTGTTGTTGCAGTAAACCGGTATTGCTTCAACAATGGTTGGAACCACACAAAGTTCATAAATGAACTTCTTGATCCAAACGGCTTCATTTGACTGCGAAAGACCAAGCAACTGATTCGATCTATCCCTATAGATCTTAATCTCGAGGATGTAGGTTGCTTCTCCCAGGTCTTTCATGGAGAATGTTTTAGACAACAAAATTTTAACTGACTGTAAGACAGAAACATCTTTTCCTATAAGTAATATGTCATCGACATACAATACTAGGAACATGACTGCACTCCCACTAACCTTCTCGTACACACAAGGTTCGTCTGAATTTTGTGAGAAATCAAATTTTTTGATTGTCTCATCAAAATGGATATTTCAGCTCCTGGATGCTTGCTTCAGTCCATATATAGACCGTTGCAGTTTGCATACCTTGGTTTTATCAACCGATGTGAAACCCTCAGGCTATATCATATACAAATCCTTGAGTAGGTTTCCATTAAGGAAAGTTGTTTTCACATCCATCTGTCATATCTCATAATCATAATGAGCCGCTATGGCCAGGAGTATCCGAATGGATTTAAGCATAGCAACAAGTGAATAGGTCTAGTCATAATCAACACCTTGCTTTTGACAATACCCTTTCGCCACCAATCTAGCCTTATAGGTAATCACATTATGATGTGAGTGAAACATATAGGGTTTTTAAGAGTAGTTTTCGCTCACATCTCATTACGTTTTATGTTAGTTTCATGGATATGTCACTCTATTTTGCACGCATTTCCTATTTTCTGGTTCGGAGGTCTGCTCTTTGTACTTTTGCGTGCAGGATAGCATTTCGGGGGAAAAAGGTACACTTTCGGAGCAAAAGAAGGACATTTTGTAGCTAGACGCAGAATGGGACACGACCAGGGCATGTGGCTACACACGACCATGTCCAATGGGCGAGGTCAGGCACCCTAGGGCCGCATATGGCATGGCCATATGGAAACACAGCAAATTGATGCGACTAGGGTTTTTTTTGGATTTTGCAGTGGTCCGAGGTGATGTCTATATAAGGACGGCTCCGCCCAAACCCTAAGGAGAGGCACGACGGTTGGGATGGTACATCGAAGCCCTAAAAAGCTTCGGGAACTCACAACGGGGAGGAAGAACGCCGCCGGAGGTCCACGTTCTGCACTTTAACACCGGAGAGAAGGACACAAAGGCATTGTAATTTTTTGTTCTTGTATTTTATTTCTAATATATTTGAACATGTACATGCTTTGTGATTCTCCTCTTTTATATATGGAGTAGTTCCTTCGATTCTAGGATTAGCGAGTAGCTTGTGTGCACATGACATGTTGGTTCAAATTAAATTTTGTTTTTGAGTTTGAATTTGCAATTGGAAATTGTTTATACCCATATCTATACGTATTTGGTTTTCTACCTGCTGTGCTTAGGCGATACGAGGGGTGACAACCCTCGTATCTAAGATTTAGGAGATTTTATACAAGGAACCTAGGGGTAAACCTGATCTCCTGTAACCGTGGGTAGAAGGATGCGATGGAACCGAAAATGGTTCGTCGTAGGGATTGATTTGGCATCCTTGTACCATCAATCCCGTCCTTGTAAGCCAGAGATATCTCCCGATAGATGCAGTGGCTCATCGGGAGAGTGAATGATGTCCCTTCCACAAAACCATAGCTAGACATTTAGACAATGCCCTACAGCATGTTTTGCGACACACAAGCCAAACCGAAGTCCTAGAATCCCTTTTTAAATATCTCAGCATGCTTCTTTCTTCCTCCGTGTGACACCGTATTAGAGTTTAGTCCACCGACAACCCTCACAATCGAAACCTTTTAGATTTTACTTTCGAACAATTTCAACCACTGAACATATCGATATTCGAATCTCAGTCCCTGTGGGATCGATAATCTTTTATTACTTGACGACATTCATGCACTTGCAGGCATTGAGCGCGAGCACGCGCTTTGAGTCCTCGACGGCCTCTGTTGTGAGATTTGAGGTCGCGTTCGTATGCATCAAGTTTTTGGCACCGTTGCCGGGGACTGATTGATTCAATATCAAATCGAACAGTGGAAAATTGGATCGGATTTAGGATTAGATTTATTTACTTGCTTTATTTTATTTTGCCTTATTTACTTTAGTTCTAAATTTTCCATATTTAGATTTAGTTTTTTAATTTCATTTTTTTTACCAGTAGGTTTCTATTTCCTTATTGCATCTATGATTTTATTAGCTAGATTGTTTTATTTCCTGCTTCTTAGAATTAGGTAGCACTTCTAATTTTTGTGGCTCAGTTCTTCGTATGCTTAGATGCTTAGGATCGAAAGGTCTGATTTCAATCGACTTAGAGATCAAACAAACCTTTCATTGTCGGAAAGCAGAACAGCAAAGGATGGAGGATCAAGCTGCATTCGATGTAAATATAGGTAGCTAACCTCTATGGGATTACGCAGCTCCTAGCGTTAGAGGACTTAGGTCGAGTATAGCTGGACCATCTATTTCGGCGAACAACTTTGAACTTAAACCAGCACTTATACATATGGTCCAGCAGAGTCAATTTGGGGGAGCTGTGATTGAAGACCCGAACCGACACCTTGAGGTATTTTTAGAAATATGCTCGACAATGAAGATGAATGGAGTCCCTACTGACGCGATCTGCCTGAGCCTATTCCCATTCGCATTGCGGGATAAGGCTAAGGCATGGCTTCACTCCCTACCTTCGGGAAGCATCACTATATGAGAGCAATGTGAGCAACAGTTTTTGAACAAATACTTCCCACCAAGAAAGACTGCTCACATGCACCATCTCATCACGAGCTTCCGCCAGAAGGAGGGGGAGTCCTTATTCGAAGCTTGGGATCGCTACAAGGGGTTACTCTACCAATGCCCCCACCACGGACTGGAAAGGTGGTTGGTGATCCACATCTTCTACAATGGGATCGCATATGCCACGAAGATGTCCCTTGATTCTGCTACAGGAGGAGCATTGATAAATAAGACCATAGAGGAAGCAGAGGAGCTGATAGAAGAGGTGGCTCAGAACCACCATCAATGGGCTTCCGAACGTGGTCAACCAACGCCTGCAGCGGGACGATACACTGTCAACTCCATGGACCAGTTATCAGCAAGGATGGACACACTTAGCATACATTTTGACTCTTTGAATCCTTCATTTGCATGTGTGGCCATTGACTTTGGAGAGGGAGCGGCAGTGTATCGAGAGGACCACTATGGAGGGAAGGAAATCTCAGACGAGTAGATCGAGCACTGCGATGCGATTGGGGACTACGACCTAAGACCCAATAACCCATACTCCAGCGTTTCTCATCCGGGATGGAGGAACAACCAAAATTTTCCCTATAAGAATAACTTGGGGAGGTTCTAACAGCCGGGAAAAAATGGGCAGCCATGTCACTCTAACACCCGTCTGGAGAATATGCTGGAGAACTTCATTCGAATGCAATGGGAGACAAATACTGAATTTCAGCGACGACATTCGCAGATAGATACGATGATCGAAGGGTTGGGGTCATCTATAAGGGATCTTGCCACCAGGCAAAAGTCGCTAGGGATTCAAGTAGCTCAGATTAAAAACCGATCTCTAGGATACCAAGGAAGTTACCAGGAAAAGCATAGGTCAATCCGGTAGAGCAGTGCAATGCAGTAACGCTGCGAAGCGTGAGGGTTCTGAAAGAGATGCCAGGCCGGTCGGCTGCTGAAGGGGACTTGGGACCTGAAACACTAGAACCTCTGGGGGATATCGAGAAGAAAAAAGTCGAAGAAATAAACTGGGAGCCTGCCGCAAGGGCTCAACCACCCCTTACTGTACCGTTCCCACAGCGATTGATGAATGCAAAGAAAGATGCTGAGTTTGGTAAATTTCTGGACATGATGAAGTCAATCTCAGTAGAGGTACCGATACTTGAAGCACTGCACCAAATGTCCCACTTTGCTAGATTCATGAAAGATATTCTGGCGCATCATAGGAAGGTCGTAAAGTCAGAAACAGTGGCCCTCATAGAGGAATCAAGTGCTTATCTCCGAAATGAGACTACGCAGAAACTAAAAGATCCGGGGAGCTTCTATATTCCATGTTATATAGGGACGACACTAATTAGCAAAACCTTTTGTGACTTGGGAGCAAGTGTGAGTCTTATGCCCTACACCTTATGCAAAAAGCTAGGGTTAGGAAATTTAAAATTCACTACTATGACACTATAACTAGCTGACCACACGTACCGCTACCCATTGGGGATTTTAGAATATGTTCCTGTTAAGGTGGGAAACTTTACACTGCCAACTGAATTTGTGGTCATGGAGATGGAAGAGGATCCAAAGATACCCATCATCCTGGGGCGACTATTTTTAGCGACTGCAGGAATGGTCATTGATGTAAAGAATCACAAGCTGACCCTAAAAGTGGGAGAGGATAAGATGGAATTTTAGCCTACTGGAACGGGAAGTCACGAACCCGCGTCAGGGAGGGATGTGATTCCAGCGAGAGCTAAGAAGGAAGGCATGTATGAAGATCCCGAGACGGATGAATGGAGGTTCACTGAACCTCCAGAGCCAAGTTGATAGTGGAGTGCGGTCAA
Source organism: Wurfbainia villosa (assembly GCA_025175895.1). NCBI lineage: Eukaryota > Viridiplantae > Streptophyta > Magnoliopsida > Zingiberales > Zingiberaceae > Wurfbainia > Wurfbainia villosa. The sequence continues at coordinate 77,028,629 of CM045987.1, read as the reverse complement.
GCTAAACGACCTTAAACAAAGTGCTTCTTGGGAGGCAACCCAAGTTTAGTTTTTTTTATTTTAGATTTCCCTTTGATTGTATTGCATGCATTTATTTAATTTTAGTTTTGATTTCCATCTCATTTAGAATTAGGACTAGAAAATAACTTTGCTAGGTAAAAATAAAATCCATATTAGCTTACACGGTGAACTGTATGAGGAAATTCAGACCATTAAGAAAAAATGGGAGAAAAAGTGGGACACACGGCCTGGCCGTGTATTTTCCCATGGTCGTGTCCGACTGACCCGAGGCGCACATGGTCTGGCCATGTGTTTTCACACGGCCATGTCGCGCAAGGTTAAATAGGGCGAGCCGTGTGTTTTCACCCCATTTGTGTCGTGTGCTTCGATTGCTCTTGCCCTAGCCATGTGGTTTCGTCTTCCCCGCCACTAGAAGCTCTTCTAACCTCAAAGGAAGCAAAAAGAAGAAAGGATGAGGAGGACCAAGCATGTGGCGCCTCGATCAGGTGCTTCGGAGCAACGAGCAAGGAGAACCGACGCCCCTCAAGCTCCAGAGGAGGGTAATGCTCTACCAACCTTTCTTTTTCACAATAATGAACATAGAGATAGATATAATATGTTTTCTACTCGTAAACTCACTGCTACTAGGTACCTAGATGAAGATTTGCTAGAGTCTTTAGGGTTGTTGGGTGACATTCAAGCCTTATTTGCAAAAATGGGGTGGAAAGAGATGATGGGAACAAGACACCCAACCTCCCTAGGATAGTTCTAGAATTTTTAAGTTCCTTAGAGGCGGAAATTTTAACGGGTAGAGAGAGCGAAGAGGGTAGGATAAGTTTTAGGATTTTTAACATTGAGCATGAATGGACCCTTCACCAATGGAATTCATGCTTTGGCTTGCCGAGTGGGGGAGAGAGAAGAATCCCTATTGGGTATAACTCTCGGATATTTTAGACCGAGTTGATGGGGGAGCACGCTTATGACCCTTCTAGCATCGCGTCTCCAAAACCATATTTTTTGATAACTCCACTGAATCATGGCCAGTACTATATTTGGTCGTGTGGAGAGTGACAGTGTAGTAAGAGCTAGTGAGTTGTTTTGCCTCTGGAACATGCTACAAGAAAGGAGTAGCATTGATGTAGGGTCTCACTTCATCAGACACTTAGTGAAGATGGACAAAGCAACGAGAGGAGAGATTAATGTGGGAGGCCTACTTACCCACATTTGTCATAGGATAGGGTACGATTACACTGCATTAGAGAGTATAGAGAGGAGCCCTAGGATCGACCTAGGAGTGTGCATGGCGATGAAAATGATTGTAAGAGAGAGACACTCCTTATGCTTTGTAAGGAAAACCCTGACCGCCCTTAGGCTCCTCGACCCTTATCGTACCACCATCACTACACGCGTCAACTGACGCTTGGACCTGATAGTGGAGTCCCCTTCATATGAGGGACCACCCATATCGGCGCCCATCTCTCCCCCTTTACATCACTCTCCCTCCAGTCCACACATACATAGGAGCCCACCTAGTCCACGCCGACATGAGCCTGTACCTGCACCACCACTTTTGAGAAGGATGCAGGTACATCGGCCTATGATTTCTTAGAGTTCCGATCTCACCTCGACGACATATATGTCGGCGGTGAATAGAGGCAGCGATGGGAGAGTAGGCGCCTACGATGGCGAGTTCGGGGTTTTCGAGCACTTCCGGCGGTGAGAGTTCTACGATGAGGCCGCATCTACTTCGAGGAGGCTGCTCATCGCCCGGGATGAGGCCGCCTCAGATGAGGACCGCGAGATACATAGCACATGCAGCTAGCCGATGGGCTAGGGAGGAGGAGCACTGAGCTGCTGCTGCATCCACCAGCTCCCAGATCGACCACATGTACATGTGGCATTAGCGGCTCAGCTGCAGGTTCTTCAAGGATCCCGAGATGCCGAGGCTCCTAGACTTTCCACTTCGTCCACCATACTAGAGGTATACTTTCATTTAAGTCTGGGGGGAACCCCAAATTTTATTTTGTTTCTTGCAGTAGTTTGTTTCCTGGTAGTTGCATTATTATTAGAATTCATTTATTCATGCATAGGTTGTTGAGTTTCTTTCAGTACTTAGTTTTTGTTATCTGTAAAGCTTCCTCAGTAGTATTTTTAAAAGTTACTTACATTTATTCCCATAGGTAGCTTAACTTCATTTATCTCGTGATATTTTATTTTATTCGCTCTAATGAATGTTCTAGACTTACACTGGTTAGCTTTTATTTTTACACCTACACATGTCGAACATTCTGAAAGGGACATACCTAGTTTTGATTCATCTCAATAGTCTATTACTCTGGAATCCATAGGTGACTCTAGGTTTAGCATTTTAGTTATTGAAGATGCTCGGATTGTGTAAGCCCATTCGGAAAAATCAAAATCCCAGTGAGCCAAAAAATAAAAGAGAGAAAAGAAAAGAGAAATAAAAGAGAAAGAGAAAAAGAAATGAAAAAGAAAACAAAAAGAGAGAGAGAGAGAGAGAGAAGATTATGAGGGATAAAAAAATAGTTATCATGGGTGGAAATGGCTAGGTGCCCCTTTAAGACCGAGTTAGGTTACTACGGAAACACTTACCAATTTCTCTCAATACCGAGCACGCCTTTGAGAGTTTGTGTTAGATCTAGGGAACGACCCTCACATTTAGGCAGGTAAGTGCCTAAGAGTCGGAGACCTTAGGAAAGCTATAAGATGACGACTTAACTCACCATGGAACAAGTATCCCTTAAGAATGATTCACTTAGCACGAGCATGAGGAGCTAACTTAGTGAATATCTAGAACATATTTATTTTGCTTTAATTGCAAATACCACTTGATAAATTTAGTTAACATGCTAAGTATGGAACAATATCTTTTTAAAATTTCATGGCACTAAGGTTTTCTTGAGGACAAGCAAAGATTTAAGTCTGGGGGAAATGATGTGAGCGAAACATATAGGGTTTTCAGGAGTAGTTTTTTGCTCACATCTCATTACGTTTTATGTTAGTTTCATGCATATGTCACTCTATTTTGCATGCATTTCCTATTTTCTGGTTCGAAGGTCTGCTCTTTGTTCTTTTGCGTGAAGTATAGCATTTCGGGGGAAAAAGGCGGACTTTAGGAGCAAAAGGACATTTTGCAGCTAGACATAGAATGGGACACGACCAGAGC